>CAWUFW010004809.1:0-1461024 GCA_963921515.1 Calotriton arnoldi
TGTTCACGTATTGCTTTTAACTACACACCCATTTACTCACCTATACAGTTATACACACACCAGATCACTTACTCATACAAATACTAGCACATTCTTACGTTCTTATACAATAACTGATACAAGCACACACGCATCCATACAGCCACTCTCACAATCACACACTCTCACTTATAGCCATTTAAATACTCTAACACACATATATACTGCCTTTTACATATGTAGTTACTCACACATGTACCACTGAGATATACATTCACTCACTAACACACCCATACACACACTCAACCACCCAAGCAGTCCATCACAGATGCACTCTTGAAATCATGCACCCAGTGAATCACCCACTCACACATCTATGTACAGAGTCACACACACCCCACCCACACAAACACTCAGGCAGCCATACAGATACTCAGAGAACCAATCAATAACCCATATAGACACTCATGTAGCTATTCGCAAAACCATGCATCCACCTTCACACCAACAAACAGACGGATACAGACATTCACACAGTTTAGTCACTAACCCATGCATTCAGTAAGATACGTTTAATCACTCACTTGTAGAGTCAGTCACGCACGTACTAAATCATCCATTCAGACACTTATACACCCACTCATTCTTCAATACGCCTTTCCCTATATATATTAAACATATTTAAACTTTTCAGAAACACACAGTCACTGGATGATGTCATCAGTGATGTCATCAGTGATGTCATTTGAGATGTCATCAGTGATGTAATATGTGACATCATCAGCAGTGCATTGCGGGGGCGCGAGTTATAGTTAGCTGAACTAACTATAACGGGGGAATTTCTAGGGTTTTGTACGAGTGAAATGTCCAACTAACTATAACTGTCCCTAAAACCTATGGTTTTTTCAGTGAATATATATATATTAATATATATTACCTACTGGTGGTTGCCAGTAGGTAGTTATAGTTAGGACCTATTTTCCATAGGAAAAGTATTTTTTGTTTTCCCAATAACTTTAGCGCCGTTTGACGAATCTTCGCGAAGTTTTCAAAACTAGTGGGGCGCTCCGGTCAGCTCCTGTCTTGAAAGTTTCGGGGTGATTCGCCAAGCGGGGGCCGAGAAAAAGGGGGTCCCAAAACATGTTTTCTCCATGTTAATTTCCATAGGAAACTTTAGACCCGGCCACAGCTCGAACTGTTGAACGGAATTACACCAAATTTGGCAAAAAGGTAGCCCTTGGTTCAGAAAGAGTCCTTTTTGTTAAATGGTGTAAATCCGCTCAGTAGTTCCTGAGAAATTCAAAAATAGGGGTCGGAAAATCAATTTCCCATAGGAAACGTTAGACACAGCTACAGCTCGAACTGCTGAACGGAATTACACCAAATTTGGCAAAAAGGTAGTGCTTAGTTCAGAAAGCGTTCTTTTTTAAATGGTGTAAATCCGTTCAGTAGTTGGTGAGAAATTCAAAAATAAAAGTTTCGATATCTATGGCCGCGGTGGATTCGCGAACCCTCCTGACCACGAGTTTCACTGTGATTGGCTGCCAACACTCCAAACCAGGAAGTGTTGGCAGCCATCTTGTGACTCGGTAGAACCGAGTCACAAGAAAACAGTGAAGCAAAGGTGAAAAACAAGAAAAGGGGGCAGGGTAGAAACACCCTGACACCCTAGGTCTGCTCAGGGGGTCCCATAAGGACCCCCAGGGCCAAAAAGCATTTTTTAAATCCGCCGACTCGCGCTGGGTGCGCGAATCCGGACGGAAAACGAAGCGCGGGCTCCCGCGCTTCGTATTCAAAAAGCCCCCGGTGGGCCAGGTCCCGGGGGCACTTATAAATAATGTTGCGGGTGCCCCCGCAGCCCCGGGGACCACCACCTCCCCGGGGCTTATTAAAATAAATGCAGGGGGCACGCAGCCCCCCGTAGCCCCGGGGACCGCCACCTCCCCGGGCTACGAAAGAAATGCGTGGGGGTCCCAACCCCCACGCTGCTCCGGGGACCGCCACCTCCCCAGAGCATTTATGATAATTGGCGGGGGCCCCGCGGCCCCCTAAGCTCCCGGGGACCGCCACCTCCCGGGCTAAAAATAATTAGTGTGGGGGGGGGTCAAGCCCCCCCACACTGCCCCGGGGACCACCACCTCCCCAGGGCACTTAATATTGAGATTTGGGGGTCCGTAGCGGACCCCCAGCCCCGGGGACTACCACCTCCCGGGGCTTTGAAATGCAGTGAGGGGGCCATGCGGCCCCCTCCTGGAGCCCTTGATGGCCCTGGGGACCGCCACCCCCAGGATCGGCTCCTGCAGTGTCCCGGGTGCCCACCCCCGGGACACTGCTGTTTGCTAGTGACAGGGCGGGATCCGTGCGGCTCCCGCCCTGTCATAGCAAACTTGCTTTGGATTTTGGAAGCGAGAGCAGGAAAACCTGCTTTCGCTTCCAAAATCCAAAGCTGATTGCTTTTCCACACTGGGAGCTGCATGTCAGCATCTCCCCATGTGGAAAAGCAATGCTGGCTTCCGCAGGAGGCGGGGAGCCAGCGGGACCGTGGGGGCATTGGGGCTCCCCCCACAGTCCCCAACGGTGAGGCCAGGCCCCGGGGGATGGGGTACCCGGGGCCAGAAGTGGCTCGGGATGGGGCCCAAGCGGCCCCCTCCCCAAATAAAAAATGAATAAAAAAGGCCGGCCCCGGGGATGGCGTCCCCGGGGCCAATAGAGGCCTCAGGAGGGGGGGCCACGCAGCCCCCCTCCTTTAAAGAAAATATATGTGGCCATGCCCCGGGGGATGGGGTCCCCGGGGCCATACTTGGCCTGAGGAGGGGGACCACCCGGCCCCCCTCCCAAAAATAAAAAACAAAAGGATGGCCAGGCCCCGGGGGATGGGGTCCCCGGGGCCAGAAGTGGCCCGGGAGGGGGGCCACGCGGCCCGCCTCCCCAAATAAAAAAATGAATAAATAAAGGCCGGCCCCGGGTTTCAGACACGTTATAGTTAGAAATTAGCATTTAAAAACCTTTGAAATTCACTGAAAAACCATAGGTTTTAGGGACAGTTATAGTTAGTTGGACATTTCACTCGTACAAAACCATAGAAATTCCCCCGTTATAGTTAGATCAGCTAACTATAACTCGCGCCCCCGCAATGCACTGCTGATGACGTCACATATTACATCACTCATGACATGGTCAGTGACATCACTGATGACATCACTGATGACATCTCAAATGACATCACTGATGACATCACTGATGACATCATCCATGTGATAATTTCATGCATCTTCTCACACCCTAATATAACTTTTGATACACCCACTCTAAATTACAGACTGCATTCTCAAAACCATACACACTCCAATACCAATAACTACATACCCACTCACTGATTCTTAGGTCTACACACACACATCTACTCACTCACCCGTACAGTCACTCATACTTACAGTCACTCAGTACAGGACTATCATATGCACTCATACACCTATATAAACACTCACACACCGCCACTGATCCATAGAGGTACTCACACACCTAGTCAGTCATGCAAAAATTAATCACAAACCCATTTACTCACCTATACAGTTATACACACACCAGCTCACTTACTCATACAAATACTAGCACATTCTTACGCTCTTATACAATAACTGATACAAGCACACACGCATCCATACAGCCACTCTCACAATCACACACTCTCACTTATAGCCATTTAAATACTCTAACACACATATATACTGCCTTTTACATAAGTAGTTACTCACACATGTACCACTGAGATATACATTCACTCACTAACACACCCATACACACACTCACCCACCCAAGCAGTCCATCACAGATGCACTCTTGAAATCATGCACCCAGTGAATCACCCACTCACACATCTATGTACAGAGTCACACACACCCCACCCACACAAACACTCAGGCAGCCATACAGATACTCAGAGAACCAATCAATAACCCATATAGACACTCATGTAGCTATTCGCAAATCCATGCATCCACTTACACACCAACAAACAGACGGATACAGACATTCACACAGTTTAGTCACTAACCCATGCCTTCAGTAAGATACGTTTAATCACTCACTTGTAGAGTCAGTCACGCACGTACTAAATCATCCATTCAGACACTTATACACCCACTCATTCTTCAATACGCCTTTCCCTATATATATTAAACATATTTAAACTTTTCAGAAACACACAGTCACTGGATGATGTCATCAGTGATGTCATTTGAGATGTCATCAGTGATGTCATCAGTGATGTCACTGACCATGTCATGAGTGATGTAATATGTGACGTCATCAGCAGTGCATTGCGGGGGCGCGAGTTATAGTTAGCTGAACTAACTATAACGGGGGAATTTCTATGGTTTTGTACGAGTGAAATGTCCAACTAACTATAACTGTCCCTAAAACCTATGGTCCTGGGGATGGGGTCCCCGGGGCCAATAGAGGCCTCAGGAGGGGGGCCACGCAGCCCCCCTCCTTTAAAAAAAATATATGTGGCCATGCCCTGGTGGATGGGGTCCCGGGGCCGGAATTGGCCTCAGGACACAAGTGGACTTCATCCTCCGAGCAGCAGTGCGCCAGAAGCCGTGTTTGCAGCGTGGTGTAAAAAGGGGCGTGGCCTCGGAACACCTCTCTGCAACGCAGCTCTGTGGCGCTTACTGGAGGTACCTGGTGGGCTACTTGGCCCCCAGCGACCCTCAAGATTCAAGGGGACTTAATCCCCCAACTTACAACGCGCCAGGGGGTGCCTTTGCACAGTGGCGCAGGGAGGGGACGGGGCCTGATATAACAAGTTAGCAATCCTGCTGTGTGGGACTTACTGGAGGTAATAAAAGGGGTAGTTGGCCCCCAAGGTTGACGTTGGGGGCTAACTATCCCTCCTGTTACCTCCGCTAAATCCCACACAGTGGGATTGCTAAAAGGTGTTTGGAGGCCACGCTCACCTAACTTCACCACTCTGCAAACGCGACTGCTATGTTATAGTTAGAAATTAGCATTTAAAAACCTTTGAAATTCACTGAAAAAACCATAGGTTTCAGGCACGTTATAGTTAGAAATTAGCATTTAAAAACCTTAGAAATTCACTGAAAAAACCACAGGTTTCAGGGACGTTATAGTTAGTTGGACATTTCACTCGTACAAAACCAGAGAAATTCGGCCGTTATAGTTAGTAGAGCTAACTATAACTCGCGCCCCGCAATGCACTGTTGATGACGTCACATATTACATCACTCATGACATGGTCAGTGACATCACTGATGACATCACTGATGACATCTCAAATGACATCACTGATGACATCACTGATGACATCATCCAGTGAATGTGTGTTTCTTTAAAGTTTAAATATGTTTTATATATATATATATATATGCCAAGGTGTATTGAAGAATGAGTGGGTGTATAAGTGTCTGTATGGATGATTTAGTGGGTGCGTGACTGATTGTATAAGTGATTGATTAAGCGTATCTTACTGAATGCATGGGTTAGTGAGTAAACTGTGTAAATGTCTGTATCAGTCTGTCAGTTGGTGTATAAGCGGCTGCATGGGTTGGTGAGTAGCTACATGACTGTCTATATGGGTTATTGATTGGTTGCCTGAGTATCTGTATGGGTGCCTGAGTGTCTGTGTGAGTGGGTGGGGGGTGGGTGACTCTGTGCATAGATGTGTGAGTGGGTGATTCACTGGGTGTATGGGTTCAAGAGTACATCTGTGAATGGCTGTATGGGTGGGTGAGTGTGTGTATGGGTGTGTGGGTGAGTGAATGGATGTCTCAGTGGTATATGTGTGAGTAACTACATATGTGAAAGGCAGTATATGTGAGTATTGGAGTATATAAATGACTATACGTGAGAGTGAGTGATTGTGAGAGTGGCTGTATGGATGAGTGTGTGCTTGTATCAGTGATTGTATAAGAGAGTAAGTATGTGTTAGTATTTGTATAAATAAGTGAGGTGGTCTGTGTATAACTGTATAGGTGAGTAAATGAGTGTGATTGATTCTTTGCATGACTGAGTAGGTGTGTGAGTAAGTCTATGGATGAGTGGCGGTGTGTGAGTGTATTTATAGGTGTATGAGTGCATATGATAGTGCTGTATTGATGACTTACTGCATGTATGAGTTACTGTATGGGTGAATGAGTGGATGTGTGTGTGTAGACCTAGGAATCACTGAGCGGGTATGTACTAACTGCTATTGGTCTGTCTATGGTTTCGATATTGGTAGTCTGTATTTTAGAGTGGGTGTATAAAAGGTTTTATTTGGGTGTGAGGAGGTGCAGCAGATTATCACATGGATGATGTCATCAGTGATGTCATCAGTGATGTCATTTGAGATGTCATCAGTGATGTCATCAGTGATGTCACTGACCATGTCATGAGTGATGTAATATGTGACGTCATCAACAGTGCATTGCGGGGGCGCGAGTTATAGTTAGCTCTACTAACTATAACGGCTGAATTTCTTGGGTTTTGTACGAGTGAAATGTCCAACTAACTATAACGTCCCTGAAACCTGTGGTTTTTTCAGTGAATATATATATATATATGTATTCCTTGCAGAAATGGGACACGGACTACGAGATATATATATATATATTATCTACTGGCGGTCGCCAGTAGATAGTTATAGTTAGGACCTATTATCCATAGGAAATCCGCGACATTCTATTTGCAATAACGTTGGCGCCGGTTGACGAATCTTCGCGAAAGCTTCCAACTTGTTGGGGCGCTCCGGTCCGCTCCTACCCTGAAAGTCTCGGGGTGAAACGTCAAGCGGGGGCCGAGAAAAAAGGGGGGTCCCAAAACACGTTTTCCCCATTCATTTTTCCATAGGAACCTTTAGTCGCAGCTACAGCCCGAACTGCTGAACGGAATTACCCCAAATTTGGCAAAGAGGTAGCCCTTGGTTCAGACTGGTGCCTTTTGCTAAAATGGTGTAAATCCGTTCAGTAGTTCCTGAGAAATTCACAATTAAAATCACATATATATCTATGGGCGCGTCGGATCCGCGTACCCTCCCGATCATGAGCTGCATGCTAATTGGCTGTCAACACTCCAAATCAGGAAGTGTTGGCAGCCATTTTTTCCCTTGGTAGAACCGAGGGACAGAAACAAGTGCGCAAAGCGCAAAAAGGGGGCAGGGTAGAAACACCCTGACCCCCTAGGTCTGCTCAGGGGTCCCACAAAGACCCCTGGGCAGAAAAAGCATTTTTTAAAAGAAAATCGGCGGGATGCGCTTAGGGTGCGCGGATCCGCCAAGAAAAAAAAGAAACAAGTGCGCAAAACGCACAAGGGGGCAGGGTTGAAACACCCTAACCCCCTAGGCCTGCTCAGAGGGTCCCACAAGGACCCCTGGGCAAAAAAGCATTTTTTAAAAAAATCGGCAGGATGCGCTCAGGGAGCGCGGATCCTGCCGAAAAAATCGAAGCGCGGTCTCCCGCGCTTCGATAGTTAATTTGCCCCCGGGTGGGCCAAGTCCCGGGGGCATGCTGGGGGGTTTATTTTATGTATGGGGGGCCTCTAAGGGCCCCCAAGCCCCGGGGACCGCCACCCCCTGGGGCTTTATCATTAATGGTGCGGGAGGGCTCTGAGCACTCCCGCAGCCCCGGGGACCGCCACCTCCCCGGGGCTTTTTAAAAAAAAAAAATTTAAACCTGTGTGGGGGGGCTCCAGCCCCCCCACACGCCCCGGGGACCACCACCTCCCCGGGGCACTAAGAAAATTGAAAATGGGGGTCCGTTTTGGACCCCAAACCCCGGGGACCACCACCTCCCCGGGGCTTTCAAAATGTAGGAGGGGGGCCGCGCGTCCCCCTCCTGGAGCCCTTGATGGCCCTGGGGACCGCCACCCCCCAGGGCTGGCTCCTGCAGTGTCCTGGGGTGCCTACCCCCGGGACACTGCTGTTTGCTATGACAGGACGGGATCCTCGCGGCTCCCGTCCTGTCATAGCAAACTTTGTTTGCATTTTGAAAGAGAGAGCAGAAAACCTGCTCTCTCTTTCAGAATGCAAACCAATTGCTTTTCCACACGGGGAGCAGCATGTTAGCTGCTCCCCATGTGGAAAAGCAATGCCGGCTCCCATAGGACACGGGGAGCCGGAGGGGCTGTGGGGGGTTTGGGGACCCCCCCACAGTCCCCAACCAGAGGCCAGGCCCCGGGGGATGGGGTCCCCTTGGCCATAAGTGGCCTGGGAGGCGGGCCACGCAGCCCCCTCCCCAAATAAAAATAAAATAAAAAAATAAAACTTAGGGCAAGGCCTGCCCCGGGGGATGGGGTCCCCGGGGCTTTAAATGGCCTGAGGAGGGGGGCCACGCAGCCCCCCTCCATATTTTTTTGTTAAAAAAGAGGGCATGCCCCAGGGGATGGGGTCCCCGGGGCCAATAGAGGCCCAGGGAGCGGGGCCACGCGGCCCCCTTCCCGCTTAAAAAAGAAAAAAAAAAATGCTCAGGCCCCGGGGATGGGGTCCCCGGGGCCAAAGTGGCCGAGGAAGCGGGGGCCATGCAGCCCCCTCCCATAAAAAAAAATTAAAAAAATTAAAAAACGGCATCGTGCCGGAGGCCCCGCCCCTCCCTGCAGTACTTTGCAAACGCGCCCCTGGCGCGTTTTAAGAAGGGGAAGTACTCCCTTGAATACTGGGGTCTCTGAGGCCAACTAGCCCACCAGGAACCTCCAGTATGCGCTAGGGGCTGCCTTGCAGAGAGGTGTACAGAGGCCACGCCCCTTTACGCCTCTCTGCAACGCAGCTCTGTGGCGCTTAATGGAGGTAGCTGGTGGGCTAGTTGCACCCCAGGGACCCTCAGGATTCAAGGGGAGTTAATCCCCGACTTAAAACGCGCCACGGGCGCGTTTGCACAGTGGTGAAGGGAGGGCGGGGCCTAAGGTGACATGTGTGCAAACAGGCCCCGTGGCGCGTTTTAAGATGGGGAATTAAATCCCCTTCAATCCTGAGGGTCTCTGAGGCCAACTAGCCCAACAGGTACATCCAGAAAGCGCCACAGAGCTGCGTTGCAGAGAGGTGTAAAGGGGTGTGGCCTCTCTACACGTCTCTGCAACGCAGCCCCTGGCGCATACTGGAGGTTCCTGGTGGGCTAGTTGGCCCCTAGGGACCCTCATGATTCAAGGGGACTTAATCCCCCAACTTAAAACGCGCCACTGGGCGCGTTTGCACAGATGTCACCTCAGGCCCCGCCCTCTCCCTTCACCATTGTGCAAATATTCCTCTAAAATCTGCCGAACTACGAATTCTGATTTACTCACCTGTTATCAGGAGAGACCTCAGTGCTGTATCTTTCAGCCCAGTACTGGTCCTGAAAAGTAATTTTAACCGTACTTACCAGTAACTTGAATTTCCTTCCATAGGCTAACATTGACTGGTTTCACTTGGAAATTCTTCTAAGTGTGGAGTTTTGGAACTTTAAAATATTCCTCTAAAATCAGCCGAAATACGAATTCCGATTTACTCACCTGTTATCAGGAGAGACCTCAGTGCTGCATCTTTCAGCCCAGTACTGATCCTCAAAAGTAATTTTAACCGTACTTACCAGTAACTTGAATTTCCTTCCATAGGATATCATTGCCTGCTTTTTGCTGAAAAAGTTTCTAAGTGTTGATTTTTGAAACATACAAATATTCCTCTAAAATCAGCCGAAATACGAATTCCGATTTACTCACCTGTTATCAGGAGAGACCTCAGTGCTGTATCTTTCAGCCCAGTACTGGTCCTGAAAAGTAATTTTAACCGTACTTACCAGTAACTTGAATTTCCTTCCATAGGCTAACATTGACTGGTTTCACTTGGAAATTCTTTTAAGTGTGGCGTTTTGGAACTTTAAAATATTCCTCTAAAATCAGCCGAAATACGAATTCCGATTTACTCACCTGTTATCAGGAGAGACCTCAGTGCTGCATCTTTTAGCCCAGCACTGACCCTGAAAAGTAATTTTAACCGTACTTACCAGTAACTTATATTTTCTTCCATAGGAATCCATTGTCTGGTTTTCAGCAGAAAAGTTTCAAAGTGTCGATTTTCACAAACTACAAATATTCCTTCAAAATCGCCTGTATGACTTAAACGCATTCTTTCAACTGTTTACAGGAGATGCACCAGTGCTGGATCCAGGATCCAACACTGAGTAAGAAAAAGTAACGATAACAGTTTTTACCTGCTAAGTGAATTTCCTTCCATAGGATAACATTGGTGATTCTATGAGAAAAAGTTTCAAAGTGTCAACTTTTAAAATACAATAATATTCCTTAAAAATCACTACTGTAACCAAAACGCTTTTACTCAACTGTTTACAGGAGATGTCCCAGGACTGAATCTAGGATCCAGTCCTGTGGTTAGAAAAGTAATCCATAAAGTAACTAATTGCATTTAACTAGAAATTCACATTGAGCTGAATGTTGCATTGTGTTTGAAATTGTGTTGCCCATTGCAACAACTGTAACTACTGTACTTAAAAGTCTATTGCCTATTTGCAAAGTATTTAAAGTAAATTAATTCATTCTGAGAAAGTATATTTTGTAATGTAATGTATAATGTAATTACAATGTAATTTAAAAAATAAAATATCTAAAAATAAATAGTTTAAAAAATGTAGTAAATCAGTATGAAAAAATAAAAATAACAATTAATACATTTAAAAATTGGCATTTACAAAACCTTTGAAATTCACTGAAAAAAACCATAGGTTTCAGACATGTTATAGTTAGGAATTAGCATTTAAAAACCTTTGAAATTCACTGAAAAACCATAGGTTTCAGACATGTTATAGTTAGAAATTAGCATTTAAAAAACCTTTGAAATTCACTGAAAAAACCATAGGTTTCAGGCACGTTATAGTTAGAAATTAGCATTTAAAAAACCTTTGAAATTCACTGAAAAAACCATAGGTTTTAGGGACAGTTGTAGTTACTTGGACATTGCACTCGTACAAAACCCGTGAAATTCCCCGTTATAGTTAGTTCAGCTAACTATAACTCGCGCCCCGCAATGCACTGCTGATGACGTCACATATTACATCACTCATGACATGGTCAGTGACATCACTGATGACATCACTGATGACATCTCAAATGACATCACTGATGACATCAACCATGTGATAATTTCATGCATCTTCTCACACCCTAATATAACTTTTGATACACCCACTCTAAATTACAGACTGCCATTCTCAAAAACAAAGACACTCCAACACCAATAACTACATACCCACTCACTGATTCTTAGGTCTACACACACATCCACTCACTCACCCGTACAGTCACTCATACTTACGGTCACTCAGTACAGGACTATCATATGCACTCATACACCTATATAAACACTGACACACCGCCACTCATCCATAGAGGTACTCACACACCTAGTCAGTCATGCAAAAATTTAATCACACACCCATTTACTCACCTATACAGTTATACACACACCAGCTCACTTACTCATACAAATACTAGCACATTCTTACGCTCTTATACAATAACTGATACAAGCACACACACATCCATACAGCCACTCTCACAATCACACACTCTCACGTATAGCCTTTTAAATACTCTAACACATATATATACTTCCTTTTACATATGTAATTACTCGCACATGTACCACTGAGATATACATTCACTCACTAACACACCCATACACACACTCACCCACCCAAGCAGTCCATCACAGACGCACTCTTCAAATCATGCACCCAGTGAATCACCCACTCACACATCTATGTACAGAGTCGCACACACCCCACCCACACAAACACTCAGGCACCCATACAGATACTCAGACAACCAATCAATAACTCATATAGACACTCATGTAGCTATTCACAAACCCATGCAGCCACTTACACAGCAACAGACAGACGGATACAGACATTCACCCAGTTTAGTCACTAACCCATGCATTCAGTAAGATAAGTTTAATCACTCACTTATACAGTTAGTCACGCACCTACTAAATCATCCATTCAGACACTTATACACCCACTCACTCTTCAATACGCCTTTCCCTATATATATTAAACATATTTAAACTTTACAGAAACACACAGTCACTGGATGATGTCATCAGTGATGTCATCAGTGATGTCATTTGAGATGTCATCAGTGATGTCATCAGTGATGTCACTGACCATGTCATGAGTGATGTAATATGTGACGTCATCAGCAGTGCATTATGGGGCGCGAGTTATAGTTAGCTGAACTAACTATAACGGGGAATTTCACGGGTTTTGTACGAGTGCAATGTCCAAGTAACTACAACTGTCCCTAAAACCTATGGTTTTTTCAGTGAATTTCAAAGGTTTTTTAAATGCTAATTTCTAACTATAACGTGCCTGAAACCTATGGTTTTTTCAGTGAATATATATATATATATATAAATCCATTTTATGTTTACTATATAAAGTATTTAAGACGTAGCAAAATAACAAATTAGACTTCCCACTTCAGATGAAAGTTAAATATAGAATCATCTTCAGAAACCAAAAATATACAAATCCAATAGCTGTATTGTAAAGTCTATGCTTCCAGAACAAAAACACTCTAGGGATAACTTAATATTCTCTATGTAGAGCTGTTAATGTACTTTGTAGCTTCATAACTTAACCACTTGGCTGCTAAGCCTTCCCCAAACCCAACCGCCTCTCCCCTGATGCTGAGCCCTTTCTTCTAAGTTTGGGGTATTGCGCACTAAAACCTTCATACCTTTTTCCATGAAAGGTATCCCCACCTAATTTCCGTCCTTTTTTCCAACATCCTGGGTAGTCCAACAGGAAGAGATTAAATATGGGACCATGCAAAGGCAATGTTGAACAGGCATGGTCGATCCATTCATGCTGCATGCACAAGGCCCCTACACACAAGTGGAATATTGTTTTAAATCAACAGAAGTGGGAGAAGTATATGTGATTTTAGGCCATCCACACAAGTGGGATATTGTTTTTATCCGCAGACGTGAGAGAAGTGTGTGGGATTTTAGGCGAAGTTTGAGTTTTATAGAGTATGTTAGGTAAAAAAATCTCATGGGATCCACGCAAGTCAATTCACTATGGACTCTCCTGAGTGTCTAGTTTTAAAAAATATCAGGGTTCATTAGGTTTCCCTGGTTGGTAGCCTAGCTCCGGCCCAAATTTTTGCAGCTACCTCACTTCCCAATCAGGTCATTTTTTTTACATTAAAGGTTGATGTCTCCAAATTGTGTTTTAGGGCCTGTTGTGTTGCTGGAGCTAGGCCGAGCCAGTTATTAACTCCAGTTAGGTTTTCCTTGGTAGCTGAGTTAAGTTTCCCTGGGTGGCAGCCGAGTCTGGGCCCAAATTCTGAAGCTGCCCCATTGCCAATTCAGATCATTTTTTTGACAGGAAAGGTTGATGTCTTCACATCGTATTTTGAGGCCTATTGTGTTGCTAGAGCTAGGCCACACCATGCAAGTGGGGTAGCATTTTTATGGATGGAAATGTTCTAATATTGGGTGCTAGATAAATTGTGGATCTGAGCAGATTCAGGAGCCTTCCATTCCATAAATGTAAGGAAAATGCATGTTTTAGGCAAAGTTTGAGGTTTGCAGGGCATTATTGGTAAGAAAATACTGTGGGATCCACAAAAGGCATACCACTTTGAACTCCCCTGGGTGTCTAGGTTTTTAAAAATATCTGGATTTGGTAGAACTTCCTGGTTGCCGGCTGACCCCGTTCCCAACTTGTGCAGCCGTTCACTATGACAAGTGAGAGGAAATTGGTATTTACCCCCACTCTGCTGGCTGACATGTAAAAATGACACCAAAAAGAACCCAAATCTGCTCTTGTTTGCCATGGGGATGGGGACACTTTAGTCCCCAGGGGGCAGAAAGACTGCTGAGCTTGTTTAAGGGTGGGGGCTTGGCCCAGTGCCTGGGTGGACAGAACACACCCACTTTGTTTGGACTTTTTTTCCTGGCATGTATTGGTCTTTCCATCCTCCAGGGGGCAGCTGGAGTGTATACTCCTACAGAGCCACCTGGCAGTCATAAAGTCTGGTGCACGCTTTGTAGGTGGAGGTATGGTCCCGTGCCTGTTCAGAAAGCCACCAACCTGTCTTTTTTGGGCATATTTGTTCCTGGTGTCTAGTGGGCTTTCTGTCCCCAGAGTGGGCAGATTGGGGGTAAACATCCCCTCTCCACTTCAGTTGGGGATGAAAGACTGCTACGCCTTTTCTGGGATGGGGTATTAACCAATCCCTTGGTGGGCTGACCTCATCCCTCCTTTTTCAGGGTCTATTTTTTCTGGGTATGTGTGCATACTTTCATCACTCTGGGGCTTATTGTAAGTCAACGCCACAAAATCTGCCCTTGTGAGTGCAGAAAGGCTGTTGCACTTACTCTGGGGTGCTAGCATGGCCAAATACAAGGGTAGAATGCCCAGGCACTTTTTCTGCCTGAATATACAATCTCTGATGTCTAGTGGGCTTTCTACTCTGTGGTGGGCAGATTACTGGCAGTCCCCCAATGGGGCAAACCTCCTATTTTCCATCCAGGGAGAAGAAAGACTCTATTGCTCCTTCTCGTTTGGATGTATGGCCCAATGCCAGGGTGGGTGCACCCATACTTTTGTTTGTTTTGGCACCATTCTGAAATCTCTGCTGTCTACTGTGTTTTCTACTCCCCGTGGGGCAAATTGGGGGAAAACCCTCCCAATCAGGACACACCTCTTCTCTTGCCAGAAAGACTGTATTGCTCCATTTTAGGGTTGTATCATGGACCTCGGCCGGAGTTGGCTGACCCACCCCCTTTAATTTTTTATTTTACAATTTCCTTGATGGGCATGGGCTTTTTGCTCTACCCCCGGATTTACCCTCAATATGCCTTCCAGGGGGTCACCCATTTATTGGGTGGTGTTATGGCCCAATGCCAACAGCATGCTTGATGGGGGTTGGCATAGTTACGTATGGTAATAAAAATTACTTTACATTAAAAACCCTAGAAATTCACTGAAAAAACCAAAGGTTAAGTAATGTTATAGTTAGGTATGGCAATAATATCTTACTTTGCAATAAAACAACCTAAAAATTTCCCTGAAAAAACACAAAACTTTAACTTGCTCCCTAGCCATGCACTGCTTGCGACCTCACATATTTCATCACTCATGATATGTTTATAACATCATTGATAACATCTCTGATAACATCTGAAATTACATCATTGATGACAACACCGTGCATGGCTGGGGTGTGAGTTATAGTTAATTGAAATAACTATAACAGGTAAATTTCAGTGTTTTTTCAATTCAAATGCAACGTTTATGCTGACATTTTTGCCAAACTACAGGGTCACTTTTAACTTTTGTTATTTTTTCTGTGAATATATATTCCATTTGCTCCATTTGATGCATCTTTCAAAACTTTCCCCAAAAAAGTCTCATCCACCTCAGCGCAAAATTTCAGGCAGATCCGTGAAGGGGGCTAGGAAAAAGTGGGGTCCCAAACAGGTTTTCCAAATTCTTTTTCCATATGAAAATTAAACAGTGATACCATAAAAAAACGCTAAACAGATTTACACCAAATTTGGCAGGAAGCTAGATCATGGTCTAGAAAGCGTGCTTTTGTGATTTGGTGTGACTTTGTTCAGTAGTTTTTGAACAATTACTGCTCAAAAACGTTGTATATTTCACACCACGGAGGATGCGCTGACCCAACAGATTGCAAACTGAAATCGGATTGGCTGCCAATACATCAACAACGATGTGACAGCAGCCATCTTAGAATTCAAGTCTCAGTCCCGAGTTCTAGAAAAAATGTTTTAAAAAAAGTACCATGACCCCCTAGGCCTGGTCGGGCCCTGAGACCAAAACCCTTTTTTTTTATTTTGCCACAAATTCATAGAGAACCCACTGCAACATTTAAAAAAATAAGCGCAGGCTCCCATTCTACTAAAACAAATATGCCTCAGGGTGGGCCAGTGCCCGAGGGAGGTGCAAAATGATATTTAGGAGAGGTGACCATGCAGCACTACTCCTTGAGCCTGAAAAGGAGGAGTCCCCATGCAGGGTCTTCCACTGAGCATGGTTTGATCCATTCCTATCATGGGCACAAGGCCCAGCCACACAAGTGGGGCAGCATTTTTAATCAGCACAAGTGAGATAATGCTGGGTGGTAAGAATTTTGTGTATTCCTGTAGATTCCAGAATTTTCCATCACAGAATTGTAAGGAAAAGGTGCGGTTTCAGGCAAAGTTTGAGGTTTGCATGGCATTCTGGGTAAAAAAACTCAATAGGATCCAGACAAGGCACACCACCCTGGATTCCCCTAGTTATCTAGTTTTAACAAAATGTGTAGGATTCCCTAGGTGGCCCCTGAGTTAGGGCCCAAAATTCACAGCTCCCCAGTTTGCAAAAAACAGGTCAGTTTGGAGTGGAAAAATGTGATGTATCCATGTTGTGTTTTGGGACATTTCCTGTCACAGGCACTAAACCTACCCACACAAATGAGGTAACATTTTTTTGGAAGACTTAAGGGAATGCCGGGTGGACTGGAGTTTGTGTGGCCCCACAGATTCCAGAACTTTTGATCAAAGAAATGTGAGGAAAATGTGTTTTTTAGTCAAAGTTTGAAGTTTGCAAGGCCTTCTGGGTAAAACAACCTGGTGAGAGCCACACAAGTCACCTCACCCTTGAATCCCCCACAGGTCTATACAAATGTGCAGGTTTGCTAGGTGTCCCTATGTGCCCCTGAGTTAGGGTTTAAAATCCACAGATACTCACTTTGCAAAAACAAGTCAGTTTTGAGTGGAAAAATGTGATGTGTCCATGTTGCATTTTGGGCCATGTCCTGTCGTGGTCAGTAGGCCTACACGCAGAAGGGAGGTTTAATTTTTAACAGAAGGCATGTGGGAGCATAGAATAGTAGGATATTTGTTTTTACTAATTGGATTTCACTGAATTTGTGCCTCACAAATGTGAGCCAGTGTGTAAGAAAGAAGACATTAAAAATACCCTCTAAATCAGCAGTCCCCAATCTTTTCTGTAGGGAGAGCTACTTCTGATCAATAAAAATCATCATGAGCTACTTAATGTCAAGGAACTCATGCATTGTTCCCAGAGAACCCCCACATCCATAAGGACATTGAGGCGATGGAGATAAAGCAATTTTCTCAAAATCACAGAAACCACCAAAGATAGAAACCAGTACTCGAGCCAACAGACAATTGTGGAATATCCAAGAAGCTTGAATCCTGCTTCTCCCAACCAAGTGTGTGTGTGTGATACTAGAAATGAGAGATCAGAAGTCTGCAAAATATCAAATCTCTCATCTCTAGCACCACAGATGGTATGGTTCCTCCCTCACTTTACCCCAGCTCTCTGCAGACATCACTCTGTCAGGATACTGCCTAACCCACCAACAGCCTCCTTACTACCCACACAGGCGCCCCTGCTCTGCTGCTGCACTTACTGCTGTGGGCAGGACTCAGAAGCTGCACACCATGTTCCAGTCTTTCCATAGCCTCAAAGGGATTGTTGCTGCTGACCCCCGTCGTAGCATTTGTAGAGGTGTAGCATGTGCTCTGACAACATCCCCCTCCTGGGGGATGAGTGAGGGCAGTAGATTTCTATGCCCCTAATGTCATCCACAACCATAAGGTGCTGTCTCACAAATGCCCCCTTGGAGGACAGTGCTAAATTAGGGCTGAAGGCCTCTATGCCCCCTTGACAATAAGGCACCCTCTCACATTCTCTACCCTAGAGGCCATAGTAAAAGATGGCCACTTTTTGCAGCATGTGTAACCACGCTTGCATATTGTGGAGGAGAGTGTCTTGATGCAAAAGCATGGATGGAATGCCCATCTTGGCTCTGCCCAAGAAGCCTTTCTGTATGCGGATGAAGACACAGGTGTCTTGTCAAAAAAGCAGTTTTCACATTTTCCCTCCTTGGTAGTCCAGATGACTCCCGGAGAAAATATCTGCAGCCTGGGTGGAAAAGCAAAGGCTGCACATATCATCCACCCTCAGCCAGGAAGTGTGTTTGTCTGTGTTTGAAGCACCAGGAGAATGCTGCGCACAAAACCGGACCAGCCTGTCCTTTGCAAGAGCAAGAGAGGAACACTAGATGGACTATACTGAATGGAGGCAGCAAACGGATGGAGGTTCACTAACACAGACACCCACAGGGAGTTGGAGCAGGCTAAGGCCGGTAAGGTTGGAGAATAGGTCAGCCTCTAGGTGCTTCAATAGATAAACAAAAAAAATGCATGATGTGATACTAAATCGCCAAACTGCGTAAAAGCAGTGCCCCCTATACATGCTGCCAGCATTCCAAACACTGACTGCTCATTAAATTTTTCCCTGCCAATAAAAACTGTTGAAGCAGCCACAATTAAACGGAGAGGTGAGACTCACTGTAGTCCACAGTAGTATACTTATGTTTATGGAACAAAACACATCTTTCCCCACGTGCACCACTGTTACATTCATAACTGAAAAATTCAGGCATGTTTTAAATGGGAGAAATTTAAAGTGAAGTGTTAAAATATTCCTTATAAACCCAAAATTAACTCTTTATTTTAATTTTCTACCATTTAAGCATTCTGCTGCCAGTAGACACGTCCCATTGATATTTTAAAATGCTTCCATTGATAATTAAATGCATTGGTATTCTTTGTAATTATTTTTCAAAGTACCTTAGTGACGCTGCTTCTTCAGATATAAGAGCACCCCCGCCCCCCGGTGTCAACTCACGTAACAGCTCACTGAGGAGCATCGCCCCGAAGTCGCTTCAGAGACTCCCTGCACTGCTCCATCCTGGGAGGTGCTTAAGCCCCATGACTGGGATGTAGGCTGGGCTCCGGCAACAGCCACAGTTCCGGGACTATTCCAAGACTCTAATGCTGTGCTGCTGCTTGGTTCCACTCGGGCCTTTGAGCAAGCCAGGGCCCAGCAGGAGCTTGAAGGTTGCTCCCGCACTGACGTGCTGAGTGTGAGAAGTTGGCCTGGTATATGCTGTCCACTAATTATAGTGGGCACCTTGCACCAGTCCAAACAACCCCTTATTGGAGATAGGTTAAAGACAACCTTATTGAAAGCTATCCTAGTGGTAGCTATGGAGAGCAGCCTTCAGGCTAAGTCTTGAAGGAATGTAAAGCAGCTTGTTTTACCAGTCTATAATCTCTTGAGTGATCAAATGAAAGAACACCACACCAGGTATATATTCAAAATATATGTTTTTATTGCTAAACACACCCCTCTAGTCTCTTTATGAGGCTAGAGTTCGAAGTACATAAGTTAGAAGTTATTTAAACACAGTAAAAGCACAAATACACGTTTGGGCCCTAGGGCGTACCAAACCATATACCAATAAAGTGGTATAAGAACCACGACTGAACTAGACACTAGGCCTAGAGCCTCTAGAAGTGCTTGGACCACAAGGAACCACCCAAGGTAGTGACACAGGGGACCCACGGGAGACGCGTGCAGTGTAAATACACAACCGCGATACGCCGTTGACTTCTATGGAGAAAGTCGTGATCGGGAAATTAGAGAAAAGGGACACTTAAAAGAGGACTTGGACCAAACCCTTTGAGATCTAGGACTTTGAAGAGTCTCTACCCACGGGAGCACCGGAGTACTCGTGTTACCTCACCCAGGGAAGCCGGGTGCATAGGTGCCTTTCGGGGTCGGGTTTCGCCGTCGATTTGAATGGCGATCTGCTGCAAAGTGCTGCTGGCGACCAAGAGAAAAGTGTCCGGGTGGATCCAAGAGTGGATCGGAGTTCTGAAGAACCTGAAAGAAGAGGGGACAGAGTCTGGGTCACTAGCCAGTGACCAGGAAGGCGATGGACAGATGCCCACCGATGTCGAGTGCTTCAGGTGCGTTGACGGTCCTCTTGTCTCTTCAGCCACGAGGTCCAGGAGGAGTTGTCGGCGACCAGGAGCAGGATTTGGGCTGGTACACGATGTTTGTCGAGGGCTGAGGTGTCGGCGACCGGATTGGACCCAACAAGCCTTGGCAACGGCAAGTCTCGATGCAGAAGGAGATTGTCGATGGTGCAGACCAGCAAGGTCTGGGGAACTCACCCTGCAAGGGTAAGTGAGGGCAGGCCTGGAGCAACTAGGATGCCAAGTTAGGAAAAGATTAGCCTTTGTTAAGGGCTACTAGCCAATGGGCTAGCGACCGCGAAGGAGCCTCGTGATGCCGCACGTGGATCTGGATTACAGGACACTCGTGGAGTGGAGGCCAGTGATCTTCGGTGCAGTTGGTGCTGGAGGCTAGAGCTACTCGGAGCCCAAAGCACGACTTCTTGGGAGACCCAGAAGAGGATGCACTTGCAAATGTGCTCGGTGTCCAGGGGTCCTGGTCTCAAGTCACCCACGATAGCCACGGGCCTCAGCTTTGCTGGGGACTCAGGGTAGCCTCGGCGAAGTCTGAGAATCCACCTCTGGTGATGCAATGACTTCGGCGTCCGACGGGAGCTTCAGAAATGCGAACCAGACAGATGCTTCTTTGGTGCCTGCCAAGCAGGGGAGTCACTCCTTGACCCCAAGGGAGATTCTTCTGTCCTCTAATCGTGAGTAGAGCGTTGAAGGTCCAGGATTCAGTTTCAGAGTTTCGTCCAGGGATAATCTAAAGTCCTAAGGACTGGGTTCCTATCTTTATACTAAAGATAGGGGTTGGACTACTCTGTGGCCCCACCTATGGGTGGGTCAGGGCAGAGGGGTGGCTACACCCCTTTCCCTTTGTCCAGTTCGCGCCAAAGCAGGGGCTGCAAACCCCTGATCCGGTTTGAACTGGGGTAGGCACAGGGACACCAAGTGTGCCCCCAGTGCAGGACTTCAAAGCACCCGAAAGTGCTCCCGCCCAGCCCCAATACACATTATCCTGTCTGGGGAGGTGGTCACACCTCCCTGGGACAGGAACCCTATTGTCCAGGCCTCCCCTGCCGGAGTTTCGTCCAGCAGCAGGAGGCCAGACTCGTGTCTGTGGCAGCAGCATCCATTTTGTGATGCCAGGGCTTTAGAAAGAAGTTACCGGCCAGGCCAGGGTTAACATGTCTTTCCCTCTAGAAGGGTGGAATGTTACCCCCGCCGCCAGAATTGGCGGGGGGTAGTATTCCAAGATGTTTGATACCAAACACGACATGTTTAGGTGCAGCCATTCCAAAGTTAGCATTTAACGCGAGGTTATAATGCGCTTAAGAGTATATGGTCAGGCTGCACTACAAACAGCATCAGAGAAGGGTCTCCGAACGCTGCAGAGGGGCCCTGCTCATGCATGGGCACCCTCTCACATAGGAACCATGCACTCTGCCTTTAGGATTGATAAGGCCTGCCTTAGGAGTGACTTATAGGTTTATATGTGTGTATGTATTTAGTGATATAGGTAACCTATATCACAGTAGGGGGTGCATGCACCACCTTACCCAGGCTGCAGTAGCAGACCTGTGGTGTCAGTTTGGATGGCCTTCCAGGGGTGGCATAATACATGCTGCAGCCCCTGGCAGGACTCTGAGGTACCTATGCCCTTGGTACATAGTATACCATATACTAGGGACTTATAAGGGCACTCCAGATTCCAATCAGTGATGTGCCTAAGGCACATGGAAACCATTTTACAGAGAAAGCAGTTAGACTGGGGCCCTGAATAGCAGGATCCCAGTCCAACTAAGTCATAAACCAGCAAAACACCATAAAAAAAAGTGGGGGCAACCATATAGTCAGATTCCACCTTCCTACATAACCCCCCCCCCAAACGAAAGGAGATAAGGCTAACCTTGGCCAGTTGAGCCTTTATTGACTAAGTGGCCATATAAGGAAGCACCTGCACTAGCATGCTTGCCCCCTTTCTTATGGTCCACTAACCAATCCCTCACCCTAAGGGTATGAGAGGGTCTCCACCATGGGGAATCACTACCTGTGGTGTGCTTAGGTAAAGTACACGGCTGGTGAGGTGTCTGAGTAGGGAAGTGAGGCCCTAGGAATGTTGGCCTCAGCTTCCTCAGATCACTGGTCACCATGTATGCCTGTCTTTCCATGACTGAGTTGCACTTTGCTCTAAGGGTCAACCTTTGGCTGCCTACAGCTGGGGGTTGGGTCCCTTTGGATGGACTACTGGAGGGACATGGCAGGTTTGGAACCTTCTGGTCCCAGGTTTGCCCTTGCTTACCAGAGTCCTTCTGGGGAGGTCCCTACATAAAGGTATGGGGGATCCCTCAGTGGGTAGAGGAATTGTCACCTGGCTAGGGCTACTAGACTGGGTGCCCCTAATCTGCTGATGGGGGCTTCCTCTGGACAGGGGGCCCTGGGGGTCCACTGACCTCCCTGACCTCTGCAGCCCTGGGCTGACTGAGGCAGGGTAGAGAGGGGCAGGTTACCTGCTCCAGACTGGGTACCACCTTGGAAGGGTCCTCTGCCATCAGGGGTGTGGCCAGGCCAGGCCTGACTACCTCTGTGGCAGTTCCTTCACTAGGGGTAGGGTCAGTTCCCTGAGGAGGCTGACCCTTACCTACTGTCTGGGGGAAGAAGACTTTTCTTCAACCCTTGTGCTCTCTTTTGGGGGAGAGTGGGCCATTCTTTCAGGCTCCATCTCTCCAAATTCTTGGGCTGGGGCTGTGGCCATCACAGCCCCACTAACCTTTACAGGGACGCCCAACATCCTAAGATGGGTTTGGTGTTCAACTTCAGCCCAGGCTGAAATTTCCAAATCATTGCCCATCAGGCAATCTACAGGTAAGGTGGGGGACACTGCCACTCTCTTTGGGCCTGTGACCCCCTCCCAGCTGAGATTGACTATGGCCATGGGGTGATCTGTTCTGACACCATCAATGTTGGTCACCTGGTATTTAAACTCAGGTAAAAGCTGGTGAGGGGGACTAGTTTCCCTGCCACCATGGTGACACTAGCCCCTGTGTCCCTAAATGCCACAGCTTTCTGACCATTAATTATTGGCTCCAATCTGTACCTGCCCAACGCTGTGGGACCCATGGTAAAGGTGGCAAATCCTATACCACCATCAGAGTCAGAGGAGTCTGTTGAGGGGTCCCTGTCTAAACTAGGGCTCACCTCGGTTCCTCTTGCAAAAGCACCCAACTTTTTGGGTGCACTACTCCCAACTGGAGGATTACTACTGGTAGTACCAGGAGGGGTGGTAGTAGTTGTGGGAGGAACATTTTCTTTATTGCCAATCCTGGGGCAACTGGGATCAGTTTTCCAGTGCCCAGGCCTTTTACAGACATGGCAATATGGTTTCTTTTCAGGAGAGGAAGGAGTTTGGGACCCACCCCCAGAAGAGGAATTTTGGGGCCCTGTAGGGGACTTATCCTTAGATTTATCCCCACCTTTCTCTTGGGACTTAGTAGAATCTTTCTTCTGGCCACCACCCTGATTTCTAGTTTTCACTCTGGTTCTGACCCATTTGTCTGCCTTCTTTCCCAATTCTTGGGGAGAGGTCAGATCAGAGTCCACCAGATACTGGTGTAAAAGCTGGTTTTGACAATTATTAAGGATCTGCTCCCTCATAATCAAATTGTACAATCCTAAAAAGTCATGCACTTTGTTGCCATGTATCCAACCTTCCAGAGCCTTTGTAGCACAATCTACAAAATCAACCCAGTCTTGAGTCTGAGCTTTTTGGGTGTCTCTGAACTTCAACCTATACTGTTCAGTGGTTAGGCCAAACCCATCAATAAGAGCACTCTTCAAGACCTTGTAATTATCAGCATCCTCCTCTCTAACAGTGAGGAGCTTATCTCTACCTTTGTCAGCAAAGGAGAGCCACAAGATTGCTGCCCACTGCTCCTGAGGGACCTTCTGTACCATACAGGCCCTCTCTAGAGCAGTTATCCACTTGTGGATGTCATCCCCATTCTGATAGGGAGGGACAATCTTGCTCAGGTTCCTATGGTCATAGGACCTTTCCCTATCTCTAGGGATATTGCTGCCACCATGGGACTCTAGTCCCAACTTTCTTTTCTCTCTAAAGAGATCTAGGGACTCCCTGTCTAAGGCTACTTGCTTCCTTCTGAGTTCAAGCTGAGCTTCCTCATATTGAATCAGCCTCTTTCTTCTCTCATGAGAGGATTCCCGCCTATGAGATGAGACAGAGCTCCCTATTGAGGTGCCAGAGTGGTTAGACTCCTGAGAAGAAGATCTAGACCTTCTGGGCACACTCACAATCCTTCCTGGGGGACAAAGGGGGACTCATTCTGATCCTCCTCTTCATCTTCCTCAGGAGGGGTTGGATTATCCAGGTCAGGGCCATTGTCGCCCTCCTGGCCAGTTTCAGAGGGGGCTGGGGGTACTGGTACCCCCATTCCCAACCTCATCATCTGCCCCACCCTCAGCTCCTACCCCTTCAGTCCCCAAGGGCTTACTAAGGTCATAAGCCACCAACAACTCCTTGAGGTGTTGGGTGGTGGGGCTTTGGCCTGTCCTTATTTTTCTCAAGTTGCATAAAGCTCTCAATTCCAAGAATGGGAGTGTATCATACTTGGAGGGTGGAAGCTCAATGGCTTCCTGCAAGGATTCTTTGGATCCTGCCCTTAAAGACATTACTAGTGTGGTGTGGTGTATGCACTACCTACTCTAGTGTGGCCTACTAAACTCTCTTGAGTTGTAGAAAGGGTTGTGCTATCCCTTAACACGCAACTCTAAGTTCAGTAGAACTTACTGTATTCTAAGCTTAAATTATATGTACCTTAGGTACCTTTAGTGGTTTTCAGTTGATCAATTCAATTGAGATTATCTGGTAAAACAATAGCAAGCTGGAATCCCACACGCTGCACACCAATGTGAGAAGTTGGCCTGGCATATGCTGTCCACTAATTATAGTGGGCACCTTGCACCAGTCCAAACAACCCCTTATTGGAGATAGGTTAAAGACAACCTTATTGAAAGCTATCCTAGTGGTAGCTATGGAGAGCAGCCTTCAGGCTAAGTCTTGAAGGAATGTAAAGCAGCTTGTTTTACCAGTCTATAATCTCTTGAGTGATCAAATGAAAGAGCACCACACCAGGTATATATTCAAAATATATGTATTTATTGCTAAACACACCCCTCTAGTCTCTTTATGAGGCTAGAGTTCGAAGTACATAAGTTAGAAGTTATTAAATCACAGTAATAGCACAAATACACGTTTGGGCCCTAGGGGCGTACCAAACCATATACCAATAAAGTGGTATGCGAACCACGACTGAACTAGACACTAGGCCTAGAGCCTCTAGAAGTGCTTGGACCACAAGGAACCACCCAAGGTAGTGACACAGGGGACCCACGGGAGACGCGTGCAGTGTAAATACACAACCGCGATACGCAGTTGACTTCCATGGAGAAAGTCGGGATCGGGAAATTAGAGAAAAGGGACACTTAAAAGAGGACTTGGACAAAACCCTTTGAGATCTAGGACTTTGAAGAGTCTCTACCCACGGGAGCACCGGAGTACTCGTGTTACCTCACCCAGGAAGCCGGGTGCATAGGTGCCTTTCGGGGTCGGGTTTCGTCGTCGATTCGAATGGCGATCTGCTGCAAAGTGCTGCTGGCGGCCAAGAGAAAAGTGTCCGGGTGGATCCAAGAGTGGATCGGAGTTCTGAAGAACCTGAAAGCAGAGGGGACAGAGTCTGGGTCACTAGCCAGTGACCAGGAAGGCGATGGACAGATGCCCACCGATGTCGAGTGCTTCAGGTGCGTTGACGGTCATCTTGACTCTTCAGCCACGAGGTCCAGGAGGCGTTGTCGGCAACCAGGAGCAGGATTCGGGCTGGTACACGATGTTTGTCGAGTGCTGAGGTGTCGGCGACCGGATTGGACCCAACAAGCCTTGGCAACTGCAAGTCTCGGTGAAGATGTAGATCGTCGATGGTGCAGACCAGCAAGGTCTGTGGAACTCACCCAGCGAGGGTAAGTGAGGGCAGGCCTGGTGCAACCAGGATGCCAAGTTAGAAAAGGATTGGCCTTCGTTAAGGGCTACTAGCCAACGGGCTAGCGACCGCGAAGGAGCCTTGTGACGCCTCACGTGGATATGGCTTACAGGACACTCGTGGAGTGGGGGCCAGTGATCTTCGGTGCAGGTGGTGCTGGAGGCTAGGGCTACTCGGAGCCCAAAGCACGACTTCTTGGGAGACCCAGAAGAGGATACACTTGCAAATGTGCTTGGTGTCCAGGGGTCACGGTCTCAAGTCACCCACGATAGCCACGGGCCTCAGCTTTGCTGGGTCTCAGGGTAGCCTCGGTGAAGTCTGAGAATCCACCTCTGGTGATGCGATGACTTCGGCGTCCGACGGGAGCTTCAGAAATGCGAACCGGACAGATGCTTCTTTGGTGCCTGCCAAGCAGGGGAGTCACTCCTTGACCCCAAGGGAGATTCTTCTGTCCTCTAATCGTGAGTAGAGCGTCGAAGGTCCAGGATTCAGTTACAGAGTTTCATCCAGGGATAATCTAAAGTCCTAAGGACTGGGTTCCTATCTTTATACTAAAGATAGGGGTTGGACTACTCTGTGGCCCCACCTATGGGTGGGTCAGGGCAGAGGGGTGGCTACACCCCTTTCCCTTTGTCCAGTTCGCGCCAAAGCAGGGGCTGCAAGCCCCTGATCCGGTTTGAACTGGGGTAGGCACAGGGACACCAAGTGTGCCCCCCGTGCAGGACTTCAAAGCACCCGAAAGTGCTCCCGCCCAGCCCCAATACACATTATCCTGTCTGGGGAGGTGGTCACACCTCCCTGGGACAGGAAACCTATTGTCCAGGCCTCCCTGCCGGAGTTTCGTCCAGCAGCAGGAGGCCAGACTCGTGTCTGTGGCAGCAGCATCCATTTTGTGATGCCAGGGCTTTAGAAAGAAGTTACCGGCCAGGCCAGGGTTAACATGTCTTTCCCTCTAGAAGGGTGGAATGCTACCCCTGCCGCCAGAATTGGCGGGGGGTAGTATTCCAAGATGTTTGACACCAAACACGACATGTTTAGGTGCAGCCATTCCAAAGTTAGCATTTAACGCAAGGTTATAATGCGCTTAAGAGTATATGGTCAGGCTGCACTACAAACAGCATCAGAGAAGGGTCTCCGAACGCTGCAGAGGGGCCCTGCTCATGCAGGGGCACCCTCTCACATAGGAACCATGCACTCTGCCTTTAGGATTGATAAGGCCTGCCTTAGGAGTGACTTATAGGTTTATATGTGTGTATGTATTTAGTGATATAGGTAACCTATATCACAGTAAGGGGTGCATGCACCACCTTACCCAGGCTGCAGTAGCAGACCTGTGGTGTCAGTTTGGATGGCCTTCCAGGGGTGGCATAATACATGCTGCAGCCCCTGGCAGGACTCTGAGGTACCTATGCCCTTGGTACATAGTATACCATATACTAGGGACTTATAAGGGCACTCCAGATTCCAATCAGTGATGTGCCTAAGGCACATGGAAACCATTTTACAGAGAAAGCAGATAGACTGGGGCCCTGAATAGCAGGATCCCAGTCCAACTAAGTCATAAACCAGCAAAACACCATAAAAAAAGTGGGGGCAACCATATAGTCAGATTCCACCTTCCTACACACTATATCTTGCTTTGGGGGCTTGAGAGGTAACTCCCATCCTTCCTTCACCAAGCACAGTGGACCCCTCAAAGGGTGGCCAAACAGAAGTTCAAAAGGGCTGTAACCAACCCCCTTCTGAGGCACCTCCCTATATGCGAATAAAAGGCAGGGCAAGAGTATGTCCCATCTACGCCTAAGCTTTTCTGGGAGCCCTTTAATCATGCCCTTCAAGGTTTTGTTGAATCTCTCAACTAAACCATTGCATTGTGGGTGATAGGGTGTGGTGAACTTATAAGTCACTCCACACTCCTTCCACATTGCTTTTAAGTACCCAGACATGAAGTTAGCACCCATGTCTGATACTACCTCCTTAGGAAAGCCCACTCTTGAGAAAATTCCCAGGAGGGCCCTTGCCACCACAGGTGCTGTAGTGGTCCTGAGGGGAATAGCTTATGGGTACCTGGTGGCATGATCCACTACCACCAGGATAAACCTGTGCCCAGAGGCTGTTTGGGGATCCATGGGACCAACAATGTCAATCCCTACCCTTTCAAAGGGCACCCCCACCACAGGTAGTGGTATCAGGGGGCCTTTGTAGTGCCACCTGCCTTGCCACTGGCTTGGCAGGTTACACAGGAGCGACAAAACTCCTTGCTGTCTTCAGACATGTGGGGCCAGTGAAAGTGAGGGACAATTCTGTCCCAAGTCTTGTTCTGGCCCAGGTGACCTGCTAAGGGAATATCATGGGCTAGGGTCAATAGGAAGCCCCTGAACTTCAGAGGTATTACCAACCTCCTGGTAGCACCAGGCTTGGGGTCTCTACTCTCTGAGTACAGGAGTCCATCATCCCAATACACTGTATGGGGACCACTAGCTTTCCCAGCAGCCTCAGCAGCAGCTTGCTGTCTGAGGGGTTCAAGGGAGGGGCAGCTCTGCTGCTCCTGGCTCAGATCTGCCCTAGAAGGTCCCCCTGTCCCCAAGAACTCAACCTGGTCAGGTTCAAGTTCCTCTGGGACAGTTCCTTCTTCAGGGCTGAGATCATCCCCCTCAAGGGACTGATCTTCCTCCTGAGCCAAGGGGAAGGCACTGCCTTAACCCTACTACTCCTCCTCTTGGAAGGCACTTGGTCCATTCTTCCAGAATCCAAGGCCTATTCAGTGCTAGACATTTTGGCTTGTGACCTGGTCACAGCAAACACATCTGCAGGGATCCCCAGCATTTCTGCATGGGTCCTGAGCTCCACGTCTGCCCAAGCAGAAGTCTCTAAGTCATTGCCAAGCAAGCATTCGACTGGTAGGTTTGCACTTACCACAACCTTCTTAAGGCCAGTTACCCCTCCCCAGGAGAAGTTAACAACTGCCAGAGTATGGTCTGTTCTGACATTGCTAGCATTGGTCACTTGGTACATCTCACCAAGTATAACTTGCCCAGGATTCACAAGGTCTTGTGTCACCATTGTGACACTTGCCCCTGTGTCCCTAAATGCCAAAGCCTCACGTCCATTGATTAAAGGCTGTTGTCTGTACTTGCCCAGATTACTGGGACTCACAGTGGAGGTCACATCCATGCCTCCATCACAGACTAACACAGCCTGAGTCAGTTCTCTGACTAGGTCAGAGCCCAACTCAGTACCCAGGGTGAACCCTACTAAACCCTTGGCTGGAGCACTCCCACCAACTGCACTAGGGGGAACAGGTGCCTTAGGGGCATTGGTGGGTGCTGGACTGGAGTCTTTGGACTTGGTGCAATCACTGGTCCAGTGGGTCTTTTGCTTACAGACCTTGCACCATGGTTTTCTTTGGCCTTTCCCTTTGGTAGACTGTGAATCCCCACCAGAAGAAGATTTTTGGGGCCCTGATGAAGACTTTTGATCTTTACCCTTCTCCCCACCCTTGTCAGAGTTCTTAGCATCTTGCTTCTTGGTTTCCCCACCTTGGTTCTGTACCTTCTGCTTCACCCTGGTTCTGACCCATTTGTCTGCCTTCTTTCCCAATTCTTGGGGAGAGGTCAGATCAGAGTCTACCAGGTATTGATGCAACAGCTGATTTTGACAGTTATTAAGAATCTGCTCCCTCATTATCAGATTGTACAATCCTGAGAAGTCACACACCTTACTGCCCATCAACCAGCCTTCCAGAGCCTTGGCAGAACAATCCACATAGTCTACCCAGTCTTGAGTCTGTGCTTTTGGGTATCTCTGAACTTCAACCTGTACTGTTCAGTGGTTAGGCCAAACCCATCAATAAGAGCACTCTTCAAGACCTTGTAATTATCAGCATCCTCCTCTCTAACAGTGAGGAGCTTATCTCTACCTTTGTCAGCAAAGGAGAGCCACAAGATTGCTGCCCACTGCTCCTGAGGGACCTTCTGTACCTTACAGGCCCTCTCTAGAGCAGTTATCCACTTGTGGATGTCATCCCCATTCTGATAGGGAGGGACAATCTTGCTCAGGTTCCTATGGTCATAGGACCTTTCCCTATCTCTAGGGATATGGCTGCCACCATGGGACTCTAGTCCCAACTTTCTTCTCTCTCTAAAGAGATCTAGGGACTCCCTGTCTATGGCTAGTTGCTTCTTTTGAGTTCAAGCTGAGCTTCCTCATATTGAACCAGCCTCTTTCTTCTCTCATGAGAGGATTCCCTCCTATGAGATGAGACAGAGCTCCCTATTGATGTGCCAGAGTGGTTAGACTCCTGAGAAGAAGATCTAGACCTTCTGGGCACATTCACAATCCTTCCTGGGGGGACAAAGGGGGCATCATTCTGATCCTCCTCTTCATCTTCCTCAGGAGGGGTTGGATTATCCAGGTCAGGGCCACTGTCGCCCTCCTGGTCAGTTTCAGAGGGGGGGCTGGGGGTACTGGTACCCCTGGTCCCATCCTCATCATCTGGCCCACCCTCAGCTCCTACCCCTTCAGTCCCCAAGGGCTTACTAAGGTCATAAGCCACCAACAACTCCTTGAGGTGTTGGGTGGTGGGGCTTTGGCCTGTCCTTATTTTTCTCAAGTTGCATAAAGCTCTCAATTCCAAGAATGGGAGTGTATCATACTTGGAGGGTGGAAGCTCAATGGCTTCCTGCAAGGATTCTTTAGATCCTACCCTTAAAGACATTACTAGTGTGGTGTGGTGTATGCACTACCTACTCTAGTGTGGCCTACTAAACTCTCTTGAGTTGTAGAAAGGGTTGTGCTATCCCTTAACACACAACTCTAAGTTCAGTAGAACTTACTGTATTCTAAGCTTAAATTATATGTACCTTAGGTACCTTTAGTGGTTTTCAGTTGATCAATTCAATTGAGATTATCTGGTAAAACAATAGCAAGCTGGAATCCCACACGCTGCACACCAATGTGAGAAGTTGGCCTGGTATATGCTGTCCACTAATTATAGTGGGCACCTTGCACCAGTCCAAACAACCCCTTATTGGAGATAGGTTAAAGACAACCTTATTGAAAGCTATCCTAGTGGTAGCTATGGAGAGCAGCCTTCAGGCTAAGTCTTGAAGGAATGTAAAGCAGCTTGTTTTACCAGTCTATAATCTCTTGAGTGATCAAATGAAAGAACACCACACCAGGTATATATTCAAAATATATGTATTTTTTGCTAAACACACCCCTCTAGTCTCTTTATGAGGCTAGAGTTTGAAGTACATAAGTTAGAAGTTATTTAAACACAGTAAAAGCACAAATACACGTTTGGGCCCTAGGGGCGTACCAAACCATATACCAATAAAGTGGTATAAGAACCACGACTGAACTAGACACTAGGCCTAGAGCCTCTAGAAGTGCTTGGACCACAAGGAACCACCCAAGGTAGTGACACAGGGGACACACGGGAGACGCGTGCAGTGTAAATACACAACCGCGATACGCCGTTGACTTCTATGGAGAAAGTCGTGATCGGGAAATTAGAGAAAAGGGACACTTAAAAGAGGACTTGGACCAAACCCTTTGAGATCTAGGACTTTGAAGAGTCTCTACCCACGGGAGCACCGGAGTACTCGTGTTACCTCACCCAGGGAAGCCGGGTGCATAGGTGCCTTTCGGGGTCGGGTTTCGTCGTCGATTTGAATGGCGATCTGCTGCAAAGTGCTGCTGGCGACCAAGAGAAAAGTGTCCGGGTGGATCCAAGAGTGGATCGGAGTTCTGAAGAACCTGAAAGCAGAGGGGACAGAGTCTGGGTCACTAGCCAGTGACCAGGAAGGCGATGCACAGATGCCCACCGATGTCGAGTGCTTCAGGTGAGTTGACAGTCGTCTTGTCTCTTCAGCCATGAGGTCCAGGAAGCGTTGTCGGTGACCAGGATCAGGATTCGGGTTGGTACACAATGTTTGTCGAGGACTGAGGTATCGGCGACCGGATTGGACCCAACAAGCCTTGGCAACGGCAAGTCTCGATGCAGAGGGAGATCGTCGATGGTGCAGACCAGCAAGATTTGGGGAACTCACCCTGCAAGGGTAAGTGAGGGCAGGCCTGGAGCAACCAGGATGCCAAGTTAGGAAAAGATTGGCCTTTGTTAAGGGCTACTAGCCAACGGGCTAGCGACCGCGAAGGTGCCTCGTGACGCCGCACGTGGATCTGGCTTACAGGACACTCGTGGAGTGGGGGCCAGTGATCTTCGGTGCAGTTGGTGCAGGAGGCTAGGGCTACGCGGAGCCCAAAGCACAGTTTCTTGGGAGACCCAGAAGAGGATGCACTTGCAAATGCGCTCGGTGTCCAGGGGTCATGGTCTCAAGTCACCCACGATAGCCATGGGCCTCAGCTTTGCTGGGGACTCAGGGTAGCCTCGGGGAAGTCTGAGAATCCACCTCTGGTGATGCGATGACTTCGGCGTCCGACGGGAGCTTCAGAAATGCGAACCGGACAGAGGCTTCTTTGGTGCCTGCCAAGCAGGGGAGTCACTCCTTGACCCCAAGGGAGATTCTTCTGTCCTCTAATCGTGAGTAGAGCGTCGAAGGTCCAGGATTCAGTTTCAGAGTTTCATCCAGGGATAATCTAAAGTCCTAAGGACTGGGTTCCTATACTTATACTAAGGATAGGGGTTGGACTACTCTGTGGCCCACCCTATGGGTGGGTCAGGGCAGAGGGGTGGCTACACCCCTTTCCTTTTGTCCAGTTCGCGCCAAAGCAGGGGCTGCAAGCCCCTGATCCGGTTTGAACTGGGGTATGCACAGGGACACCAAATGTGCCCCCAGTGCAGGACTTCAAAGCACCCGAAAGTGCTCCCGCCAAGCCCCAATACACATTATCCTGTCTGGGGAGGTGGTCACACCTCCCTGGGACAGGAAACCTATTGTCCAGGCCTCCCCTGCCGGAGTTTCGTCCAGCAGCAGGAGGCCAGACTCGTGTCTGTGGCAGCAGCATCCATTTTGTGATGCCAGGGCTTTGGAAAGAAGTTACCGGGCTAGCCAGAGTTAACATGTCTTTCCCTCTAGAAGGGTGGAATGCTACCCCCGCTGCCAGAATTGGCGGGGGGTAGTATTCCAAGATGTTTGACACCAAACACGACATGTTTAGGTGCAGCCATTCCAAAGTTAGCATTTAACGCGAGGTTATAATGCGCTTAAGAGTATATGGTCAGGCTGCACTACAAACAGCATCAGAGAAGGGTCTCCGAACGCTGCAGAGGGGCCCTGCTCATGCAGGGGCACCCTCTCACATAGGAACCATGCACTCTGCCTTTAGGATTGATAAGGCCTGCCTTAGGAGTGACTTATAGGTTTATATGTGTGTATGTATTTAGTGATATAGGTAACCTATATCACAGTAAGGGGTGCATGCACCACCTTACCCAGGCTGCAGTAGCAGACCTGTGGTGTCAGTTTGGATGGCCTTCCAGGGGTGGCATAATACATGCTGCAGCCCCTGGCAGGCCTCTGAGGTACCTATGCCCTTGGTACATAGTATACCATATACTATGGACTTATAAGGGCACTCCAGATTCCAATCAGTGATGTGCCTAAGGCACATGGAAACCATTTTAGAGAGGAAGCAGCTAGGCTGGGGTTCTGATTAGCAGGGCCCCAGCCAGACTAATGTCGAAAAACAGTGAAGCATCAGCAAAAAGTGGGGGTACCCATGTGAAGCAGATCCTACTCTCCTACACCCCTACACTGCCCGAACTCCACGGCACTGCCCTAAACCCTGAAACACCACCCCCTGCACGACCCCCTACACTGCCTGAACACCAGTGCACTGCCCTAAACCCTGAAACACCACCCGAAGCATGACCCCCTACACTGCCCGAACACCACTGCACTGCCCTAAACCCTAAACACCACCCCCAGCACAACCCCCTACTCTGCCTGAACACCACTGCTCTGCCTTAAACCCTAAAACACTACCCCAGCATGAACCACTACACTGCCCGAACACCACTGCTCTGCCCTAAACCATAAAACACCACCCCCAGCACGTCCCCCTACACTGCCCGAACACCACTGCACTGCCCTAAACCCTGAAACACCAGCCCCAGCACGACCCCCTACACTGCCCGAACACCACTGCACTGCCCTAACCCCTGAAACACCAGCCCCAGCACCACCCCCTACACTGCCCGAACACCACGGCACTGCCCTAAACCCTGAAACACCAGCCCCAGCACAACCCCCTACACTGCCCGAACACCACTGCACTGCCCTAAACCCTGAAACACCAGCCCCAGCACGACCAACTACACTGCCCGAACACCACTGCACTGCCCTAAACCCTGAAACACCAGCCCCAGCACGACCCCCTACACTGCCCAAACACCACTGCACTGCCCTAAACCCTGAAACACCACCCCCTGCACGACCCCCTACACTGCCCAAACACCACTGCACTGCCCTAAACCCTGAAACACCACCCCCTGTACGACCCCCTACACTGCCCAAACACCACTGCACTGCCCTAAATTCTGAAACACCACCACCTGCACCACCCCCTACACTGCCCAAACACCACTGCACTGCCCTAAACCCTGAAACACCACCCCCTGCACCACCCCCTACACTGCCCGAACACCACTGCACTGCCCTAAACCCTGAAACACCTCCCCCAGCACGACCACCTACACTGCCCGAACACCACTGCACTGCCCTAAACCCTGAAACACCACAACCCTGCATGACCCCCTACACTGCCCGAACACCACTGCACTGCCGTAAACCCTGATACACCACCCCTGCATGACCCCCTATACTGCCCGAACACCACTGCACTGCCCTAAACCCTGAAACACCACCCCCAGCATGACCCCCTACACTGCCCGAACACCACTGCCCTAAACCCTGAAACACCAGCCCCTGCATGACCCCCTACACTGCCCGAACACCACTGGACTGCCCTAAACCCTGAAACACCACCCCCTGCACGACCCCCTACACTGCCCGAACACCACTGCACTGCCCTAAACCCTGAAACACCACCCCCTGCACGACCCCCTACACTGCCCGAACACCACTGCACTGCCCTAAACCCTGAAACACCACCCCCAGCATGACCCCCTACACTGCCCGAACACCACTGCACTGCACTGCCCTAAACCCTAAAACACCACCCCCAGCACGACCCCCTACACTGCCCGAACACCACTGCACTGCCCTAAACCCTAAAACACTGCCCCAGCACGAACCCCTACACTACCCGAACACCACTGCACTACCCTAAACCCTAAAACTCTCCCCCAGCACGACCCCCTACACTACCCGAACACCACTGCACTGCCCTAAACCCTAAAACACTCCCCCAGCACGACCCCCTACACTACCCGAACACCACTGCACGGCCCTAAACCCTAAAACACTCCCCCAGCACGACCCCCTACACTACCCGAACACCACTGCACTGCCCTAAACACTAAAACACTCCCCCCAGCACGACCCCCTACACTACTTGAACACCAGTGCACTGCCCTAAACCCTAAAACACTCCCCCAGCACGACCCCCTACACTACCCCAACACCACTGCACTGCCCTAAACCCTAAAACACTCCCTCCAGCACGACCCCCTACACTACCCAAACACCAATGCACTGCCCTAAACCCTAAAACACTACCCCTGCACGACCCCCTACACTACCCAAACACCAATGCACTACCCTAAACCCTAAAACACTACCCCCGCACGACCCCCTACACAACCAAAAGACCACTGCACTACCCTAAACCCTAAAACACTACCCCCGCACGACCCCCTACACTACCCAAAGACCACTGCACTACCCTAAACCCTAAAACACGACCCCCTACACTACACAAACACCGCTGCACTACCTTAAACCCTAAAACACTACCCCCAGCACGACCCCCTACACTACACAAACTCCACTGCACTACCCTTAACCCTAAAACACTACCCCCTGCACGACCCCCTACACTGCCCAAACACCACTGCACTGCCCTAAACCCTGAAACACCACCCCCTGTACGACCCCCTACACTGCCCGAACACCACTGCACTGCCCTAAACCCTGAAACACCACCACCTGCACCACCCCCTACACTGCCCGAACACCACTGCACTGCCCTAAACCCTGAAACACCACCCCTTGCACCACCCCCTACACTGCCCGAACACCACTGCACTGCCCTGAACCCTGAAACACCTCCCCCAGCATGACCCCCTACACTGCCCAAACACCACTGCACTGCCCTAAACCCTGAAACACCACAACCCTGCATGACCCCCTACACTGCCCGAACACCACTGCACTGCCCTAAACCCTGATACACCACCCCCGTATGACCCCCTACACTGCCCGAACACCACTGCACTGCCCTAAACCCTGAAACACCACCCCCAGCATGACCCCCTACACTGCCCGAACACCACTGCCCTAAACCCTGAAACACCACCACCTGCACGACCCCCTACACTGCCCGAACACCACTGCACTGCCCTAAACCCTGAAACACCACCCCCTGCACGACCCCCTACACTGCCCGAACACCACTGCACTGCCCTAAACCCTGAAACACCACCCCCTGCACGACCCCCTACACTGCCTGAACACCACTGCACTGCCCTAAACCCTGAAACACCACCCCCAGCATGACCCCCTACACTGCCCGAACACCACCGCACTGCACTGCCCTAAACCCTAAAACACCACCCCCAGCACGACCCCCTACACTGCCCGAACACCACTGCACTGCCCTAAACCCTAAAACACTACCCCCAGCATGACCCCCTACACTACCCAAACACCACTGCACTACCCTAAACCCTAAAACTCTCCCCCAGCACGACCCCCTACACTACCCAAACACCACTGCACTGCCCTAAACCCTAAAACACTCCCCCAGCACGACCCCCTACACTACCCGAACACCACTGCACGGCCCTAAACCCTAAAACACTCCCCCAGCACGACCCCCTACACTACCCGAACACCGCTGCACTAAACCCTAAAACACTCCCCCAGCACGACCCCTACACTACTTGAACACCACTGCACTGCCCTAAACCCTAAAACACTCCCCCAGCACGACCCCCTACACTACCCAAACACCAATGCACTGCCCTAAACCCTAAAACACTACCCCTGCACGACCCCCTACACTACCCAAACACCAATGCACTACCCTAAACCCTAAAACACTACCCCCGCATGACCCCCTACACAACCCAAAGACCACTGCACTACCCTAAACCCTAAAACACTACCCCCGCATGACCCCCTACACTACCCAAAGACCACTGCACTACCCTAAACCCTAAAACATGACCCCCTACACTACACAAACACCGCTGCACTACCTTAAACCCTAAAACACTACCCCCAGCACGACCCCCTACACTACACAAACACCACTGCACTACCCTTAACCCTAAAACACTACCCCCTACACTACCCAAAGACAACTGCACTACCCTAAACCCTAAAACATGACCCCCTACACTACACAAACACCGCTGCACTACCTTAAACCCTAAAACACTACCCCCAGCACGACCCCCTACACTACACAAACACCACTGCACTACCCTAAACCCTAAAACACTACCCCCAGCATGACCCCTTACACTACCCAAACACCACTGCACTACCCTAAAAACCTAAAACACTACCCCCAGCAGTACCCCCTACACTACCCAAACACCACTGCACTACCCTAAACCTTAAAACACTACCCCCAGCAGTATCCCCTACACTACCCAAACAACATTGCACTACCCTAAACCCTAAAACTCTACCCCCAGCAGTACCCCCTACACTACCCAAACACCACTGCACTACCCTAAACCCTAAACCACTACCCCCAGCACGACCCCCTACACTACCCAAACACCACTGCACTACCCTATACCCTAAAACACTACCCCCAGCAAGACCCCCTACACTACCAAAACACCACTGCACTACCCTAAACCCTAAAACACTCCCCCAGCACGACTCCCTACACTACCGAAACACCACTGCACTACCCTAAACCCTAAATCTACCCCCAGCACGACCCCCTACACTACCCAAACACCACTGCACTACCCTAAACCCTAAATCTACACCAAGCATGACCCCTACACTACCCAAACACCACTGCACTACCCTAAACCCTAAATCTACCCACAGCACGACCCCCTACACTACCCAAACACCACTGCACTACCCTAAACCCTAAAACACTACCCCCAGCACGACCCCCTACACTACCCAAACACCACTGCACTACCCTATACCCTAAAACACTACCCCCAGCACGACCCCCTACACTACCAAAACACCACTGCACTACCCTAAACCCTAAAACACTCCCCCAGCACGACTCCCTACACTACCGAAACACCACTGAACTACCCTAAACCCTAAATCTACCCCCAGCACGAACCCCTACACTACCCAAACACCACTGCACTACCCTAAACCCTAAATCTATCCCCAGCATGACCCCTACACTACCCAAACACCACTGCACTACCCTAAACCCTAAATCTACCCCCAGCACGACCCCCTACACTACCCAAACACCACTGCACTACCCTAAACCCTAAAACATTACCCCCAGCACGACCCCCTACACTACACCAACACCACTGCACTACCCTAAACCCTAAAACACTACCCCAGCACGACCCCCTACACTACCCAAACACCACTGCAATACCCTAAAGCCTAAAATACTACCCCCAGCAGGACCCCCTACACTACCCAGACACCACTGCACTACCCTAAACCCTAAAACACTACCCCCAGCACAACCCCCTACACTACACAAACACCACTGCACTGCCCTAAACCCTAAAACACTACCCCCAGCATGACCCCCTACACTACACAAACACCACTGCACTACCCTAAACCCTAAATCTACCCCAACCATGACCCCCTACACTACACAAACATCACTGCACTACCCTAAACCCTAAAACACTACCACCAGCACGACCCCCTACACTACACAAACACCACTGCACTACCCTAAACCCTAAAACACTACCCCCAGCACGACCCCCTACACTACACAAACACCACTGCACTACCCTAAACCCTAAAACACTAGCCTCAGCACGACCCCCTACGCTACCCAACACCACTGCACTACCCTAAACCCTAAAACACTACCCCCAGCACGACCCCCTACACTACACAAACACCACTGCACTACCCTAAACCCTAAAACACTAGCCTCAGCACGACCCCCTACGCTACCCAACACCACTGCACTACCCTAAACCCTAGAAAAGTAACCACCACCCCATGCCCAATCCGCCTTACCTCTCACTGCTCGTGGTTCCTCTCTCCTCGTGGTTCCTGCTTCATGTCGTCTCTGAGGGGCGGTGCACGTCGTTGTGAGGAAACAGAACAGCCTCTGTTTCCTTACAACGACGTGGATCGTATACATTTTTTTAGAACTCATGGTCATTTACCATACATACCTTTACAACAAAATTTGTTGTAAAGGCATGCGTGGTAAATGACCATGCATTCTAAAAAAATGCGTAGTAATGACTTTGCGATGTACAACGCATGCGTGGTAATGCATTCATTGTGATGGTATCGCAAAGTAAAAAAGTCGTTGTAACGGCTGTTTACTGATCGAAGCTGGCCCCTGTTCTTCAGTGAGTCGTTTATTTGATAAATTAGGAGGAAGGAATGTGTTTTTTTACCGAAAAGTGCATTCCCGGCTGTTGTATTGTGAAAGTGTCCGCGTGGCCTGGTTTCACTTCCGGTGAGAGAGTGGAAGAATCTGTTTGGATCTAAAGGGGTTCTGCTGTTGGACGGGACAGGCGCGACACGTCATCAGAAAACACAGCTAATGGAAAGCGTTGTCCCCGAAGTGTGGAGCAGTGCCATGAGAGGTCAACGAGTGTGCGTCCCACCGCAGTATGACCGTACCGCGTGACCCATGTGCCGCCTCCAGTGTACGGAAGGCAGAAGCGGCATCCATTGCAGGTCCTCTTGAAGACCGTTGTAGCACTAATTCTACATTTTGGAACTAGGGCATTTTAACCTTGTTGTTCATGCCAGATACAAAGAGAAGATCCTGTGTTATTCAGTGCCCTCGTTACCTTTTCTGTGGGTAGTGATGCTTATCACTTCGCTGCCCCGCCGGTGCACACAACTGGGCTCCCCACCTCGTGTGCCATCTGCAGGGCCTCTGCCCTCGGATCACTGGTTTCGGTTTCTGGAGTGGCAACATAAACAGTTGCTCCCAAAGGACTAGCCTGAACACTTAGGTGAATATCCCCTGCGCCAGCATTCCGCGGAAATTCTTTCCTAGCTCTCCCACGTCGACGACGATGTTATAATAGCACGGCTCTGCTCGCGACACCGTATGACGTCATAGGAGCCATAAGAGGACCTCGTCGGCGTGCTGACGTCAGTTCCACCCATTTTTTCCGTGCCATCGAGGTAAACAGGTGGACCGACACATTTTCACATGTATACATAGTATACTAAATATATATTCACTGAAAAAACCATAGGTTTCAGACACGTTATAGTTAGAAATTAGCATTTAAAAAACCTTTGAAATTCACTGAAAAAACCATAGGTTTCAGGCACGTTATAGTTAGAAATTAGCATTTAAAAAACCTTAGAAATTCACTGAAAAAACCATAGGTTTTAGGGACAGTTATAGTTAGTTGGACATTTCACTCGTACAAAACCATAGAAATTCCCCGTTATAGTTAGTTCAGCTAACTATAACTCGCGCCCCGCAATGCACTGCTGATGACGTCACATATTACATCACTCATGACATGGTCAGTGACATCACTGATGACATCACTGATGACATCTCAAATGACATCACCGATGACATCGACTTTCGGTATTCATAAAGAGCATTTACTAGTCCTAAAGTTAATTTCTCCTTTTTTCCAACTATGCATGCGAACTGCACTCATACAAAGTAGGAAAGCTTTCAGGTGTGTCTAGCCGTAGTATTTTGTACAGTAAGATTACCCTTCCAGTACAAAACCTATGGTAAACTCAGGCACGCACCCTAGCACTATGGTGCTAAGGTGTGTGCCTGGCACACAGCAGCTGAAATCAGTGCTGGCACTACTGAGACGGGAGGAGAGAACCATATCTCTGTGAATATGGCGCTTTCCTGCTCTCTCCCTGTCACATAATGTGGTGAAGCGTTTTTTGCTCCTACGCTGCGTTCCGTGGCACCTTTCAGAATCTGAGTCAAGGTCTTGTAATAATCTGAGGGCATAATTAAAAGTAAAAAAAAAAAGTCAAGCTTGAGAAGAGCCTCTAGCAATTGGGGTTTACATTTAGTAGAAAGGAATTTAGAGTAGATGCTAGCAAAGAAATTAAAATTAGAACTACTTTAATGGCCTTCATCTGAGGTGCCCGATTGTGATCATCTAAGTCTTAGAGAATAACCTTGATAAAGTAATCAGCATATTACTATGCAGTGGTTTGCACAACATAATCTATGGACACCCGTCCAACTCTGTATTTCTAAGATTTCAGGCCACGTGACCTGCAATGAGTGGTACTGGCATGACAGTGGAAGTCAAAAGACAGCTACTAGGTGTAAACTGGCAAACCTTGAAGGCGGTTGCTTGCATCCTGAGATACTCACTCACATCTATACGACGTGAAATAGTGAGTTAGGAGGTTCAGCTCATTCTCACCTACTAAGACCCTCATTAAGAGAATCTCAATAATCCAAATTTGGGCAAAAACGTGAGTTTCTGCTCAAACTGGGATGCTGAAATCTACATTTTTAACACAGCCTCTGGATTTTTTACAGAGACACATTATGCCAGGAAAACTTTGGGTCAATATGTCATTGGAAAGCTGCGCATAATGTGGGAGAAACATATGTGAATAAAATTGGAGAGATCTGTTTCCTCAATTATCCTCCATTTCTAAAAAACAATCTCGTAAGGATGCCGATCCACCTGTCTCCCACTCCTCATGGCTCAGTTCACTCTTGTCATTTGTCGGCCTATGCTATGCCACTATGCTGTAGATGCAAGATGCTAGCCCATCTTTTATTAATTAGACAGGCCGAGACATTTACTGTAGCCATATACACTAATGATTTTTATGCAAAACCGTTCCACAGTACAATCATGTCAAATCATTGCAATGATATGCTTTGTTAGGTTACGTCATGTTATATTTTTATGCTGTGTTTATGTTATGTTTGCTACTCTATATTATATTATGTTATGCTGTTCTTGTTACACAATACTATGTCTTGTTTTGTTAAGTTATTCCTTTTGCATGTTCCTTCGTTATTAACAAATGCAAAACTGAGTCGACAGCTTATGGAATATTTTGTAGTTGCCCTGCTCCGACCAATAGTCGGTTGTATTTAGATTTTCACCTTTTCTGCTCAAATTCAAAGTGTTTATGTGTGTATGTGGGGGGCAGACCAAGTAATGTAAAGTAGATTTTTTCAGCTAGATTGTCCATTAATAGTTTGATAATTATTTGACTCCTCTCTAGTGACCATGTTCAATGTTGTGGGAGTAAGGAATTACAGTATTTGAAAAAATACCCATTACATTAATTTGTCCTCAATTTACCTGCAAATATGTAAACCACGAATACGCTGGTAAAACAAGCCCACATATTGATCAAGTTTCTTTAGCGACTAGGGAAGAGGCAGACAAGGTTTAGGGCCAATCTCATTTTTTATTTATTTATTATTTTTATTTTGTCCTCATTCACCTCAGGTTTTAATGACTTGTACCCTTGCCTTTTCACTGCAAGAGAGAGACCATAAACCCCCCGGAGGGGGGAGGCATTGGGTTAAGACACTATCCTCTGTCAGGTACATCTCTCTCAGAACGTCCAATCTTACGACAGCTGCATGAAGTGTAGTGGGGGCCCTTGCAGCAATAAGACAGAGAGTTATCCATGTGTAATCATTGGACAGAGAGTTCCTCTTGTTATCTTTTCACCCTCCCATTAATTTCGATTAACCCCTGCCCAATTCTGTAATATACCCCCAAATCTGTTTTTCTTCTTGGACCCATTTTCCAACAAGTCCATTCTCGACATATAAAACATGGACTCTAACCACTCTGAATGCTGAGGTGAGGTTTCTCTTACCCAATTGCGGCATATCTCTCTTCTTGCAAGTAAATTTGCAGAGAAGAACAGATCTCTAACAGCTCCAGTTACACCTTCCATCACTCCAAAAATAATTTATGAAAGGCTTACCTTTATTTGTATCCCCAAAATACCTGAGAGTGTCGATTCTACTTCCTCCCAAAATCTCTTTATCTCTGTACACTGATGGAACATGTGTACATCCGTCGCCTTTTCCAAGCCACACTTTGCACAGGCTGTCGGTTTTCCTTTCCCCATTTTTGACAGCTTCTCAGGTGTTATATATACCCTATGAAATGAAAAGAGGTGGTTTCTTTTTAAAAAAAGCAGGCTTGACAATGGAATAAAGTGTACGCATCGATACTTGCCACATATGTTGTAAATCGCCCCTCTGCAAGCATCTTCCCTATACATCTTCTGCCAGAGTGAATTGTCCGTCAACGGTATCTTGTAATCCCCAATACCAAAAAGAGACTTCTTTCTCTCCAGGGGGTTTTCCAGCAAGTTGCTTTTCCAAGTCATTTCCAACACCCAGTGGTGCCTTCCGACCCCGTTCCCAACTCTTCAATTGCATATATTTAAAGTGTGAGATTTTGTCCCCCAAGAGATCTTTTATCTCGTTCCATGAAATTAGCTGTCCATCCTGCGTGGTCTCACCCCAGACAAGTACCCCCGCCTTTCTTATTAATAATGCCCATTTATCCTTAAGACATTCCGGTGTCCCTGGAGAGTCCCAGATTGGGGCTGAGAAAGAGTAATAATGTAATTTAGATCGCCTTCTTATCACATGACACATTCTAGCAAATGCTTGTGGTATTTTTAACTTGATCTTTTTGAAACATTTTGGGTCACCAAACTTAAAGAGAAAGCCATCTGTGCCCATCCTGCTTTCTTTTATCATTGTGAGAAACATAACTCCCACATCCGAGCCATCCGATGTTTTAAAAAGCATTCTAGAATTAGTAATCTGAAAAGCCCAAGCATAATATTGGATATCCGGTAGCGATAATCCCCCTTTGTCTCTTCTTCTCCGCAACTTTTTCCATGAGATCCGGACCCCTTATAAGCCCAAATGAATGAATTTATCGCCTGTTGGATTTTATCTATTACTGTTTTCTCTAAATGCAAGGGAATGGTGTTAAATAGATAGGTAATTTTCGGCAGAATCACCATTTTAATCAAATTAACGCACCCAAAGATCGTAAGAGGAAGATGAACCCAGCTCTTCATTAACTGCCCAATTTCCCTAAGTTTTTTCAACAAGTTTAATCCCGGGATTTTATTTATGTATTCCACAATTTTAATACCCAGATACTTCATCTCCTTTTTAATCAACGGGTTGTCCTTTCTCTGGTTCCAAACCATAATCTCTGTTTTTGCCTTGTTAACCAAGTAACCCGATATTTTGCCAAAGTCCAAGGCCATCTGTATAGTGGGAGATAGTGCAGCCTCCAGGTCAGTGGAAAAAAATCACCAAATCGTCCGCATATAAAGCCACTTTCTTTTCCCAGCCACCCCAGGAAAAAGCGGGAATGTTAGTTGCCATCCTGAGTTTCTCGGCAAAGGGCTCTATATAGCGATTAAATAACAAGGGGGACAAGGGGCATCCCTGCCTTGTGCCCCTCGAGATTTTAAAGGGTGTAGATAGGTTTCCATTCACTAAGACTCTTGCTATGGGACCTGATATAACAGTTGGACTGCCCTGCAAATTTGTCCCTGAGCTCAAGTCGTTTCAAAACCGTAAGCAGATAAGACCACCTAACCCTATCAAAGGCCTTGGAAGCATCTAGCATTATAACTGCGAGGGGGGTAGAATAAGCTGTTGCCACATCAATTGCTCCTATGAGCGCACACATTAACTCATGTATGTGTCTCCCTTTGATGAATCCCTTCTGATCCTTATGGATCACCACGCCCGCAACCTTGCTTAATCTCCCAGCAAGGATTGTTGTAAAAATGGTATAGTCTGCGTTCAAGAGGGATATTGGTCTGTATGCATCACAGCTAGTAGGCTCCTTGCCTGGTTTCAAAATAAGCGTGATTGTCGCTTCATTCCATGATTTTGGTAATTGCATCCCTTTCTCCAGGATCTCTCTAATCATTGCTGTCAGAAAAGAAGTTAAGGATTCCCCTAAGATCGTATATAGCTCCGCTGGTATCCCATCCGGTCCTGCGGCTTTACCTCTCTTAGGGGCACATTACGATACCCGGCGTAAAAAAATCCGCCAGGCATGGAAGCGGCAAAAATCCGCCCGCACACACCGCCTGAACACCGACCACGCCATTATGAGTACACAAACTGAAAACCGCCATCGGCGGAAAAATCATACAAAATACCGCCCGCCATCGTCCGAGTCGGAGTCAAACCGCCCGCCACGGACGGAAACACGCACGACAACACAAAACCGCCCGCCCACACGGCCGACACACCGCACGTGAAATTACGATCGCACCGCCATGAGCGCGGAAAAAACAACAAAAATACCGCCCGCCAGCGCAAACAACGCCGATGAGAATCGACACGGCAGAAGCCATGGCGCCCACGTACCTGCACAGAAACCACCCGCACACAAAACCAATAGCACACAACATGGCCAACAAGTCCACACAGCAAGGCACGCACAAATACACAAGCACAGTACACATCCCGAAAACACCCCCCGGACAAACAAAAAATACAAAGGCCAGAACCCCAGACACAACACACCTGAAAACAACAGACCATGAGGACACACCCACATAGGTGAGTACAAAAGCAGCACTCCCACAGACCACAACCCCTTGCTACATTGCAAACCAGAGAGGAGAGGAGAGGACACAGTGACACAGCAAGGACAGCAGCACACCACAGAAACGCACACATCACAACCACCACCACCACCACCACCAAACACCGGCACCACAAACCCCCTGCACATTACACAACACACACCGCACCACCACCACAAACACCATGGCACCACAAAGGATGCCCAAGTTCACGCCCATGGAGCTGACGGTCATGGTCGACGAGATCATCAAGGTGTACCCACAAATCTATGGGAACATGGTCCAGCACACACCACTAGCCACCAGAAACAGAATGTGGACCCGGATCGTAGACCAGGTCAATGCAGTCGGGACCCTGCCCAGGAACAGAACCGAGATAAACAAACGTTGGAATGACGTAAAGAGCCTGGTCAAGAAGAAGGAGGGCAAAAACAGAGAGCTGGCTGCCGTCACTGGCGGAGGGAATCCCGCGCTCTTTAAGACCTTCAAAGCGTGGGAGGAGAAGGTGCGAGTCGTAATCCATCCGGAGATCCTCGCCGGATTAGCAGGGGGAGTGGAGGCTGGTAAGTACAAACTAATGTATACCAGCACACCGCTATGTACACACATGCGCAACCACCATGCCACAGCTCCCAGGGACAAACACCCCCATGTCCAGCACACAATACACAACACATCACACGCACATGCAACAGACACTACCACACACAGGCCAAACCGAACAACTGTAAGATGCGTGGGGACATGTGTACACTAAGCCAGCCACGTAACCACCAACAGGTCCCCAAATATGCCAGAAGCGCCACAACGAGCACCCACCACACCCATGTGTCCGCCACAGCTGCACCAACTGACAAGTAACAGGTAAGTGGCAGGAACACAAAGTGCAGTGGGTCGGAGGGGGACAGCTGAAGTACAACACCCACCAGGCCCCCACTCCCACAGACCAGCAAGGTGGAGCACTCCCCACACCCATGTGTCAGGCACAGCTGCACCAACCGACAAGTAACAGGTAAGTGGCAGGAACACAAAGTGCAGTGGGTCGGAGGGGAGACAGCCCAAGTACAACACACACCAGGCCCCAGTCCCACAGCACAGCAAGGAGGAGCATCCCCCACACCCCACACCCACGTGTCAGCCACCGCAGTGCACAACGACAGCCGAAAGGCAGACATCACGGTCCACAGCAATCGGTGTCAGTGGGTGTACAGCCACCCCCACGACCCACTACACCCCCCACCCCCACAGACCTGCAACATGGAGCACCCCCGCTTAGAGCCATGTGGCATCCAGTACAGTGCACGCACGAACAACTTGCAGGTGGGAAACTGGACAGGGCTGGATTACTGGAGGCATGAGGACCATAACACCACCAACACATGGGACATGTCACGTAGCACACGGACACGCAGCACCGCCCACCGTCACGAACAAGTGAACAATGTGCACACGGACATGAACAGCAGACTCACACCCCACATGACCCATCACAGACATAGCAACACCCAAGGAGCCACGTCTGCATGCACAAGCCACACTGAATATAGTCCCACACGGCAGCCACTGTGCAACTCATCACACACAACCGAAACACCATTGAAGTCCTGTCCATGTAGCCCCCACTGCCTGTCAACCCCACACCCCACAACTACGCCTATGTAAGACAAACAACACTAGACGCAACAGAGCCGAACAACAGAAATGCACACGAACACCACTGAACCCATCAAACTCACAGACACACCATGCACATACAACATACCATCCATCCCATCCGTCAGCCCCAGTCACATGAAAGGCATGTCATCCGCACAGCTGCCACACATACAGCAGTCACGCTAAGACACATGCCCATGACCAACCATGTGCCAGAAGTCAATTAAGCGCACGACACACTGTGAGCAACAACACACAACATGGGCCACACCCCCCCGAGCACTGCAGTGATGCACATGGCACAGGGCAGCACGCACACCAAGGAGATGGGACAACTGCAATACGTTGGCTGGCACACAACTATCACTCACTCATAACGATGCGTCCAATGCCATGTCCAGTAACCACAACAGACAGCAAATATGCAGGGCATGTCAGGCATGCACACACCTCAGACCATGCACTGTCATGCTGCCACAACACATGTCACGTTCGGCACCCATGGCTCACAGCATGTACCCCAAAAGCATATCCCCTCCCAAATGCGAATCTGGGGCATGGCCCCCATGTTGCCATATGCGTTCCTAAGCGTTCCATTTGAACCCCAAAAGCATATTCCCTCCCAAATGCGAATCTGGGGCATGGCCCCCATGTTGCCATATGCGTTCCTAAGCGTTCCATTTGAACCCCAAAAGCATATTCCCTCCCAAATGCGAATCTGGGGCATGGCCCCCATGTTGCCATATGCGTTCCTAAGCGTTCCATTTGAACCCCAAAAGCATATTCCATCCCAAATGCGAATCTGGGGCATGGCCCCCATGTTGCCATATGCGTTCCTAAGCGTTCCATTTGAACTCCAAAAGCAAAGTACAAACCAGACCCAGGATGGGCCAGGAGCCCGCATACACCAGAGTCACAATGAGTAGGGGCAAAGCAACACACCCATCGGCATGGCCAATCCGTCCCATGCCACATGTGCACAGCACACAGTCCCATTGCCTAGCACACACACCTACAGATGCCACAGCCACACACTCGCCTCCGGGAAACCCATGTACGAGATTGCACGAACTGCCAATGTCAGACGACTAATACATACTTCGCCAGGTGCAACACAATAACAAATCTCATTCTCTCCACAGGTGACGAACTGCTGGACGCTGGGGATGGAGACAGCAGCCAGCACAGCCAGCCTACAAGCCCCCAACGAGGACACACGGATCTGGAGGATCTGTCCACCTCTTCGGACACGGACCACCAAGCTGGCCCATCTGGCGTGGCAGGGCCCAGCCGCTCCCCAGGACCCCTCCTACCCACCAACCCATCATCCAGGGATGCTGAACAGTCCCAGTCCCCTGCTGCCACTGTCGTTGCGGCCACACCCACGGTCATTGCGGCCACTACCACTGCCGCAACCGCCACCATCGCCGCACCGACCACCACCGCCTCCACCACCACCACGTCTTCGCTGGCACCAGCCCCAGCGCAGGTGGTGGCCCGGCCGACTGGATCCACCCTGGGAGCCACAGCGAGGACCGTGGTGAGCAATGTGGCTAGTGGGCAGGCCGGTGGCAGCAGGACTGGTAGGAGGAGCAGGGTCAGGGAAACGCCAGCCTCCCCTGGGAGCCATGCCCTGCCTCAAATGGCCAGAGTCCTTGGGGCCTATGAAGAGGCCCAAGGACAATGGGCCAGGTCTGCTACTGACACGCGGGAGGTGCTGGGGGTGCTGAGGTCCATGGACGCCCATATGGGCCAATTCGTGTCCCGTATGGACCAACTCGTGGACCTCATGGGCCAGCTGGTGGTGGCGGTGGGGTCACAGGCAAGGCCAGCAACACCACCTCCGCCACCACCTGCTAGGGCGCAGGCTCGGGCAGCAGTGTCCACTTCCCCTGCGTCCACAGCCAGTGAGCACACCTCACCCACCACCAGCAGGTCGCCACCACACACCCCCTCCCAAACGTGGAAGGGGCCGTCCGAAGAGGAAACAGATCTCCCGGGAGGACTTCGCACGCTCCAGTCGCAAGTGAGGCAGCCAGCCAGCCTTCCGCCAGCCTTCCTTGACCAGCCACTGCATTGACTTGCTCTACGATCCCACTCCACACAGCCATCTGGATGGCATGTGTGTGTTGGACTATGGACATAGAACCAGTGGGTACACCCTGATCATCACGCAGCCATGACCGACAGCTCATTGTCACTGCACGCACCACTTTTGTCATCACCTTACACACAATCACATGTCACAGTTTGTAATAAATGCACCTTTTTCACTAACTGCTGTTTGTGCCCTGTGTCTTTATTGTACGGAATACAACGGCCACCTTGGGCGGAAAGGCACCTGATGCGTGGCATGGCAATGGAATCCGGAGGGCCTGTAGGGACCTAGGGGTGGGAGACAGAACAGGAGCACATTCAATGAGTGTGTCACACACCCATCACACAGTACATGTCAACAACTACAAGCAATGTACACACATCGCACAGAGCAATAGGGCACAATGCCACAGTCACCAACAGTGGCATACTACCCTGGCCATGGAGCGTTGACACACTGCACGCAGTGAACATACGGCCACCCTGACACAGCACACACACACCTGCATAGATACAGACACATCATCCGTCGTACATGGACACTCACCGTCAAGTGAAGTAGCGGGCGATGAGCTGCTGGCGCACATTCCCAGCTTCCTCCTCTCCGCTGTCCACCTCACTCGAGCTGTCCTGGTCTGCGGGCTGGGGCCCTGGTTGATCTCCGTCATCCACAATGAGGGGGATCTGCTTCCGAATGGCCAGATTGTGCAGCATGCAGCACGCCACCACTATCTGGCACACCTTCTGTGGGGAGTACGCCAGTGCACCCCCGGTGCGGTCCAGGCACCTGAACCTGGACTTGAGGAGGCCAAAGGTACGCTCGACCACACGTCTGGTCCTCCCATGTGCCTCATTGTATCGATCGTCTGCTGGGGTGCGAGGATTCCTCAATGGACTGAGCAGCCATGCCCCATTCGGATACGCAGAGTCACCTGGGTGTGAGGGACACAGAGAACCGTAGCTATTCCAACTGGACAGGGGACAGCATCGCACAACCAGCACGCTACACCACTCCACATACTCACCGACAATACAGCCACGATCCTGTTGCAGATTGGACATCAGTCGTGGCAAGATGCTGTTGCGCATTATGTGTGCGTCATGGGCCGAGCCTGGAAACTTTGCACACACGTGGGTGATCACCATGTCCGCAAGGCACACCACTTGCACATTCAGGGAGTGCGTGTGCTTCCTGTTGCGGTACAGGTGCTCAGTGGCCTGTGGTGGAACAAGGCCAACATGAGTGCAGTCAATGGCTCCCACGACGTGTGGGATTCTGCCAAGGGCATAGAATGCACCCTTCACTGCCGCCAATTCCACGAGCCCTGGGGAATCTGATGTACCTGTTCCGGTACAGCATCATGGCTGCCAGTACATCCCTCAGCACCTTGCTGAACATGGGCTGGGACATCCCTCCTCCACTGCCCACTGTGTGCTGGAATGACCCAGTGGCGAAGAAATGCATGGCGGCCATCACCTTAGCCGTGGGGGTGACAGCAGTCGGATACACCCTGCGGGGACGGAGATGGGGCTCTAACATGGCACACAGTCGATGCAGAGTTGGCCTGTCCAGCCGAAACTTCCTGATTACCTCTGTATCGTCCATGTCCGCCAGCAATTGGTATGGGCGGTCAATGTTCGGTCTCCGCCTGGGTTAAATGGCAGAGGACACATGTCAAAGCAACACGGCACATAGCAATTTCGCATACACATCACTGACATGACTGAGCAAGCACATGAGCCACAGCCCAGCTGTCAAGCTGGGACGGCACGGCCACAATACACTTACACAGGTCTCCCAACAATGGCAATGGCAAGTGAGACATACCACTGCCATGTGCATGCACATGGGGATCTAGGCCCCAATGACTTGCGGGGCGTGCTGATGGGGACTGACTGCATATTCGTCAAGCGGCAACGCCACGGCAACATGAGTGTCTGCTGAGCATGGTACTGCTTCCGAGGCTGGATGAGTATGGCACACGACGACGACGATGTGGGCACGGGCTGAGCGGCCAATACAAGTGGGACCTGTGGCACGAGGGGATATGAGACAGTAGTAGGTGTCAGCACTGCACCCTATGTACAGCACTGTACGGATCACAGCTCCCGAAACATTGACTGGTGTCCACATTGACAGCCCCATGCCAAGACGGCTGTGTGCTTGCAGTCACACGTCACAGGTGAGAGGTTACATTGCACGTGCCAGGTGGCAGTCGTACATAGTGGGAGCTGGCATGTGTGTGCATGTGTCTCCTGTTCAGGATCCACCAGATGGGCGCTGACTCTGTACTGACCATTGGACACAGCATGTTCCGTGGAAGGCTTGTGTGTGTGGGATGGTGGCACTGGATGTGCCTCCGTTGGGTGGGGGGCCACGCACAGGGCGGGTACGTCGATGATTGCGCATTGTTGGTCACGGTGGGTGCACCAGCTAAGATGTGTTGCCCTGTGTTCAATTCCTATGTCCGCATGATGATGGACTGTGAATGTGGGCAGACTACACATTGGTCGATGTGCTGTCTATATGCATGTGCCTTCACACCAGGCACAGCTGCCCCTGCACATGTGACCCCTGCTGGACTCGCTGCTGGGTCTGTGGAGCTGATGCACCTTCTGCGCGTGGGGCGGACAGCTCTCCTCACTTCCCTCATTGCGCATGTCATGTCTTTGCCGCAGGTGACATGGATCATGGAGGGCCCACATGTACGCGTGGGTAGGCTACACATGATTGTTCACTGGTCGCCACCCCCAGTCAGTGTTTCGAATGGGAAGGTTGTCGTGCTGGTGGTATGTTCGATGTGGCGGATGGGCGGGCCTAGGTGCGGGCTCACATTCCGGACATGGGGGTAGTTGGATTGGCGACTAGTTGCAGTACACACGGGACACGTCTCTTCCTTTCCACATCTGGGTCATCCCTTGTACTAACTGACAGTGATACAGTCATCTTCGCCCCAGCCCTCATGTCCTCCCTCGCCCCCCAATATGCATGCTCACCTGCGAGGCTAGCGCTTGCACAGGCAGCCCCAAGCTCGCACCAGAGAGGGCAAGGAGTGTATGTGTGGGTCCAGTTGCACGAGTGGGCTGTCTCAGGGTATGATGTGTGGCGGGACGCCGTCCACCTGCGTGGTGCCCCAAATGGAGACCCGGCCTGCATGGACTATGCATCACAGTCTTCGCCTTCCGGATCCGCCACCTGCGACACCCAGTGGCTGTGGCTGCCCTTGCGGCCAGGCCGCGTCCGTCTGTGGCTGATGGCCCACACATTCACTCTTTGGCCTCTCTGGGGAGGGCTCAGGGGTGGTGGCGCACGCGCTTGCACTTAGTCGCAATGGCTTGTGGCGTGGTTGGTATGATGGGCAATGGATGGGATGGTGCGAGCCACCTCCCGTGACGTCAGTGCTGCTCGTGCTGTGGTGCGTCCCCCTACACTTCCATTTGACTTTTTGCCATGCTGGACGTTGAGGTTCTATTGCCTGCGTGATATGACCAGGAGGAGCGCGAGGAGACCTCTCACACACCATGCTCCACTGCCATCCCGTGCCCTGTATCGCCTGTGCGGATTGACTATGTTGGGGTTACACCTGGTCGACTGGGGCTGTGTGTGCCTTGTCAAGGGGCATGGCGGGCGCACAACAGGATCCAGCTTGTCCACAGAGGGTGGGCTGAGGTGCGCCTGGTACCGCTTTGTGCTTTGTGCCGGCTGCTGTGCACACACGTGTTCACTCCCCCCCGACAGGTGTCCTCTCACAATGCCCAGGGAAGCGGTGGTGTACTGTTCATGACCCCTCCCAACACGGCGTGCTCCAACTTGGCATGTGCGCATCTACCCGTCGCACCCACCCACCTGAGCACTGCGTCCATACGACTTCACACGACACATGTGTGTCTTCCACAGTAGTGCTACTCATTTGCGTTGACATCCAATACCAGTGGACTACATGGTCATGTCACGACTGCCGTGTACTTCACATACTCTCATCCTCTCTCATTCGTACTTGTGAAATGAGTCAGCGGAGACAGTTCTGGTTTCAAACATTATATTGAGTCTTCTGTCCTCTGTGATGCAGTATAGTGGACACTACTGGCAGCGGAATACATGTTGAGGATATACTGAGCATGATTACAAATGGGATAGGGTGTGGGGTTACATCTGCTTGGCCAAGGCTGTGCTAATGTACATTTACGTATAGCTGCGGAGCTGCGGACTTTGACACAGACGGTATACATGTAGCCTACCAGACCGCTCGGCATCATGGGCACAGTCCATCTCAGTTCCATGTGACAGGTTTGCTGCGGTTGTTCCTCGTGCACACGTGCATGTGAGATGACATCAGGGCATGTGCTTGCGTGCATGCAGCGGCGTGCCACTTGTTGTTGCACTGTGGTGGTTACTGGACATGTCACAGTCACTGGGGTCGTGTTGTTGTTGTATGCACTTGTCGTCCATGCAAAGGTCCTGGTATGGGATTCCCGGGGCGGGGGTGGGAGGGGTGCAGCACCCACAGACTCCAGGCGACCTATTCATGTCCACTGAGCGGTGTGTGTGTCCATGTGCGCTGGATCCATGTCGTGTCCTGGTTGTTCGTGCAGTTCCGTCCATGTGGGTGCGATGCACAGAGCCCATGCCACTGCCTCCCACGATGCATGCGGTGTTCCTGGATGTGATGGGGAACAGTGTGCATGTCCCGGTCATATCCGATGTCATGGCGATGTCGTTGATGGTGTGGTTACAGTTGCCGGTCGTTTGGTATGGCTGTTGTGGTGGTGACTGGCCAGTCCGTGCGGAAGCTGAGCATGGGTGCGGGGTTGGACTTCATAGGTCACTCGGGGAACCTGCGTTGTGGTCCGACGTATTTACAGGTTGACAGGTATGCGATGCCGTCCAGCAGGGCTTCCATGTCATTGGTGGTGTACATGTTTGCCAGCCAATGAAGCGGATGGTGGCTGTCAAGGTGTTGTTCGTAGGTTGTCCCTTGGAGGACCATGATGGGGCATGCTGGGTGACATTCGATGTAGCTGTTCTCGATGATCCGTCGTGTGGAGGCACAGTGGTTCCATTTCAGTGCGCGTGCGATGTTGGCCACATACGCCATGCCCCCATAGGCAGAGCAGGCCCTGTCGTGTGCGTCCAGAGGGAGGAGTAGTGGTAGCAGGTCCGCCTTCAGACATGCCGGGTTGGAGAGGCATATCTCGACGGGATGCTGGTAGGGACACCTCCGACAGTAGAAGACGGGCATGACGCAGCTGAACAATGTGATGCGGTAAGTCAGTCGGTAACTTACGTTCAGCAGGGACAGGAGATCGCATCCCAATGTATGTATCGTGCTGGTTTGGTACAGCTTGAGCTCTTCGGCGTAGTTGGGTAGGTGTGTTGCGGTTGCCATTTCGCAGCGGTTCGTAGAGGTGGCGTGCTCCGGCTGTGTGTGCAGTCTGCAATGTGCACGCTCCGGGGTTGCTGTGAGCTCTGTGTAGTCGTGGGGAGACAGGACTTGTGTTCTGTTGGCTTGTTTGGAGGACACGGGCCCTCTTCCCACATGCTTCTCAGACAGTTCAAGGTCGGTGCTGTGTGACTCCTTCCAATTAACTTGCATGTGGCCGACATGGGGGAGTGTTTTCTTCTTTCCTCCCCGTCCGTTGTGTGCTTCTGTGATATGCGCTATCTGCCGTGTGGTTGGTCTCCTCGGCATGCCTGTGTTGGTCTATTCTTGGACAATGGCTGTATTCACCGGCTTCTGTCGTAGGGCTGTGGTTTCGGTGTTGGAATGGAAGGTCATTCAGTGCTGTCTGCTCTCCCTTGTGTGGGCGGCAGGCTGCCTTTCCGCTCTGCGTTGGGCCTTGTGTGTGGATGTAATTCTTGGGCCACCTGTTGTCGGTCACCGGGCTCTTTGGTGTTCCGTTTCATGTGTCTTGTTCATATGTGCAGGGTGGTATGGGTTTTTCAGTGTGGTACTGGCGTTCCTCTTCCCGAAGGGGCCCTGCTTCTCCTAGTTGGTGTTGCCGCCGCTGTGTGCTACGCCATGTTTGTTACACTGGGGTGTGTCCTGCTGTTGCGTGTCTTCACTGACATGTGTGCGTCGGTTGTGTGGCGTTGGGTGTTGTCCGTGAATTGGGCGTTGGGGACATGTCTGTGGCCGGCCTGTCACGTGTCATGTGCGTTCGGGGTGGGGCTGATGTGTGTGCTGCTTGGTTGTGTCCCTGTGTCTGTGTGCGACGCATGCATGGCGCTGCGGTTGGCCTCTGCGTTGTGCGCATGTGTGGCGGTGTCATCGGCGCTTTGTGGCCGTGACGGGGTGGTTGGTTCCTAGTCCCAGGTGGTGTGTACACATGTGTTCTGCGATGTTACGATTTGGCCTGTGTGTCATATGTAGATGCGATGGTGGATGTGTAGTGTACACGCGCTGGTGGGGGGTTGTCCGCTTTTTCCGCCCTTGCACTGTGTGCGCTGTTTGCGTGCACTTGTTGTGTGTGTGCCTACCTGCGTCTCCGCGGTACGTTGCGTCCTTGGTGGTGCATCAGCAGAAGCATGGGAAGGGCCTGCAGTGCTGGATTCATGCCCGGCGTGCCGCTTCTTCGTTGTCCGTGCTCTGCATCCGTGTTACCGCTTCGGTTTGTCATACGGTATCTCTTGGCCGTGGGAGCCGTTTGTTTGCGGCATCGTAATTTATGCGCCGGGCGGGACGTGTTTCGTCGGACGGTGTGTGTCAGTTGGGCTGCGCCGCTACGTGTGCGGGCGCACTTTGATGGCGGACGGTGTTGCTGGCTTGCCGGCGGTGTTTGGCCTGCTTTTCGCATCGTAATTGGGCGGGCGTGTGGACTGCTGCGTGCCGGCGGTAACTGGTGGTTTTTGCTTCCGCCCGCCATCGTAATGGGCCCCTAAGTTGCTTGTATGGTTATCTTAACTTCTTCTTCTGTTATTTCCTGGTTAAGAATATCTTTCTGCTCTAGATCTAGAGGTTTAAAGGAGTCTGCTAACCAGACATTCACCTCATCTTCTGAAACCCTATAATCTTTGGAATAGAGATCCCGAAAATACTCTGTGAATGCCTCCTCCAACTCCGATTCACTAGTTAACATGGCATCTGACTGCCCTACCTTGATTCCATTAATATGGTTTCTTTTTTGATCCATCTTAATCTTCTATGCTAAAAGCTTTCCTGCTCCCTCCCCATACTCAAAGTGAGCCAATTTACTTGCATCGCATCTTTTTTTAATTCGGTTTTGTAGGATTTCTTCCATTTGATTTTCCAGTAACAACAATCTCTCTCCTATCAAAATATTGCTATCATTGGCCGTATTTCTACTCCTTTTTATCTCTAGATTTTTCATATATTTCTTTAGCCTTCCTATCTCGAGCCTAGATTGTTTATTTCTATAGCTAACTACGCTTGTGATCTTGCCCTTAATAAAGGCTTTCAGCGTATCCCATATTACCCCCATAGGGGCGGAGACGCTATTAATTTTAAAGAATTCACTTACTTCTATTTTCAGGGCATCCATTATTGCTGTCTCTGCCATAATAGTACAGTTTAAAGTCCACCTCCTTTCCATAGGCTGGCTAATATTCCTAATTGTTATTACTGCCGCTGAATGATCTGAAAGATGCGCTGTAATATATTCAATATCTGAAACATCTTCCATAAGGCTCCCCTCTACCAGGAAATAATCTATCCTTGATCTATGTCCATATTTCTTATTATAAAACGAGGCACCCTGCAAAGCTCCAACCCTCTCACTCCATAAATCACAAAGAGCGTTTTGCCTCATCAAAGATCTTAGAAAAGCACGGGATTTCGGGGTGGGTATAGCCCTACTTTTACTGGATTTATCCAACTGTAAATCCATAATGATATTAAAATCTCCTGCCATTATAATGGGGCAGGGGAAGTCCAACAGGTTGGTAAACACTGCCTTTAATGGTTCACAGTCATCATGATTTGGACCATAGTACCCCACTAAAGTTAGTGGGCTACCCCTATTTTTATATTTGCTATAATCCATCTACTGGCCTTTTCAACCCTCGTATTCAGTAACCATATGCTCCCCCTTGTTTTTTACCACTATTGCCACCCCTCTTATGTTGGCAATCTGCTCTGTGCACACCATCTGCTGCACCCATCTTTGTTTTATAAACAATTTCGTACACTCCTCCTTTACCAGGTGTATTTCTTGTAAAATCAGAATTTGTGCTGGAGAATCTCTAAGATACTGTAATATCCTATCTCTTCTACCCCTCGTCTGTAACCCGTTGACATTCCATGTTAGTATCTGAGTCGTCATTTTCCTACTATACTTTCCAAATTCCTGAACTGAGCATCACAGCATGTAATATCTACCTTCTTTGTCTTTGAGTTGTTCGAGGTATTTTTTATGAATTTTTTCCCACATGCTCCCTACCCAGTGCACCCCCCCTTGCTCCCCCCACCACCTCCCATTGGAGAATCCACCCATACTTCCTACTGGACCTGATGTTGGTCCCATTTTCTTCCTAGCCCACGTCACACACCACCACCGGACCCCTAAACAAAAAAAGAAACTCATATTGCCCCCCCAACGTCCTCTTTTACCCTATCTCTTTTATCGTACATCAATCTCTGAGTTCCTCCCTCCCCTTTTTAATAACTTCCAAAAGATCATCAGCCTCTCTGACACTTTTCAAAAAATACATTTTGTTATTATACATAACTCTCAGAGATGCTGGGAATTTGAGCTGCGCTGATGCCCCTACAGGGCCAATCTCATTGACAAAAATGGTCAAGTTCATTTTTTGAGGTATCCCGCAAATTCTGTGGATATATCTGAATCATAGTGTTTATTGAACTGCTGGGAGCAACAAACAGCTGTAAAACAGGTGTGCGCCTGAAGCATTGAATACACCTTCACCATCCAACTGGTAGTATATATTTGATTGGTATAGACCCAGTGAGGAAGACTTGTGGTTGGATGGGTATGAGCAAACTAAAATAGTTGCCCAACTGGTGATATTATGAACAATTATAGCAACTTTAGCAAAGACTAGAGTGTAGTGACCTGCTGGTCACGCTCTAGTCTTTAGAAGTAATGTGCTTCCATCAGCCACTCCCTGAGGGCTGGCTTCCACCATCACCCCACACCCATCCATCACAGGTGTCACATGTGACCCTGCCAATAAAAGGGGCCGGTTGCACTGCCCTAGGCCAGTTCCAGAAAGTAACTCCCTGTATCTGTGCGGTCATTATAAGTACACGAGCGCCTAGGGCCCCAACCCTTACATACAGTAGGGTGTCTGTTATTGCTCTTAGTTCTAGGTATTTAGGGCCAGTGATAGATGTTTTTTTCCTTGGGGTAAGTGTTTAGGGGTACAGTGAATAGTCAACTCAGTAAGGAATAAAGTGTGACTGTCAACTGCAGCGTAATAGACATGAAGTTGTAAATCAGATTTTATGTTTTTGTCATAATTCAGAAGTGACAGCATAGAAAGGTAAGGTTAGGTAAAAATGGTCTATTAGGGAAAGTTATTAACATCATGGTAATGATGACAGTAATCAAAAGGCATCATATCTAAGCCAGAAGGAAAGGGGAAGATGTGACAAGGATACTGTGTCAGAAACAGCAGTCTCTGGAACAAAACAGAGGACATATTGAGCATGCTGTTGCTGATGAAACCCATATTTTTTCACTTTTTTGGGAGTGTGGGTCAGGAAACTATGGACTCAGGTCAAAGATTCTTACTCTAAAGATGATGGCCCTCACAGATTAGAACGTTCTTAGTCTTAAAGGGGGTTTTCGTTTAAAAGAAACTTTGTACATCCCAGAAATTGTTTCCCGGAGTCAGATGTTGAGTGGGGGTGAGTGCTAGCGAAACACAGAGCTCTTCCTGGGCGGGGCTGCGGGAGGGTTCTAGTGGTCTATGACCTTGAAAATAGCAGAAATGTCCTGAGAGACGAGTGTGTTAACTCCATTGACATTGGCTGCCATCTTGAGGATACACAGAAAAGGAAATAGGACATAATCAGTGCCTAGCCCATTGTAGAAACCAGGTTTCCTTCTTTGATGATCCTGGAGACTAGCTGACCATACTGCAGTGGCAGGACCAGCGCTTTTGATAAATGGTATGGCTGAACATAGTCCTCTTTGTACACCATTGGAGGTCAAAAATGGTCGGAAGGTGACATTGGCATCTCTGGTGCTGTGGACCGTTTACCCAGGCTGCACGAATGTATTGCTAAGAGAGGGAGTGTGCTCATATGAATGGGAACACATTTACAAACAGGTGCAGGCTGGTCTGCACCAAATTGCAGTTGTTTGGTAAGAAACCAGCAGGAAGCAGAGGCAGTCACTGCGTTTCGAGAAAAACTGGCAAGTGATGTGCGCACTTTCCTGTACAGGTGGGTTTGTGATACTCATGAGGATATATGCTTTAGGTGGTGAGTATTTGTCCATCGGTGTAAGCTTTGGAGGAGCAGAGAACCTGCCTGCCTTGAAGGCAGGGACTTCTAAGCAGGCTAGTAGGGAAGCAAGCTTCCCTGTACACTGGGGTTTAGGTAAGCTATTTTTTTTGTTTTCGGCTCAACAGGAAATTGTCTGCCGGGTCTAAGGCATCTCCCTTCCTGCTCCTGGGAATCGCATTAGGAAGCATGAGAAGCAGAAGCCAGGTTTCCATTGTTTGCTTGAATTGTAGACATTAAGGGCCTTACGATGTCAGGCAGTCACCGCAATTGCAATGCGACCGCAGCTGGTGCAGTCGAATACTCCGATTTGTCTGTGGGAGTTTGTGCTGTGGCCGTAAACCCTGTCAGAAACAGACATCGTAATCCCTACAGCAGAAACGCCATCCACAAGGATTACAGGCAGGCCTCTGACTGGCCGATGGGCTCCTTGAGCCTGTCGGAATCCAGCCGGAATGACCAGCTGGTTTCACTTTTGACCGCCTGCATCGTAATGCGGTGGTCAAAACTGAAACAGTGATGACACTCTGAAAGCCTCCCACCTGTGGCTGGAGGCTTCCCGACTCTCATCGTAATTAGGCCCTAAGTCATTCGAGAGTCTTTGTCCAAGATAGAAGCTTGGACTCCAGTGAAGTCCCAGTGGAAAAGCTTTTCTTGAGAACTGCCATTGTCATACCAGGATGAGAAATAGGTGGTGATGTTTTCTGCTAAGTCCTGAGCGAAAAACATCATCTATGACACACTGTTTCAGGTTATTATAAATAATTAAAACATATCTTGCCTGGTACAGATACTCCCTGTACGTCTTTACAACTAGTGATGTGGCACTTGTTGAGGCCTGGCAAGGTGGGCTAATGTTGCTGTCCAAGAGAAAAGAGGTACTATTTCTTCTGTTAGAGCAAAAGCTTACTCAGGGAATTTTATACTACGGGACCCATACAAGTAACTGTTATATTATTCAATTCTACAATTCACCCTCAGAGGCAATGGTCCTCAGATGGATCTTTCTTTGTCATAGTGAGGGGTGAGAAATCAGGATGTCAAGCTGTCGGCCACCAAATGAGAACCAAAATTTGGCAGCCAACTCACAAATTAAAGATCAGGTTCAAATATATTACTCTCAGAACCATGCTATAAAAATAGAGGATTGCAACTTGAAGACCCAACCTCCTAAAGAAGTTCAGTCTGACAAGAATCATACAAACCAAGAGCTCTGCTGTGGCTACACAAAACAAGAGCAAAAGAACCTCATCTTCTGAAAATAATCTATGACTTTCTTTATCATGCATTTAGAAATCAGATAATGATAATCACAGTTTCTGTAGAAAGAACATTGAGACACAAAAAAAGACTCAGATAAATTTGGTTATTCTATTAAAGATCCAAAAACAATGCATATCAGTAATATTTTAAGAAGATCTGTCATAAATCTAACAGCTTGAAATATAAAACCACACATCTAGTAAAAAATACATCTATTTCTAAAAAGAATCCATAAAGAGGATGGTTTAGAATTAATAATTCCTACCACCAACAAAAGTAGGAGGATGTTTCACAAGGGTTCCTTTTAGAAGGGACAAAGGCATGAAGTCCACTAACGAAAGTCCATGGGCATGGGCAAATGGAAATGGAGCATAAATCAGGAAAATTCAAGTCTGGTCCCTCACCAGACAGCTCCAAATTGTCCAGCAGGTAAGTTCATCAGCAAGGGTAAAAAAAAACAAGGGGCATGAAAGAGAAAGTACGGCAGGCAGTCGACAATCGAGAAGAGGATTAATGAAGAAGCCTCTCTCCTCCTAGGAAAGCCACTTTTTATACTCCTTTTTGTTCGTTGTGACATCAGTAGTCACCATACAATCGTCTGATCATCATGTGACCATTCTTCGGTGTACTATTGATGAGGTAGGTCGATTTGCGACCCATTCGGAATCGCTAAATGGAGTTTCATGCATTCAGATAGCGATTCACTAATTCGCAGAGAATCGCAATAAAGTTAATTGCTATTTGAAGTACATGTTACTGAATCGCTATTTGTGCTCTGTATATATGGAAAAGCATTTTTGCAGCTGGTAATTGCCCAATTCTGTAAATCGGGTAGTTTCCCACTGCAAGAATGCTTTTATACATTTGACCTCTTGTCCTTTCCATTGTGATAAATAAAACCAACACAGACATTCTGGTTCCTTGTCGCATTTTAGCTAAAACTTTGTTTCCTTTCTCTATAAGGGATGCTGCTATAAACACTACAGCAGAGTGCGGCAAAATTTTGGGAACCATTAAACTACATAAGAGATCTAGGGCCACATGTACAAAAGGATTTAGCAGTCCCAAACAGAGAATCAGGCCATTTGCGACTGCTAAATAGCCTTTTGACATGTACTAACCCTATTTTGCGAGTCGGTAACCTATTACTGAATCGCAAAATAGGGTTTTCGAGTTGGTAGTAGGAAGGGATGCGTTAAGGGCGTCCCTTCCTAATAGCGTGTTGCAGGGGGATGTATGAATGTTTTGCAACCGCAAAAAATTCGCAGTTTACCATCAAGTTGGTGGTAACCCATTCGCAAATGTGAAGGGGTCCCTAAGGGACCCTTTCCCCTTTGTGAATGTGGGCACAATTTTTTTTTTAAAGCAGGCTGTGGTCACACAGACCACTGCCTACTCTTAAAAAATTAAAAGAAAGCTTCATTTTTATTTTTGAAATGCATCCCGTTCTCCTTTAAGGAAAACGGTCTGCATTACAAAATAAATAAATTGCTTGTTTGAAAAAGCAATCACAGACATACATGGTGGTCTGCTGACTAACATCATCCCTGTGATTTTTGCCATTCCCAATGGGTCGTAAATTGCGACCTACCTTATGAATATTGATGAGGCAGGAGGTCCATTTGCGGCCCACTGGGAATCGCAAATAGTGTCAAATACACTGTTTATACATTGCATTTTGCGACTTCCTCATTGTGAGTTGTAAAAAGTCGCAATTAGTAACTCGCAAAATGTAGCGATCATACATGTGGCCCCTAATCTCTGCAATAAATTGTTCAGGAGAAGCATATGTATATTTTAAATGTCTAGTCTATTTCATAGTATATATGTTCCCCATATGACTGTGGATGTTAAAAGTCTGGCCCTCCCTCCGAACTGCAAACCCTCGCATTTAAGGCAGGATAAAAGAAGGATGCTTTCTGAGAAAGAACATGCTTTACCACTGCGACAGTCTGCAATGCGTGTTGAATCAGCTCCTGCGACTTGTTGGCAGGTATTAACACATCCTAATGGATGTTTTCTCGGAGTCAAAGGTTAAATCATGCGTTGCAAAAACTGAAGAGCTCCTAGTGTTAAACTGGGTTTCAGCTAATTAGTTCCTGTTTCCGCTTCATCATCAGAATGAACACCGACTTACTTCGGTGTCGCGGTGTTACATAATGATATTCAAAAGAAACGCCAGCACGCAAGGTATACTGTGCAGATACGTGGAGCGTCTCGGGTAACATTCTAGTTGTCAAAGTCTTCAAGGTGATATTGTACTTTCTATATGACATTCAGTACCCTACATATTCTAATAAAAATAGTTTGTGCCGTTGAGTATTTGTTTGGAACTCTTATGTGCAAGATGTATCCTTAATAGAAGACATTCTGTGCGCTTTTATCTAACAATTTGCACTTCAGTTAAATACCAACACATATCAGTTCTATAGTATTAATTATACAGGCATTAAACTGATTGATATGCATATATTCAAAATGCATGTGCACCCATTTATGCATTATAAATGTGAAACTTAGCATATAGTATATTTATGATTCATCTGGCATCATATGTATACAGTTCCTCATTGATTTACCATAACACCAAGGTGAGCGGATGTGACTTCACACGGCCTTTAACGCCAAAGGAGTGATGCCTTGGCAACACCCCAAAATCATGGACCTCAACAGAGTGCAGCAGACATCATTTAATATAACAAGTTCAAATTATGAACTACAGGTAGTGACTGAGGGCCAGTCAAGATAAGATACACCCACGGAACTTGCCGGATTCATGGATGGTAGAGTCTGGGAGAGCCCAGCAGCATGAAACTGTCCTCACGCACTTCTAGCCACTCTCTGGCTTCGTCACCCCCTCAGCAGTGGGTGCACCTGTCGTCACTGAAGGAAGAAGCGTGGCATTACCACACCTTTACCTCACCCTTTGCTGACGAGGGCCAGGGGAAACACAAGCCGTGGAGCATGAAGTAGGCAAAGAGGGCTCTCGGCTCGGTGTTTGCCTTTTTTTCCTGCTACTGCCTTCATGGCGCCTGAGTCTGGTGGCAGCGAGAGGTTACTGAGAAGACAGAGAGAGGGCAGGTCAGTGGTAGCAGCTAGAGAGGGCAGGCCAGTGGCAGCAGCTAGAGAGGGCAGGCCAGTGGCAGCAGCTAGAGCGGGCAGGCCAGTGGTAGCAGCTGGAGAGGGCAGGCCAGTGGTAGCAGCTGGAGAGGGCAGGCCAGTGGTAGCAGCTGGAGAGGGCAGGCCAGTGGTAGCAGCTGGAGAGGGCAGGCCAGTGGCAGCAGCTGGAGAGGGCAGGCCAGTGGCTGCAGCTGGAGAGGGCAGGCCAGTGGCAGCAGCTGGAGAGGGCAGGCCAGTGGTAGCAGCTAGAGAGGGCAGGCCAGTGGTAGCAGCTGGAGAGGGCAGGCCAGTGGTAGCAGCTGGAGAGGGCAGGCCAGTGGTAGCAGCTGGAGAGGGCAGGCCAGTGGTAGCAGCTGGAGAGGGCAGGCCAGTGGCAGCAGCTGGAGAGGGCAGGCCAGTGGCTGCAGCTGGAGAGGGCAGGCCAGTGGCAGCAGCTGGAGAGGGCAGGCCAGTGGCAGCAGATAGAGAGGGCAGGCCAGTGGTAGCAGCTGGAGAGGGCAGGCCAGTGGTAGCAGCTGGAGAGGGCAGGCCAGTGGTAGCAGCTGGAGAGGGCAGGCCAGTGGTAGCAGCTGGAGAGGGCAGGCCAGTGGTAGCAGCTGGAGAGGGCAGGCCAGTGGCAGCAGCTGGAGAGGGCAGGCCAGTGGCTGCAGCTGGAGAGGGCAGGCCAGTGGCAGCAGCTGGAGAGGGCAGGCCAGTGGTAGCAGCTAGAGAGGGCAGGCCAGTGGTAGCAGCTGGAGAGGGCAGGCCAGTGGTAGCAGCTGGAGAGGGCAGGCCAGTGGTAGCAGCTAGAGAGGGCAGGCCAGTGGTAGCAGCTGGAGAGGGCAGGCCAGTGGTAGCAGCTAGAGAGGGCAGGCCAGTGGTAGCAGCTAGAGAGGGCAGGCTTGTGGTAGCAGCTGGTTCCCCTATAATTCTTGCTTGTCTGTCTCCCCTTCAACTCATCTCCGCGATAACACACACGAGGAGCGGAAATGACTTTGTTGTTTTGTTATATTTCCTTTCCTGCTCCCTGAACCAGTGCTACTTAACACATAGACTAAATCGGGCAATGTTACAAAGCCTGAAACTGAGTGCCCTGTGACAAAGCAAATTGCAGGAGCACAAAAAAGGCGTCTGTGTCATATCAATATGTGGACTACACACTAGCCTTGCGGAAGAAGGACATCGACTTTATAAACCCCTTTATTCAGGCGTTGTTTCAGAAAACCTGCCCTCATCTCTCTGGTTCTGACTCACATTGCAGTGTTTGAAACTGAACATCTGAAAGTAATAATTAAAGAATTAATTAATTACCCGAGGCAGAGGCATATTTCGCTGACTTGGTCATCTGCCGGGTTAGTAAAGCAGTCATGAATATGAATGCAGGATCTTGGAGCAAATGGCTTCCCAAGATCTTAGATAGCCCACTTTCTGTTCCAAAAATGGAAGAGTTGTTGCTCTGTTCTAAGTCGAATGCAATGATTTTTAGTTGAGACCTTGTTTCTTTTAGTTTTTTCGAGCTGGGCTGATTTGAATTTAGCGTTGTATGACTGCATGCGGAAGAGGTTTTGCTCGAGGTTATCTTTACCTCAAATGCACAGTAATTTTCTTAAGGACTTGGTTTTTTGTTTTGTTGTTAAAGATAATGCAGAAAAATGCACGGTTTTATGAACAGGATAATCTGTTATTTTTTAAAAGGTAAATGTGTTCTGTTTAAATTTGTGAGGTCAGCATTTAATACAAAAATGGATATTATGCTAAATTCAAATATGCAACAATTTAGGAAAAAATTCAAGACACCTCTTTAAAGAACCCTACAGCAAAAATGCAGTAACAATTTAATAACCAGCTACTTTCCTTAGAACATGTTGATTTTGTGCTTACCTTTGACCTTCCATATAGCACACCTATGCGTACAGTATGTTCCCTACTATAGTACAGGGGCAGCCTGGTTCCTCAGTGATGAGATAACACAGAGTGATACGATCAACTTTCTTCATTCAAAAATACCCTAGGTCTTGTACATGTGGCCTACAGAGTGGGGAGCTGCTCTCCTAAACACCTTGCCTAATCCTCGCCCTTGTAGCTCCGCCCCTTTTGCTTTTCCTGTCCGCCTAGTTGTTCCTGTTGGTCAGCTGCTGGACTGCTGACCTGCATTGCGTTCGGTTCATTATGGCCGGCACTACACCTGCATTGTTAGCTAGGTGTGCGCTATACTATTGCAGTACGCATACATTCTGATAGCTCTGCTTGTCAAGGATGTAGGAGGGAGAACAAAGAGGATAAAACCATCAATGCACCATTGTAAGCTTGAAGATGCTAGTTCTAATCCTACAGTGACTCACTATGTTACTAGACAAAGATGGATAAAATGGAAAACAGCAAATATTGGGTTTGGGGACTGTATTGTACACTTTTAATGGCCAATATAGCCCTGTACTGGGGCAAATAAGGCTATGTTATATATGAAGTCTACAACTAGAGCTTAGGAAATCGGACTGGAAACACGGTTTAAAAAACGCACTGAAGACTTTTCTGTTCAGTCATGGTTAATCTAGAGGTCAATGTCTCCCTACTAGTTAAGCACTGGGACGCTTCTTCGAACCAGCTATTTACGCTATCTAAAGTGGTATTTCATTCACTAATTCATTCATGAAGTGACAGAGGTGCCACCCCTTGGACGTGCAGTTAAACCACAAAAGTTCTGCTATATGAAGTCCACTCTGGAGAGACAGAGACCGCTCCCCTTGAAGGCGCTGTTGAACCCCGAATCCCCTTTTCTTGCTTAGAATTTGGAACTCTAACTGTTCAGTGAATTGCCAGTTCAATCTTGCAAACAAATTTATTGGACACAGCAGTGGGTCGAAATAATGAACATTATTAATTGTGGTTTGATTTGCTATACGAACATCGATTCATTCAGGCTTAATCTTGTTATAGAATCTTGCAGACAGACCAATACCTTCAAGTAGGTAGAGCTAGATAGACAGACAGATGGGTAGATAGATAGATAGATAGATAGATAGATAGATAGATATGTAGGCCCTGATTATGAGCAGGTCAGACTTTTCTGACCCCTGTGCAAACCCCTGTTGTCCAAGGGGTTGGAATTCCAAACTTTTTCAACCCCTGTACAAACCCCTATGGTATTTCCTGCACCTGGTGTGATAAAGACCGCACCCTTCATTAAAGTTCAGTAGGTCAAACATTTTGGAATTTAAAAGGGGAAAAGTGTACAATATTTGATGTAACATACAGATTATAGTAGGAAAATCACCAAAACTCGCACGTTATGTCCCAAAACTTCGAAATATGTGATAATTATTGCAACAGATACATTGCGAACACCTTACGCTGTGACGCTAACTTAGCGCAAAATGTTTGAAAATCTACCCCTCAATGTTGACATTTTGCATTTTCAATACATTTTCACCCATGGCACACTTATTGCTACTACACATTTGTTTTAAATAAGAGATTTGAAGGTTACAACGTATCATGTGTGAAATCCTCCCACAATACAGTCAAGGGGCACGTTTATCCTACATATACTTTCGGCAGAATGGTGAGATGCTTATGGACTAACCACAGAATATGAGTGTGTGGGCAAGACGATGTTCTATATGTTTTGGGATCCAAGGGCCACATGCATCAAACTTAGGAATTGCGCAATTCCTTATGCATGTAGTTGCGGCTCGGGCCTATAACTCGGGATCAGGGCCTTGAACAACTTGTATAGCCCTCGGCAGCGGGCTATAAGGCTATAATGTGTTCATTCCGATGGTTATAGGTTTCATTGTACAGATAGGGTTTACAGACTGGTACAATTCGACACTTGGTCCTGAGGATGGTCTCATGTACTGTTTAGGCGACTGGAGGCTGAAACTTCGATGATTTGGCCACCACTATCATACAAAATTCTTTATGGACTGACAAGTTTCTTCTGCTTGAATACACATTGCTTAAACTTAAGGAGGACAATATGATTTGGTGGCCTCCAGATGTGTCTTAGATCTCCACCAAAATTGAGACACATAATATGAGGTGATCTGTTCTTGACATCGGGATAGTTCCTGTTTTTTTACCCATTTTATATATTTTTCTTGTGATTAATAAAACTCATGTTAATGTAGAAGAAAGTATGCCCACTCGTTATTATTGCTGTATTAATGACTGTTGCTTAGTGTGCGGGAATGGATACATAGTCACCATATCCCGTGACCAAGTAACTGAGTTGTATAATAATTTCTCTCCTTCAGGAGACACTTTTTGTTCTTTTTAACTGGGGACCGGCACACACTTCAACAAGGCTATCCAAGTGAATGGAGTATGTCCCTCCTCAACTAAAAGTGCACCAAGGAAGTGTCCATTAGTGAATGACTGCCTAACAGGAAATTCTAGATATTAACTGTGGGCTTGTCCTGATGCTCATTCGCTGTGATTTGGAATAGCAGAAACTCAGCACTTTCTACCCCATAACCCTTTTTGTGGTCACCTTGGTAACTTTGTCTCATATCACTTTGCACAGTGTACCTGCTAACAGTTATCTTACAAATGTTTTCTCTGGCCATTTTGAACTGTGCACTAATGTGTCAGCAAAATGCTGAAAGTGTCAACACCACACCAGCATCCTTTATGTCTATGCCAGGCATACCTGCCCTTGAACTGGAAACAATGGAAGAAAGAGTTCAAGGGGTACTGGGAAAAAGCATGCATTGTTGAACAAAAATGGGTCCTCAAGGCTGGAGCATACCACAATGTTTATAAAAGGAAGGGGCAACTGCAAGAATTGCTGAAGGAGATGTGACTGACAAGTATGTATCTCTAATCAACATTTTTGACAGAAGATTTGATTAAAAAATTTAGCGCTATAGAGGCATCCATTTATTCAAAGGTCACAGTAGCATAGAGGGATCGACGTGTATGTGCAACAAGTAGCAGGAGCTTAGTAAAGGATTAAAGGTGGGACAAAAAACTCTAATGATGGTAAAAGTGTCTATTGTTTTAAGTGCTGAAGAAAAATGACATAGGCAATGCTAAAAATTGTCCTGCGTAGAGCCAGTTCACCCGTGTGTGCAAGGGTGACAAGTGACAATAAGGCTGTTAATGTAATTGTAAAGAGGAGTAGGGAGAAAGGCAGCAATGATATTGAAGAGTACGTTTTAGCTATACAAAGTAGAGTGAGCAATGCTTCCAATTGTAAATTTGGTATCAATGATGTGGATGCAAGGTTGGTAGTGGATTCTGGGTCGCCATATACTTTGAGTAGGGAGGAGGAGCAGGGTAATTAGTTGAAGATCAAACATGTTTGCTTATGCATGAACACAATTGAAGTTCTAGGATAATTTGTTACAGAATCCAGTTTGATGAATATGACCAATGACATTGTGTACATGGCTAAAGATGTTTTTTTCATGATGTGGTGGGGAGAACAGAAAGGATTGAAAATTGCTCTCCATCTCAGCTATACCGAGCAAGTGTTGCTTGTGAGTGATGCCTGGAAAGAGTACATGATTGTGACACTGCATTGGTGGATAGGTATCCAAAAGTCTTGAACAACAAGTTAGAAAGGTTGAAGGGATTTAGGACTACATGTACAAAACGTTTTAGCAGTTGCAAATGGTGAATCAGGCCATTTGTAACCTCCAAATTGCCTTTTGACATGTAAGAACCCTATTTTCTGAGTCAGTAACCTATTAACGAATCACAAAATAGGATTTGCCAGTCTGTATTAGGAAGGGGCATGCTAAGGGTGTTCCTTTCTAATAGCGAGTCGCAGGGGGATGTATGAATCTTTTGTGACCGGAATGCTATAGCAAAACATTTGCAGTTTACCACCAGCTTCAATTTGTTGGTAACCCATTTGCAAATTGGAAGGGGTCCCTAAGGGACCCCTTCACCTCTGCAAATGTTGGCGCAAACATTTTTTAAGAGCAGGGAGTGGCCCCACCGACCACAGCCTACTCTTAAAAATTGAGTAGAAAACTTTTCATTTTTGTTTTTGAATTGCTTCCCATTTTCCTTTAAGGAAAACGGGCTGCATTACAAAAAAAAATTCTTTATTGAAAATGTAATCACATACATGGTAGTCTGCTGACCCCAGCAGGCCACCATCCTTGTGATTTTTGCCATTTCCAAAGATTTCAAATTGAAACCTGCCTCATGAATATTGATGAGGCAGGTCCAATCGCAACACACTGGGAATTGCAAATAGTGTTTTTTTTTTTCTCAGATACTTTTTATTGACTTTTCAAGAAACAAGAACATGTAAGAACAAACTAAGAATACATGCCGACATGAGTTGAAATACAATTACAGATGTGATTATAAATGATAAAAACCAATGAATAAATAATGATTGATTACATAAATAACAGTAAATAATGGAGTTAATGGAAAACAAAAAGGCATAGGAATTGCAGAAAGGCAACGTAATCAATTGGCGTTTGGACAAGCAATCAGGTTAATCGTGCACTGTTTCCGTTATTGACATTGTTGTTTACGACAGTACAGACTTAAATGTTAGAACATCAAAGAACACGTAATTCTCACCAATCTTCACCAAACGTCCTCATTATATCACGTTAGAAATATAGTGCGGTAGGCGTGAGAACCGTTATGTGGAAAACAGTCCCCCTGTGTGGGGATATGCAATAGGACGTGATAGCAATCTAGAAGGAGAGTGACTTATTTCTATTCATTGAGGTCAGTAGATACATTAAAATGCAAGAAATGGTTCACACAGAGCATTTGGTTCAAGGAGGATCAAACTTGAATGAAAAGGCATCGAGGGACTTCCATAACTTCCTATGTGAGGGGCGACAGGGTGAAGAGTGTAGGGAAATATTATCTGCTCCTCTGAGAAAGGACACCCACTCTTGCCATTTTCTGAAGGAGACTTCTTTGAAGTTCTTCCAGTTATTGAGTATTATTTTGCAGGCTAGTGTGAGCATAAGGTCCAACAGGTAGCGGTCCGACTCAGACGAAAGATTTGGGTCCAAGAATCCCAGAAGAATATAGGAGAATTCCCTGGGGGGGGGGGACAATGTTAAATGTTTTGTTTATGCATTTATAAATATTATTCCAATATGTTTGTAGGCTGGGACAGTGGAAGAGCATGTGAGCTAGGTCACCGATATGTGCTTTGCAGTTCCAGCATGTACGACTCTGACTGAGGTTAAGTTTGAAGATCCTTTCCGGGGTCCAATATGTTCTATTAATTAGCATGAGTTTCATCTGGGATAATACGGGAGAGATTTTGTTAGTAAAGGGCGTTTTATGTATCTTGCGCCATTCGAAGGGAACATTTCTAGAATTAGGTTCAGATTCCCATTTTGTTTCGTTAATCCGGTGTGATTTACGTGGGTTTGAGGCTAGTAGCTTGTAAATTTTAGACACCATGTGACCTGTTTTCAATAGTCGGGAAATTATAGGGAGCATTGACGGATTGGAGGGGAGTATTGAGCGAGACGTGAGCTGCGCCTTTAGTTGCAAAAATTTATAAAAATCCAAGGGTTCCAGGCCATACTTTGACTGGAGTTCGGAAAACGGGGAGGGAAGTGTCCCTATGTATAGATCTTTGACTAGGTTTATAGCACTTTTTGACCACTTCTCCCACTATAACATTTCTCTATCTATCTTCAAGGCAGGGTTGTGCCATAGAGAAGCTAAGTTGGATTTGTTGAATTTTACCGCTGACGTTTGGTCCAGTCGTAGTAGGGCTCTTCTTGTGTTCTGAATGATATATTTAGAATGGGGGATAGTAGAAGTATCCATGGTTAGGAGAGCAGGCAGAGGAATTCCCTTGATAAGAGACCTTTCTATGTCAACCCACACTGGGCTGTAGCCCGGATCAGTTATCAGCCAGTTGGTTCCTTGCTTGCAGAGGTATGCCGTTTGATAGTTCCTAAAATTTGGCAGGCCCAAGCCCCCTTTTCCTTTGGAAAGTTGGAGTTTTTTCATGGAAATTCTGGGTCTCTTGCCTTGCCATAGGAACGAGTTGAAGATCTTGTCTAACTTGGACAAGAAGTCATTAGAGAGATTCATGGGTAGCATACTGGCCAAATAATTAACTAATGGGGTCATCATCTTTAATGTCTCTGCTCTTCCCCATCAGGATAAAAACTTTGGCGACCAACCGTCTAGTAGCGAGGAGAATTTTTTGAGAAGGGCAGTTTCATTGACCTGTAAGGTGGTGATTAAGTCACTGGTGAAGTCTAAGCCTAGATATTTGATGCTGTTTGGTTGCCATGTAAGGCCCGAGTTGCCAATTATTTCTTGGCCGCCGAAATTGTTGAGCAATTTCACCTCGGTCTTATCCTTATTAAGCTTGTATCGTGATACTGCGGAAAAGTCAGCAATTGAGGACATTAGGGCTGTTATCGCAGACTCAGCGTTTTCGGATATAACTAATACATCATCTGCGTAAGCCGTTATTTTCACCGTATTGTTGTTAAAACGTATACCTGTGATCTCTATGTTGTTCCGTAATTGATAAAGGTGCGGTTCTATAGCTAAAAGGAACAAGGAGGGTGAAAGTGGGCACCCTTGTCTAGTTCCTTGCTCTAGTTTAAAAGAAGTGGAGAGGCTGTTACCTGCTCTTACTCTGGCGGATGGGTTGAAATATAGTGCCATTACCATTCAAATAAAGTTATCTGCCAAGTTGAATTTTTCGAATGTGGCTTTGAGATAGGACCAATCTATTTTGTCGAAAGCCTTTTCGGCGTCTAAAGTGATTGCCACTGTTGGGGAGTCTGTTAATTTGGCTTTCTCCAGGACATGACATAAAATCCATGTGTTGTCACTAGAGAGTCTGTTTTTCAAAAATCCCACTTATGAGGGGTGGATAAGCATAGATTTGAATTTTTGGAGATGCTTAGCAAGTATCGTGGCATAAATTTTGCAATCTATGTTTATCAGGGATATGGGCCTGTAACTTTTAGGTAGAGTTGGGTCCTTTCCATCTTTGGGTAAGACCGCTATAATTGCTTCTGCAGGCGTCCCACTTATCTGTCCTGATTCACTAAATTGGTTGAACATGTTTAGAAGAGGGGGGGTCAGGTCAGTAGCAAATGTCTTGTAAAATTTTGCATTGAACCCGTCAGGGCCAGGCGCTTTCCCTAATTTGAGAGATTTTATCGTGTCCTCAATTGCTTTTGCTATAGTTGGGCCATTAATTACTTCCTTGAACAGGTTCTGAGAGGGCAGGTAAATTACAATTGCTTAAATATTCCCGGGCTTTAGTGGTGTTTAGGTCATGGTTTTTACTATACAATGAACTGTAGAAGTTTTAAAAAATTCCGCTATTTTGTCTGAATTGGAATGGGCGTCACCCTTTGGGTCTAATAGGGCCTTAATCGTATTCTTTTGCATTTTAAATTTTAAGTAGGAAGCTAGGCTCTTCCCGGCTTTGTTGGATTCGCAGAGCCTAATGCTCTTTTGTTTTGTGATCCAAATTCCAGCCCTATCGCTCAATAACTTATTATACTCATATTTCTTTTTCACCAATTCGTTTAAGACGCCGTCGCCTCCACTAGTTTCAACTGCCTTCGCATCCTCCGTAAGACCTTCAAATGGATCCCCCGAGACTGCAGAAGGACCGTCACCCACGCACTCATAACCAGCGGACTGGACTACGGCAACGCCCTCTACGCCGGAATCAACAAAACTCTTCTACACAAACTCCGCAGCCAGACTCGTCCTCGGGACACCGCATCACAAGCACATGACCCAACACCTATGAGGCCTCCACTGGCTCCCCGTCGAGAAGAGGGTCACCTTCAAACTCCTCATCCATGCTTACAAATCCCTCAACAACATCGGACCCAAATACTTCAACGAGAGAGTATCCTTCCACGTACCCAAGAGGAACCTCCGCTCCGCCGACCTCGCCCTGGCAGAGGTCCCCCGCATCCGCAGAAACAGAACCGGCAAGAGAGCTTTCTCCTACATCGCAGCCAAAACCTGGAACGAGCTCCCGGTGAACATCAGATGCTCCTCGACCCTGCACACGTTCAGGAAGGACCTCAAGACCCGGCTCTTCGACTGATCCGGAGCGCCCCCCCCCCAGCGCTTTGAGACCCTCAAGGGTGAGTAGCGCGCTATATAAACCCCTGATTGATTGATTGATTGAAGAGAAGGGTATCTCTGGAGGCAATGTGTTTCCCTTCCAGTGTTGATATCTCAGTTTCTAGTTTGCTGTTGGTTTCCCTATTCATGGAGGACCTGATTTTGATGATCTCCCCCCTGAGAGTGGTGTTTAGAGCTTCCCATCTCGTGAGATCCGATGTGTCACCGCTTTTATTTTCGATGAGGTAGTTCTTGATCAAACATTCAATGTTTAGCCTATTTGAATCTAAGTCTAATACCTCGTTGTTGAATCTCCATAGGGTTTGTTTTTTGGAGGGAGTCGGATCCGATAAGGATAGGCTGATACAGGAGTGGTCGGAGATCACTCTTGGTTCGATGGAGATGTGTTCTATTCTGTTTACCGCGTTACCAGAGATAAGAAGGTAGTCGATGCGTGAATATGAATTATGTGGGGATGAATAGAAGGTGTATTCCCTACCTGTGAGATTTTGTAGTCTCCAAGTATCAATCATATCAAAGCGTTTGCATAAGTTGTTGAGGGCTTTATGTGATTTATTGGTACGAAAAGGACAGCACAAGTTCCTATCTAAGGTAGGGTCTAAGGGAAGGTTAAAATCCCCGGCAAGTATGTGCATGGCAGTGTCTGGAATTGTTTTAATTTGTTTAGAAAGTTCTTCCCAGAAATCGAGTCGTCTTTGTTGGGGGCGTAAATGTTTGTGACGTAAAACTCTGCGTTATGTTTCACCAGTTTTGTTGTGATCCACCTCCCCTTCGTGTCTGATGTGCTTGATACCAGGTCTACGTTGTATTTTTTGGCTATTAAGGTGAGGACACCGTTATTTTTACCTATGGCATCTGAGCCCGCGACATCAATGTATGACTTATTTCTAAGTGAGTTAAATTGTTTGGAATCTATTTTTGTTTCTTGTAGTAAGATGATGTCACTCCTCTGCTTATGAAGATAGTCTAGAATCTTCCTTCTTTTGACCGGGTGATTTAAGCCATTAACATTCAGTGAGACTAACTTAATATTTTTTGGGGCCATAACTATCGGTAGGGAATATGGCAAGATAGTTTGGTTTGGACAAAGTGTGCATTTCTTCACAAAGTGGAGTCCTGAGCAGTCGACTACTCCCAGTTTGGGTAACAACAATCCCCAATGAGGAGCCACTTGAGTGAGCATGGGCTTTGAAGCAATTCCTACAGCCTAAATATAAAACACAGAAGGAATGATAATAATGGTGATAATAACAGTCAAAGACAAAGCAAAACAAGACAAGTACATAAGGGAAAGCAATCTCAAAAACCCTCCCCTTCCCCCCCCACTCCCCCAAACCCTCCCTCCCACCCCCCAAAGTAATGAACTGGCATGGTGATAGGGGAAGAGAGCTCCCCTACCTTGGAGAGACCAACAAGGAGACATATTCAGTAGTCTTGAACAGCTAAGACCAATCTATGTCTATGGGACACATAACAGTATTACATTAAAGGTAAAAGTCTCTGGTAGAGATAAACTATTTGTGCATTTGAACGTAAGAACAAGTTGGAGAAAAGAAACAAGTCAATGTTACATTCGCAAGGTGCCAAGAGCCTAACATGGGAATACTCTGAACCACTGCGTGCAACTTGTCGTAAACATCCAAATAATGTGAGATGTACCTACGCCCGTACACTTGACGACTAGAGAAGATTATGCGTCTATTTAAACCATCAGTGCTCGAAGGTAGTGTGTGGTGCATAGTTGAAAGTAGCGTTAAGAGCTGACTTATTATTAGTGTTAGTAATAAGAAATAAGGCTGATAAGGCTGATAGCCTGACAGCACGATTGTGAATAATTGAAGTTGAAGTGTGGACTCGCTGGTCAGATACGTACATGTGATATATATTGGCATACGTTTGGCATATAGTTTGACATGTGAATGGTATGTGATTGGCAGAGAATATGAGTAACCAGCCGACAACCGCCTGACATAGCAAGATTTCATTAGAAGCATGAAAAAGAGCACTTAACTGGATTTCGTTGGTGGATTCCTAGACTCACCAATGTTCATATAACAGTATGTCTGTATATCAATATAGCAAATGATCACTTGATGGTCATAAGATTCAATGTTCAACCACCTAACACAGTAAGGATCATTAGTAACTTGCAAATGGTCACTTGGTTGAATTGCATCAGTGAATTCCTAGGTTAACCATGGATCACATGTCAGTATATCAGGTTATCAAAATAGCAAATGATCACTTGACATTCAAATGATTTAGCGATGGGATCTTATCAAGACCGTGATGGCTTGAGAACTTGCAGCGGAAGAGCCAGGAGCTGAAATGTCCATAAGAGCTTCTTCTTTCCCGTCGAGTAACTTTTTCAGGGAAAAGTGATTGGCGAAGATGTGACGAGTCCCCTGTACTGTGACGCGATATTTGGCTGGTCCTGCAAAGGAGAACTGGTAGCCCATGGCTTTCAATCTTGGGCGAAGCGCCAGGCAGCCTTTTCTGGTTTCAACAGTTTCTTTACTATAATCCTGCGATATGTATATTCTATTCTTTTTCCAGAGGATATGATTATTTTTCCGCATAAAGGCGAGGATTGGCTCCACGTGTTGATAACAGAGAGGTTTGCACACTATTGGTCTTGGAGATTTCTGATTCAGAGTTATTCTCGCTGGGACCCTGTGCGCCCTATCAAATTCCAGTGGCTTACTGAAGGACATGTTAGTAGCTTGAGTGAACCAGTTCTCCAGAAAAGAGATGCAAGATCCGGAAGGCCCTTCCTCTCCCTCTGGTATTCCAAATATTCGTAAATTCCCCCTTCTATTTCTGTTTTCCAGGCCTGAAAGTCGTTTAGTAAGCGAGTCCATTGTGACGGTTAGGCGCTGGAGGGATTTATTCATTTTGGTTTCTGTATCTTCCAATTGGCTAATTCTGCTTTCTGTGTCTGTGATCCTGACATTGGTGTCTCTGATGTCCTGTCGGATTGCAGCTATTTCGGTTTGCATTCTATCCGTATTTTCCTTGGTGGACTTAGCGAGTTTGTGTACATCAGCGAGTTTATTTAAGATGGTTTCCATGGTAGTATTGATGTCCTGCTTGCCTTTGGTGGGTGAGTGTGGGCTAGGCGGATCAGCTTTGACTCTTTTGAGGCTTGTCTTGTGTTCTTTGTCCGCCATTTTTGTGCGAATATCGTACTTCTTCAGGGTTCCGGAAATTGTTGACGCCGAGGAGGGTTGGTTACCCCTTCAGTGTCCCTGCAGTGAGAAGATCCTGGGTGTTCCGCGATGGTTCAACTGTTTCTTTTAAATCTATAAAGCCTATTCCTGTCGAACCTATTGAGATTGACGGGTGTTGACGAGCCAACTTACAGAGCGTTAGACAATAACAGCCGCTTCTTGTTAGGACTGGACTTTTGCTGCCACTTCTGGTACATTAATGCCTTTGCCTTGGTGAGATTGTCGGTGTAGCACACAGCACACAGGGCGTCTAACGTAACATTAACTAATCCAAGGATTTTGACGTGTTGGCGTTGCAATACATTACATCTTAGTGTGGGAGACTTAACACCAAGTGTGATGGCAAAGCTATAATGCCACTGGAAAGGATCCTACTAGAATCTTCTAGGACCTTCTAGAAAGTTCTCAAGCCAAGCACATAATCGCCATTATAAAGTCAGGCAAGGAGGTCAGGCAAACATAGAAAGAGATGAATGTGGTCTTATACAGCTTATTTCCTACAGCGCTTGATGCACAAGACAGGAGCAGACATGCATGCATCATCACAGTAGATAGGGGTAGTCGCTGGTGAGCAATTCTTCTAAGGCACCTCTGAGGCACTTAGTGGGCATTAACTGTTGTAAGGGCCATGTTAGAGTCAGGCGCTGCAGCCATGCAGGCATTCACAGAGGGTCGCAGAGAGGCCTTGTTTTAGGAGTGGCGCCATGGAAAAGTAGTTTAATAGATATGCTAGCAATTGCCTTGTTCACAAAGCCGAGATTATTGCAGGCTCAGCAGGCTCAGCAGGACATCTTGCAGCAGGACCTCGATGCAGCTGCCATTTTAATGTCAGGCAGTTCGAGCGCGTGGAGCTAATTGTGCATACACTTGCACTTACTTTCTTTTTGTGGCACTTGACTCCGCTTGACTCCGTCGTCTGTATATTAATGATCGTTGTCCTGATTGAGGTCCCGCGGGGCAGCACAACACAGCAGCCGGCCAGGTAAAATGACGGGAGACAGCGCGGGTTACGCGCCGCGGCCCCGACGCGTGTGAGAGGGTCACCGTAATTGTGCCGCCTGTGAGTGGATCCACGCTTCGTTGGTATCGCCGTGATCCCTAGATCATTAGTGAAAAATGGTGTTGAAAGCAGCCTTCAAGTCGGTAATAGGCGCATTAGAAATGCTACGGAAGGCTCGTCCAAGGAGGAGACACAGGCTCAAGCCGCCATCTTCTCCGCGCTCCAAACCATGCCGGAATTGCAAATAGTGTTAAACACACTATTGTACATCATATTTTGCAACTTCCTAATTGCAAGTCGCAAAAAGTCAAAATTAGGAACTCGCAAAATGTAGCGACCGTACATGTGGTCCTTAGTCACAAGATCATTTTAAAGGATGACACCATACCCTGTGCATAAGGTTAGGCGGACTCTGGATTGTTTGTGGAATTACTAAAAATATGTAGACAGGGAGTGATTGAGGAGATTCAAAACTCAGAGTGGTTGGCACCGTTTTTGTGGGCACACAGACAGAATAGTACTCTGATAATGTGTGTCAATGGCAGTGGCAGATGGTAATTTTACCAGAAAGGGGTTGGGGGCCACACACGCACACATACACAACCAGTCACAACCGTGCATTCACACTTTCACACACACCCATTCACAACTCTCACTCACAAATACACATTCATTCATACACACATGCATGCCACACCAAACATAAAAACGCATAAAACATACCTTAACTGGAGCTCTCCAAGAGAATCGGAGGTCCCAGGAGAGTTGGGACTACTGTCTCTCATTTGTCACAGAGTGGGATGGGTTCAGTGAGAGTTGTTGACCCCACCCCACTCTGTAATGAGGTGTCACTGATTGACACTTAGCCCTGGACACTTCGGGGCTTAAAACTGAAGCACTGAGGTCCGAGGCAATCAGTAACGCTCCCCCTCAGCATGAGTGGTTGGGCCTCAAGACACTTTTGCCAGTCTCAGGAGGTCACGCCCCCAGCGATCTGAAAATCTCAGCCTGGCAAAGTTCAGCTCAGGCAGCGTGGCGCCTGCGCATTTAGTACTGATCCTGGCTGCCTGACCGGAACAAGAATGGTGTCTGTCAGGCTGACATTTGTTCAGCCTGACAGACACTCTTCTTGCCTGGAAAAAGGTGGGGGACGTGGTCCCTCAGCCCATAAAGATGGGCTGCTGCTTCCCAATGGGATCTAGAAGCCAGCATATGGGTGGATCGCCTTTCCTTGCCAAAACATATTAGAGAATAATTTTTGGCATTGGTTAAGGTGGCTCCATTCTTCAGTACTCTAGAGGTGTCCTGTATGTATCACCAAAGAGAGCTGCACAAAGTATTTGCCATCTTTTGTCATTCCTAATTGTCTTACAGGTAGAAAAAGAAAGTCATTTGGGATAGCCTTAGCATCTGTGATCTTTTAGAGTGACATGTATATCCAATTTAAAGATGTTGAAAGGGTTGTGTATTTCCATGATGACATCCTAGTGCTTGCGCCCAATAGGCAAAAATCTAACAGGGTGCTTATGCATATGTGAAACATTTTGAGGAATAAAGGTATCACACTTACGAAAGTGTGCATTGTTGGGGGTTATACCATGGTTTTAGCAGGTTGGAATTTCCAGCACATTTGCTTGTTCATCCCAAACACCTAGACAAACATGGAATGGATTTTCCAGGATGAAACATTTTGTCTTAGTTCCAGCAGCTTCATCATGTGTATTTCTTTTGTGGTCATGTTAGATATGTTTTGGAAGTTTCTTTTGGGTTAATAAGGGTGGTAAGGAGGATGTGTTTGGGTTATTCTGTTCTGATGTCATTTAGAAAATAAATTTTAGAAGTGGAATGTTGTTATTAGTAGAGTTCTTGAATCCATAATCCAGTGGCAACTTCTAATCTTGTAAAAAGGTGGGGCACAAAGTCGTATGCTCTGCTTCCCACCCCCGTGCCCAATAACTCTCACCTCACAGGCTTTCAAATTGAACACACACACACACAAACACCACACACACTTAAATATTTAAACGTGCTTAAGGCTACAAAGCCAGTCTCGCAGACATACACATACACTCCCTGGCACACACACAAAGACACACTATACAAACACAAAACTTACCTGCTCCTCTTTGACATGAGCATACATGCTGTTTGATTCATGACTCCTCCATGTCCTTACTCCAGCTAGGCTAGCAGAGCACCAATACCATGTGCACTGGCTTATATCCAATCAGAAGCCAGAATAGGGATGAAGGTACCAGGGTAGATTGTTTTTCTCTATTCTGACTTCTGATTGAGTAACAGGGCATATTATTTACAAGCCCTGAAGTCCATTAGCTGGCATGCCGACCTACCTGAGCTAGTGCAATATGTCAGATGTGTATTTTGTCTGTGTGAGGCCGGGCTGCAAACGCCCCTGCCTGACACATGCACAATACAGCAATGGGGCCCTCTTCAGCTACTAAGGGGATATTACAGCTTTTGCATGCAAACAAACTGTCCATGTGACTGTTTGTTTTCATGCAAAACCTGTAACACAACAAGCAGTTAGTGGAAGAGAGCGAGGTAGTGGGTTGATGCCTTGTCATCCTCTATGGGCGAGCCACCAGTGCTATAAACCACTGCTAAACAGCACTCCTGTAAAAGCCTACTTTATTTCACTCCTCCAGTCATTGTAGTCTATCAGTTACCCAAATTAGAGTGTCTCCGCCTCCATGTGATGATGTTAGTATCATGAAAGACCACCATGGAGATTGCAGTGGGCATTCACAATAAGGTAAAACACAAGAATAGGTAGTAGTGTTCCTTAAAAAGGAAAAACCGCACATCAGATTATGACACTGTATATATTCCAAAAAGTCCTTGGCGTGTAACGTAATATTCTATGAGTCGGTTCGGGGTGCTTGAAGCAGCTACCAACATCTACTACCTAGAGACATCATCAGCATATTAAATACATAACATGCATATATTCAGAACCCAAAAAGAGCCTAAACCACACACCCTTATATTAATTCATCAGTCCAACATTAGTATAAGTTGATTCACAAACGCAAAAGACATGTACTTATTGGTACATATGAATCTCAAAAGGTTGATACAATCGATATTCTTCGTGTCCAACAGAGAGTCCAAACCCAATCAATTTAGCAGATTCTCGTCTTTATTGGTTTAAAAATGATTCCCAGCACACGATCTAGCTGACACGTGTTTCGTCTGTAATCAGACTTTTTCAAGGCGATCAACAATTTCAAGCGTAGATAATTGCCATTCATAAAGACGATTAGAGGCACATCAAATCGAGCCAATTGTGGAATGGCTGTAGAAACCCGTCAATCTGGATGTTAATTGTCCACTGAGAAAATATCTTTATCATTTGGTTCATGGGCATCCAGATAAGCCCGTACAATGCTGCACCGATATAAATCTAATGGTATTATGTTACCTCAAATGAGAATGCGGTCCAATCAATAATGTAAAACCATCCACAGAGATGTCAGTATTGACGGTACAACTCCATGATACGAGTGTACCTGACTACAATATAGCAATTCTCTACAGCAACCGGTGGCACGGCTGGCTGGCTGCTCATTTGAGGTAACATAATACCTCTAATTGTCTTTATGAATGGCAATTATCCACGCTTGAAATTGTTGATCGCCTTGAAAAAGTCTGAGTACAGACGAAACACGTGTCGGCTAGATCGTGTGCTGGGAATCATTTTTAAACCAATAAAGACGAGAATCTACGAAATTGATTGGGTTTGGACTCTCTGTTGGATACGAAGAATATCGATTGTATCAACCTTTTGAGATTCATATGTACCAATAAGTACATGTCTTTTGCGTTTGTGAATCAACTTATACTAATGTTGAACTGATGAATTAATATAAGGGTGTGCGGTTTAGGTTCTTTTTGGGTTCTATTCACAATAAGGTAATAGTGTCACTAACATGTGGGGATACATCACACAATGTGCTAGGCAAGCCTATGAAAAAGAACTTGGTGCTAGAATACTCTGACTAAAAATGAATTTTTCTCCCAGTTGTGTGTGGAATGTTCCTTCAGTGAGTCACTCATCCTGACAATCTCCTGGAAGTTCTATTAATGTTTTTACTGAGCTTACATTATGGTTGATTGCTGAGGGCAAAATTAACAACATAGGGGCCGATTCCGATTTCGGCCGGAAGGGCACCGAACGATGGTCGGAGCCCTTCCGACCGAATCGGAACGTGCCGCTCGGATTCCTTTCCGACCGAGCCATTCCGATGGGCTCGGTCGGAAAAGAATCCGACTCGGATTTCCGGATGGCTCACGACGGGTTCGGAGAGCCCGTCAGCCATCCGGAAATCCTCTGTACTCCCCCGGCTGCCTCTTTGCAACCGAGGGAGGACGATGGCAGTTTTTCACTGCCTTTTCGTGCCGGTATTTCCGGCACGAAAAGGCAGTCGGTCACTGTCTTTGGGGGCCCCCAGTGGGACCCCCATGGGTGCAAGGTCGCCGAATGGCGGCCTGGAGGCACCTATGGTGCCCCTCTGTTGAACCCTGCACCCGGTGGCAGGCACCTTGGGGTGCCGGCCACAGGGTGCAGGGTTGAACTGCACCCCTGCTTTCTCCAATGCCAGCATGCATTCCGTCCGGAATGCATGCTCCCATTGTGGGAGATACGAGTGCGACCGAACAGGGTTCGGTCGCATCGACTGCCTGGGCCGTAACCGACGACAGCAGGTCGGTCGGTTACGGCTCCGGACCGATGTCGGCGGACCTGAGTCCGTCCAACATCGGCCCCTTAATGTTTAATCTACATATTCATTTTGATAATGATCATCCTCTCACTCAGTTTCTTTCAATGTAATTTTTCACCAGGTCTTGCTCCACCACTCTACTATTCCTGACCATACCACAAGGCATGCCATTGATACGATACATGCCAACATTTCTATGGTCCAGATGTCCACCCCAGTGAAATATCCCTGACTGGATCATTTTAGTAATGTGGTAGGTTTTTGCGTCTGTCCTGGATTACCTATCACAGTAAGCCCCAAACAGATGGTTTTTTAATCACCTGTTTCAGATAAAACAACTTGTCCTGCATTTGGAATAACTCTTGCGGAGTGAGTACTTGGGAAAAGCAAGTTCATTAAAATAACCAGTAATCACATGTGCTTGATCAGCATTTTATACTAATAATATGATGAATTCAAACAATGAAAATATGTTTTGCATGCTTACAGACTTGTGTTCTTCAGAAAAACTTTGTAATTATAGGCCATCTAAACAATAATGTGTCTTCTGACTTATTTTTAAAAAGCCAATCATCCAGCTCCTCCCAGGATATTTTCCTGGATGAATTTTGTAACAGCTTCATGGCAATATTAGGTGAGAACATAGAAAAGGTTATTAAATCCTCGCTATTAGAAATTGGGTCTCAAGTTGGCAGAGGTATGCACTTTGTCCAAGTAGGGACCACAATCCTAGTCAGGGTAAGCTAGACACACGCTAATAGATTACCTGTGCTCATCCCCTGGTAACTTGGCACAGATCAGTCTTTTCTAAAAATGCAATGTGTAAAGTATTTGTGCAACACACACACACAAAGTAACACAATGAAAACACCACAAAAATACTCCAAACAGTAAAAATAGAGAATATTTATCTGCGTAAAACAAGACCAAAACGACAAAAATCCAATAAGTAGAACCAGAGATATATGTATTTTTAAAGAATAAACCAAAAGTCAATAGAGCTAAGGGATTACTTAAGCTCACACTAAACCGGGGTAAATCTCAAGTTCAGGCCGACCGCGATGGAGGGCAGGCTGGCTCAAGGACTCAGACAGGTCCCACTGACAAAGTACTTTGGATGGAGCAAGCTTCGACGCTGAAGACTGGATGTGAGGAGTCATCGATTGTATTGATGGAGGCGAAGCACCAGTGCCGATCTGAGCAGTTGATGAAGGCTTCAGCGTCAAACCCTTTATGATGCGGGCGCTGCGTCGCTGTCGAACCACACTGTCTGTCGTTGTCGAGTCGTGAAGTCCGTCAAGGCTACATCGTCAATTGGTTCCTGCATTGACATCTATGGGCAATGCATTAGTTCCAATCGGTGCAAAGTAGGCCGTGCGTTAATTTTGATGCAGAAACGGCTGCAGAACCCACTTCTAACGCCAATGACTGGATGGGCAAGGGAGGACGCACACTTGGCACAGTCCAGTCGCAGCAGCAGAGTTGTATGAAGTCTTTGATGGCCCTAAGACTTCAGAAAACAGGGGGAAAGCCGGCAAGCCCTTGAAGTCACTCTGGGTTCTAATGAGATGGGTCCATTCCTTGTCCTCGGCAGGGCAGAGATCAGCAGGCAGCAGGGCAGCTCAGCAAAGCAGGGAAGCAGTTCCTTCAGAACAGTCAGTCAAGAAGAGTGGCAATCCTTGTAGCACAGCAGTCTTTTCTCCTTGCAGAGTACTTCACAGTTCCTGTAGTGCACTGTCTTGGTAGGGTCTGAGCCCCAGTACTTATACCCAAATGTGCCTTTGACGTGGGTGTGACTTAAAAGCAAGCCCTTGAAGTGCACATGTCCCCTTTCATCCCAACCCTGCTTTCCAGGATACCAGTCGGGGTAATCAGCCCTTTGTGTGGGACACAGGACACTGCCTATTCAGATGTAAGTGTCAGCTTCCTCTCTCTCGTCCTGCCCAGGAAGAGCAATCAGAATGCAGATGAATGCAGATGAGTTCTCTGTCACCCCCACCCTTCCTGTGTTTGTGGCTGTCTAGAGGGAATGCACAAAGTCTAGCTGTCACCCACCTCAGATACATATTGGAGACAGGCTGCAAGCATACAAAGCTAAGTTAAGAGCAGAGAAAGGTTCACTTTCTAAAAGTGTAATTTCTAAAATAGTAATGATAAATCCAACTTTACCACTGAAGAGGATTTCTCATTACTATTCCAAAGATATGAAACATGATGTAGCTACACCTTTCTAATCAGGAATTACAACATAAATGTGTTTTAAGAAATTCCCAATGCTCTATGAGAGGAGTAGGCCTTACAGTAGTGAATAATGAATGTAACTGTTAATCACTACTAACACGTACATGTCCTACCTTTTAGTTACACAGCACCCTGTCCTTAGGGCTACTTAGGGCCTACCTTGGGGGTGACTTATGTGTAATAAAAGGAGATTTTAATGCTTGGCAAGTGATTTTAAATGCAAAGTCAAAGTGGCAGTAAACTGCACACACAGGACTTGCAATGACAGGCCTGAAACAGGTGTGAAAGGCTACTTCTGTGGGTGGCACAACCAGTGCTGCAGGCCCACTAGTAGCATTTAGATTAGAGGCCCTGGGTATATGGTATCCCACTTTATAAGTGACAAGTAAACTAAATATGCCAACCAGGTATACACCAATGTCACCATCTTTAGCACTGGTCAGCAGTGGTAAAGTGCTCAGAGTCCGAAGGCCAACAAAAGGTACAGCAAAATTTGGAGGTAAGCAGACAAAAAGTTGGGGGAAGACCACCCTAAGGATGACAGGTCTAACACTCGCTATATCCCCCACTATTAAATTGGCAGTTTTGGTCCCATTTCTCAAGAAGCTGGCAATCAACTACATAGTTTTGGTAAGATCTTAGCAATTTTCACAACTCTCCTATTTCTGCAAATTATTGAAAAAGAGCTTCTTGCATACAAATGCAGTTTGTGAAGTCCAAAAATGTTTCACACCTGATATAAGCCAGGTATCACTCATCCCTAGACACTTGGCCCTAGATGTTCCAATACTTGTGATCTGAGAAAGGAGGCATTGCAACATGGCCACCCATGGCCCTATTAGGCCTGTCAGAGGTGTTTTGGACCATTGACAAAAAGTTCCTTCTGTCAGACCTCTTTAACCCTTTTGCTGCTAGGCCTCACCCCCCACCCCATGCTAAGACTTTTTTGGCAATTTGGCATAGTTTGCTCTTAGGCCTCCATAACGTTTTTCCCACAGAGGCTATTCATGCCAAATATGCGTCCTTTTTTTTTTTTTACAACGTCTTGGGGATTCTAAAGGTACCCAGGGGTTGTGGATTCACCTTGAGGGGACAGAGAAATTAGCCAAAATATAGCTACATTTTGAGTTTTTGGGGAAAAATGGGAAAAAAGTGCTGCAGAAGGAAGTGTCTGCTTTTTTCCCTGCAAATGGCATCAACAAAAAATATATGGTGCCAATATCACCATGTACCCAGCTTTCAGGAACAGGCAGACTTGAATCAAAAAAACAAATTTCTTACCGCAGTTTTGGCATTTTCCTGGGAGATAGCCCATGTTTCCTATTTTTTGTGCCTTCAACCTCCTTCCAGTGTGTGGTGGAAACTGGTGTGAAACCCATGGTGGATCCCAGAACACTATACATTTCTGAAAACTAGAGAAAATTCTGAATTCAGCAAGGAGTCATTTGTGTAGATCCTTCAAGGTTTTTCAAAAAAAAAATAAGTTTTTAAATAAAAAAATGTTAGAAGTTAGCAGTAGCAAACATTCATTTGTGACTACGTTTTCATTTGTACTTCTAGTCATGATGGCAGATTTACAAAAGCAATATACAATTACATCTGCTAGAGCCCTTCTAGTTGCGAGGATATATAGGGTTTGTGGGTTGTCCAAGAACTCAAGGTACCCAGAGCCTATAACTAAGCTGCACCTTGTGATGGTTTTTCATTGTGTTCCTGGAATAGAGCAATTCATATGGTAAAATATAAAGAATGAAAAATAGGAATTAAGAAAACCTGTGTATTTACAAAATGGGCACAAGATATGCAGTCTAGAAGCAGTGCTTATTTGCACATCTCCGACTTTGTGGGTACCAATACTAGTATGTGAATTAGAGGGCATTTCTCAAAATGTCTTCTTTCTTACACACTGGCTTACACCTGTTCTACTATTGTATGTTCCCCTAAGTCTCTGGATAAAAATGGTACCTCAGTTGTGTGGGTAGGGCTAGTACCTGGGACAGGAAAGTCCCCAAAACACAACATGGATACATCACATTTTTCCACTGAAAACTGACCCTTTTTTTGCAATATGCCTAGCTGTGGATTTTGGGCCCTAGCTCAGCTGGCACCTAGGGAAAACTATCAGACCTGTTCAATTTTACAAACTAGACAAGTAGGGGAGCCCAGGATGGGGTGAATTGTGTGGCTATCACCAGGTTGTTTAACCCAGAATCACTTGCAAATCTCAAACTTTGACTAAAAAACATATTTTCCTCACATTTCTGTGATGGAAACGTCTGGAAATTTCAGAGAGCCTCTAATTTCCTCCAACACAGCATTCCCCTAAGTCTTCTGATAAAAATGGTACCTCACGTGTGTGGGTAGGCCTAGTGCCTGCGACAGGAAATGGCACAAAATCCAATATAAATACACCACATTTTTCCACTGAAATTGCAATGTGTCTAGCTGTAGATTTTGGGTCCCACCCCAGGCGGCACCTAGGTATACCTAGCAAACCTGTGCATTTTTGAAAACTCGACACCTAGTGAAATTTAGGATGGAGTGACTTGTCCGGCTCTCACTGTGTTTTTTTACCCAGAATCGAGTGCAAACCTCAAGGCTGGCTAAAATAAATCACGTTTTCCTTGCATTTATGTGATGAAAAGGCTTGGAATCGGCAGGCAGTAGTAAATTTCCTCCTAACCAGCATTCCCCAAAATTCCTGGAAAAAACAGTGCCTCACTTGTATGGGTGGGTCAAGTGCCTGCGATAGGAAAGGTTGCCAAACACAACGCATTTCTCCTGTGAAAAACAAGTGATTTTTGCAATGTGGGTAGCTGTGAAGTTTGGACCCCAGCTCAGCTGGCACCTTGAGAAATCTACCAAACCAGTGCATTCTTGAAAAGTAGACACCTGGGGGAGTTCAGGGTGGGATAACTTTTGTGGCTCTTACCAGGTTGTTTTACTCAGAATCCTGTGCAAAGCTAAACTTTTGTCTAAAAAACACATTTTCCTTGTATTTCTGTGAGGAAACATCTTAGAATCTGCATGGAACCAGAAATCTGCTAGCACCCAGAGTTTCTCCAAGTCTCCCGAGAATAACAGTACCTCACTTGTGTGGCTGGGCCAAGTGCCCGCGACAGGGACAGGTCGAAAACGTATTGTGGAGACATCAAAATTATCTATTACAAAGCAACCTGGCTTTGCAAGGGGGCACCTGTGTCTTTGGTCCTGGGTTCGACAGCCATCTAGGGAAACCTACCAAATCCAGACATTTCTGAAAAATAGACACCCGGGGAAGTCCATGGAGGTGTGGCTTTCATGGATCCCCTGCAAACCTCAAATTTACCTAGAAAGTCACATTTTCTGCACGTTTCTGTGTTGGAAAGTTGTGGGATCACCGGGCAGGGCACAAATTTCCTACCTCCCAGTATTCCCCCAGGTCTCCTGATAAAGATGATACCTCACTTATGTAGGTGGGCCAGGTGCCTGGGATAGGGAAGGGCACAAATCATATTGATGTGGTAATGATAACTGCCGTACTACTAATTAGTCCTGGGAATAGCAAACCTGTTGGGGAACCTAACAAACCCAGATATTTCTGAAAAGTATAGATTCACGGGAGTCCAGGGAGGTGTTGCTTGTGTGGATCCCCCAATGTTTTCTTATCCAGAATACCTTCCAAAGGTGAAACATTAAATAAAAACACAAATGTTCCTTGCATTTCTGTGACGTAAAGTACAGGAATGTGCAGGGATCCACAAACTTCCTACCATCCAGCGTTCCCCTACTTGTCCCAGTAAAAATGCTACCCCACTTGTGTGACTGGGCCTAGTGCCTGTGACAGGAATGGATCACATGAGGGTCAACGATGGACTACTCACACCAGGTCGACTGCCCGCATCAGGGGGATTACCTGCCTTGGGTGTGAGGGCAGCAGGGAGCCGTCGTCGGCACACGAGGACTAGTGCAGATGATGGCATGGAGCAATCCTCCCCACACAGAGGGTTAGTAGCAACATTCAAGGAGATGTCCATAAATAGTTCTCTGACTTTCTGTTCACTTGTACACAACAGATGTTTATGTCTTCATTGTATTAGTCCTCATCTCCGCTCACATGTGGAGTTTCTCAGAGTTCTATACTTTCAACACTCCTGTTTAATCTACATATGAACCTTTTGGCCCATATAACACACTAATTTGGATTCTCTCTCAATATAGGCTGCTACCACGCAGATAATGGTGAATGTTGGGATGGACCTAGAAGCTACAAGGATTAACACGGTTACAAAGACCTGTTTTTTCATCGCCATGTCTTGAGATGAGTACTTCTTCTTTTTGATTTCTACATAAAGAAACCATCATTAAGGTACTATTTCTTCTCTACTCTATTTCTGTAGGTAACTAAGGGGCTCATTATGATGGCAGGCGGATTGCCACCGCCCGGCCGGCGGTGGCGATCCGCCCGCCATCACAACACAATTTACCCCCGCCATATTACTATGGCGGGGGGTACCGCGGCGGACGGAAAGTCCGTCCGCCGCTTTTACGCCGGTCGGCAATCGTCACAATTGCCGGCCGTGTGGAACTCGGGCATAATATGGTGGCGGTGCCTGGCGGTTCCGGCATTTTCATGGCGGGGATGCCGCCATGAAAGGGCTGGCGGGAATTGCTGTGGGGGCCCGTTGCGGACCCCCAGGGGGTGGGGGGTGGTTGGCTGCACTTGGGGGGTACCTATGGTACCCCCTACATTGCCATGCTCAAGGTGGCAGGCACCGCGCGGTGCCTGTCACGTTGTGCATGGCAATGCACAACATGCCTCTTTTGCATTGCTGCAATGTTAGAGATGCGTAATGCGACCGCCAGGGTGGCGGTCTCATCATAATTGGTGGTGCGGGACCGCCGCACCGATGGCGGGCGGTCCCAGCACCACTAGGGTGGCGGACGGACTGAAGTCTGCCCGCCATCCTAATAGGCCCCTATGTTTGGACTTGCAAAAGCCATTCATCTATTAGTTGCAGAAAATTCAAGATGCATCTAAGTGTATGATATTGAAATCTGGGAAATCACATCTATTGCCTTGAAGTTGATAAACTTGCTACCCGTTCTGGAGCTTGTCACCTTTATAGCATTATTTCATATTCATAAGCACATGTTGGTCCTAAAGCCTTAAAATGAGCTCACAATCTTTGCATCAGCTAGTCCAAGGGCCAAATGTACTAAATACTGGTTGCAAAAAAATGGTTTCAATTTGCGACCAGTATTTTTGTGACTAGTTTTGAATTTTATTAACCAACTGATGTGTTCTTAGGTCGGTTCCTAAAATTCCGAATCGGAGTGAGTTGTAATCTGACCTAGCTCATTAATATTCATGTGGTAGTTCACAAATTGCGACTCATTCCTTTGGAGGCCATCACGTATTTGGTCACCTTTCAAAAATGAAAACTTTTTTTCCTTAAAGGAAACAAGGTCACGTTTAAGAAAAAAAGTTTACTTCTTTATTTGTAGTTTGTTTCAGAGTTGGCAGGGGTTCCCTGAACTGTGACCCATACCTTTTTTGGAATGGCTTACTGCTCTAACCTGGGTGTAAGTAATTTTATGGTATTTTGTAACTGGAATTTGGTTGTAAAACATTAATAGATCTTATACTAATTCGTTGTTTTGAAGGGACGCCTCCAACATGTCCCTTCCAAATGCCTCATCAGTATCCATTCACAATCAATCTCATTTTAGAAACCAGTAACATTTTACCGGCTCTGAAAAAGAGATTTGTGCATTTGAACATGTTTGAGGACCTAGAAGCTACAAGAATTAACATGGTTACACAGACGCTCTGCCAGGGAATGGGGGCCTGGGCATGTTCTCCATGGTAAACAGACATAATATCGAGGTTTTTTTTTCGACCTACAAAAATATCGAGTTGTTAATATCAAAGGTACAGAATATCGACATCAAGAATATCGGTGACCTGAATATCGACATGAAGGTAAGAAATATCGTTTTTTTTAATATCGAAGTTAGTAATATCGCTTGCAAAAATATGGTTGTCAATAATATCGATATTTATATTAGTGTTGTGTATTTTAGTGTGTATGTTAATGTATGTGTGACATTTTTAGAAGTTATTTATTTTATGTAAAATAATTTTGCATATTTTAGTTCTGTAGCGGGGGGTGTGTTTATAGGGGAATAGGGTGGGAAGTAATTAAATTATGATAAAGAAATTATTAATTTTTATTAATTAGTATTTATAATTAATTTATTATTAATTAATTATGAATTGGTTATTAATTTTTAATAATTAATTGATAATTATATTAATTGTGTTATTTTTTTAGGAGCGGGTTCTGGGTTTATAGGGGAATAGGGTGGGAAGTAATTTAATTATAATAAAGTAATTCATAATTTTTATTTATTAGTATTTATAATTAATTTATTACTAATGAATCATTAAATGGTTATTGATTATTATGAATTAATTAATTGATAACTATATTAATTGCATAGATTTTTTTATGAGCGCGTTGTGAGTTTATAGGGGAATAGGGTGGGAAGTAATTTAATTAAAATAAAGTAATTATTAATATTTATTTAATATTATTTTTAATGAAATTATAATTAATTAATTATTAATTGGTTATTACATTTTATTAAGATAATTATATTAATAGTGTTATTTTGAAAGAAGTGGGTTGTAGTTATATATGGGAATAGGGTGGGAAGTAATTTAATTAAAATAAAGTAATACATATTTTTTATTTATTGGTATTTATTTTTTATTTCTATTTTATAGTGTTGTTTGTGCTAAATTATTTATTAATAATTAATTATTAATTCTTTGTAAATTATAATTCATTAATTTTTAAATATGTTAATTGTGTCAAATATGTAGGAGTTTTTTGTGTGTTTATAGGGGGATATGGTGTGAATTAATTTATTTAAAAATTATTAATATATATTTTTTAATTATAATTAATTTATTTTAAAAATAGTTATTTGTTAGTAAAATGTTGTTTTTAAACTTTTATAAATTAATGTTTGTAGTTATTTTTTAATATTAAATAATTTTTCTATGTTTTTGAAATATTTAATATTTTTATAAATGTTTTTATTTTTGTGTTATCAATAATTTTTATATTGTAGTTGCTATTTTTTTTTTTTTAAATTTTAATGTTAATTTTGGGGAAATATGAATTTTAACCCTATGCTATCTAACACTTTCACCACTGTTGCACTCAGTGGAGTGGGAATAATAATTTTTACCCCTCCGCTATCCAACACTTTCCCTACTGTTGCACTCACTGCAGTGGGAATAGTAATTTTTACCCCTCCGCTATCCAAAATTTTCCCTACTGTTGCACTCAGTTGAGTGGGAATAGTAATTTTTACCCCTACGCTATCCAACACTTTCCCTACTGTTGCACTCTCTGGAGAAGGAATAGTAATTTTTACACCTCCGCTATCCAATACTTTCCCTACTGTTGCACTCACTGGAGTGGGAATAGTAATTTTTACCCCTCCGCTATCCAACAGTTTCTCTACTGTTGCAATTTTTGGAGTGGGAATTGTAATTTTTACCCCTACGCTATCCAACACTTTCCCTACTGTTGCACTCTCTGGGGTGGGAATAGTAATTTTTACCCCTCCGCTATCCAATACTTTCCCTACTGTTGCACTCATTGGAGTGGGAATAGTAATTTTTACCCCTACGCTATCCAACACTTTCCCTACTGTTGCACTCTCTGGAGTGGGAATAGTAATTTTTACCCCTCCACTATCCAACACTTTCCCTACTGTTGCACTCACTGGAGTGGGTATAGTAATTTTTACCCCTCCGCTATCCAACATTTTCCCTACTGTTGCACTCACTGGAGTGGGAATAGTAATTTTTACCCCTATGCTATCCAGCACTTTCCCTACTGTTGCACTTTCTTGAGTGGGAATAGTAATTTTTACACCTCTGCTATCCAATACGTTCCCTACTGTTGCACTCACTGGAATGGGAATAGTAATTTTTACCCCTCCGCTATCCAACAGTTTCTCTACTGTTGCAATTTTTGGAGTGGGAATAGTAATTTTTACCCCTACGCTATCCAACACTTTCCCTACTGTTGCACTCTCTGGGGTGGGAATAGTAATTTTTACCCCTCCGCTATCCAATACTTTCCCTACTGTTGCACTCTCTGGAGTGGGAATAGTAATTTTTACCCCTCCACTATCCAACACTTTCCCTACTGTTGCACTCACTGGAGTGGGAATAGTAATTTTTACCCCTCCGCTATCCAACATTTTCCCTACTGTTGCACTCACTGGAGTGGGAATAGTAATTTTTACCCCTACGCTATCCAGCACTTTCCCTACTGTTGCACTTTCTGGAGTGGGAATAGTAATTTTTACACCTCTGCTATCCAATACGTTCCCTACTGTTGCACTCACTGGAATGGGAATAGTAATTTTTACACCTCTGCTATCCAATACGTTCCCTACTGTTGCACTCACTGGAATGGGAATAGTAATTTTTACCCCTCCGCTATCCAACAGTTTCTCTACTGTTGCACTCACTGGAGTGGGAATAGTAATTTTTACCCGTACGCTATCCAGCACTTTCCCTACTGTTGCACTTTCTGGAGTGGGAATAGTAATTTTTACACCTCTGCTATCCAATACGTTCCCTACTGTTGCACTCACTGGAATGGGAATAGTAATTTTTACCCCTCCGCTATCCAACAGTTTCTCTACTGTTGCAATTTTTGGAGTGGGAATAGTAATTTTTACCCCTACGCTATCCAACACTTTCCCTACTGTTGCACTCTCTGGGGTGGGAATAGTAATTTTTACCCCTCCGCTATCCAATACTTTCCCTACTGTTGCACTCTCTGGAGTGGGAATAGTAATTTTCACCCCTCCACTATCCAACACTTTCCCTACTGTTGCACTCACTGGAGTGGGAATAGTAATTTTACCCCTCCGCTATCCAACATTTTCCCTACTGTTGCACTCACTGGAGTGGGAATAGTAATTTTTACCCCTACGCTATCCAGCACTTTCCCTACTGTTGCACTTTCTGGAGTGGGAATAGTAATTTTTACACCTCTGCTATCCAATACGTTCCCTACTGTTGCACTCACTGGAATGGGAATAGTAATTTTTACCCCTCCGCTATCCAACAGTTTCTCTACTGTTGCAATTTTTGGAGTGGGAATAGTAATTTTTACCCCTCCGCTATCCAATACTTTCCCTACTGTTGCACTGATTGGGTGGGAATAGTAATTTTTACCCCTCCGCTATCCAATACTTTCCCTACTGTTGCACTTATTGGAGTGGGAATAGTAATTTTTACCCCTCCGCTATCCAATACTTTCCCTACTGTTGCACTCTTTGGAGTGGGAATAGTAATTTTGACCTCTCCGCTATCTAATATTTTCCCTACTGTTGCACTCACTGGAGTGGGAATAGTAATTTTTACCCCTACGCTATCCAATACTTTCCCTACTGTTGCACTCTTTGGAGTTGGAATAGTAATTTTATTCCCTCCGCTATCCAATATTTTCTCTACTGTTTTAGTTAATGTTGAGTAAAATGTATTTATAAAATATTAAAAATATTTTAATATTTTAGGGGCACATTACGATACCCGGCGTAAATAATTCCGCCAGGCATGGAAGCGGCAAAAATCCGCCCGCACACACCGCCTGAACACCGACCACGCCATTACGATTACACAAACCGAATACCGCCATCGGCGGAAAAAGCACACAAAATACCGCCCGCCAACGTCCGAGTCGGAGACAAACCGCCCGCCACGGACGGAAACACGCACGACAACACAAAGCCGCCCGCCCTCACGGCCGACACACCGCACGTGAAATTACGATCGCACCGACATGAGCGCGGAAAAACCACAAATATACCGCCCGCCAGCGCAAACAACGCCGATGAGAATCGACACGGCAGAAGCCATGGCGCCAACGTACCTGCACAGAAACCATCCGCACACAAAACCAATAGCACACAACATGGCCAACAAGTCCACACAGCAAGGCACGCACAAATACACAAGCACAGTACACATCCCGAAAACACCCCCCGGACAAACAAAAAATACAAAGGCCAGAACCCCAGACACAACACACCTGAAAACAACAGACCATGAGGACACACCCACATAGGTGAGTACAAAAGCAGCACTCCCACAGACCACAACCCCTTGCTACATTGCAAACCAGAGAGGAGAGGAGAGGACACAGTGACACAGCAAGGACAGCAGCACACCACAGAAACGCACACATCACTACCACCACCACCACCACCACCAACACACCACCACCACCACCACCAAACACCGGCACCACAAACCCCCTGCACATTACACAACACACACCGCACCAGCACCACAAACACCATGGCACCACAAAGGATGCCCAAGTTCACGCCCATGGAGCTGACGGTCATGGTCGACGAGATCATCAAGGTGTACCCACAAATCTATGGGAACATGGTCCAGCACACACCACTAGCCACCAGAAACAGAATGTGGAACCGGATCGTAGACCAGGTCAATGCAGTCGGGACCCTGCCCAGGAACAGAGTCGAGATCAACAAACGTTGGAATGACGTAAAGAGCCTGGTCAAGAAGAAGGAGGGCAAAAACAGAGAGCTGGCTGCCGTCACTGGCGGAGGGAATCCCGCGCTCTTTAAGACCTTCAAAGCGTGGGAGGAGAAGGTGCGAGTCGTAATCCATCCGGAGATCCTCGCCGGATTAGCAGGGGGAGTGGAGGCTGGTAAGTACAAACTAATGTATACCAGCACACCGCTATGTACTCACATGCACTACCACCATGCCACAGCTCCCAGGGACAAACACCCCCATGTCCAGCACACAATACACAACACATCACACACACATGCAACAGACACCACCACACACAGCCCAAACCGAACAACTGTAAGATGCGTGGGGACATGTGTACACTAAGCCAGCCACGTAACCACCAACAGGTCCCCAAATATGCCAGAAGCGCCACAACGAGCACCCACCACACCCATGTGTCCGCCACAGCTGCACTAACCGACAAGCAACAGGAAAGTGGCAGGAACACAAAGTGCAGTGGGTGGGACGGTGGACAGCCCAAGTACAACACACACCAGGCCCCAGTCCCACAGCACAGCAAGGAGGAGCATCCCCCACACCCCACAGCCACGTGTCAGCCACCGCAGTGCACAACGACAGCCGAAAGGCAGACATCACGGTCCACAGCAATCGGTGTCAGTGGGTGTCCAGCCACCCCCACGACCCACAACACCCCCCCACCCCCACAGACCTGCAACATGGAGCACCCCCGCTTATAGCAATGTGGCATCCAGTACAGTGCACGCACGAACAACTTGCAGGTGGGAAACTGGACAGGGCTGGATAACTGGAGGCATGAGGACCATAACACGACCAACACATGGGACATGTCACGTAGCAGACGAACACGCAGCACCGCCCACCGTCACGAACAAGTGAACAATGTGCACACGGACATGAACAACAGACTCACACCCCACATGACCCATCACAGACATAGCAACACCCAAGGAGCCACGTCTGCATGCACAAGCCACACTGAACATAGTCCCACACGGCAGCCACTGTGCAACTCATCACACACAACCGAAACACCATTGAAGTCCTGTCCATGTAGCCCCTACTGCCTGTCAACCACACACCCCACAACTACGCCTATGTAAGACAAACAACACTAGACGCAACAGAGCGGAACAACATAAATGCACACGAACACCACTGAACCCATCAAACACACAGACACACCATGCACAAACAACATACCATCCATCCCATCCGTCAGCCCCAGTCTCATGAAAGGCATGTCATCCGCACAGCTGCCACACATACAGCAGTCACGCTAAGATACATGCCCATGACCAACCATGTGCCAGAAGTCAATGAAGTGCACGACACACTGTGAGCAACAACACACAACATGGGCCACACCCCCCGAGCACTGCAGTGATGCACATGGCACAGGGCAGCACGCACACCAAGGAGATGGGACAACTGCAATATGTTGGCTGGCACACAACCATCACACACTCATAACGATGCGTCCAATGCCATGTCCAGTAATCACAACAGACAGCAAATATGCAGGCCATGTCAAGCATGCACACACCTCAAACCATGCACTGTCATGCTGCCACAACACATGTCACGTTCGGCACCCATGGCTCACAGCATGTACCCCAAAAGCATATTCCCTCCCAAATGCGAATCTGGGGCATGGCCCCCATGTTGCCATATGCGTTCCTAAGCGTTCCATTTGAACCCCAAAAGCATATCCCCTCCCAAATGCGAATCTGGGGCATAGCCCCCATGTTGCCATATGCGTTCCTAAGCGTTCCATATGAACCCCAAAAGCAAAGTACGAACCAGACCCAGGATGGGCCAGGAGCCCGCATACACCAGAGTCACAATAAGTAGGGGCACAGCAACACACCCATCGGCATGGCCAATCCGTCCCATGCCACATGTGCACAGCACACAGTCCCATTGCCAAGCACACACAACTACAGATGCTACAGCCACACACACGCCTCCGGGAAACCCATGTACGAGATTGCATGAACTGTCAATGTCAGACGACAAATACATACTTCGCCAGGTGCAACACAATAACAAATCTCATTCTCTCCACAGGTGACGAACTGCTGGATGCTGGGGATGGAGCCAGCAGCCAGCACAGCCAGCCTACAAGCCCCCAACGAGGACACACGGATCTGGAGGATCTGTCCTCCTCTTCGGACACGGACAACCAAGCAGGCCCATCTGGTGTGGCAGGGCCCAGCCGCTCCCCAGGACCCCTCCTACCCACCAACCCATCATCCAGGGCTGCTGAACATTCCCAGCCCCCTGCTGCCACTGTCGTTGCGGCCACACCCACGGTCATTGTGGCCACTACCACTGCCGCAACCGCCACCATCGCCGCACCGACCACCACCGCCGCCACCACCGCCACGTCTTCGCTGGCACCAGCCCCAGCGCAGGTGGTGGCCCGGACGACTGGATCCATCCTGGGAGCCACAGCGAGGACCGTGGTGAGCAATGTGGCTAGTGGGCAGGCCGGTGGCAGCAGGACTGGTAGGAGGAGCAGGGTCAGGGAAACGCCAGCCTCCCCTGGGAGCCATGCCCTGCCTCACATGGCCAGAGTCCTTGGGGCCTATGAAGAGGCCCAAGGACAATGGGTCCGGTCTGCTTCAGACACGCGTGAGGTGCTGGGGGTGCTGAGGTCCATGGACGCCCGTATGGGCCAAATCGTGGACCTCATGGGACAGCTGGTGGTGGCGGTGAGGTCACAGCCAGGGACAGCAGCTCCCCTCCGCCACCACCTGCCGGGGCGCAGGGTGGAGCAGCAGTGTCCAGTTCCCCTGCGTCCACAGCCAGTGATCACACCTCAACCACCAGCATGTCGCAAGCAGGCACCCCCTCGCAAACGTGGAAGGGGCCGTCCGAAGAGGAAACAGATCTCCCGGGAGGACTTCGCACGCTCCAGCCGCAAGTGAGGCAGCCAGCCAGCCTTCCGCCAGCCTTCCTTGACCAGCCACTGCATTGACTTGGACTACGATCCCACTCCACACAGCCATCTGGATGGCATGTGTGTGTTGGACTATGGACATAGAACCAGTGGGTACACCCTGAGCATCACGCAGCCATGACCGACAGCTCATTGTCACTGCACGCACCACTTTTGTCATCACCTTACACACAATCACATGTCACAGTTTGTAATAAATGCACCTTTTTCACTAACTGCTGTTTGTGCCCTGTGTTTTAATTGTACGGAATTCAACGGCCACCTTGGGCGGAAAGGCACCTGATGCGTGGCATGGCAATGGAACCGGAGGGCCTGTAGGGACCTAGGGGTGGGAGACAGAACAGGAGCACATTCAATGAGTGTGTCACACACCCATCACACAGTACATGTCAACAACTACAAGCAATGTACACACATCGCACAGAGCAATAGGGCACAATGCCACAGCCACCAACAGTGGCATACTACCCTGGCCATGGAGCGTTGACACACAGCACGCAGTGAACAAACGGCCACCCTGACACAGCACACACACACCTGCACAGATACAGCCACATCAGCCGTCGTACATGGACACTCACCGTCAAGTGAAGTAGCGGGCGATGAGCTGCTGCCGCACATTACCAGCTTCCTCCTCTCCGCTGTCCTCCTCACTCGAGCTGTCCTGGTCTGCGGGCTGGGGCCCTGGTTGATCTCCGTCATCCACGATGAGGGGGATCTGCTTCTGAATGGCCAGATTGTGCAGCATGCAGCACGCCACCACTATCTGGCACACCTTCTGTGGGGAGTACGCCAACGCACCCCGGTGCGGTCCAGGCACCTGAACCTGGACTTGAGGAGGCCAAAGGTACGCTCGACCACACGTCTGGTCCTCCCATGTGCCTCATTGTAGCGATCGTCTGCTGGGGTGCGAGGATTCCTCAATGGACTGAGCAGCCATGCCCCATTCGGATACGCAGAGTCACCTGGGTGTGAGGGACACAGAGAACCGTTGCAATTCCAACTGGACAGGGGACAGCATCGCACAACCAGCACGCTACACCACTCCACATACTCACCGACAATACAGGCACGATCCTGTTGCATATTGGACATCAGTCGTGGCAAGATGCTGTTGCGCATTATGTGTGCGTCATGGGCCGAGCCTGGGAACTTTGCACACACGTGGGTGATCACCATGTCCGCAAGGCACACCACTTGCACATTCAGGGAGTGCGTGTGCTTCCTGTTGCGGTACAGGTGCTCAGTGGCCTGTGGTGGAACAAGGCCGACATGTGTGCAGTCAATGGCTCCAACGACGTGTGGGATTCTGCCAAGGGCATAGAATGCACCCTTCACTGCCGCCAATTCACGAGCCCTGGGGAAGCGGATGTACCTGTTCCGGTACAGCATCATGGCTGCCAGTACATCCCTCAGCACCTTGCTGAACATGGGCTGGGACATCCCTCCTCCAATGCCCACTGTGTGCTGGAATGACCCAGTGGCGAAGAAATGCATGGCGGCCATCACCTTAGCCGTGGGGGTGACAGCAGTCGGATACACCCTGCGGGGACGGAGATGGGGTTCTAACATGGCACACAGTCGATGCAGGGTTGGCCTGTCCAGCCGAAACTTCCTAATAACCTCTGTATCGTCCATGTCCGCCAGCAATTGGTATGGGCGGTCAATGTTCGGTCTCCGCCTAGGGACAATGGCAGAGGACACATGTCAATGCAACACGTCACATAGCAATTTCGCATACACATCACTGACATGACTGAGCAAGCACATGAGCCACAGCCCAGCTGTCAAGCTGGGACGGCACGGCCACAATACACTTGCACAGGTCTCCCAACAATGGCAATGGCTAGTGATACAAACCACTGCCATGTGCATGCACATGGGGATCCAGGCCCCAATGACTTGCGGGGCGTGCTGATGGGGACTGACTGCATATCCGTCAAGCGGCAACGCCACGGCAACATGAATCTCTGCTGAGCATGGAACTGCTTCCGCGGCTGGATGAGTATGGCACACGACGACGACGATGTGGGCAGAGGCTGAGCGGCCAAAACAAGTGGGACCTGTGGCACGAGGGGATATGAGACAGTAGTAGGTGTCAGCACTGCACCCTATGTACAGCACTGTACGGATCACACCTCCCGAAACATTGACAGGTGTCTACATTGACAGCCCCATGCCAAGACGGCTGTGTGCTTGCAGTCACACGTCACAGGTGAGAGGTTACATTGCACGTGCCAGGTGGCAGTCGTACATAGTGGGAGCTGGCATGTGTGTGCATGTGTCTCCTGTTCAGGATCCACCAGATGGGCGCTGACTCTGTACTGACCATTGGACACAGCATGTTCCGTGGAAGGCTTGTGTGTGTGGGATGGTGGCACTGGATGTGCCGCCGTTGGGTGGGGGCCATGCACAGGGCGGGTACGTCGATGATTGCGCATTGTTGGTCACGGTGGGTGCACCCACTAAGATGTGTTGCCCTGTGTTCAATTCCTATGTCCGCATGATGATGGACTGTAGATGTGGGCAGACTACACATTGGTCGATGTGCTGTCTATATGCATGTGCCTTCACACCAGGCACAGCTGCCCCTGCACATGTGACCCCTGCTGGACTCGCTGCTGGGTCTGTGGAGCTGATGCACCTTCTGCGCGTGGGGCGGGCAGCTCTCCTCACTTCCCTCATTGCGCATGTCATGACTTTGCCGCAGGTGACATGGATCATGGAGGGCCCACATGTACGCGTGGGTAGGCTACACATGATTGTACACTGGTCGCCACCCCCAGTCAGTGTTCCGAATGGGAAGGTTGTCGTGCTGGTGGTATGTTCGATGTGGCGGATGGGCGGGCCTAGGTGCGGGCTTACATTCCGGACATGGGGGGTAGTTGTATTGGCGACTAGTTGCAGTACACACGGGACACGTCTCTTCCTTTCCACATCTGGGTCATCCCTTGTACTAACTGACAGTGATACAGTCATCTTCGCCCCAGCCCTCATGTCCTCCCCTCGCTCCCCCAATATGCATGCTCACCTGCGAGGCTAGCGCTTGCACAGGCAGCCCCAAGCTCGCACCAGAGAGGGCAAGGAGTGTATGTGTGGGTCCAGTTGCACGAGTGGGCTGTCTCAGGGTATGATGTGTCGCGGGACGCCGTCCACCTGCGTGGTGCCCCAAATGGTGACCCGGCCTGCATGGACTATGCATCACAGTCTTCGCCTTCCGGATCCGCAACCTGCGACACCCAGTGGCTGTGGCTGCCCTTGCGGCCAGGCCGCGTCCGTCTGTGGCTGATGGCCCACACATTCACTCTTTGGCCTCTCTGGGGAGGGCTCGGGGGTGGTGGCGCACGCGCTTGCACTTAGTCGCAATGGCATGTGGCGTGGTTGGTATGATGGGCAATGGATGGGATGGTGCGAGCCACCTCCCGTGACGTCAGTGCTGCTCGTACTGTGGTGCGTCCCCCCTACACTTCCATGTGACTTGTGCCATGCTAGACGTTGAGGTTCTATTGCCTGCGTGATATGACCAGGAGGAGCGCGAGGAGACCTCTCACACACCATGCTCCACTGCCATCCCGTGCCCTGTATCGCCTGTGCGGATTGACTATGTTGGGGTTACACCTGGTCGACTGGGGCTGTGTGTGCCTTGTCAGGGGCATGGCGGGCGCACAACAGGATCCAGCTTGTCCACAGAGGGTGGGCTGAGGTGCGCCTGGTACCGCTTTGTACGTGTGCCCGGCTGCTGTGCACACACGTGTTCACTCCCCCCGACAGGTGTCCTCTCACAATGCCCAGGGAAGCGGTGGTGTACTGTTCATGACCCCTCCCAACACGGCGTGCTCCAACTTGGCATGTGCGCATCTACCCGTCGCACCCACCCACCTGAGCACTGCGTCCATACGACTTCACACGACACATGTGTGTCTTCCACAGTAGTGCTACTCATTTGCGTTGACATCCAATACCAGTGGACTACATGGTCATGTCACGACTGCCGTGTACTTCACATACTCTCATCCTCTCTCATTCGTACTTGTGAAATGAGTCAGCGGAGACAGTTTTGGTTTCAAACATTATATTGAGTCTTCTGTCCTCTGTGATGCAGTATAGTGGACACTACTGGCAGCGGGATACATGTTGAGGATATACTGAGCATGATTGCAAATGGGATAGGGTGTGGGGTTACATGTGATTGGCTGTTGCATGTGGGATGTGGGCTTCAGAGTGACATCTGCTTGGCCAAGGCTGTGCTAATGTACATTTACGTATAGCTGCGGAGCTGCGGACTTTGACACAGACGGAATACATGTAGCCTACCAGACCGCTTGGCATCATGGGCACAGTCCATCTCAGTTCCATGTGACAGGTTTGCTGCGGTTGTTCCTCATGCACGCGTGCATGTGAGATGACATCAGGGCATGTGCTTGCGTGCATGCAGCGGCGTGCCACTTGTTGTTGCACTGTGGTGGTTACTGGACATGTCACAGTCACTGGGGTCGTGTTGTTGTTGTATGCACTTGTCGTCCATGCAAAGGTCCTGGTATGGGATTCCCGGGGCGGGGGTGGGAGGGTGCAGCACCCACAGACTCCAGGCGACCTATTCATGTCCACTGAGCGGTGTGTGTGTCCATGTGCGCTGGATCCATGTCGTGTCCTGGTTGTTCGTGCAGTTCCGTCCATGTGGGTGCGATACACAGAGCCCATGCCACTGCCTCCCACGATGCATGCGGTGTTCCTGGATGTGATGGGGAACAGTGTGCATGTCCCGGTCATATCCGATGTCATGGCGATGTCGTTGATGGTGTGGTTACAGTTGCCGGTCGTTTGGTATGGCTGTTGTGGTGGTGACTGGCCAGTCCGTGCGGAAGCTAAGCATGGGTGCGGGGTTGGACATCATAGGTCACTCGGGGAACCTGCGTTGTGGTCCGACGTATTTACAGGTTGTCAGGTATGCGATGCCGTCCAGCAGGGCTTCCATGTCATTGGTGGTGTACATGTTTGCCAGCCAATGAAGCGGATGGTGGCTGTCAAGGTGTTGTTCGTAGGTTGTCCCTTGGAGGACCATGATGGGGCATGCTGGGTGACATTCGATGTAGCTGTTATCGATGATCCGTCGTGTGGAGGCACAGTGGTCCCATTTCAGTGCGGGTGCGATGTTGGCCACATACGCCATGCCCCCATAGGCAGAGCAGGCCCTGTCGTGTGCGTCCAGAGGGAGGAGTAGTGGTAGCAGGTCCGCCTTCAGACATGCCGGGTTGGAGAGGCATATCTCGACGGGATGCTGGTAGGGACACCTCCGACAGTAGAAGACGGGCATGACGCAGCTGAACAATGTGATGCGGTAAGTCAGTCAGTAACTTACGTTCAGCAGGGACAGGAGATCGCATCCCAATGTATGGCACAGGTTGGTTTTGTACAGCTTGAGCTATTCGGCGTAGTTGGGTAGGTGTGTTGCGGTTGCCATTTCGCAGCGGTTCGTTGAGGTGGCGTGCTCCGGCTGTGTGTGCAGTCTGCAATGTGCACGCTCCGGGGTTGCTGTGAGCTCTGTGTAGTCGTAGGGAGACAGGACTTGTGTTCTGTTGGCTTGTTTGGAGGACACGGGCCCTCTTCCCACATGCTTCTCAGACAGTTCAAGGTCAGTGCTGTGTGACTCCTTCCAATTAACTTGCATGTGGCCGACATGGGGGAGTGTTTTCTTCTTTCTTCCCCGTCCGTTGTGTGCTTCTGTGATATGCGCTATCTGCCCTGTGGTCGGTCTCCTCGGCATGCCTGTGTTGGTCTATTCTTGGACAATGGCTGTATTCACCGGCTTCTGTCGTAGGGCTGTGGTTTCGGAGTTGGAATGGAAGGTCATTCAGTGCTGTCTGCTCTCCCTTGTGTGGGCGGCAGGCTGCCTTTCCGCTCTGCGTTGGGCCTTGTGTGTGAATGTTATTCTTGGGCCACCTGTTGTCGGTCCCCGGGCTCTTTGGTGTTCCGTTTTATATGTCTTGTTCATATGTGCAGGGTGGTATGGGTGTTTCTGTGTGGTACTGGCGTTCCTCTTCCCGAAGGGGCCCTGCTTCTCCTAGTTGGTGTTGCCGCCGCTGTGTGCTACGCCATGTTTGTTACACTGGGGTGTGTCCTGCTGTTGCGTGTCTTCACTGATATGTGTGCGTCGGTTGTGTGGCGTTGGGTGTAGTCCGTGAATTGGCCGTTGAGGACATGTCTGTGGCTGGCCTGTCACGTGTCATGTGCGTTCGGGGTGGGGCTGATGTGTGTGCTGCTTGGTTGTGTCCCTGTGTCTGTGTGCGACGCATGCATGGCGCTGCGGTTGGCCTCTGCGTTGTGCGCATGTGTGGCGGCGTCATCGGCGCTTTGGGGCCGTGACGGGGTGGTTGGTTCCTAGTCCCAGGTGGTGTGTACACATGTGTTCTGCGATGTTACGATTTGGCCTGTGTGTCATATGTGGATGCGATGGTGGATGTGTAGTGTACACGCGCTGGTGGGGGTTGTCCGCTTTTTCCGCCCTTGCACTGTGTGCGCTGTTTGCGTGCACTTGTTGTGTGTGTGCCTACCTGCGTCTCCGCGGTACGTTGCGTCCTTGGTGGTGCATCAGCAGGAGCATGGGGAGTGCCTGCAGTGCTGGATTCATGCTCGGGGAGCCGCTTCTTCGTTGTCCGTGCTCGGCGTCCGTGTTACCGCTTCGGTTTGTCGTACGGTATCTCTTGGCCATGGGAGCCGTTTGTTTGCGGCATCGTAATTTATGCGCCGGGCGGGACGTGTTTCGTCGGACGGTGTGTGTCAGTTGAGCTGCGCCGCTACATGTACGGGCGCACTTTGATGGCGGACGGTGTTGCTGGCTTGCCGGCGGTGTTTGGCCTACTTTTTGCATCGTAATTGGGCGGGCGTGTGGACTGCTGCGTGCCGGCGGTAACTGGTGGTTTTTGCATCCGCCAGCACGGCGGTTGTGCTTCCGCCCGCCATCGTAATGGGCCCCTTAATGTATTATATATATATATTTAATTTTTATTTTTATGTTATTGGTGTATGTGTATATATATGTATTTTTTAATTATTAATATGTTTGTAATAATTTATAATTTATTTAAATAATTATTTTTTAATATTATTAAGTAAATATATATATTATAATTTATATATATGTATGTTTAATTTTTTTACATTATATGTATTACTTATAATTTTAAACATTTTGTAATAATTCTAACTATTTTTTTAAATTATATGTATTATTTACTTTATTTTACATTATATTTTAAACAAAAAAACGATATTTTTATCAAAGATATTTTTAACAACGATATTTTTTTTTGATAGTTTTGTACTTACCATTATGTAGATAGGTCTTCGATATTCTGGACATCGATATTTCGGGTCTGATATTTTTGTCGTCGATATTCTAGTCGTCGATATTTTGTCAGTGATTCGTTCTCCACGCAGGCTACAATGCAGCCTGCGTGGAGCACAGAGAAGTGCGCATGACTGTTTGCCCAGTCCCAGAGGGCTGGCCAAACAGTCATCCGCACTTAGGAGTGGGCAAACCACTCCTCCCCTGCCCTGCTCCGAGAGCAGAGCAGCCCTGCCCGTCCACCCACAAAGCAGCACAGAAACATAAAATGATAATAACTCAAAGTTATTATCATTTTATGTTTCCTTTATTTGCACTGCTTAAAAGCAGTGGGGCGGCGCTTACCAGCCATAGCGGAGGAGCCGCCACTGTTTGCGCACCCTTTAATTGCATTTCTTGCTTAGATTGTTTTGTCTCTGACTACGCCTCGATGTGTACTTCGTATTTGTGCCATAGTTACAGAGTGATTTCGATATGTTGATATGTTTAATGATATTGATAGAATATTTGTATCTCTTGAGAACTCTACATAACGAGCGTCCAAGATGCATTTATGTGTATGATATTGAAATTTGGGAGATCATATCTCCTGCCTTAAGGGTTGATAAACTTACTACCAGTCAAGGAGCTTGTCACATTTATAGCATTATTTCTTATTCATAAGCACATGTTGGTCCTAAAGCCTTAAAATGAGCTCACAATCTTCGCATCAGCTAGTCCAAGGCCAAATGTACTAAATACTGGTTGCAAAAAAATTGTTTCAATTTGCGACCAGTATTTTTGTGACTGGTATGTTTGTCATAGCTAAAGTTGTTACATTTCATTGAGCCCCTATTTTATTGTCTTGAGTTTCAAGATCATTTTAGCTGCTTGAAGCCTCTTTTAGACCAGTGTGGAGGCACTTCTTTGCCCATGTATAAATACTGTCACCACCCTGTCATACCCAGCAATTTCTACCAACTGTAATTGCTCTTGATTAAAGGGCGTCTGCGTCAAGGCTAGAGAGTCTCAGGTGGTAGTGGATCAGATTGGCAGTGCAAGCACCAGAATTCAGATGCCCCTGTTTCCCCTGACAAGGCCACCTGGAACCAATTGTGAAGCACCAGAATCCAGGGATTGAGTCCCTTTCCAGTACATGCTTTCATGTGTTATGGGCAAGAAAATCCCTAAGATTCTCCAGAGTTCTGGAAATCCAAGGACACTGTTAATTCCAAAGATTATCTCTGGGACACATACATCCCCAGACAAAAGGAGAATCCTTTGTCTTTCCTTGACAACAAAGCATGCATGAATAGAACAAAAAGGGAATCCTTTGCTGTACGTATGCATGCAATATTGACAAGAGAGTCCCGGGATTCCCATTTTGTGAGGGGTTGCGCACAGTCTGTCAAGGTTTAAGACACTCCATTGTGAGTACTGCCAAGATGAAATAAGCGAGACACAGGGGACAAAATGTTGGGAATAGAAATGGAATCTGCCATCCTAGCTATTTTGACAGCAACTGCTATAAATAGTAGCTGCATCTGAGGGGTAGCCACGTGACAGGAGTTGGTGTTCCTGCGAGACCCGGAATTTTCGGGATCTTAGAGATACATTGTGGGGCCGATTACGATGAGTCCTCTGACCTCAGGTTGGTGGCTTTCCGACACTCATCATTTCAATTCCGACCGGCTGATTATGATACCGCCGGTCGGAATTGGAACCGGCTGGTCATTCCGGCTGGCTTCCGGAACCGGCCTGTAATCATAATAGACGGCGGTTTAGCCTTCCAGATTACGATGCACGGTTTCCGGCAGGGTTTCCATGCCGGCCTTTCCGACATGGAAACCCTGTCGGAAAGTGTGTTTGGGGGCCCCTAGCAAGGCCCCTTTCCCTTGCGGACTCCGGTTGGGGGCCGAGGTCCCTGCACCCCGTGGCAAGCATCTTGGGTGTAGGGATTAACACCACCTCACCTTTCCCTATGGGAGCATGTACTAAGGCCGGTTTACAGCTGTAACACATGCTCCCCTAGGGAAATGTGGAAATCAACCGCACCATGTGCGGTTGCATTATAATTAGGTGGTCGGGACCACCGACTGGAGGTTGGTCGGTCCCTTTTCCGAGACAGTGCCGGGCGGACGCAGGCCCACCCGACATCGTAATAGGCCCCTGTGTGTCAATGGACGCTTTACCTGCTGAACACTTATGCTAAAATAGAATGGACATGCATGCTAACATCTGAAGGTGATTCTTGAACTAGAACTCTCACAGACTGATACCCCTAATACAGAGGGGCCGATTCCGATCTGGGTCGGAAAGCTCTCCGACCAATCCGGATCCGGATTGTTTTCCGACCGAGTCGGACCCCTGCAGTCCGACCGAACGAGTATGATGCGGCCGTATGCTGCCGGACTCGGTTCGGTCGGACTCCCATTGAAGTCAATGGGAGCCGGTCGTATGATGTGTACATGGGCTCCCATTGACTCAATGGGTACGTTGCGCACAAGGGGGCCCCCTGTAGTGGGTACGCGTTGGTGCCATCCGCACCGTACACGCATGTATAGGGGAGACCCATGGGTCCCCCTGTGTCCGACTCGTATGGCTACGGGTGAAGGGGGTCCGGCACGGACCCCCGAAGTCCGCGTCCGGGAGCTTTTTCGTGTCGGAGGCTCCGACTCCGATCCGGCTGTCCGGATCGTGCATCGTACTGGCTCGGTCGTAAACGTCTCCATTGCGTGTCACGAATCGAGTGCGAACGAGTCGGACGGAGCGGTTCTGACCCGGAAACGAGTCGGTCGGCGATTTCGCGTTCACTCTCATCGTACTTGCTCGCTCGGGCGACTGTACGAATCGGTCGGAAACAAAGCCTCCGACTTGGATCCGGTTAAGCCGAATGCGATTCGGAGCCCTACCGACCGAGATCGGAATCGACCCCAGAGTCTGAAGCCGATATATAACCCAGCATTCCTAAGACCATTGGAGTCGCTGTGATATAACAGGGTGAAATAAGTCTATAGCAGAGCATCATATGATGCTAGGACAGAACAAGAGTGCACTATGAAGAAACAAGACACATAAGTATCCTAAGTCAAGCCCTTAAAACAAACGGTGCAGAAATGTTTGCCCGCCTAAATGTAGACCAGTCTCTTCATTTCTAACTCACTTCACTTTTCCCGTGGTGATGCTCCTTGATGCACTGTAGTCATCAGTTGACCATTGGGTTTTCGCAGGGTTGAGGTTAACCGTCGTCTTCCTGCCAAATCAAGGTTAAGGCATGACAGATGCCTGGCCTACACATCTCACCACCCTGAGTGGTGGATCCGAATGTCACTCTAAACAATATTATGAAGTCCCTGGGCATCTTTCGATGGGAGGTCAGCACAGTACAAGCTGACAATCCCACTCAAAGGTCCAAAGTCGTTGCCTTTCATAAAAAAATGGCAACAAACCTCATAGGGAAGAAAGAATGCCAGTAGGGATTACCCAATTGCCTCGTGATCATCCAGGAAAGAATTCCTGGACTCTAAATATTTCCACTGGAGGGCACAGTCCAACTTTATGATTCGCCCTATTGGCTATCCTTGTTTTTTATTGGTGCCTCAAATGCACTTTCAGTGGCTCCACATGGCCCATAGAGACACGTTGAAGAAATTCAGCTCAATTGTTTCTTTAGCACCTCAGGTTAATCGGGTTATTGGCAACACCCTTCTTAAATCCTGCCAGCAGCACTTTCTTTGCAAGTCGGATGACTTTTCTAACAGTCAGATTAATATCATTTTTATTTTGTAGTATGTCAGAGGGGGTGCAGCAGATTGCTTCATTTTACTAGAAGAAAGAAATAATCCCATATTATATAATATTGTGTTATAACATTCAGTTAGAGATAAAATCGGACTAGCTGAAAGAAAAAAATAACAACTCTCTTTTATGAGGGGATATGCACCCCTTTAAATGGCGTACTCGTGCATGTGGTAAATCCATTTGTTCAGAAAATACTAACCTTATAGAGCAGCTATTTCATCTTCTCTTTGAGAGGATCACTGAAAAGTTTAAATACAAGACTATGCTTAGCAGAACCTCTTCATGTATTGTGGAAAAGCAGGCCAGTTATGAAAGATTCAGAAGATGGTATTGTCCAAGGATGAGGCGCCGCTATTGGAAAACTAAAACACTGTGTAGAAATCAAGCTTGCTTTTCCAGATGAAGGTACAAAGGACGTTTGTGGTAGGTAGCCAATACCTAACAACCTCCCATATCTCACGTCAATACACCCATAATTTTGATGCCCCCTGATGGTAGGAAAAAGACTGCAGTAAAATTACTATAGTCGATTGTTAAGGAAAATTTTAGAGCTATGTCAAGGCCTGAGTGAAGTATTTGCTCCTTCCTCGTTCATGCAAACTGCTTGTTGAAGGAACAATCACATAGCAACGGTGTACCCTGCACACCTACACGTCAAAGGTGACTAGTGCCTTCTAGAATTAGCCACAAAGAAGGAAACAGTCAATACTAAAGTTCTTGATTGGGATCAAAGTTAGATTTTGGAGCTTGTGCAAGGTGCCAAAATCGCTTCCAGAACACGAGAATCAAGTATAATCCAACAGACAAATCTGTAGGAAGGAGGAATTTAGAGAAGAAAAACTTGAACGAAAATTCTGGGACAAAAATGATAGCAAGTGAGTGAAAAAAGTAATGAAAATGCACTTCAATGCTTTGAAATTCATTGGGACTCCAAAAGCAGCCTCTTTAAGTGTGTTTCAACAAGAATTGAAGCTTTAGTAAGTCTAAAACTAGCCATCTTGGATTGGAATACTCCAAACAACCATCGAAATGAATCCGCCACCTTGGACTGGGGACTGGCCATGCCACTGATCAGAATACAGAAGAAGAAGAGATTAAGGAGAATTGCATCAGAGTCTCCAAACACCAGGACTGAAGCTTTAAAATATTTCACTGGACTTCAGATTTACGTGGAGAATACTGGGTACCTCTGCCTTTCTTAGACAGCATTGTGGGGGTATACAGCATCTCCAGTGCATCTCCAGGGCATTTACGAGGCCCGCTGAGATCAGCGCCGGTAGCAACAGAATTTTGCTTTGCTTGGAATTTGCAGATGAAAAGAAAACAAACACCAGAAGTGGTAAAAGTTGTTAATGGTGGTGTTGTCTTCTTGCCCTGTCCGTTACCACACTTGCATTATTACATTGAGTGATTTTGGAACTTTTGTAGAACAAATGCTTTTTGATTTGCTCAACGTACCCCAATTTAAGATGATAATCAGGATACAATGGCTAACACTGCACAAGCTTTTCATGATTTGGGAGGAAGATCTCTGCAGTTACACTCTGTCTGTGCAAGTTGCACTGTTAGATGCCTTAAATAGTGCAACCAAGTTTAGCAGTCACCCCCTTTCACTCTTCCTTTGAATTTGAAACCACTGCACCATACTGTCACAAGGAGCTCAGGAATATTCTTCATAAGCATAAGACTAGTGTTGTCCAGGCAAAGTAATTGACTGTCAGACTGTGTTTCACCTAAAGATCCAATGCAGTGTAATAGGATATATACCATTACCAAACCAAACTTGAGGTCAACACATATGGCAGTATACAGAGACGAATATGACCAAGTGTATAAGGCGCTGACATTTACTTGCTGCTTTTACCCTTTTCTTAGTGCCCATGAAAGGGGAAGAACTGCACTTCTGATCTGGATGCTAATATCATATCTGTGTTGAGAACAGTGCCAAGAGCATACCCAAGACTACTCATGTTCAGAAGAACAAAGCATTCTCCACACTCTGCCAGGCTGCATGTTGTTAAAGGCCACTCTGAGTGTGTGGCTGACCGTAGCAATGTCTGGACCACTCTGGTGCCTTCCTTTTTCTGATCATCTGGAGTGGTGGTAAGCAAACTGCCTGAAGTCCCAAGCTTAAATTGGGTAGCGGACTGGGAAATCTATATAGGATAAAGGGCGTGCAAATTGAGTTTCATCTTTGTGTACAAATTAATGTTATGATTTTTAGGAAATGAGCATTGATAAACTGTGTAACATGCTCTTACCAAGAAGGTGTTATCTGAGGTTGCCAATTCAATATGAAGTAGAATGTTTTCCAGTGATGTCAATTACTGTTGTATAAGGAGGCATTTATCTGAAGGATGAATCACAACACATTTGTTCCCTAATTTTTTGTCACATTCTTGCCTCCTGCTACTATTTCTGTGCCTGATTCTAACAGTTGGAACTTGTACTGGATTGTGGTTGTGGATTTCTATATTTACCTCCTTTATCTTTCTCGATGTCAGGAGGAATTTGATGCCTTGCAAACCACTTCAGAATTTATTTTCATATCCAATCAACAGCTACAAGATTGCCAAGAATTTTTTACCAATTTGTGTTTTTTTCCCTCCTAACTTGGGCCCCCTTAACAGCTGACATAGTTCACACTTACCTTTATGTGCACGATAGCACTGTGCCACAGGGACAAGTCACCCTTTCTCTGGGCAATCTAGAAGGGGATTTAACTGATCTACTCAGTATTCAGTTCCTCAGAACAAGCATCCACATGTGTAACCGTTAAAAATTATTATGTACTACTCCCAGTACCAGTCCTACCTAACCAAGTCAGAAAGGCCTTGATCTTCAAAAAGCTCACCCCTTGAGGGCTTATCATCTGGTGTGATTCCGAAATGGTTACAAATGAAAGACCACATTTCAAACAAAGTTCAGGCTGTTTGAATATCAGGTCATGGCCTTTGGGATTTTCAACACCCCAGCAGCATTTCACTACTTTATAAACAATGTCTTATGAGGGTATCTTGATGTGTGGTTTGTCGTCTACATAGATGACATATCAATCTATTCATGAACAAACAGGGGCTGTACAATATGTTAATGAATTAATGTAATTTATTGAATGCACTCTTTCACTTACAGGTTGTACTGGTTCTAATGAAAGGACTGAGAAGCACATGAAGAAGCTAAACAGGTGCATATAAAAAGGTTCTGGCTTTTTGCAAAATGAATGTTAATTGGTGATAAGACTGTTTAAAACATTGTGTGTTCCAGTGCTCAATGCCAGAGAGACAAAGGAGTGTCTGCCCATTCTGGCTTTATTGATTCAAAGGATCTGAAGTAGGTAGTCTGGGGGCATTATCAGTGGTCTGGAAAGAACATGCAGCACTGACATGTGCTGAAATAAGAAGAACCAAAATTGTAGATCACAAAATGTCACAAGGAGCTCTTAGCCACAGAAAGCCCATATAGAGTAAGAGGAAGCTGTTTTACAGAACAATGCAAGGTAAGACTAAAAAGTAGACAGGTAGCCGTGTTTTGAATGATTTGCAGATGCTGAAGTAAATATATGGAGTAACCCAAGTATACAGAATTGGAAAAACAATATGGGACAATATAAGTAATAGCTCAAGTGTTTTTGGAAATTCAAGGGAAGAGAAGGAACATGTCTATGCGGAATCTGAAGGTAATAGAAGTGTGAAGCTTTAAAGACATTGGGGCATATTAGCAAGAACGGCGTTAAAATTCCTGCCGCTAAAGCGGCGATAATGGGCTTGATAATATGCCCTTGCGAATTCCAATAGAAGCCCAGGATCACAGCAGAACATGGGCTTCTATTGGTATTCTCAAGGGCATATTATCAAGCCCATTATCGCCGCTTTAGCGGCATTTTGCTGCCGCTAAAGCGGCGATAATTTTAACGCCGTTCTTGCTAATATGCCCCTTAATTTTTCCAAAAAAGAAAGAAAGTTATCAAAAAATACCCCAAGATTTCAAGCAGATGCCACAGAAATGGGAGAAATATCTAATTTAGGAGGCCATCATAAATATGACCAAACTCAAGCGGGACCTCTGATGATAAGGGTCTTCGTTTCTATCCCTGTTTAATTTCAGTCAGAGTTCATCTATGCTGAAACCATTCTAATGTGGGATTAGACTCTAAATTGCGCATCACCAAGCTCATTGTTAAAAGTTGGAATGACTTGAGTGTTGTCAGCGTAATAGGTCAGGTTGAAGATTTACTAAGTAAGAAAAGAGGGGTAATATACAAATTAAATAAGGTGGAACTTAGAGAAGATCTTTGTGCTACTGCTCAAGGGAGGCATTTAAAAGATTAATGACTGGTTTTGGACCTGCCTAAGGGAAAAGTCCCTGAAACCTGACAAAACATGCTTGAAGACCTTGCCAGTGTATAGAATTGCTGCATTTTGCCTAAGGCCTTACTCATCTGGGTTGCGTAGGACAGGGGAAGGTACAGGGCACTGTTTCTAGAGAATGCTGTGCATAGCCTTAGGCCATGAGCAGCTGGGTTATCCCTGTGTCGAGAGCCTGCTTTGCAGTGCCAATGGTGTTAGGTGAGTAGCTGATTCTGTGGGATAGGCCTGGGCATATGCATGTCTTGCTCGGGTGGGATGGTTTGTGGGCACAGGCCATAGCCTATTTACAGACCATGTGGCCAGAGCCCTCTGAGCATGGCTGAAGGCAATGTGAGGCTCTGTTGAATAGGATGAACGATGGGGCAGGCCCTGGCTGTAAGCTATGCAATGCACCAAGAAATCAATGGTTATGACCTCAGAACCTGCACCTAAATCTGTTGTGCAGGGACAAAGACAGTATGCAACTGATTTGATGGGATGATTTTTAGGTACCGGGCATTGCTATAGACTAGGGGGCCGATTCCGATTCGGGCCGGAAAACATACCGACCGACTCGGTACGGGAATGTTGTCCGACCGACACGTACCAGCGCTTCCCGATCCGCGTAGTACGATGAAATGCATGTGAATCACGACCGACTCGTACGGAACACAAGCCGAACGACTGAACCGCACGGAAACCAGCCATCCGGTTGGGAAACTACGCGAATCGAACCGACCGACACGCACCAGGAATGAACCCGACAGAAACGTACCCGCGAACTCCGACCCGCGCAGTACGATGCAATGCGTGTAAAACCAGACCGAGTCGCACGGAGCCCAAGCCGTACGACCGACACGCATACAAAACCCAGCCGAAGCAACCCAATACTCCGCGACCGACGCGTACGCCGCACATGAAACCCATCAGGAACACAGCTTGAAAGACTCGGAGAAGCCCGCACGAGCCAACTGCAGCGTCCTACTCGGTCAGAAGAACGTCTCCTACATGCATAAAAAACACAAAGGAAAAAATACAAAAAAAAGGGCCAAACAAGCAATGACAAAGTCAATAAATACAGGGGAAAAAAAACATGGAACGGGGACACACCCCCAACTCCACCCATATAAAGGCCACAAATCCCTACCATGATCCTTTGCAAATTCAACTGACCTGCCAGCACAGAACACCATCAGACAGCAACCACAGACACACTCACAACTCATCCATCACACAAGCCACACACCATTAGCACCTCACAAATAGCACCCTCACATACACCCAGCAAAACCGACACTCACCCACCCTCACTTGCACACTCACACACACATCAATCCCCACCACCACCCATCGCCATGCCCCCAAAGAAGAATCCAAAGTTCCTAGACAGTGAATTGGAAGTCCTGGTAGATGAGATCCTCAGGGTAGAGCCACAGTTGTTTGGTACATTGGTCCAGCAGACCCCATGTCTCAGAAAACCAAGATGTGGGAGAGGATCGTCGACAGGGTGAACGCACAATCACCATGTTTGCACACAAAGGAAGACATCCAGAACAGGTGGTATGATGTGCGCAGGAGGGTCAAGGACCTACTAAAGAAGGATTACGCCTTGAGTAATCGCACCGGCAGTGGCCCTCCTGCCAAACCAGTATACCTCAGGCCCTTGGAGGAGAAGGTGCGGGCCATCCTACCACCAGTTAGCGTATATGGACTATCAAACATCCCAGAGCCTGGTGAGTACACAACCAATATACCCAATATTGTGTGACAATACACACACATCACTGTCAAGGGGTGGTCAAACCATGCACCCTTAGCAAATCCACAGCAACCAAAAGATAATCATCCCAAGATGTGTATGTTAGTTAGACAAACACAATACCTGCCATCTCATAGTGATATGTAACTGTGTCATGACATGTACAAACCTAACAACAAATAGAGCAAGGCAGTGGCACAAATATAACCAACAAACACTGTCAGATATTTTGCCACCACTAGAACACCACCTCACAGGGAAGCTCACTGAAAGGAAGGAATTCTGTGTTTGCTGGTGAAGTGAGTGTAGCCAATAGCATGATGGGAGTTGTAGTCACAGATATTGGTCACCCTCACAATTGGCCCATCAACACCACCCTGAACCATGCTCACATCACAGGGAGTGGAAAAGAACTGACAAGATGGCTGACACTGGGTACTGCTGTGGGGAGCACAAGGCCCTGCTGGGAACTGTGCACCAACAAACAACAGGACCACACTGTCAGCCATCTTGCCATTGCTGTCACACTCACACACAGTGAAGTCGACTCAAAAGGAAGGAAGTATGGGCATGCTGGGAAGAGGGGTGGAGGCAATAGCATGATGGGAGTGGTAGTCACAGATATTGGTCACCCTCACAATTGGCCCATCAACACCACTCTGAACCATGCTCACATCACAGGGAGTGGAAAAGAACTGACAAGATGGCTGACACTGGGTACTGCTGTGGGGAGCACAAGGCCCTGCTGGGAACTGTGCAACAACCAACAGCAGGACACCACTGACTGACATCCTGAAAGCCAACTTGCACTCCCTGCAATGGAAGCACGTTCCATGGTGGGTTATCTGGCTGGGTGGGAAGGAGGACTGACAGCTATGACCATAGTTACCAGCAGCTTTTCTCACACACCCCCTTAACACAAATTCCACACAACTCACCTGGGAGAATGCAATGCCTCACACTCCAATTAAATATCCCACAAAGAACAACCACACTGGGTTATGCTGTGTGAAGCACAGGGACACTTTTGGGACTTGTAGCCAAACAAACGCCAGGACAACACTGTCAGCCATCCTGTCAGCACAGGCACACTACCCCACAGGGAAGCAGAGTCAAAAGGAAGGAAGTATGGGCATGCTGGGAAGGGGGTGTAGGCAATAGCATGATGGGAGTGGTAGTCACAGCTCAACATTCCCCACCCACATGGCCCAGCAAGCTCACACTGAAGCATGCACACCTCACAGGGAGTGAAAAGCCACTTCTAAGATGTCTGACACTGGCCTCAGCTGTGGGGAGCACAAGGCCCTGCTGGGAACTGGGCACCAACAAACAACAGGACCACACTGTCAGCCATCTTGCCATTGCTGTCACACTCACACACAGTGAAGTCGACTCAAAAGGAAGGAAGTATGGGCATGCTGGGAAGTGGGGTGTAGGCAATAGAATGATGGGAGTGGTAGTCACAGATATTGGTCACCCTCACAATTGGCCCATCAACACCACTCTGAACCATGCTCACATCACAGGGAGTGGAAAAGAACTGACAAGATGGCTGACACTGGGTACTGCTGTGGGGAGCACAGGGCCCTGCTCGGAACTGTGCACCAACAAACAACAGGACCACACTGTCAGCCATCTTGCCATTGCTGTCACACTCACACACAGTGAAGTCGACTCAAAAGGAAGGAAGTATGGGCATGCTGGGAAGGGGGTGTAGGCAATAGCATGATGGGAGTGGTAGTCACAGATATTGGTCACCCTCACAATTGGCCCATCAACACCACTCTGAACCATGCTCACATCACAGGGAGTGGAAAAGAACTGACAAGATGGCTGACACTGGGTACTGCTGTGGGGAGCACAAGGCCCTGCTGGGAACTGTGCACCAACAAACAACAGGACCACACTGTCAGCCATCTTGCCATTGCTGTCACACTCACACACAGTGAAGTCGACTCAAAAGGAAGGAAGTATGGGCATGCTGGGAAGGGGGGTGTAGGCAATAGCATGATGGGAGTGGTAGTCACAGATATTGGTCACCCTCACAATTGGCCCATCAACACCACTCTGAACCATGCTCACATCACAGGGAGTGGAAAAGAACTGACAAGATGGCTGACACTGGGTACTGCTGTGGGGAGCACAAGGCCCTGCTGGGAACTGTGCACCAACAAACAACAGGACCACACTGTCAGCCATCTTGCCATTGCTGTCACACTCACACACAGTGAAGTCGACTCAAAAGGAAGGAAGTATGGGCATGCTGGGAAGGGGGGTGTAGGCAATAGCATGATGGGAGTGGTAGTCACAGATATTGGTCACCCTCACAATTGGCCCATCAACACCACTCTGAACCATTCTCACATCACAGGGAGTGGAAAAGAACTGACAAGATTGCTGACACTGGGTACTGCTGTGGGGAGCACAGGCCCTGCTGGGAACTGTGCAACAGCCAACAGCAGGACACCACTGACTGACATCCTGAAAGCCAACTTGCACTCCCTGCAATGGAAGCACGTTCCATGGTGGGATATCTGGCTGGGTGGGAAGGAGGACTGACAGCTCTAACCATAGTCACAAGCAGCTTTTCTCACACACCCCCTTAACACAAACTCCACACAACTCACCTGGGAGAATGCAATGCCTCACACTCTAATTAAATATCCCACAAAGAACAACCACACTGGGTTATGCTGTGTGAAGCACAGGGACTCTTTTGGGACTTGTAGCCAAATAAACGCCAGGACAACACTGTCAGCCATCCTGTCAGCACAGGCACACTACCCCACAGAGAAGCAGAGTCAAAAGGAAGGAAGTATGGGCATGCTGGGATGGGGGGTGTAGGCAATAGCATGCATGATGGGAGTGGTAGTCACAGCTCAACATCCCCCACCCACATGGCCCAGCAAGCTCACACTGAAGCATGTACACCTCACAGGGAGTGAAAAGCCACTTCTAAGATGTCTGACAATGGTGCTCTGTTGTGGGGAGTACCAGGCCCTGCTGGGAACTGGGCACCAACCAACAGCAGGACACCACTGACTGACATCCTGAGAGTTAACCTGCACCCACTGCAAGGGTGGCATGCTTCATGGTGGGATAACTGGGCTGGGGGAGAAGGAGGTCCGGATGTCAACCAAATACCACCAATGCTGGTCATGCACACACCTCAACATCCACATTGAAATGCATCAGGTTGGCAGGACAATGAGCCACACCAATATCAACCTCTGACTGTGACAACTTAGGACAATGCAATGTACAGGGCCGCATCCAGAGGTACAGTCACAACTGTCATGTGTTTGAACCATTGATGCCTGCAGAAACATAACATACATCGTGTGTCTCTTCCAAAAACAGGTGATGATGGGGACACAGCAGCAGATGAGGAGGAGTCCCTGTCCCAGGCTCCGGTGGCCCCTGAGCTCTCTGGTGTGGAACAGCCTCTGCCCTCATCGGATGGCGAAGACCAACCTGGCACCTCCGGTGTGAGTCATCATGCAGCACCAGCAGGACCACCATCTGCACCCCTGCACCCATTCCTCCAACATCTGCCAACACACAGACCACCCCCGCCGACACGGACAGACCAAGGACACTCAATGACAACAGCACAGGGACGTGCCCACCGTGAAGCAACGGACAACAACCCCAGTACCAACCCCCAAGGGGGCCTAGGGTCACCTGTGCGTGCCACCGCAGGTCCCGCACGTGTCGCCAGGGGTGGTGGGAGGGGTGGTAGGCAGAGGTCGCTGTTTGCAGAGGGGTCTGGACTGCATGATGACCCACAACTGGCACGTATTGCTGATGCATACCAGAATAGCACCGGAGAGGTCAGCCAGGTAGTGGGGATCCTCAAGGACATTCAACAGCAGCAGGCTGCCCATCATGTCCGCTTGGACTCCCACATGTCCCGTGTGGAGACACACATGTCCTGTGTGGAGACACACATGTCTGGCATGGAGTCCAAGTGGGACACATTGGAAGAACTGACAGCGGTGCAGATGGACATATTGACATGCCTCCGCCAGATTAGCACCAACATGTCCACACCTCCCTGTGTGCCCACAACATCTGGTGCCGCAACAACTGCAACTGCCACAGGGAGGGAGGATGACTCTGGTGGAGAGTCCTCTGCACCGCAGCGGCCTGCACGTGAGGGTCCCCCAGAAACAAGAGGGGTCGTCCGAGGAAGGACAACTGAGAGGCCGATGGCCATGTACATCCCCCAGGAACCCAACACCTGTTCTGGAAATTCTCCTTTGTGTGCAAACTGTTCACCCTGTCGAATGCAACCCAACTCTCCCACATGACATGGGGAGTTTAATTTGGACTAATGTATCAGATGACTGTGGACTTTACTCAGGACATTTCTGCTACCAACACTTCAAACTCATCTGGGAACTTTGGATTCCAATCCCAATGTACAGCACCCACCATCCTGTGCACTATCCTCACACATGTATGTAAATAAACTCACTAATACACCATACTTGCCTCTGTTGTGATTCCAACATTGTTTTTGTCATGGAGATGATGATCTGCTAAATGACACTGTGCATGCTAACTGCTACAGCAAGTTCAACACCGTCATGTGAGTCATGGCGACGTGACACATATGAGGGAGACACACCACTAGGGCTACACAACACATACACACCAGGGCCATCTGACTCATCGCCTACACTGATGTTGCCAGGAAATACAGTGGAATGCACAGACACCACACCTATTCAGAGTCTGTGTTAACTAGCCCACAGGTGCAGTAAGCAAATGTCAGTCAGATGTGTGATCACAGACAACGCACATCCCAAAGAGAAGCACAGGTTCATTACACATTTGCAACATGTTGTTTCCACTACAAATGCAAGGTAATCCCACGTGGCAGTGGCCACACAGTCAACAAGTGTAGAAGAAATAAAGTCCAGGGGTGTGTGGCACATCACCTGTAGGGAAATGACTGCTTCCACCCTGGAAGCTGAATCATGGTGTCGGGGGGTCCGAGTTGACCAAACAACTCTGAAAGTACCCTGTGAAGGACAGACATGACACACAGTCAAAAGCACTGAAGAACAGGACAGAACTGCAATACTCATGCCCAATACATGTCACAAGATACCTACACAAAACGAAGTTAGCATGTCAACACTGTTGGGGAGTACAGACTACCTGTAAGGACACATCGCTGCACGCATCCAGTCAAGTAGCACATGGCCACACCCAAACAGCACCAGAGCACCACCAACACATATCATGCAAACTCACATCATTGACATGACATCTCTGGATACTCACATTCAGCTGAAGAAGTTGGTGATGAGCTGTGTGCGGACATCACCCTCATCATCATCATCATCACTGGCATCGTGGCCCAGGCCAGGATCCTCCACAGGTGGCGGATGTTGGTCATCGTCATCCAGGATGAGAGGCAACTCCTTCCGCACTGCCAGGTTGTGTAGCATGCAGCAGACGATGACAATCTTGCACACCTTTGCTGGGGCATATCGGAGGGCCCCTCCTGTCTTGTCTAGTCAGCGAAAGTGGCTCTTCAGGAGACCAAATGTCCGCTCGATCACTCTCCTGGTCCGACCATGTGCCTCATTGTAGCGCATCTGGGCTGGTGTCACAGGGTTCCTGAGGGGTGTCAGCAACCACGGCATGTTGGGGTATCCGAAGTCACCTACATACAGACAATTGCACATTAGCTGAGTTGGAAAAGAGGGTGGAATACAACATTGCAGAACACACACAATGGTACAAAGTCAGTACACACTGACAAGCCAGGCACGCTTGTTCTGCATCTGTGACATCTTCCTCGGGATGCGACTTCTCCTCATCATGTAGGCATTGTGTGCAGAACCGGGGAAACGGGCACACACATGTGAGATGCTCATATCTGCAAGACATACCACCAGAGCATTGATCGAATGGTAATGTTTCCTGTTCCTGTATGCCTGCTCATGTGCCTGTGGTGGTACCAAAGCCACATGTGTCCCATCAATGGAGCCAATGACATGTGGCATCCTCACCAGGGCATAGAAGTCACTCTTGACGTCAGTGAGTTGTTGACGTTTAGGGAAATAGATGTACTGGTTCAGGTATCTCAACATTGCCTCCAAAACATTGCGTAGCACACGGCTGAACATGGTCTGTGACATCTCACCAGCAGACGCCACAGTGTGTTGAAAGGTACCAGTGGCAAAGAAGTGTAGGGCTGCCATCACCTTCACCTTGGGGGTCAGCGCTGTAGGGTTTGGCCGGCCAGGTTGCAAATGTGGGGCCAACCGCACCGCCAATTCCTCAATCAGCGGCCTGTTGAAGCGGTACCGTCGGATGCAGTCACGTTCAACCATGGTTGCAAGGTCAGGGAATGGTCTATGGACAGCTGGTGCCCTGCAGTGCATAGGTGAAGAAAGAAAGATTGTCAGTCACCCCACATATGTGGCATTGACCATACTCAATATCACATGATACATCATTACGAGACACAAGTACCTGATGTGTGTGCCGTTCTGTATGGACATATATGGCACCTACATGGCCAACATCTAACATCACAGTTCAACATGTGTTGACAACAAGTTCCAGGTTGTGCTATGTGAAATCATTAGGCTGTGTCACAGTACCCATGTACTGCTGTCACGTTCCAAACACACACCACAGTGACATGTGAGGACAGATGTGCCACAGGCATCACAGCTCATTGACAGGTAGATTCCCAGGGACCCTGTATTTCCACATGGAAACTGGCATGACATGGCGTATCATGTACACGTCAGCAAAACAACCATGACTCCCACAGGTAGTGGCCCCTGTTGCCTCTGCAGGACAGACATGGACGTCTGTGACACACACATGCACAACATCAAAGTCCATGCACAAACAACGTGGATGTGGAGACTGTCTCCCATTGTGCACATGGAATCAGAGACATCTGAAACACAACATGCACACAGACTGTGGAGGGCCATCTCTATTGTGGCAATGGGTCACCCTGTGACGTACATACCTTCCCACATGGGACTCAGGGTGTATGTGACATGACATACACATACACAACCTGGAAATGTGACCATGCCACATGCTCTGAACTGAACAGTTGCACATCACAGTGGTCATGTGCACAACACACAAAGGATTCTGTCCCCATGAACACGTGCACAGCCTGGGAGTGGCTGCCCCCAAGTGCCACCCAAAAATCCACATGTTGACCCCCATACACACACAGGTAATGCAGCCTTACATGCCTTAGGATACAGTGTGGACAGGCTGTGGTGTTGTAGGTGTGCCCCTGAGTCCCTGGCAAGTAAATGTGGCTGGCATACGTTCACCAGTGACAACCATGGTGACATATGCGAGTGACTTGTACAGGGACGCGTTGTACAGCAATGGACCGATCCGTGTGCACGCTTTGGCCATTGCATATGATGTGGACGGATGCGTGTTGTCATCCGAAATACGCGTTGTACAGCAATGGACCGATCGGTGCGCACACATTGGCCATTGCATATGATGTGGATGGATGCGTGTTGTTTTTCGAAATATGCGTCGTACAGCAATGGACCGATCGGTGTGCACGCATTGGCCATTGCATATGATGTGGACGGATGCGTGTTGTTTTTCGAAATACGCATCGTACAGCAATGGACCGATCCGTGTGCACGCTTTGGCCATTGCATATGATGTGGACGGATGCGTGTTGTCATCCGAAATACACGTTGTACAGCAATGGACCGATCGGTGCGCACGCATTGGCCATTGCATATGATGTGGACGGATGCGTGTTGTTTTTCGAAATACGCGTCGTACAGCAATGGACCGATCGGTGCGCACGTATTGGCCAATGCATAAGATGTGGACGGATGCGTGTTGTTTTTTGAAATACGCGTCGTACAGCAATGGACCGATCGGTGCGCACGCATTGGCCATTGCATATGATGTGGACGGATGCGTGTTGTTTTTCGAAATACGCGTCCTACAGCAATGGTCCGATCGGTGCGCACGCATTGGCTATGGCCTGACATGGTAACGGACGCGTTTTCGAAGCTTTAACGAGTCGGATGCAGTGAATTCAGTTGGCCACCCACAACAATGTTGCAAATTCATGGGTGTCATGAAGTTGAACTTTTGAAGGATGCTGTGGGCGTGTATAAGTGGTGCAATTCCATGGATTGGCCAGATTCAGAAGATGCAAATGACTTGGACCTATCACTTTGGACACATGGGACAGTATCTGCCTCTGCAGCACTAAGGGTGTGTAGGAAGGTGGAATCTGACTATTTGGTTGCCCCCACTTTTTTTATGGTGTTTTGCTGGTTTATGACTTAGTTGGGCTGGGATCCTGCTATTCAGGGCCCCAGTCTATCTGCTTTCTCTGTAAAAAGGTTTCCATGTGCCTTAGGCACATCTCTGATTGGAATCTGGAGTGCCCTTATAAGTCTCTAGTATATGGTATACTATGTACCCAGGGCATAGGTACCTCAGAGGCCTACCAGGGGCTGCAGCATGTATTATGCCACCCCTGGAAGGCCATTCAAACTGACACCACAGGTCTGCTACTGCAGCCTGGGTAAGGTGGTGCATGCACCCCTTGCTGTGATATAGGCTACCTATATCACTATATACATACACACATATAAACCTATAAGTCACTCCTATGGCAGGCCTTATCAATCCTGAAGGCAGAGTGCGTGGTTCCTATGTGAGAAGGTGCCCATGCATGAACAGGGCCCCTCTGCAGCGTTCGGAGACCCTTCTCTGATGCTGTTTGTAGTGCAGCCTGACCATATACTCTTAAGCGCATTATAACCTCGCGTTAAATGCTAACTTTGGAATGGCTGCACCTAAACATGTCGTGTTTGGTGTCAAACATCTTGGAATACTACCCACCCCCAATTCTGGCGGCGGGGGTAGCATTCCACCCTTCTAGAGGGAGAGACATGTTAACCCTGGCCTGGCCGGTAACTTCTTTCTAAAGCCCTGGCATCACAAAATGGATGCTGCTGCCACAGACACGAGTCTGGCCTCCTGCTGCTGGACGAAACTCCGGCAGGGGAGGCCTGGACAATAGGTTTCCTGTCCCAGGGAGGTGTGACCACCTCCCCAGACAGGATAATGTGTATTGGGGCTGGGCGGGAGCACTTTCGGGTGCTTTGAAGTCCTGCACTGGGGGCACACTTGGTGTCCCTGTGCATACCCCAGTTCAAACCGGATCAGGGGCTTGCAGCCCCTGCTTTGGCGCGAACTGGACAAAGGGAAAGGGGTGTAGCCACCCCTCTGCCCTGACCCACCCATAGGTGGGGCCACAGAGTAGTCCAACCCCTAAACTTAGTATAAGTATAGGAACCCAGTCCTTAGGACTTTAGATTATCCCTGGACGAAACTCTGAAACAGAATCCTGGACCTTCGATGCTCTACTCAAGACTAGAGGACAGAAGAATCTCCCTTGGGGTCAAGGAGTGACTCCCCTGCTTGGCAGGCACCAAAGAAGCAATTGTCTGGTCTGCATCGCCTAAGCTCCCGTTGGACGCCGAAGTCTTTGCATCACCAGAGGTAGATTTCCAGAGTTCCCCGAGGCTGCCCTGAGTCCCCAGCAAAGCTGAGGTCCGTAGCTGTCGTGGGTAACGTGGAACCGTGACCCCTGGACATCGCACGCATTTGCTAGTGCATCCTCTTCTGGGTCTCCCACGAAGTCGTGCTTTGGGCTCCGAGTAGCCCTAGCCTCCAGCACCAACTGCACCGAAGATCACTGGCCTCCACTCCACAAGTGTCCTGTGAGCCAGCTCCACGTGTGACGTCTCAAGGCTCCTTTGCGGTCGCTAGCCCGTTGGCTAGTAGCCCTTTATGAAGGCCAATCCTTTTCTTCTTGGGCACTCTGGTTGCTCCAGGCTTGCCCTCACTTACCTTCGCTGGGTGAGTTCCTCAGACCTTGCTGGTCTGCATCATCGACGTTCTTCACTTTCATCGAGACTTGCCGTTACCAAGGCTTGTTGGGTCCAATCCGGTCGCCGATGCCTCAGCACTCGACAAACATCGTGTACCAGCCGGAATCCTGCTCCTGGTTGCCGACAACGCCTCCTGGACCTCGTGGCTGAAGAGTCAAGACGACTGTCAACCTACCTGAAGCACTCAACATCGGTGGGCATCTGTCCATCGCCTTCCTGGTCACTGGCTAGTGACCCAGACTCTGTCCCCTCTGCTTTCAGGTTCTTCAGGTCTCCAATCCACTCTTGGATTCACCCGGACACTTTCCACTTGGTCGCCAGCAGCACTTTGCAGCAGATCGCCATTCAAATCGACGACGAAACCCGACCCCGAAAGGCACCTATGCACCCGGCTTCCCTGGGTGAGGTAACACGAGTACTCCGGTGCTCCCATGGGTAGAGACTCTAGAACGACCTAGTTCTCAAAGGGTTTGCTCCAAGTCCTCCTTTAAGTGTCCCTTTTCTTTAATTTCCTGATCGCGACTTTCTCCATAGAAGTTAACGGCGTATCGCGGTTGTGTATTTACACTGCACGCGTGCCCCCGTGGGTCCCCTGTGTCACTACCTTGGGTGGTTCCTTGTGGTCCAAGCACTTCTAGAGGCTCTAGGCCTAGTGTCTAGTTCAGTCGTGGTTCTTATACCACTTTATTGGTATATGGTTTGGTACGCCCCTAGGGCCCAAACGTGTATTTGTGCTATTACTGTGTTTAAATAACTTATAACTTGTGTACTTCGAACTCTAGCCTCATAAAGAGACTAGAGGGGTGTGTTTAGCAATAAATACATATATTTTGAATATATACCTGGTGTGGTGCTCTTTCATTTGATCACTCAAGAGATTATAGACTGGTAAAACAAGCTGCTTTACATTCCTTCAAGACTTAGCCTGAAGGCTGCTCTCCATAGCTACCACTAGGATAGCTTTCAATAAGGTTGTCTTTAACCTATCTCCAATAAGGGGTTGTTTGGACTGGTGCAAGGTGCCCACTATAATTAGTGGACAGCATATGCCAGGCCAACTTCTCACATTGGTGTGCAGCGTGTGGGATTCCAGCTTGCTATTGTTTTACCAGATAATCTCAATTGAATTGATCAACTGAAAACCACTAAAGGTACCTAAGGTACATATAAATTAAGCTTAGAATACAGTAAGTTCTACTGAACTTAGAGTTGTGTGTTAAGGGATAGCACACCCTTTCTACAACTCAAGAGAGTTTAGTAGGCCACACTAGAGTAGGTAGTGCATACACCACACCTCACTAGTGATGTCTTCAAAGCCAGGACCCAGTGAGTCCTTGCCAGAAGCCCCTGGGCTTCTTCCTCCAAGTATGATACCCTCCCATTCTTGGAATTGAGAGCATTATGTAACTTGAGGAAACTGAAGACAGGCCAAAGTCCCACCACCCAACATCTTAGAGAGATGTTGGAGGCTTATGATCTCAGCAGGCCCTTAGGGACTGAAGGGGTAGGAGCAGAGGGTGGGGCAGAAGATGAGGATGGGGCCAGGGGTAGCAATACCCCCAGCCCCCCCTCTGGAACTGACCAGGAGGGTGACAATGACCCTGACCTGGATAACCCAATTCCTCCTGTGGATGAGGAGGAGGCTCAAGATGATCTCCACTTTGTCCCCCCAGGAAGGATTGTGAGTGTGCCCAGAAGGTCTAGGTCTCCTTCTCAGGAGTCTAACCACTCTGGCACCTCAATAGGGACCTCTGTCTCCTCTCATAGGAGGGAATCCTCTCATGAGAGAAGAAAGAGGCTGATTCAATATGAGGAAGCTCAGCTTGAACTCAGAAAACAGCAACTGGCTATAGACAGGGAGTCCCTAGATTTCTACAGAGAGAGAAGAAAGTTGGGACTAGAGTCCCATGGTGGCAGCCATGTCCCTAGAGATAGGGAAAGGTCTTATGACCATAGAAACCTAAGCAAGATTGTCCCTCCCTACCAGAGTGGGGATGACATCCACAAATGGATAACTGCACTGGAGAGGGCCTGTAAAGTTCAGAAGGTCCCCCAGAAGCAGTGGGCAGCAAACTTGTGGCTCTCCTTTGCAGACAAAGGTAGAGACAAGCTCCTCACTGTAAGAGAAGAGGATGCTGACAATTACAAAGTCTTGAAGAGTGCTCTGATAGATGGGTTTGGCCTAACCACTGAACAGTATAGGTTGAAGTTCAGAGACACATAAAAAAAGCTCAGACTCAAGACTGGGTTGATTTTGTAGATTGTTCTACTAAGGCTCTGGAAGGTTGGATACATGACAACAAGGTGCATGACTTTTTAGGATTGTACAATTTGATTATGAGGGAGCAGATCCTTAATAATTGTCAAAACCAGCTTATGCACCAGTATCTGGTGGACTCTGATCTGACCTCTCCCCAAGAATTGGGAAAGAAGGCAGACAAATGGGTCAGAACCAGAGTAAAAACTAAAAATCAGGGTGGTGACCAGAAGAAAGATTCTACTAAGTCCCAAGAGAAAGGTGGGGATAAATCTAAGGATAAGTCCCCTACAGGGCCCCAAAATTCCTCTTCTGGGGGTGGGTCCCAAACTCCTTCTTCTCCTGAAAAGAAACCATATTGCCATGTCTGTAAAAAGCCTGGGCACTGGATAACTGATCCCAGTTGCCCCAGGATTGGCAATAAAGAAAATGTTCCTCCAACAACTACTACCACCCCTCCTGGTACTACCAGTAGTAATCCTCCAGTTGGGAGTAGTGCACCCAAAAAGTTAGGTGCTTTTGCAAGAGGAACAGAGGTGGGCCCTAGTTTAGACAGGACCCCCTCAACAGACTCCTCTGACTCTGATGGTGGTATAGGATTTGCCACCTTTACCATGGGTCCCACAGCATTGGGCAGGTACAGACTGGAGCCAATAATTAATGGTCAGAAAGCTGTGGCATTTAGGGACACAGGGGCTAGTGTCACCATGGTGGCAAGGAAACTAGTCCCCCTCACCAGCTTTTACCTGAGTTTAAATACCAGGTGACCAACATTGATGGTGTCAGAACAGATCACCCCATGGCCATAGTCAATCTCAGCTGGGAGGGGGTCACAGGCCCAAAAAGAGTGGCTGTGTCCCCAACCTTACCTGTAGATTGCCTGATGGGCAATGATCTGGAAATTTCAGCCTGGGCTGAAGTTGAACACCAAACCCATCTAAGGATGCTGGGCGTCCCTGTAGAGGTTAGTGGGGCTGTGATGGCCACAGCCCCAGCCCAAGATTTTGGAGAGATGGAGCCTGGAAGAATGGCCCACTCTCCCCCAAAGAGAGCACAAGGGTTGAAGAAAAGTCTTCTTCCCTCCAGACAGTAGGTAAGGGTCAGCCTCCTCAGGGAACTGACCCTACCCCTAGTGAAGGAACTGCCCCAGAGGTAGTCAGGCCTGGCCTGGCCACACCCCTGATGGCAGAGGACCCTTCCAAGGTGGTACCCAGTCTGGAGCAGGTAACCTGCCCTCTCTACCCTGCCTCAGCCAGCCCAGGGCTGCAGAGGTCAGGGAGGTCAGTGGACCCCCCAGGGCGCCCTGTCCAGAGGAACCCCCCATCAGCAGATTAGGGGCACCCAGTCTAGTAGCCCTAGCCAGGTGAAAATTCCTCTACACACTGAGGGATCCCCCATACCTTTATGTAGGGACCTCCCCAGAAGGACTCTGGTAGGCAAGGGCAAACCTGGGACCAGAAGGTTCCAAACCTGCCATGTCCCTCCAGTAGTCCATCCAAAGGGACCCAACCCCCAGCTGTAGGCAGCCAAAGGTTGACCCTTAGAGCAAAGTGCAACTCAGTCATGGAAAGACAGGCATACATGGTGACCAGTGATCTGAGGAAGCTGAGGCCAACATTCCTAGGGCCTCACTTCCCTACTCAGACACCTCACCAGCCTTGTACTTTACCTAAGCACACCACAGGTAGTGATTCCCCATGGTGGAGACCCTCTCATACCCTTAGGGTGAGGGATTGCTTAGTGGACCATAAGACAGGGGGCAACCATGCTAGTGCAGGTGCTTCCTTATATGGCCACTTAGTCAATAAAGGCTCAACTGGCCAAGGTTAGCCTTATCTCCTTTCGTTCGGGGGGGGTTATGTAGGAAGGTGGAATCTGACTATATGGTTGCCCCCACTTTTTTTTATGGTGTTTTGCTGGTTTATGACTTAGTTGGGCTGGGATCCTGCTATTCAGGACCCCAGTCTATCTGCTTTCTCTGTAAAAGGTTTCCATGTGCCTTAGGCACATCTCTGATTGGAATCTGGAGTGCCCTTATAAGTCCCTAGTATATGGTATACTATGTACCCAGGGCATAGGTACCTCAGAGGCCTACCAGGGGCTGCAGCATGTATTATGCCACCCCTGGAAGGCCATCCAAACTGACACCACAGGTCTGCTACTGCAGCCTGGGTAAGGTGGTGCATGCACCCCTTGCTGTGATATAGGCTACCTATATCACTATATACATACACACATATAAACCTATAAGTCACTCCTATGGCAGGCCTTATCAATCCTGAAGGCAGAGTGCGTGGTTCCTATGTGAGAGGGTGCCCCTGCATGAGCAGGGCCCCTCTGCAGCGTTCGGAGACCCTTCTCTGATGCTGTTTGTAGTGCAGCCTGACCATATACTCTTAAGCGCATTATAACCTCGCGTTAAATGCTAACTTTGGAATGGCTGCACCTAAACATGTCGTGTTTGGTGTCAAACATCTTGGAATACTACCCCCCCACATTCTGGCGGCGGGGGTAGCATTCCACCCTTCTAGAGGGAGAGACATGTTAACCCTGGCCTGGCCGGTAACTTCTTTCTAAAGCCCTGGCATCACAAAATGGATGCTGCTGCCACAGACACGAGTCTGGCCTCCTGCTGCTGGACGAAACTCCGGCAGGGGAGGCCTGGACAATAGGTTTCCTGTCCCAGGGAGGTGTGACCACCTCCCCAGACAGGATAATGTGTATTGGGGCTGGGCGGGAGCACTTTCGGGTGCTTTGAAGTCCTGCACTGGGGGCACACTTTGTGTCCCTGTGCATACCCCAGTTCAAACCGGATCAGGGGCTTGCAGCCCCTGCTTTGGCGCGAACTGGACAAAGGGAAAGGGGTGTAGCCACCCCTCTGCCCTGACCCACCCATAGGTGGGGCCACAGATTAGTCCAACCCCTAAACTTAGTATAAGTATAGGAACCCAGTCCTTAGGACTTTAGATTATCCCTGGACGAAACTCTGAAACAGAATCCTGGACCTTCGACGCTCTACTCAAGACTAGAGGACAGAAGAATCTCCCTTGGGGTCAAGGAGTGACTCCCCTGCTTGGCAGGCACCAAAGAAGCAATTGTCCGGTCTGCATCGCCTAAGCTCCCGTTGGACGCCGAAGTCTTTGCATCACCAGAGGTAGATTTCCAGACTTCCCGAGGCTGCCCTGAGTCGCCAGCAAAGCTGAGGCCCGTAGCTGTCGTGGGTAACGTGGAACCGTGACCCCTGGACACCGCACGCATTTGCTAGTGCATCCTCTTCTGGGTCTCCCACGAAGTCGTGCTTTGGGCTCCGAGTAGCCCTAGCCTCCAGCACCAACTGCACCGAAGATCACTGGCCTCCACTCCACGAGTGTCCTGTGAGCCAGCTCCACTTGCGACGTCTTGAGGCTCCTTCGCGGTCACTAGCCCGTTGGCTAGTAGCCCTTCTCGAAGGCCAATCCTTTTCTTCTTGGGCACCCTGGTTGCTCCAGGCTTGCCCTCACTTACCCTTGCTGGGTGAGTTCCTCAGTCCTTGCTGGTCTGCATCATCGACGTTCTTCACTTTCATCGAGACTTGCCGTTGCCAAGGCTTGTTGGGTCCAATCTGGTCGCCGACGCCTCAGCACTCGACAAACATTGTGTACCAGCCCGAATCCTGCTCCTGGTTGCCGACAACGCCTCCTGGACCTCGTGGCTGAAGAGTCAAGACGACCATCAACCTACCTGAAGCACTCGACATCGGTGGGCATCTGTCCATCGCCTTCCTGGTCACTGGCTAGTGACCCAGACTCTGTCCCCTCTGCTTTCAGGTTCTTCAGATCTCCGATCCACTCTTGGATCCACCCGGACACTTTCCACTTGGTCGCCAGCAGCACTTTGCAGCAGATCGCCATTCAAATCGACGACGAAACCCGACCCCGAAAGGCACCTATGCACCCGGCTTCCCTGGGTGAGGTAACACGAGTACTCCGGTGCTCCCGTGGGTAGAGACTCTAGAATGACCTAGTTCTCAAAGGGTTTGCTCCAAGTCCTCCTTTAAGTGTCCCTTTTCTTTAATTTCCTGATCGCGACTTTCTCCATAGATGTTAACGGCGTATCGCGGTTGTGTATTTACACTGCACGCGTCCCCCGTGGGTCCCCTGTGTCACTACCTTGGGTGGTTCCTTGTGGTCCAAGCACTTCTAGAGGCTCTAGGCAAAACAAGCTCTAGGTAAAACAAGCTGCTTTACATTCCTTCAAGACTTAGCCTGAAGGCTGCTCTCCATAGCTACCACTAGGATAGCTTTCAATAAGGTTGTCTTTAACGTATCTCCAATAAGGGGTTGTTTGGACTGGTGCAAGGTGCCCACTATAATTAGTGGACAGCATATGCCAGGCCAACTTCTCACAGGGTGGGCAAAGCACTACGCTACGCTCGCGTAGTTTGCGAAGTTTGCGCTACTTCGCACTACGCGAATTGCACGTAGCACAGTGCAAACACGCGTAGCGTAGTGCAGCGGTCATTTTTTGCTTGCTCGCGGTCCTCAACGTCAAGTTGGCGACCGCGAGCAAGCAAAATGACATCCCGGCGAGACTTTGTCCTCGTTCGCGATCGGCAACATCAAGTTGCCGATCGCGAGCGTGGAAAATAAACCTCCCGGCGAGATTCTCAACGCGGGAGGTCAGGTTTCTCATTGCGAGTGGTCGCGTATGCTCGCGGCCGCTCGCGATGAGAAACTACCAGTCCGCATTGAGAAAGCTGCCGCTCGAGTAAAAATCTACTCGAGCGGCAGTAAAAGACAGCTCGTACTGTGCAAGATGCCGTTTTCAATGATTGCACAGTGCGGACAAGCATCCGGCACTGTGCAATCATCGCGAACAGCGCACTACGCAGTTCGCGTAGTGCTACGCGTTGATCGCGTAGTGCGAAGTGCACTTCGCGTAGCTTCGCGTAGCGCTACTTCGCGAACTACGCCCACCCTTATGCAGCACACATATAATGCTGGCTGTTCCCCTGAGAGCTCACTTGCCTGCACTACATGCTCCACGACGACATCTGCCACCACCACTGCTGCTGTCTCTGCATCCTCTGGCTACTGCAATGGCACGTACTGTGGATAGAGCCCCAGCCTTCAGTACTGAGGAGAACCAGGCCCTGCTGGACAGCCTCCTTCCACAGTACAGCAAGCTGTATGGGAAACCAGGGGAGCAGGTGAGTGTGCTGTCCACTGCCTTACTAATTGTGCATGTTGTCTGACTAGCAAGACGTACAGTGTGTACACCAGTGGCTAGCATGCTCACTGAGTAGTTGTCACCCCCAAAGTGTGTAGTCACATGCACTGAACAGGTATAGTGCAGTAACAGTGCATTACAACAAGGTTTGACTTCCCAGGCAATGATACCATTTAGTAACTGCTGGCAAACTGTTCATAGCCATAGTTGCACTACCTGTGTAGATCATATGCCCCTGTGATTGAGACATGTATATCCAACTGTGTGATGCACGGAAATGTTGCATGTGTAGTAATGGCCTTTTCACTTTGTCATCCTCACAGGTTGATGCCCACCAGAAGCAGGAGATCTGGCTGACCATCGTCCGGGCAGTACGATCTGTGGGGGTCTACAGGCGCAGGATCCGCAACTGCCAGAAGAGGTGGCAGGACCTTCGGGGCTGGACCCGGAGGATCGCAAGGGTCCAGCTGAAGCTGTCGCCTCCTCGCAGGAGGGGCGGACACCGGACCCTGACCCCCACATGCTCCGGATCCTGGCGGTGGTCTTCCCTGACCTGGATGGGCAGCTGAAGGCCAGACAGCAGCAAGGAGGGGGTAAGTGCTAGCCTCAACTGTGTACTATGACTGACATGCTCTATGCACTCCTTTAGCCTGGTTCCACTTCCACAGTACAACTGTCATGTCGTCCTGGACTCATGTCCCTCACTTGTGTCATGCCCCCTCCTCATCTGATACACAGGTGTGGCCCTTACAGTCTGTGACTTAGGTCACTTGGGTACTGTGTACTTGCAGTTACCTGTGGTTCAAGTTGGGGACAGCATCAGTTACAGGAACTTTGTGGTGGACTGCATGGGTGGTACAATTGCTCACATTGCCTGTGATCTGACATGTACTCTGGGTATGGCTTTAATATGTGTTCCAATTGCTGCTCTGACTCACCACATGTCTGGGGTATGTGCCACACACCCATGCTGCTGCAGAGACCAAGGTAGGAGCCTCAGAAGTATGTACATCATGTGTGTGACACATGCATAGCCACCTGCCTAGTGTTCAGGGTAATACCATGTTGCACATGGACCAGGACTGTAATGCCTACTCCGTACATCGAAGGCACTCTGTTCTCCCACTCCTGTGTGTCAGCATACATATTGGTCATTGTGAAGAGTGCACTCAGGTGTATGCCTCTGTGTCATCGTGGTGTGTCCTTGCTATTTGGACTCCTGGAGTGTTTAACAATTTGGGGTGGCCAGCCATCTGAGTTGTGACTATGGGATCTGCACATAGGTCAATGCATAGATCTCTGATCCCTTGACTGTGCACAATGTTGTATGAAACATTGAGGTGCAGGCAGCTTTGGTTCATTCTCATCAGACGGTGAAGTGCTCATGTGTATGGATTTGTGTTTGCAGTCACTCAAATGTCTCATTTGATTGACGTGGGATCATATCAGTCCTCATGATGTGGGTGGCCAGGGGTGCACATGTGCACCTGTCAGCTACAGGGCTTACCTTTCTAAAACTCCCCTGATTGTGACACAGTGCAGACTGGTGTTGTGTGTATGCACTGCCCCTGTGACAGGAGACAGTTATGACTGACTTGCCAGACAGGCCTGTGCCATGACATTCCAATCGCAAAGGGTGATCCAGCAGTGGTGTGATATGTCCTGCATGCACACCATTGTTGCATTGTCTATCAGGACATGAGGACATCATTGTGTCTGGTGATGGAAGCAAAACCCGCATATCAACAGAGACTTTGCCCATCACTTTTCCTGACACATGTACTGAGTCAGTGGCAGGAGATGGCATGTGTTTGGAGTGACACATTTCCATTTATTCTCTTGGATGTCCAACAACTGTGTATGTGGTGCATGTGTGCACATATGATTAGTCGCATACAACAGGCAGCAGACAGATGGGTGCATGTACAGGTAGGATATGTGTGGCATGACTGACTGTCAGGCATACAATGGGCTTCTTCAAATCAGTGTCAGCACTAATTGCAATGTCTAGCAAATGATGGCAGGGCTTGCTCTGTGATGTGCTGTACTTACTGTGGTGTGTGTGGTCAGTACAGGTGACTAATGTTGCTCTGTTTATCATGATTGTTTGCAGATACATCCACGGCCACAGGAGGAGACAGCTCCATGGACCAAGAGGAGCGGCAGAGCCAGACTGGGTCCACTGCAGGGGAGAGCGAGGGACCCAGTGGCACGGAGGGTGAGGGGAGCCACACTGAGGAGACCTCAGCTACGACCACCTCGGCTGGGGAAAACAGCACTTCCAGTGAGGACTCCCTTGTGGAGGCGGGTGTCAGCAGACCACAGACAGAATCGAGCAAGTCTGTCCCCGCCACCACCACCACCACCATCTCCACCCTCCCATCTGCTCCCATCCCACATGTCCGTGGAGGCTCCTGTGTAGAGGAGCGTGTCTCCTTCATGCCAGGCACCGCACCCTCTGCCTCTGTCCCCCCTGCTGCCCTGAGTGTGGAGTCTGGGGACTTACTTAAGCAGATCCATGTAGGGCAGACATCAATGCTGAGTGTCCTCCATGCACACACGGGTCTTTTGACACAACTGGTGTCATTCATGGAGGGCATGTCATCTGGCATGTCTGCCCTACATCGGAGCAATCAGTCCATGGCCTCCTCACTGACGGCAGCAGTGTTCCTCCTGCAACAGTCCCTCACCCCTCCTACCGCTGCCCCATCCACAATCCCCAGCACTCTACCTGTCCCAAGCACACACACACACACCGGCACCGGCACGCACCAGCACAGACACAAGCAGCACACAGACACACAAGCCAAAATCCAGACACACATGCATGCACAGTCAGGGGACTGATACCTCACTCACAGGGGATGGGGCCCAGACACACACACGTGCATCCACGAGCACTGCACAGTCCACAGATACCTCTCCCTCCAAAAGCCCTTCCCTTGCCTCACCTGCAACCCCCCCTCCCAGATGCTCTTCCTCTGTGAGATTGGCCTCTTCCCCACAGATACACCTGACACGAAGTCCAGGCGGAAGAGATGACCACCACACACAGAGGGGAGTGCCCCTCACACCCGGACACCCTCCCCCAGGCACAGGCAGACAGAGGACCCCATTCGAAAGTCCCCCCGGACCAGGAAGGGCAAGACCCCACCACCACCACCACGCAGCTCCACCACACAGTCTCTCTCCTTCATCCCCCAGGCCACCACTGCACAGGTTCCACCGCCACACCCTGCCCCAGGTTCCCCCACACACCGATACCGCATCCCCAAACTGCTTAGGCCCTCCCCCTACCACTTGCTCTTCCACCCCCAAACCAGACGCTTTGCCTGTTTGTGCCACTGGTGTGGAGACTGGGTCCCCCCTCTGTCCTGCCCACCTCATCTGCCCCCCTTCCACTCCCTTGGAGTTATGCACTGCAGTGGAGTCCACAACCACCCCGTCTGACTCGGGCACTGCAGTGGGGACCCAGTCCACTCCATCTGACCGGCCCACTGCAGTGGTTGCAGCACCCACACCATCTGAGTTGTGCCCTACAGTGGTGCCGGCCCCCACTGAGCCAGACACCTCCACTGCAGTTGCCGGTGACACTCCTGCACCCACCACCCCTTCACTGCCTCCTTCTGGCATCCCCTGATCCTGTCCCTGCGGTGCCTGGCCTGCCCCTTGTATGCCCCTCCGAGGGGGATGTCCCCTGTCCGTACCAGTGCAGGCAAGCAATGGGTGACAAGTTGTCACGTATCACCCTGTTGGGATTGTGTTTTTGGACTGGCCATTGGCCTTAGTTTCTTTTGGACTTCAAATTTTAATTTAACATTTGCTGAATAAAGCCTCTTTTTGTTTACTTGTGGTTTTTCTTTGGATGTACATGATGTAGATGAGTATCATCATGCATTTGCAGTTGTAATAGTGTTCAGATCATGAAAATGAAGTGTTGCTGTGATGGACTCCATGTGGTCCATGGGATATGTGTCCTAATGTAGTCTGGATCTATAGCATCCTTTGCTGCAGTCTGAGGGTGTAATGTTCAGCATTTGACACAGGGATGTACGTTTTGCATTTGTAAATTAACATCTTTGGCTTACACTGATGCACATCTGGTGAGCTTACCACTGTTCAATGTTTCTATTTCCCTGACTGTGTGCCCATCTCCACTGGACATGCAGTTTAGCACATCAATGTTGAAGGACTCATCTGTGTATACAGTGCAACTTGCTTGACACGTGTTTAGGGTGTATGCAGATGACTGACGTGACACTCCCGTACCCAGGCTGATGTGAGCAGAGCCTTCAGTGTGTTGTAGTTGTTGACTCACTGACCGAGTGTTCTGCTGACATGTTTGAGTCGTGCACAGACAAGGTTTGGCACAGCGGACCTTCCACAGGAGTGGAGTGCCCTCATGGCAGTGTGTAATCCCGTGACATTGCCTGGGCCCTTGTTGTGTGTTGTGTGAGCATGTCTGTGTGTGTTCCCTTCCGTTTTCCTACACAGGCTGTGTCCCTAGGGATGTTCCTGTTTGTGATGCTTGCTGAGTTGTCCTGTGTTCATCCAGCATCTTGGACCTGGTTTCTCCGGGATGTGGGTGCATGGCAAACTAATGTTCATCAGGTTGTCATCCCTAGTTGTCTTTGTTGTCAGGGCTGGGGATGTGGGCCAACGCAGATGGGACACAGTCAGGATTCCCTTGGCACTTGTTGGTTACACAAGTCATTTAATTTACAGTTTGTGGTAGCTTTCAGTGATTGTGACACGTTGTGTGTGTGACTGCTGCCACTCCTCAGGGTCAGAGCTGCAATGTTGGAAGTTGTCTATGTGTGTTCTTTGTGGGTCACCTTGGCTTCTTCATTGGTGTGTGACTGTGGCCGGGATCCCATTGATTGGGGTGGATTTCACGTCATGCCCATGTACGGCGTACTGTGCAGTGTGTCAGACATTCACAAGTCTTGTTGACTGGCCATGTGTGATGGGTTTCGCACCTTAGTTCCCACCACCCCCCCTGGGATTGTCATGGGTGCATGTGCAATGTCACCAGTCCATGTGAGCTTCACAGCTGCACATTGGTGGAGATCAAGGTGTGTGGTGTTGAGTGTGTGCAAATGTGAGCATGGCTAGACCCCTACCTCCATATTGGCTTTGGCTGACAGGCCGTGCTGATTGATTTGTGCTTGTGTAGGTGTGATGGTAGTTAGTTGCTCAGGACACATGGCTGTGGTTCACAGTGTGAATGACATCTACCTTTGTCATCACAGTGGGATTATCATGCAGGCTAGTGCCACCACAATGTGGGGTCCCTGGGAGTAGTCCTGTGGTGGGTCTGTCTCTTGCTGTGTTAGTTGCTGTTCCTACAAGCTTGTGTGACAAATGTAATTTGGGCTCCCTCTCATCTAACAATGCCTGATTGCCCACATAGGGGAATCCGATCCATGAGTTACTTTTGTGTGGCACTGTATACACATCTGTGTAATTGGGATTCAGGCCTCCTCATGTGTTGTGTGGTTGCCTGGGGACACTGGCACACCCCCCCATCACCTGTTGTGTTTGATATGCAGTGTGAGGCTGCCTGTTTGTGTTTGTGCATCTGCACCACTGCATTGGCATATCTTTAGTGTGTCATTGGCTGTATGTTGTTTGGTGGATTTCCCCTGCTGTCCTGGGACTCCTAGGTCATCAGTCAGCACAATAATCATGGTTTGTATGTCCCATTGCTGCCATGGTATGGTATTTGTTCACCTCACATCTACAGTATCCACAGGATATCTACATTTGTGTGTCCATTGGTGCAGATATGTGGGTCTGCATTATGATGGTCACTTCTGTCATTGTGTAATTGATAAATGTTGACAATGTCAGCCCCCATGGGTGATGTTTGTCTGCACATGGCCAAAGGTATGTCTTATTTGCACTTCACTGTTTGCCTCACCCAATCTATGTTGCTATGGGACACAAGCACTACTTTGCCACTGATGTGTTTGTTGTTGTGTGACCAGGAATCATCCATGCTGTTTGGCAGTTTATTTATTTATTTATATTATATTTTATATAGCGCACGAATCACCCCATAAGGGTATCTCAGCGCACGGACCGCCTAAGAGTGCCAAGGAGAAATGATTTAGAACAGCGATGTTTTTAGCAGTTTCCTGAAAACCAGGTAATCACTGCATTGTCGCAGAAGTAGGGGAAGTTCGTTCCAGTAAAGTGGGGCGATATGGTAAAAGGCCTTACCACCTTGGCCGGATTTTTTGAAACGCGGGACTTGTATCAGGGCTTTAGCTCCTGAGCGGAGGGGTCTGGAAGGTACATAATTGACAAATTTGTCATTTAGATAACTGGGGCCTAATCTGTTGACGGCTTTATAGGCCATACAACATATTTTGAATTTAATCCTTTTTCGTATGGGCAGCCAATGTAGTTTCTGAAGTAAGGGAAGGTAGGCCGTTCTAGGGGGAGCATTGGTTACCAGTCGTGCCGCAGTATTCTGGATGACCTGTAATCTGTTTAAGGCACTTTCATTGGCTGAAATGAACAATGCGTTACAGTAATCTAGGCGGCTTAAGATTAGTGCCTGCATCAGGGTTTTTCTGGAAGATAATGACAGAAAAGGGAAGACTCTTCTGAGCATGCTAAGATTGTGGAAGCAAGCTCCGATAGTAGAAGAGACGTGGTCTCCCAGCGTAAGTTTGTGGTCCAATCGGACTCCTAGATTTTTTACCACCTGTTTTGGACGAGGTGTGGGGCCCAGTTCCTCTGGCCACCAGCTAGGGGACCATTTCACAGTGGCATCGCCAAACAACATTATTTCCGATTTAGCCGCGTTCAGTTGTAGAAAATTAATTTTCATCCATTCTGCTATGGTCTTCATTCCTTCACCAAAGGTGGTTTGAATATTGGGGTTGGATTTATCAAATGAGAGGAGTAATTGGGTGTCATCCGCATAGGATATGGGGATGAATCCCAGTTTCCTCAGCAGCCTCGCCAAGGGAGTCACATAGATGTTGAACAAGGTTGGGCTCAAACATGAACCCTGTGGTACTCCCTTGGTCACCTTGGTGGTCTTAGAATGGTAAGGTCCTAGATTAACTGTTTGTGTTCGCTTAGACAGAAAGTTAGACAGCCATTTTAGAGCATTTCCTGTGATGCCTATGTCACCCAATCTACTGAGTAATATTTGATGGGAGATGGTGTCGAATGCCGCGGAGAGGTCAAGCAGCACCAGAAGTACTGCTTGACCCTCATCCAGCAGCATCCTAATGTTGTCTGTGACTGCTACGAGAGTGGATTCCGTGCTATATCTGGGGCGGAATCCAGATTGTGAGGAGTCCAGAATATTATTGGCTTCAATGAAATCAGAGAGGTGTGTGTTGATGTGCTTCTCCAAGATTTTTGTATGAAGGGGAAGGAGGGAGATTGGTCGATAATTTGTTACGTCTTCCGTTGAGATTTTGGAGTTCTTTTTATTGGGATTATTTGCGCGGCTTTCCAATCTAGAGGGAGGACTCCTTCCCTCAAGGAGCTATTAAGAATATCGCAAATGGGGTTAGCTAATTGTTTGTGTAGAATAGCTGTAATTTTTGCAGGTATAGTGTCCTGTGGAGAACCTGATTTTGCGCATTTTAAAAATGCTTCTGTACCTTCAATTGTAAGTAGTGGGAAATGTTCTAACAAGCAAGTTAATGGCGGGGTATGTAGGAGTTCCATTTCCAAATTAGTTTGAGGATTTATTGTGGAAGTAATTTTGTTATAGATCGTGTCAATTTTCTGAGTGAAATGGCTAGCTATGTTATCGCACAGCATTTGCGATGGAACTGATTCTGTGTCACAGGCTGTAGGACTTGTGAATGTTTTTAAGATTTGATAGAGGCATTTCTGAGAGCTCCCTGCTTGTTCAAGAGTGGTTGCAATGTGGGTTTTCCTAGCATTTTTCAGGTTGCGGTGGTATTGAATGAATGCCTCTTTGAATTTTTCTCTATCTGTTAGATCGTGTGAGCGCCGCCAAAGGCGTTCAAGTTTTTTGCATAAGCCTTTTTCTAGCCTCAGGGAGGTCGAATACCACGGAGCCTGACGTCGTTTTGTGTTCCTAGGGCATTGCTTCAGAGGGGCTAAGCTATCTATGGTTGCCAATAGACTGGCATTGAAAGAAATTAGACGTTTTTCAACATTTTCTAATTCCGAGTGTTGAGGTGGGCAAAATGTGGCTTCAAAAAGTGCTGGTGTGATTGAATGCCAGCGTCTGTAGCTTTTATTTTGATAGCATTTGGGAATAGGGTGTGCTTTGTGGCTGTTAATGTGAAATTCGACCATGAAGTGGTCCGACCAAGTCAGGGAATGAGTATCTACGTAAGCAACATCGGCAGCTTTTTCCATGACAACACTTAACTTTTGGTCATTGTGATGACGGGGGTTTAGACCCCATTGCCACAATGTTCAAAATGTGCTTCAGCTATGGATCCTACACTTACATTTTGGTCACTGTGATGATGGGGGTTTAGACCACATTGCCACAATGTTCAAAATGTGCTTCAGCTATGGACCCTACACTTACATTTTGGTCACTGTGATGATGGGGGTTTATACCCCATTGCCACAATGTTCAAAATGTGTTTCAACTATGGACCCCACACTTACCTTTCGGTCACTGTGATGATGGGGGTTTAGACCCCATTGCCACAATGTTCAATTGGGCTTCAGCTATGGACACCACACTTACATTTTGGTCACTGTGATGATGGTGGTTTAGACCCCATTGCCACAGTGGTCATGGTCTGCTTGCATTGTGGAGGCCACACACATTTATGTGTGACACATGTGATAGGGAGTCACATTGTAGGTTAAATGTCATGTTCAGTGTTGTAGGCATTTGACACAGACTACACACGCTTGTCATGATGTTGGGGTGATGTCTTTTTCTGACATTCCTTATGTTGGAGTATGCTGGTTGTGTCATGCATTACCCGTCCTATGAGTGGGGATGGTAGTGGTGGTAGGCATCCAGGCCCCCCTGAGTAGGGGTGGTGGTGGTGGTAGGCATCCAAGCCCCCCTGAGTAGGGGTGGTGTTAGTGGTAGGCATCCATCCCCCTATGAGTGGGGATGGTAGTAGTGACAGGCATCCAGGCCCCCCTGAGTAGGGGTGGTGGTAGTGGTAGGCATCCAGGCCCCCCTGAGTAGGGGTGGTGGTAGTGGTAGGCATCCAGGCCCCCATGGGTAGGGGTGATGGTAGTGGTAGGCATCCATCCCCCTATGAGTGGGGATGGTAGTAGTGACAGGCATCCAGGCCCCCTGAGTAGGGGTGGTGGTAGTAGTAGGCATCCAGGCCCCCATGAGTAGGGGTGGTGGTAGTGGTAGGCATCCATCCCCCTATGAGTGGGGATGGTAGTAGTGACAGGCATCCAGGCCCCCTGAGTAGGGGTGGTGTTAGTGGTAGGCATCCAGGCCCCCTGAGTAGGGGAGGTGTTAGTGGTAGGCATCCATACCCCTATGAGTGGGGATGGTAGTAGTGACAGGCATCCAGGCCCCCTGAGTAGGGGTGGTGGTAGTGGTAGGCATCCAGGCCCCCTGCGTAGGGGTGGTGGTAGTGGTAGCCATCAGGCCCCTATGGGTGTGTATGGCATTGGTGATAGCCATCCCGCCCCTATGGTTCTGCTGTTGCAAGTGTACGTCATTTCTGCATCCCTATGTGTGTGTGACATATGTCGGGTACGTGTCGTTTGTTTGTGTTGTGGGTGTTTGACTTACCGTCTGCGCCGTACGCGTCCGTACCGGTTCCGGTAATAGATGTAGAGTATTGGTAGGACCTGCGTGATGGGATTCATGGTTGGGTCGTCTCGTTCGGGTTTCGCGTGGCTTCGACTCGTACTCGTCGCTGGCTTGTTCGTCTCGTAGCCGTGGATCATCTTGTGGCGCGAATCGGAGCTTATGTGCAGCTCTCCCGGATGCTCTGACGTGCCAGACGTAGCGACGGGTTCGGCACGTACGGAAGGCGCATCGTACTAGTCCGGCCGGAAGGTGCGGTATATTTGCTTCCGTGCGACTCGATTCAGCGTTTACGGATCCGGCTCGGGCGGGGAACAGGAGCTGGAATGGGTACGTACGGCTGGGTCGTGATCTGAGCAGTTATGCGCATCGTACTTGCTCGTTCGGACGACTGTTTGAATCGGTCGGGAAACACGCGTTCGGCTTGGTTTTTTCCCGGACGAATAGTGTTAGGTGCGCTTCCGGCCAAGATCGGAATCGACCCCTAGGCCATTTGTCCATGGCCAAATGAGCAAAAGCAAAGTCCATGTGCAGTTGTTTCATTTTGATGAGCCGTGGGTATAGGTCCTACCCATAATTCAGACCTTCTGCACAGAGGATGCTGCACATTGCTACGGCTATGTGCATATGGGTTGGCTGGAATGGAGCCCAAGTTATAAGCCATGGCATGAACAAAGAGTTGCAGGCATGGCCAAAGGTCACACATTGTTAGCTTAGTAGAATAGGCCGAGGTCCAGGGCCTGGCCGTAGGTATTCAGACATGTCCTCCCAGTTAAAGACTGTGAGCTGCTGGTTTCGGATAGGGCTGGGTGTAGGGCATAACAGTACACCAGGCCTTGTGCAGCTCAGAGCCTGCTGCACATGGCAGAATACAAATTGCAGGTGGGTATAGTGGAACGGGGGCTGGGTGCAAGGCCTGGCCACATCCGAGGCTGTGCCTCAAGTTTCCTGTGCATGCCCTCCCTGATTTACATGGGACTGAGGCAGGGCGAAGTTCCTTGCCATAGCCCAAGACCTGTGTCTAGAGCTGTCTGCGCTCAGTCAAACGCTGTTCACTTCTGGTTGGGTAGAACAGGACCTGGGCACAAGGCCTTGCCATAATCCAAGCCCTGATCCTAGGGATCACTTCTAATGTGTGAAGGCAGTGCACTGGGACATTGGGAAGGATGTGACCTGGCTCAGTGTCTTGCTCAAGGCCAACTCCATGCATAGTGATGATTGATATGCACAAATTAAGTGTGTGCACAACTGCTTCGAATGAGAAGGTACTGATTGAAGTTGACCATAAACAAACATCAAATAAAACTTTTTAAAGGTAAGTAATAGGTGCCTTTGCTTTTATTAAATACTTTTTTTTAAACCTTGGGAATTCCATGACATATTATAGTTATGCTCATAAAGCAACCCATAATTCCCCAGTTATGGAAGGCTACAAAGTATGCCCAGGTATGTGTCTTGAGCTTGCTGTGATAAAGGATTCAAGCTGCACCAGGCGGATGAAGCCTAACTATGCTGAAACCAGACTGGAGGTGTTTGTTTTCTCATTCAGAGGGCAGGATGTGCTGGACTGGTCCTGTTGGAGAAGGACCAGAACTGATTTGCATATAGCTGGTTCCTGTCTGAGGTGACATGGTGGGCAAAATATGGACGGACTAGGATAATTACCAGTGATTGAGATTAACTCAATCAATCATCCCATCACCTTTTTGTTTACCTCAAGGCCTCACACATGCCATCACTGGTGACATCTTGAATTATACCGTTAATTACATCATTTATGAGGTTACATAGGAAATCATCAATGACATCCCTGTTGTGAACATTTTGATATCACAAAATACTTTCTCTTTTCTTCTACATATACAAGACAAAATGTTTTTTAGGTGTGCTTTGAGAAATAGAGATATGCACATATGGGAAAAAGTTGTGAAAATAAAAATTAAAAAGAAATTGATTATTTATGGTTTATTTTATGGGAAGAATGAAATTTGCTTTTCTAACCATGCTACAAGTTGTATATAACTTGATACTTCAAAGATAGCGAGACACAGCTGAGCCCAGCCTCTGAGAGCTGAGATGTTTCTCCTGCAGAGCCTCCTGCTTTCACCTACTTGAGTAGAGCCAGGACATCCTGCCCAATTAATAAGATTAGAACCACTAAGAGATTCACAACATCAACAGTGTAGTTTTTGAACTCCTCTGAATGCACACCATTATAAGTGATTACTTGGCTTCAAAAATAACCTGTAATCACAAATTCAGATCACTAGCACCACTCCTGAGGAGATCCCCAAGAAACGAGAGGCCGAAGCACGTTTACACATGATTTCAAGGCACAATAGGACTTAAAGGACAACACTAACTAGTCCCATGTGGGAACCATCATATACACAATAAAAAGGGTTGATCTCAATTTATGACCAATATCTCTTCAACCCTTGACCCGAGCCATTTATAGTGGATTTTCAAAGTCTACCCTGACTGTATTCAAATCATGTCTCAATTGTTACATAAATTATTGGACTGGTATCCATTTTGTTGCACCCTATGCTTGTTATGCTATATTGACCTCACCAACCATAAAGTTAATACATTTATTTTAAGCTTTCGCCTTTTCACCTTGTTTGATCACCTCCACTGGTGAAGGACACTTATTTCTCCTTGTGTCGGAAAGATCTTAAGGCGAGTCTCCATTTTGAGCAGGACTAGACTCCATTTTCTTCCTGATCATCGGCATGTTTACCTTTGGCGTAGATATCATCTGTACTTATCTTTGTTGAAACCTGTGAAGGTGTCAAGTCATCCAGACAAGACTTTTGAGAAGACATAAGATTATTCACTCTTCCTTTTTTTAAATTGGTCTTGGGAGCCCAAAACAACATTTAGGGGCCCATTACGATGGCGATCGGAAAACCTCCCCGACCGTCATGGTAGCGGGAAAAGACCACCCGCATGGCCCGCGACATCATCGCCGGTCGAATTACGATGACCCGCGGTCGAAATCCGACTGCGGTGGTCTGATCGCGGGCCTTAACATTGCGGAGGTTGCTGCTGCACCGCCGCAATGTCGAAAGGAGCATGTCCTGCATTTCCCTGCACTGCGTGGCAGGCACTGCACAGTGCCTGCCACCTGGTACAGGGAAATGTAGGGGGGGGACTATGGGTACCTCCCCAGTGCACCCACACCCCCCCAAAACTTTGGGGGCCCGCAACGGGCCCCCGGAAGACAATCTCCGCATGCCTTTCCATGGTGGTCTGACCGCTGAGGAAAGGCTGGCTACCGCCGGCATCATAATCGTGCCGGGACGATTGCCTACCGGCGGAAAAGCGGCAGACGGTCTTTCCGTCCGCCGCGGTACCCCCGCCATGCTATTGTGGCGGGGGGTAAAAGGCCGTCCGGCGGGGTGTTTTGGCGGGCGGATCGCCACCGCCGGTCGGGCGTTGGCGATCTGCCCGCCATGCTAATAGGCCCCATACTTCCTCTGGTGTTTTCACAGCCACACCTTTCAAATTATTGTTAGCTTCAAGTAGGAAGGTTCACTGACAGAATATCAACACCTAAAATATCCCCATACCAAAATATCGAGTTTTAAATAACGATGTCAAAAATATCAACATCCTATATTTATAATGGTAAGTACAAAAATATCAAAAAAAAATATCGATATAAAAAATATAGTTGTACAAAATATCGATTATATATATATATATATATATATATATATATATATATATATATATCTTCCACTTCAGGATCCCAGTGGTACCACCATCCAAAGAAAGGCGCAACACCAGGAAACAGACTCCAAAGGCAAAGTTAGAAAGTAAAATGATGATTTATTCGAGCATCAAATGTCCAAATGACGCGTTTCGGCCGCCAGACATGCGGCTTGATCACATAGCGCTCTACTGGTGAAAGGGTGATATTTATACAGATGTGTTAGTGGCAGTGTTTCTACTATGTTCATGGTGGTGACTGAGGAGTTTTGCAGCGTATGACTGTGGGCAAAATGCAGTAAAGCACATGTGTGACATCATGTTTTACTCCAGTGAGTACCGCAAGTGTAAGCAGACTATAAATAAGCTGCCTGTCTGCTGAAGTCAGTGATAGCCCCAGTCCTCCCGCATATGTATCCTGGAAGCTGAAATCGGTGCCAATGGCGTCCCCAATTTCAATCATCTGAGCGTGTAAGTACACAAAGCTGCGGAAAGAATGCCGAATTGTGAGCAGTTTGAGAAACAAATATCGTGTGCTAATACATCTTAAACACGCGTTAAAATCCCCACATTGAGCGAGTCAGTAAATTACTGCTCTCGGCGCGTTTCTAAAGATAAATCAAAAACGCCTGTGGAACAACTAACGCGTCTAGACGCGGTGCACATTAAGACGGGAAGCATGTCTCTGTTAAGAAAACATGCTGAAGTTTCCCAACAGCTCATAGTACGAAGTTGAGTCATGCCCAAACAATGTATGTGTCAGTGGTATTATGTTCACGGTGCGCCACAAGCAGCACTAAATGCTAGCGCTGCGTGTAAAACCAAGGCTAAAGTGGAAATTTCCAAGTCAAGCTTTGGTGCAAATACAGATACAAATGAAATAACTGCATAAATGCAATGAATCTCGAAACTGCCACTAAATATAACAAAAAGTTAAAAGTGTGAGTGAGGGTGAAATGTGCACATGGGCGTGTATATACATGTTGAGGAAAGCGTGAGTGCAAAAATAAGTAAAGTTACTAAAGTGTAGTGTTTGTGCCTCCTCAAGAGCATTTAAGTGACATAAAAATGCAAAGAATGTACTGAGGAAAAGATGTGTGCGCAAGCGCAAGAAATATTCCAAAGACTGTCCGTGCTTGAACAAAATATGACTAAAGCAGCAGTGGGTGTATAACACAGCGTATTGAGAAAAAGTAACAATCTATATGTACGTTAGTTGCCGTTCAACATAGGTTACAAGCCTGCAGTGCCTATGTTTGAAAAACAAAATTTAGACAAATAAAATGACAGTATGAATACTGGGTAATGTCTATGTGGTCGCACATAGCATGAATGACGGGAAACCCAACTACATGTAAATACAGTCGGTGCACGGGCAGAGCCTAATAGTGGAATATAAACAATAGATGTACAGAGTGAAATATATACAGGTGATAACATAGATATACAGCTGTGAAGCGATGGTATGCTCACTAAGGATGTGAATGCCATGTTATGCTATAGGAAGTGATGCAGATCCTCCGTGGTGTTGAGCCCAGCGGGCGACTTGGTATTGAATTGCAGAATGTATCTACTCTCCAACTGCCTCAAAAGCTTCTCCCTGTTACCACCCCGTCTGAGTGGTGGGACACAATCAATGACTGAATAGCGGAGGTGCTCTAGATTGTTATTGTGCACGTCCTTGAAATGCCTGGCTACGGGGTAGGCTGGGTCATTGTTAACTATTGCTCTGAGGTGCTGGAGAATGCGCAGGTGCACTTGCAATTTAGTGCTCCCGATGTAGCGCAACCCGCAGTTACATTCTAACATGTAAACCGCAAAGTCAGTTCTGCAAGTGAGTCTGTGCTTGATAGTGAGTGGCATGTGTCTAAAGGCTGAGTCTACCTTTGTGATGTTCTTGCCAAATTTACAAGCCCTGCAACTCTGGCATTTGACAAAACCCTTTCTGTCCGCTAGACAATAAATATTAAATATGTTAAATAATAAATTAATATAAAAAATAAAGTAGATTTAATATACAGTTTAACAAATATAACAATTAAACTTAATTAAAAAAAGTTAAACACACATACATAATAATTAATATATATATTTACTTTAAAACAATTAATAAACTATTAATTTAAATTTATTTTATCATTTTAAAATTATATAAAAATTTACAAATATATATATATATGTATATATACCAATAACATAAAATCTAATTAAACAACATTTTATTATAAATTAAAACATTAAACTATTTAAAAATCTTTAAACTTACATTTCCCACTCCAGTCAGTTCAACAGTAGGGAAAGTGTTGGATAGCAAAGGGGTAAAAATTACTGCAACAGTAGGGAAAGTCTTGGATAGCGGAGGGGTAAAATTAGGGGGCATATTAGCAAGACCCACGTTAAAATTATCGCCGTTTTAGCGGCAGGAAACTGCCGCTAAAACGGCGATAATGGGCTTGCTAATATGGGTTATGGAATTCCAATAGAAGCCCAGGTTAGATGTCCTGCACATCTAACATGGGCTTCTATTGAATTCTATAACGCATATTAGCAAGCCCATTATCGCCGTTTTAGCGGCAGTTTCCTGCCGCTAAAACGGCGAAAATTTTAACGTGGGTCTTGCTAATATGCCCCTACGATTCCCACTCCAGTGAGTGCAACAGTAGGGAAAGTGTTGGATAGCGGAGGGGTAGAAATTACTTTTCCCACTCCAGTGAGTGTAACAGTAGGAAAAGTGTTGGATAGAGGAGGGGTAAAAATTAATATTCCCACTCAAGTGAGTGCAACAGTAGGGAAAGTGTTGGATAGCGGAGAGGTAAAAATAACTATTCCCACTCCAGTGAGTGAAACAGTAGGGAAAGTGTTGGATAGCGGAGGGGTACAAATGACTATTCCCACTTCAGTGAGTGCAACAGCGGGGAAAGTGTTGGATAGTGGCTGGATAACATTTACTATTCCCACTCCAATCAGTGCAACAGTAGGGAAAGTGTTGTATAGCGGAGGGGTAAAAATTAATATTCCAACTCCAGTCAGTGCAACTGAGGGGAAATTGTTGGATTGCGGAGGGGTAAAAATGACTATTCCCACTCCAATAATTGAAACAGAAGGGAAAGTGTTGGATAGCGGAGGGGTGAAAATTACTATTCCGACTCCAATGAGTGCAACAGTAGGGAAAGTGTTGGATAGCGGAGCGGTAAAAATGACTATTCCCACTCCAGTGAGTGCAACAGTAGGGAAAGTGTTGGATAGTGACAGGATAAAATTTACTATTTCCACTCCAATGACTGCAACAGTAGGGAAAGTCATTATTACATAAATTTACTTTTTTTATTTCCTATTCTATAGCACCACACAATTCACAAACCACATCTAAATTTAAAAATTTTTACTTCCATAATTAACATAATTAATTACAAATTAAAGAAATATTATTAATTAAAAAACAAACTAAAACTCATAAAAAATTATTTAACTTCACACACTTTACCGATATAATCCCCACAATGCATTGCTAAAATTAAACTGTAAAAAAATTAATTACATTTAAAATTATTTTCAATTAAAAAGGTAATAGTATTTAACAACTAATTATAAAGTAAGTAAAATTAATTTACTCCTTCCCTTTACCCCTATAAATGTAAAACCCACACACAAAAAATATAAACAAATACCCTAATTAAATATCAATGAATTAATTAATAATAATGATCAACTAGTTATTAATTGATTAAACATAAATTACTTCCCACCCTTTACCCCTATAAACCCCACAACCCGCACCTAAAATTAATTACACAATTTCCATAATTAATTTACAATCAATTAATTAATATAAATTATCAACTAATTATTAATGAATTAAACATAAATTACTTCCCACCCTTTACCCCTTTAAACCACACAACCAGCACCCCAAAAATTACACAATTACATAATTAATTACCAATTAATTCATTAATATTAATTAACAACCAATTAATAATTAATTACAAAGAAATTACTTCCCACAGTTAACACTATAAAATCTCAATTAAATAAATATTAATAAATAAAAAATAATCATTAATTTATTATAATAATATTACTTCCCACCCTATTTCCCTATAAACCCACAGCCCGCTATGGAACTAAAAAACACAACATTTAATTAAAATAAAATTGATAACTACAAAAAATTTAACACATATATTAAAAAACATAAACAATACTTATACAAAAAAACATACATCACATACATTTAAAATATAAACTAAAATACATAACACTAATTAAAAAATTGATATTTTAAACAACTATGGGGCCTATTAGCATGGCGGGCGGATCGCCACCGGTGGCGATCCGCCCGCCAAAACACCCCACCGGACGGCCTTTTACCCCCGCCACATTAGCATGGCGGGGGGTACCGCGGCGGACGGAAAGACCGTGCGCCGCTTTTCAGCCGGTAGGCAATCGTCACAATTGCCTACCGGGCGGAAAAGGCCTATAATATTATGATGTGGGCGGTGTTATGCCTTTCCATGGCGGAGACTCCGCCATGGAAAGGCATGCGGTTTTCGCATCGGGGGACTGTTGCGGGCCCCCAGGGGTGTGGGGGGGTGGGGGGCTGCACTTGGGGGGGTACCTATGGTACCCCCCAACATTGGCATGGACAAGGTGGCAGGCACCACGCGGTGCCTGTCACGTTGTGCATGCCAATGCACAACATGCATATATTGCATTGTGGCGGGTGCTGCTTACAGCACCGCCCGCCACAATTCAATATATGCGGGATGCCACCGCCACCGTGGCGGTGGCATCCTAATTGCCAGTGCGGGACCGCCGCACCTCTTGTGGGTGGTCCCGTTTGCCGTTGCGGTGGCGGGCAGACACAGTCCGCCCGCCATCGTAATGGACCCCTATATTCTTGCAAACGATATTAATGACTTCTATATTTTTGAAAACGATATTTCTTTCCTTAATTTCGATATTCTTGACAACGATATTCTTGCTATTGATATTTCTGTTTCACGATATTTACAGCTCGATATTTGTGTAGGTCGACATTTCCAACTTGATATTCTGTCTGCATACCAAGTAGGAAAATTTATAAATCACATTGTTGGTATGCAGCACAGCTCAAGGTAAGAACCCAAGTTGGTGGTCCCAAATTCCTCAACATACATTTTAGTTCTGCATGTCTTCAGATCCAATATTTATTTTCACCTTGCTGACATGCCGTAATACTTATTACGTTTATATTCCAGGTTTTTGTCATTGCTTCCCACTTTATTTAAGAAATCTTTAGCTACTATATTATTAAATCATGTTCCAGTTTGCATCACTTGTGCAGCAGCATAAGAGACAACAGATAATTCACTTTCATATAGTAAAGTGAAAATATAAGGTATGTTTTCCCATTAAACGCGAGTCTTCTGAACATAGGGGGTCATTACGATGGCGGGCGGACTCGAGTCCGCCCGCCATCCTATCGGTGACTGGGACCGCCCGGAAAATTGCTGTCCGATGGCGAAGAGCATGCCACCGCACGGCTGGCGGTGGCAGACCCTCCGCCATCGTAATCACCCCCATAGTCTTGTACAACAATATTCTGATGCAGGAATTGGACAATAATCATAATGCCTTGGTTTACCTGTTGGGAATAAAATTGGAAAACATTGAGCCTCTAAAGTTTTTTTCAAATACTAACAGGATCTCCTGTAGCCTCTCTCAATTAATAGAGTTCTAATGCATCACTCATGAACTCTTTTGAATGCAGTGGGTGTATACTATAGTGCTCATATGTTTTTTCTGAGTAGTCTTTACTAATTTTCAGAAACTGGCCTTGGTGTGTATGAAGTCATTAGGTTTCAAATTCTGGTAGTGTATGTTATTTTCTAATAAGTATGAAATAGCCTCTTGTTCTTTGGAAATGCTTAGCAAAACATGGCAATTTGTTTTATCTTTTATTGGCACTCCATTAACTAATGCAACAAAAGGTTCTTCTAATTTGTGCTGTGCTCTTGCAATTTCAATGTTGCTTTTAAAATTAAATGGGAGGAAAAACAACCTTTCCTTTTAGTGCACACACTCATTCCTGAGCTTGATATTTTCCAGATTTTGCTTGCATTCTAATAATAGTTTGAAAAGGATGTAAAGTTTGAATTAAGATACTTTCATATAAATTCAAATGTTGTAGTTCTGCAGATATAGGATACATTTGCACATTATTCCAAATTGAACGCAAAGGATAAATTTATGGTCACGTTTCCCAAGGCAATAATAACATACAAGTTGAGCAGGAGAAACATTATATCTGTTTTCTCCAATAAGATAATTAACAAGTTTTTTCCAAGCACCTCTGTCTTCTTTTTCCATTTTTTGCAGCAAATAAATATATTTAATTTGTTTTCCATAATATGTGCGTCTACAGCAAATGCAGACTTTGGGGCCTATTACGATGGCGGGCGGACTTTGTCCGCCCGCCACCGTAACGGTAAACGGGACCGACCGCCAGAGGTGCGGCGGTCCCACGATGCAAATTAGGATGTGCCCGCCACACTGGCGTGCGCATTCTTGCCATTAACATTGCGGCGGGCGGTGCTGTAAACAGCACCTGCCGCAATGTTAAAGGTGCATGTAGTGCATTGCAATGCACAACGTGACAGGCACAGCGCGGTGCCTGCCACCTTGTGTATGGCAATGTACCCCCCAGTGCCCCACACCCCCGGGGGCCCCCAACGGGCCCCCGAAGCCAATCTCCACATGCCTTTCCATGGCGGAGTCACCGCCATGGAAATGCATGCACACCGCACACATCATGATATGGATGGCGGTGCCTGCAAGGCACCGCCACCATACTGTGTGCCTTTTCCGCCCGGCCGGCAATCCGACCGGCGGAAAAGCGGCGGACGGTCTTTCCGTCCGCCGCGGTGCCGCTCGCCATACTAATATGGCGGGGGTGACACAGGGACATTTGGCGGGCAGATCGCCACCGCCGGGCCGGTGATGACCACCGCCGGCCCGGCGGTGGCGATCCGCCCGTTATCCTAATGGGCCCCTTTATTTGGAATTTCTGAAATGGTTTTGTGTAATTGCAAAATATCCAAATCCTACTGTTTAAAGTCCATAATTGGATTGTCCATTGTACTTTCTGGGTATAAAATATTTAGATACACCTCATCTTCAGACTCGTCACCAAAGTATTTTGATTGTATATACTTTGTAATTGATAGCATCTTCTCAGGATTAGAGTATAATAGAGCAGCATTTATTAGCTCCAATTGTATTGTAGGCCCTTTATCAAAGTATAAAGTTCATACTAGTTTTCGTATACTGGAATGATGAGTTGAAAGCATTTTAATACACATATACTTTTGAGGGCAGTCTAAACTATGGCCTTGTACCTGTGTAATATATTGAAATGGGCAGCAGTCCAATGTTGCAAATGTTTAATTCTACCTTGTAAATGTTTTTTTTAAATAGTTATTAACTTTTGTAGTTTTTCCATCTATTTTGTCTCAGTCTTACATATTGAAGCACAATTCCATTTGTAAACAGGATGTTTAGTTGTTTTGTCCTGAAAATCCTGTTTTGAGTGCTGTTACATTTTTCACTTTTTTTAACCCCATGACAGAGCCATGCATACCTTCATAGCAAAGTCCTTCACTGTTTACATATAGTGCCCAATTAGTGTATGTATGGTAAAATTCTTCCGGAAAGTATGGTTCAGTACTCGCTGTGTGTCTCCGCAAGCCTCAAAATATATTAGAGACATTTAACCGATTCTATGTTTTTTTCCTAACTTATAGAATTTATAAGTTTGATTTAAACGTGTCAGTGTTTTCATGTGATTTATTGTTAAAATAAATAATTTTCTTTTCACAGCACAGGCATTTTGAACAATCAAGTGAACATATTGTTTAGGTTTCAATTCTGCTGTATGGTTTTTGCAAGTAGGATAAGTTTTCAGCAAATTGCCAGGTACTCTGTTTTTAAACTGTTTGCATAGAATATTTCTGAGGATCTCCCTCTTTTTATGAGTGTTCAACAGAGAAGAATTCACTTATATGTTTTTGTAGATGTGTTGCCTAGACATATTAGCATTTGTGGGAATTATTTTCCATGCAGAAGCATATTATCAGTGCAAACTCCTTTGCAAACATGCAGTAATACTCTTGTCACTTTTATTTTTTGAACGTCAAGGTTGTCCTTTTGTAGTTGCTGGTACTTGCTCTCTAATATATTTAGAGTACATTTTAATTTTTAATTTTATTCTGCTAAAAAGACATCATGGTAACAGTAGCTATACCTGTATATAAAAATAGAAAACAAAGCAATACTCCTATTATCAATAATTACAGTGAAGTATAACTGACACATTACATGTACATCTAACAAGTTTTGTTTGTAAAACATTATGCAACTTTATTTCTATTTACCTTTTATAAAAGTAAATAGTGTTATTCTTTTCCTAACAAGACAACACTATCAAATAAATAGGTGCATCTCCAAGCTTTAATTGAACTACAGTTCTAGTGCAGCCATTCAACAATGTACATAGAGTTTGCAGAAGTCTAGTAGTATTGGGCTATGTTTCTAGCCCAATGATACTTGCAATGCAATAGCAATTTGTGTAACATTCAAATTGTATTTATAAAAAACTATTCTATTGGTAATTTTTCTCGTGTGATTAAAGTATGTCTTTCACCCCAGTTATAAACAAATCACTAAGGGCCCGATTACGATGGCGGAAGGACCGTCACTGTCAGCCCGGTGGTGGCGGTCCTTCCCACATCGGACCGCGATTTTCCCACTGCCAGATTACGATGGCGGTGGGATCCAGACCGCGACTGCGGCGGACGCAAAGACCGTCCGCCACGGAACCGCCACAGGCAATCGTTCCGATTGCCTGGCTGAGCGGTCTGCATCTGTAAAATGGTGGCGGTGCCTTGCAGGCACCATCCTCCAAATTATGATGCAGTCTCCAGCCAGCCTTTCTGCGGCGGGTAAACCGCCATTGAAAGGCTGGTGGAGATTGGTTTCGGGGGCCCGTTGCGGGCCCCCAATGTGTTGGGGGTGTATGTGCACTGGGGGCATTTCACTGCACCGAGTGGCAGGCACCGTGTGGTGCCTGCCACGTAGTGGAGTAAAATGCACCACATGCATTTTTAACACCGCGGCGGTGCAGCGGTCAGCAGCACCCACCACAATGTTAAAGGTGCAGGATGCGACCGCCACGGTGGCGGTCGCATCCTGATTTGGTGTGTGGAACTGCCGCAGGTATTGCGGACGGTCCCGGTCGCCACCACCATGGCGGACGGACTCCAGTCCATCCGCCATAGTAATCGGCCCCTAAGTACACATAATTGGTGGGTTACCCTTGTAATACTATAGTCTATTGGTTTACATGGTCATATGATCTTAAATTTCATAGAAATTGCTGTAGCTACTCACTACTATTTTTAAAGTGTGCAGTCTAGTCTTTTGGCAATGAATGTGCTGTCCTAGTAGTGTTTGGGCTATGTTAGCAGCCCAATCTCACATATAACCGATCAGCCTGTCTGTTTCATAGGTATACAATGTTACACACAATGCGATTGGCCAGTATTGTAGCTGAGTACATCCATGTTTTACTTTACTATATCCAGTTAGTGTTTCTTGAAGGTTTTTGGAAGTCTTGAAAGAAGATGGCTTGTGTGTGGATAATTGGACACAGTTACATCTTTTGGGCTAGAGAGAATGACAATAGCGAGGAATTGAGCATAATTTAGGTATGGCAAATGTTGACATAACATGGGTGGCTGAGGAACAACATCCTACCTGCAATTTAATCTCTAATTGTCAGCATCCACATTTTATAATTATTCATTGTGGAGGTAATAATATTGATCACGTCATTGGTGTATGAATTGAGATAGAGATGAAAGAAACTTTGAAATATTTAATGACTCTATTTCCTCCTACCCATTTTGTATATTCAAATATTTGTAAAGGATAAAATGGAAGTACTCAGTAGCAAATGTGGTAAAGTATGAAAAAATACTCAGTCATATCAACAAAACTGTGTCTGCTTTCCAAAGAGATCACACCATGTCTTCTATATATTACCTCAATATTATGTTTTGGAAACTTTACCTATACCGTGCAGATGGTGTACATTTTACAGCAAATATCTTTATTAATAACATTCGCCAACTCCTACAAAACCATATTTAAAACCAAAGAACACACATTTGAAATAAAAGGCTCTGTTAAGAGCCAACCTAACAAGAGGTTGAGTAAATGTGAAAATACATGGGTTATTTTCCAAAACATACTTTTACGGTGCTGCGATATTCTCAAGAGACTTACGCAAAAGTACTATCGTAATTTAAAAAAAGATATTTATACATTTCCAAACATTATTCCCTACATAGTACCACAATACTGACCTAATTATAATTACAATTACAACTCTGAACTTCTGTTCAAAGACATTATTAAGGTGTATTGCAAAACACACTGAAACTGCTGTGGAAAACAACATGGCTGCCCCGAGGTTTTGGAAAAGTATACATTAGCCAATCAGATAATCCTTTGTCATTGCTATGTACTAGGCCTGGGCGGTAAATTCCGTTTCGCTTGCGGAATTTGGGTAATTTCGCGTTCTGCGGAGAACGCGGAATTGCCAAAAATTCCGCGATCCGCGGCTTCGCGGAATTCTTTGCTTGTTAGCGGTTTCAAAATGCGTGTTCGCGAGATATTTTTCCCCGAGCACGCAAACAGCGTTCGCGAACAGGAAAAAAGCATCGCGAACGGGCGGAACAAGCAATTCCGCATGTTCGCGGAACTTTTGTGTGCTCGCGGAGATTTTATACCGTTTCGCGGAGCTTTGCGTAGCGCGACTACTCAAATTCCGCCCACCCCTATGTACCAAGGTTGAACCGCAGTACTACAGTGGAGACAGACATACCAAAATAAATACATTATATCTTCACATTTACTTACTTTACTTAGCTGCACTACTACATCAGTGATGTCATTTTAGATGTCATCAGTGATGTCACTGACCATGTCATGAGTGATGTAATATGTGAGGTCATAAGCAGTGCATTGCGCGGGCACAAGTTATAGCTCAGCTCACTATAACTGCTGAATTTCACTGGTTTTGTACAAGTAAAACCTGAGCCTAACTATAACGCCCCTGTAACCTTTGGTCTTTTTCAGTGCATTTCTAAGGTTTTTTTTTATTCCATTTCCTAACGATAACATTCCTGTAACCTTTGGTTTTTTCAGTGAATTTCTATGGGTGTTTTTTAAGTAGAACTCGTGTTTGCAGAGTGGTGGAGAAAGGAGGCTGGGCCTCCAACCAGCTCTCAGGAATCCCACTGTGTAGGACATACAAGAGGTACCAGGAGGGCTTCTTGGCTCCCCAGGTCCCTCAAGAGTAAAGTGGACTTCATCCCCAACCAGTAGTGCACCACAAGACGCATTTGCAGAGTGGTGGAGAAAGGGGGCATGTCCTTTGAAGACCTCTTAGCATTCCTGCTGTGTGGGACTTACTGGAGATAACAGGAGGGTATTAGGCCCCCAAGGACATCCTTGGGTGCCAACTACCCCTCCTGTTACCTCCATTAAGTCCCACACAGCCGGATTGCTAAGACCTCGTAGGAGGCCACACCCCCTTTCTCCACCACTCTGCAAACGCTCCTCCTGGTGCACTGCTAGTAGGGGGATGAAGTCCCCTTGGCTATTGAGTGCCCTTGGGGGCCAACTAGCCCTTCTGTTACCTCCAGTAAGACCCACGCTGCTGGCTTGGTGAGAGGTTGTCTGAGGCCATGCCCCCATTCTCCACCACTCTACAAACGCGCCTCTTGGCACACTGCTGCTTGGGGGAAAAAGTCCACTTTAGTCCTGAAGCCCTCAGGAGGCAAGGGTACATCATCCCCCACCAGCAGTGCACTGAGAGGTGCGTTTGCAGAGTGGTGAAGAAAGGGGACGTGGCCTCCAGCCACCACTCAGCAATACAGCTGTGTGGGACTTACTGGAGGTAACAGGAGGTCTTGTTGGCCCCTAAGGACCTGTAGTGTAGCTCCTATTTCCCTAATAGGCTCTGCGCATTGGAATAATATATCCTATAGGTTTGACATAGGACTAAGGTCAGTATGTCCCTATCGAGTATATTAAACTTATTTACTTGTGCAAGCTAGCTCAGAGGCCACTAGAAACTCCTTGACAACAAGAAGGGAGTAGTTTCTGGCAGCCGCAAAACATGACCACTTTGTTTCCCTTTAGAATCAGAACGTGTCCCAGAGTCGTGGAAACAATAGATAACTATTTCACTCAGCTCAATCGTGCATGCTTAATTTTCTCCAAGTTACACAGAAAGAACAGACGGGCGTTTCAATAAAAGATTTATTGAACAGTCTTGTTTCTGGTGTAAGTAAAATGTGCTGTTACGATCACAAGACAGTATGCGAGATAAATAATGTACAGTGTGAGCAGTAGAAATAAATAATACTGCGATAGCATTATCTTTTAGTATATATGCATTTACATAAATGGCACAGACTAAAAATGCGAGTACTCATACGATGCGTTTCTAATCTAGTTCTACCCCAATGTACCTAACCTAACCTAGGTGTAGGGAGAGGTATGAAGTAGGTGAAGTATTCCTTACTATGGTATACTAAGAGTATGTTAAGCCTAGTATGCCTAGTATGCCAAGAGTCCCTCTAGATTCTTAGTCAGCTCCATACCTTAAGAATGAGAGAGGTAGGAATCTCTTGCCAGACTCGAACTCCAACACCCCGCAAGGGAAGTCAGATCACTGGAAGCTGGACTCTCTGCGTGCAGGGATGACAGCGTCTTCTCAGTGCGTCAGGCCGGGAAACGGGCTCCTCTGAAGTCGAGGTCTCCTCTGATTTACAGGGGCTAGGGAAGGTATATTTATACCTGAGAAGTACCTAAGAATGTTAGCATTGACGTGAATTGGACAGAGGAAGACGTCATGAATGAACCCCTAAGGAATAATGGTTCATGCATAATATATGAGTCCTTGGAGAAATCAATAGTCCTGTGCTAGGGAAACTCCCGCAGCCCAAGGGTCTGTTCTTCATGAACTCGTTGTGACGTTAGGGTGGACGGATGTCGGAGACCATGCCTGTATTTGGAGTGCACGGTTTAATGCCTAAATAAGGGCTGGGATTTTATGCCTATATAAGGGCAGGGCCAATTGTGCCTATATAAGGACATGATACAGGAAAGCCCGTGTATGGACATCCTAAGAGGAATACAACACCCACTCCACTTTCGTGTGTACGATAATACTAAAATGCTAGACATTTAAAAAATGCTAAACATAAAATGGAGTACCGCATATTTAAAAAATATGTCTTAAAAGCATTAAAAAACATAGTAAAAATGCAAAAAGGTACTGTACATATTAAGCAATGCTTTTCATTTCAGGCATAAAGTTCGAAATTAAATGCAATTTGAATGAAAATAAGCAGTAATATTTACATGTGACAAAAATGATCGATAAGTTGTTCAAAAATCAAAATCATTTCATGTCTTGAAAATTAATGAACTGTTTTAGACACACAAGATGACTAAGTGTCCGTGGAAGTACCATGAAGTCTGTACTATAAGGCTAGTTCTACTTTAAGCAGATTGAAGTGCCATTTTAGTTCGAAAAAATGGGAAAAAGTTCAATTTTGGAAGAGTTCCAAGATTTTGAAGTATGAAGGCCAAATTGTTACTGCATCTCTGGAACACTGTATGCTGAATCAGAGTCAGTTTACGGGTCTGGTGTAAACATGAGATCATCTATTTCTATAGACAAAACATCATCCACTGTAGTTGGTGTCAGTTGGAACACCTCGTGTAGAAGATTAATTGCACAGAGATGTGAAGCATCGCTTTCAGCATAGGATGCCGCAGCAATGTTCGCGTCCGTTGTTACCTGTGTGCCTGTAGATCTTTCTCGTACCTCAGCAGCAGCCGGAAGCGTCTGTGAGATCTCAATGAATGCTGACATCAGGATTGGTAGCCTCTGGGGACAACACAGAGCATGGGCCGTTATCGGGACCAGCAGAGTATCGACGTCCATTGGCGTTGCTGATGGAAATGTGAGACAAGTGTCTAACACGCATTCTTCACCACATAGCAGGAATCGTAGAACAGGTAAGATGCAATCTTGCCAGATTGGTCTGAATGACAGGAACCATGTGGTATTCAGGTCCCGTAGACGAGTCATGCCCAATAGCTGTACTATTCGCTCACAGCACTTTCTTTCAAGGAGAGCTTTCTCCATTTCGCTCGGAGTGATGTCTGCGAATAGGCTGGCCATAGCGCAATAACAGGAAGAGAAATAGAATTCCGGCAACAAGTGCTAGAACTAATGGTATGCCACCAAACACCGAATGTGCAAAGTTCGGGATGATACCGAGTATTGCCTGGAAAGGTGCTAACAGACCGGAGCAGATGCTCTTAAATACATGTACAATTCCTGTTGTATCAGACATATTGAAGATACGTCCTATCATTTCCACGAAATGTATAGGGCAGTTTGTACGTATTAAAGTCTGTATCTCAGCCGAAGTCCTTGCTACTTGTAGATCATAGGTTTCTTTGGCCGAGGTCAAAGGCACTGTTTGCTGTAAAAGCATGGCTTTCATTCTGCTCAAAGTATCAAATCTTATAAAAGAGACGTTCAGCGAAGGCCATAGAGGCGACTCCCTGACTGTGTCTATTGGGGCAAACAATACTTGCATACAGCAAGTGACCCTGGAGTTGACCGTTACTAGATATGGGATGCCTGGCAGCATGCCGCAGCAACTCTGATCATTCAACATGAGGTAACTCCCATTAGAAAGTTGTCCAAATGCTGGATTAACCACAGCAGCTGGTGTACCCTGCTGATGGCAAGACAAATTTGCCACAGAACCATTACAAGCCCCGTGTAAAGAAATGTCCTGACATATAAGTGAACCGCTCAGTGCACGTTTACAGTGTGTACCGCTCAAAAACACTTCACGATCCCCACTCCAACATCTATATGTATACGGTAAATCCCAAGATGTCTTAATGTATTCCTTACCCAACCTTTCATATTTGCCTGCTTGCATTTGTCTGAGGCAATACTGAAACTGAAAAGTAGTCACAGGTAATGTGATTTTGCCATGAATGAGCCATTCTGTAGCTGGTTTTTCTGCCACTGTGAATGGTAACTTTTCCAGTTTTTCAATGCTCAGCACTGTATACCTTGCTCCTCTTTGTGCCAATTCGATCTGTTTATCAGTTAGATTGTAGTCTGCAAACAGAGCCGACTTGTTGATGAAACGCCAAGGCACATAGCCCGCTCGCAAAGATTGCAGCGTCCAGTTTAATAACACAATAGAACGTAATTGAGACTGACCGTGTTGTAACATCGCCAAATCTTGTTCTAGTATGTCGATAGCAGAGGATACAATGCCATCCAATGAATATATTCTGGAGGACAAAGTTGTTAACCCATTGTCGACCACAGAGAGTGTTTTCTCTAAATTAATACGATCAAGTTCACGTATTCGTTCTGCGGCCTCCATCTGTGATACTTTCCATGCTTCATTATAGGCAGCATAAATGCCGGCATATATGAAACGTTTTTGACGCGGTTTTCTTGGTCCAAGCAAGAATTCCCTAAGGTCTGCGTCCTTTTTAAGTAAGGATAAGTGTTGTTTCACATCCTGTAGTGTAGACTTATGCAGCCAATCGAGGCATAATTTTCCTACACTGTATGTTGTTACTACCCCGGATGCTGTCTTTGGACGTATCTTGGGTCTGGCCTATTAATAGTAAAAGCCCTGAGTTTTATTCAGGAATCTTTCCTGACAGTTATTCGTGTCTGTGGGCCAGATCAACCATTTTTTCCAATCAGGATTAGATCTGTTGAGTTGTAGTATATTATCAACTGTCACCACTGCCTATGTATCGTTATCACTTGCAGGTGTTGGTACAGAAGGTGTGTTCATCTCCTTGATCTTGGCTAGTCCAAGACAAGATGTTTGTTGGATGGTTTCATTCAAGAACATTATTTGTTCAGGGATGATACAGGCTCTAAATAAAGCTTCTATCCCCTGCACTTGCCAATCTTTAGTACCCCAGACAGTTTTTGTGTCTATTGTGTCTTTCCATAAGTCGAAACCCTGTCTAGACAGTTGGGCAATAAATGCTGCAGAGTAAATCTGTTTTGTATTAGTTAACATAATTTTCAGTCCTGTATTGTTTACATTTCTAAAGTAAAATGTTTCTGGGTCAGATGTATTGTAACCTGAAAAATATGGAAACTTACTAGCAAATGTTTTTGAACTACCTTTAGGTGGTGTAAGACAATGTTCCCATTGGTTAAACATAAACACATTTCTTGGATATGTAGATTTATGCAAATAATGATGACCATAGTGGTTATAACAATACAGTTGTTCATAGTCTGATGAACCCTCTAAATATTCATTTTTAGAAAATGCAGCAGATTTTCCTAGGTCATACATTATGTCGTTAACAGTCTCAAAGTCCCAATCATCTGAATAGGTACTGGACGTAATTAATCAATCAATCAATCACAGAATTTGTAAAGCGCACTACTTACCCGTGAGGGTCTCAAGGCGCTAGGGAAAAGAAAAAGGGGAGTGCTGCTACTGGTCGAACAACCAGGTCTTGAGTAGCCTCCTGAAGGTCAGCAGGTCTTGGGTCTGTCGTAGGCTTAGTGGAAGGGTGTTCCAGGTCTTGGCGGCGAGGTGGGAGAAGGATCTGCCGCCGGTGGTAGTTCTTCGAATACGAGGGACGGTGGCGAGGGAGAGGTCGGCGGAGCGGAGTTGGCGGTTGGGGACGTAGAAGAGGAGTCGTCTGTTGAGGTAGGCTGGGCCAGTCTTGTGGAGTGCCTTGTGTGCGTGGATGAGGAGTTTGAAGGAGATTCTCCTGTCGACGGGGAGCCAGTGCAGGTTCCTCAGGTGGGGGGTGATGTGGCTGTGGCATGGTACATCGAGGATCAGGCGTGCGGAGGCGTTTTGTATGCGTTGCAGCCGCTTGATGAGCTTGGCCGGGGCTCCCGCGTAGAGGGCGTTCCCATAGTCAAGTCTGCTACTGACGAGGGCCTGGGTGACTGTTCTTCTTGTGTCTGTCGGGATCCACCTGTAGATCTTGCGAAGCATGCGGAGGGTGTTGAAGCAGGAGGATGAGACTGCGTTGACTTGCTTGTCCATGGAGAGCGTTGAGTCGAGGATGACTCCCAGGTTGCGTGCGAGGTCGGTGGGTGTCGGGGCTGCTCCCAGCATCGTTGGCCACCAGGAGTCGTCCCAGGCTGAGGGGTTGGAGCCGAGGATGAGGACCTCTGTCTTCTCCGTGTTCAGTTTTAGTCGGCTGATCTTCATCCAATCGGCGACGGCCTTCATTCCTTCATGGAGGTTGGATTTGGCGGCGAGGGGTCCTTGGTGAGGGAGAGGATCAGTTGAGTGTCGTCGGCGTAGGAGATTATGTTGAGGTCGTGTTGTCTGGCGATGCGTGCGAGCGGGGTCATGTAGATGTTGAACAGTGTTGGGCTGAGGGACGATCCCTGGGGTACGCCGCAGATGATCTCGGAGGCTTCGGATCGGAATGGTGGGAGGCGGACTCTCTGGGTTCTGCCGGCGAGGAAGGAGGTGGCCCATTCCAGGGCCTTGTCTCGGATCCCTGCGTCGTGGAGGCGTGTGCGTAGAGTGCGGTGGCAGACAGTGTCGAAGGCGGCGGAGAGGTCCAGCAGGATGAGGGCTGCGGTCTCACCATTGTCCAGCAGGATCCTGATGTCGTCGGTGGCGGCGATGAGGGCAGTCTCAGTGCTGTGGTTGCTGCGGAACCCCGATTGGGATGGGTCCAGGATGCTGTTTTCTTCGAGGTATCGGGTTAGCTGTTTGTTGACGATCTTCTCGATGACCTTGGCTGGGAACGGAAGCAGGGAGATGACTTAGTGAAATTTTAAACAAATGTGGAATGTTCAATTGTCCGTCGGGCCGAAGATGTCAAAATCTGTTTTGTCCCACACTATACCATCCTGTATAGGAACAGCTGTGATGTTCACTGATGACAAGTCTCTTGCTTCACGATGGGAAGATTTATGAGGTTTCAAAAGTACGTTCACATCTTTTTCTTCAGTGTTCACATGGATGTATCTGCCACTTATAAGCACGCTCACAGTTGTAACCAAAGCTAGCCAGAGCAGGAAAACAAATAGTCCAGATATAATCCAGAGTTCAATCCATGGAGAAACCAAATAAGTCTTTTTCAGAAAGTGAAGAAAGTCTTGTACTTGCTGCTTGAGTTTGAATGATGTTGGCGTCGTTTCAGGTTCACTCGGATCTTCTGAGAACGTATCAAAGTTAATGAAATAGCCAGAAGCAGTTCTATCAATTGTTGGAATTGCATCAGGATTTGTAGAAATCACTGGAACCAGTTGATCACTTGCTACATTGGTGTAGACAGGCGTATTTGGACGAACTGTTACTTGGTTTTCAAGAGGGATGAGTTCCATAGCGTTGTTGCTTAGTCCTCCATCTGTTACAGCTGAATTCTCGATTGTTATCAGTCTTTCAGTCTGAACCTCTTGAATAGTAGCGAGAGGAGTGCGTCTGCTACTAGGTAGGAGTCCACGAGGCCTACTATTTAATATTGGCCACATATTGTGGTTTGATCAGGTCGATGGACACAAATCTTTTCTCCTTTCTTCCAGCAAGGGGCGGCAGAAGTACTGTTCTTGTTCCTTGAACTGCTAGGACAGGTACTGGTTGTCTGTAAGAAGGTCCAAATTCCTTCTTGTCCGCAATCTTTTCTCTGACTATATCCCCAACTTTTGGAATCCAGACAGGCCTTGCTGGGACCGCCGATTTTTCCCCAGTGGTGGTTGGCTGTAGGAATACGTTGCTTTGTTTCGTTCTTAACTTATTCAGTTCCTGTAAAACAGCCAAACGATCTTTGATATCAAACGGTTTATTTTCCACCACTGTGCCTACGTGTTCAAGGTCTGGTACCCACATTCTTGTCCCAAATAGGACCTCATATGGAGTGACCCACCCTAGAGAACTTCTTGGCAGATTATTCAATGAGCGTTGGACCCCATTAAGGTGTTTGACCCACCCATCACCCGAACCTAATACCCTAGCTGTAATAGACTGCTTTATGTCCCGGTTTTTCCTTTCCACAACCGAATTTCCCTCAGGATGGAATGGAGAGGAGTACCGCAATGCAACGCCCAGACTGGCAATGGCTTCTTTGTAAGCCCGAGAGCTAAACGCAGGACCCTGGTCAGAATGTAGCGTGCCTATTGCGTATGTGCCGATAAAGACTCGCAAATCTTTTATAACAGTTCGAGCGTCAGCCGAGCGCTGAGGCCATATCCATAGGAACCTAGAGCATGAATCCACTGCAACCATGATATACTTATAGTTACCGTCCCTTTGAAAGGGACCGCAGTGGTCCAGGTAAACACAAGCTAATGGTTTGTCTGAAATTAACAGGGGTGTCTGCGCAGGACGTTTCACTGTTGAGACTTTCATCTGTTGGCAAATATCACATTCTAAAACATAATTCTTAGTTTGTTTCCGAATGCCAGGCCACCAATATCTTAGCTTGAGTATGGATACTGTTGCAGAAACACCTGCATGTGCAGAAGCTATCCCCTCGTGTGCTGCTAGGATTAGTCCTAATCTGCGTTCCTTGTTTGGAATTACCCTATCCCCCACTCCAGGGATTCGAGCAAAAGGAACGTTGTTCGCATCAATTACATAAGAGTACTTGAGTGGAAACTTGTTTGGTAACGCTGCACTGCTGCCCTTGCTTGAAGCATTGACAGCCAACATTATCTCACCATCTATTTTCGTTTTTGAACCAGTGATCGCAGCTACGGAAGCCGTCTGAACAGCCCCCTTTGCGGCTTCGTCAGCCAATGAATTCCCTGCAACGTGAACGCCATCACGTTGATGACTCAGTATGTGGATCACGTGAGCCTTTGGTAGTTCGTTTTTCAACTGAACTACTTGTTCCCAAAGCATTTTGTGCTTTATTGTGCCACCTTTCGCATCTTTGAAACCATTTTCAAGCCAGTTTTGTATATATTCATTATACGACTGAACATAGTAAAGGAATCGCACACTATTAGTGTGGGGAATTCTCGATCTGTACTTTCAAGTGCCAGTTTGAATGCTTGTAGTTCAGCTCGCTGAGCTGTACAATCTCCTAGAGACTGAGTTTTTGTGACCATAGGTCTGAAGATGCCATCTCGCATGCGACCTTTAACGATTGCACATGCTGCACTGTAAGCTTGCTTACTCCCTGTTGCGGGCTGTGCTGATCCGTCAGTGTAAATTATGAATTCGTACTGATCGAGAGGCAGAATTTTAGTGGGCAGAGGACATTCTTGTTCATATTGCAGGAATGCTTGTGTTTTTAAATCTGGATCAAAAACATATTCAACATCTGTTGCAGCAAGAGAATTAACCCATTGTATCCATCTTGGATGTAATGCTTTAGCATTTGGAATGCTTGCTTTTGTGACCGCTTCTAAAGCTGGTACCGGGGTTACGACAATAATGCGTTTCCCTTGGGCTAAGGCTCTTTCTTTTGCTACAGCCGTTTGAACTGCTGTTAGAATTTTTTCAGTTGAACTGAAGCGCATTTCCGCTTGTGTGTACAAATGAGATTTGTATGCGATTGGTATTTTCTCACCCTCATTGAAGGTTAAGTAGGTGAATCCGCATTGACCCGAAATTATTCGGATCACCAAATTTCGTTGACTTACACGTGTTTGTAAGTGATTTGTTGCTAACATGTTAGCCTGTAGTGAACGCAAGATTTCTGTGTGCTCCTGTGTCCAGTTTCTGTTAAAAAAATCAGGTTTGATTAATGCGTAGAGAGGTTTAACCCTTTCTGCGTAATTTAGAATGTATGTTCTTCCAAAATTTAGGAAACCCAGGATGGATTGTAAGTTTTTTTGCGTTTTTGGAGGTTGGAGCAGCGCACATTTCTCTAGAAAGTTAGCTGCCAAGCTCTTGCCTTCACTTGTAAGCTCATATCCTAGAAATAGGACATTGAGATGGGCAATTCGGTACTTTTTAAAGTTGAATTTGTAGCCCTCAGAGGCGAAGCCCAGTATAATGGTGCTCACCCTGTTCAAGTGTTTGTCCAGGTCATCGTCTGTCAGATAGATGTCATCGACATAGGACAATGCCTCATTGTCATAAATTTGTAGTAACTCCGTTACCCTCGCTGAGAATAACCATGGGCTGTTCTTGAACCCTTGTGGTAGTCGACAAAAGTGACGCTGGGTCCCCATTATGGAGAATGCTGTTAAGTACCTGCTTTCAGGTGCTATGTTTTGACAAAAGAAACCATTTGAGATATCTAATGTTGTTTTATATTTTTTACGCACAATGTTGTTCATTAATGCTGAGCTATGTGCATTTTGCAGTGCAAAAGTTTTAGAACAAGTGTTTAAGTGTCTGTAATCCAAAACTAGACGATATGTGTTGTCTGGTTTGGAGACAGGAAACAAAGGATTGTTTATTGAGGAGGTGCATGTTTCAATCACCCCTTGATATTCAAGTTGATCTAAGATCTCCCTGACCTGTTTTTTAGCTTCTTGCTTTAAAGGATACTGCCTTTGTGCAGTTGGTTCATGTTTTAGATGTATTTTATGGTGAGGTGAGTCCTCATCCCATCCTACATGATTTTTATATAATGCTGGGGCCTGGGCCACTGCCCATTTCCTGGCATATGTATATTTTAGGTGAATTGGAATATGGTTGGAGAAGGCAGGCATAATAATGTCCTCGCCGTGTGGGCACTCCCTGACAAATTGTGGTGGCCAGTCTTTTTCTGCTAGAAGTATGTCATAGCCCCTTGATAGTCTTTCCCAAAAAAGTGCTTTCACCTGTCTAGGTATGTCTCCCTCCATCCGGAGTGTTATTTCATATAACGTTTGTGGAGTACTAACCCTGGTGTCTACAGTCTCTACTGTAATGTACTCATTCAAGTCCACTATCTCCAGAAGTTCCTTCAGGTTCTGGCGAGCTATTGTGACTTCTGCTGCACTGTCCAGCATTGTCTGAGCCCATTCTCCGTTCTTGAGTTGTGTTCTCAGTATTCTCGGCATGTCTGATCTTTAGACCTGCTACTTTCTTTTGGAGAATTGAGGTTTTGCTTTAGTTTTGGAGCGTGTTTTTCGTCTTTCGATTTCACGCGTTCTTCTCTATGTTCCGATCGTCCTCTTCTTTCCGAAGTCTGTGATGAGATCAGAAAGGGACGAGAGGAACGTGTATCAGTATCTTGATACCTGTCAGGCTTTCTCAAATTATCCCTATTCCTGAGGTTATACCTCCTTTCAGAGGGCTCCTTTTGAGGGGACCCACCTCGGGATTGAGAACGTTTCTCATTTGAATTTTGTTTATTAGTCTCCCACTTCTTTTTAGAAGATGTAGGAGTTTGTTTAATTGAGTCCTTCTCAGGACTTTCAGATAGTTTTGGCTTCACTGCTTTTCCACCCAAACTATCTCTGCCTAATTCTGCATAAGATTGTTCAATTATTCTGGGTAACTCAGTTTGATGTTCTGTAACATCAAATTCCCTTAATTTTTGGCGGATCGCCACTGATGCTGCCTCCCCTTTAATATTAGATAATATTATTGTTGAGACCTGGTCGAAATTTTTCAGTAATTTCATACCTAAATTTAGAGCAGGCTCTGCCCCGTATTCATTTTGAATTCGTTTCAGGACATCAGGTATTACCGCAATTGACGGAATGCCATGTGTTTTAGTATAGATGGCAGCAAAGACTGAGCCCCAAGTGGTGCAGTCTTCCAGTTGTGGGGTGATCCCCATTGGTAAACTGATTGTCAGTATTCTGTGTTTCTCATATGGGCTAGTATTTGGAAATACTGCTTCTATTTGAGTAATCTTTTGAGCTATCCAGAATGGAATTTGCTCACGTTTTGTGGGCATTTTACCCATGACTGCGTATAGAGTCTGTGGTGTAATTTTTAGTGTATTCCCGGTTGAGGGGTTTGATTTGGAAGTGTCAGTGGTTGCTGGACTGTGAAAGTCCGCATGACATATTGGACCAATTGTCTGTAGATTTTTATTAACTCTGTGAGTTGAGTAAGTAGTTCCTCGTCTGACATTTCTTCAATGTCAGGATGAGGTGTGTAGCCGGCTAGAATCGGCCATGTTGCTCCTGGTCTACCTAGTGTACCGAGCCTGGTAATGTTTTTGTGATGTTTTAGGGTGCCTTTAAACCAGAGCTGATGCTCCTGGTATGTTAATGGTATTTCAATATCCTCGAAAGGAATGAAGTCCTCTGGTGGATCATCTTCTTTGTAGAAGTGAAACATGTGTGTTACTGGATTGGATTCAGGAAATATTACCCATGAATAGAATACCTCTGTCTGAAAGGATTCGTGTGCCTCTATTACGAAAACTGCTCTACCCCCTCTTGGTGGTAGGCCATGTTTTATGAGTTTTAGAGTGATGGCTCTTCTTAAGTTTGGAGTGATGTCTATAACACCCTCCTCGCTTTCAATAAAACCTGTAAAGTTAAAAACTGCTGCTTGGGCTGGATCAGCCGCAGCTCCACCGTTTCCGGTCTCAGTGTCGGAGCCAGGCATTTTGTTTTTTGAAAAATGTAGAACAAGTTTCAAGGAAACAAAGATAAGGTGCACAATATTTTGGAACACTGTATCCTTCAACGTTGAGCAAACCAAACAGCTAATATATAGGGTACTGCCCTATGAAGCCGTGGTGGATACTTAACCCTGCCCACTCCAGACGTCTTTTGGAGTATATGGTTAGGGGTCTCTGAGAGAAAAAAGCACGGCTGAGTTACTCAGTATCTAACGTTGAATTACCGCCTTACCAAACCGTTGGGCGCCATGTAGTGTAGCTCCTATTTCCTAATAGGCTCTGCGCATTGGAATAATATATCCTATAGGTTTGACATAGGACTAAGGTCAGTATGTCCCTATCGAGTATATTAAACTTAATTACTTGTGCCAGCTAGCTCAGAGGCCACTAGAAACTCCTTGACAACAAGAAGGGAGTAGTTTCTGGCAGCCGCAAAACATGACCACTTTGTTTCCCTTTAGAATCAGAACGTGTCCCAGAGTCGTGGAAACAATAGATAACTATTTCACTCAGCTCAATCGTGCATGCTTAGTTTTCTCCAAGTTACACAGAAAGAACAGACGGGCGTTTCAATAAAAGATTTATTGAACAGTCTTGTTTCTGGTGTAAGTAAAATGTGCTGTTACGATCACAAGACAGTATGCAAGATAAATAATGTACAGTGTGAGCAGTAGAAATAAATAATACTGCGATAGCATTATCTTTTAGTATATATGCATTTACATAAATGGCACAGACTAAAAATGCGAGTACTCATACGATGCATTTCTAATCTAGTTCTACCCCAATGTACCAAACCTAACCTAGGTGTAGGGAGAGGTATGAAGTAGGTGAAGTATTCCTTACTATGGTATACTAAGAGTATGTTAAGCCTAGTATGCCTAGTATGCCAAGAGTCCCTCTAGGTTCTTAGTCAGCTCCATACCTTAAGAATGAGAGAGGTAGGAATCTCTTGCCAGACTCGAACTCCAACACCCCGCAAGGGAAGTCAGATCACTGGAAGCTGGACTCTCTGCGTGCAGGGATGACAGCGTCTTCTCAGTGCGTCAGGCCGGGAAACGGGCTCCTCTGAAGTCGAGGTCTCCTCTGATTTACAGGGGCTAGGGAAGGTATATTTATACCTGAGAAGTACCTAAGAATGTTAGCATTGACGTGAATCGGACAGAGGAAGACGTCATGAATGAACCCCTAAGGAATAATGGTTCATGCATAATATATGAGTCCTTGAAGAAATCAATAGTCCTGTGCTAGGGAAACTCCCGCAGCCTAAGGGTCTGTTCTTCATGAACTCGTTGTGACGTTAGGGTGGACGGATGTCGGAGACCATGCCTGTATTTGGAGTGCACGGTTTAATGCCTAAATAAGGGCTGGGATTTTATGCCTATATAAGGGCAGGGCGAATTGTGCCTATATAAGGACATGATACAGGAAAGCCCGTGTATGGACACCCTAAGAGGAATACAACAGACCCTCAGCATCCCCCAACCAGCAGCGGGCCAGAAGGTGCTTTTGCAGAGTAGTGGAGAAGGAGAAAGGGGGTGCATCGGATTTTGTTTTTTTATAGGAGGAGGGCTGTGCGGCCTTTCCCTGGGCCAAATTTGGCCACCAGGACCCCATCCCCCAGGGCCAGGCATTTTTAGAATGGAGAGGGGGGCCGTGGGGACCCCCTCTCCAGGTCGATTATGGCCCCGGAAACTCTATCCCCCAGGCCCGGAATTTCTATTTTTTTCCTTTTTAATGAAAGAAAGGGGGGCCGTGTGGCCCCCTTCCTTGGGCCAATTTTGGCCCCGCGGACCCCATCCCCTGGGGCCTGCCATTTATTTATTTTTAAATGTATAATACTAGGAAGGCGGCCCCCCTCCCGGGCTGATTTAGGCCCCTGGGACCTCATCCCCTGAGGTCCAGCCTTTTCTTTTAATTTTAATTATGAAAGGGAAGGGGGATGAGTGCCCCCCTCCCAGGCCAAGTTCAGCCTCGGGGACCCCATCCCCTGGTGCCCGGCCTGTAATGTAGATACCCTGGTCCCAGCCAAGGCACCCACTTTTGAAATGTTGGGGACCGTGGGGGGAGCCTCAAGGCCCCCACGTTCCCTGCTGGCTTCCTGCCTCTTGCGGGAGCCAGCATTGCTTTGCGACCCAGGGAGCTGCTAACATGCAGCTCCCTGGATCTCAAAGCAATTTGTCTGTTCTTGGTAGCAGCTGTGCTTCTGCCAAGCTGTAGCAAACTGCAATGTCCCAGGCGTGGACACTTTGGGACATTGCTGGAGCCGGCCCTCAGGGGTGGTGGTGCCCAGGGCCATCTAGGACTCCAGGAGGGGACCCTCACGGCCCCCTCCTTTCTTTGACTTTGCCCCAGGGTGGTCGCAGTCCCAGGGGCAGTTGGGGTGCCAGCTGGGCCCCCCCTCAAATATGCTATTTGAGCCCCGGGACTGTGGTGGTCCATGGGGCTGCAGGGGAAGCCGTAGGGCCTCCCTCGCATTGTTTTTTATGAAATAATGTATGTGCCCTGGGAAGGTGGTGATCCCCGGGGCAGAGATGTGGTCAAGCAGCCCCCCTGCATTTATACTGGTCAGTGCCCTGAGGAGGTTGCGGTCCCTGGGGCTTAAGAAAAGTCTAGGAGGGGGCACCCCTCCTTGATTACCCGCATGGCCTCGAGATTTGGCCCACCCGGTGGCTTGCCTCCTTGATTACCCGCATGCCCTCGAGATTTGGCCCACCCGGGGGCTTTAAAGAAAAGATGCGCGGGAGCCCGCGCATCTTTTTAAAATTTTCTATGGATCCACCCGCATGTCCACGTAAAAAAAAAATAGGCTGACATTTCACTCGTACAAATTCAGCAGTTATAGTTAGCTGAGCTAAATATAACTCACGCCCCGCAATGCACTGCTTATGACATCACATATTACATCACTCATGACATCGTCAGTGACATCACTCATGACATCTCAAATGGCATCACCGATGACATCACTGATGACATTATCCACTGACTGTGAGTGTTTTTAAAAAAACTTTTATGAGTGTTAAATATACATACCAAGGTGTATTGGTGAATCAGTGGGTGTTTGAGTGCCTGATCGAATGATTCAGTGTGTGTGCGAGTAACTGTATAAGTGAATAATTAAGTGTCTCAGTGAATGTATGGATGAGTAACTTGTGTGAATGTCTGTATCTGTTTGTCAGTTGGTGTCTAAGTAGTTGTATAGGTGTGTGAGTGGGTGCATGAGTTTCTGTATGAGTGAGTTATTGGTTGTCTGAATACATGTATAGGTGTCACAATGTATGTGTGGGTGTGTGAGGGGGTGTGTAACTGCCTGTATTGATGAGTGCATGGTTGAGTCACTGGCTCTATGGGTTAGTGAGTGTGTGTGTAAGGGGCTGTATGGGTGAGTGAGTGTGTGTATGGCTGTGTCGGTGAGTGGATGGATGTGTCAGTGATATATGGGTGAGTAACTGCATATGTGAAAGGCAGTATAGGTGAGTGCTGGAGTATATGAGTGACGATATGTGTGACTGAGTGATTGTTGAGTGGCTGTATGGGTGAGTGTGTGCTTGTGTCAGTGACTGTATAGGTGAGTGAGAATGCGTTAGTATCTGTATGAATAAATGGGTGGGTGTGTGTATAACTGTATAGGTGAGTAAATGGCTGTGTGATTGAATCTATAGGTGAGTGAGTAGGTATGTGAGTATCTCTATGAGTGACTGACTTTGTGTTAGTGGCTGTATGGGTCTATGAGTGGATATATCAGTGGCTGTATTAGTCATGAGTTGGTGTATGAGTGGCTGTATGGGTAACTGAGTGGATGTGTGTGAATCACCTATGAATCAGTGAGTGGGTGTGTAAGTACTGGTATGGGTGTGTCAAAGGTTTTGAGAATGCAACTGTAGAAGTTGGAGTGGGCGTATGAAAGGTTATATTGGGGTGTGAGTGAGTGTGTCAGAGATTCTGTGGATGATGTCATCAGTGATGCCATTTGAGATGTCATCAGTGATGTCATCAGTGATGTCACTGACGATGTAATGAGTGATGTAATATGTGACGTCATAAGCACTGCATTACGGGGCGCGGGGTATAGTTAGCCCAGCTAACTATAACTGCTGAATTTCTCTGGTTTTGTGCGAGTGAAATGTCAGCCTAACTATAATGTCCCTGTAACCTTTGGTTTTTAAAGTGAATTTCTAATGCTTTTTAAACCTAAAAAATCTATTTCTTGATTGCAATGTCCATTTTTTTAAAGTGAACCTCTAAGATTTTCATATTTTCTTTCTATAATTGGATATTGTGTATTATATTTATATTATATACCACTCATTCTTTGATTTGGTATGTGTTTATCAGAAAGCACATTACTATATACATTCTTCTTTCAAAGCATGTTCAATGATAATCGTGATCCCCCACAGACACGTCGTGAAAACAGAAAACAAAAGCAGACTTCAATGACCACCAACACATCGAAAAATAATATGTAAAAAAATCCATTCTGAACATTGCACTACACATATTACTGTATACATACTTATTTCACAGCATGTTTAAACTCATATTCTTCTACTAAGTTTCTTTAAAAAATATCTTTCAGACTTATTTTCCGTTTACACGGTTATTCGGGGTGCTTCGACAATACCGTTCACCCGGAGGATCGCAACCTTTCCATAAAGTGAAAACACATATATGCACACATATTACGGTATTTTACACACTAAGGGGCATATTCACAAGGAGCTATTGCCGAATTAACAGCACTTTATCGCAGCCAAAGTTGTGATAAATTTACCTCCCCATTCACAAGCCGGTGTTAACAGCCCACAGCACCAGTTTACCCGCGATAGCAGCCTCAAAAAACATCGCCACAGAGGACCCCCGCAAATATCGCTAATGAGATGCAGAGTAGGCGTTCCCGTGCCAAAGGCCGAGACAACAGCACACCTCAACATTCACAACGACCAGCCACATCGGCGATAAAAGCACAAAACAGGCAATAAGGCGCTTTAGCACCAGGAAATTTACACCTGCTCTGACCTGGTGTAAAGTCGGATGGCAGCCAGCACCACAAAAGGGAGCACAGTTCAGGGCCACATCCGAAGGGCAACAGATGCCATGGAGCCACACATCATGCGGTCCGGACACCCAAGAGGGCCACAACACCCACCGCCACCACCCCAGGACCCCAACCCACACCCGGAACACCCCCCCCCCCGGACCACCACAGACGCAGCGCAGACAAAGACAGCGGAACCCCAGGAAACGTACCAGCCGCACAGACCCAACATCTGACAATGTCACCGTCCACTACAGGCTGAAAGGGACAACCATCCTACGCATCCTGACCATCATCGCCTAACAGGCCTACGGCACCAACACAGTGGACAACCAAAATCCCACCCCACACAAAGCTGCTGGCTTGGCTGCAACTGTTGGCCCCTGGTACCCCCCAAACAACACCCACCAGAGTCGGAGGAGTCACACAGCCAGCCACATCCAAGTCCCCCACATCTGTCCTGGACATCACCATCACCCTAGTACCCCAGTCCCCATACGTACAACACAATGCGCAGGATCCGCTGGAGACCAAGCAAGGACCATATGCCATAGCAGGATGCACGCACGTGTTGGGGGCAATACACAGCACACATGTACTACCTGTGCCCCCTGGTGACACAGCACACAATCACCTCAACAGGAAGCACACGTCTCACATCAATGTGCAGGCAACAACAGAGCACCATGGAACCCACAACAATGTCGCCTTCAAATACACAGCCAGTGTGCATGATACCTTCATCCTCCGACAGTCCATCATCAACCAGCGTTCCCAGGACGGCAACAAAGGAAATGCACACCCCCTTGGCAAGTCCGAAATGAACACCCCACACACCTCAACTCCACAACCATGCAACTCACAACTCTGGCAATGCACACGTCACAAAATCACAACCAACATGCACAACAACATGACCACCCACCAGACACGACAGAACAACTTACAATGGTAACCTGGGCAAGCCCTGAACATGAGCCATCAACGGCATGGCTCCTCAGCCACATAATAGCCGAATGTGGGGAGAGGTGGCAACCAGGCATGTGTGAAGGATGCAGTAGAACCATGATCGGGAAAGCACACAATGCCAAGAGTGGCGGAGATGTGCTGGACAGACCGCAGTATGCAGAACACACCCATATCCATGGCGACATACACCTCTGGCGTATGGAGTGCAGTGGACAGTGGACGCAACCATGCCACCCCAGCCAGTGGGGGAACTCGCGGAAATGTTGCCTGTGACGCCACCCCCTAAGTGTCACCGGAGTGGGATGGCCCGGCGTAGGCCACGCCAGCATAGGGGTGTGAATAAAAAGCACATAGGCCTGGGTGTGGTCCTCTCCCGGAAAGCCCCACGTCTCTGCCAGGGCGGCACCTCCCACCCCGCCACGAGGCTGACGCCGTCCTTGTGAGCGTAGTTGCCTGCGATGCTGTGCGCCTGCCGGACCCCGGCACGCTGGACCACGAACCCGTCAGGCCCACCCCAGCGCAGCCAGGCCACACTGATCACCTGCCGACACCGGCGTGTGTCAAGGAGGGCCCAACACGTGCCAGCGCAAGCTCCAAGCCCGAGTACCGCGACATTGGCAGCCACCTCAGACCATCACGGCCTCCATGACACAGGCCCGCTTTATTCCCTTTTCATTGACGTACTCCACTGCCGCCTTCGGCCTACTCTTCGGACCAGTAGGTCTTGTGAGAAGTTGGCCTGGCATATGCTGTCCACTAGTTATAGTGGGCATCTTGCACCAGTGCAAACGATCTTTATTGATGATAGGTTAAAAGACAACCTTTATTGAAAACTATCCTAGTGGTAGCTATGGAGAGCAGCCTTCAGGCTAAGTTTTGAAGGAGTGTTAAGCTGCTTGTTTTACCAGTCTATAATCTCATGAATGACCAAATGAAAGGAGAACCACACCAGGTATATATATAAAATATATGTATTTATTACTAAACACTACCCACTAGTCTCTTTATGAGGCTAGAGGTCGAAATACACAAGTTACAAGTCAATTAACACAGTAAATTAGCACAATATACGATTAGCCCTAGGGGCGCACCAAACCATATATTAAGAAAGTGGTATAAGAACCAAGACTTGACTAGACACAAGGCCTAGAGCCTGTAGAATCACTGGGACCCCAAGGAACCACCCAAGGTAGTGACACAGGGGACCCACGGGGGACGTGTGCAGTGTGTGAACACAGCCGCGAGCTCCGTTAGCGTCTATGGGAAAAGTCGCGATTAGAGTTTTAAAGTTTAGGGACACTTCGGAGTGGACTAGGAACAAACCCTTTTGGACTTAGAGGGTTCTAGGGCCAACACCCACGGGAGCACCAAAGTACTCGTGTTACCTCACCCAGGGAAGCCGGGTGCACAGGTGTCAAATGGTGTCGGGCCGCGCCATCGTTTTCAATGGCCGCTGGCTGAAAAGTGCTGCTGCCGAGAAGCTGCGAAGTGTCCGAAGAGATCCAAGCCTGGATCGAGGATGAGAAGAACCTGAAAGCAGAGGGGACAGAGTCTAGGTCACTAGCCAGTGACCAGGGGCACGATAGTCGAATGCCCACCGATGTTGGGTGCTTCAAGTTCGAAGAGGTGAAGATTGTCTCTGCAGCCACGAGGACAAGGAGGCGTCAACGATGACCAGGAGCTGGAATCGAGCTGTCCCATAAAGGTAGTAGCTGACTGCGGTGTCGGTGCCCGGATTGGACCCAACAAGCCTTGGTAACAGCAACCCACGCAGAAAAAGAACAATGGCTTCAGAGCAGACCAGCGAGGTCCGAGGGACGCCCCAAGCGAGGGAGAGTCAGGGCAGGCCCGGAGCAACCAAGGAGGCCTGTTGAAATCAGAGATGTCTTTCTGAGGGACCCACAAGTTGATGGACAAGGGATCACGAAGGGACCTCGAGCAGAATCACGAAATGGCAGCCCACGGGTCACTCGGAGTGGCCAGGCCGGCAATCTTCGGTGGCTTTACTGCTCGGGGTCGGGGCTACAAATAACCCAAAGCACAGCCTCTAGGATTGACCAGAAGCTTAGGCACTTGCAAATGTGCAAGGTGTCCAGGGGTTCCGGTTCCATGGTACCCACGAGGGCTACGGGTCTCAGCTTTGCTGGAGACTCGGGTCAGCCTCTGGGAAGTCTGGAAATCTACAACCTGGGTTGCAGGGTTGTCGGCGTCCGGCAAGAGCTTCGGAGATGCAGACCAGACAGATGCGTCTTTGGTGCCTGCCAAGCAGGGGAGTAACTCCTTTACTCCAAGGGAGATTCTTCAGTCATCTGGCGTTTAACAGATCGTCGAAGGTCCAGGATTCAGTTTCAGAGTTTCGTCCAGGGATATCTAAAGTCCTGTTGCCAGGGGTTCCTATCTTATACCCAAGGAAGGGGTTGGACTAACTCAGGGGACCCACCTATGGGAGGGTTTGGAAAGAGGGGTGGCTACACCCATTTCCTTTGTCCAGTTTCGTGCCAGAGCAGGGGCTGGCAGCCCCTGCAACCGGTTTGAACTGGGGTATGCACAGGGACACCAAATGTGCCCCCAGTGCAGGACTTCAAAGCACTCAGAGAGTGCACCCACCCAGCCCCAATACACTAAAGCCTGTCTGGGAGGTGGTAACACCTCCCTGCGACAGGAAACCTATTGTCCAGGCCTCCCCTGCCGGAGTTTCGGTCAGCAGTAGGAGGCCAGACTCGTGTCTGTGGCTGCAGCATCCATTTTGTGATGCCAGGGCTCTGTTTAGCTGGTACCGGGTATACCGGTGCTGTCATGTCTCTCCCTCTAGAAGGGTGGGATCATACTCCCACACCAGTTACTGGTGTGGGGGTATGATTCTAAGGTGTTTGACACCAAACACAACATGTTTCCGTGCAGCCATCCCAAAGTTAACATTTACCGTTGAGATATAATGCACTTAAGAGTATATGGTCAGGCTGCACTCACAGACAACCCCGGAGGATAGATTCCGAAGGCTGCAGAGGGGCTCTGCTCATGCAGGGGCACCCTCTCACATAAAACCAAGCACTTCAGGATTGATAAGGCCTGCCATAGGGGTGACTGATAGGTTTATATGTGCAGTGATAGGGTGAGATATAGTGAACCTATATCTCAGTAAGGGGTGCATGCACCACCTCACTCAGGCTGCTGTAGCAGTCCTGTGGTGTCATTTTGGAAGGCTTCCCAGGGGTGGCATAATACATGCTGCAGCCCCTGGTAGGCCTCTGGGATACCTATGCCCTGGGTACATAGTAAACCATATACTAGGGACTTATAAGGGCACCCCAGAATCCAATCTGAAGTGTACCTAAGGTACATTGAATCCATTTTAGAGAGGAAGCAGCTAGGCTGGGGTCATGGATAGCAGGGCCCAGCCAGACTAAAGTCGAAAAACAGTGAAACATCAGCAGAAAGTGGGGGTAACCATAAGAAGCAGATCCTACTCTCCTACACAACCCCCCCCCCCAAATGCAGGGACATTAAACTAACCTTGATCAGTTGAGTCTTCATGTTCTAAGTGGAAATATCTGGAGAGTCCATCTGCATTGGCATGGCTACTCCCAGGTCTATGTTCCACTGTATAGTCCATCCCCTGTAGGGAAATGGACCACCTCAAAAGTTTGGGGTTTTCACCCTTCATCTGTTTTAGCCATAAGAGGGGCTTATGGTCTGTCTGAACTAGGAAGTGAGTGCCAAACAAGAATGGCCTCAGCTTCTTCAGAGCCCAAACCACAGCAAAGGCCTCCCTCTCAATGGCTGACCAACGTTTCTCTCTGGGGGTCAGCCTTCTGCTAATAAAAGCTACTGGCTGATCCTGACCTTCATCATTCAACTGTGACAGTACAGCCCCTACCCCCAACTCAGATGCATCTGTTTGCACAATGAACTTTTTGGAGTAATCAGGACTTTGCAGAATGGGAGCAGTGCCCATGGCCTGCTTCAGGTCATCAAATGCCTTTTGACAGCTGACTGTCCACTGAACCTTTTTTGGCATTCTCTTAGAGGTTAAGTCATTCAGGGGTGTCACTATAGATCTATACCCCTTGACAAATCTTCTGTAATACCCAGTCAGGCCTAAGAAGGCTCTCACCTGAGTCTGGGTTTTGGTAGCAACCCAGTCCATGATGGTCTGGATTTTGCTCTGCAATGGTTGAACCTGGCCTCCACCCACAAGGTGGCCCAGGTATACAACCTGACTCTGCCCTATCTGGCACTTAGTAGCCTTGATAGTTAGGCCTGCTTTTTTGCAGGGCCTCCAAAACATTTCTGAGGTGGACCAGGTGATCCTCCCAGGTGGAGCTAAAGACAGCAATATCATCTAGATATGCTGCACTATAGGCTTCCAGACCTGTAAGGACTGTATTCACCAACCTCTGAAAAGTGGCAGGTGCATTCTTTAAACCAAAGGGGATCACCACAAACTGATAATGCCCACTAGGGGTAGAAAATGCTGTTTTTGGCTTTGCATCATCAGCTAGTCTGATCTGCCAGTAGCCAGCTGTCAAGTCAAATGTGCTCAGAAACTTGGCTGAGGCCAAAGTATCTATAAGCTCATCTGCCCTTGGGATGGGATGGGCATCAGTCCTAGTGACTGCATTGAGACCCCTGTAGTCTACACAAAACCTCATCTCTCTCTTACCACCCTGGGTGTGAGGCTTGGGCACCAAGACTACTGGACTAGCCCAAGGGCTATCTGAGGGTTCAATGACTCCCAAATCCAACATTGTTTGGACCTCTGTCCTGATACAATCCCTGACATGATCAGGCTGCCTGTAGATTTTATTCTTGACAGGCAGACTGTCCCCAGTGTCCACTTCATGAGTGCACCAGGTAGTCTGATTAGGTGTCAGGGAGAACATATGCCTGAACTGGCTGAGAAATTTTCTGCAGTCAGTTTGTTGCTGGATAGTGAGGCTGCCTGCCAAGGCTACACCATCTACTGATCCACCATCAGGGTTCTGAGAGAGCAGGTCAGGGAGTGGATCACTCTCTCCCTCCTGTCCCTCATCAGTAGCCATGAGCAAGCCCATGTCTGCCCTGTCAACATATGGTTTCAATCTGTTGACATGAAGTACCCTGTGGGGACTCCTGAGAGTTCCAAGGTCCACCAAGTAGGTAACCTCTCCCTTCTGTTCAAAAATTGTAGGGGGGCCACTCCACTTATCTTGGAGAGCTGCTGGGGCCACTGGCTCCAACACCCACACCTTCTGTCCTGGCTGGTACACAGTCAGCACAGCCTTTTGGTCATGCCAGGTCTTTTGTAATTCCTGGCTAGCCTCAAGGTTTTTAGTTGCCTTTTTCATATACTCTGCCATCCTGGAACGGAGACCAAGTACATAGTCCACTATGTCCTGTTTAGGGGGTTTGAGAGGTAACTCCCATCCCTCCTTCACCAAACACAATGAGCCCCTAACAGGATGGCCAAACAAAAGTTCAAAAGGGCTGTAACCAACCCCCTTTTGAGGCACCTCCCTGTAGGCAAATAAAAGGCAGGGCAAAAGGACATCCCATCTCCGCCTAAGCTTCTCTGGGAGACCTTTGATCATGCCCTTCAAGGTTTTGTTGAATCTCTCAACTAAACCATTGCATTGTGGGTGATAGGGTGTGGTGAATATATAATTCACTCCACACTCCTTCCACATTGCAGTCAAGTAACCAGACATGAAGTTTGGACCCCTGTCTGATACTACCTCCTTAGGAAAACCCACCCTTGAGAATACTCCCAAGAGGGCCCTTGCCACCACAGGAGCTGTGGTGGTCCTAAGTGGAATAGCTTCTGGGTACCTAGTGGCATGGTCCACCACCACCAGGATAAATCTGTGCCCAGAGGCTGTCTGATGATCCATAGGACCAACTATGTCAATCCCCACTCTTTCAAAGGGAACCCCCACCACAGGTAGTGGTATCAGGGGGGCCTTTGTGGTTCCACCTGCCTTCCCACTGGCTTGACAGGTGACACAGGAGCGACAAAACTCCTTGGTGTCTTCAGACATGTGGGGCCAATGAAAGGGAGGGACAATTCTGTCCCAGGTCTTGTTTTGGCCCAGGTGACCTGCTAGGGGAATATCATGGGCTGGTGTTAATAGGAAGCCCCTAAACTTCAGAGGTATTACCAACCTCCTGGTGGCACCAGGCTTGGGGTCTCTACTCTCTGAGTATAGGAGTCCATCATCCCAATAGACTCTATGGGATCCACTAGCATTCCCAGCAGCCTCAGCAGCAGCCTGCTGTCTGAGGGGTTCAAGAGAGGGGCAGCTCAGCTGCTCCTGGCTCAGATCTGCCCTGGAAGGGCCCCCTGTCCCCAAGAACTCAACCTGATCAGGTTCAAGCTCCTCTGGGACAGTTCCTTCTTCAGGACTAAGATCATCTCCCTCAGGAGACTGATCTGTACTCTGAGTCAGGGGGGAAGGCACTGCCTTTATCCTGCTGCTCCTCCTCTTGGGAGGCACCTGGTCCATTATTCCCGAATCCAGGGCCTGTTCAGTGTTTGACATTTTGGCCTGTGACCTGGTCACAGCAAAAACATGTGCAGGGATCCCTAGCATTTCTGCATGTGTCCTGAGCTCCACTTCTGCCCAAGCTGAAGTTTCTAGATCATTGCCAAGCAAGCATTCAACAGGGAGGTCTGCACTTACCACAACTTTCTTGAGGCCAGTTACCCCTCCCCAGGAGAAATTAACAACTGCCAAGGAATGGTCTGTCCTGAAATTGCTAGCATTGGCCACTTGGTACATCTCACCAAGTATAATCTGCTCAGGAGCCACAAGATCTTTTGTCACCATTGTGACACTTGCTCCTGTGTCCCTGTATGCCAAAGCCTCTCTTCCATTGATTAAAGGCTGCTGTCTGTATTTGCCCAGATTACTGGGACTCACAAATAAGGAGGCCATTTCCATGCCTCCATCACAGATCAGCATAGCCTGAGTTGGCACTCTGACTAGGCCAGAGCCCACCTCAGATCCCAGGGTTAACCCTACTACACCCTTACTTGGAACACCACCATTTGTAGCTGCACTAGGGGGAACAGTTGCCTTAGGGGCAATGGTGGCTGGAGTTGAGTCTTTGGACTTTGTACAGTCACTTGTCCAATGGGTTTTCTGCTTACAGATTTTACACCATGGTTTCTTCTGGCCTTTACCTTTGTTAGATTGGGACTCCCCCAGATGAAGATTTTTGGGGACCTTGAGAAGACTTCTGGTCTTTACCCTTTTCCCCACCCTTGTCAGAGCTCTTAGGATCTTGCTTCTTGGGGTCACCACCTTGGTTCTGAACCTTCTGCTTCACCCTGGTTCTGACCCATTTGTCTGCCTTCTTTCCCAATTCTTGGGGAGAGGTCAGATCAGAGTCCACCAGGTACTGATGCAACAGCTGATTTTGACAATTATTAAGGATCTGCTCCCTCATAATTAAGTTGTACAATCCTTTGAAATCACACACCTTGCTGCCAAGCAACCAGCCCTCCAGAGCCTTAGTAGCACAATCTACAAAGTCCACCCAGTCCTGTGTCTGTGCCTTTTGGGTATCTCTGAACTTTAACCTGTATTGTTCAGTGGTTAGGCCAAACCCATCTATCAGTGCACTCTTCAGGACCTGGTAATCATCAGCATCCTCTTCTCTTACAGTGAGGAGCTTGTCTCTACCTTTGTCTGCAAAGGAGAGCCACAAGATTGCTGCCCACTGCTCCTGGGGGACCCTCTGAACTTTACAGGCCCTTTCCAGTGCAGTAATCCATTTGTGGATGTCATCCCCACTCTGGTAGGGAGGGACAATCTTGCTTAGGTTTCTATGGTCATGAGACCTTTCCCTACCACTAGGGAAGTTGCTGCCACCATGGGACTCTAGTCCCAACTTTCTTCTTGTTCTTTGAAGCTCTAGGGACTCCCTATCTAAAGCCACCTGCTCTCTTCTGATTCTAAGCTGAACTTCTTCATACTTGAGCTGTCTCTCTTTCCTTTCATGAGAGGGTTCCCTCCTATGAGAGGAAACAGAGGTCCCTATTGAGGTGTCAGAATGGTTAGACTCCTGAGAAGGAGATCTTGACCTTCTAGGCACACTCTCAACTCTTCCTGGTGGGACAAAGAGGAGGCCATTCTGGTCCTCTTCCTCATCTGCAGGAGGAGCTGGATTGTCCAGGGTAAGATCATTGTCATCTTCCTGGCCAGCTTCAGAGGTCAGGTCATGGGATTCTTTACCCCTTGGCCCTTCCTCATTTGCTGCCCCACCCTCTCTGCCTACCCCTTCAGACCCTGAGGCCTTCTTGAGATCATCCAACAGCAGTGCCTCTATGAGGCGTTGGGTGTTTGCAGTTTTTCCTGTCTTCAACTTCCTTGTACTACACAATGCTTTCAATTCCAAGAATTGGAGGTTGTCATACTTGGATGGTGGAAGCCCTTGGGCTTCTGGCAGGGACCCACTGGCTCCTGGCCTTGAAGACATCACTAGTGAGGTGTGGTGTATGCACTACCTACTCTAGTGTGGCCTACTAAACTCTCTTGAGTTGTAGAAAGGGTGTGCTAAGCCCTTGACACACAACTCTAAGTTCAGTAGAACTTACTGTAACCTTAAGCTTGAATTATATGTACCTCAGGTACCTTTTAGTGGTTTTCAGTTAGTCACTCACTTGAGATTATCTGGTAAAACAAAGGCAAGCTTGAATCCAACCGCTGCACACCAATGTGAGAAGTTGGCCTGGCATATGCTGTCCACTAGTTATAGTGGGCACCTTGCACCAGTCCAAACGATCTTTATTGATGATAGGTTAAAAGACAACCTTTATTGAAAGCTATCCTAGTGGTAGCTATGGAGAGCAGCCTTCAGGCTAAGTCTTGAAGGAGTGTTAAGCTGTTTGTTTTACCAGTCTATAATCTCATGAATGACCAAATGAAAGGAGAACCACACCAGGTATATATATAAAATATATGTATTTATTACTAAACACTACCCACTAGTCTCTTTATGAGGCTAGAGGTCGAAATACACAAGTTACAAGTCAATTAACACAGTAAATTAGCACAATATACGATTAGCCCTAGGGGCGTACCAAACCATATATTAAGAAAGTGGTATAAGAACCACGGCTTGACTAGACACAAGGCCTAGAGCCTGTAGAATCGCTGGGACCCCAAGGAACCACCCAAGGTAGTGACACAGGGGACCCACGGGGGACGTGTGCAGTGTGTGAACACAGCCTCTAGCTCCGTTAGCGTCTATGGGAAAAGTCGCGGTTAGAGTTTTAAAGTTTAGGGACACTTCGGAGTGGACTAGGAACAAACCCTTTTGGACTTAGAGGGTTCTAGGGCCAACACCCATGGGAGCACCGAAGTACTTGTGTTACCTCACCCAGGGAAGCCGGGTGCACAGGTGTCTAATGGTGTCGGGCTGCGCCGTCGTTTTCAATGGCCGCTGGCTGAAAAGTGCTGCTGCCGAGAAGCTGCGAAGTGTCCGAAGAGATCCAAGCCTGGATCGAGGATGAGAAGAACCTGAAAGCAGAGGGGACAGAGTCTAGGTCACTGGCCAGTGACCAGGGGCACGATAGTCGAATGCCCACCGATGTCGAGTGCTTCAAGTTCAAAGAGGTGAAGATTGTCTCTGCAGCCACGAGGACCAGGAGGTGTCGACGACAACCAGGAGCTGGAATCGAGCTGTCCCACAAAGGTAGTAGCTGACTGTGGTGTCGGTGCCCGGATTGGACCCAACAAGCCTTGGTAACAGCAACCCACACAGAAAGAGCACAATGGCTTAGGAGCGGACCAGCGAGGTCCGAGGGACTCCTCAAGCAAGGGAGAGTCAGGGCAGGCCTGGAGCAACCAGGGAGCCCATTGAAATCAGAGATGTCCTTCTGAGGGACCCACAAGTCGATGGACAAGGGATTGCAAAGGGACCTCAAGCGGAATCACAAAATGGCGGCCCACGGGTCACTCGTAGTGGCCAGGCCGACAATCTTCGGTGGATTCACTGCTCGGGGTTGGGGATACAAATAACCCAAAGCACAGCCTCTATGATTGACCAGAAGCTTATGCACTTGCAAATGGGCACGGTGTCCAGGGGTTCCGGTTCCACGGTACCCACGAAGGCTACGGGTCTCAGCTTTGCTGGGCACTCGGGTCAGCCTCTGGGAAGTCTGGAAATCTACCGACTGGGATGCAGGGTTGTCGGCGTCCGGCGGGAGCTTCGGAGATGCAGACCGGACAGATGCATCTTTGGTGCCTGCCAAGCAGGGGAGTGACTCCTTTACTCCAAGGGAGATTCTTCAGTCATCTGGCGTTTAACAGATCGTCGAAGGTCCAGGATTCAGTTTCAGAGTTTCGTACAGGGATATCTAAAGTCCTGTTGCCAGGGGTTCCTATCTTATACCCAAGGAAGGGGTTGGACTAACTCAGGGGACCCACCTATGGGAGGGTTTGGAAAGAGGGGTGGCTACACCCATTTCCTTTGTCCAGTTTCACGCCAGAGCAGGGGCTGACAGCACCTGCAACCGGTTTGAACTGGGGTATGCACAGGGACACCAAATGTGCCCCCAGTGCAGGACTTCAAAGCACTCAGAGAGTGCACCCACCCAGCCCCAATACACTAAAGCCTGTCTGGGAGGTGGTAACACCTCCCTGCGACAGGAAACCTATTGTCCAGGCCTCCCCTGCCAGAGTTTCGGTCAGCAGTAGGAGTCCAGACTCGTGTCTGTGGCTGCAGCATCCATTTTGTGATGCCAGGGCTCTGTTTAGCTGGTACCGGGTATACCGGTGCTGTCATGTCTCTCCCTCTAGAAGGGTGGGATCATACTCCCACACCAGTTACTGGTGTAGGGGTATGATTCCAAAGTGTTTGACACCAAACACGACATGTTTCCGTGCAGCCATCCCAAAGTTAGCATTTACCGTTGAGATATAATGCACTTAAGAGTATATGGTCAGGCTGCACTCACAGACAACCCCGGAGGATAGATTCCGAAGGCTGCAGAGGGGCTCTGCTCATGCAGGGGCACCTTCTCACATAAAACCAAGCACCCTGCCAGTCACCTGCCATAGAGGTGACTGATTTATATGTGCAGTGATAGGGTGAGATATAGTGAACCTATATCTCAGTAAGGGGTGCATGCACCACCTCACTCAGGCTGCTGTAGCAGTCCTGTGGTGTCATTTTGGAAGGCTTCCCGGGGGTGGCATAATACATGCTGCAGCCCCTGGTAGGCCTCTGGGGTACCTATGCCCTGGGTACATAGTATACCATATACTAGGGACTTATAAGCGCACCCCAGAATCCAATCTGAAGTGTACCTAAGGTACATGGAATCCATTTTAGAGAGGAAGCAGCTAGGCTGGGGTCCTGGATAGCAGGGCCCCAGCCAGACTAAAGTCGAAAAACAGTGAAACATCAGCAAAAAGTGGGGGTAACCATAAGAAGCAGATCCTACTCTCCTACAGGTCCCATATGTGAAACTGTGTCCTGCGTCATGAATGGCAGTGACCCCAAATCTGGGCCAGCGGCCACAGCACCAGACCCCCGATCAGTGAGGCATAGTTCCATATGGGCATCTTGCGACAACTGGTGCCACTAACCCTGTTCAACGCCAGCCGGCCACACGTGGTGCCACTAACCCTGTTCAACGCCAGCCGGCTACACGTGGTGCCACTGAACCTGAACAACGCAGGCCGGGGGGCCATCCAACCTGTGCAGGCGACACTAGGTGAATGGGCCGTGCTGACCGCTGCCTCAGGCCTACACCACGGTCAGGTAGGTCACACATTTGGAACTGAGTCTTGATTACACCATGGCAGTGAACATCATTTAAGGCAGAGAACAATTCACTATACTCCCTTTGATGTGGTGCCAACAATTCTGTGCATGGCATCACAACCACACGTGTCTGTGGGCCTACGCGGACCACTGCCCTCGGCCTACGCTGCGCACGAGTGTGATCAGAGATTTGGAACTGAACATCGGTAATTCAAAAGGCAGAATACATATCATCGCACGCACGGGGAGGCGTAAGAGGATGACGCGTTGCAGTCCGGAGGGAACAGGATCATCGTTACGGAGGTGATTGAACACTACCGACAACTGCCACTGTGTCACTAACTCTGTGCCTCGCGAGCCAACGACACGTGGCTGTGGGCCACTGCTGACCGCTGCCTCCGGCCTACACTGCGGTCCAGTAGGTCACAGAGTCTTGATTTGGCAATGTTGGAGTTCACATCTGTGTACCGGCATCATCGCAGACTGCATCCCATCTCAGCACCTGTGCCACTAAGTGTGTTCCCCGACATTCATGGACACTGACTGGTCGTACATTGGTGGCGTTTGAGTCTATGGACTAGGGGCTAGTTTTCATCCTCATGTAGCTGATACCGAATTGTTGGTGAAAACGAGGGTTGCGCTTTCCACTCCTCCATTTGCTGCTTCCAGATAACATCAGACCTTCCGCATCATGCCCTGGAGGACACCTTCCACTGTCCCCCGCAACCCTCCGCAACATACACCTCGGACATTGATGGGGACCCGCTCAGGTCGCATGGCCCATCTGACTGCACCTCAAGTCACCGTCCCATGGCTGGGTGCCTGTGCCGGCCGCAGTGCATCCGGGGCCACTAACTCTGTGCTGCTCAGGCCTGGGACCCCTTCTTCTGAGACATTGAATGGCCTCTGTGGCGATGGTCTTGGGGTCATCAACGCCATGTGTCTGTGGCCCTGCGCTGTCCGCATCCTCCGGCCTCAACTGCGGGCCACCAGGGCCCACACATAGCATCGAGTCTTGACCGGCCCGGACGTCGAATCACCGCAGGAGGCACACGCCACCACCGCAAGGACCACCTCCAACCGCCATCTGCCAGAGTCGAAACGGTGGTCCTGACAGACCTACGGAGTTGCTCAGACCTGTCGTGGATGCCATCATCGGCCTGATACCCTGCTCAGCACTCCAGGTGCCAGTGACTCAGTGCACCGCAAGCCATTGTCCGTTACTAATCGAGTTTTGTGCTGTTGTGAGGTTGCGCAGCGGGCTGGCTTATACTCACCCCACACACATCCAGCACAGGCGTCACTGTACATGTGGCACTGCCAATAAAGGGGCTGGGCGCACGTGCCCGTAGCCAGTTCAACATGATATGTGCATGTGTCCCTGTGGTCTTGTTGTATGCATGGGGGCCCTGGGCCCTACGACATTACATTGTGCTGTGTACAGCGGACGCAGACATGTCACCGCAGGCAGTGGGCTAGAACCTGGACATGTAGCTTTGTTGTCACCCACTCAATTCGTAAGGGGAGTGGACTGTGCCATTGTACGCAGAGCCAACGTGGGTGTGTGACTGATATGTGCGTGCCCCTGGGCGTGGTTCTGTACTGGGTATGTGCATCTGCATGTGTCTCTATGGCAGTGTGGGTCTCCTTTGTGGGGTGTAGGTGGTCCCTGAAGGGTATTGGGCACCCACGTATGTGTTCTAGTTCGCATTCCATGGGTTCGGCAACACCCGCTTCTGTTGGGCCACCTCCTTTTGGCGTTCTGACACCTGGCATTGGGGTGCCATGTGTGGGTTGGTGAAGTGTTGTGAGCCAGCCGTGATTGCATGTGCTTCATGCTGTGTGGTCTGTTGCAGGGGCTGGGTTCTCCTCTGAGTAGCTTGTCTGCCCTGGTCCTGGTGGTGGGTTGTGTGGGATGTCCATGGGCTGTTGTATGGCGTTGGGGTCGAAGGTGTGGTGTTCGTCTCCGGCATCACTGATGGGTTGTCTGTTCTGACCTGCTGGAGGTGTTGTTTGTCCCTCTACATTGTGAAGGGGAGGTGCATGTTGGCATTGTGTTGGCGCCCTGTTCTTGTCGACATGCAGACTGTGTGACAATGTACATTGTGACTGTTTGGGCGGTGGTGGGACAGTGTACATTTGACCTACATGGCTGATGTGGGGTTGTAGCCGTAGATATGCATCTCACAGTTCCCTGCTCTGTCCAATGTGATTGTTCTGTTTCTGCTCGTGGGCGGACCCAGTTGTGTCCCCTGTTCTGCAGTGTGGGTGTTGCACTTTGTGCCACATTGTCATGGTATGTGCTGTGATTGCTATGTGTGTGTGCTGCAGTGTGCCACGGGGATGGAGGACATGTCCCTGGGTAATTGTGGGTGTGCAGTCTGCTACGCCTCGTTGTGCATGTGTGCCATTGTGCCCATCACCCCCGTCCCCCCAGTCCCTGTTGGATCCTCACCCTGTTGTTGTTGTGTCGGGTCCTGTCGAGCTGTGTCCTTACTCCCACCTCCTTGCACTGTCTCCACACTGATGACTGTGGCCTGGGTTTCCTCCAGCTCCTCCTGTGGCGCTGGACTGCCACCTCCTGTCGCCGTTGCTGCCTTCCTGTTGGCAGCGGGTTTGTGCCTGGTTTAGGTTGTCACGTCCTGGTGGCGCCTCTTGGCCTCCTGGATTGGCCTCCTCGGCACTCAGACTGCATTCCAGGTGGTCTGCTTGTGGGTCAGTTGCTGGTGGTGTTCTGTGACTCCGTGGCGCTGGTCTTGTTTTCCTGCGGTCTGCACCCCGTCTTCCTCTCCCTTTTCTCCTTGGCCTTTCCCTTCCCAGTTGTTCCTTGCTGGTGGTCTTTGGGGGTTGTGGGGTTCGCGTTGACCTCTGCGCTGGGTCAGGGTGCATCCATGTTGCTACGTGCTTTGGCTTGTTTCTGGTGTGTTGTTTCTGTGGTTTTTATGGTGCAATTTCCCGCCAGGCGGGTGGTATTTGCAGGCCTGTGGCTGCTTTTCGCTACTTTTTGTACCGCGATTGGCCTCATCGCATGATTTCTCGCGTTTCGCATTTTTTCGGCGTGGCATTGATTTTCACGCTGACATTTGACGCGTTATCTGGTGACTATCGCATGCTACCGCCTTGTTGTGAATTCCACGTTGACACGGGGTTATTTTCCCACGATAGGCTGCGATATTGAAAGTTGCGTTACGCTACTCTTGCGGTAGTTATCGCACGTTCTTGTGAATATACCCCTAGGGGTTTATTACTGTACACTTCAAACTCATGTTTTTCTAGTGTATTTCTAGACCAACCATCTCTCAAACCTATTTTCCGTTTTCGTGGTCAGGCCGTAGATTGTGATGACATTGGTCATTGCAATCCCAGCGGTTATGTCGCGAAAGCGGAAAGCAAAAGCAGGAATTTAATAGCCACCATCACATTCAAAAACTCTAACTATATAATTAATTCTAGCCATCACAGTAGATAACTCACTATATAAATAACTCTATAAAACATTAATCAGAAACTCAAAATCTCTATAACAATGCATATTAATGATTCACAGATATATTTTTTTATATTCCCACCAGCCATCATAACGACTTCGCTTTATTCATGACGTTCCCGCAATGGTACACAGGGGTGCCACGCTGGCACTCGCAGCATCGTCGCGAATATCATGTGCGATAAAATTAATCTATTTTGGACACAAAACTTGTTTCACTAACACCCGCATTTCTCAAACATGTGGTCAAAGTACCTCTACTCTGACCCCTTATGTTAGCTTTTTCCCAAAATTTTCAACCCCGGGAACCATTCCCGAACAATAAAATGGTGGCCACAACTTTCTGTTCAGGTTCCGTCCAGCCAATCAGAGCATTCCCGTTGGTGCGTGCATTCGCAATTACTTGCAAAACCGTCGCGAAAAATATCCGTGACCAGAGATATCACTATAATTTTCAGCTTACATTTCTCAAAAACAGCTGAATGGATTTACACCAAATAGGCAAAAGGCACTTCCTTGAACCAACGTCTATCTCCCTGCTAAATTTGTTGTAAGTTCGTTCAGTGGTTCGGGCAATAGTTGTGGCTAAAGGTTCCTATGGGAATTAACATTACAAATTCACCCTTATTTTGCACCCCAAATTCTTGGTCTCCACTGCACGGATCACCCCCAAACTTTCCATGACAACCAGAACCTACCTTGACACTTTTTGGGGGAAAATTTCATGAAGACTGGTCAAACGACGCCAAAGTTATAGGCAAGTCAAAAATGCTTTTCCTATGGAAACTAGGTGCTAACTGTAACTATCTACTGTTAGCCAGTAGGCAGTTACAGTTAGGGCCAAAGTTCCCATAGGAAAAGAGTTTTTTGTTTTGCCAATAACTTTGGTGCCGCTTGACGAATCTTCACAAAGTCCCCTTTTTGGTTCAGCTGCTGTGTTGAAAGTTTCGGGGTGATCCGTCAAGCAGGAGCTGAGATAAAAGTGGTGTCCCAAAATACGTTTTCCCCATGTTATGCCTATGGGGATGTTTCATTTTTTGAACACGACTGCAGCCCAAGCCGCAGAATGGAATTACACCCAATTTGGTGGAAAGCTAGATTTTGCTCCAGAAAACTTTATTTTTGTGATTTGGTGTAAATCCGTTCAGTAGTTTCAGAGATATTTAAGTTTAAAAAATATAGATATCTGGATGTCCAAAATCTCTACTGAAATTTGATTGACTGCCAGCACTTCAAACCAGGAAGTGTTGGCAGCCATCTTGTGACTTGGTTGAACCGAGTCAGAGAAAAAAACATGAACAAAAGAAAAGGGGGCAGGGTAGAAACACCCTGACCCCCTAGCCCTCTTGGGGAGGTCAGCTAAAAAAGCAAATCCAACAAACATTTAAAAAAAAACAAAGCTCGGGCTCCCGTGCTTTGTTAATTATCGTCCCCCAAGTGGGCCAGGTCCCGGGGACATAATACAAAAACAGGAGGGGTGCTCAGGCCCCCGCCTGGGGCTTATTATGCCCCGGGGACCACCACCTTCTTTAAACATTAATTTGGGGGAGGCCTGTGTGGTATCCCCCACTGCCCTGGGGACCATCACCTCCCTGGGGCTTATTTCTTTTGAAATGGGGGGCCTCTTGGATCTACCAGCTCCAGGGGCTACCACCTCCCAGGGCTTTATGCTAAAACAATGTGGGGGAGACTCATGGACCACCCCGCAGCCCCGGGGACTGCCACCTCCCTGTGGCTTTAATTTGAAAAATGCGGGGGGCATGCAGACCCTCCACTGCCCCACGGATCACCACCTCCCCTGAGCTTTTTTTTACATTGAGTGTGGGGGCCGTGTGACCCCCCCTCAGCCCTGGGGACCACCACCTCCCCGGGGCAAAATCAAGAAAGGAGGGGGGTCACGTGCCCCCCTCCTGGATCCATAAATGACCCTAGTAACCACCACCCCCCCATGGCCAGCTCATGCTACCTCCCAAGGTGCTCTCCCTCAGGAGGTATTATAATCAACAAGGGAACCGAAAAGGCAATACGCAAGGGACCTTCGGTATTAGAACTATTTCAAAAGACAATGGTCCCTGAACAGTTGTAATATAAATCAAGAAATAAACATATACTAAATAGATTATATGTTCCTTGTCCAGCCGGACAGATATTTAATATTTTTAAATACATTCATAGAAAAAATACATATATATTTACAAGTGGGACCCAGCCGGCGTCCAACTCAGAAACATAGACAAACAACATAAGAGTAGGAAAGAGTTTTCAGGCAAGAGTGATGTGTCTGTAAATCATGAGAATAACCAAATTAACAGACTTCAATCACATAGTGATACCATTGCACAATAGAATTTACAGTATTTACATGCATATGGTATATGGGGTGTCGACGACGTTTCGATCCCTGTGCGAAAATTCATGGGATCATCCTCAGGACTTTAGAATTAAACATGCCTGTACACGAGAAATTCTGACATTAAATCCATGTCAGGATCCATGTCAGGATCAACACATGGTGTTGCGGCACAAGTTCAGCTAGCAAACATATAACCGGAATGGATGTCCAGTAAGTAGAACCATGGGAGGCGAAAAGCGGGAGGCGAAAAGCGATCAAGGAAGTTAACCGTCCCGGTGGAGTGGTCCGTAAAGTATAATAATCCAAGGGGCAGGACAATTTGCCGTCCTGAAGGACCGAGTGAATTCCAATAAGCGCAGTGCCGTTTGGTGAGTCAGTGCTCGATCAGGAGGTAGCTGTTTGTTACGGCTTGGCCATAGCAAACTCTGCTCTGCTTCATACAAGCGAGAGCATGTAAAATGCTCTCGCTGGCACGAAGTGGAGAGAAGGAGCTGCATGTTTATCAGGTCCATCTGTCCAAAAGCAATGCCGGGTCCTGCAGAGTGCGGGGGACTGGCAGGGACTGTGGTGGCCTTCAGGCTTCTCCGCGGCCCCCCATTAGAGAAACTGGGTGCCCTGGGTGGGACCAAGGCACCCGGTATTGTGACCAGGCCCTGGGGGATGGGGTCCGTGGGGCCAAATTGGCCCGGAAGGGGGACCATGCAGCCCCCTCCCATAGTTAACAAAAAATGCTTTAAAAAAAGGGCAGGCCCTGTGGAATGGGGTCCCCGGGGGCCCTCTTCCTTTATAATTAAAAAGAAAAAGCTACCGGCATGACGCCGGAGGCCCCGCCCTCCTTCTGCACCACTCTGCTATCGCACCTCCTTGTGCGCTGCTGGTTGAGGGATGAAGTCACCTTGGCTGCTTAGGGTTCTTGGGGGCCAACAAGACCTCCTGTTACCTCGAGTAAGTCACACACAATGGGATTGCTGAGAGGTGACTGGAGGCCATGCACCCTTTCTCCATCACTCTGTAAACGCACCTCCTGGCGCACTAGTGGTTGGGGGATGAAGTCCCCTTGACTCTAGAGTGTCCTTAATGGCCAACAAACCTTCCTGTTACCTCCAGTAAGTCCCACAGAGTAGAATGGCTGAGAGGTCTGTGGAGGCCATGCCCCCTTTCTCCACCACTCCGCAAATGCACCTCCTGCTGCACGGCTGGTTGCCACTCCAGGAGCCCCCTGCGCATCTGTGGAGCGGCCCACACCCTGCAGCCAGCCACACCGCACTAGAGGAGATAGGAGGTGGAGCATCGAGGCCCTTTTCACCTGATCGCCGCTGGATGACGCGACGGCCAGCTTGCTGATGCACCAGCTAGGGGGGCATCCCGCTGTTTTACCTGCTGAGTGGCGGCTGTTGCCCCCGTGGTATACACTATACCATTCGCTGAAGCTCCCAGGTATCTCCTTGGTGTCGCTCCGCCTGCTGCCCTAAGATCTCCTGCACCCTCACGCTCCAGGCACCAGCTATCCCCCCCTCTGGGCACCTAGGCGTCAAGTGGCGGGCCCACCTTGCTGTGGCAGCTCATCATGGGTAAAGTGGACGCCAAGCAGCCCAAGATAGCATTCGATCAGCGCAGGCAGACCAGACAGGAGGGGTCGGCGCCAGTTACGGGAGAACTCGCCACCCAGACTGAATCTGGCGCAATGCGGGACGACGACCTGAAGGCGATTATGCTAGACGTAAAGGCCAGCGTCAGCGGCATTGCACCCAACTCGATAAACTGTCTGCCAGCCTTGATACTGTAAGGGCCAGGGTGGACTCGCATGATGCGCAGATTGCGCAATTGGAATCGAGAGTTTCCGACGTCGAAGACACCATGACCGGAGACCGGCAAAAGCTGCTCCAAATGGACAGAGTACTGGAGTTAATTAAGAACAAAAATGAAGATTTTGAGGCGCGCTCCAGTGGGAATAACCTCCGCATTACAGGTGTGCCCGAATCTTCCAACATCACGAAAATGGAGGACTTTGTTGAACAACTACTGCGTGACCTCTTTGGCGAGATACTCTCACCGGTCTTCATTGTCGAAAGGGCTCACCGTTCACTGGGACCGAGACCCCCTCCGGGCGCGCCTCCACGCCCGATTATCACTAAACTACTAAATTTCCGCAATCGCGACGCGGTTCTGCGGGCCGCTCGCGAGCGAGGTGAGGTGCGACACCAGGGGAACGTTCTCGCCTTTTATCCAGACTTCACGCTGGCGGTACAGGCCGCTCGGCGGGAATTTCTCCCGGCAAAAAGGCTGCTCCAAAAACACGATGTCTCCTACTCTCTGGTCTACCCGGCCAAACTGAGAATCACGGCTGGGTCTCAAACACAACTCTTCAACGACCCGAAAGCTGCCCTGGCCTTTGCAAAAAAGCTGGACAAGCAACGGCGTTTAACGCCGTCCAACTCCCAACAAGCCGATGGAGGTGGCGCAAGTGACAATGACTAATAGGAACTGTTCTGCTCTGTTGTTGCTCTCCACTGAGACTGTCTTGGTTGCCTACCCTGTCTGCTGCTGAACCACATTGACTCTTTGTTGTCTCACCTGTGTCCCTCACCACCCACCACCTCCGACAATGTTTTGACTGCCTCTGCTGTCCAGATACCAGGCTTTGGTCCACGTGCCACATTTGACCGCCCATAGTTAACCCAGGGCCTCAACATGTACAGTTTCTTCTCAGTACTGCTGATGTGACCTCCGGGTCTTGATTCCTGTCTCTGTTATTGCCCTGTAGCGACATCACCCTGGTCACTGGGCACCTTTACACATATTACTGTTTTGATATAAAGTTGTCTGGTCAATACTGTGGCTTGGCCACCCTGTTCCATTTGACGGGGGTGTATGCCAGGTGGAACCACGCCCCCTTGGGATGACTCCCTTTTCATTTTCTCTTGCTCCTCCTCCAAGTTGGGGTTTCCTGGGTGGGGAGGGTATGGCTACTCAACCTAATTTGGGGGTTGGAGTGGGTGGTGGGTTGGGGGTGAAATCCTCTTTGGCGCTGCCGCCTCTTAGTAGAGGCTTGTTGTTTCTATTGTTTGATTTTGTTTTATATTTGTTATTGCGAGATGTAATTTGTACCATGCTACATAACACAACACCTACTACTGTCACTCCTCCAGCACACCCGTCGCCATCCGGCAAGCAACACCACTCTGCCATTAAATGACGGACGCCACGCTCTGGACCTGGAACGTAAGGGGTCTTAATGACCATCGTAAGGCACGCCTCATGCATGCTCACCTCATAAGGCACCAGGTGGACATATGTTTCCTCCAGGAAACTCACCTCCTTCCTACCACTGCATCCCGGTTGCACTCGAGACACTGGGGCGAGACCCACTCATCCTTCTACTCTAACTATTCCCGCGGCATTTCCATTCTCCTCTATAGAGGTCTACCTTGGTGCACAACCCAGTCCTTCACTGATTCCGAGGGCAGGTATGTCATCCTTTCCGGTACCCTTTTTAACCAGCCTCTAATTATAGCGGCAATTTATGGTCCAAATTCGGACAATCCTGATTTTTTCTCACACGTCTGGCAGTTCATCTCCTCTTTGGGACCCTGCTCTCTACTTTGGGGAGGTGACTTCAACATTGCACCCTCACAGACTCTTGACCGCTCTGGAGAGTGCGCCCAAAACCCTCAGGCCACTTCACTCTTGCACTCTATTATGTCCGACAATTCCTTGTTGGTTGCATGGTGACATGCTTACCCCGATAGACGTGAGGGCACATGTGTTACCGGCATGCGGGGCTGTTGGTCCCGTTTGGACCTCTGGATCGTCACTCGTGATATCTCCTCCTGGGCCATATCCGTAGATCATATGGCTCGCACCCTCTCCGACCACACTTCTGTACGGTTATGTTTACAAATGCCCCTCACCATGCACCGTACGTTTGCATGGCGACTGCCCCCCAATGCTCTTCGTGATGTGGCTTTCCGTGAGGAGATCCGCGCTGCCATTGTTGACTATTTTGACCATAATGTAGGCTCGGTGGAATCCCCTTCAACTTGATAGGAGGGCTTCAAGGTTGTAATTCGGGGGAGTGTATCTCCAAACAGTCAGGGGTGCTGAGATCTACCCGGGGTACCCTGGAGCGCCTGGAGAGCGAGATTAAGGCTTTGGATCTCCTTCAGTCCCAAGACCCCAGCCCTGATACTCTCGCACAGATAAGGGGGAAAATCAGTGAATTTCACGAGGAAGCTGATAGGGAGATCGCCTTCTTGGGCAGGGAAGCGCGCACCCGTTGCTACGGCGAGGCTGATCGCCCCGGCAAGACCCTTGCCAACCTTCTCCGGCAGCCGCACGCCTCCTCCTACATTACCGCCTTGCAGGACGGGGCTTCAGATAGAACTATCTCCCCTACGGAGATTGTTGCTAAATTCTCTACCTTTTATTCACAGCTATACTCTGCTGGCGAGGCGCCCCCGCGCGAGGTCCTCGATCAATACTTCGAGACTATCGAACTCCTCTGGCTGGGTAATAAGCACCGGGAATACCTGGACGAACAATTCACCCAGGAGGAGACTTCCGCGGTGATAGCGGGGCTCCCAGGTAATAAAGCCCCCGGTTCCGATGGCCTCTCCCCCGCTTTTTACAAATAATTTGCGCCCCTCCTCGTCCCACACTTAGCCGCCATGTATAACGACTCCCTCGAGCAGGGGTGCTTCCCCCTGTCTCTACGTGAGGCCCTACTCACTCTTCTTTTGAAACCCGACAAACCCCCCGAGCATTGCGATTCATATCGCCCCCTGTCCCTCATCAACACTGATAATAAAATTTATGCTAAATTGCTGGCTACCCGTCTCCTCCCACTTATGCCCCTAATTGCATGCCCGGATCAATCCGGTTTATCCCCGGACGTGCCACTTCCCACAACCTTCGGACCATTTTTGCTGTCCTCCACCAAATTAATCCTGTTCTCCCGGCCGTAGCTGCGTTATTAGATGCCACTAAGGCATTTGACACTCTCGAGTGGCCTTTCCTTTTTTATCTCCTCCCGCGTCTGGGTTTTAGTCTGGATTTCATGCGGAAAATACAGCTCCTATACACTCTCCCCACGGCTCGCATCAGAATAAACGGGCAGGTCACTGAGCCCATTCGCATCTCGAGAGGTACCAGGCAGGGGTGTCCCCTCTCCCCGATGCTCTTTGCCATAGCCATGGAACCCCTCGCGGCCCGGTTGCGTCAACATCACACTCAGAGGGGCATTGGCTTTGCAGCCATCTCCCTATACGCGGATGATGTCACGATCTACATCCGCAGCCCCCAGGACAATCTGGCCCCCATGACGAGGGAGGTGGTGCGATTTGGGTGTCTGTCCGGAGTCCAAGTGAATTGGAGTAAGTCGGTCCTCTTCCCCCTCACTGACACCACAAAGCCTTTCACCCCAGACTACCCCTTCGTATGGGCATCTGGCCCTACCAAGTACCTAGGTATTTGGCTGAGTAGGGACGTGGATGAACTCTGGAGGTCCAACTTCGGCTGCGCGATGGATTGGCTGGAGACTAAGATCCGGGTGTGGCAAAAACTCCCCCTATCACTGGCAGGGCACATCGCCATCGCAAAAATGGTGGTGCTCCTGAAGTTCCTATACCTCTTTTTAAACGTCTCTGTTCCATTTCAATCACACTTTTTCCGTAAACTCTGCTCTCACATTATAACGTTGGTCTGGGCAGGGCGACAACCCAGATTTGCATACAACATTCTCACGCTCCCCCCTACTTGCGGTGGGATGGGCGCCTCAGATTGTAAGTTGTACGCGCTATGCGCCCAGGCCAGCTTCCTTCACTTTTGGCTGCACCCCACGCCTTTTCAACCCCATGTGGCGGTTGAGGCTGACCTCGCCGCACCGTGGCCGCTCCAGACCGCGCTTTTCATTCCACCTAAGCCCCCGTGTGGCGAGATTGACACGGTTTAGTGCCTACGTTGGGCCTGGGATGGGCTCCAAAAATACGCCGGAGTCAGCACACTCTATGCTACATCCATGGCACTAGCCCGCAACCCTGCCTTCCCCCCGCTGCAGGCGGCAGGCATGGACTCAGCACCATAGCTGACATCTACCCGAACAACACATTCTTTACCCTAGCTGGTAATGCCGGCCCAATGGACAGATTACTGTACTATCAGGTAAGAGCGACCTGTAAGGAGGCTAACCCCACATTTCCACTGGCCCCCCAGACGCATGCTGCCCTCGAGCTGGTCCACTCCTCTAGCTCCCCGCGTAAGTTGGTCACCAGAATCTATGCTCTTACTCTTGCCGCCTCACCTACTGACACGGACCGAGCCCGCTCTGCGTGGAGTGCGGACTTGGGCAAGGACCTCCCCCAGGAGGTATGGCTATACTGCTGCAATCAGACCAAACGATTATCTCCTAATTATCGCTTGAGGCTCATACATTTTAAATACTTGCACAGACTCTATCGCTCTCCTGTTACACTACATAAGATGGGGCTACTCACGAGCAATAGGTGCGCGCGGTGCTCCGCTCCTGCTGCAGATTTCACTAACTTAGCCTGGCTATGTCCCAAGGTCTCCGACTTTTGGCAGGGCGTATGCGCAGCTATTAGTGACATCACACTGGCACGCCTCACCCCCGATCCCTTGGTCTGCCTCTTAGGATATGTCAAAAATATACCTGACTCGAGCCGCAAGCTGACTGCCATGCTCCTGGTTCTTGCCAAACGTAGAGTGTCGATTCACTGGGGGCGTAAACTGGCGCCCTCGGTCAAAAACTGGCTGGAGGACTCTGCCCACTGTCAGACACTGCTCGGTGAGTTTTGGGATTTAATGCCGGCGGCTAGTAGACCCCCTGACATTTGGGCCCCTCTCGTTTCCTACCTGCAGCGATAGGTCACCCCTGACAGCCCTCCACCAGGTTCTCCTGCTACAGGTGCCCCGACCGCTAGAGGTGGCGCTAACGAGAACTCCCCGTCGCCATACTTGCCTTCATGTGCACCCGACGTTCCATCCTAAACTCCGCCTGTGAGGCTTAGGTCAAGCATTGTGTCCTGCAGATCCGGCATCCTTTTCTCACCTGCTATGGAATGTAAAGTGCTATTACATTTGTTGATTGTATCTATACTGCAATGGCAACTTGTACTGTGTCGTGACATACAATTTTCATAAATAAAGGTTTTTGAAAAATTAAAAAAAAAAAGATATCTCTTGGTCTAGTATTGCTATTTGTCGAACTTAGCAAATTAGTTGCAGTGTTACTACAAAAAGAAGATCCTTTGACTTCTGCTTAGAGACAGCTAGAACTACTTTGGAAATTCAAAGGCTGCTACAGACAAAGTACCCAACTCATTTTGCTGATATTGTTCATACAATTTTCAACGCATCTACGACAACTGACATTGTGCACTTTGTTTAAGAACATTGGATCTAGTTTGGTGAGCGAATCTTATAGCTGTGTTTAAACTGATACCAGAATTTTTTCATTCTTTGTTCTCCAGTCTTTTGTCAGGATTTCCTACCATCCTTCTACTCATTGGCTGTGGTATTGTCATCTTCCTCCTGAAAAGGTGCAGTGAAATTCTAGTGTATGTGTGACTTTATGAACTTAGGAATGTTGCATTTTCGGAAAATAAATGCCTTGCTAGTGAAACCCGTCATCTGGTGCATGAACTGTCCAGATGAAATCATTTTAGATCTACATCTGGAACACCCCGCAGTGGCTTTCATAGATCTTGAGGTTTTCCTGCAGCTGTTGCAATCATACTGTTGTTTTTGCATTTGTCACCCCGAGTGGGACGGGTATGCCCAGACGTGGGTCCCGTGCTCTCCATGCCACTGGTATCAAGCTATCCTGGCTGAAGAGGGGTGAAACCCCGAAACCGGTCCTAGGAGGCTTGTTTCCAGTCCCGGGAGGACCTGGCTTGGCAGTTCGGGCTGGACTGTTCCCATGAGGCACAGGGTCAAGACTGATTTGCATATAGCTGGGTTCAAGCTGGAATGGCATGGTGAGCAAAAAAACGATGGATTTAGGCCCAGAGCTCTGTACTGGGGTGAATGTATGACATTGTTCTGCATTCTGTCCATCAACTGTTGTTTTGCATTTGTCACCCCGAGTGGGACGGGTATGGCCAGACGTGGGTCCCGTGCTCTCCATGCCACTGGGATCAAGCTATCCTGGCTGAAGAGGGGTGAAACCGCAAAACCGGTCCTAGGATGCTTGTTTCCAGTCCAGGGAGGACCTGGCTTGGCAGTTCGGGCTGGACTGTTCCCATGAGGCACAGGGTCAAGACTGATTTGCATACGGCTGGGTTCAAGCTGGAATGGCATGGTGAGCAAAAAAACGATGGATTTAGGCCCAGATCTCTGTACTGGGGTGAATGTATGACATTGTTCTGCATTCTGTCCATCAACGGTTGTTTTTGCAATCATATCAGAGGCAATGCTGAGCAATGTATTTGTCACAACTGGAAGTTGCTTGTTCTGATGGATCAATATCACCAGTGTCACTCTTTGAAGAGCTTCCTATAGATTGGCTTGCACTGCTGCTGTCCTTAAAGCCTACGAATGAGGCACTCTCACCACCTCTAAGTGTTTTAGAGCTAAACCACTTCCTGGTCCATCCAACTCACAAACCTATGACAACCTGCACGCCTTGACAGTCCTTTCTCATGACCACACGTACACTAAGGGCCTCAATACAATGTTGGTCGGAAAGGCTCCGAATGGCATTCAGAATTTCCTAACCCATTTCCGACCAACCGATTACGATGGATGGTAACTATTCAGTCCTAACGACTCGGTTCTGACGGCATTCGGAGACTCCGAGTCGGTCGGAGCCGAATCATACAGGTATATGGACCGTGTTTCCGACCGACGTACTACAAAGTTGGATTCGGACAGCCTTTCCGAATCAGTCTGTCTGACACGAAACAGCTGTTGTAAACTGACTTTGGGGGCCTGTAGCAGGCCCCCCTTCACCCAGACACCTCCGGTTGGCGCCCTTGGGGGTACCCATGGGACCCCTCTGTACAACCATGCACAGTGTGGCAGGCATCATGGGGTGCCTGCCACAGGGTGCAAGGTTTTCTGGAACCACTCCTTTTTTCAATGGGAGCCTGTGTTGTTGGTCGGAACACAGGCTCCCATTGAAGTCAATGGAGTCTGACCGAATGGTGTTCGGAAACATCGTAATCAGTTGGTCGGATTCCCTGAACCCGAGTCGGTCGGAAACCATTCCGACAAGGAGTCGGTCGGAATGCTTTCCGACTGACAATGTAATGAGGCCCTGAGTGTGAACCAGAGGTAATCGAAATATCATCAAATGAGTACTAAGAGTAATCCATGATTCGACAAGGAACATGCACAGGATTTTGTATTTACTTCAAAGACTGTGTCATGAAGAAGAAAATTGTAAACAAAATATTTTTCTTTTTTCTTTAAGCTGAATTACTTTTTTTAGTTTGGTGTATTCATTATAATGTCTGGTCTGTTTAATCGCCAAAAAGAATCTCTTCTTGATAAACATCATGATATAATGTGCTTCTTTATGCTAATGTGTTTTTCTAAATATACTATAACATTTAAATTATTTGTTCTCATTACTTGAACCTTCTAGGCTTAGAAAACAAGTATTAATGCAAAGTTTGCTGAATTATTTTATGCTGTTTCACATCTTTTATGATATTTTCCATTTACACATTTTTTGTTTATGCTGATTTCACAAATTCATTTTTAAATATAGAAGTTTATATCTTATTTCTGAGAGAATGGGCTTCTAACTATATTGGTATACATTTAACACAACTAGATCATATTTAGATGTACAAGCTGGAGATGACATACAAAACGTAATGCCAGAGTCCATTTTTAGCAGGCCCGGACTCTATTTTCTGCCTGATCATCAACATGTTTACCTTTGACGTAGGTGCAGTCTGTGCTTATCTTTCTAAGAACATTTGAAGGTGCCAAGTCTTCCAGACAATGACATGGATAATGCGGCATCAGTCTGGGACAAGTGCCCTGTTTTCTATATTTGGAGGTGAGATAATGACACTGTATCCAATGTAGTCTGAATTGCTGCATTGTTTTTGTTTATATTAATGTGTCTAAGATTAATATATTGTTGCACAAAGGTTATGTTAGAAAGGACCCATTTAAGATACAATCGCTGGTCAACAGTATAAAAGTCTCATCAAGCAGCCATTGGGTTAGAGAAGTCCTTTGCTCAGGTTATTGCAAAAGATACTGCCAGAGATCGACAGATCACCTTACTGTCTCCACATCCATTCCTATGCTGAAGGGCTGATACCCAGCCAAATCTGAGGGGAGCAGAGTCCAGCTAATATTTGTTTTGCTTTTGAGGAAACACTCTCTCCCAGCTACTGATAACTACAGCTTCTTGCTGTGAACAGGTATGCGGTGTTCTGAACCCTAAGAAACTCTAGATGCATGTAAAGCTACTCCGTGCTCTCATAGCATAGCACATAGAAGCAGTCTTACGGTTGCTAAGGTGCCAAATTGGATTTCAGCTATGATAGAAATTTTCATATTATGCATCAGTGCTGTTTTATTATTCTGCGTATTTTCTTTTACATGTGCTAAGCAACAAGAGTCTTAGTTTACAGAACACCTGTCTTTTCTCATAAATGATGATTTTTATTGTTGATAGCATTTTCAATCACCAAACGTGTATTAGACCTTTGCCTTCCTCCTCCATTTTTCTGACCTCGTTTTTGCTGGTCTTAGGACTCTGAGCACTTTACCACTGCTATCCAGTACTAAGGTGCATGTGCTCTGTCCTCTAAACATGGTAATATTGTTTTATACCCAATCAGGATATTTAATTCACTTATAAGTCTTTAGTAAAGTGGCACTACATTGCCCAGGGCCTGCAATTTAAATGCTACCATTGGGCCTACAGCACTGATTGTGCCACCCACTTAGGTAGCCCTTTAAACATGTCTCAGGCCTGCCATAGCAGAGCCTGTGTGTGCAGTTTAAACTGCCAATTCCACCTGGCAAAACAGACAGTTTTTTAGGCCCAATCCTTCCTTTTTATTACATATAAGTCACCCCTATGGTAGGTCCTGGACAACCCCTAGAGCAGGGTGCAATGTATTTAAAAAGCAGGACATGTACTTTTAAGTTTTACATGTCCTGGTGGTGAAACACTACTGCAAGGCCTATATCTCTCACAGGAAAACTTTGGAGTTACCTTATTACATTTTATAATTGCAATTTCAAAAATGGGAAGAGATAGACCCTTCAAGTTTGGTGTCTCTGGAATCACAATTTAAAATCCTAACTCATGGTGAAGTCGGATTTTAAATTGCAATTCTGAAAGTGCCACTTTTAGAAAGTTAAATAAAAATGCAAAAAAAAACAATTGATGGACAGAATGCTGCACAATGTCATACATTCACCCCAGTACAGAGATCTGGGCCTAAATCCATCATTTTTTTGTTCCCCATGCCATTCCAGTTTAGACCCAGCCATATGCAAATCAGTCTTGACTCTGTTCCCCATGGGAACAGTCCAGCCTGAACTGCCAAGCCAGGTCAACTCTGGACTGCAAACAAGCATCCTAGGACTGGTTTAGGGGTTTCACCCCTCATCAGCGAGGCTAGCTTGACTCCAGTGGCATGGAGAAAGTTGGCATTTTCTTGCCTTAGCCATTTGGTGCCTGCAGCCTGTCTCTGGTCACATGACTGGGTGTAGTTGGCAGTTGGACTTTGTGTATTCCTCCTAGATAGCCACACACAGTGGGAGCTTAACTGTGACTGAGTGGGCCATCTCTTGCAGGATAGGAAGGAGAAGGTGGGCCTAGCCTCACATACACATGAATAGGCTGTACCTGTCTCCACACAAAGGGCTGCATACGCACTGCAGATTGCCTGGAGCCAGGGCAGGGATATAGGTGCATCTGTGCACTTCAAAGGCACCTCTAGAATCTTCTCGCCACTTTAAAGGCACAACTATGTATAAAAGAAGGACCTCCGATAACACCACTTCAATACACTTTTGGACCTGTGGATACTCTGCCAGGAAGAAGGACTGTTGTGCTGCTTGAAGTACTGCTACTCTGCTGTACTTGTGCTTTGCTGTGCTGACCTACTCCCCTTTTGCCTGGGCAAGGACTGGACCTGCAACTTGAACCCAGTCTCTTGAAACCAGAACCCAGAGTGGCTCCAAAGGCTAGTTGGCTGGCCTCCTGATCTGAAGCCTCATGGACATAGCAGGCTTCCAATAACCTTGCACCTGCACCTGGACTCTGCCATCTATGAGTCTAACCTGCCAAGTGCTTCCACCCCATCCCTGGACCCTTGCAAGTGGGTCTAAGGTGCTTGCCAGTGGAACCAACCCATCTTCTCTGCTGAGCAGCGTATCTCCGAACAAAACCGATGCATCTCCTCTTCTGAGCGGCACATACACAAGCAGAACTGATGCATCACCGCTGTTACCTGGATTAAACTCGCTGTCGTGTCTCACTCCGCCTGTCCCTGCTTGTGCTGCCTGGTTACGTTCGCAGTCACCTTAGATCCAGTCCACCCTCTTCATCCTGTTATCTTAACCCTACCCTTACTTCTGCTCATGATGTACAGTGCTCCATGGCCCCACACTGCCGTTGCCCTTTTAATGTTGGCCTCTTTCCCACGACCATTGTCCTTTTAATTTTGTCCTCCTTCCTACAGCCCGTGGAAGCCCTGCCTACTCACATGGCCTTGGGGAGTGGCTACCACCAAGGGAGCAGTTTTGTATAAAAGCTGCACCCCTGCATGTGCCATCTGCTTAGCTTTTAGACTTTCCAAGAAGAGAGTCTGTTTATCCCGAGGTCCTGTTTGTTTTTCCAAGGCTTGACATTACTTAACTGATCCTGCAGACCAGACTCAGTTGTGACATCTACCTTCTGTCCTAACATCTTGAGTTGACCTTTTTTGCTCAAAGTGATCACCTGCAAGAAAACAAAAGAGACAGCCATTACTTTCAAGGTAAGGGGAATTACGGTACGCTAGAGCTGGCCAGGAAAAAGAGCGCAGCAACTGAAAAAAGGCTTGTTGGACAATGGTATGCTGAGTTATTTCTTTAGGTATTTATTTTATAGCAGCAGCAAAAGACATTCACAAAAAAGGCCACAGCAATTAAGCCAGAAGAGAAGAACTGAGCGGACCCTGAAGGCAAGGCCCCTCTCCGAACTGGCAAGTCATGGTGGCGATCCCACAAAACAGGTAACTGATTAAAAGGGAGTTCACACTTGTATGGTATTGGTTAACTAACCCTAAGGCTATTTCACTTCTTGTGTATTTAGGGAATAACAAAACATCAGACTCTCAATGGCAGGGAGATACATGATTATTAGCCATGCTACTTAATGACACACTGCTACAGAAGAAATCATCAGGAGCCCAACACTTCATCGCTCCTAGAGACATGGTACACAGCCGGGAAGTGGGGATTGGGTGGAACCTGGTGGGAAAGCTTAATAGTTAGGGAGTATAACCTTTCCTCTACTTCCTCTTATCAGAAGGTATCGTCCGCTCCACTAACGGTGTGACCTTGGAGATCAGCGACCAAGGAAGTGAGACGACACTCACCCAGTTCGTAGAAGAAGTCGTATGCCTCTTTTTTTTCACTTTCCCAACCCCCTTTCACTTGGGGGCTGCTCCCTGTACACAGTTTTCAGAGCAGTGTGCATGGTGCCAGCCTTCAGGGGTATTCAGGGTCTCGGCTTCACTCCCACTGACTCCTGGAACAATTCAGGACAGTGCTTTCCTCATCCTGGCACCCGTCACAAAGACCCACATCACCTCCAGAGTCCTCGGAACCGACGCATCTCCCTGACAGCGAGGCGCATTGACAGCCCAAGTTCTTGCATCTCTTGTCGATGGCGGCCTTGATGATGACGCCAGACTCCGCATTGCAGCCTTGCAGCTACTCGGAATTGATGCATCGCCAGCTGCGTGTCCACATCCCCGATTCCAGACCTCATATCACAAGCCACGTCAACAGGATCTATGATGACGATGCAACAGGACCTTGCACCGTGGCATCTTCAACATGTATCCATGCAACCCTCCTCAATCAGGATTTAAGGTACTCTGTTCAGAGGGCCTAACTGGGGGCTTGTAGCTGGACCACACTTCATCACGGTCGGTCTAAACTTGCGACTTTGTCCCACACCGGCACGATCAGATGTCCTCAGTTGGTGCTTTGTGCTTTTTGGTGCTATTTTCACAAAAAATTGTAACATTCAATATCTCATGTTCTATTAATTGGATTTTTGGCATTTTGGCCTTGTTTTATTTATTAAAAAGTACTCTATTTTTCTAAATCTGTGGTGGGCTCCTTTTGTAGGTTGTTGTCACTGTTTTACTGTTTAAAGTGTTCCACAAATACTTTACACATTGCCTCTAAGTTAAGCCTGATTGCTCTGTGTCAAGCTAGCAAGGGGGTGAGCATAGGTTTATTTGGGGTTTGCTTGTGCCTTAGCCTAACATGGATTGTAGTTGCTGCTTGACCAGGGCTTATACCCCAGTCAACCAATAACCCAAATTCTTACAACGTGTGTACAGTGATTTAGCTAAAACATATCGATTACTTTTACTAAATATTGAACAGATGAGTTTGCATAATCCACATTGTGCTTAATGTGAAAATATATAAGTGCAAAAACACACAGATCAAACTGCAAATTAGCACGAGGAAGGAATGATGACCTGCTCCTTTTTTTTTTTTTCTCCTCATTCGCCATCAGATAAACTCAGAGCAGTTCGATTAACTCCTGTGGCCCCCCTCTTAGATGGCACCAACTGGAGATCTCTGTATCTAGATGGATGCACTTTACACAGAGCCTCTCTGCTGGCTTATTCTGTATCTCTCTGGGCACCTCGCAGAATGACCAGAGGGGTGAAGTAGATCAGTTTAGAGGCATAATCATTGGACTGATACACCCTAATGATCAAAAAGTACCCAACCATTCCTCACATGGGGCCCAAAAATCTTTTCTGTTACTATTATCTTTTTCTAATATGGCTCTATTAAGCTTCATTGTATATTTAATGGAAAGCAGCCACTCTAGAAACGTTGGAGATGTACTTTTAACCCACAATTTACAGATCTCTCTCCGTGCAAGTAAAATCAGGTAGAAACATAACTTATTTTCCCCCCGAGACATTGACTCACAGTATGGAGACAAACCAAAGAACACCAAACTTATGCTCACCTGGATGCTTAAGCCAAACATACTTTCAATACCTCTACTTACAGTAGTCCAGAAATGATGCAACATTGGACAGGTTAAGAACATATGGACATCATCAGCATTGGTCTGGAGACATTTTGGACACTTTGGCGCAGGACCTTTCGTAAATTTAGATAACTTTAAAGGAGACCAGTACACCCTGTGGAGACAGAAAATATGGTTTCTCCTTAAATTTGCAGGTTGAACTGTAGTATACAAAATGTCGTGAGATACTTGCCATAAATCTTCAGGATGGACGCCAGGCAAGTTCTCTCCCCACAGTTCCGATGGCAGTTTGAATTCGCCCTCCGCCAGGTCTAGCAATAGCCAATAAAGGATTGCCACCTCTTTCTTTTTCGAGCTTTTTCTCCTCAGCGTCCTTTCCAGTTCATTAGACACGCCAACAGCTATACCAATGGCGAGATGCCAGCTCTTGATTTGCCAATACTTAAATTTGGACAAACCATTATCTGTAAGTGTACTTAGAGCATCCCAAGAAAGCAAAGAACCTTCAGGTATAAGTTGTTCCCAACGCAAGATTCCAGCTCTTATCAATGGAGTTACTAGAGAGTCTTTAGTCCACTCCGGCGAGCCCGGAGCATTCCAAATGGGTGCCAGTGCACTATAATAGCTGATCTGTAATAGTTTTTTAACTTTAGACCACGTACAGGCTAGAACCTTCAATATCTTTAGGCGAACTTTCTTAAAGAATCTTGGGTCACTATATTTATATAAGAAGCCCTGATTTCCTCCCTCAAAATCTAACAACATTTCCTTTAACCCCTTCGGTGCTCATGACGGCCCCCGCCACCATGAGTCACGGTGGGCGTGTGCGCACGACGGCCGGTGGCCGTCCAAACCACGCCCAAGAATAGAATGTCCAGCACCGCGGCGGAATTCGCGCGCAGCCAAGGTGTTAACATTATGCCTATATCTGAGCTACCTGGTGTATCCATCAGCATTTTCCCAGCCCTTAATAGGAATACCCTCGCATACGAAACTAAGTCTGGCAGGCATAACCCTCCCTTGTTTTTCTTTCTACGTAGTTTCTTCCAAGATATTCTGATACCTTTCGAGGCCCATATAAAACTGTTTATTTTTGCCTGGAGTTTTTTCAGGCTTTCTTCGTTAAATGCCAGAGGGATGTTTTGTAGTAAAAAGATTATTTTAGGAAGCACCATCAGTTTTACTAAACTAACTCTGCCAATTAAAGTCAGAGGTAAATAAGCCCAGCTCGTTAGGGAGTTGTGTATTTCTTTTTTGATTTTATGAAAATTTGTATCAGTAATATTATCAATATTGTGGGTAATCATTATGCCCAGATACCTCAACACTTTTTTCGTTAGATAAGCACTAGTGTCTAGGTTCCATGCCATACATTCAGTCTTTGCCGCGTTAATTTCATATCCCGAAACGAGACCAAACTGTTGTGCTTCCTTATAAATTATTGGGATTGCAATGTTTAAGTCTGATGTAAATACCATTAAATCATCGGCGTATAGCGCCACCTTCCTTTCCCAGTTCTTAAATTTAAAAGGGGGTATTCTTGGATGTTGTCTGATCTTTTCAGCTAGGGGCCCAATGTATAAATTAAAAAGCAACGGAGATAACGGGCAACCCTGCCTTGTACCTCTACAGATTTTAACTGGGGCAGATAAGTTCCCGTTCACTAGAATTCTGGCAATAGGGGCTTGGTATATCAACGAAACTGACCTGCAAAATTTTTCCCCTAAATTACATACTTTTAGTATATACTTTAAGTAGGCCCAGTTTACTCTATCAAAAGCCTTCGTGGCATCTAAAGTTATTATAGCCAGTGGTGTTTTATAGAGAATTGCTATATCAATTGCCCCAATCAGATTATAGGTAAATTCCCGGATTCCTCTCCCCCGAACGAAGCCTTTTTGATCCCTATGGAGTAAGCCCTCTATCACTCCATTCAACCTCTCTGCCAATATTTTTGCGAAGATCTTGTAATCAATATTTAGCAGAGAGATTGGCCGGTATGAATCACATGAGCGTGGTGACTTTGAGGGTTTAAGAATTAATGCTACTGTTGCTTCATTCCAAGATGACGGTATATTCCCCCCCTCCTCAAAAATGTGAGAAAATAACTTTGTCATAACAGGGATGAGTACTTCCATTAATGCTTTATATAATTCCGCAGGCAACCCATCTGGACTTGCGTCCTTCCCAGCTTTACCAGTAACTAGAGCTTTTTTAATCTCGATACTTGATATCGGCATATTCATATTATGGGTTTGGTCCTCAGTGATTTTGTTCGGGAAGTCTCGACCCAACCAGTCCCTAATTTCTTCTTCCTGGACAGTTAAATCATCTCAATAAACTTCTTCGAAATGCTTTTGAAAAGCCTCTTCGATTTCAGCCGGGGTCTTGAATAAGCTCCGTGGGACGTCAGAGTTTAGCTCGTTGATGGTTCCTTTGGCAAGATCTTGTTTGGTCTTCCATGCCAAGAGCTTTCCACAGCCCTCTCCATACTCGAAGTGAGCTAATTTGCTAGCGTGCCACCTCTTTTTCAGCCTTGAATCGATCACCCCGGCTAGATCTGACTTAAGAGACTGGCGGTTTGATAAAATATCTTCATCCAAGGGGTTACTCCCATGAGTGGTGAGGTAATGCTCTGCCTTTTGTATTTCCTTCTCTATCCCCTCCACTTCAGCTCTGTACTTTTCTGTCTGGCAATTTGTAAGGATGTTATGAGTCCTCTTAAGAAAGCTTTGTATGTATCCCAGACAACTTGTATCGGGGCAGTGCCTATGTTTGTTTAAAAAAAGGCTTTTGTCTCGAGAGTTAGCTTTTCAATTACGTCCTCCTCCAAAAGAATAGTACGATCAAGTATCCAGACCTGCTCCTTTTGCTTGAAACTCTGAGAAATATTTTCATTAAGCAAAGGAGCACTGGACTCTCCAATACCATTTCAGATTTTCTGCAACCCAACCATGCAGAAAAGGACTTGTCAAAGGGTTTGGCGGCATTATTAAATAACTCTGTTTAATGCAGGATGTTATTTATTATAAATTGTTACAATGTGTTAAATATAATGCTATGTAATGTGCCGATATAATTTCATCACAGTCAACTAACCATGTAAGTGATTTTGAAGTCAGTGATGAAAAGTGAAGTACCCAAACAGCAACTTTGTTGGAGTGATTGGTCACCTATTTCAGCAAGCACATAATTGTTTCAAGTATGTTATCTGTCTGCAAATGGTGTCCTGTCCAGCTTCAACATCTGCTTATAAGCATTACACCAGAAGACTACACAGCACTTCTTGGGCTAATGTAATGTTCCTAATTTCAGACTTTAATATATTAGGAGGAATTAAGTGACAGAGAGGATGGACAGTCTGAGGAAACAGAGGTCGTTTGAAGATGCTGCATGTAAGTGGGGACCTTGGGGAACTCTAATTAAGTATGTTTAGCCTTTTAAAGCTAAAAGTGTGTTTGTGGTATTAGTGAGAGTAGCAAATTGTTTGCATGATCACCCCAGATGCTTTGCTGCTATTCAGAATCTATGCCCTGTGACATTGCTATTTAGTGCCTACGTCCATGTACTCTGGACCTAAAATGGTAGGGTAGTGGTAAAATGTTTAAACCCAGCTGGTCTATTCAACTGTAATGTAAAACCATTGTAGATGGTGCAGAAAATGCACCTCTGGTGTGGAAGTTAAATGCATATGTGAGCAGCAGTGTGTGCATATGCACCTCCCGCACATATGACAAAAATATATGCTTGCCAGAACCACCACTTCTGCTCTGGCTGGGCTGCAGTTTAATTATGCAGGGCAGGGAAAACTGTCTTTGCCAAGTATGAAAACTCTATTTTTGTACATTCATAAGTAAGCCCTAAAATATGCCTTGTAACCTCACAGGATAGAGTACTAGAATATAAAAACATCTCATACTACATATTGGGATTAGTGTGCTCACACAGTGAAATAAAATCCAACATCTATTTGCAAGAGATTAGATTACTGATTGAGGGAGTGAAACCCCTACTCAAACAACAACAACAATCTTCTGACTGACTGACTGACTGAATATTTATAAAGCGCACTATTGCCGAGGCGTCTTGGCGCTGAGATGTGTGCAATCCAGGAGAGGCTAACAGATCTAAAGCTTGGTAAAGAGCCATGTTTTTATCATTTTTCTAAAAAGAGTCCTGCTAGACTGTAGTCGTATCTGTACGGGGAGGGAGTTCCAGAGTTTAGCCGCTTGGAATGAGAAACCCTTTCCTCCCCACCTGACTCTTCTTATCTTGGGGATATGTACCAGTCCAGTGTTAGTGGACCTTAAGCAGCGTAGTGTCACATACCGGGGAAATAGTAGTTGTATATCTGCTGCACCTCCTCCATATAGGGCTTTATGCACTAGGCAGAGTTAGAGTCAGAGTTAACCACAAACGTCACTAATTTGACCTGTGCTTAACTCTCTGGTAGTCTGGTACAAATGCAGTCAAGCTGTAACTTAGAGGAACTGTATTAAGTATTTATGCAGCACGGGGGGCGCTAGGTGGCGCACGAGCAAGATGGCCTCACTTGAGTGAGGCTCCTGCAGCTCGGTGCATTAATCCGCCCAAAAATCCTGTCCAGATGGTCACAACTGCCAAATAAGCGCAGCAAAGAAGCGACTACACCACTGTGCAACGGCACCGAACGTTTGATGCTTGTGACACGCTGCTGACCGCTGCTGTAACATCGTTTGGTGCGTGGCGCTGCACAGGACTGAGGCGCCTGGAGCTGCAATCCGGCGGACTTGCTCACGTGAGCGCCGCGGCGCCCACGAGGTGACTGGGCCTCACAACAGGCGCGCACAGCGAACCCGGCACGATCAACAGTTGCGGTGAGTGCGCTGGCATCCCACCCTCAGCACTCAATATCAGGACTGCCTTCCCGCTTACCTGCAGTGGTGGGAGGTCCCGCATTCCCGCAAAACCACTATCGCTGCCACCATCCTGCCACCCCTACGGACGCTGGGCCATTGTTAATCCTCCCGGGGCCCGGGAACAGCCATAAACAACAGGCGCCAGTATATCACCGCTTGTGGCGAAACAAGCGCCGGAGGCTCACAGATTTCACTCCTCGGACCCGCGCCACTACAGCACTGCCAAGGGAAGGCTGACGATACGGCAGCGCAAGCCTTCCGTGCACCAGAGGCGAGCCCCGCTGCCCGCTGATGGCTTCACATAGACGCGGCAGTCCCATCAGAGCCTAGCGCTCAGACACTAGGACAAGCGCTGTGAGAGCCCGGTGTTTGCTCCTGATGACGGCACAATGGAGAACGGGCCTCCTCTGTCATCTCCGCCGCGGTGCTCTCCCATCCGTCCAAAAATCCTGTCCAGATGGTCGCAACTGCTAAATATTTGCAGCAACGAAGCGACTACACCACTGTTGCAACGGCACCGAAAGTTTGATGCTAGTGGCACGCTGCTGACCGCTGCTGTAACATCGATTGGTGAACGGCGCTGCACAGGACTGAGGCGCCTGGAGCTGCAACCCGGCGGACTCGCTCACGCGAGCACCGCGGCACCCACGAGGTGACTGGGCCTCACATCAGGCGTGCACAGTGAACCCGGCGCAACCGACAGTTGCGGTGAGTGCGCTAGCATCCCACCCCCAGCACTCAATATCAGGACTGCCTTCCCGCTTACCTGCAGTGGTGGGGGTCCCGCATTCCCACAAAATCACTATTGCTGCCACCATCCTGCCACCCCTACGGGCGCCGGGGCGCCATTGACCTCCCGGGGCCCGGGAACAGCCATTACCAACAGGCGCCAGTATATCACCGCTTGTGGCGAAACAAACGCCGGAGGCACACAGATTTCAGTCCTCGGACCCGTGCCACTACAGCACCGTCAAGGGAGGGCTGACAATACGGCAGCGCAAGCCATCCGTGCACCAGAGGCGATCCCTGCAGCCCGCTGACGGCTTCACATAGACACGGCAGTCTCATCAGAGCCTAGTGCCCAGACACTAGGACAAGCGCTGTGAGAGCCCGGTGTTTGCTCCTGACGACGGCACATTGGAGAACGTGTCCCCCCTGCCATCTCCACCGCAGTGCTCTCCCATCCCAGGGCTGCAGCCCAATATCTTCCGCCGCCTGCCATGACCGCTACAACGACGCTCTTGCTGTGGGCTCACTTGGTGCAGTGAGACGCTGACTCAAGACGGCAAGTCGGGTGCTCCCGATGCTTTGTGATACCTTCGATAGTCACTAGTCTCGGGACACGTTGCTGTGCCTCCCCTCCATTTGCCTTCGGGCACCCCGACTCGAAGAAACATCGATCTGCTTGGCTGATACAGGCCCGGAGAAGATACACCTGCCTAACTCACTGCGCCGAGGGACTCTAAGCACCGTGCACGTATTGGCAGGCACTGCTCAGGAGACTTCAATATATTGAACATGGGGAAAGCAGACATACGACAACCGAGGCTGACGTTCGAGGCCAAGAAGAGCAGCCGCACGCAGCAGGAAGACCCAGACCTGGCCAGAGCTGAACCCACACGTAGGTCATCACCCACACCCGATGATGACATGAAAGCCTTACTTCTAGAGATGCGCCAAAGCCTCACATCCCTTGCAGATAAAATGGACACCATGCATAACCGGCTGGATGCCATTGTGCACAAATTAGAAGGACACGAAGAACGCATCAAAGAAGCGGAGCGTCGTATCTCCGATACCGAGGACACCACGTCTCATCTTCAGACCAACGTGGCACAAATGGACAAACTGCTGAAGATCATAGCAGCAAAAAACCAGGATCTCGAAGCACGCAGCAGACGGAATAATATCTGTGTACTTGGCATTCCTGAGAGCACCAATACTGGAAAGATGGAGGAGTACATAGAACGGCTGCTGCATGACAGAATCGGAGCTGAATCCTTCTCGTCCCAATTCATCGTCGAACGGGCGCATAAGATCCCTCGGCTCTAGGCCTCCCCCAGGAAGTACACCTCGCCCCATCATAGCACGGCTCCTCAATTACCGGGATCGAGATGTTGCCCTTAAGGCTGCTCGGGAGAAACGCCAACTCACTTTCGAAGGGAATAACTTTACCATCTACCCGGACTTTACAGCAGCTGTCCAAGAGGAAAGGCGCAAGTTCATGCCTGCCAAGCAAAAATTAAGAGAGGCTCAAATTGATTATGCTCTTCTGTACCCAGCGCGTTTATGAGTTACGCACCAAGGCAAACAAACATTCTTTACTAAACCGCACCAAGTAGACGACTTCCTGAAGCGTCTCAAACGCAACAACAAATCATCCGTCTCTCTGACCTCATCACCAAGATCGAGATCTCCAGACACTGAGTAACTGATACCGGCACCAAGTCACAATCACCTCCTGGGAAACCCGCGACAATGCAGCGACGAAGCACCTACTGAAAATGGGAGCAGACATCCCCCAGAGCTGGTCACTCGTCACCGTCAACCAGATAAGTGACGCACTGGAACTATATGACACTCAACACGAGCACCCTTGCCCTCTCTGAATTTGTCCACTCCATCTCTCCAGCTTTCAGAGGGCGAGGTGAGACCGTGCATGCACCTAGGAGTTCCCCCCGAGGGTGCTCCCCCTTTGGTTTGGTTTTACACTGCATAGTTGTACGCAGTATGTTCATGAAGTTAACGGGGATTAGCGAGGGGGATGGGGCACATCTTACTGGCATGTTTGGGATGCTTAAGTGGAAGGGGGCGGGATTGGGATCGTTCTTGAAGTTTTTTCGCAGCGCACGAGACACACATGGCAAACAGATGTATTGTTGTCGTTGTTTTTTCCACCTACCTCATAGATATGGCGTAGTCACACTCTCGTCTATCATAACCCGCTACAGCTTATGGCTAACCTAACACCTTCCCACACTTTGCAGATCCTCACATGGAATGTTAGAGGGTTGGGAGACCTGAGGAAACGCCGCCAAATATTGGCATACTTAGACAGGCACCAGACCCACATCGCGATGCTCCAAGAGACCCACGTCAATCCTAAGCATAAGAACACCTTCGCACACAAATGGGCTGATCACAGAATCTTTTCCTCTTATTCCTCCTACCCCAGAGGAACGGCCATACTTATCAAAAAACGAACTCCCTTCGCCCTGGCAGGGTCAGAGCAAGATCCACACGGGCGATACTGTCTCGCATGGGGCAGGCTGGCCACAGAATCGGTCACCCTGGCCTGCTGTTATGGTCCCAACATCGATTCCCCCGATTTCTTTGCAGTGCTCTGGGGAAGGATTATAGCAATAGGGTCTACACATATAATATGGGGTGGGGATTTTAATGTTGCTCTTAACCCAGCAGTGGACAGGTCCAACCCCTCGGTACACCACTACAGCAGATCACATAAAATCATGCATGGCATAGTGACAGAAAACGGTTTACTGGATGCATGGTGCCACCTTCACCCGCACACTACTGAAGGCACTCACTTTACCACTCAGTATGCGTCTTGGGCTCGATTAGACTACTTCTTACTTACACAAGGACTGGGTCCGCTGCTTAATGCTGTAACGCACTTAGCGCGCACATATTCTGACCAGGCCCCCGTACTTACACCCCCGGGTTATGGCCTCCCACGCAGCATCTGGAGACTACCCCCCCTAACGCTGTTAGATGCAGTATTTCAGGACGAGCTGGGGCAAGAAATCCAGGAGTTTTTACAGAACAACAAAGGGTCTGTAGATAGTGTCAAAATGGTCTGGGAGGCCTTCAAGGTCACGATCAGGGGATTCTGCATTTCGAAGAGCCCAGGCGTTCTGCGGGACATACAGGGAACACTAAAAAAGCTAGAAGCTGAGCTCAAGGCATTGGAGACTAGGCTCGCAGCAGGCCCTGACGGACCGACACAATGCACGTTCCGAGACAAACTCACAGAGTATACCGACACTGCGGACCGCGAGGCGAAGTTCAGGGGTATACATTGGGTGGCCCGAAGATATGGCGAGGGCGAGCGCCGAGGAAAGGTCTTGGCCGAAACAATACAAAGGCCCCGCTTTTCAAATTACGTCCTAGAGATAGCCGGTCCAGGGGACATACTCTACAGAGACACCACTGATATTCTTAATACATTCTCCACACATTACTCCTCACTGTACACATTCAATAGACACGACACCCTCGACCTAGACAATTATTTGAAGGACGTGGCATTGGCATGGTTGGGTGATTCACAACGGGAGTTTCTATGCGCCCCCTTTGAGATTGATGAAATACGGGAAGCCATAATGCAAATGAAATCAGGCAAGGCCCCAGGCCTAGATGGGCTTCCCATTGAATTCTATAAAACATACATAGACCTCTTAGCTCCCATCCTCAAAGAAGTGTACGAAGATGCCCTTGACACTGGCACACTCCCCCCTTCCATGAGGGAGGCGCTCATCACTTCCCTGCTCAAACCTGGAAAACCAGCCCTACACTGTGATTCCTATAGACCGTTGTCCCTCATTAACTGCGATACTAAAATTTTAGCCAAAGTCATAGCCAACCGTTGAAATCTGCTTATGGAGAAGCTGGTTCTCCCTGACCAAGCGGGCTTCATTCCTGGATGGGCGACCACACACAACCTCCGTACCTTCTTTTCAATCCTTCATAATCTCGATCTCGACTTGCCACTGGCGGCTGTCTTCTTAGACGCCACGAAGGCATTTGATTCAGTCGAATGGGATTACCTATTAGGAATCTTGCAGCGGATGGGCTTCCCTCCACTATTTCTCTCATGGATCAGACTACTATATCGACTCCCAACAGCCAAAGTCCTCATCAATGGTCACCTATCTACAGCCTTCCCCATCACTAGAGGTACTCGACAGGGGTGCCCACTCTCTCCCCTGCTCTTCGCCTTAGCAGTAGAGCCATTGGCGGCAAAATTACGACAACATCATCAGGACAAGGCACTACGTTGTCAATTACGCCAAATATTGCTTTCGCTTTATGCGGATGACATTACTCTTTATGTTAGAGACCCGCAGGACAACATAAACCCACTCTTACGAGAATTCATTGTTTTTGGGAAACTCTCTGGGATTCAAATAAATTGGGGCAAGTCGCAAATATTCCCTCTCACTCCTGCGGCTCAGCTGTTCCCCCTGGATTTCCCACTAGAGTGGTGCCACTCAGATATGCGGTATCTAGGGATCCGCGTCACCAGAGACAGGGAGGAATTAATGCGCCTCAATTATGGTACTGCCCTAGATCACATCATAGACAGTGTCACTCGTTGGATAACCCTACCTCTCTCTCTAGCGGGCCATGCTTTCTTGATAAAAATGGTGGTTTTCCCAAAGCTACTGTACTTATTTCTCAATATCCCATATCACCCTGGGAGACATTTTTTCAAGGCGCTACGATCAGAAATGATCAGATTAGTATGGGGAGGCAAACAACCGCGGCTGCAATGGAACATACTCACCAGATCTTATTCTCTGGGGGGATTTGACATCCCGAATTTTGAACTATACTATATATGCGCCCAAGTACACTATGCTTATTACTGGTTTCACCCCCCCCGTTACATGCCGCAGGTCGCTGCGGAACAGTGGCTGGCCGATCCTGTACCTCTAGATGGCGCAATATGCATAACCCCCCAGCCGCGGGACAAGACACCAACTACGGTCTCCTGCATGATCACGGCCTGCAATCGCATCTCGACTCTACTGCATTGTCCCATGCTTTACTTGCCACTGCTCCCCCTATCATATCATCCTCGCATGCAATTACTCCAAGAGGTGGGATTTCGCAAGCTCTTAGAACGGACCCACATCAAAACATGCGGTGACCTTTACCACAACGTGCAATTTCAGACACTAGATCAAATATTCCGTGAAGCCCAGCCATCCCCCCTGGACGTATTCCTCTACGTAAGGCTCCGCCAGGGTATGCGGTCCATAACCCCAGAATTCCCCCAAGAGCCTCCTACATTGGCCCCTGATGCTTCGTGCAACTTCCCCGGGCCATATGGTATCCACACTATATCACACCATGCACACACTGCAAGATGTACCCCTTTGGCCCTCTCGCGCGCACTGGGACTCAGAGCTAGGACACGAGCTTACTGATGACCACTGGACATACTGCTGTCTGCAAACAGAACAAATCTCAGCGAGCAGCAGATTGCGCATTACACATTTAAAATTTTTGCACCGTCTATACTACACTCCAGTCAAAATGCATAAGTACAAACTGAAAGACTCAGACCGCTGTGAAAGATGCGGCACTCCGGGGGCGGATTTCCTTCACTTGGCCTGGGAGTGTCCGGGGGTGCGTGACTACTGGGATCAGGTTTTTAATGCCCTAGACTAGATGACAATGCTATTGTTAGAACGCACTCTGCTGGTCGCCTTACTGGAGTACACTGCACTCATCGCTAAGCCATATCGCCGGTACACCGCCACTGCCTTGTTATTGGCTAAACGCCGAGTTGCCTGTAGATGGGGCAGAGGACGAGCGCCGAAATTCAAGGACTGGCTCACTGACTTAATATACTGCCAGGAACAATTGACTAACTATGCTGAATTGCTCCCCCTGGCTTCATGGCCCAGGGACATTTGGGACCCTCTCAGAACTTACCTCCTCGCACACCCTGAAGCCGCCCCTGATGCCACCACAGAGATACTAGAGTTATAGAAATATTGCTGCGCAATATTCACGTGCGCCACACTCCGCGCATCCCACAACACCATTTCATCTTCCCCCCCCCCTCCGGCATTCCGAGAAACATGATTCATAGACCTTGCTCTGGTGATTATGGTGCTGCTGTTCTGACAAGTAACATAGCCAACCCTCATGACACATGTGTAACTGCAAACGATGTCACGATTAATTAATGTTGTATGCCTTGTTGTACTGTCTTATGAGTGAGGAAGGAAAGCCACAAAGACATTATGGACTTGGAGAACATCTTATTACGCCATGAACTGATCTCGAGAGGAAAGAACGATATCTGTATAATGGCTAAAATGTGTGAGTTTCTGCATGACAAATGCTGTAATTGTGTTATCTTATGGTAAGGAAAAAATCCAATAAAAACAGTTTAAAAAAAAAAAAGGAAAAAAAAAGTATTTATGCAGCACACAAACAGTAATGATGTGAAAACACAAGAGAAATCCCACACAAATTTAGAACAAAGAGACAATTTTTATAAATGAAATTACACCAAAACAAGTTAAATCGAATCGTTAGACCTCGAATTATGAATTATTAAAGTTTTAGTGAAATCTAGCTTCTAAAAGATAAATGCACCAACCACGGGTGTCTAGTTGTGCTAGACCAGGGCAAAGTCAAAAGTTAATGTCAACCGTGGTTCAGATACACAAGGTGTATTGGGAATGGTCTAGGCTTACCTTTGGACTTACAAGAAATGTAAAAGAAAAGACCTGGAGAATGTAGAGTTCAGCGGGGCAAGGCAGCAAGCATTATTTGAGGAGGATTCGTCACCGGGGAGCGCTAGACGAGGTCTTGGTGAAGCCGTCAATGATGGTGGGAAAAAGCTTGGAGCAGGAAAAGCTGGATTTCCAGGCCAAGGATGTCATTGGCACCGATGGGGAGCCTGTCGTCATTGTACCTGGTGAAGATTTTTACGCAACTTTTTGCAAGTCGAAAACCTACAGTGGGACTAAGTTGCAAGCCATATCCGCAGAGGGCTGCACAAGGCCAGATACAGTAGTTTAGAGGTCCCACTGAAGGATTTGCTCTGTGGAGAAGAACATAGCTGGAGCTACCATGAAGACAGGCCAACCAGCGATGTACCTTGTGCCTATCGGCTGGAAGGTAGGTCCTGGTTTGTTGGCAGTGCTTCTGGCACTATTTGATGAAAGGTTTTCTAAGTCCCAACTTTTAGGGTTAGGCAGGAGCAGCACTTCTAACACTGCTTCCAAGGGTCCAGGACCTGGGGGCACTGCTTAGGTGGTTAGGACTCACTCTAGCAGAAGTAAGGTGCAGGGTTCAAGGTCTCTGGAGCTTGTTATGTCCCTGTAGCTCACACAGAATGTATGCCAACTTGGAGTCACTCTGATTGCACTGGGTTCATAGAGATAGTCATCTCTCCTTCAAGCAGCAAGTCAGGCCTCAAGCAGCAGGGCAGTCCTCCGAAGAACAAGGCAGGCCTCAAGCAGCAGGGCAGTCCTCTGAAGTCTTGCACTGGTCCAGGAACATACTGAAGAGCTGTTCTGAGGGTTCAATATTTATACCTGGTGTCAGACTTTGAAGTGGGGGGAACATCCTGTTTACCCCTACATTTGGTTCTGGAAAGTTCTTCTCTTACCTTACCAAGGTTCCAAGTAGGCTGCGGTGACAAAGGACTAGTGTCAGGTTTCTTTGTGTGTGTGCTGGAGGCAGCCATTTGAAATGTAAATGGGTCAGAGAACAGCTCCACCCCAACCATCCTGCCCGATGGCTCATCCTGACAACACCTAGCCCCTCTTTGTATCACTGTCTGGGAGGAATACACAAAGTCCATCAGCTAAGCTATTCACATGCATGTGAACCAGGACACAGGCAATAGGCACCAAATGGTTAGGACAAGAAAATGCCAACCCTTCTAATAGTGACTGGAATAGAAGCTTAACTGTGACTTAAAAATATTTTTACATTTTAAATTACAAATCATTTGAGTCCAAACTTAACATCTCATTCTGTTCCCAATCAAATGTTAGCTCTTATTAAATGTAATAAGGGTGTGAAAAACAAATTTATGAGTTTTCACTACCAGGACATGTAAAACTTAAGAACAGATCTTACTTTCTAAATACAATGCACACTGTCCTATGGGCCTTTAGGGCCTACCTTAGGGGTGACTTATATGCACTAAAATGAAGGTTTAGGCCTGGCATAAGTTTTATTCTGCCACGTTGAATTTGCAGTTTAAAACTGCACTACAGGCTGTGGTGGAAGGCCCAAAACATGTATTAAAAGGCTAATTTAGTGAGTAGCATCATGAGTTCTGCAGGCCCACTAGTACCATTTAATTAACAGGGACTGGTTACTTGCAGTACCACTTTACTAGGGACTTACAAGTAAATTAAATGTACATATCGGTTGTAAGCCAATGTCACCAGATTTAAGGGAATGAACACAGACACTTTAGCACTGGTTAGCAGTGATATAGCACACAGTCCTAATGCTAACAAAAACAAATTAAGAAAACAGGAGGGTTGAAGGTAAAAGGTTTAGCGTGACCCTAAGGTCCAAGACTCACACAATTGTACTGTATAGGCCTTGCTGGACTTCTCCCTGAACAGTCATACATGTGACTAAAATCTTTATTTTCTAGCTCTGCTCTGGAAAATGCTAGAAAAATGCTTCACAGTTATTTATTTCATACTTCACTGTAAACATTTTATTTAATGGTAAAATCAGATTTTGATAACTTAAAATTTCAAAAAATGTACTGTAGGCTGCCAGAATTAGCTTAAAACCAGTTCTGCCACTCATCACACATCCAGAGCTAGAATAGATGTCCTTGACTGGGAGACGTAATGATTCTTCTGGCTCAGGGGACAGTAGATGCCTCTGACATGGGTGTTAACTGCTGACCACGTAGCAGGAATTAGCTATCTGGAAGGGAACAGGAGCAGTCAGCAGAACAAAGGACAGCTTTCACATGACCCCCACTGACTTAGAGATGCCAAGGGGGAGTTGAGAAAGATTTGGAAGTCATGTGCGCAGATGGACTTTTAATTCTAGCGCCAGAGTCAAAAGGATTTCTAAAGGGTTTGTGCATAGAATCCTCCCAGGGGCTTTCTCTGGGCTTATAACGTATTACCTCACTACATAATTCTGCATTTTCTTCTTTTAATTTCAGCATTTCTAAATGTAAAGCCTATAAGGTGTCTCCTAGATCTTGTTGCTTACTAGTATCACTCATCCGAGCCTGGGCGATGTCCTGGATATCAATGTGATCTTGGTCTTGGTCCATATCTCCCAAAAGGAACTTTAGTTCTTGTGGCTTGGCTTTCTGCTAAGGTACCACTCACCTGAAAACCAGGTTGTTAATTTAGGGAGATGAGACGCTGGATCCCAACACCCCAAGATCCTGCCTCCACAAGAGTGACTAAAACACACTATGCGAAAGAAGAATCCTAGGGGAATGGGGAATGGGACAAGAGACAAGAGAGATAGAGAAACACGTGGCCTCTGGGTAGTCGTACTTCTGATGGCCTGGTGAGCTCAACCTCTAGTATCAACTGGTATGGGGTAACAATGTTGTGTGTTCTATCTAAATAAAATATGCCCTTTGGCCTGTGTAATGCCCCTGCAGCATTTCAATACTTCATAAATGAAGTATTAAGTGAATTTCTTGACATCTGTGTAGTTGTCTACATTGATGACATCCTTATTTACTCCAAAAACAAAGAAGAGTATGTTCAGCAGGTCACAGCAGTGTTACAATGATTGCCACCTATTTGTTAAATTAGAAAAATGCACTTTTAACACAGATACAGTAGAATTCTTAGGATACCTGCTGTCTCCAACAGGAATAATGATGGACCCAAAAAAGGTAACAGCTATACTAAATTGGCCAGAACCTAGTTCAGTTAAGGATGTCCAAAAGGTGTTAGGCTTTGCAAATTTCTATAGGCGTTTCATTCACCAGTTTTCTGAAATTGTCTCTCCTATCAATAAATTACTACGAAAAGGACAACCTTTTCTATGGTCAGAAGAAGCTGCACAGGCTTTTCAAAATTTAAAACAGAAATTAACATCACCACCTATACTATGACATCCTGACCCAGACCTTCCTTTTTTCGTTGAAGCAGATGCTTCTCAGGTCGCTGTGGGAGGCGTTCTTTCCCAAAGAAATCCTGATAATGGCCAAATACACCCAGTTGCCTTTTATTCAAAGAAATTGCTCCCTGCTGAGCAAAATTACACTGTGGCAGAGAGAGAGTTGTCAGCCATAAAATTGGTTTTAACAGAATGGCGTCATCATTTAATGTGAACTAACATCCAGTAACCATATTTACCGATGACAAGAATCTCCAGTTTTTTAGTTCAGTAAAGGCATTAACACCTCGACAGATGAGATGGTTGCATTTCTTTAGTGGTTTTGATTTTGTGATAACATATCGACCAGGCTCCAAACAAATACAGTCAGATGTACTCTCGTGTTTTGGTCATACAGCAGACTCCAAACAAGAAAGTTCTATTCCCCATTCATACCTTCTGACAAAATTATTGCACCCACGTTACAACAAGACTTTTTATTTTTATTAAAACAAGAAAGTCTGAAGCAAAATATACAAGAATGGTTATCACATTAAAAAACACTATCAAAGATGGAATATTATATCATGAAAAATGTGTGTTTGCACTCACTCCAGAATTACAAAAACAGGTACTAATCTGGAATCATGATTCAGCTTTAGCAGGACATCCTGGAAATCAAAAAACTTTAGCAAATTGTAGAAAACAATTTTGGTGGCCATCAATAACTAAAGATGTTAAAACTTATGTTGAAACATGTCCAATTTGTGCCAGAAATAAAACCTTGCATAAAGCCCCTGCAGGATTTCTGCAACGTCTGTCTACACCCCCTAATCCCTGGAATACCATCAGTCTAGATTTCATTACTAATTTACCACCAGCTAATGGTCACACTACTATCCTCGTGGCTGTAGATTATCTGTCTAAGATGGCACACTTTATCCCATTGCGTAAATTATCTACATCACTTGAATTCAGCAATGTTTTCATGAATTGCGTAGTGCGTTTACACGGTTTATCATCTAAAATTATATCAGACCGTGGAGGTCAATTTACGTCAACATTTTGGAAGGAATTGTGCAAACTATTAGACATGGAAGTAGCATTATCTACCGCTTTCCATCCTGAAACAGATGGACAGACGGAAAGGATGAATCAAACACTTATACAGACCCTTCGTTATCTTCTGGCCACTATCACTAGTGATTGGGATAAACCTTTACCCATAGCTGAGTTTATCTACAATAACAGTAATCATGTAGCAACACATTGTACTCCGTTTTATTTTTTAACAGGATATCACCCTAAAGCCTTGCCAGTCTCTATGGATACCTCTCTCATTCCTGCAGTCACAGATCGATTACAACAACTATTAGACATTCAAGAACAGGCAAAAATCTATTTAAACAAATATAAAAAAATATGAAAAAACAAGCAGAACCTACTCCAAAATACAAAGTAGGAGATAAGGTCTGGCTTTCCACAAAACACCTAAATATTGCAGGTACAAGAAAATTACAACCTCAATATATTGGCCCTTTTTCAATAATAAAAATTATTAATCCAGTCACTGTCCAGTCAGAATTACCTCCTGAATACCCTGTGCACCCTAACTTCCATGTATCCTTATTAAAAGATTTTTAACCCAAAGGCAAGAAAAGAACCACCACCACCTCCAATTCCAGTAGAAGGTCATTTAGAATACGAGGTTCAGCCTATTCTGGATTCAAAAAGAATACAGGGCCGTTTGTACTATTTGATAGCCTGGAAAGGTTATGATGCTAGTGAGAATTCTTGGGAACCAGCATCCTTTGTTCATGCACCAAAGTTGACACGCCAATTCCATCTTAGATGCCCTCATAAACTGCGTCCCGTAGGAATCTCTTTGAGAGGAGCGACTGTTAGGAATTGTACACTGAACATGGGCAGTTCCCGAACTGTACACTGAGCATGGCCAGTACTCTGGGCAAAGATGATTGTTGTGCACACTATGATTGGGTTTCAGTATCATGGCTGTAAAGAATAAATGTATCGATGTGTTTGCTTTATTTATTTTTACAAAATATGACATGCTTGATCGTTGGTTTACTTAGTCAAAAGAAAATTAACAAAGATTTCAGTTAGGAAAAGACATGTTTGCTCAAAAGCAGTTAAAATAGCAAGCCCACGTGGTAGAGAATCATAATTAAGCATGCCTAAGCATTCAGCCTTCTTCTCATGTGTACTGTTTTATCTGTTGTTCACGTGCTGCACTTTGCCAGTTGACAGTTAGCCGGGCACACCCTCCACATGTTACCCGACCCGTTCCAGAACTATAAATAGGAGTGTTTAAACAACAGAAGCGCTTGGCCTTGTTATTTCCTCCCGCTTACCTGAAATCCAGCGTTGTGAAATCTCTGCCTTCGGTCTTCTCCGGCTCCGATCATTGACCACGCCTTCCCTTCTCGAGTTTCCTCTTCGTCCTTCTCCTCTTCAGCTCCAGTTGCCCAGGCAACCTTCGGGAGTACTGTGTCGCTTCCAGAGTCCTCCAGCACCTAAAGAGGAAAGTAAAAAAGACAAAGTTAGAACAGGTATTTCTCTGCATTCGCGTCTTGCTGATGTCGTTCTGAGAGTTCATCAGGAACTTTCTTTTATTTGAATTGTGCAATCTTACGATAACCAGTTCATTTGCGGACAAAGCTTGAAAACAAGATTGGACATCCTCGGAAAACTATTAATAACGCTCTGAAGCAAAACTAATTTAGGAGCAATCATTTTCCTAAGACTTTAAGCAAAATACTTAATTATTTAAATATCGTACAGTACAGGCATGTATGTATAAATGGGGATATTTTCAGTTTCTCTTCCTTGCACACAGTTTTAAAAAGAAATCACTTATATTGAATTGTTCCAGTTATTACTAGAAGAATTAAGAAAAACCTTATAAGAGTCACAGAAATTATATTATAGGTATTGTTCTAAAGAAAACTGAGTGTTCATTGAAAAACTACAAGCTGATACAAAATATAAGTCAGTTCTTTTGACCCTTATATTGTATATTTTATTTAGATAGAACACACAACATCATTACCCCATACCAGTTGATACTAGAGGTTGAGCTCACCAGGCCATCAGAAGTATGACTACCCAGAGTCCACAGTGTTTCTCTATCTCTCTTGTCCCTCGTCCCATTCCCCTTTCCCCTAGGATTCTTCTTTTGCATAGTGTGTTTTAGTCACTCTTGCCGAGGCAGGGTCTTGGGGGTGTTGAGATCCAGCATCTCATCTCCCTAAAGGAACAACCTGGTTTTCAGGTGAGTGGTACCTTAACAGAACATTATCTCTTTATACTGGAAGCCCAAAAGAACATCAAGAAAATGCAGTGGAATAATCCAAGGATGAACGGAAATCCCAAACATCCTAACGCTTAAATAACAGAGAAACACTTACTTTGTCAAGAGATAGACGCAGTAGTTTTACCTATTTTCCCATCCATGCTACCGTATAATGGCAGCCGCGTTGAGTCTTGTATTTTGGAGTATTTCCGCGAGGTGACGTGTGTGTGCGTACTAGAAACTGCAAGCTAAAGAATGCCTTATAAGATTGATCAAAAGGGCATCTAAAAGGGCATAGAATAGTCCAACTGAATCATTGTCGCAAACATTTTAAAAACCAACCACAGACCATCTCATCTGTGTTACTTATGGGATCCACTCCAGCGCAATGCAGAAAATTGTTAACAAACATTTGAGAACCTTAACTTCACCTTAACTTCAGGTACGCTGAGCTTTCCTAAACCTATGTTCTCCTTCAGAAGGGGAAAATCATGTAAAGATAAATTATTGACACACACGACCAAAAAAAATCCCAAAGTTAAAAATACTTTCATTACAACATGGAATTTGCAGCCGGTAGTAGGACACTTTCCCTGCGGTCACGGTAATGTTCATAGATACACTCAAAGAGCCAAGCAACCTGATCTTGAGATACTCACCCCTTGGATCCTCAGATGTTTCACTAATTGTGACTCAACTAATGTTGTCAACATGATCATATGTTCCTGAGGCCTTAAATAAATCGGTATGACAACACACAAGATAAAGACCAGACTCAATGAACATAGAAGCACAATAAGATGTAAGAAGCCAGCCATGAAAAGGATCCGAGACTTCTTGGAAAAAGGCCACTGTGAAAATGATTTTGAATGGATTGTTATTGAACAGATACCATATAATACAGTAAATATTGAAAAGAAGCTTTTTTTATCTGAAACAAAGATGGATCTACTGTTTGGGGACATCAAATATAGGCCTTAATGATGATGTGCAGTGGATACAACTTTGACCTGCTTATTTCCTTTAGTCTTCATCTCTGGCCCTTTAAGCTCAATTATTTTAGACCTGCAACCTCCTCTTACTGATATTGCAAAGATCTTGGTTCTTAAGAATTTAGTCATTACACTGTTCTTTCTCTCCTGACTTGTGTTTTGTGTTGGTCAAGTTCCCCTTGTGTGAATTGGAATATCCTAGTGAGTGAGGCTTACGAGACAATGTGCACAAGCGGGCCTGTTTAGAACTTTTTCTGTATATCAGTATTTCTGCAGCACAATTCGTTACCATTCCCACTCAATGAACTTCCTTTCCCACAACTCTTTGCCACATGCATCATACAACATTGGTACATGCATTTGTCACCTCTCTGAAATGCTACAACGTTCCTTATTTTTGTTTTTTGCTGGTCTTGTTCACCTGAGATTAAAAGGAACACCTTAGCGACGGGGGTCTTTTCAGACATTGTGCTGAGCCGGGCCGTTTTCAATCCTGATTTTCTTTTTTTCAGGGTCTATGTATTGTTTTACGCCCCTCTTCTCTCTCTGTGTACTTCAGTTCCCATAATCCAATGCGATACGATGTTGCACAACTAGTACGCACACATACGTCTCCTCGTGGAAATACTACAAAACAGAAGACTCAATGCAGTGTGGGTGAAAATAGGTCAAACTTCCTCATCTACCCATTGAGGAAGTAAGTGTTTCTCTATTAATTAAGTGTTTTGATGTTTGGGATGTCCATTTATTCCTTGATTTATTCACTGTAATTTCTTGATGTTCTCTCGGGTTTCCAGCATAAAAAGAGATATATGAACTATATATGTTTGTGGTGTGCTTTTTCATATCATTCCTTTCTATATTTTTGCCGTCAATATGCTTGCTGTGTTCTGTTAATTTCTACAGGCCCTGCTTTATCCTCCATGTCCTATGACTTTGGCATATTATTGGCATATTCGCCTAGACCATATCAGGTCCCTTCTATTACCGCTTTTAAAATCTAGGATGAGACAACCTTTAACCCTTGCCATCTTTAGTCCAATGATTCTTTCAATGCCTTTTTTATACTATGACTGTCTTTTTATCTGTCCCCTTGCTGTTTGCAAGATTTTTTTCTCACAAGTTCTTACCATACACTTGGCGTGTGACTACAGGGGGGACGCCCCCTACTCTGAACCATGAAGCTCAGATGCATCCCCTAATAGGGTAAGTCACTATAGATTACAACAGTGAAGATTATATCCACTTGCATGTAAATACACTCTGTTTTTGTCTTACAGTTATTGTTGATACACAGGAATCGCTCACTCTTTGTACAGAATTGTGGTGCCTATATGTGGGGTGAGTATGCTAAGAGTCATTAAAATTGGTACGTGGGAACACACTATTGACAATTTTAACAAGTGTTCTTTAGGATTTTTATCATCAATTAATGTATAATAAGTTTAGGCTCCTTCCTACTGGCTCACTGTTAAGTGTCAACTGATAGGTATGAGAGCTTTATGCCTCATTTGTGCATGCTTGCACTCACTAGTTAGGTAGGGAGTTCCCCAGCCCTGAAGAAGACTGTTAACCAGTTTTTGGGCATTTATTTTGGTTGAAACATTTTGGCACTTATCTGTGGCTAGGGGAAACATTAATTTCAACCATTAAACCAGTTATTGTTTGTTTTTAAAATATACCAAGAGTACCCCCGAATAAAGAAATATTTTTTGGGCATACACTTAGGCACTTTTATCTGGACCTGTGTCTACTGTCCTGAAAATAATACCAAAGAACTCCCAGTTTTGGTTGAGTCCACTGGTGCAGTACCATCTTACACAAGTGAGGGGGATCATCAAGGATGAAACATGCGACGATACGTTGTGGGTGAAGCAACCTCTCACATTTCTATTTTGGAGCCAATAGATAAGGAGGTTTTTTCAACATAGAAAGACAATTGTGTATCTAAGTACTTTAAAAATCAAAGCACTTTTGTGTTTATGCAGGTTAGTGACAGGAGGATGAGCCTGGGTGTGTTACCTCTGACCCTCCCCTTGTGATTAGATGCCAGCTGACCACAGGCAACTGGACCCTACAGAGAACATGGTTGAAGTGAGACATGGTGCATGAAGCCTGCCCTGAGGATATAGGGGCTGCAGGACTGACAGGGTAGAACATTCCCAACACTTTGAGAAATTTAGGACTTAGGGGTCAAAGTACCATCCACCTGGGTAGTGGAGAACCTAACACCTGCCACCCTAATAGACATGGGTCCGTCCTATTTGGAGAGGACTGCCGTCTCAGCGGTCATCTCTGTATGCTGAAAGGAACTGCTGTCAAGGCAGATCGCTTCAAAGTATAAATTGTTTGGTGGACAGCAACTATTGATTTTGACAGCAACTAAACTTATAACATGTTTTTGTTTTTAAACAACAAACTCTCAAAGTGAGAATTTCTTATTGAAATCCAAATAACAACCCCTCACACCCTGGAAGTCTTCTCCCAGTGTGTGAGAATCATTAGTTTCTTTACTATCCTTTACAGTCACATTTCCCTGGCGGAGTTGGATAGAAGAAAAAAAACAGGACCATTGAATCTAAATTAATTGGGCAGTGTGATAGCTTTATCCCTACGGGCCATAATCTGTCGAGCAGTTGGAGGTAGGTTTCCCCTGACAGAGTCAAATGGGTGTTCCATCGATGGAAAGCTGATGGTCCACCCATCTCCGAATAAGGTGGGCGGACCGTCAGTTTGGCAGACAAGGTACTCTGTTATGTTTTTTTCATCATTTCTTTTTCACCGCTGGAGGACCAGTACAAGGTGCTTAGTCTTGTGTAGGGAGGCTGAACCTAAAGTGGGTAACAAAGCCAGATTCTCTTGTTATATTCCCGAGTTATGCCCATGTAGCAAAGAAACTTATTTCTTACATTGTCCTCACAAATAACATTTCCAGCTGTGGCCTTTTGCACATATTTGCATGCACCACAATGTTGGATTAGTTTCTCTGAAACTAAACTTGTTTTTACATCTAGCTAAGCACAACATTATCACAATGCCCTGAACATCGTGTACAAGGTCTCTTTTCGCACTATGTACAAATGTCATTACTATCTTCATCCACGGGGCGACAGCGCTATCTACAATTCATAACATCACTAATCTATGTGAACATTTCAAGGCTGCTTTCTATTACAAAAGATGAGCATCCCAATAGATTAGTAGAGGAGGCACTTCCGCTGACACTGAAGGTCCTTCTATGCTGAGAAATCACCACGCAGCGGTCTGATATCTCGTGAGAGGGTGTCCAGTTTTTGACCAAGACAGGGTCCTTCACTCTATCCCATCAGATAATGAGGTTGGATCATCCCTTGGGGGGATTCTTGGCTTTACACCTGCACACACTCTAGGTACACTTAGAGTAGGGTTTGCATCGTAAGAGTACGCTCGATTGCTGCTTTGTCTTCAATGCTTGCATAGATACATTGTTTTAGCACCATGGTAGAACTATATCTACTATTTATGCTATTGGTGCTTGTAATCATGTTTATCTGCTTCTGTCTACTAATCATTCCAGCACACGTATTTTATGCAAGAATAACTTTGGTTCAATAAATATTATTGAAAACGTCCCACTGTGTATTCTCTGTATATTTCTATGAGAATAAGTGAGCACGAGCGAAAAGTTCTGTACTGTTTCCACAATCCCTGAGGTATCAGGGTTGTTATGTTCAGTGGTTGCCAGAAACCATTCGCTCCCTGGTAGGTTGGGGGGCTTACGGTGGCATGGGCCGACATATCCTGCGGGGGTGTCCGGAATCAGTCTTGACACCAAGCCCCTAGTTTATGTTGTCCAAACAATGTGCCGATTCTATGGATTAGTAGGAACTACACAACATGGCGTCACCAACGTTGGCTAGGCTTTTATTTAACCGTCAAATCTGAGTAGTTCAGTCGTGCTTTCTCAGAGACCCCTACTCACATTTAAACCGGAGATGTCCGAAGTGGGAAGGGAAACAAATCTGCCTCAGCTGAATAGGTATACCCTATGTATTGGCTGTAGGTTATTCAAGCTTGGAGGATTAGAAATTTCCGCATTGTGCATACCATATCTCCATAAAAATTCATTAAAATAAAATACCACTTCACTTCACACAATGTCCATAAATGGAGAAGTGGGTGAGGACACTGAAGAGCAGGTGGTTGGTCTAAATATTTCAGAGAATTGCAGACAGGCAGTTACCATGAAATTATTACAACATGGCCACCTCGCATAGGGTGGAGATGTTGCCTTCGTGGTTGAGGAACACAAAGCAATCAAAACAGAAGTATTCTATACTTGGGTTAAATTCCCGCCTGCAGATGCACACACACACGGTTGTTTCATGAATACATTGAAGTTGAGCCACCTGATGAGTATTTCACATATGTGGACTTAGAAGTCCTGTTAACTTAGCAAGAACACATTAATTGGTTTAAAAGCGCCCTACCCCATACCACAGAAAACGTGAGACTCGATCCGCTCAGCAGAGAAGGAGCAACATGGGTGATCTTAGCTTCATACACACCGCATCCAGACATTGTTGCTTTTTCAGCAGCAGGAATGCGAACACTCTACAGAGATTTAGAAAAAATTTGCAGAAATCTTACTTAATACATAATGAGAACAGTTCAACCTGCAAGGGCTACTCAGGCTACACAAGCACACATGGTTACTACAGTTATTAGCCCACAAACACTAAACGCCGTTATGGGAAAGGTTCCCACCAGCCGGGAGCAAATCCTTTTCTGGATAGCACAGAGAACAGCACAGCTTGAAGAAGTGTTTCCCCATACGGGCCTGCAAAAAAACCCACAGAATACTGAAAACTTGCTTGCCAATGGGGATGGCTCCCTCGATAGAAGATTGTGTCACTTGGGGTACAATCTTTGCTGCTGTATATACCAGAACACATGGTTCTCCTTCAATAGCAGTCATACCTGATGTACTAAAACAGATTCAGAATGAGTACAGGGCAGAGCCTGCCTTAGATCTGGGAATGAAACTGATTTTGCCTAGGTATTGGCCATTATGTTAAGTAACATAAAAGGGGAGGCAGCAGCGGTGGCTATACGCCAACACCTGAGGGAATTTACTCCTGCACAGCAGGAGCGAGAATTGCCTAAGATTATCGAAGACACATATGCTTCACTTGGTAGAGATAATCTGGGAGCCAGACCTGGAAAACCAATAGTTTAGAGCAATTCTGAGAAGGATAGCTCTAAGCAGGCACCCGATTCTTCAAAGAAGAAATGGGATTCTAAACAAAAAGTAAACAAAATAAAACACAGTCATAGGGTGGGTCTCCTCAACAGGAACACACCGAAACAAAATACAATCAGAGACAGCGTGACAACATTAGAAAACCTGCAGGTATCAGGATACCTTTCCTCTCATTCCTTTCAGGATTCATCTGAAAAACATTTGGAGAGAGACCTACGGTTAGAGCACAGAACGGAAGAGCGTTTCAAGCCGAAAAGGGAGACACATCGCGCTTGGGACTACATCATAAAACAGGAACACAAACAAAAGACTTCTAAACCTCAATTTTAAAAGAAGAACGTAGCCAGGATTAAAATTAGAAATACCCAGGCTACTGAGGGCGTTGCTTCTGTTCGGGGAATGGGCAGTGACGATGCTGGACAGCGCAGCAGAAGTCACAATAGCTTGCCAGTACCTGGTGCATTATCTGGGGGTAGTAGCGCTGAGTGAACATATCACGGTGGAAACACCTGATACAAGACTAAGTGTCCCACATCATTTATACCAAATAACACTCCAAATGGAGGGAGACATACCCAGGAAGGCAAAGGGTCTCTTTTGGGAGAATCTGACCTATGGTTACGACATTCTTTTGGCCAAAAATGATTGTGCACCTGAGTTCATAATGGATTGCCCAAAGTGAGAAGAAGGTATTTTACCTGCTTTCTCTGACCTCGTACCAGAATCAGTTAAAAAGTCATATGCGCAGGAGTGGGCATTAGCATTGGCTCCTGCACTTTACTGCAATCATGTTGGGTGGGATGATGAGTCACCTCATCCCGAAATCCCATTAAAATCAATTCCTCAACAACAGAGACAATACCCAAATAACCATGAGGCAAAGAAACAAGTAGGGAGATCCTAGATCAACTTGAATACCAGGGTGCAATAGAAAATTGCACCTCACTAATGAATAATCCCTTGTTTCCCGTAATGAAACCCGATAATTCATATGGTCTAGTTTTAGATTATAGACATTTAAATGCATCCAGGCGCACATTTGCATTACAAAATGCACATAGTGCCGAACTAATGAATAACATTGTGAGGAAAAAATACAAAACAACACTATACATCTCAAATAGATTTTTCTGCCAAAATATAGCGCCTGGGAGCAGATATTTGACAGCATTCTTGGCACTAGGCTCTCAGTGCCAATTTTATCAATTACCCCAGGGGTATAAAAATAGCTCCGGGTTGTTTTCAGCCAGGGTGACAGAGTTGCTTAAAAATGTTTATGAGGAGACATTGTCCTATGTAGATGACATCTCTCTGATGGACGATGAATTAATGGAACACTTGTCTAGGGTGAACCACATAATTCTTGAGTTCACCCATCTGGGATACAAATTTTATGTAAAAAAATTAACAATTGCCCACCTCAGTGTCCTATTTTTAGGGTATGAATTGTGAAGGCAAAAGTCTGGCAGTACAATTTTGAGAAAAATGTGCACTGCTCCGACCTTCAACGAGTCTGAAAAGACTACAATCCATTTTATGATTTTTGAATTTTGGCAGGACATACATTTTGGATTACACAGAAAGAGTGAAACCTTTCTACAATTTAAATAGACCTGATTTTTCAGTATATCGTTGGACACAGGAACATACTGATATTCTACATTCTGTAGAAGCTGACATGATAGCTTCCAAACATGTACACATGCGTGCTAACACAACTAACCTGGTGATCCGCGTAGTTTCTGGTCCAACTGGGTACACATATATCACGTTCACTGAAGGTGATACAGTCCCTATAGCATACAAATCACATTTGTACACCAACGCCGAAATGCGTTTTGCACCAACTGAAAAAATACTCGCAGCGGTACAGAGTGCTGTAATGAGAGAAAGAGCACTAGCGCAGGGGAAACGCATAATTGTCGTGACCCGGTACCAACCCTAGAGGCAGTTACAAAGGCAAGCATCCCGAATGCTAAAGCATTACATCCACAATGGATTCAAAGGACTAACTTTATCACTGCAACAGACGTAGATTACGGATTTGATTCTACATTACAAACACAAGCATTCCTGCAGTACGAAGAAGAATATCCTCTGCCACATGAAATAATGCCTCTAGATCGATATGAATGTACCATTTATACCAATGGATCCGCCCAGCCAGATGCTGTAATGAAACAACAATATTCTATGGCATGCGCCGTTGTAAAAGGGCGCATGCAGGATGGAAAGTTCCTTCCTAGAAAAACCCCAGGGGTACAAGAATAGCTCCGGGTTGTTTTCAGCCAGGGTGACAGAGTTACTTCAAAATTTTTATGAGGAGACATTGTCCTATGTAGTTGACATCTCTCTGACGGACGATGAATTAATGGAACACTTGTCTAGGGTGAACCACATAATTCTTGGGTTCACTCATCTGGGATGCAAATTCTCACATGGGTTTATTTGGATCACTGCAGCCCCTTACACTCTGACGGGGCTTACAAGTACATCTAGGCAGCAGTAGATTCATGCTCCAGATTCCTGTGGGTTTGCCCCAGTGCTCGGCTGACATTTGAACTGTCATAAATGATTTGCGAGTCTTTATCGGCACACACGCAATTGGCACACTACAATCAGACCAGGGTCCGACGTTTAGCTCTCGGACTTACAAAGAAGCCATGGGATGTTTGGGTGTGGCCTTGCTGTACTCCTCCCCGTACCATCCAGAGAGAATTTCAGTAGTTGAGAGTAAAAACCGTGACTATAAGCAATCCTTGACAGCGAGTTTATTAGGCTCGGGTGGCAGTTGGGTCAATAATCTATATGGGGTCCAGAGAGCACTTAACATGCCCAGAAAATCCCTAGGGGGTCGTACACCTTATGAACTCCTGTTTGGGGTGAGAATGTGGGTACCCGACCTCGATAGTGTCAGTGCGATGGCGGCTGAAGTCCCATTTGACATCAATGATCATTTGGATGTTTTACAGGACCTTAAAGAATACAGAGCTTTACAAAGCAATGTCCAAGTAAAATGCACCGCCACTGAGAAAGCGAAAACAGTACGGGCAAGACCTTCCTGTGTCCTGAAGATTGGGGAACTGGTCAGTGAAAAGATAGTGGACAAGAAAGAATTTGGGCCATCTTACAGAGTGCTTGTACCTGTCCTGGCTTTTTAAGGTACCAGAACGGTACTTCTGCCGCCCCTTGCCGGCCGCTGTATAATATGTATGGTCCTACTGAACTTTTGAAAATTCCTTATTTGTTAAAATTTCTTAAAATGACATCATCACCTCTAGTACTTTCTCTGATTTTTGGGACATTGAAACTGTGCATAATTTGCTTTCAGATGTAGAGCAATCAGCTGCATTTTCTCATGATGAGTTGTAGGGTGATACAAGTAATTTTGGAGACATGTTCTGTTACCAGCATTATGGTCACCATTTTTTACATAAAGTTAGTATCCCATGTGCTGTTTATAATTACACACAATGGGAACACTGCCCAACACCGCCAAAAGGTAGTTCAAAGACTTTTGCACAGAAAGTTTGCTTATTTTTAGGTTTTGAAACATCAGACCCATCCTTGTATTACTATAGGCTTGCACCTTCAAAGAAAAATATGTTAACAAACACAAAGCTAATATTCTCTACTCCCTTTATTTCCCAACTGTCTACACAGGGTTTCAATTTCTGGAAAGACACCATACACACAAAATCTGTCTGGTGGACAAAAGATTGGCAGGTTTAGGGAATGGAGGCTTTGTTTAGAGCATGCCTCATACCACATCAAATGATCTTCCTGAACAAGACAGTGCAACAAACTTCATGTCTGGGTATAGCAAAAATAAAGGATTTGAACACACCACGTATTCCCGCATTCTCACTTTCGAGAATTGGCAGCATTTTACACACTTCAGTGAGGATACACTAGATACCATGATACGTAATGGTTCTTTCAATTCATCAGACCCCAGGTGGAAGGGATGGCTGGTTTGGCCTGTGAACACGAACAAGTGTCAGTTTAGATACCTGGGTAACACCCAAGGGTTTGGGATCAATAGGCCTGATCAGCGGTATGTACAAACAGAACCCTCGGTGGTGACGTTCAATAGTGTTGGGAAGTTATGCCTAAATTGGCTATGAACCTCAACACTTTCCAAGGTGAATCAACACTTGTCCCTTCTTTCTGATGACATGGATCTAAAGGATTTTTTAATAGGCACCCGGAATCCAAGTCAAAGGCACTTTTTGTACAGAATATACAGGAAGCTGCTGAGAAATTATACAAGATTGATAGGGTTAATTTAGAAAAGGCTTTGGCTATGGTTGACAACGGTATGACCACTTTATCATCCAGAATTTATTCTCTGGGCAACATAGTTTCTTCTGCAATTGACATAATACAGCGAGACATGTCTATATTACAACATGGACAGTCACAATTACGGTCAATTGTAATAGTGGGCTGGACGTTACAAACATTACGTTCTAGCCACCTGCCATGGCGTTACATCAACAGTACAAATCTGTTTTCAGCATAGGATCTGACAGAAAGACAGATAATGATGGGGTGTAGAGATGCGAAATATAGCATATTGCACATTGAAAAAGTAGACCAATTACCTTTCACCGTGGCTGAGACACCTTCCACTGACTGCATAATCCATGGTTACATCACCCTACCAGTCACTGTCATGAGCTCCACACCTCATGTTATGATTGTTAGTTCACACATTTCTCGTTTGTGCAGTCATGCACAGTTGGCTGCATTAACATAGCAAGTTTTTGACAATAATTGATATTGAAATCTGAAGACATTTATGAACAGGTACAATTATCAAGAACTATTGTTTTTGTAAATCATCAGTTGGAAAGCCTTGCTAAACATGACTTAGAAAATCAATCATTTTCCAAGGACTGCCATGTGTATTTAAATGAAGATGCACATGACTTAGAAAAGCAATCATTCACAAAGACTGCCATGTGTATTTAAATGAATATTTAACCGTTATACACCCACTCCCTCAAGCATGTGCATTCTAATCAGGTGCCTCCTGCACAAGTGATTTCAGCCAACAAGCACCTGCCGGTGGATTAGCATGTGTAAGCAAATAAGAGGGTGATTATGATGGCCGAAGGATCGCCACCCCAGGGCCGGCGGTGGCAACCGCCGGCCCTCTGGTGGCGATCTTTCCGCCATCAAGCCCAATTTGTCCCACCGCCAGATTAGGATGGCGGTGGGAACTCGAAAGCTTCCGCTGCGGACGCAAACACCGTCCGCCGGCAGGCAATAGTTACGATTGCCTGGCGGACGGTGCAGGGGCATGATATGGTGGCGGTGCCGAGCAGGCACCGCCATCCATATCATGATGTGCAATATTAAAGGCCTTTCCACGGCGGCGATGCCGCCATGGAAAGGCATATGGTGTTTAGCTACGTGGCCTGTTATGGGCCCCCTGGGGGGCTGCATTTGGGGGGTACCTATGGTACCCCCCTACATTGCCATACACAAGGTGGCAGGCACCACGCGGTGCCTGTAACGTTGTGCATGGCAATGCAAACCATGTAATATTAACATTGCGGACGGAGCTGCACCCAGCAGCACCGTCCGCAATGTTAAAGGCCAGAATGCGCCCGCCGGTGTGGCGGGCGCATCCTAATTGGCCTCGTGGGACCGCCGCACCTCTGGCGGTCGGTCCCATTTTCCATTACGGTCGCTTGATATATTTGTTCGCAAATTTCATAACGGGAAGGATGTTGGGTTTACAAACCGATACGCATATACTATGCTCTGCAGTTTTGGGGAGAGGGTCAACACACTTAGGGGGATATTCTCAAGAACGTGTGTTAACTATCGCCAAATTCGCTTAATGCAACTTCTCACATCGCAGTCTATCGTGGGAAAATAACAAAGTGTTAACGCAGTATTCTCAACCCGGCGGCACCATGCGATAGTCTCACGATAACGCGACAAATGCCCACGTTAAAATTAACGCAACGCCGAAAAAATGCGAAACACGAACGCAAAAAAAGTTGCGATGTCCCAAACCGCGATACAAAAATCAGCGATAACCAGCGACAGGCCTGCGATTCCCACGCGACATGCGGGAAAATGCACTATAAAAGCAGAGAAAACAAAAAAGATAAAAAAATGTAACTGCGTAGCACCATGGATGCACCCGGACCAAGTGCAGAGGACAACGTGAATCCCACAAGCCCCACAGATGACCAGCCGGGAACCCCGGGGCCAGGGAAGGGCAAGGAGAAGAGGAAGAGGAAGACGGGGTTCAGTCCGCAGGAAAACCGGATCATCGTCACGGAGGTGACAGAACACTACCAACAACTGTTCGTCACCTCCACTGTGTCATCGGCAACACAAACGGAAATATGGCAGTACAGCGTGAACAACGTGAATGCAGTCGGAGTGTCGAGGAGGACAATGGAAGAGGTCAAGAGGCGCTGGAATGATGTGATGGGCAAAACCAAGAAGAAGCTCGATGCCAACATGAAAGCAGCAACGCAGATTGGAGGTGGGGGACCAGCGGCACACCAGGAGCTGGATGACATCGAGAAAATGGTGGCCACAGTCATCAGTCGGGATGCGGTGCCAGGAGTTGGGGATCGGGACACTGCTCAACATGACCTGACACAACATCAACAGGGTGAGTACCGACCAGGGACTGGGGATACGGGGGGAGATGGGCACAATGGCACACATGCACAATTAAGTACAGCACACTGCACACCCACAATGACTCTGGATCATGTCCCTGAGCCCTGTGCCACACTGCAGCACACATACAGAAACTCAGGGAATGTGTGTTGTAATGAATGTATTTGCACATGCTGTGCCTGTGGTCATTTTGTACTGTCTCATGATTGCTAAGCACTGTCACAATGTGACGTCCTCATGTGAAAAAATTGTCAATGATGTTGTTCCTACGGGCTATTCCTGCTGCAGCTGCAGTGGAGTGTGGTCCACCTGCCTCATCTTCCTCATCATCGTCCGGTGCATCTGGCACTTGGATCCATGGGGCATTGGTGCGTACACATATGTTGTGCAACACACAACATGCAACGATCATCTTGCACACGATGTCTGGGCTGTACAGGAGCCTTCCACCTGTGATGTCCAGGCACCTGAAACGTGACTTCAACACGCCAAATGTGCATTCCACGATGCCCCTGGTGCGTTTGTGAGCCCAATTGTACTGCCTCTGGGCCTGTGTGTTCGGGGCTCGGAGGGGTGTCATCAATCAAGGGCAGAGTGGATATCCTTGATCACCTGTGACAGTGCAGAGAGACATGAGTCAATAGTTGGTTCTGCATGATGTGTTGGCAGGCTCACTAGTTGATTGGGGTGTGATATGTGTGTCATAGTGATTCCTGTTTGACATGTACTGCTTGTAGCAAATGAGCGCCATCAATGTGTATTACGTAGCCTCACTGCTGCTCCTCACTCCCCCCAAGCCTATTTACTTGTGTGCACTGCGCGGTTGCATCACTTGCACTCCTACGGCACACCATTGTCATGCCTGTCTGCGCATGTCCACAAGCCTGACAACGACACTGTGATGTTGTGTGCTGAAGGTGGGCGGCCACGTGTGAGTAGGCCTATGGTAAGGCTAGGGCGGACACAGATGTAGAGTTCATGGCTGGCTGAACTTGCGATGCGGTCATGACAAGACCTTTCGGCTTATGCTGCGGTAATAGCGATACACACACAACAGTTGGCATGTATGATCCCGGACCCCGAGCTGGCTTGCGCTCATTCATTTATCCCTTCGGCCGAGCCCGCACTCCGGGGGCATGTTACATTGCAACTTTGTCCATTGCGGGACGGGTGGCGCTGACACTACAACAGAGACACACGCATTAGGTACTTCATTGGCAAGCCCAACACTTAACCACGCCCAGAGCCCCGGGGTGATTATCCACACCCCTACGCTGGACTGTCGTACGCCAGCCCACTCCGGCAACACCTACAGGGGGGTACAACACAGCTACATGTCCCAGGTCTTCCCCCCTGCCTGAGGTGACATGGTTGTGTCTGCTGTACACAGCACAATGCAATGTGGTAGGGCCCGGGGCCCTCATGCATACACAATGACCACACGGACACACTTAGATAGTTTGTGGAACTGGCTACGGGCACGTGCACCCGGCCCCTTGTATTGCCAGGGTCACATGTCCAGTGACGCCTGTGCTGGATGGGTGTGGGGTGAGTGTGAGCCAGCCCTCAAGGAGTGGTTGGTGCTGGCAACAACTACAACAGTGATCAGACAATCAGAAGTTCACAGTTCAAACAGCAAGGGTCCATGACTTGAGCTGCTCAGAGTTAGTGGCCCCGGATGCACAGCGGCCGGCACATGGACCACCGCCACGGGACGGTGTCTACCGGTGCACTGAGGTAGGGCCACGAGAGCTGAGCGGGTCCTCGTCGATGTCCAAGGTGAATGCCGCGGAGGGTTTTGGGGGAGCAAGACCACTGACTCATTGCCAGTGAAATTGCTCTCCCACCCTCGCAGCTCCACCATCAAGTGAGGCCCTCCTGAGCCCCTGCACTCCCGAAGTGTTGGTGATCGAGGCCCTCCTCCACCTGCAGGTTCCCCTGCGCCTCATCCCTGGTGGTCCAGTGGACCTCTGTTTCCTTCCTCTCTCTCTGCTCTTTCACTCGTTTTCACTCGTTTTTCTACCCTTTTTTATCTTTCACCTTTCTGCACTTTTCTGCATCTCTGCTCTTTTGTGCCTTATTTCTGCTCATTTTCCCTTCCTCTCGCTCTGCTCTTTCACTCGTTTTCACTCGTTTTTCTACCCTCTTTTAGCTTTCACCTTTCTGCACTTTTCTGCATCTCTGCTCTTTTGTGCCTTATTTCTGCTTATTTTCCCTTTTTCTTTATCCCTTAATTCCTCCCTTTACCTTTCCCCGCCGCTGCTGCCCCCGCGGCCCCTCCCCCAGCGCGACCGGCCCAATCCAGCTCCCCTCCCGCTCCCGCCTCCCAGCTGTCCAGCCCTCCCCGACCCCTACTTAATGGCGGCCGCTGCGGGGACAGGCGAGCAAGACCACTGACTCATTGTCAGTGAAATTGCTCTCCCACCCTCGCAGCTCCACCATCAAGTGAGGCCCTCCTGAGCCCCTGCACTCCCGAAGTGTTGGTGATCGAGGCCCTCCTCCACCCGCAGGTTTCCCTGCGCCTCATCCCTGGTGGTCCAGTGGACCTCTGTTTCCTTCCTCTCTCTCTGCTCTTTCACTCGTTTTCACTCGCTTTTCCACCCTTTTTATCTTTCACCTTTCTGCACTTTTCTGCATCTCTGCTCTTTTGTGCCTTATTTCTGCTCATTTTCCCTTCCTCTCGCTCTGCTCTTTCACTCGTTTTTCTACCCTCTTTTAGCTTTCACCTTTCTGCACTTTTCTGCATATCTGCTCTTTTGTGCCTTATTTCTGCTTATTTTCGCTTTTTTCTTTATCCCTTATTTGCTCCCTTTACCTTTCCCCACCGCTGCTGCCCCCGTGGCCCCTCCGCCCAGCGCGACCGGCCCAATCCAGCTCCCCTCCCCGCCTCCCAGCTGTCCAGCCCTCCCCGACCCCTACTTAATGGCGGCCGCGGGTAGCGGGCGCGCCGCTGGCGCGTCGAAGGCGCATCAAAGGCAAGCCCATCTGCGCCCGTCCGCGACCCGACCAGCGCCAGGAACCCTGGACCTCCGCCCCGCCAACGCTACGACCCAGCAGCACTCCACGCACTCAACCCAGGCCACAACAACAACTGCAAGCTAGCATCACCAGCCAACACCCACGGACCCTTCAGCTGTCACTGCTGCCGGCACACCTGCAGACCCGCCAAGAACACGGATCCAGCACAACCCGCCCACAAGAACACAACCGAACCGAAGACCCTGCAATGCATCCTCCTCAACGTCCGATCCCTCCACAAACACGCCACCGAAATCTGGGACCTCCTCGACAGCACCACCCCGGACATAGCGTTCTTCACCGAAACCTGGACCAACACCACCTCGGGACCGGACATCGCCATCGCCATCCCCCAAGGATACAAGATCTCCAGGAAGGACCGCCGCACCCGCCCAGGAGGAGGAGTCGCCATTGTCCACAAATCCAGCCTCCGCCTGAGCACACTCCCCGACGAGCCCACAGAACTGGGAACACCTTTACTTCAAGATACTGGCCAGCCCCACCGCCACCCTCCAAGGAACCCTCATCTACTGACCCCCTGGACCCCGCGGACCCTTCGCCAACTCCATCACGGACATTATCTCCCCGCAGGCCATCGCATCCACCAACTACACCCTGCTGGGAGACCTCAACTTCCACCTCGACAACCAACTGGACCCCAACACCACATCCCTCCTGGACAACCTCCACAACATTGGACTCCGCCAGATCGTGACCGAGCCCACGCACTCAGCAGGACACACCCTCGACCCCCTCTTCACAACAGGAAACTCCATCACCTTATGCCACACCACTGAACTCCCATGGACCGACCATCGTTGCGTCCACTTCACCGTCAGAACACCCACCATCCACAGACACCAGCACCTGCTCCCACGAAGAAACTGGACCAAAATCACGACCAGCTCACCTCCTCACTCAACAACTCCACCCCAACCATCGCGGAAAACGACGACCCCAACACCGCAGCCCGAACCCTGCATAGATGGTTCTCGGACAGCACCAACACCATAGCCCCCCTCAAGAAAAACAACAATACCCGCGCCAAGAAAGCCCGATGGTTTACCACCGAACTTCGAGAGTCCAGACGCACATGCCGCCGCCTCGAAAAAGCCTGGAGGAACACCAAATCCACAGAAGCCCACAACAACTTCAGAGCCGCCACCAACGCCCACCATCAACTCATCAGAGAAACGAGGAAAAAAGCGATTGAAGACAGAATCTCCACCCACGCGCACAATAGCAAGGAACTCTTCAGCATCATGAAGGAGTTCGCACAACCCACCAGCGAGTCTACCGACATCCCTCCCTCACAAGACCTCTGCGACAAACTCAACACCTTTTTCCACCACAAAATCAAGAGCATCTACGACAACTTCAACGAAGACAACCAACACACTGAACCCTCACCAACCACCCCCGACACCCGGAAACCAGCGATTGACGACTGGACAGCCCTCACCACCAAAGACACACTGAAGACAATGAAGTCAATCCACTCAGGGGCCCCCACGGACCCCTGCCTCCACCACATCTTCAACAGAGCCGCCGACACCATCGCACCCATGCTCCGCCACACCATCAACCACTCCCTGGCGACCGCCTCGTTCCCCGATGACTGGAAACACGCTGAGGTCAACACCCTCCTAAAGAAACCCTCAGCGGACCCCACCGACCTAAAAAACTACAGACTAACCCTGGGCAAAGCACTACGCTACGCTCGCGTAGTTTGCGAAGTTTGCGCTACTTCGCACAACGCGAATTGCACGTAGCACAGTGCAAACACGCGTAGCGTAGCGTAGTGCAGCGGTCATTTTTTGCTTGCTCGCGGTCCTCAACGTCAAGTTGGTGACCGCGAGCAAGCAAAATGACTATCCCGGCGAGACTTTTTCCTCGTTTGCGATCAGCAACATCAAGTTGCCGATCGCGAGCGTGAAAATAAACCTCCCGGCGAGATTCTCAACGCGGGGAGGTCAGGTTTCTCATTGTGAGTGGTCGTGTATGCTCGCGACCGCTCGCGATAAGAAACTACCAGTCCGCGTTGAGAATGCTGCAGCTCGAGTAAAAATCTACTCGAGCAGCAGTAAAAGACAGCTCGCACTGTGCAAGATGCCGTTTTCAATGATTGCACAGTGCGGACAAGCATCCGGCACTGTGCAATCATTGCGAACAGTGCACTACGCAGTTCGCACTGCACTTTGCGTAGCTTCGCGTAGCGCTACTTCGCGAACTACGCCCAGGCTTACTACAGACCCATCTCCCTGCTCCCGTTCCCAGCGAAAGTCATCGAGAAAGCCATCAACAGCCAACTCGCCACATTCATTGAAGAACACAACATCCTCGACTCCTCCCAATCCGGCTTCAGAAAAAACCACAGTACGGAAACCGCCCTCCTCGCCGCAACTGACGACATCCGCACCCTATTGGACAAAGGAGAAACAGTAGCCCTCATCCTCCTCGACCTATCAGCGGCGTTCGACACAGTCTCCCACCGCACCCTAATACGCAGACTCTACGACGCAGGAATCCAGGACAAGGCCCTCAACTGGATCCGCTCCTTCCTCTCCGGCAGGGCGCAGCGGGTCAGACTCCCCCCTTTCCTCTTGGACCCCACACCTACCACCTGCAGAGTCCCCCAAGGCTCCTCCGTCAGCCCGACACTCTTCAACGTCTACATGGCTCCACTTGCCCCCATCGTCAGAACCTACGGACTCAACATCGTGTCATACGCAGACGACCCCCAACTCATCCTCTCCCTATCCAACGAGCCCAACACCGCCAAACGCAACTTTCGAGAAGGCATGGAAGCCGTCGCCAAATGGATGAAGAACAGCTGCCTACAACTAAACACCAACAAAACAGAAGTACTCATCATGGGCCCAAACCCAGACGTCTGGAGCGACACCTGTTGGCCCCCTGCCCTCGGAAACCCGCCAACCCCCACGGACCACGCACGCAACCTGGGAATCATCCTGGACTCCGAGCTCAAAATGGACCGCCAGATCAACACTGTCTCATCTTCCTGCTTCCACACCCTCCGCCTCCTTCGTAAGACCTTCAAATGGATCCCCCTCGAACACCAAAAGACCGCCACTCACGCCCTGGTCACCAGCAGACTCGACTATGGCAACGCATTCTACGCCGGAATAAACAAAAACCTCACCCGCAAGCTACAGAACATCCAGAACGCCGCCGCAAGACTGGTCCTCAACCTGCCAAAACACTGCCACATCTCCCTGCACCTGCGCATACTCCACTGGCTCCCCGTCAAGGCGAGAATCACCTTCAAGATGCTCACCCACGCACACAAGGCCCTCCACGGCACCGGACCAGCATACCTGAACAGCCGACTCAAATTCCACGCACCCCAAAGGACCCTACGATCAGCCCAGCTCTCCTACGCCGTGGTCCCCCGCACCAGAAAGACCAGATCGGGAGGCCGCTCCTTCTCCTTCCTCGCGGCCAAAGCATGGAACGTCCTTCCGCTCCACCTCAGACAGACAGCATCGCTCCCCATCTTCGCAAGAAACCTCAAAACCTGGCTCTTCAACAGACCCCCTCCTTGATGGAATGGAACCTGCACCCTGCACCCCCACCCCTAGCGCCTTGAGACCCTTACGGGTGAGTAGTCGCGCTTTAACAAACCCCTGATTGACAGTGGAAGGTGTTCTTCCAGGGCATGATACAGAGGGCAGTACCAAGCAGACACAGGCAATATGGAGGAGATGAATGCTAGAGACTCATTTTTGACCCCAAGTCAGTATCAGCTACATGATGATGAAGACAACCCCCAGGCCATAGACTCAGATGCCACCAAAGTTCAACCAGAGAGTGTCCATGAATTTCGGGTCACGGAGTCAGTGGCACCAGAGCTGAAAGGGGGATGCAGTCTGCGATGAGGCCTGTAAAATGGTATAAACTCTGCCATAAATAAATCAAGACTGAGTTCCAAATGTGTGACCTACTGGACCGTAGTGTAGGCCTGAGGCAGCGGTCAGCAGGGGCCCCCAGCCATGTGTCCTTGGCTTGCGATGCACAGAGTTAGTGGCACCAGAGCAGTTGTTGGTAGAGTTTGGTCACCTCCGTAACGAGGATCCTTTTTTCCTCCGGACTGAACCGCGTCTTCCTCTTACTCCTCTCCTTGCGTACAATGATATGGACTCTGCCATTGAAAAATCAAGACTCAGTTCCAAATGTGTGACCTACTGGACCGCAGTGTAGGCCGGAGGCAGCGGTCAGCAGGGGCCCACAGACCCGTGTCGTTGGAGTGCATTCACAGAGTTGGTGGCACCACATCGAAGGGAGTACAGTGAAATAAAATCTGCCATAAATATATGTACTCTGCCATTGTATAATCAAGACTCAGTTCCAAATGTGTGACCTACTTGACCACAGTGAAGGCCGGACGCAGCGGTGGAGTATGTCAGCGAAAAAGGAGTGCTGGGGGCCCGTGTCGGGAGGCCAACGATGGTCTGAGGAGGCTGCCAAGGTCGCGGGCCTCGGGCTTGGAACTTGCACCGGCACGTGGTGGGCCCTCTTTGACACACGCCGGTGTCGCCAGGTGAGCAGTGAGGCCTGGGTGCGCTGGGGCGGGCAAGACGGGTCTGGGGACCAGCGGCAGGGGGTGCAGCAGGCGCACAGGATCGCCGGCACCGCCGCTCACGGCGTCGGGCTCGTGGCGGGGTGAAAGGCGCCGCCCTGGCAGACACGTTGGCCATTCCGGAAGAGAACCACGCCAAGGGCAATGGGCTTTTTATTCACACTCCTACGCTGGCCTGGCGTACACCGGGCCAGCCCACTACGCTCACGCTTACAGGGGGTGACGTAACAAGCTAAATTTCCGCGATCTTCCCCAATGGCTGAGATAACATGGTTGCATCCACTTTCCAGTACACTTCAAACACCAGCAGTGTATGTCGACATGGAAATGTCTGTGGTCTGCAGACTCAAGTCTGTCCAGCACATCCACGCCACACTTGGCATTGTGTACATTCACATCCATGGGTCACTTGGCTCCTTCGCACATGCCTGGTTCCCACCTCTCCCCACATTCTGCTATTGTGAGGCTGAGGTGCCATGCCGTTGATGGCTTGTGTACATGGCTAGCCCAGGTTGCCACAGTAAGTTGTGTTGTCGTGTCTGGAATGTGGGAATGTTGGTTGTCATGTTGTATGTGATTTTGTGACGTGTGCATTCCCATAGTTGTGAGTTGTATGTTGGTGGAGTTGAGGTGTGTGGTGTGTTCAGTTGTTACTTACCGACGAGCAGTGCATTTCCATAGGTGACATCCTGGAAGCGCTGGTTGATGATGGACTGTCGGAAGATGAAGGAATCATGCACACTGCCTGGGTAGTTGGCGACGACATTGGTGAAGAGTCCCCGGTGGTCCACTATTGCCTGCACATTGATGGAATGCATGTGTTTCCTGTTGCGGTAATTGTGTGCAGTGGCGGCAGGGGGCACGAGGAGTACATGTGTGCAGTCGATTGCCCCCAACACGTGCGGGAAGCCAGCTATGGCGTAGAAGCCTTGCTTGATCTCCAGCTGTTCCTGCGCAGTGTGGGGGAAGTGAAGGTGCTGGGGTACCAAGCTGATGATGGCATCCAAGACAGGCGTGAGGAACTATGGTAGGGCTGGCAGTGAGACTCCTCCGACTCTGGCAGTTGTTGGTTGGAAGGTCCCAGAGGCCAACAAGTGCAGCACGGCCAGCAGCTTTGTCTGCGGGGGGATGTTGGTTGTCCGCTGTGCTGGTACCGTCAGCCTGTGGGCAATGAGGGTCAGGATGCGGAGGATGGTTGTCCTTTTGAGCCTGTAGTGGGCAATGACTTCCTCTGGCGTTAAGTCTCTGAGGCTGGTGCGTTTTCGGAAGGTCCGGTGTCTTTGTCTGCGCTGCCTCTGTGGTAGTCTGGGGGCGGGGTCTTGAGGGGGTAGGGGTCCTGGCGGTGGTGGCGGTGGGTGTTGTGGCCCTCTTGGGGCTCCGAGCTGCATGATCAGTAGCTCCATGGCATCTGTTGTTCTTCTGGTGTGGCTGTGGGCTGGGCTCCCTTTTATGGTGCAGGTTGTCGTCCGACTTAACACCAGGTAGGAGCAGGTGTTAAATCCATGCTGCTAACGCGCCTTATTGCATGTTTTTGAATCTTATCGCCGATCTGGCTGGTCTTTGAGAATGTTGCGGAGTGGTGTTTTCGCGGGTTTTTGCACGGTAATGCCTACTCTGCATCTCATTAGCGTTAGTTGCCGGTGTCATCCGTGGCGATGTTTTTTGCGGCTGCTATCACGGGAAAACTGGTGATATAGGCTGTTAGCACCTGCTTGTGAATAGTGCGATGAATTTATCGCCACTTTGGCTGCGATAAAGTGACGCTAACTCGGCGATAATTCCTTGAGAATATCCCCCTTAGTCATTATTTTGATACCACTCCTCACTTGAAGTGGGCATAATCTACTCTCGCCCACATGAGATCAACAATAAACCATGGGGCTTCGTGGTCATAGAAAATCCCGACTTCTACCGCAGTAACCCAATACGGATGTTTTGTAACCCCTATCGTACATTTGAAAGCGCGCACAGCCATAACATAGAAATGTGCTTCATGAATTCCCACGTTAAACAGTGTCTCCTTTATTTATTTATTTCTTCATCTCCCCCAGAGTGTGACTACAGGGGGTCTCCTCCTCTAACTCGCCAGTTTAAGCATGGCTAATTTGGAAACTCGGTGAGTTGAGACAGTTCTGGTTCTCGCATGGAGGATTGAAGGAGAGTGTGAGGGGCAAAGGCCCAAGCATAGTACGGTTTTTCTGACCTTTATATGTATATATTTCATAGAATGAGCATATGCGAGTAGTCCGACTATGGACAAAAGTAAGCTAGGCACCATACTGTGAGTTTGCCTTTCTGCTTACAGACGTGGCATCGCTTCCACAGAGATATGATTCAGATATACTAATTAAAGAGTGTTGGTTGGTTGAATGGAGTAAGACAGGTTGGATTTGACAACCGTTACCCAGGTATGACTGACCCCACCCTTTTTTACCCTTTTCTCTACCCACAGAATTTTTGGAGTGAGTTACTAATTGGGCCCCTAAATCTGTGAACAATTGGTTCCGGAGACCCAAGACAGTGGGTCCTGAGGGGATTCTAATTTCTAGGATCTGAAAGGTCCTGATGAAGGCTGTGATGACCTGAAAATTGTAGGCAATAAAAAGCAGCTGAAACATGTCGACAATCTGGCAGTAAGGAGGCGTGTAGGAACTCCTTATACTTTCCTGTCACCATCATCCTTTACGTTTTTAATCCTAGTCGGTGGATCTAGGAATAAAATTATTTGCTATAGATACCACTGATCTAGTTTTAATTCTCACTGCACTTTTTCTTTCGGTGATCCCAGGATCCATTACGTATATTAATATTTATATGTGTTTGTATTGTCTTCTCCTTCCTTTTGCTCCACCCCAGGCGTTGGTCTGCGCAGGGGTGTACTGAAGCAAGCCCGATGATGAAGCATGTCACAATTTTGTGAGTGAGGGCAGTATTTTTCCACTGAGCACGTGCCACCTCTAATCTAGACATCCACACACACTACTCCCCTTGGTGTGTTTACAAGAATATGTACAAGCATGTCCAGTTTGTGCTCGAAATAAGAACACTCATACTTCCCCTGAAGGCCTTTTAAAACCATTGCCAATCCCTCTGGCTCCATGGCATACTACTAGTATTGACTTCATCACATATTTACCCCCCTCAAATAAATATTACACCTTGTTAGTAATTGTAGACACTTTATCCAACATGGGACATTTTGTCCCCTTACAAAAAATACCAACAGCCACAGAGTTTAGTAAAATTTTTATTACAAAAAAGTAGGGCGTCTTCCCGGATTGCCGAGTAAAATTATATCCAACTGTGGACCTCAGTTCATGTCAAAAGTTTGGAAAAAGGCATGTTCTGTCTTAGAAATAGAAGTAGCCTTTCATCAGCATTCCACCCACAGACAGACGGGCAGACAGAAATGGTTAATCAAAGTCTGGAACAAATATTAAGGTGTTTACTTTCCATGTTCTTGACAACTTGGGACCAGGCCATATCATTAATAGGGTTTTAATACAATAATAATCTTCACTCTGCTCTTGGGTGTTCGTCCTTTTATTTTCTCACTGGACAACACCCACGCATGATTCCTGCAGATTTGCCCATCTCCTCTGATCAAATGCCATCAGTTTCTGCCCACATTCAGCAACTTCAAGAGATACAAACTCAAGCCTGTAAGCATCTTACACAAAATAAAGTAACCATTAAGAAACAGGCAGACAAACACAGACTACGAGAACCTAGTTATAAACCAGGAGACTTGGTATGGTTATCTACCAGAAACATCAGATTAGATGGACCCAGGAAACTACAACCTCGGTTTATAGTCTCTTTTCCTGTTTCGAGTATAATCAATCCAGTTGGAGTTAAATTATAACTACCAGAAGATTACGCTATACACCCAGTGTTTCATGTGTCTCTCCTAAAACCCTATTATCCAAACACACGCAAAGACCATCCATTTCCCCCATCTTAATAGACAATCATGTTGAGTATGAGGTACATCGCATTTTGGATGCCAAGCGTATTCATGGAAAACTGTACTATCTAATAGACTGGAAAGGTTATGATGCTTCCGAAAGATTAGGCGGTTTCATATGCTCAAGCCTTCTAAACCCCACCCGGTATGTCCTCCTTTGCGGGGCAGAACTGTCTGAGATCCACACCACATGTTATGATTGTTAGTTCAAACACTTCTTGTTTGTGCAGTCATGCACAGTTGGCTGCATTAACATAGCAAGTTTTTGACAATAATTGATATTGAAATCTGAAGACATTTATGAACAGGTATAATTATCAAGAACTATTGTGTTTGTAAATTGTCAGTTGGAAAGCCTTGCTGCACATGACTTAGAAAAGCGATCATTCACAAGGACTGCCATGTGTATTTAAATGAAGATGCACATGGCTTCGAAAAGCAATCATTTACAAAGAAAGCCATGTGTATTTAAATAAATAATTAACCGTTATACTGACACTCCCTCCAGCATGTGTATTCTAATCAGGTGCCTCCCGCACAAGTGATTGCAGCCATCAAGCACCTGCCGGTGGTTTAGCATGTGTAAGCAAATTAGTCTCCAGCACGTGTGCCCTCAACCTATTTAAAGCTCAAGCGTACAACTGAACATTGCTTAGCTTTGTTTCCGGAAGAGATTCCACTTACCTGAAATCTCTGGCCCTGTGATCCTGAGTCGTCTTGCTCCCTTCTCCGGTTTCCGACTTTGGAGGTGCTCCCTGTGGCCTTCGGCTCTCGGCGGCATCTCTCTGATGCGGTGCTTCTCGTTCCGGAGGTGTTCCTTCTTCCCAGCTGCCCTCATTGGCCAGATACCTGCAGAAAAGAAAAAGAGGACAACGTCTACGGTAAAGGCGAGCCATTGTATTTTGATGAGGCATTATTTAGTTGAACCAAGTTGTTGACAAACTATTACTTTGTGAGACCTGCCTTGGAAATTAGAAAAGCTACTGAGACAAAGCGCTTGGAAATATTTGAAAACTTTCATTTTGAGATAATTCTGTGACATTCAGTGAACCGTTCTGAGATCAAGAAAATAGACTAAGAGACGCTACAGAGACAAATCGTTTTGGAAATATTCTGATTAACGTCATTCTATTATTGACTGGTATGGTGTTTTTCCCTTTATTATAATAGTGTAACAGGTACGAAGTAAAAGGACATAACGTTTAATTATTATTATTTATTTACTCACAGATCTCTCGTTAACTGAACATTGTTCACAGATTTCTACCTAGCCAATAGCAGCTTCTAGCAAAACTCATGTATACCTTTGTTGATTCCTTGATGTTAAGGTAATTGTTTGACTCTCAGTGGCATGCATATATTTTGTACAACAGCACACAATAGGAGAAACTCATGGTGTTTAATGATGTTTCTTTTATTCAGCAAATCTGATCAAAAGGTACTATAACATTTCTGATGACAATTCAGAAGCCAGTAATTCAACAATCGTGAACCCCACTAACAGCCAGTTTGAGTTCCCTGAAGATTCCAGTTCCTATCCTGAAGCAGCTGGCAGTCTTGTTTATTCCTCTTGTTTTTCTCTCAATCCATATCCCCTCCCCCTTGGTAGATCGTAACAGTTTGATGTTTAATAAAATCATCATTCTTTGCGTACTTTCAGAGGGATTTGGGAACTGTCCTCACCCTAGTGGAACCACCTGGATTTCAGGTGAGTGGCTATCTTGACAGTCACGACTTTCCAATTCCAATATTGTCTCCAATACCAACAGGTAGGCAGATATGAAGTGCTAGGGGAAGGATATGTGCACGAGTAGTTGGAGTTACCGTTCAGGATTAGATGCAGGAAGGGGGACACGGATGCTTTTCTTAGTGGCTCCGACTCTGAAGATGCTTTAAGCGGCTCCTTAGATTGTAAGGACATTTCTCTCCATGGGGCATGCAATGCTTCAGTAGCAAACTTGTCTTGCTATCTAAAGGGTTCTGAAGCTGCCGTGATTCATCCTGTGTTCAGACTGCTCTCCAATTGGAGCTATTTGATACTGAATGATCAAGGTTGCTGCAGAATGGAACCAGGCATTGCTTATCTGGTAACGGTTAATTCCATTGTCACTTGTTGTACACAAGTGACAAAGCCCTGATTACCTCTATAACACTACCCTCTCTCCCCTTCCTACTGCCACTCACCTAGATAATTCTACTTTGCCACACCCATTCTCTACTCGGATGGCTGTCATCCCTAACCACATTAACAGCAAGGGAACTCGCACATCTGCAAATCCTCATCCCTTGATCCTCTCTCCCCCTCCAACCATGCTCCTCCCTTGCTCCAACCTAGGCTCCCCCTTGCAGCTCCCTTCTGACCAACAGCTCAGGAACTCCTTCTCTGAGGAATGCCACCCTCCTCCAATACCCAATAGCCATGATCCCCAATCCGGACCCGACTCTAGGCTTAACGAAATAACTCTGGAGCTTTTAATACTCAAAACTAACATCCAAAAACTCATAAACATCACCTCGGAACTGGCCCTTGACCTATCTTCTAACAAGATCTCGCAGAAGATCCTGCAAATGAACAACCAATACCCCAAAATACCAACTCCCTCCGTTATGCAACAGACTGACCATGGGCAGAAAATGCCCATCCAAAATTGGAGTACTTATCCCTATCCTAACGCCCCATCTAGACCCACTAGATCCAAGAATCACCTATCTAATCAGGACATTCTCTCCCTCCTCCATGACTACAACTCCTCTCTACAGGTCAAACAAGTCTTTACTGGAATCACCCAAACTGCCCCTCTAATCCTTCCGGGAGCTACTAATCACAAGCAAGCCATAGCAGAAGCTATACAAACCATTCCATCTAACCCACACAGAGCGCCCAGACACAATGCTTATGCCTTAAACACTGCTAACCTTATGCAAAACCCCATTACTCAGCCTTCTTCCACTGACCTCAAATCACACCTGAAATGCATGTTGCTCAACTGTAGATCAGCGGTGAAACATGCTACAGACCTTGCTGATCTCATTCTAAATCATGAATTAGACCACCTAATCCTCACTGAAACTTGGCTTAATGACTCCTCAGGTCCTATCCTTGACATCCTAATCCCTCCTAGCTACAACATTATTAGACGCGACCGAGTTAAGAGAACGGGTGGGGGCATAGCCTGTATTTACCACAACAGTCTCTCAGCAAGTCAGTCCCCCTCTGCTACTCTATCATCCTGTGAATATATGTGCATAGACGTCATCAGCAAACAGAGACTCCTATGCAACCTGCACATTTTCTACCATCCTCCTGGGGATAACCTCCCTCTGATTGAACAAACGATGGAAACCATCTCGTCCAACCTGGGTCTACACAGCCCCCAGATCTTCCTTGGTGACTTCAATCTACACTGGAATGACCCGAATGTCCTGGCGGTGATCAGTCCCAAAAACTTCCTGGCTGACCTCAACCTAAAGCAATTCTGCGACAGTCCAACACACATCTTAGGCTCGATCCTTGATCTAATCATCTCCAATCCCAACTCCATTTAGCTTGAATCTATTGATCCGTGTGACTGGTCGGATCATCACTATATCACCTTCCGAATCCTAGAAAGGTGGAATTCCAACAGAGGGCAACCTCTAAAACAAAAACTCTGGAAAAGATCGCTACATAACACAAACGTAAATGAGCTCATTTCCCACTGCAATCTGTCCTTCCCGCCACCTGTTTCCATGTCGAACGTTCACGAACTCACAGAACACTACAACAACTCCATCTTGACTGCTCTGAATGCAATTGCCCCCCTTCAACTAAAATCAAGTCCAACAAAGACTCCAAACCATGGTTCAATGACAGTCTAAACGAAGATAGACGCAACCTGAGACTAGCAGAACGCTCCTGGAGATCAGCTTCATCTATTGACCGCCTTAAGGTTCTAAGACTAAGAAGGAGTAGTTACAACAAGCACATCAGATTAGCGAAAGCGACCTTCTTCAAATCCCAACTGGACAAAGCAAAAAATCAACCCAAAAGGCTGTTTGAACTGATTAAGTTACAAGCCAATAACACGCCTATCCAATCTCCTCTCATCTCCTGCCCTCAGCCTCACTGCGATGACTTTGCAGACTTCTTCCTTGAAAAGTCGAACAAAGTTGAATCGGACCTAAGGTTGGCCCTGATCGATCTATCACTTGCTCCTGACTCCTCCTTACCCGAGCTCCCTCTCATGGTGCCCTGTCGCTCTCCTAAAAACAATGCCTCTTTGAGTCAATTCATACCCCTAAACGACACATCCATCTTCAACATTCTCACTACCTTGAAACCTTCAAATCACTTCAATGATCCCCTCCCCCCCAATCTCTTTAAAGACATGATAAGATCACTAGTCCCCCTCTTGTCCAAGAATATCAATGCTTCTCTCCTTCAAGGCGAAATCCCGGACTGCCCAAAGTCGGGTCTGGTTCTGCCTATTCTTAAAAAACAGACAGCTGACCCTGAAGATCTGAATAATTTTCGTCCAATCACAAACATCCCTACTCTGACAAAACTCCTTGAGAAATGCGTTCATGAACAATTGTGTAACCACATTGACGAATTCCAACTACTTGATCAATTCCAATCTGGCTTCCAGCATGGACACAGCACTGAAACAGCCATCACTCACATTGTTGACGACGCTCTCACAATGCTTGACCAGAACGAATCTTGCCTACTAATCCTACTCGACCTCTCATCAGCATTTGACACTGTCACACATGACAATCTACTGAGCCTTCTGGAGCGCTATATGGGGCTCTCTGGCACTGTACTAAAATGGTTTGCCTCCTTTCTCAATAACAGAACACAGAGAGTCAAATCCAATCAAACTCTATCCAACTCCAGTCCTTGCACTCTGGGGGTGCCTCAAGGGACCTCTCTCTCCCCAACGCTTTTCAATCTATTCATTGAACCTCTTACTGTAATCCTCAAAGCATCTAACATCCAATATCACATGTATGCAGATGACACCCAATTGTACATGAAAATCTCTTTCCCTGAAGATATTAAGATACTCAACGGAACCCTGCTCAAAACCCAAAAGTGGTTAACCTCCAACCACCTCAAACTTAACGCCCTCAAAATGGAATTCTTACTTATATCACCGTCCAAGCAAACCACCATTGTGGAGAAATATGTGAAAAACCTCTCAGCTCTCAACTGCACACCCCACATCATTGACTCTACGAAATCGCTAGGAATAGTGCTGGATAAGAACTTAAACATGCTGGATCACATCAGCACTTCTATCAAAGGAGCAAATTTCCATTTGAGCATCCTTAGGAAACTTAAACCCTTCCTTCCACATGAGGACTTCAAATCTGGGGTGCAATTGTTAGTCATCTCACGATTGGAATATTGTAGTGCCACACTCTGCGGGCTTCCTAGATACAGATTAGCCCCCCTCAGAGCATCGCTAAATGCGGCGGCTAGGCTTATCACTGGCTCCAAGAAATCCAACCACATTTCTCCTGACCTGAAATCTCTCAACTGGCTTCCGTTTGAGGCAAGGATTCAATTAAAAATTGCATGTATGACTCATAAAGCACTGCATTTCAACACCCCTCCGTACCTGGCAAATAAGCTCGAACTATCGGGCGGTGCCCGTTCCTCAAGGAGCTCCAGCACCTTGCTTCTCAAGCCGAAGAAATATAAAAAAATGAAAACCTACAATCGCACTTTCTCAGGCATTGCCCCGAGAATCTGGAACTCCCTTCCTCCGGAAACTAGACTGATTCCCTCTCTGCTCGCCTTCAAAAGGAAAGTGAAATCTTTACTGATGAACACCGCTCTGAGCTAGAAACACTTACCCTTCGTCATGTAACTCTGATTATGGCCTACTTGGCAATTGTATTACCCATTGTCTCCCTCCTTTATGTCTTTTTGTTGTCTTTTTTTACCCGATGTCATGGTTTTTTTACTTTGCCTTTTATCATTATATTGGTTGTTATTGCTTTATATCATTGCCTTTTGGGTTTCTCAACTCTCATGTAAAGCGCTCTGATACCCACTAGGGTCATGTTCGCGCTATATAAAACTTTAAAAATAAATAAATAAATAAACAAGTACTGTTTCCACCTGCCCGCACAGTTAGGGAGTCATCGCTATGGCCTTCGATAAATGTTTCCGACATAAAATTTGACTCTCTGAGCAAACTGAAAGCCATGCTTTTGCAAAAAGATGTGGCCTTAACTTGAGCCAAAGAGACGTTTGATCTTCAGGTAACAGGGTCCTCGTCTGAGATACAAACACTACTCGACACTAACATCCCACCCATTTTGGGGAGCTGGTCCATCGTATCTTTAACATGTCTGATACAAAGGAATAGTCCACTTTTTTAAATGTATCGGCTCTGGTTTGGTAAGCACCTTTCGGACAATTTTAGGAGTTATACCATCTTTCATACGCTCCTTGTTGGGAAGTGTTTTTGGATGGCTCCTGCTTGTCACACTACTTGTGGCAGTGTTAGACCTGGCATCCTTGGCGTGGGTCTCCCTTCCATTTTTTCATAATGCCTCCACTGTTGCCGATATGTTTTTGCTGGACTAGATGCTCATGGGCACTTTGCCGCTGCTAATCAGTGCCAAAGTGCAAGTGCTCCCTATCGTGAATTGATGTATGTATTAGTGACTCCATGATTGGATGATTGGTTTACTTGTCAGTCCCTAGTACCGTGCACTGAGTGTACCCAGGGCTTGTAAATCCAATGCTGCTGGTGGGCTTGCAGCACGGGTTGTGCCACCCACAGAAGCAGCTTGTAAAGTGTGTCTCAGGCCTGCCATTGCAGAGCCTGTGTGCAGCCTAGGGCTGCCATGTCGACTTGGTGAGTGCACCCACTTACCAGTCCCTAAACCTTCCCTTTACTGCATGTTGGTCACCCCTAAAGTAGGCCCTAGGGCAGGGTGCATTGTAAGTATAAGGTAGGACATGCCCTGGTGTGTGTGGCATGTCCTAATAGTGAATTACAGCCATTTTCGTTTTTCACTATTGCAAGGCTACCTGCTCCCCATAGGCCAGAATGGGCAGACTGACTATTACACCTTATAGTCAGAACTGACCCAGGGAACATGGTAGAAAAACGAATTTAGTATGCCTGAACTCAGGATGATAAAATACAGCTTTTAGTGAAGTTGGTTTTAACATTCTGTGTTTGAAAATACCACTTTTAGAAAGTGGGTATTTTCTTGCCTAACTATCCAAGCCTGCCTCTGCTAGGTTGTGTATTCCTTGTCTGGAGATTGAGTGACAGGGGCTGGGGGTGGCTCCAGGAGACAGGGTGAGTAAGCACAGGGCTGAATAGAAAGATCTGCATCCAGAGTGGAGGGAGGAGTTGCACCTGGGTCTGAATAGGGCTGTGCCTGCCTTCCACAATGCTGGCTCCACCTCCTGCCGGGCGGCTGAGCACTCTGCCCCACATTCTGAAAGGAAAGAAGGAGTCAGAAAAACAAAGTGCTCCAGGACTGACCAGAACTGGTTTTGGGCTAGGCAGAGGCCTCTCTGCCTCCAGAGAACAAAGAGAATCAGGGTATAAGAGGTGCACCCAGACCCCAGGAAAATTAGATCACTTTTGGGAACAAGAAGAAACCTTTGCTGAGGAGCGGAACCAAGAAGAAACTGAGGAGAGACTATCCCTAAGCCTGAAGTGCTGCTTGGGGGATTGGCCTGCAGTGGTTTGCCTGACTGCCAAAGAAAGGAGAAAGGAACTTTTGCTTTGCTGTGACTTTCATCAACTTGTGAAGGATCTCCAAGGGCTTGGAAGAGAGCTTGCCCCCTGACCGAAGTCCCAGGACCATTGGACTTCACCCCCTTTGTGAATTGCTGCTGGAAACTCTGTTTCAGTGGCTACAGAGGTAGGGAGCTGTGACCGACTCTCACGACCGACTCGGTGTCCTGTAAGCACCGCATCGAAGCACTGTCTCGCCCTGCAACGCAGGGCCCTGGTCTCACCGACTCCGTCAACGAGCCGCTGCCTGCACCGCATCGAGGGACAACGCGTCCTGCAACGCTTCGCTACGCCAAATCGAACTGGTCCGACCGACACGGTCACTGCTGCTGAGTTCGAGTCCTGTGACCGCCCCGGAGTTGGGCACCGCTCGCACGCTTTGCGACGCACCGCCCGACTCGCACCGCTGTCCGGACTGATCGACGCCAGCTCCTGAATCCGGCTCCGTCGCCGCACAGCAACCTGCCAGCACCGCATCGAAGCACCGTGTCGCCCTGCAACGCACGGCCCTGGTCTCACCCGACTCCGTCTCAACGACGTCAACGAGCCGCTGCCTGCACCGCATCGAGGGACAACGCGTCCTGCAACGCTTCCATCTTGCATCGCGATCGCACCGTACAGCCATCCGGCTCGCACGCCCGTGCCTGCCGCTTCAAGTAAAAGGTACTGTGACCGAGTCTGTCTATGCTGTGTTGGCCCGTCTCGACGTGGTCAGCTGGATTTGTTAGACTCTGTTTGTTCTCGACATCGCCGTAGCCGGAGGAGGCTACCGACTCGCACAGAACCTTGAATTAAGCCTTTTTGATCAGAACTAAGCACTCTTGACAGTATTGTGGATTATTTTTGTCGTTTATGGTCTTGTGATAAATCTATATAAAGTATACCTATTTTTATAAATATATAACCTGTGTGGTGTCCATTTGTAGAGTTGTCACTTGATTACTGTATGTGTTCACAAATGCTTTACACACTGCCTCTGAACTAAGCCTGTCTGCTCGTGCCAAGCTACCAAGAGGGTGAGCAGGGGTTATTTCGGGAGTGTACCTACTTTCCCTGACTAGACTCAAGGGTCCCTATTTGGACAAAGGTACCTACCTCTGCCAACTAGAGACCCCCAAATCTAACAGGCAGCAATCCTGATTTTATTCTATCTGCTCTGCAATGGACATCCCATTTCAACTCGGAATGGAGACAGAACTGCTAGTGCTGCCTTGCCGTGAGTGCATGATACACTGTCTTGCACACATCGGCTTCAAGAACTAAATGAGCTCTGGTTCTTGTCATTCAGGCCGGTCTGGCTTGACTGCCGGATGGATTGTATGATCAGTACAAGACAGCCTGGCTCACCTTTTAGGCCACACAGCTCATGTTGTGTCGAATGGAGTGAATCCTATTATTGGTCTGTGCTCAACTTCTCGCAGGCCGTGGCATCAGCTAAGCCCGCTCTTAGCTCCCTAAAATTGAAGGAATTATTATTATTATTATTAAATTAAATTTATAAGGCGCACAGCTACCCGGAGGTTTCCCGGCGCACAGGACAGATTGCAGACAAATCGGAAGCTTTTTACTGGTTGAAAAGCCAGGTCTTCAGGCCTTTGCGGAAGCTTTTATGGCTAATTTCGTGGCAAAGTGGGGAAGGTAGGGAGTTCCACAACATTGGGGCCAGGTACGAGAAGGAACGTCCGCCCAAACGTGAAAGTTTAAATCTAGGAACTATAAAGTTAGCTTGGGATGCGGAGCGAAGTAGACGGGGCGGAAGATATATCTGGGCTAGGGAGCATAGGTAATGGGGTGCTGTACCTAGCTTAATCTTATGCATATAGCATAAGGCCTTAAATTTCGTCCGTTGCTCGACCCTGAGCCAATGGAGATCACGCAAAGAGCCTGTGATGGAGGATGTTGTCGATACCTGACGAAGTAGCCTGGCCGCAGAATTCTGCACCACCTGCAGCTTGCGTACTAATTCCCTATTTGCTCCTAGATAAAGGACGTTGCCATAATCAAGCCTCGACATGATTAGGGCCTGGATGACTGTTCTTTGAGTAGATTCAGGCATCATCCATAATATCTTACGGAGCCATTTGAGAATAGTGAAGCAAATAGAAGTGGTCTTCGCTACTTGCTGTTTCATAGTCAGCTGATCGTCAATCACTATGCCCAAATTACGTACAGTTTGTACAGGTTTAGGAAGTTCACCCATTTCAGGCGGCCAGTGATGCGGGCACCAAAGATCTTTATCCTTCCCCATGATCAAAACCTCAGTTTTTCCTCCATTTAGCTTTAACCAGTTAGTGTGCATCCAGTTGGCAATTTTATACAGCCCTAACTGTAGGGATGAAACACTGGATTTGTCATTGGCGGATAGTGAAAGAGAAGCTGGGTGTCATCCGCATAAGAGAAGATTGACAACCCAGCCTCTTCCGCGATGGTAGCTAAAGGGCTGACATAAAGATTGAATAGCATAGGACTAAGTATCGATCCCTGAGGCACTCCATGAGGAGATGCATAGGTCTTGGAGCAAGCCAATGAAGAGAAAACCTGAAAAGTCCTGTTGGTGAGGAAGTTTTTAATCCACTCCAAAGCTGATCCAACAATTCCCAGCGACTGGAGAGCTTTTAGAAGGGTAGAATGAGATACCGTGTCAAAGGCGGCACTCAGATCTAATAGAATGAGTGCCACCGTTTCCCTTTATCCAGGAGCAGGCGTATTGTTTCGGTAACTCCTAAGAGAGTAGACTCTGTGGAGTAACCGGCTCTAAAGCCTGATTGGGACCCGTGTAAGATGTTATTGGATTCCACAAACCGTGTAAGTTGTTGATTCACGTGTTTTTCTAGGATCTTAGAAAAACAGGGAGTAGGGAAATTGGGCGGAAGTTGGAAGGCTCAGCTGGATCCGCATTTGGTTTCTTCAAAAGAGGAAGAACCATTGCGTGTTTCCATTCTGCAGGTAAAGTGGCTTCCCTCAGTGAGGCATTAAGTAGATCCATGATGATCCTCAATGAAGAGGAATTAAGTTTTTGAAGAATATTGACTGGAAGTGGGTCATTAGGGGAGCCTGATTTAAGACTATTTAAAATGGAACTGAAAGATAAAGGGTCTAAGGGTTGCCAGTTTGTTACTTTCATGGTAGACGCTGAGTCCGAGAACCCGACTAGGGTGTTACAGTCAGAAGTGGGGGATGGATTCATTAAATGCTGTACCATTTTAGTAGTTGCCGACTCAAGCTCTGCATGGATCTTTTCTACTTTTTCGATGAAAAACTTCGTCACAATTTCACAGTGTGCTTCATCAAGTGTCGGGGGTACCGGTTGACAGGTTGCTCCCGAGAGATCGCCGACTAATTTAAACAAGACTTTTGCATTATTTTGTGCTGATGTGATAGTTTTGTTCACATATTCCGCACGCGCTGCTTTACATAGGGCATTATATTCTCTCTTAGCAGTTTTATAACACTGCTTGGATTCTAAGGCATAATCCTTCCTCCAATATCTTTCTAAAGCCTTACATTTTGTTTTTTCAATTTTTAATTTTTCGGTGAACCATGGGGCAGGAGGACGGTGATTATTTAATTTCTTAAGTGAAATGGGAAGGCAGGTGTTCACAGATGCCGTTATCCAAGTGTGGATGGTAGCTGTGTCCGAGATTTGAATGGGAGACAAATCAGGAGTATTGCTCACCAGGTGTTGATTTAATGAGTCAATATCTAGTTTCTTCCAATTTCTGCTCCTAACTTTAGGTGCGGAGATGGCCGAACTATTAGACTGTGAATCAAACACCAACCTAAAATTTACTAAAAAATGGTCAGACCAGAGTAAAGGCAGAGCTTTTTGGCTATGAATGTTGGGTAGGTTCGAGAATATGGGGTCAAGCAAGTGGCCACCCCTGTGCGTAGGACCCGAATTACAGAGTGGTATGTTCATGGCTTCTAGATCGGCAATCAAGCTGGAGCCAATCTTGCATGTAGGATCGTCAAAGTGAATGTTAAGGTCGCCCACGATGGTAAAATTGGCTGCATTGAGTAGAAAAGGGGCAATGATGTCAGGAAAGCTTGCCGCCCATAGCTCTGCTGCGCAGGGGGCGATACACCAGGAAGCCAGTCAGTGTGAACTGAGAAGTAAGGAGTAATCGAAAGAAGCCTGCTTCACAACCTCCACAAGGTGGTGTCTCCCATTTACTCGAATAACCTTTTTAAAGATAATCGCGATACCGCCACCGATTTTATCTCCTCGGTCCTTCCTAACAATTGTGTAGGTTGGCGGTAAGGCCGGTGCAATATCAGAGCCGGAGCTTTCGTGTAGCCATGTTTCCGTGAGGAAGATTGCATCTGGCTGAGGTTGTGAGTTATAAAGAAGATCAAAAATATCCTCCTTATGTTTCGCAATAGATCTACAATTTAGGTTAAAAAAAGTAAACTCTTTGGGTTGGGTTTTATTAGTTCTACCCCCAGCTGATAGTTGTTTAATGGGATAAAGCTGAGTGACAATATTCTGCGACTGTCGTTTCTTGTGTGAAGGAGTGCAGGTGAAATTACAACAAGGGCATGATAAAATAGGGTGGTCGAATTTGAAAGAAATGCAGTCAGCTTCTGGCCACTTTCGCAGATCATATAGTAGACTGGGGGAATATTTCCTTATCGTTTTAGAAAAAGGGGCAGGGGTTGTGGCCCCTGGCTGCGATCGGACGCGCGCAGACGGGCTTGCCTTTGGCGCGCCCGCTGCGCGAAGTGAGAGGCATGTAATTAAGGCCTCCGAGTCAGCTGTCTGCTGACGTCAGTGCTCCGCCTCTCCCTGTCCCCTCCCGAAGAGATGGCAGACCGCTGTTACCTCCACATCAATCGGGCAAGCCCGTGGTGGACCGGGGAGCAGAGGGCAAAGAGAACAGGTAGGGAAGTGTGCAAGTCAATTTAAAAAAAACAATGCGCAAAAGAAAGGAAAGGTTTAAAAATCGCCAAAGCTAGCGTTACCGCAACCTGCAGTCTCGCGTCCGCTGCGCGAAGTGAGAGGCATGTAATTAAGGCCTGCGAGTCAGCTGTCTGCTGACATCAATGCTCCGCCTCCCCCTGTCCCCTCCCGAAGAGATGGCAGACCGCTGTTCCCTCCACATCAATCGGGCAAGCCCGTGGTGGACCGGGGAGCAGACGGCAAAGAGAACAGGTAGGGAAGTGTGCAAGTCAATTTAAAAAAAACAATGCGCAAAAGAAAGGAAAGGTTTAAAAATCGCCACAGCTAGCGTTACCGCAACCTGCAGTCTCGCGTCCCACTCTTTCATCATCCTTTGGACCCTTGTCATTCTTGAGATGTCTCATCCAAGCCTATGCAAAACTTTTGAAAGGCAATATTACCTGCCACTTACTCAAAGCCTCAGTGTTCTAAGCCATCACGTCCTTGTCTAACTATCTGATGAGTGCCTCTGTAAATATCCCTTAAATCTCTCTCTTGCTCCTTGTTCTTAGAGTCCTGATGATGATAGCATATCTCTGAAAGGTATTGAAACAACATTGACTTGTGTTGCAGACCCATAATGAAATTTTGTATTATAATTAAACTAGATGGTACACACATTCAATCACTTTATTTACGCGTGTGTATCACACTAAAGAGAGAGCCCCGAGCATGTTTGTCAGTGGCACCCATTTTACATTATTGGATTATATTTCATTAAATTCTAAATTTGTTATGATTATTGCTTTTTGAGTATATTAGGACCACTGTTCTTTCGTTTACAATTGGGTACCGTGCACATGACTCTATCATAAGGGAAATCTGTTTTCCATGCATTTCAACGATCCCTTTGGCAAAATTCTTTTTGCTACACTCATTGTTGAAATAGTGAGAACGATGGTAGGGTTCAACATATGTCCCTCTTCTAAAACTAGGGGGCTTATTTATGAGGGTGTTGTGTCATGTTTGCACCACGCAATGTGGTACATGCATGAAGCAAACCTCTAAGTCAGATTTTTGAAGCCACGCGAAGCCACTTTGCATGGCTTCAAGAATCTGGAGTAACGCATCACAGCGCCAATCGATGCGTTGGTTTACACTGCCCTGGGAAGGCATTCCATGGGCATTGTGTGGGTGCCCCCATATAACTCCCATGGATTTTGATGCATTCCCAGATTTGCAAGAACTTGTAAACCTAGGGATGCACCAAAACCTTACACCTTCCCTGGGGAGGTATAACGAGGAGTAATATCTCAATTTCTCCTTGATTCTTCCTCTTTCTATGTGTACTGCATCCTGCACCACACATAGACAGAGAAATACCTTCCTGCACATAACAATCTTCCTTACAACGCAGGCACCCTTGCACCTTGGTGCAAGGATGTCTGCGTTGGCACGAGGATACCAAAAGGGCACCAGCGCAGGACAGGAATTCACCATATTGCCTTAAAAACGACGCATTCCTGCTCTCTCCCTGTAACGTAGTGCAGCGCAGCAAGTCTGCGTGACTTTCCCATTTATGAGCCCCTAGATTTACACATGTACTGCTATTGCACAAGTGCACAAAATGTCCTTTTTGTACACTCACCTACAGCGTACATTTGCTGACATGGGAACTGCTGCCACAGTGGTAAGAACGAACATTTGTCTTTTTTCCTGTACATTCTTTAGTATTCCTTCCCTTGATAATCTCTTGTTTTGGTCCGCATGAGTATCTGCCATGGAAAAACTGAGCATAATTTACATGCTCAAAATTGCATGTGGCAGTTAGAAAGTTAAGAAAAGAACCAAATGTCACCTTGACCTTGCCTTCTAGAGTATAACTTAAGTCTCTTCGTTACATTATGGGACTTTCTTCCATATCTTATTTCCATCTGCTTAACAGCTACATAAAAACATCAGTATTTCCTGGATTCACTAATGCTGGCACAGCTTGAAATGTCTTCAGACTCTGCCCTCCCAACCAGCATTTTAGCGAGGATAACTTCCTCTGCAGTGTGCACTGTCGCCTTTTCAGCACCTCTACATACCCCAGAAAAATGCTTAATCAGATACCCCAATCCATGGGCGGGTCCCCTGGCCCCTGCAGAAAAGGCGGAGGAGAAATAATACTTGAAATGCTATTTTAAAAAAATGCGTGGTATAACAATTATTGTCCCGGTGACTACTGGTATGCAGTGCAGCACAGCTGAAGGCAGAACTCCTAAATGGTTTCTACAAAAGCCTATGGTCCTTTACAACGGCCGCTGACATGCGTCACATAACATCATGAAGCGCTATTTTCTTAGGAATATGGAAGTAGTATGTTTGTAGATGTGCATGTAATCGAGGGCACGGACGTGCGCGAGAAGACTGGATGCAGGTGGTACAGATAATGGTCCAATGGGGAATGGGCCTACTCACCGTAACCCTGCGCCATCTTCCTGTCACCAACAACATTAGCGGGGAACAAACGACATCGAAATTGAGTTGAGTGGAATAACAGGCTACAGTCGGGCTCATCTGCAGCCACAATTTCCTGGCGCTCCTCAGCCACCACAGCTCGTCATCAGTAATGGGGTGGCATATAAGAGAGACAGGGCTCGTTGTAGTCTCGCCTACAAAGTTTATTCCACAAGCTATAGGGGGGACTTTATGGAATGCATGAGGAGAGCTGCTGCCAAGGTAAGAGCCACAGCCAACTGCCCTCACTAACATTCCACCACTCAAACCGACACTATCGCACGCCCAACATTCCACAATCGACACTGCCACATATTCCAAATGCATGTAAAATATACTATAAGGGGCAGATTTACGAGTCCTGGCGCATCCCTGCAAATCAGCAGGGATGCGCCAGGAAACGTGCGACACGCAATGCTATCCTTGCGCCACCACGGATGCGCCGCATTTACAATGCGGCGCGCCATGGCGCAAGGATAGGCAGATGCGTGACGCATCTGCCGGCGTAAAGTTGGCGCAGTGCTGAAGTCGTGTCGCGGGCGCGACGCAACTCCAACACTGTGCCAACCCGGCCTATCTGCAACATGGTGCGTCACGCCTTACGCCTGCTTCAAGCAGGCGCAAGGTTTTGACGCAGCGGCGTCGGAAAAGTGACTGAGTGAAATCTTGTAGATTTCGCTCAGGCACTTTTCCGAGGCGTTCCTGCCGTGGAACGCCCACCCTGCGCCGGAACGCCCACATGAAACCTGACGCAGAGCTTTACAACGTGACGCATCTCCCTAGATGCGTCGCATCTCCCTAGATGCGTCACGTTGTAAATCCGTCCCAGCATGGCGCTAGCTTTACGCCGCCGCTGCGTCACAAAAGTGACGCAACGGCGGCTCAAATGTGGCGCAAGGGGCTTGTAAATCTGCCCCTAAATGTTTACCTCGAGGTAAGATGCAAAAGGCATGCAATTCTAATTTATCGTCTGAAGCAGACATTTCACTGATTGCTATACTACACAGTTTTCCATTTGCTAATAAATCAGTATGCAAAAGTAGTTTTAGTCTTGAATTAGGTCTTCATTGAATATTACACAAATTATGCAGTAGTTGTCATGCATGCCTGTAATTAGTTGTCATAAAGCCTCTTCCCATTTGAATTTGCTTCTAGTTGTTACATGTTCTTTATATTTTTCCTCAATTTCTGACATGTCATCTATATAAAAGCCACTGTCTTGTATTTTTATCAGCTTCTTTTTGTATGAATTTTGTGCGGTATTTTACCTGTTTTGCAGTGCAATGATGGCATTCTGAGGGCCATGCCCACACATTTACAGACTGTCTGCTCACCTAAAGATCGATGCTGTTTGACCTATGCAAACCTATGTTTTGAGTATTTCGGGTTCCAAAAGGAAAATGTGATCACTTGCCATGTTCTTACATCTTTCCAGAATTTCGTAAAGCACCAGTTCTTTTTTCGCGTACTCGACTGGCTTGACCTGATGAGATATTTAAATTAAAGACAGATCTGTCTCTTTCGTACGTTTACATTCTTTCATTTAAATATTTCATTTTACATAAATACCATGAAATACTATGAAACAGCAACTTTGTAGTTGTCCAAGATGTGTATGTTTTTTGCAGAGTTGCATGATCCTCATTGTGTCAGAGCTAGGAGTGGATGAAATTGTGATTTATTTTGCTCACGTAATAAACTTAGTCCCATATTTATCATTTTTTCATGCAGCACAACGCAGCAAGCAATTATACTGCACTGAGTGAAAGGGCACAAATGTTCTGTATTTATCAATATCTTGCGCATTCCTGTCTTTTCCTAGCGTTTGTGAATTTTTGGCTGCCTAGCACCAATGCAGGCACCCTTTTGTCATGATGCAAGGGTGCCTGTGTTGTAGGCAGGATTGATTTTGTACAGGAAGCTGTTGTTTTTGTGCAAGAAGGGACATCTACCTGCACAAAAACAATCCTCAGAGGGATTTTCCTCTTTCTATGTGTGGTAATAAAGATATTTCTCCTAGTTGCACCTTACCTGGGGAAGAATTGAGTAGGCGCCCCCGCGCCTAGGGGAGGGGCGCCCTTAGTCGCGCCACGGAGCCGAGCCTCCTCCTCCGGGGGGCTGGTAGAAGGAGGTGAATCATTGGGGACGTCTCCAATACGTAATTGAAACTGAAACTTAACAGTAAGTTATTTAAGGCGGCGTCCCAGGGATCTTGTCCTCTTTGTCTCCTTGGATCCCTGGGAAGCCGCAGGTGCGTCTTAAACGAGGCGAAGCGCGGTGGGTTCAAGGAGGCCTGGCGTAGCGTTTATGGTATCGAGTCGTTGTTCAGTTAAGTAATATTGCCCTAGATTCCCTAGTCACGGGTTCGATTCCGTATGGGCCGATTTGATTTTGTTCGTTTTCAATTTTAATTTTGGTAAATTCTTTTATAGCTTATTGTTAATTTCATTTGGTTTTTCGCGGCGGGAATCGGAGTAGTTTGAGGTGGCCGCGTTGGTTGGTCGGGGCTCCGGTGGTGGAGCGTCGTCTTCGTCCGGGGGGGGTTTGTGCTTTATGTGCCCATTATTTACTGCACTGTACACTGCAGTAGATTCATATCCCGCTGTTCACTGCCTTCCCTAGCCCATGTCTTGCCTGATGAGAAATGGGTTTTTTCACAGGAGGGCGTCATCACAGGAACAAAGTGCATGGGGATTCCTAGCTTTTCCAGCGGTGGCTGCTTGGTTCCATCCCATGGAGTCATCATGTGTTTGTCATTACACTGCCCCCATTGTTCTTCCGGTGAAGAGTTTAGCACATGCTCGCGAGGCGGAGACTGACGGCTCCATGGAGGCGCATCGCACTGCGACCCTCCAGTTAATGTTGCCTATGATGCGCCTTGTTTTATCTCTACACTTGTTAGTTACAGCAGCGCTGCACTGATATTCTCGTAGGATCCCCTGCAGTACTAACTGATGACCTTTAATCGTAGATGAAATGTATGCAAAGCAGGAACACGTTGACCCATGATTGAGCGCTAAGTTGACTTAAGTGTTCAGTTAAACAGTGGCAGGTTGCCTTTCTGTTGCATATGAACGGGATATTAGGCACTTGCCGGTATCACAAGATGTCATGGCGGTGTTCTGGATGCCCTAAGCAGAGCGCTTTCTCAATCCCGCGTGGGGGAGGGGTAGTGTAGTATCCGGCTGGATACAGTCTAGTGTTTCCCTTGTGATGTGACCTACACTGTACAAACACCCACCACAGGCGTCACCAGTCAGGTGACCCTGTTACTAAAAGGGGCCGGGCGCACGTGCCCTGGGCCATTGCCAGTACCCTACTATCTGTGTCAGTGTCTGTGTGTTTCCTCACCATGGGGGCCTAAGGCCCAACTTTACACTGGCGACGAGGGGGCTGTGCCCGTGCGTGCAGCAGCCCAGCAATGGTGAAAAGGGAGAGAGCTGCCCGTATCGAGGGCACCCCCAGAAGCTGGCGCGGAACGCGCCCAAAAGCCCGCGGGGCGTGTGCGAGGCCCCAGGGTGAAGGCGAGGTGACCGGAGCCCACCCTGCACCTCGTGTGCCTGCTGCCGTGAATCCGCCTCCGTGCAGAGGTGCCCGATAGCCCGCGGGGCGTGTGTGAAGAGCCCCGGGCCGGCACGACGAAGAAGGTGATCGGGAGCCCACCCCGCACCTCATGTGCCTGCTTGAATCCGCCCCCCTGCGTGGAAGAGCCATGGGGGAGAAGAGCGAGCCGAGCGGAGCCTACCCGCATCGGTCGCGACGACCGGCCGGGCGAGAAGCGTGCCCGTGAATGGGAGCGGTGTCCAGGGGCTCCGTGACGGGAAGCGAGACCCCCCGAACAGCATGACGCCAGCGGGAGCCCACCCCGCATTGGAGGAGAAGGTGAGCCGGTGGCGCAAGGGACGGAGAGCGGAGTAGCTACCCACTCCCCCGTCCCCGCGAGGAAACCTAACGTTTGCCCAGGACAGAGCAAGCAGGCTCCGGCAGTAGCGCCAACCCGCCCCGCGCAGCGTGTGAACTGAGAGGCTGCTGCGGGCGGGTAGAGCAAGAGAGGAGACAGCATCTAGTCAGCGACTGAATGAGGCGGTGAAAGTGCCCAGAGAAGCGGGACGTGGTACCGGTCCCAAAGTGCGAGCGGCAGAGACGACAAAGTGAATGGCTGGCCGCTGCGCCCAACAGTGAGGGGATGCAGGAGGGGGAATAGCATTTGCCCCGAGGCCCCGCTAAGGTCCGCTATGCCGTCCCGCAGGACCTGAGACTGCCCTCCCCGCGTGGGCGAGCAGCACTGGGAGCCCAGCCAAAGGGTAGGAGAAGCCGCGAGGTGAAAGCGGCAGTGAAGAGAAGCCCATAGGGTGTACCCAGCAGTAGGAAACAGAATAACCCCGACAGAGCAAGCAAACATGGGGTGGAGTACCGCGTGTGCAGCGGTAAAGGCGCTGTGAGGGCCGCTGTGCAGCAGGCAACGGGGTCCCTGTGTACAACTAATTAAATAAAATACAAGCACCTACCGTGAGCGGAGCGCCTGGCAGTGTGAGCGAGGGAACTCGAAGCAGCCGAGGCCTCGATGAAGTTCTGACGCCGGCATACACCAAAGAGCAGCAGCGCCACCTAGTGGCCATCTGGCGACACCGCACCCCTGAGCAAAAAAAACGATTGTCATTCATGGACAAGTCAGCAGCATGGAGTTGACTGCTGCAGCCGGTGATCAGAGACAAAAGGGGTGAGAGAGGCTACACACTGACATGTAGAAGAGAAAAAGGAAAATGGGAAAAGCGAGATGAAAAGACATCGGTACCAGGCGAAATGCATAACAGCCTGGGGACATCCTATTGATGGGAGAAATTGTGCAACTGCCCTAGGGGATGGGGCAGACCCCCAACAGGTGACCGTACAAGGAAAGCCCAAAAGACAGACTGCCAAAGAGGGAGTGAGATGCGGTGACACCTACTGGCCAGGGGAGGTCATCGCAGAAGGAATTGACATCGGAGACACTCAAGTGGCAGGAGCAGCATGGAACACAAGCGTCAAGCCTGGAGATCAGAGGGGGTGCGACGGGCGCAGCATGAGCCCCCAGTGGCAGAACCAAGCCACCGCAAGAAGAGCGCAGCATACGCGCCAAGTGGCGGAACGACGCCACCGCAAGAAGAGCGCAGCATACGCGCCAAGTGGCAGAACCAAGCCACCGCAAGAAGAGCGCAGCATACGCGCCAAGTGGCGGAATGACGCCACCGCAAGAAGAGCGCAGCATACGCGCCAAGTGGCGGAACGACGCCACCGCAAGAAGAGCGCAGCATACGCGCCAAGTGGCAGAACCAAGCCACCGCAAGAAGAGCGCAGCATACGCGCCAAGTGGCGGAATGACGCCACCGCAAGAAGAGCGCAGCATACGCGCCAAGTGGCGGAACGACGCCACCGCAAGAAGAGCGCAGCATACGCGCCAAGTGGCGGAACGACACCACCGCAAGAAGAAGAGCGCAGCATACGCGCCAAGTGGCGGAGGGATACCACCACAAGGCACAGTGGCACCGAAGTGGTACCGCGAACAGTACCGGAAGGAAGCCACGGAAGTCAGAGACCTGGGAAGAGGTCAGAAGTCAGAGACCTGGGAAGAGGTCAGAAGTCAGAGACCCAGGAAGAGGTCAGGAGTCAATGACCGACTCAGAGGTCCAACAAGGAGGAGGACCGCGAAGAGGACCAGGATGAGGTCCGAAGAGAAGGACGACAAGTTTTGAACGGAAGTCAGAAGTGAGCGAACAAAAGAAGGCCGCGATGACAGGTCCAGTCTCCGAGTGAAGTGAGAGCGGTGTCCTAGGGGTAGGACCAGACCGGAGAGCCACGGATGGAGTGCACGCCACCCGGGGAGGCCCGGTTAAGGCAGAAAAGAAGAGGAGACCGGACGGTGTCGCGAGGGAGAAGAGAGTGGCAGGACGCCGCTCTGCAAAGGAAGAAAGGGCAGTGGCACAACGCCACCAGGCAGACAAACACCACAGGCGTGCCGGAGGAAAAGGAACAGGGCGTCAGCACAGAGAACTAGTGCCGTCAGCAAGGGGAAGACACGAACGGCAAACTACCTCTAGCCCACTCACGCCACAAGGCCGCCGAACACAGGAAGATCACAGCCTGTCTGCCCACTAAAGAAAACTAACATGTTATCACCATCCAGGTGCATCACCACCAAGGAGCATCGCACCACCCGACAGAATCCACACATGCCCCATACCACCGGAAGTCAATGAGGCGAGCCACCCAGAAACCTTCTGTGCACCCCGTCAACCTACAGCCTGCCGAAGTCGAGCACAACCGGCCATTGGAAGATCCGCCCTTGGGGACTACACAAGACTGGGCCGTGGCCCTGTTGGGTGTTCCGCAGCGACCCCTAAGCGTTGCCTATGCAAAGGCCCGCACAGCCCACGCGGTCACGTGGCAGTCCAGGGGACAAGGGCCTCGACGGAGTTTCCGTGCTATGGAAGTCCGAACAGGAGAGATGCGTCGGCACCAGCTCCACGTCAGGCGCGGGAAGTAGGGAGGCCACGGTTGAAGACTGGGTACGAACAAGATCATCAGAGGAAGGCGCAGAACCCAAGTCCAGACGGCGAGGATGCCCAGACGGAGACAACACCACCGAAGGCTACATGAGCGACTAGGCTGTGAGTCCGTTGGCAGTTCCGCAGCAACGCCTTCGCGCGGCTCACACAAAGCCCCACACGGTCCCATGGCAGCTAGCGAGAAAAGCCCTCCGAAAAGCTCCAGTGAGAGAGGAGTGCCCTCCAAGAGGCTCCAGTGAGAGAGGAGTCCGGGCGAAAGAGGCAAGTCGGACGTCGCTCAAAAGTCAGGGGCAAGGAAGGCCATCGAATACGCCACCTCCAAAGGAAGGCCTCACTCCCAAAGATCATCTCCACCAGCTGCAGGTTCTGACATCAACCGAAGCTTGAGGGCCGAGAGATCCTCCAGAGTGGATTTCGCCACAGTTCCAGATGCACCGACACTGAAACTTTGTACATAAACTGTGACACCGCGAGATCAGGCCGGTCCACAAGAACATCGTCGAAGCAGAAGAAGACATCTTGACCCCGCGGTCCGAAGGTCCAGCGTCGGCGGGCGGATGGCCTGAACATCATCGTTTGTTCCTTAGGTTTTGTTTTGTTTTATTACAGGTTGGACTCCTGTTTGTTATTTTTACCAAAGTTTGGGAGGGATGTAGTATCCGGCTGGATACAGTCTAGTGTTTCCCTTGTGATGTGACCTACACTGTACACCCACCCACCACAGGCGTCACCAGTCAGGTGACCCTGTTAATAAAAGGGGCCGGGCGCACGTGCCCTGGGCCATTGCCAGTACCCTACTATCTGTGTCAGTGTCTGTGTGTTTCCTCACCATGGGGGCCTAAGGCCCAACTTTACAGGTAGTAACGTGCAGCAGTTCTAGCCACGGAGACGCTCGTTTCAGTGTGCTGCTCAGTTACCGTCATGAATAATATTTTCGTTGGTAGATGGGGAGCCCCTGTAATTGGTGGCTGTCTTTAGCGCATATGCTAATTAGCGCCTCAGCAGCACGGTAATTAAAGCTGCTGCTTGATTGCGGGTCTTTAAAATGAGTTATTCCAGTTCGGAGTCTCGGCGAGGCGGAGGCAGTGCACGCAGGCATGTGGCCTGATTGGAGGTAGGGCAGCCCGCAGTGCTGGTCCGTGGCCGTGTCCAGGGTACAGGTCCAAAAGAAGTGGGGGTACTAACCGCGTGACGTCACAGCGCATGCCATCGCAGGCAGTGACCTCACAAGAAGTGACAACAGATATTAAGACCAGACACATATGTTTAGCAGGTCTAGCATGAGTACATTTAAGCACAATTACGAGATTTAACAATTTAGATTTTGTGTAGGGTGGTGCTAAATAAGTGGAGCAATTCCCACAGCAAAGTCTTGGCCTCAACTAATGCATTTATGTATTCTCAAACCCTGCCACAAACAAATTGGCAATAATGAGAATCATAGCAGTAGATATGTTCTGCTTATTTGGTTGTGAAGTCCGCATTTTAAATATCTTTTGGGGTTAAGGCACCTGCTGCAGAAATCTTTGCGTGCCCAGTAGCAGTGCCAGAATGCTTTTACTTGGAATTTCAATGGGTAATGGGGTGTGATGGTTGCACACGGTTATTTCTTGAAGCTACTGCGGTGAAATGTATCGGGTGAAGTGCGTAGGTGCTAAGTGGCTGAAGGTCCATACATTATTTTCAGGGTATTTCTGTTGGGTTTTCACAGAGATCTTTGCATGCCCAGTAGCAATGCCAGTATGCTTTTACTTGGAATTTCAATAGGTAATAGGGGTGTGCTGGTTGCACACGGTTATTTCTTGAAGCTACTGCAGTGAAATGTATCGGGTGAAGTGCATAGGTGCTAAGGGGCTGAAGGTCCATACATTATTTTCAGGGTATTTCTGTTGGGGTTTTCATAACATGGGGGCGGGGTGTTCAGATAACGGTGCGGTAGCTGTCTAAATTGTGTGGGCGGCCCGGTTGTGCGAGTGACAGTGGGACAGTGTCTTTCAACAGAGGCTGCCATAATATACAGAGTGCACGCACAGCAGTGGCAATAAAGTTGTTGTGAAAAGCGGGCAGCGGCAGGGAGCTGAGTTGATCTGGCGCCTCTCAGTGGCTCACTGCTAGTGAAATTCCTGTATTTAAGAAAAGAAGGGCATAAATAGCAGGCCAGTGTTTGCTGGGGACCCCTTTTTTTTGCAGCTCCTCTGCATCGCTAAAACTTTTAATCCATACCTTTTAAACTTTTAATCAATGCCTTTTAAATTAACATAATTTGTTAGACTGGTAGGTACTCCCACAGATGGTCAGTGTCAATGCACCTTCTTGTAGTTATAGCTCGCATTTTATTATGCTGTATTTGCTAAAAAGCTGGCATAGCCTGGGATTAGGCAGGGCATTATTTAGAATGATGCAGTAAAAACCTAATGCATCAAGAAGGATGCATAACTGCTCGGTAGGTGTAATATACTTGAACTCTGTCAGAAATATTTTGCACACAAGTAATTTTTCAGATTACATGGACACAATTAATATAGCTGGCGTTACAGCCAGACCTGCTGAGTTAGCTTCTGGGAGTACAGGGTTCAAGACGCAGCGCTTGATCCGAGCAACAATTTTTAAAGTTTGGTGTATATATGGTATGTGGGTAATCATAAGGGCTAGCCTCTTCAGTCGCAGGAAAGATAAATGCATCTTATTTTGTATAATAAAGGCGGAATTACACCAAGCATTAATGGCTTGTTATTCTCTTCCCTTACATGATCGTGGGAGGCGCCCTGCGCAGACATCAAGGCAACATGCGCTCTAGACGGCGACTAGCATGAACTTCAGGATAACCACCATAGCGGTACCGGCAGGCATGGGAAGGTTTTCGTGCCCCCTGTGTAATTGGTTTGTATATTATAGACAATTGGGCTCAGAGGTAAATATAGCCTGGCCTGTGCAGAGCCATGCAGTCCCTCTCCTTGCACCGTGATGAGGCGGAAACACTACAGGCATTCTGGCTAATTTAACCTAAGTTCATGTGCACATGGGCGGGGACAGGACTAGGGTGTATGGTCTGCCACTTTAAGTAACACGTAATCAGACAATGTGGGGGAGGTAGATCCAGCGAAGTTTTGCTTACAGATTTAATATAACTTGGCAGTAATAACATCAGCTGTTTGTCACTGGCGTTTGCAATATGTTGGGTCCCATTACTCCTACCAGTGCCAATGGTGGTTAATTGTCTCCAAAGTGAGCAGGTCTGGCTAAGCTCGTCTGGGTCAGTTTGGTACCAGCCTACATACCTATGCTTGCAGCTAAACGCATGGCTGGGGTGTTAGCAAAGGGGCTCGTTCATGGGGTTCTCATGTTCCTTCTAATAAGTCTATAGAGCTACAGAGCCCGTGCGCAATCCTTCTCGAGGCAATTGTCTCAAAACGACCGACTTCCTCCCAAAGATGGGACAATCAGCCCGTGACCATGTTGAACAGAATATATCCCTTTCGTCAAGGGCGGTTAAGACAACTTTCAGTGCCACCCGACTAGGGATAGTAGCGGTACGCAAGCGCAGTAGCAGGACCAACAAAATACGAAAGCATGAGAACTGGTTGTTGTAGTGCGTTGGGGCCTGCTGGCACAATGTGTGCAGCTGACTGTGCCGGAATAAATAAATAAATAAATTCTTCAGTTACTGCTTGCCTTCAACAAAGGCAACACAATTTTTCTTATTGTTAGACACTCACTTTAAATAACAATTGATAAGCACTTGGGTTAGATAGAAGCAATAAACATAGCGTGTTGGGGCCTGCTGGCACAATGTGCGCAGTTGAGTGGGCCGGAATAAATAATTAAATAAATAAATTCTACAGCTTGCCTTCAACAACGGCAACACAATTTTCTTATTGTTTGGCACTCACTTTAAATAACAATTGATAAGCACTTGGGTTAAATAGAAGCAATAAGCGTACGGGACTGAATAAGTGTCACCAGTTTAGTAAAACGCACTAGTCGTTCCAGGCTCACAAAATAATTTAGCAAGACATAAGCTGAGACACTTACAGGAGGTCGTGTTTCAGTTGGAGTACACAACAGGTTCAGCCTCTCTGGAGGCAGCTTGGTTTAGGTGGTAATAGGCCACGCGCCCTGGATTGCAAGTAATAAACTGTTCGCTGGAGTGCGTTGGTGCCGGCTAGCACAATGTGCGCAGCTGAGTCGGTCGGTTGAGTCGGCCAAATTCAAATGTAAGGCCACGCGCCCGGGATTGCAAGTAGTGAACTGTTGGTTATGGAGCGTTAAGGCCTGTTGGCACAATGGTCTAGTCGGCCAAATACAAATTCAAATGTAAGTCCAAGCGCCCCAGATTGCAAGTCTTAAACTGGTTGCTGCAGCGCATTGGGGCCTGCTGGCATAATGTGCGCAGCTGACAAATATAAGGCCAAGCGGAAGTTCAAATGTAATATCGTGCCTAATTGCCTTACTGCCGTTCACCGGTGGATGTCGATAAAGTTTGATACTAGGAATGATGTTATATATATCCAGGTTGCATACTTTTACTCTGTTATAAGGCCCTATGCCTTGGACCGCTTAGTATAAGTGTTGATAAGGTAACGTATTCACAGGTTTCATCTCCGGTGCAATATAATTACACCTCATGCGGTATAATATCATAAGTACACCAGCAGTAATACCCTTGGGGGGACAGCTTGCCCTGGGTCTTATCCGTATATGGACAAGCTCCAACACATAGGGAGCGACCTCAGTCGGCAGTAACAGAAATATCTTCAACGCACGGTTTTTGTTATCATGGTTTCTAATGGGGTAGAGAGCATTGGAGTTGGGCTCCAGGACGACATTCCATTTCCTGAGCTTTGCGGACATGTCCAGGTTTACACAATACTTACCGGCACCGTTAATATAGTGATCGGAAATAATACCGCGGGTCGTATGGGTTTTCGTAGCCGGTGCCACGCTGGGCACAAATCGGCACAATTACCTACAGACAGGGAAAAGGGATTGTTCCGTCGGGTTCTGGTGCAGCTGGTCCGCTAAAGGGCAGGAAATCTTTATCCAAACTATACTAGGCTATTGAGCAGCACAGTCAGCGCCGGATGGGGGGGGGGGAGGGCGAGTGCGCCAGGGAGCTTCTCACCCTGTGGCGGAGTGCTGACAGATAACAGCAAAGGGGCATGCACAGCAATGGAGGATCAGCGACTGGATGGACCCCAGGAGGGGGTAGGATGGAAGTGTGCAGAGGGTAGGCGGGGAGGGGACTGACCTGCTGGTGGTCCTGGACTCTACTGCCCTAACCCGCAACATATGGACTGAGTAGAATCTTGGGGAGGTTGCCTGTGTTCAGGTACCCCGGAGGGCCGGAGGGCTATGTGGTGCCCTGTGATTTCAAGTAATGAACTGTTTGCTGTAGCGCGTTGGGGCCTGCTGGCACAATGTGCGCAGCTGAGTGAGTCAGCCAAATTCAAGCAATGCGGTGGCCTGGATTTCAAGTAATGAACTGTTTGCTGTAGCGCGTTGGGGCCTGCTGGCACAATGTGCGCAGCTGAGTGGGTCGGCCAAATTCTAATTCAAGGGTAAGGCCAAGCTGAAGTTCAAATGTAATGTCATGCCTAATTTCCTTACTGCCTTTGACATGTTGATGTCGCTAAAGTCTGATGCTGTGAAATAATGATATATATCCAAATGGAATACTTTTACTCCCGTAATGGTTTTTGGTGAGTCACCTGATTTGATGTGAATAAAAAGTCTACGCCTTGGACAACATAACCTGATTCCAAAAGTTCTTGGGCCCAGAGGGGGCAGAAAGGGGTCAGAAGTGGGAGAGGAGTGAGTGTGACGTTGTGCGCGTACTAAGCATTTTGATGCATTCCCAAGTCTGCCACTAATGATAAATCTGGGAATGCACCAAAATCCATGATTTGATGCGTGGGAACACCCATGCCCCACCCATGAAATGCCTCCTGGGGCAGAGTAACACAAGGCAGCAATTCGCGCTGCCTTGTGTTCTCCAAATTTATCAAGCCATGCAGGGCCACGCAAGGTGGCCTGTCCTAGTTTAATAACTCGCACATAGGTTTTGCATCGCTCTTGTACCCCCTTGCTTGGCGCAAGGGCGACGCAAAACCTACATAAATGTGGCGTGTAGTTTTTGGTCATCTGTGTGAAACTTGAACATGAGGGTATACCACATGTAAAGAAATTAATAGTGTTGTGTAGTTCCTACCAATCCATAGGATCTGCACATTGTTTGGACAACATAAACTAAGGGTGTCTAGACTGATTCCGGACACCCAGCAGGATATGTTGGCCTAGAGACCAGCTAGCTCACAGTGCCACCGTAAGCCCCCCTAACCTATCAGGGAGTGAATGGTTTCTGGCAATCACTGAACATGACAACCCTGTCCCCTCAGTGATCGTGGAAACAGTACAGAACGTTTCGCTCAGTCATTCATGCTCACTTATTCTCATAGAAATATACAGAGAATACACAGTGGGAAGTTTTCAATAATACTTATTGAACAAACGCTATTATTGCATAAAATACATGTGCTGCAATGATTAGTAGACAGAAGCAGATAAACGTGATTACAAGCATCAAAAGCGTAAATAGTAGATATAGTTCTACTATGGTGCTGAAACAATGTATATATGCAGGCATATAAAATAAGGCAGTAATCTCCCATGATGCGAACCCTTCTCTAAGTGGACCTAGAGTGTGTGTAGGTGTAAAACCAAGAATCCCCCCCACCCCCCAAGGGGCGATCTAACCCCATTATCTGATGGGAGAGAATGAAGGACCCCGTCTTGGTCACAAACTGGACACCCCTCATAAGATGTCGGACCACTGCGTGGTGATTTCTCAGCATGCAAGGACCTTGCTGTCTGCAGAAGTGCCTCCTCTGCTAATCTATCGGGATGCTCATCTTATATAATAGAAAGCAGCCTCGTGATGTGCGTATAGATTAGTGATGTTATGGCTATGTAGCCCCTGTCGCCCCGTGGATGAAGATAGAGATGACATTTGTACATAGTGCGAAACGAGACCTTGTACATGACATTCAGGGCGTTGTGATAATGTTTTGCGAAGCTAGATGTATAAACAAGTTTAGTTTTGGGGAAACTAATCCAACATTGTCGTGCACGCAAATATGTGCAAAAGGTCACAGCTGGAAAATTTTATTTGTGAGTACAATGTAAGAAATAAGCTGCTTCGCTACATGGGCCTAACTTGGGAATATAACAATAGGAGATATAGGTGCATACTGGTTTCAGCAGACAATGTATCAAGGGCAAGACACACGTCTTAGTTTTAACATTCCCGCAAAGTTCCGGTTGGGTCTTGAATCTTAGAAAAAGGCAAGAAAAGAAGAGCGATGAGCTCCGAGTAGTAAATCAGTATCCAGGTTTAAGAATAAAAAATGAAGTCCTGAATATGAGCCAAGGAATGTGGAAAGGCGGTAAGTGTGGCAAATTTTTAAAAGTTTTGATTATGAATAAATAAAAGTAGAAGAATGACCATTGCAGTGGCGGCTGATTCTAATTTAGAGTGGTAGGGCGGGTGGAGGGGGCGCAAGTGAGGGTGCGGGGGAGCGTGTGGGGGTTAATAATTTTAAAAAACTTACCTGGTGCTGCCGTCCGCTTCGCACTCCTCTGCTTCCACTTCCTGGTCCCAGCAGTCCGTGGGCCAGAATCGCGAACTCCCCATCCAATCCCTGCACTGCTCACAATCACGAGAGTAGCGTAGGGATTGGCCTGAGTGGGCCGGATCAACGCTCGCTCAGGCACAGGGAGTCTGTGCTGTTTCTCCAATAACCGGGTTGAAGAAACCTACGTGAGCATGTCAGTTTGGCCAGACATGCGCGCTTAAAAGTGCACATCTACCACTCCTCCTCCTTCTCCCATGGCTCGGCCCAGCTACTCCCTGCGCACACTGGCTCAGAGCCAGCAGCTGAAAAATAAAGCAATTTATTTTTCAGCTGCTGTCACTGAGACAGTGGGGTGGTGTTCCTCTGCCATTGTGGAGGAGCCGCCCCTGGACCATTGAGAAGACAGGGTGTACAAACAAAATCATAACTTCCTGGGTCTGTACATACATTTTCAATAGTTCATCACACCCAGTTTACACACCTACCCTTTGGCTGCGATATAGAGGAGAACGAAAAGGAGCATCTTGACAGAAAATGGTGGAATTCCCACATTTTAATGATGTGGACGCTATGCTGTTGGAGAGAGATGGCAACATCTCTAGAAGTGGTGGTGGGCATCCATTTAGGTCTACTGGCTCACTACAATGTTTTGTGATGTTCACACTGTAAAAGATGGCCATGGTAATGATGCTGGACTTCTACAGAACGGTAAACAGATGGCCCCTATTTACTTGGAACCCCCACCCCAGCACCCTAGCAACATTTGGAGTGCGAATGCTGGCGATATGCATTACTTTGGGTGTACATTCCCAAAGCCCTGAATACGTGGTAGAATTTCCACCATTCATAACAGACATAGTGGAATTTCCTCCTTGAATTTCTTTTCCTAATGTGTATCCTTTCAATGTGGAGACAGTCATTTTGAGAGGAGAGCAGCCAAGAAGGCAGAATTCCTTAAATGCAATGCATAATGCTTTATCATTGAAGTGGAAGTACTGCCTCTGTCACAATGGAGGACATTAAATACGCCATGTGAAACATAAACGGGGCCATTTGTGCCAAAAAAGCATGAGCTAGCATGCAAATTCAGTGTGAAAATACCCAAGCACTGCCTAATTTTCTGAGGTATGAGGAAAGCGAATTATTCACATAGAACATATTTTCCAGGAATAGGAAAAAAATAAATATGTTAAAATTCATGTGTACATTAGCCATAACCAATGACTGGCAAATTGCCTGCCCTCAGAAAATCCCCAGCTTTGAGATTAGACACAAACATGCAAATTTACAATTTGACTACATTTCCATGAGTAGCTCATAGGATTTATGTGACTCTTGAGTAAAGATAACTTCACAGAAGTTACAGGCAAACACTGCCACTTATAAAGATATTGTTTTGAGTTCCTACAGCAGGTATTTGAATCCATCATTCCTCCCCTACAACCTACCGTATGCTACCACATAATACACAATAGCTACTTCCTGAGATCTCAGCCCCCTCATCTTTCTCTCCATTACAGTGACCTGACATTACCACCAGATACAGACCATTTGCTTTATCACTCCTTACTCCTTCCATCTCATCACCCTCTCCCTATAAAACAGGGAAACTAGACTGCCTTAAGAAAAATCTTAAACAACAGCTCAGATGATAGCAAGAGTAGCCAGTGGAAAAGATGAGCCGATGAAGCTGCCACAGGTTCAGAGCCCACCAGACTAGTCCCAGCCTCAAATGATCAATAACTGTTGATGTCATTATTGTCAAGTATTGTTTAGCTTGCTAATCAAACCCTCAAAATGTCCTTAATGTGACCACCCATCGCTTGGTCCAGGACCACAAATTGCAACTGCAGTGTCCTGGATTACATTGTTTTACTGTGCAGTGACTCAAATGGACATTGTCCACACTTTGTGTGTGTTAGAACATGCAGCTCTTCCAGAGTAATGATTAATTATGGGTGAAATTTTCAGTAAAACACTTAATTGTCCAAGTCAGTTTTTTTGTTAATATGAAGATTGCGGGGAAAAAAAATCCACCTAAATCCACTTCACAGGCGGACTACAAAAAAATGGCGGATTTCTCCCCGAAGCGGAGGAAAGTTGCTTTTTTTTCTGTGGGTTTCTCCAACTCGAATAGTAAATCTGTAAAACAACCACAATTTATTCATTAATGTGATGTTTCAAGTTGTTTCAGCAATTCCTTAAGTGCCTTAAGCCCACGTGACTCGGGCCACCATGCTCAAACAATTCTGATTTGCAGATAGCACTTACTGTGAACACCCTTGCTTCAATCACACTTTGTATCTCAGTATCTCTATATCTTTTTAATCGAAGGGGGATATTCTCAAGAACGTGTGTTAACTAACGCCAAAATCACTTAACGCAACTTCTCACATCGCAGTCTATTGCGGGAAAATAACACAGTGTCAACGCAGTATTCCCAACCCGGCGGCACCATGAGATAGTCACACGAGAACGTGACAAATGCCCGCGTTAAAATTAACTCGACGCCAAAAAATTGCGAAACACGAACGCCAAAAAAGTTGCGATGTCCCAAATCGCGAAACAAAAAGCAGCGATAACAAGCAACAGGCCTGCGATTCCCACGCAACATGTGGGAAAATGCACTATAAAAGCAGAGAAATAAAAAAAGAAAAAAAATGCAACTGCGTAGCACCATGGACGCACCCGGACCGAGTGCAGAGGACAACGCGAACCCCACAAGCCCCACAGACGACCAGCAACGAACCCCGGGGCCGGGGAAGGGCAAGGAGAAGAGGAAGATGGGGTTCAGTCCGCAGGAAAACAGGATCATCGTCACGGAGGTGACAGAACACTACCAACAACTGTTCGTCACCTCCACTGTGTCATCGGCAACACAAACGGAAATATGGCAGTCCATCGTGAACAACGTGAATGCAGTAGGAGGGTCGAGGAGGTCAATGGAGGAGGTCAAGAGGCGCTGGCATGATGTGACAAGCCAAACCAAGCAGAAACTCGCTGCCAACCGGAAGGCAGCAACAGCGACTGGAGGTGGGAGTCCTGCGCCACAGGAGGAGCTGGATGAGCTGGAGGAAATGGTGGCCACAGTCATCAGTGCGGAGACGGTGCAAGGAGTTGGGGCTCCGGACACTGCTCGATATGACCGGACCCAACAGCAACAGGGTGAGTAACGACCAGGGACTGGGGGGACGGGGGAGATGGGCACAATGGCACACATGCACAATCAAGAATAGCACACTGCACACCCACAATGACTGTGGAACATGTCCCTGATGGCCTTGACACACTGCAGCACACATAGAAACACCAAGTAGGCCCCCGTCTACCATGCGCACAAAAGGCCCCCCCTCACCAATCTCACAACCTACCCATGCACATGTGCTGAACCCAGCAAAGCAGCGGCTCTGTGAGCCACACTGACAATGCAAGTGACACTGCATGACCAATAGCATGGCTGCAGTCAAAATACATGACATGGTGCACGCCACAACACTGAGGTGGCCCAGTGTGGATAACATCCTCAAAGGAGCAGGTCACACTCTGACACATCCACGTGCACATACAACCCCTGACGTCAACAACACATCTGCAGGGGGGGCGTGACGCGCACGCAGACAAGATGGCCGCACCTGCTTAAGCTCCGGAGAGCCTCCGTGAGGTCGTCCGGTTTTTCAGTAAACGGAGTCCTGGAAGGGCGGTTTTGAGGATGGATATCGGCAGCGGAAGGTAGCGAGGGCACTCAGGAGCATTTGCGGCGCATTTGGAGCGCTTTTGGTGCCTTTTCCAGCAGCATCTGTGTTCTCCTCAGAGTGGCGCCTAAGATGGCGGCGGCGCGAGGAACACGGGCACATTAACCCTCACAACTTGGAGATTCCAGGGTACAGCGAGTGACAAAGTAAGAGCGCTTCGCCTGAATCGCATACCACGCTGCTGCTCAAGGTTAATACATGCTCTGAGACATTTGAAGCTAAAGTCCATTCAAATGAAGTGTCTTTTAAGCAGCGCTGAGAGGCTGTATATGTAAACGGACAGTGGCTGCGTATGGGAAATTCTGCTTGCCCTGAGGGGATCTCCAGGGGTCAAAAGAGTGCGAATATTTGCAGCGTTGTTTTCACCTGTAAATAAAGCGCTGTTCTTTTCTGAGGCGATATGTTTCTCCTGAGGGGCAACACATCTAATATGGAAGCTTCTTGAATGTGCGCTGATGTGCAATGTTTGTTCTCTTCACCAGCTATGTGGAGCACTGTTTTAACACAGGACCAGCAACAACCCTTTTGTGCTTAAGACCTGGCTGGAAGTTCATAAGGGGCACTGCGATGATAACCTTGTCTACCAGTTTTGGAGTGGCAGAGGATTAATACCTACGCCTTAATGAGCTGGTTTTTGCTACAGTGATTTGCTGCAGCTGCACCTGTTTCCTCTACCTCTGTCGCGGGTTGGACACTAGTCTCTCAGTGGCGCACATTTATTTAAGTGCCTTTTAACCATGAGGTAGAGGTTGCTATCTGTCTGGACAGTGTCTTTTTGTAGGGCACAGTTTATGTGTTTGGTCACTGTTCTTTGTCCTCTGAGGGACTTGTTCCGCCATATTCCCAGGTAACGCTCTGGTGGTCTGGAACGGGGAGTGGCTGGCAGTGCTGTTTTTCTTTTCACCTATATTTGTCTTTACCAATGGCAGATAATATGGGCCTCCCTGTTAAAGATAAGGATGCAAAAGGTGCTCTTAAGAGATCTAAACAAACGTCTCCCACGCCAGAGGTAACATCTAAAGACTCTACTACTACTTTGGACACAATACTTCTACGTCTAAATACGGTTCATGATATTGCGCAGAGTACTAAAACAAATACAGATCTACTTCAGGTTGAAGTTGCGGCGAATAGAAGTGACTTCAAAAGTTTATCATTACGTGTCTCAAATGCAGAATCTCGCATAAGCGCAGTTGAGGACACATCTCATCAGCAGACTAGGCAGGTACAGAATTTGGAGCGCTCTATGGCTTCTTTGCGGAGAGACCTTACAGAACAGGAAGATAGGAATCGTAGGAGTAACCTACGTATTTTTGGTCTACCAGAAGATGCGGAGAAGGGTGCTCCTTCAATGCTTGAGTTTCTGCTGGACTGGATCCCTACGGTTCTCCATATCTCTTTTCAGAAAGACTTTGAAATAGAACGGGCTCATAGAGTTCCCTCTTTTCGCCCTAAGTCCTCGCCACATCCTAGGCCTATAGTGTTCAAGCCTTTACGACACCAACACTCAGAACTGATTCTGTCTCAGATGAGGAAGATCAGATCGATTACATGGGAAGGCCACAGGATTGCTCTATCTCAGGATTTTGCTAGAGATACTGTCATCAGGAGAAAGGGTTTTTAAACCTGCGGCGGAGACTTTTGGACATGAACATTCCCTTTTCCTTCGCCGGTCCCTCACGATTCAGAATAACTGTTAAAGGTCGATCTCAAATTTTTTATGAACCATCAGAGTTAACAACTTTTTTGGATAATCAATCTGAATCGCGAATGGAATCTGACTCTCCCTCAGTCTCCTCTGGTTCTTGAAGGGATCATTGCTTTTGTGGCTGGACTCTAGTATTTTCTGTGCCTATTTTTCCTCGTACAGGGTTTGAGGCTTCTTTTTCCTGTGGGATGTTGGATGCTCCCTTACTTCACCTACGGTTATGGGCCCTTCAAGTTTATCTTTATCTTTTTTTCTTTTTTGTGTATTAACCTTTCCTTGCAGGTTCTTTTTTTCGCTTATAACTTATAACAATAGTTTCTGAAGGAAGGTTGATGTCAAATAAGATTAGGCCCTTCTCTTAGTGTTCTTTATTCAAGATAGAATAATTGCCTTTTGTCGGTATGTTCCATTAATTCCTTTTCCTTTGCAGGTTTTTAAATGAAGCAGCTATAGTAATTTCTATTTCCTCATTTCATTGTGTATTGATAGCTGGTGGGACGCTCTTACAGTTTTCATTATCTAGCTTCATAGCGTAATTTATTTCCTAGATATGGTTGAAGATTACTATGTGGCTGCTTAGCTAAACACTAACTGTTTTTTAAGGGATATGTTTATTGTGACAGATGGATGCCCTTGTAGAATCCTTTTTCCGCAGGCGTCAAGAGTGTGTCTATTTAACTCTTTCTTAGATATGTATTTTATAGTACGTGTATGACATGTAAAATGAGACTCGCTATTCAGGTTTTTATCAAATGGTAATGTTGCGAGTATGCTCATTAATTTTTGCTAGTCGTCTTCCCCCTTTTTTATTAATCATGAGGGTGTTCACGCATACCCTGGATTAATTTCCTATTGTAGGAATAATATAGTACATGTTAGCTGAGTTGTAATTTGTCGGATGCTTATTTTCACCAGTACTGTGTAACTTATAATAATGAATGTTATATACTATTTATACCCTATCCCTTCTATGGCTAGTGGTAAACAATGGCCTCTTCTTGAAGGGATCATTGCTTTTATGGCTGGACTCTAGTTTTTTCTGTGCCTATTTTTCCTCTTACAGGTTTTTGAGGTGTCTTTTTTCTGTGGGAAGTTGGAGGTTCCCTTACTTCATCCACGGTTATGGGCCCTTCAAGTTTATTGTTATCCTCTTTTTTTTGTATATTAACCTTTCCTTGCAGGTTAACGATATCTTTTTTGAGGGAAGGTTGATGTCACATAAGATTAGGCCCTTCTCTTAGTGCTTTTTATTCAAGATATATTAATTGCCTTCTGTAGGTATGTTCCATTAATTCCTTTTCCTTTGCAGGTTTTTTAATGAAACAGTTATAGTAATTTCTATTTCCTCATTTCATTGTGTATTGATAGCTGGTGTGACACTCTTACAGTTCTCATTATCTAGCTTCAGAGCGTAACTTATTTCCTAGGTATGGCTGAGGATTATTAGGTGGCTGCTTAACTAAACACTAACTGTTTTTTAGGTGATATGTTTATGGTGACAGCTGGATGCCCTTGTAGAATCCTTTTTTCCGCAGGCATTAAGAGTGTATCTATTTAACTCTTTCTTAGATATGTATTTTATAATATCTGTATGACACGTAAATTGTGACTCGCTATTCAGGTTTTTATCAAATGGTAATGTTGCGAGTATACTCATTAATTCTTTCTAGTCGTTTTCCCCTTTTTATCAATAATAAGGGTGTTCACTCATATCCTGGATTAATTTCTTATTGTAAGAATAATATAGTACATGTTAGCTAAATTGCAATCTGTCTGATGATTATCTACACAAACATTGTGTAATCTATAATAATGAATGGATTATGTTATATACTGTTTATACCCTATCCCTTCTATGGCTAATGGTAAACAATGGCCTCTTTGGCTGCTACTTCATGTTCCCCCATATATGGTTCTGGTCTCTTATAGACTTCCCCTGGTGGGGTTATTCTTTTTACTTTTACAGTATGTGTTTTTCTCCTCACCTTTTCTTTCTCTCTTCCATTTCTGCTTCTTGCTTGCTGTACTGAGTTCTTTCTTTCTACGGACTTCAGCCTTACTCTCTTATTTTTATGTGTATAAGTCTTCTTCCCGTGACGTCCATCTCATGCAATCTACATCCCTTAGTGCTTTTTATTTACTGACCTTTCTTATCTTTACTGATCTCCTTTACTTATGGCGGGCTTAAATGTGATGTCACTTAATGTGCGTGGTTTGAACCACCCAGTAAAAAGATCAAAAATGTTGGATTACTGCAAAGGCCTTTCTACTGATATTGTGTTATTGCAAGAAACTAAGATAGCGTATAAGGAGGCTTTATTCTTGCGTAAGCAATGGGTTTCTGATGTGTCGTGCTCAGAGGCTTTTGGGAAGAGGAACGGGGTGGTTACTCTTATTTCTAAAAATTCGGGACTGTCCATTGTCTCGGCTGAACATGATCTTGAAGGTAGGTGGCTGCTTACGAAATTGTCTAATGGGTCCTCTGATCTCTATATTATGAATATATATGCTCCCAATAGTGATGATCCTTCTTTCTGGCGAACAATAACAAAGAAGCTTTCCGAAATACCTATTTGTGACAAAGTGGTTGTCGGGGGAGATTTCAATCTGCCAATGGATCCTATCTTGGATAGATATTCTGCATTCCGATTCCGTCCTCCCAGGGCGCATAAACAAATGCTTAACATGTGTTCTTCCCAACGACTCATTGATGTGTGGAGAATGCATAATCCCACTGGCAGTGACTTTACCTTTTTCTCTTCTCCTCACTCCAGCTTCTCTCGCATTGATTATCTCTTGGTTCAAGCAAATATGTTGAAACATACTACAAATGTGATAATCCACCCTATAGTTGTCTCTGATCATGCCGCAGTTTCTTTCACTCTTCTTAATCTCACAGATAGTCGCGGACCGCGTACTTGGCGTCTCAATACAGAAATCTTACAGGACGACAAAGAGGTTGAGTTGCTTGATGCAGCTATACATAATTTTTTCCGAGAGAATGAATTATCCGTGACATCTCCTGTAGTACTATGGGATGCTTTCAAATGTACCCTTAGAGGCAACATTATTCAAACTATGGCACGAAGAAATAGTATTATTAAAAAAGAGCTTCTCTCGATTACAGACAACATTAAACAAAAATAATCATTGTACAGAGGTTCTAAAGATAAAGTGATACTGCAAGAAATTAAAAATCTTAAATATAAATATAATTCTATTTTGACCAAGAGGGCACACATTGGGGTACAATTACAAAAATCAAAACGCTTGTTACTAAAAACGAGCAGGTAAAATTCTGGCAGCTACTTTAAAATATCAGGACACTAGTGTTCGATCAACTCAGATTACTTGTATCACAGACACGGCGGGAACGCGGAAATTCCTGACTAAAGATATTCTGGAGGTATTTCGTGACTTTTACTCTAATCTATACACCCCTGAGCACCAATCTTCTTTAGCGCAGTGCCAACAATTTCTGACTTCTATTCCTACTAGCACCATTGCCGACACGGATATTGCTTCTCTAAGCAAACCGATTGAATCTGAGGAAATTGTTCAAGCCATTAAGGCAACTAGATCAGGGAAAGCGCCAGGACCGGATGGTTTTTCTATAGAGTTTTTTAAAAAATTTAGTTCCTCTATAGTACCACATCTGCAACAGGTTTTTGATGCCTTTGTTTCTTCTGGGAAGGTTTCGGGTTCGGCAATGGAGGCTACTATAGTGGTTATTCCCAAGGAAGGTAAGGATCATTCGGACCCTAAAAATTTCCGCCCAATTTCTTTGCTAAACATGGAAGCAAAAATTTTTGCAAAAATTTTGGCAAAACGACTAGAGTCCCATATTTCTACTCTCATTCATTCCTCTCAGACGGGTTTTGTCAAGGGAGGACTAGCTAGGGATAATATCCGTACTTTCTGCCATATCTTAGAGAAAGCTAAGAGTTCTAGTTCGCCGGCGGCAGCTATTGCACTTGACGCCGAGAAAGCTTTCGATAAGGTCTCGTGGCCTTTTCTTCAGGCGGTACTTCAATCCCATAACCTGGGGGATGCATTTATTGGTATGGTTATGTCCTTATATACTCAACCTAAGGCTAATATTAGAATTAATGGAATTACCTCACCCTTCTTTGATCTAGGCCAGGGCACTCGACAAGGTTGTCCATTGTCACCACTTCTCTTTTTACTGTCTATCGATCCGTTACTTCGCCTACTTAACCTTAATCAGGACATTCGGGGGTTTCAATTTGGTTCACAGCGCATTAAAACAGCCACGTATGCGGATGATGTTCTTGTCTTCTCTGAAGATATAGCAAGAGCAATTCCTGCTATTTCCACTATTATCAAACAATTTTCTCTTGTCTCAGGGTATACTTTAAAAAGAGAAAAAAACGAAATGTTTCCTCTTAATCGGTTGTGCTTTTCTTCTCACATGGGAGATGCAGGATTCAAATGGCAGTCTGAACGGCTTAAATACTTGGGAATTTGGTTTTCTGCGAATTTATCGGATACTATCTCTTATAATGAATCTCAGGTACTGGATAAAGTTAAAAAATTATTGGACGCTTGGTCGCCTAAGTTCATCTCATGGTGGGGACGGCTCCAGTCATTAAAAATGATGATAACTCCTATTGTCAATTTTGTGTCATCCATGCTCCCTGTAAATCTTTCCTCTTCCTTTTTTCATGAGATAGATGTGATCACTTCTAAATTTCTCTGGAGCGACAAACGTGCTAGGATTGCATACAAGCAATTAAGGAAATCTTATGATATGGGTGGTTGTAATTTCCCAGATTGGAGTTTATATCAGTCGGCGTTTTTAGCCTCTCAGGGGGCCTTATGGTTTCCCTCTGATAATAGACACATTCCACCATGGTTATGTATTGAACAACATTTGTGCTCTCCCTTACCCACCTCAGCTTTGATGACTGCGTCTACATTGACTTTTCCTTTCTCTGGACGTATCATAACAGACACGATTTTAGCATTAAAAAAGATTGATAAGAGAGTTTCTTTACACATTCAAAATTCTAGGTGGTCTTCTTTGTGGCACAATCCCAAGATTAAGATTCAGTTGGACGCGGAGACAAGGTCATATTGGGCCAACAAAGGTGTTACATTGGTCAAGCATTTTTATAATGCTAACAATGATCCTTTGCCTTTCTCCTCGTTGGCCCCAGATTATTGTCTTAACTCTATTGATTTCTACTCATTTCTTAAAATTAAAGTAGCTTTGTCCAAGAGTACCTTTCATCCAGATTCACATATGGTCTCTCTCCTACAGCTTTGGGGTAAGGTAGGACATATGGCTTCTAGGATATATACATTTTTGTTCACTTCTCCATCATCATCCTCTACGGTCACACAGCTCAAATGGATGCAACATTTTGACGCTGATGTAGTCAAACATATTACATCGGATACTTGGAAAACTATTGGGAAACGCTCCCTACGGAATAAAGTTGCTCCCTCTCTGATTCAATCAAAGTTTTTTACTATCAACCTTCTACATTGGACCCCAGCTCGTCTATATACACTCAAACTTAAAGATGATGATCTTTGCTGGAATTGTAAAAGTGCTGTTGGTACTCCTCAACATATGTTTTTTGAGTGCTCCCTTCTCCATGAGTTCTGGGAACTCATCCATAAGCACTTATTATTAATCTTTGATATTCAATTTGAGCTTTCCTTTCCTTTAGTCGTGTTGGGTCCTTGGGCAGCTCCATCTCCACTTCCTTTAGATGAGTTAGATTTTCAACTCTTGGATTTACTAATATCCATAGCTGTTAAAGTTATTTTGTCAGAATGGAAATCATTTAATGCCTTATCGTACCATACATGGTGGGCATGGGTATCATTTCTCCGTGGTGCCCATACTTCGGTAGAGGAGAAACATTATACTCCCTCCATTTCCTCTGGTGTCTGGAGATCGCTTGATAAATATATACATTTAGCCTCTCAGGGCCTAATCGCTCAGTACCCCTTTTCTACCGCTGGTTGATTTTTCCTCTTTATGTTACTAAGGCTGGAGTCCCTTTCTCTCTTTCTTTCTCTCTCTCCTCTTCTCTCTTTCTCTCTTTCTCTCTCCCTTTCTCTCTCTTTTCTCATCGGTCTTTTTTCCTATTTTCCTTTTTCTGCTATCGTTCTCTTTCTTTATTATTTTCTTTTGTGTGTTCGTCTCTTGTTAGTCAATGTAATACAAATGAATTCACATGAATAGGTTCCTATATTCCTGCTGGTTTTAGATTTTACCCACTAGTTATCATATTGCTCATATTTATGTGTTTGTTAACTATTTATTGGTCAAGATGACTTGTATGTATTACATGCTGTAGTATCTTAACTATTTATACTCTCTCTCTTAAATTAATAAAACTATTGAACAAGAACAACACATCTGCAGACAAACAATGCACAAGAGTGCAAAATCCGTCCAAGAGCACAAATGACCAAAGTCGCCAACATCTCAGCACTGTAAAAGCACACAAGTCAAAGGCACACCATCTCAAAGGGATAAGGGGCCGCTAAATCAGAGCTGCAGGGGCGACTCTCCCACAATGCAGCACACACACATAGCAATCACAGCACATCAACATTGATGACAATGTGGTACAAAGTGCAACACTTTCACTACAGAACAGAGGACACAACTGGTGCCGCATGTGCGTAGAAACTGGCCAATCACATCTGGCATAGCAGGAAACTGTCAGATGATCATGTACGAGTACAACCTCACATCCGTCATGTAGTCGAAATGTCCACTGTCTCCCATCAAATACCCAGCTCATCCAAAACAGTCACAATGTACATTGTCATGCAGTCTGTATGTAAACATGTACAATGCGTCAACATACATGGAACACTCTGTTAACCTGCAACTCCCCTTTACATTGCAGAGGGACAATCAACACCTCCTGCAGAGCAGACCAGACATCTCTTCAGTGATGAGGAGGAGGTACGCCTGGCCATCTGCTCCGACACCCTCCAACGGCTCATGGACAGCCTCCGCACCCCACCTCCAGGAGCAGGGCAGTCCAGCTGCATCGAGGTGATACCACCCCTGCACAGACCACACAGCAGGAAGCACCCACCACCATGGCTGGCTCCCAGCACCTCACCAAAGAACACATGGCATTCCAACGCCGTGTGTCAGACTGCCAGAGGGGGCTGGCTGAACAGGTGCGGGTGGGTTTCGACCTCATGGCAGCCAAACTAGATGCCATACGTGGGTGTCTTAGTCCCATCAGGGACCACTTACAGTCCCTAACGGACACCCACAGTCTGCTCCATGCCCTACAACAATCCTTGGCTGACCTCGCTGGAGCCATTACTCGGATACAAGAACTGTCTAGGCAGAGAGGCTCCAGCGACGACAGCACAGAGTTGGCACAGATGCGGAGGACAATGGAGAACATGGAGCGGATGCAGGCAGGAAGGATGGCTGCCACGGCTGAACACCAGCGAGATGTAGCTGGGATCTACCATGCCCTGCAGATCCTCATCTTGCCATTGCTGCCACAGAGCCTGTCCCAGATGACTGCTGCAGGAACTTCGACACACACATCTCCGCCCCCTGATGTGTCAGTGGCACACAGTGATGCAGCCATACCACCTCCGCCCCCTGATGTGTCAGTGGCACACAGTGATGCAGCCATAACACCACCACACACACCTGGCACACCTGACACAGAAAACATATCAGAGAACGAAGATGTGGACGGTAATGACTCTGTGTCAAAAAGGAGGTTGTAGCATTCATCACCCGCCATATGGCCTGTTTCTGCTTGGTACAGCCCTCTGCATCATGCCCTGGTACAACAACTTCCACTGTCCCCCGAAACACTCTGCGACATTCACCTGGACCCGGACATGGACTTCCATATCTGCTCTGGTTACGAATGACACAGCAAACAGGCTGCGGACTCAACCCTTCCTCTACCGATTGACTTGTCATCCCCTAAAGGACTCTGTTTGGCCCTCCACTGGGCAACCATGTAATGTGGGGTGTGCATGGCCATGTACTGCTCCAGCTCCGACACTCCACAGGATGTGAATTAAACATTCCTAATCACACAGATGTGTCATGTCTATGTTCAATCAAGTATAACAGTATGGATGACTGTAGGGACATTGACTGCACAAAAAGGTACACCCTGGGAAATGACATCAATGCGCATGTTTGACCGTGACACACATGGCCAATTAGATGACTGTGAAGGTGTGAACTAGCTGTGGCCTCATTGATCATGAACAACAATCTCGCAACCCCACAACGTAGCCCCACATCCATGTATGAAATAGGGCTGTGTGTAAATATGTCAAAGTCGGTAGGAGGCGTAAAGTAGTGTCCCACATCACATGTGACAACAGAACATCTCTTCGCATACCTACACACACTCAACTGTGTGGACACAGCCTGGTTTGATGGAACACATTCATCCACATGGCAAGAAGTCGGACACCATACTCACATTGCTGAAGACACGTAAGCGCACAGGTCCACCAGCAACTCTCCCAACCACAATGTCTGGCTCTCAGAGGTGGAGCTGGCAATAGGGACTCACCCCTAAGTGAAATGCGTCAGTCAGTCCCTCCCTGTGTATGGACAATGCACATTGAGGAACACGATTTGGCATGCTAATCAACACTCATCACAGTTGAACACTAGTGAAGCTGCGTACACTTTATTAGCATGTGCGTGTCAGTACGGGCAAGACAAGGGCCACAACATGCAGACCAATGCATCATACACTAACAGGCAGCAAAGGAACATGTAGAGGTGCAAGACATGGGGAGGCACAAATAATCACCAACCATGACGGATGCCGACGGTCTCAGCACACCTTGCCTTGCTGGACGAGTCATGTGTTGTTTGGCGAATGCTCATTGCACCGTGTCAGGGGAAACCACTCACAGCCCATGGGATCTGCATAGTCCTGTACCACCGGACAGCGCTGACTGTCTGCTCTGCTGACAGTGAGCTGGTGAAGGAGTCCAACAAGGTCACATGTAGTACTACATTGCCATGTATGTACTCTCCCTCCAGCGGTGTGTCAGTTTGAGGAACGTTGCCAGGCGCCGCTGTCCACTCACCTTGCACAGGTGTGTGTCAACCCGCAGTCTTGCACGCACATGCATTTTGAGTCCATGCGAATGCAGCCATGTCCACTGTCATGGTGGGATATGTGTCCATTTCTCCAAGATGCAAAAGGGTGTTGGGACCTGTGCCATGGGTTACAATATTTTGTGGCTGCAGGAACGTAGTTACTCGTCCATGAAAGCGAGCGCAGCTTCATGGGCAATCAGTTCCAAGAGTACGTCGTTGTCGACTTCAACGAACACGGGGGCGATCCAATCCATTAGCTGGTCCGGACAGATGTGCTCCGTCCATGCCGTTTCTCCAATCCGCAACACAGCCCAATAGGGGAGCGCTTCAATGTGGTCACTGTACACAGGAATTGTGCAATCTCACATGCCCAACTGCCAGCACATACGCCCAATACCAAGGCATCCCATGAACGGGTATCAGGGTTACACTCCTGGTCGTGGGCCAACAGGGGGCGCACACACATGTCATAATCCAGTTAATCTACCGTTGTGTTGGATAGGCAGACATCCATGGGCCACTCGAATATGCATGATCGGCAGTGGAACCAGGGCTGGACGCAGGTGACGTACACAAGACGGAAGCTCAGACGGTAACTGATGCGCAACACTGCCAGTGGCAGTGCCCCCAACAAATGCAGCATTCGGTCACTGTACAGTTCCACGTGACAGGGGTTGTGCATGTGCCCGGGATGTTCTGACATTGCGTTGTTGGCACACGTAGAACCAGCACTCTTCTGTCCTGCAGCTGTTATGTGGATGATATGCCACAGCTCGGAGCAATGAGTCGTATGAGTGTGCAAAGTTTGTACGTATGGGTTGTCCTGTGCGTAAGTGTCAAGGCCGTTCCATGCAGGAGTACCTCGAGCAAGGACTTCTGTGTGTGGGGTGTGGAGACGTTGATCTTTCATTGGCGCCGTGTGTAGTGTGGGAGTCGTCATCATCTGCCATGGTATCTCTCTTAGGGGGTGCCTGCCGCATGCATTTCCTAGGTCGGGGGTGCAGATGTCCTTCCGCCTTCTGTATTGAGACAAATGGGCTTTCATCCCTAATGTTAGTCAGACTACTGCTTGTATCCTGGGAATGTGATGTGGCTACCGCGCTGCATTGAGGCTAGACCTTGGGCTTATGGTGCACCAAAAGCGATGAACACACAGAACAGTTGCCATGTATGAGCCAAGACCCCGAGCGGCCTTGCGCTCCTTGTACAGTCCCTTCGTGCACGGACGCCCTCCGGCTGCATACAACATTGCAACATTGTCGATTGCGGGCCGTGTGGCGCAGACACTGCAGCAGGGACACACCCATCAGTTGGTTTCCTGTGCAGCCCAGATATGAACCACGCCCAGAGGCCAGGGATAATTGTTCACACCCCTACGCTGGCCTGGCGTACGCCGAGCAAGCCCACTCGGCTTACGTATAAAGGGGGGGACGACGACGCTACGTGTCCCAGTTCTTCCCCACTGCCTGAGGTGACATGGCTGCGTCCGCCTGGCCGATGACGAGACTCAATCATTTAGGGTCCATGACTTGCGTTGCACGGAGTCAGTGGCACCGGTTGCACTGCGGCTGGCACGGGCCTACCGCCACGGGACGGTGACTTACGTTGCACTGAGGTAGGTAGGGGCACCTAAAGTGCTGAGCGGGTGTGCAGCCTGCGATGATGACGTGTGCACTGATATGGTCTCTGCCATTGCAATATCAAGACCCAGAGTCAAGTGTGCGCCTGGTGGACCACAATGTAGGCCTGAGCCAGCGGGCAGCGCGGGCCTACCGCCACGTGGCATTGCCTCGCGTTTCACAGGGTTAGTGGCACCTAGAGAGCTGAGCGGGTGTGCAGCCTGCGATGATGACGTGTGCCCTGATATGATCTCTGCCATTGCAAAATAAAGACCCAGAATCAAGTGTGCGACCTGGTGGCCCACGCTGCGGGGATGCGTGATGTGTAGGCTGCCAAGGTCGCGGGCCCCGGGCTTGGAGCTTGCACTGGGACGTGGTGGGCCCTCTTGGAGACACGCCGGTGGCGAAAGGTGAGCAGTGAGGCTTGGGTAGGCAGGGGCGGGCAATCCCCGCTGGGCGGCGGGAGGGGGTGGGGTGCAGCGGCCTGTGTGCGCAGGGGCGGCCAAGCGATGTTGCCGTGTACAATGATATGTGCTCTGCCATCATTAGCTGTGGACTCTGTTTCAGATGAGGGACCTGGTGGCCTGCAGTGTGTCCCGGCACGTGGTTGGAGACACACCGGTGGCAGCAGGTGAGCAGTGTGGCCTGGGTGCGCAGGGGCAGCAATCCCCGCTGGGCGGCGGGAGGGGCTGGGGTGCAGCGGCCTGTGTGCGCAGGGGCGGCCAAGCGATGTTGCCGTGTGCAATAATATGTGCTCTGCCATCATTAGCTGTGGACTCTGTTTTAGATGAGGGACCTGGTGGCCTGCAGTGTGTACCGGCACGTGTTTGGAGACACACCGGTGGCAGCAGGTGAGCAGTGTGGCCTGGGTGCGCAGGGGCGGCCAATACCCGCTGGTCGGCGGGAGGGGCTGGGGTGCAGCAGCCTGGGTGAGCAGTGTCGGCACTCTCTCTCCCTCTCCCTTTCTTCCTTTCACTGTCTCTCTCTCTTCCTCTGTTACTCTCTCTCTCCTTCTCCCTCTCTCCCCCTTTCTCTCTTTCTCTCTCTCCCTCTCTTACTCTATCTCTCTTTCTCTTTCTCTCCCTCCCTCTCCCTCTCTTTCTTTCACTGTCTCTCTCTCCCTCTCTTTCTCTATCTTTCTCTCTCTTTCTCTCTCTCACTGTCCCTCTCTTTCTTTCACTGTCTCTCTCTCCCTCTGTTGCTCTCTCTCTCTCTCCTTCTCCCTCTCTCCCCCTTTCTCTCTCTTTCTCTCTCTCCCTCTCTTTCACTCTCTCTCTCTCTCCCTTTCTTTCTCTCTCTCTTTCTCTCCCTCTCTGTCCTTTGTTGAGCGCATGACACACCTTCTTATTTTCAATTTTGTCTTGCAGGCTGTGACTTACGGTTTGTCCGGAGAAGACCCGCCATGACTCTTCCAATTATTGATGTGAATTTGAATTTGAATAAATTGATTATTCTTGGTATTCTAAGTTGTATGTCTGTTTTTCCTTTTTCGGACCACACATGGATGTTGGTTGTTGTACTTGTGCGACATCAGGCGGATTGTTGTGTTCATGAATTTGTAAGGTAGATGTGGAATATCTTTGTCCGGGGGGGGTGCCCGGGGTAGGGCCCCGGGGGAGGAGGTCCGGGGGGGGGTGGCGGGCCTGGGTGTGGTGGCGGTGGGTGTTGTGGCCCTCTTGGGGCTCCGAGCTGCATGATCAGTGGCTCCATGGCATCTGTTGTTCTTCTTGTGTGGCTGTGGGCCGGACTCCCTTTCATGGTGCAGGTTGTCGTCCGACTTAACACCAGGTAAGAGCAGGTGTTAATTCCCTGCTGCTAACGCGCCTTATCGCATGTTTTGTGATGTTATCGCCGATCTGGCTGGTCATTGGGAATGTTGCGTAGTGGTGTTTCCGCGGGTTTTTGCACGGGAACCCCTACTCTGCATCTCATTAGCGTTAGTTGCCGGTGTCATCCGTGGCAATGTTTTTTGCGACTGCTATCGCAGGAAAACAGGTGATATCTGCTGTTAGCACCAGCTTGTGAATGGTGCGATGAATTTATCGCCACTTTGGCTGCGATAAAGTGACGCTAACTCGGCGATAAGTCCTTGAGAATATGCCCCGAAGTATTATTTATTTCCGGGATTTCTGCCTTGCGGAAGGACTAGCAGTTCCAGCCCAGTATTAGAAATACAAAGAAGCCAAGTTGCAGCAGCTGTTTTGAAAGAGCTGCACCACACTGCCATCCTCAAATGATTTTGTTGTGTGAAGCAGATGTGGTGCATCCCTGTGCTCTAATCATAGCATAGTTTACAATAATACCATATGGTGCAACGTTTGCTTTCGAAGCTATTGGGATAACAAATGATATAAGGAAAGATCTGCAGGGTGCCAGGAAAGTACCAAAATACAGATGCTTGAGCAGAGAACAGTGTGGAGCAAGGTCTGGGCAAATGGATCACATACTGCAAAACATCCAGCAGGTATTATCTTTTAAATGTGTAAGTTAAGTGGGCTCTGTAGTTAATTTGTGCTGGTGGGTGCCAGTATTTGAGGGGATCGGTAGTCCCTCCCTTGAGCAGAAGCTTGAAAATATTGTTTTCGGCCTCTCTAGCCCAGGCTACCTTTTCTTCTAGGTACGCAACGGACTTTAATTGTCTCTAAGTGATTAAAAACTGACTTTGAGTTGAAGCTCTACATTGATTAATTTCAGAGCAACAGCTGTAAAATTTATATGGTAATCCATAAGGTAGCGACACATTCCTTGTTTTCATTTCACGTTTTACTTCACCTTGCATTCAGTAAGAGTATTTGATTTTCCAGTTTTTCGATAGTTTCTTCGTACAACATTAGACCCTTGTGTGGTGAAAACCGTTGCTACTAGATATCCAAATGAGTTCAGGCTGTGAGTGGGTGTTTATGACGGGGCGCGATTAAGAGTTCTAGGGTTGAGGCTGTAGGTAGTGCGAGTTTCTCACTGTTTGTATTAGTGAGTTGAGAGGGTGGTCAGACTACATGCTTCTTCAATCCTTGGCCTCTCTGCAGAGCACACATATAATAGCTTATTCTCCAGATAAATTCAAAATGAAAGGACCATCCCTATATGAACCATAACTCAACAACTGAGCAAATATAGATACATTTAAAATCCTACCCTAGATCCCACGTGCACAAGGGAAAAATTGGCACAAACTACCCGCTGACCACTGGATCCCACTAGAACAATGATGGCCTCCTTACACTAGAATAGCACAAACATGAACTGAGACCTACGAACCTCAAGGTTCCACAAAAAATACAAACAGGACAAATCACATCTGAAAGCACCTATGGAGCTATGGTTCTATCTGCAGGGCCTGTCCAACCTACACTCAACCTAGATGCAGCCGCGGCCCATGCAGGTATTTCAACGAACGATGGCGAGGGAAAACGAAATAAATAATTTTCTCTCGCCATCGTCCATCGAAATCCCCCCCACCCGGCCCCACCGCACCACTGCGCTTACCTGCACGGGCCGCAGCTGCCCAGGTTGCAAACCTGAAAGGCCTGTTACTGGACTCAAAACTTGAAATAGGTTGGCAACGCACATATGCGGACCTGGCCCAAATGACACTCAAAAACCTTTCAGGCAGTTAATCTGGTCCATGGACAGGAGACGCAGGTGAGGTAAGAGCAGTGGGACCGGGTTGGGGGGGGTTCGACAGACAGCCACGAGGGAAAATTAAATAAAGAATTCATTTTATCGTGTCGTCATCTGTCAAAATCCCCACCCCATCCGGCCCCACCGCCCCACATCTCTTACCTGCACGGACCACTGCTGTCCATGGGATGTCATAAATGTGAGCCCTCCCTACTAACATTGTCCAATCCACACCTTCTGTCCAGCCCCTATCCACTACACGCACTGAAGGTCTTTCATTTGTATTATCATCTTGGAAGTTGTTACGGATTTCTTAAATTCCAGTAATGTTTTACTATACCCACAGTTAAAAAAAAAAAAATCTTTTTATTAACATATGCTTCAAATAGAAACAATTCGATGTACATGTTGGGTGGTTTGGCATATCCAATTATACAATAATTTCCACATTTCACAGCTCCCAATAGCCCGCCTTTACAACCAACATGGTCTAGGGTAAAGTTTGCTTGTGCGATCCCTTTGTTATCCTTAAGCCATCCCTCATACTACTGCCCATTAGCTCCTATATTTTGCCTAGGCCCCCCATATCTTTTCCCATTTGCGTGGGCAGCCCCTGCTCTGATATATTGACTGCTCCGCCCGTTGACACCAATCCAAATAGTTTTTCCATGACTCCACTGTTTGGGCCTCCCCTGCACCCCATACTCGGGCAATGTTTCTTTTAGCCACTCCTCCTGCCAAGGTGAGCCAGATCTTGGCCCATTTCGGCCAGACTATCTCGCATGTCACTCCCAGGATATGCCATCTCGCTTCCACTGGGACCTGGGCACCCACCACCATTGTCATCACCTGGGCCAGTATCTTTGAATCTTGGGGCAGGACCACAATATGTGAAAGAATGTTCCCCTCTCGCCACAACCCCTCGCACACTCCTCAGACACACAATGTCCAATGCGGTACTGCACTGTCCTTGAAGCGTAGGACCCATGTAAAATACGGAGTTGAATTAGCCTGAATCGTACCCTTATAGCTTTTTCTCTGGGGCTCTGCAGGGCTTCAGCCCAGTCGTCGTCCTCAAGCAGAACCACGTCTGACTCCCAGGCCATCCTTAGGGGACCCATGCAGTCAGGGGAGTTATTTACTAGCTTCCTGTATGTGAGGGATATAGCACTATCTATCATTGGATCGAGTAGAAGTCTATCTTCGAGTGGTGTGTATTCCGGTAATGGATCCCCTTCCTTCAGGTGACACGTGATAATCTTGGTGAGTAGGTGTCAATGGGTGTTTTCTTGACACTGTGTATTTTAACTTTTTGTATTTAGATTTGAGTCTAAATGAATAAAGCCGATTACCGAGTGCCATTGAGCTACAAAATTTTACGGTATTTTGACCACATGGTGTCATTGTAAGCCCCTGCTGGGGCATATATGTAAGTTACATATTAATTAATTTCCTTACTTGTCTGGAACGGCTGTTGGTTATTTATGTTCCTGAATCCTTGTTCCCCTATGTGTTTTTTTGTCTCGCAGTACTGTGCTCTTCCCGACATTGAGCAGCATAAATCCTATGTAGGAATTGATCCGTCTCTATCTTTGGGTAAGCCATTTCTTAAATACTGTTTAGTCTAGATTAGACCTTTGTGTGGACTTCTGCCGTATGCATAGAACAACGGGAGGGTTATAGACATGATGTGGCTCCGCTTGTACCTCTGGAGGTGATTCTTTAAAGAAGGTATAAATCTCCTTTATTACTATATGGATGTCCTAGACGCTACAGGACACTGAAAGTATTTTAGTGTCTATAAGGATGTTCTGTACTTTGGTGAGGCTGGGATACACAGTCCCTGTTCGACATATCAGTTTTGAGACGCCTCATACACACATCAGTGCAAGGCGATGACATGCTGTCACACACCATCCCTATGCTCGCTTTCATTTTTGCTCTGTCTATCTCGCGGCTATCTGCCTCGCAGTCGTTTGCGTTGTACTTTGGAAGGTTTGCTTTTCCTCTTGACATTGTGACATCGGGACCAGTGTAACCAGCATTCTAGGCTTCCTGATAGAAAGCAGGTAGAGTGGTTATTTAGTTATGCTTCATTTTGTCCTTACCTTATATATTTTTCAGTCTTCTAATTCTTTTTATCTGTGTATTCTCTTTCGGGCGATTTTCTTTCTGAAGCCTTATCAAATGGCGGTGTCACTTTATTTTTGTCTAATTGCACAAGGTTGGCTGTGCTTTCTACTATTACAAGCATCCTGTGGGCTCACCTTCTTTGGATAATCTTTTCCTCTCCATGCTCTGTTATTAAAAATATTAGATGTATATGTACTGTATATTTATATTACGCTTTGTTGTTCCCACAGACTGGTTTTTTTAAACATCAAAAAAATTCAACTTATTTTGAGCCCCTTACATCGTACATCAAATTCCAGTGTACAACACACAGCTGGCCTGCAGCCACTGACTGATTGGTCCCCCCTCAGCGCCCTGATGAAGGAACCTGTTGTGTACATCACATTTCCGAAACGCGCGTCAGCGCATTTCTTTCTTTTTTGTATTTTATGTTGAGAATTTTGTATTGAATATCATTTATATGTATGTAATTGGGTATTGTCATGATGTTGTGCCCAGTCTTGGTATTTAAGCATCTGTACTGTCCCTTTTTGTGTTTTTTTTCTTTTTTCTTGTTGATGTGTACATTGTATTTCACCTTTCCTCATCTACCTCTTGGGGCTTTCTTTACGTTGAAATATTTATGATATTTTTATATATATCTATGACATCTGCAAATGAAGTTATAAAAATGAAGTTATAAAAATGATTTGTATACTTTTTTAATAATAAATCTTGATTTAAAACTTATCTATGGGACTTGTATATTCCTGGATGTACTACCATTTCCAAAAGTAAATATTAGGGAGAAGTTTTGTTGTTATTTAGTACGTTTTTCCCTGCTCCCTCCTCCCTACTATCTGTATTACCAGGGACCCTCTTGTAATTTTTGTAAACGCCGCCAGTGAGCCACATCCCCCTCAACCTGTCCAGCTGGCCATATACGTTTAACTGCATAAACTCCTCCTCCGACTTTGTAATCCATGTGCCCAGATATTTAAACGACTCCTTATGAACTTGCTCCTTACACGCCGACGTCAGAGCCGGGAGCTCACCCACCAGAGAGAATACCAAGGATTTGTCCTAATTTATATGGTATCCCGAGTACGCACCAAAGGTCTGTAGTATATAGATGAGTCTATGGAATGTTTGTCGAGGTCTGTGGGCATACAACAGAATGTCGTCCGCATAGAGGGAGATATGCTTTTCCCATCCCCGTCCTACGTCGATGCCTCTCACCAGCGGATCTCCCCATACCAAGGAGGCCAGCGGCTCGAGTGCCAACGCGAAAAGCATTGGCGAGAGTCAGCAGCCCTGTTGTGTGCCCCTGTGCAGTTTGAAGACTCAGGACACTGCCCCATTAACCCTAACTCGTGCCAGCGGGGCAGAATATAGGAGCCCTAACCAAGCCCGGAAACTTGGACCAAATCCCAGCCTAGCCAGGGCGGCAAACAGGTATGGCCATTCCATACTATCAAATGGCATGTGGGCATCGAGTGACAGAAGTGCTGCCGGTTTGTCCACTTGTTTTTAGACCATATGCATAACGCTGTATAGACGTCAGAGATTCAGCCTGGAGCTTCAGTGTGGCATAAAACCAGACTGGTCCGGGTGTATCAGGTATTGTATTACCAGGCTCAGTCTATTTGCTATTGCCTTTGCCAACACCTTAGCCTCGAAATTCAGTAGCGAGATGGGTCTATAGGAACTACAGAGATCATGGGGTTTTCCTTTCTTTGGGATAACTACTATGGTTGCCGTCCTCAGATCTACCGGCAGTTGGCCCTCTGCCTTTGCCACTTGAAACATATTGAGCATGTGCGGGGCAATTCCTCCCCCCCCCACGCACTTGTATAACTCTGTGGGAAACCCATACAGGCTCGCTGCCTTTTCAGACTGCAGATCCCTTATGGCACCTTCTATTCCTTCTATGGTCAGATCCGAGTCAGCCGCCTCCCTTTCCTCTGCACCAAGCGTCGGCAGCGCCATATCCTTTAACAATTCATTGCAGTCCTTTTCCCCTCTTTCGGTCTGTGATTGATAAATCCCCTCATAATACTTAGCAAATGCCTTAGCTATATCTGCGCCTGTCCCCCGCTTTATGCCCTCTGAGGTCTGGATTTCAGAGACCCAATCGCGACTCCTATCTCTTCTTTCCAAACATGCGATTAATTTATTGGCCTTGTCGCCTAAGTCATATATGCGCCTTTGCGTTGCTATTGCATGCGTACGGGCCGCGTTTTCTTCCAGATCTCTGAGTTCTTTTTGCTCGAGCTTAAGTGCGTGTTTACGTCCGCTACCATCACCGGGATCCGACCCCATCTCTAATTCAAGTTTCGCTATCTTTTGCTCCAGACTATCACACTGCGCGTGTTTTTCTTTGCGCTTAGCCCCGGTTGCAACCTGTACAAAATCCCTGGCAACCACTTTATATGCCTCCCAGAGTATACTATTTGACTGCACAGAGCCCATGTTTTCTGCAAAGTACTGTTCCGTGCGTTCCTTGAACCGTTCCTTAAACTCGTGCTCTCTAAATAGATAGGGGTCCAGCCGCGGTGAGAGAGTCCAGTCCCGCACCGGGCCATGCATAAGCACCTCAACCGGTGAATGGTCCGATATCCCTCAGGCCCTATGGCACTCTCCCTGAAAGAGTCCAACCGAAGTGGTATGCATAAAAATGTAATCTAGCCGCGATCCACTTCCATGCGCCGCTGAGATATGGGTATATTGTCTTACAGCAGGGTTATGCCTTCTCCAAAGATCCACCAGCCCTAGCGCATTTGCGAAGGCGTTCAGCGGCTCTGGCCCCCCGACTTTATGGGGTTGTGTGTCTCGGTCTAATTCTGGTGACATCGTCTCGTTCATATCACCACCCAGAATCAAAGTAACCACGGGCATTTCAAGTATTAATTTGCTAAGTTCTGGAAATGTTGCCCCGTGCAGCCTTGGAGGTATATACAATGAGCATATGTTTAGGGTTCGACCCTCCCACACGCCCAACAGCGCGACATACCGTCCCATGTGATCGCACCATGTGCGGTTTAGCACTAGTGGTTCCGTGTTCTTGATTAATATTGCTGTACCCCTAGAGCCGGGTGTAAACCCTGCATGTATCAAAAGTGTGTACCCAAAACGGTTGAGTGCTAGGTATTTGTTGCCTTTCGTGTGCGTCTCTTGGAGGAGTACTATGTCTGGTGAGTGTCTATGCAAATATTGTAGTACCATAGTCCGTTTAATTTTGTCCCCCAGACCATTCACATTCCACAATATCACCTTCAGTTTTTTAACTTGTTGCATGGCTCTCTGGGAGTTGTGTGTATCGAGTTGCCCCCTCCCTTCCCTCCCCTTCAGTCTGCCTCCACCTTCCCATGTGGACCAGTATGCTACCTTCTGTCCCAGGACCTGGACCCATATTGTGAGCATATCGTTTCTGAAGCATACATAACAAAACTTTATAAAATAGAACCCCGGTTGTAAATCCCCCCCTCCCTGCTACCCTGCATTGTAGGTCTAAAACTACCCACATCCCCAACTAGCAGAGCGCCTGTCGCCCAATGAACAGTCAAATAGTGCAAGGGCTGCCGGGCGCCGCCTCCCTTGACCCCCCAGAGGCCCCAGACCAGCCCATGTCCATCAAATTTAGTTGGGGTGCGCTTTCAAGTTCATTGTCCCAGCGCGGCTATATATCTTACGTACCTGCCTGCATCGTCAAGCATAGCTTCTCACATACCAAATACTTTCCTGAACCTTCAACACTTCACCTTTGTTTTCCAATGTCTTTTCGGCTGTGAAACTGTCCACGTTACTTTCCTGGTTTCTTAGTTCCTACTGTTGGACTCACCGAGCGTGAGCCTCTGAACCGCTTTTCACTGTTTTCTTATTCTTCTTGCCAGCTTGGGGACTCCAGGTTGTGGTCGCGATCTCCTCTCCAGTCTCCCCCCTGTTGCTGGGTGTGTTTCTGGGATCGCCCCTTTTCCAACCAGCTCTGCACTTCTGATGGAGCTGTGACGTACCAGGACATGCCATTGTCAATCACTCTGAGTTTTGCTGGGAAGAGCATCATAAACTTTATTCCCTTCTCTCTAAGGGTGCGCTTAACCCAGTCAAAGGTGCGCCGTTCCTGCTGTACCCTCAGGGTAAAGTCTGGGAAGAATCTCAGGACCGTGTTTTCATAGAGGAGATCTCCGTGCACCCTAGCTGCCTGTAGAATGGCGTCTCGGTCCCTGTAGTTTAGGATTCTGGCTATGATTGTTCTGGGGGGCGCCCCTGGCTTCGACGGAGGGACCGGGGCCCTGTGAGCCCTCTCCACCGTGAAAAAGGTTGATAGTCTTTTCAGCTTAAGGTGGTTTACTATAATGTCTTCTAGGAAGAGGTCCATACTCGGGCCCTCCGCCCCCTCCGGAACCCCCACCACCCTGATATTGTTCCTGCGGGCCCTCCCTCTTGGTCTTCCAGCTTTGTGTTGATGAGCCAGTTGTTGTACTCTTTCTTCCAATTTCCGTGTGGTGGATTGTAGTTCCGTAATGCTTGTTTCGGCCGTGGTAACTCTCTCCGAGGTCTTATGCATGTCTGCTCATATAAGGTTCGTCTCTATCGTGACCTTGTCAATCTTTGTCTCTAAGGTCATACCCAGGACTTGAATGACTGCCATTATTGCTCCGAGAGAGGGTTCTGCTGTTCCCTCCTTGTCGCCATTTGCTCCTTCCTCTGATGTTGGTTGCCGCGGGACCGCGTATTTATCCAACTAATTGGATTGTAATGATGGAACCCCTTTCGGCTTCATTATGGTGGGATTCACGGCTTCCAGGGACCTGTGCTGGGATGGTGCTCTTCATCCTTATATCTCCCTTTCACCTTTACTCCAGTCCCGCAGCCGGATTTCCAGTCCCCCCGCGCGACCTGCTCATCTGCCGCTTGAGTAATCTTAATGCACCAGAGGGTCTTTCCTTTGCCCCTTCTGTAGCCTCGTAGTCTACAATTAATAAGTACTTGATGTTCTTTAAACAGTGTCACCCCAATCGTTGTGTATTTATATGGCTCCTGCATCAAAATCTTTAGGGAGGGGGACCCTTCCCAATCCCCTTAGTCACAGTGATTTACTTTTGGGTCGACTTGTGCTGTGGCCCCGATTGCCTCACGCATCAATCTTGGGATGGGGTCCTCCCTGCTCTTATTCCTGGTGTGGTGTGTTGTTTGCCCCAGGCTCCCCCTTTAGCATTGCCGCATACACATGGGGCCCCTCCCTGTCCATGAGTTACTGCGATTACCTCCTGGGGTGTAGGTTTCTTTGGCCAAGCTGTTTGCCGATCCACCAGCAGCCCGTTAATGGCACCAACTTGGGGGGTACACCTCTGCCGCCCAGACCGCTCAGTCTGGGCACTCGTCGCCTGTGGGCACCCGCACTGCCGATCTCGCTGTATGCGTCCCCCCAGGGGTCCGCTGTCTCGTGGTTCTCACCACCACCTCCCTTGGGCTGCATTCTTTGTCGCTGCCGCTCACCTCTGCCGAGCGTCTTCACTCCTTACCAAGCGGGAGCGGCAGACCGTTGCAGGATCTCTTGAGCCTAGCCTGGACGGCTCACATCTCGGTTTGATTGTTTCACCTTCACGCGGTCGGGATTACGACGCCGCCCTGGGTGTGCTAAACACGGGGCACCGCCCAACGCCTCTGTAGCTCTCCGAATCCTCTGGCTGTGCAGGCCCGTTGCTGTCCCACTCACTTATTTCGCGATGCAGGCCCCACCGCCGGTCGCCAGACCCTGGGTTACTTTTCTTCATCGCTGTATGTTCGGTTCAGGGACCGCATCCGCCGGATTATGTACGGATTTTCCAGGCTTTGGTAGAGGCCCCTGAGGAGCACTCACTCTATGCTGCCATCTTGACTGGCGCCAAGCCACGTCCCCCCATATGCACAGTTTTTATGTATTGTCTTACTGCATTTTAACGTTAAATTAATCTTAGCTCCAGGAGGGTCACCCTCAAGGGCTATCCCTCTAACATCACACAATTTGCACTAGGACTTATTCTAAGTACTTTAGAGCTTATACTGGACTGCTGCATGGCCACATAACATGTTATTACTTTGTAAAGATTTTTATGGTTGTCTACTGTTTGTAAGTAACTATGCTAATAAACTTGACTTGACATTTGAAAGCGCCCAGCAACAAACTGGAACCGATCACACTTCAACACGTGCACCTATCTATACTGCAACCTATCGACTTTTCGCAGTCCTCAAAAACTTTGTGGCTTATGGTCCTCCCGGGATAAGAAAAACTATGTTGCTCTTGAAATAATAAGCTTGCCTCAGAATAATTAGTGACTTTGGGCTCACCTAACCAACGTAAATATTTTGACACAGACATTTACCTTTTATAACTAACATAAGAAATGTTGCATAATCTCTATTGTATTTGTAAAGCGCTCTGACACCCTTTGTGGGGTAATAGTCCGTGCTTTATAAAGACCTTCAAACAAATTAAAAATACATATATGCCAATTTAATTAGCATTTTCTTTAAGAGCAAGTGAAAGAAGTACACAGCAGGTCAAAATATTGACAGCTCAAAAGGAACAAATGGTGTGCCAAAACACAAAGAGGAAAGAATTCCTAGTTACGTCTCTTTGGTCATTCAACTTTTAGAGGCCTCCCACCTTTTTCATCCCATGTAAGGCACAGGGCACTTTAAGGCAGGCATTCATGGTACGCACTTTGTGCCAGTCGGATACACTTCTCGTGATATCAGAGACTGGGAGTGCGAGGGCCAGTGTCGCACTACCACTTAGTCTTTTATTGGTGCTGTGACGCCCAACTGTCACTGCCATTGGCTGGTCGCCACTGCCTGCACTTCCTGATATAGCTCAGGTAGCATGAGAATGGGCCATGCATGCGCACTTGCAAGTGGCAGAAGATAAAGACCACTAAATTATGGCTCCTTCCTTGTGCCGTGTACCATGGGCCACCCAGAGGTAGGCGTTGTCTGAGCCAAGCCTCGCAGCAGCCAACGACCACTACTCAGATTTGGACTAGATAACGGGCTGAAAAGGTCTGTCAGTGCATATTTGCACCTTGATTACAATGTGTTACTTTGTGCTGTATGTTATGCTATGATGTTTTATGAAATATTATGGTGTATTAATGATATGTTCCACTGGTATGAGGCTCCATAAAAAACAACATGGTGCTGAAATTGGCCCAGCAGAGAGACTGCGCTCCTGGAAGTGTCTGTACGCAGAATGCACTTTGAGGGTATTAATATAGAGAGCTGTGGTCTATAGGCCACTCCAGTCCGATAGGCCCAGAGAGAACAGGTGACCTTTTAGACTTTTCCTCCAAAGAAGTGGGCTCTGAAGTGGGCTCTGAGCAAAAATTGTTTGAGCGCCTGGGGGTCTCCAGAGGCACAGCAATATCTGGGACATACAGGAGAACCTCATGCCTAGGGCTGACAAAAAAGAAAAACACTTTTTTTGAGTTAGAAGGGAAGGATGCTTTACCACAAAATCACTAGAGTGCAGTACCCATTACTGCCGTTCCTGGTTACTGCATCGACCTTGTGTATGGAGAAGAAGCGAGTGAAGACCCCCCCTCTTTCTCTCCTCACAAAAGGTTGGTGCAATAACCAGCAATTCCTGTTCCGATTATTGTGCTGCACCGACCTCATACAGGAGAGTGCAAATACTCTCTTTCTTTGTCTGCATGAGGTCTCTGCAGTAACCAGTATTGCCAGTACTAGATACAGTATTGTGCCAATCTCATATAAGGACAGAAATTACAGGGGCCCTGTGTTCTCTTTCTCTTCCTGTATGAAGTGGGTGCAGTTACCAGTACTGTCAGTACTGCTTACTGTAGGGAGAGAAAAATGTTTGCCTTCACCCTTGTGTTTCCTGAACCTGTTTTTGTTTGCTTTTAGGACTCAGCACACTTTATCACTACTAACCAGTGCTAAAGTGCTTGTGCTCTCTCCTTAAACCATAGTAAAATTGGTTTACACCCAATTTGCCTATTTAATTTACTTGTAGTCCCTAGTAAAGTGGTACTAAATATACCCAGGGCCTGTAAATTAAATGGTACTAGTGGCCCGCAGCACTGATCGTGGCACTCAATTGAGTAGCCCTTTAAACATGTCTCAGACCTGCCATTGAAGCCTGTGTGTGCAGTTTTTAAACTGCAAAGCCAGCCTGGCAAAATAAACCTTTTCCAGACAAAATATTCCTTTTTAATACATATAGGTCACTCCTAGGGTAGGCCGTACACAGCCCAGGAGGGATGCAGTGTATTTAAAAAGTTGGACATTTTTGTTTATGTTTTATATGTCCTTGTAGTGAAAAACTCCACTACTGCAAGGTCTACCTCTCTCATAGGATAACACTGGGTTGCCTTATTACATTTAATAAGTGATTACTTCATTTGGGAACAGGTGCACAGGTTGAGTTTGGTGTCTAAAGAATCGTAATTAAAAGCCCTTTATAATGGTAAAGTCAGATTTTTTGTCACAATTCTGAAAATGACACTTTTAGAAAGTTATCATTTTCTTGTCCTAACCATTGGGTGCATGCAGTCTGATCCCGGGTCACATGACTAGGTGTAGCTGGCAGTTGGTCTTTGTGTATTGCTCCCAGACAGAGAGACAAAAGAAGATAGGTTGTCAGGATGGGCCACTGTATGTTAACAAGGGGAAGGAGCTGTCACCTACCACACTTGCATACCACAAAGTTTCGGCCAGATCACTCTCATCAAGGGTTTGTCACTAGTCTTTTATGACCCCAGAGAAGCTGGGGCCATGACAGGGATGCCTGACACCCCAGGGGGTGAAACCTCTAGAAGTTTCCTCTACTTCAAAGTGAGCACCAGGTATAAGATCCCACCTCTTCAGTACACTTCTGGAACTAGGACTGATGCCTTGCTGCCCTCTTCCCGGGGAAGAAGGACTGGACCTGCATCTCTAAACCCAGGACCCCAGAATGACTCCAAGGGCTAGTTGGCTGGCCGCCTGATCAGAAGCCTCAGGGATAAAACATGCTTCCAACAACCTTAAACCGAGCACCTGGACTTTGTCATCTGTGAGCCCTGCCTTCCCAAGAGGATACCATGCCAGATTTGCACTTCTGGAAGTGGGTGTGAAGGTGCTCTGCCAGCCCATCTGTGGATCCAGCAGAACCGACACATCTCCTCTGCAGGGTGGAGCATCTTCCGCAGAACCAACTCATCGCCTTTGCTGCTCGATGCAGTGCCCTCAGAACCTATGCATCGCCTCAAATTACCTAACACAAGGGCTTCACATCGTCCTTTGCAGCCAATCAGAGCCAATGCATCTTCATTAAAGGACAACGCCTCACCCAACACAGCACATCGGAACCACTACTGCTCGACGCATCTCGTCACCCAGATCTCGATTGCCTCCACTGCGCGATGCATCTTGGATACGGGACTCTCCATTTCTTCGTAACTAGGATTTAAGATATTTTTGGGGCTAACTGTGTCCCTGTAGCCAGCATGCTCCATCACGGCCGGCTTGAACTTGTGACTTTGTCCTTCTCCAGCACAACCAGATCACCACAGTTGGCACTTTATGCTTTCTGGCGCTATTTTCACTTAAATCTTTAAATTTGCATATCACTGGTTCTACTGATTGGATTTTTGTTGTTCTGATCTTGATTTATTTATTAAAATGCACTATATAGTTTTCTAAATTGGTGTTTGATCTTTCTTGTGTTTTATGTTTACTTTATTACTGTTTGAAGTGCTGCCTAATTTCTTTACACGTTGCCTCTAAGTTAAGCCTAACTGCTCTGTGCCAAGATACAGACAGGTTCATTTGTGGTTTGCTTGTGACTTCACCCTGACAAGGATTGTGGTTGCTGCTTGAGTAGGATTTCACCCCCCTCAACAGCAACCCAATTTCTTGCATGCATGCACTCTCTTTCTCTCTCTGCACATGGTCCGTGACATTAACGCTACTAATTACTGTGCTGCCCTGATGTCATGCAGGGAGAAAAGGAGAGTGCAGACACTCTCTCTCTCTCTCTGCATGAGGTCTGTGCAGTAACTAGTAACTAGTAACCAACCTCAGATAGGGACCCAAATTACGGGGCCCCTGCATCTCTTTCTCCTCCTGTAAGGAGTGGTGTGCAGTAACCTGTACTGTCAGTACTGGTTACTGTAGTGTATTAACCTCTTGCAGGGAGGGAAGGATAGTGCGGGAACTCTCTTTCTCTCTATGCACAAGGTCAATGACATTACCAGTAATACTTACTGTACTGCAGTGACCTCATGGAGGGAGAGAGAATACAGGGCCGTTGCACTCTCTTTGTCTACCTGCAAAAATTCAGAGCAGTAATCAGTACTGCATAGACTTGGGTAGTGATGGTGCTGATGTACTGTTGATGGTCCTTGCAAGGGGAGCACAGTCCTCAACTGCATTCTCTAGCTGTAGAGAGAATAATACAAAAAATGTAATTATCAGTGGTTGAGATCAGTTCAAGAATTACACCCTTTACTTTTAACTTTCTTCAGTATGACATCCTAAGTGATTCGTGCATAACCAGATGTATATTTTCTGATCATTGTGCCTTAGGACTCAAGGTACACCCAACAGAAGAGGCTCAAGTAGGCAGAAACTGACCTGGGGTTGCTTATGTTCATGTTCAGAGGTGACTTAGCCTGGCACTCTGGGCTGGATTTTTCCTATTGGGGCGGGACCATGACTGATTTGAATATGGCTGGTTCCTTTCTGGGGATGTGGCATGCTGCGCAAAGGAAAGATGGACTTGGATGCAGCTCGAGTAAATTACCAGTGGCTGAGATTAATTCAAGCATTCCATTCATCACTTTTTTTGTTGTCTTCTAGTTGTAGAGGGCGCATGTGTGCTTCATGAAGCATATTTGCCCCACCAAGCATTTTAGAGGTGGAATCAAATATGAAGGCAAGGGGAGAATGTTTTGACTCTGCTACAGTGTGACATATTATACACAGTAGTACATGGCTATGAAGGTTCCTGGGAAGGTTTCTCTAGCATTATTTCTAATGGTGATTTAGAAGACTATTCTAATCTACATGTTTTTCTATGTGCAAGCTCTATCTCTCCCTACATGAAGTCTGTGTCGTCATCACTACCAGTAATGGTTACTGTACTGCGCTGACCTCATGCGGGGAGAGAGGGGGTGCAGGGCTCCTGTGCTCTGTAACTGTGTCTGGTCTGGCTACTGGCACTAACATGATCTCTGCCCTAATTGGTCCCAGCCCGAACTAATGTGCATTTATAGTACTGTGACTTCAACCTAAGAAACTCCTTACATGCAGTGTTCACCCAGTACACTGGGACCCACATAAGTGCTGAACAGGTACCGCATTTCTAAATTGCGCTACAGCCATTTCCGTCCTAATAATTCACAGGTGTATGGAGGCATTGTAAACCTTTCTGCAGCCCAATAAGCCAGCACAATAACTAACGCATAGCTCTGCCAATGTATCTTATTTCTGATCCTCTGCTGATACTTCCTTCCAGTACTATAACTCACATACAGTTGTAGAATTGTAAGTATGCATGTATTGGTATTTCTATAGCGCAAACCTAGCCAAAAGGCAGCGGAGCACAATAAAGGGTCAAAGACAAGCATAAAGTCAATGAGTGATAGGAGAGAGATCTGTTTTGAGGAAGGTTAGAGCATTATGAAGAGATGGGTCTTCAAGTCTTTCCTGAATTATAGCAGCATCGGGGTGGTCCTGATGGATACAGGGATGTTGTGACAGATCAAGGGTGCATAAACTAAAACAGCCTGCTTTCTTGCTTTTTCTTAATTACACTTCTTAATCTACAGTCTGATGGTGCCATAGCTGCAGTGTACGACCAGACTACAAGCGATGGCGAGCTTGTCTGCAAGATATGCCAAGGTGCTTGTCATGATGGCTATGTGAATGATGCAGCTGGATTTTGAAGATAGTGCAAGTCGGCAATTCTGTTTTGCTGCACACCGTAATATTTCAGTACTGCTTCTTCTCCACCAGATATACGTTTCTTAACACATTTTAGGGCCCCAGAAATCATAGCTTCATCCGTCTGTCAGTGGGGAAATTGGTACATGCGTTCTATTGTGGGTTCGCAGCCTCACACACATTGTTACAGACTCACCAGAGCGAATTATTTTAACGTAAGAGTAGACATCATGTTCTAGAACCATATAACAGAACGTCCAACATAGGTCTAGGAGGGTTAGATCCTTGAAAGATTTTGTAGGATACCTTTTGACTGTGTAAATGAGTCCTATTTATGGTAATTGTATTTAAATGTCTCTTATAAGGACATCCTGAACATCTGAAATCTGCCATAGAGTTGGAACTCCTACACCTACGTTGGGCACCACTGCCGTTTGGCATCTGTACTATCATAACACTTGCAGTCCTGATACCGAGCACAGAGCAGCCAGCATTGAGCACAACCTGCCAGAGGGTGAATTACTCTTGGTGTCGCCAGCACAGTTACTCATTCCTAGCTTTGAAGAGGCCACCTTCCACTTGCCATAACCTCAATGGCCTCTGCACGAGGCGGTAAAACTGCCACATCATTAAAATGTTGTTGATTTAATGAGAAGATTGCCTGATATTTGGAGATAACCCAGAGAACAGCTAAGCTATATATTTTACCAGTCGCCTACTGCCACTAAGGCCCCACACAATCTAACAGAGGTGGGAATCCTGTTCTCAGCACAGTGCTGATTGCATAGCGACATGCAAATAGCTGCTCACAAGAGCACCTGGGCTGTAGAGAGCAGGTAATGTTTAGCTCTCCTCGTTTTCATCTGCATCATAGTGTTGATAGAGGGCCTTTCAGCATCCCTGGAGCCGTGCCACCCACAGGATGGGTACTCCTGCATGAAATCTGAGTTCTTCCTCCATGTCATTACCATGCCCCAACCTAGTAATACGGTGATACTGTCCTCAGCCACTGCCTGCCCCTGCTGTCTCTTCATAAGAGGTGATGGAGCAGGGTAAATGAAAAAATGTTAACCTCCTAATATTTACGTTAAATATTTTAACACACAGGTTCGTCTTAGTGAATAACCAACCATGTATGTTACATGTAAAGGGTTAAAGGTAACACGCTATATATGTGCAAACTAATTTACTTACAATTGTTAACGTGAATAACATAAGTCTGACAATTGCGTACTAATTAAAATAATAAATGCATGATTTGTGCTTGGAAATAAACTGTGTAGTGGCAAAACAAAGCGTTGGTAAGTAAGGGATGGCTTTATATGTCGCTTTTGCTAGGTAATACCTAATTGGGGTACGTAGAATGACGGGAGGGAAACGAAAAGGCTTATATTCTTTATTCTTAACTCTGTTTTGTTTATCTTTATAATAGTGCGCTTAGGCCTGTTGAGCAGCGAAATAAAATGGCCGCCATGAGTTAGAGTACGCAGGCGCGAGAGGGGTTACGAAAGAAAGAAAGGCCGTGAACAAGAGGGATCATGTGATCATTCCAAAAACCTAGGATGGAAGCGTGGTCAAGGCTGTGATGACCTTATCGCATAAACGTGTGCCAAAGCAAGACAGCAAAAAGCGTGAGAAGTCGCAGTGAATAAATGAATGGACAATAAACTGACCGACTGAAAAGTATCAGAAAAGGATACAGTTTGAAAACCATGAACTAAGGGATAATGTCATGAACCCGTGATAAACGACAAAAGTATGAACTTGTCACAAAGAACTGGTTGAAACAAGGATATTCATAATGAGATGTATACTGACCCGAATGGACCAATTAGAGAGAATCTCGCCATAAAGATGTAACATTTTCACTTAGTAAGCTAGTATTAGGGTATAAGAAGACCTACTCTTAGAGGGGAGGGAGTTAGCTGCTGTTGCCGTTTTTACGAACTGATGCTGCGGCTGCTGCTGCTATTTTATATTTTTGATTGAGCATGAGACGCTGATATTGGAGAACCTTTTTAATCCTAATAGATTTTTCCATTTAAAACATTAGACTTTTATTTTTAAAATACTAAAGGGGAAAGGAACGAGAAGGCCTGTTTTTCCAGGACAGATAGATAGATCTTTCGGGAGTTCTTGCTGTGACGAACTTTATTTTTCCATCTAATAGGTATGCATTGCGATTTCAATTTATTCTTATAATGATGCTAAATGTAATAATCTGAATAATAAATTTGAAACTTATTCATGCTTCTAAACTTTATATAAACTTTATTATCTTTAAAACAATGAGTCAGTGGTTCTTTAGCTCAATGATAAATGTAAATGTTTAAAGGTTTATAGTGGTTGAGCTGGTCTTAATCACCATCAACTGATTCCTACTAGTTGGTCCATCGACCAATGAGCGGAATACCTTAGAGCTTGAGAAGTGTAATGTCGTCTTTATAAAAAGGTATCCCGTCTCCTTCCAGCATATCATTTAACTGTTTTTCTCCTAGGTAAGAACGGATGAAATCCAGGGAATAAATGAGTGAGTGAATGTATATGCTGTGTTATGGGCCCCGCCGTCATATGGATATAGTTGTGTTTAAGAGGAATATTTGCACCTGGACGTCCAAAGACATATAGGAGAAGAAATGTTATTGATAGCGCTGGATCAGATTTCTTGGTAGCAGAGTTATGGTTACTATAGATTAGTTTGGTGATTATTGATTATTGATTATTTCATGTCTAACATTCTATGTTGAGTCGCGTTATGTTATATGTAAGTCAAAGTTTTAACACTTCCGGGAAGTAGGAAGTGGAAAACGTGTGGCAAGAGAAGTCACATGGAATAGTGCATTGTCTGAGTTCATATTGGTGATAACACAAGTTGTGTTATGATAGGGACATTTTCTGTATAAAAGGTGTGTGAGTGAAATAGCAACCGGTTTTCTTGTGAAACTCTGGCCTTAATTCTCAGGAGCAGTGTAGTCTCCGCATGTGTTTTATCCCCAGAGAAACGGGTTTACTCCTTGCTTGAAAGAAGGGTAGGGTAGAGGGAAGTGCTACACTTATCGAATGAAACTGTATTCTTGCGAGCTAGAATAAACTGTCACTTTTGTTTAGCGAAATCAGACAATGGAAATGTGTTTTAATGTTGTAAACTAACAAAGAATTGTTGAAAAGTAAATTGCCGATAATTTTTGTAAAGGAGGGGTCAGGAGCAGAACTGACGTAGACAAAAGCCGCGCTGGGATTGGACAGTGCGCTAGTCATACAGAACTGACGTAGACAAAAGCCGCGCTGGGATTGGACAGTGCGCTGTCATACAGAAGCAGCTCTGATTGGAGCGTTGGTGTGAGTCGCGCTGGGATTGGTCAGATAAACCAGTGACGTAGAAGCTTAGGATTGGAGCGTTGGTGTGAGTCGCGCTGGGATAGGTCCGAATAACGCATAGAGAACAGTGTTGAATCGCGGACTTTTGAGAAGGGAAAGAAATTGTGAATCATGGCTTATTATGAGTATGGTAGAGAGAAAACGTCGTGGATGTCTAAAGTTAAGAACTTTTTTAAGAAGGACAAAAAGGTAGTGACTAGAGAGGGACAAGTAATTCCTCCGCCGAAGTCACCAGCTTCGCACATGATGCTGAAATACGGATATCATACCTGCATATGGTTAGAAAATTGGACTAAATATACTAAAAATGATGGAGCATTGGCTTTTCCTGAGAATGGTTCATTTAGTGTAGCTGTACTTCGGAATTTGAGAGAGAAAATGGCAATGCTTGAACCTAAACCTAGACCGACACAGTTTGAAGCATTAAGTGAATGGGAAGATGAGATGTATGAACGAGAAAGATTCAGAGGATTAAGAAATCATGAGTTTGTACCCGGAAGGTTGTGGGGAGTGAATCATGAGGACAGTATAAAGCGTTGGAGATATGCTAATATGACAGGAGGTTTGTTTCCGGCTTTTACAGTTGAGGAAGAAGCAAAGAGAAAGTGTACAGAGAAAAAGAAACATGTGGTTACTGAAAAGTATGGGTATGGTGGTAGCGAGACAGAAGATGAATTGCTGGAAGATATTCTAAACAGAAACCCACCTCCATACCAACAGAATTCTGCGGTGGTGACACCTAATGCACCGCCAATGGAAACTGGGAGGAATAAAAATCCAGAACGAGGATATGAGATAAATAGGTCACAAGATCAGTTGAAAACTCCACAAAATGAGAAGACAGAAAGTGACAATACAACTGAATTGGCAAAAACCACAAGAGAATTAACTGAAAAGATAAGAGAATTAACAATGAATATGGAAGCTGTAACTGTACCAGTAACGATAGGTCCAGTAATACCAGTTTTTGAGAATCAGAAAATTGAAGAGCATTCTTTAGTCATTCCTATGAATTCACACTTGCAAAGAAGGAAAGAAGGGATGGAATTAGACGGTGAAGGTGCAAGAAACTTGGTTAGTACATATAGACCAAGCCCACCTACTAATTTAACGATAAATGAGAATGAGTTTAGGAGAATACCTATGGTAACTGAGTCTGCATCAGAGACACCAGAAAGAAGTAAAAATTGGATAGAATTAAATAGTACGCCTGTAGGTCCGACTCCAGATGAATTGAATGAATGGATGAAAACTCTAAAAACGAAAGAGATAGAAACAAAACCCTTAGATGTAATTAGGTTAAAAATAGACATGGAAGAATTGATTTTAGGGACAATTGGCACAGAAAAACTGAAATCTTATCAGGATGACGAAATTATGTTCTTATGCAAGAGCATTACATGGAGAGCTAGAAATGTACATGACGCATTAGAAGAGACAGCAAATGAACTAGGAGTGGAATTTGTAAAGGTAAGAACATTGCAGAAACCGTATAGAGTAGATTTTTGCGAGAAAGATATAGAAAATTTGAACACATCAGGAAGATTAACCCAAATAAAAGAATTAATTGTTTTACTGAGGAAATGGGGTGATGTGGATAGATGGAGAAGCAGATGGACTAAAAAGAATGAGAAAGTGACAGACAAAGCGTCTTTGGCTTTTGCAGTAACAGACAAGGAATCAATTGTAAGGGAGTACCCGATGAGAGAAACTCCAGGAGGTAGTTATGTGCATGTCCCATGGTCTAGACAGGATATATTGTCATTTACGAATGATTTTCCAAAATTGAGAGAGAAACCAATAGAATGGTACAGACAAGTGGAGAGATTTGTTAAAGTTTCAAAGGTGTTATGGATAGATTTGGATGGATTGTTTGATATAGTAGTGCCAGCTGATTTGTGGACAGAATGTAAGATTACAATTGATTGGCCAACTGTAGAATATCCAAGAGATACTAAAACAGGAGCGCCAGGACCAGAAGTGATGAGAAAATATGATCAAGTAATTACCTTTTTGAAAAATAAGATTCCACCCAAAGAAACGGATTGGGTAAAAATAGACAGAACCACACAGGAAAGCAAAGAATCAGTACACGCATACTACGAGAGGCTACTGTTAGTTTTCAAACAGTATAGTGGCTATGAGACACTAAATGAGAAGGATATGAGTCATTTTATATATAGATTTGTTTATGGGTTGAAACCAGAGATAAGTGAAATGATTAAACAGCATATGATTTTTTGGCAGAATAGCACAGTTGATGAAGTTTTGAGGTATGCTAAATATTGTAGTGATGATATTGAGAGCAGACAGCGTAAATTGAAAGAGAAAGCAATGTGGGCACAAGTGAAAGTTGCAGAGAAGCAAGAAGCTCAATTGAGTAATCCTGTTAATGAGGCAGGACCGACTAGGTTTAAACCAAATATAGGTAAAAGAAAAGGTCAAGTGAGCATAGAAGAGGCAAAGAAAAAGTGGCCATGCCACAACTGCGGAAAGTTAGGGCATTGGAGAAACGAGTGTAAATTTCCTCCAAAACCTAATACGGAAAATCAATCATTAAATCCACAGGTGCAGAGTGAGGTAGTTACCCAACAAAGTCAGGTGCCACAACCACCACTTCCCAAGAGTGTTAATCAACAGAAATACAGTGCAGAAACAGGATTCTACGGAGGAGAGCAGGTAACACAATTGCCGCGCGCAGCTGCCATATCTCAGTACTGGCTACGACAGGATGGTGATGAGTCGGATGAAAGTTTATGACGGTGCCTAGGAGAGGAGGAAGAGTGCGTGCTTGGCGCAACTCTAGAGGTAGATCAAGCAGGTCCATTTGTGGATGGAGAAGTGAATGGTGCAAATGTAACATTCCTTGTGGACACTGGAGCTACCCGTTCTACTGTTAGGTCAGTGGAAATTCCAAACCTTCCTCTCTCAGGTGAACATATCCAAGTAGTGGGTGTTTCGAATCAACAAATTAAGGTGCCTCTTACTAAATTAGTGGAGGTAAAAATTGGTCCATTTAGTGAAATGCACCGATTTGTGGTATGTGATTGCAGTCCTGTGAACCTATTAGGACGCGATTTGCTTTGCAAGATGAATTGCACCATCTATTGTACGCCAGATGGAATTGCATTTCAGACCCCAGATGAAGACGTATTGTATAAAATGACAATGGTAAAGTTAGAATCAGAAGGGAACGATTTATTTCCCATATTTGATGTAGAGAAAATCCCAAGTGAACTGAAAGAAACAGTGAAACAGGAAGTGTGGGACTTCATGGGAGAAGATATAGGGTTAATGAAAGAAGTAGACCCTGTTAAAATTTCTGTTAAAGAAGGAACGAGTTACCCAAATACGCCCCAGTATAAATTGACACCAGAAATAATTGAAGGAATAACACCAGTAATAAACAAAATGATTGAGCAAGGGATTCGGAGAGAAATAATGAGCAGTCCATATAATTCGCCTGTAGGAAGGTGGAATCTGACTATATGGTTGCCCCCACTTTTTTCCTGGTGTTTTGCTGGTTTATGACTTAGTTGGACTGGGATCCTGCTATTCAGGGCCCCAGTCTATCTGCTTTCTCTGTAAAATGGTTTCCATGTGCCTTAGGCACATCTCTAATTGGAATCTGGAGTGCCCTTATAAGTCCCTAGTATATGGTATACTATGTACCCAGGGCATAGGTACCTCAGAGGCCTACCAGGGGCTGCAGCATGTATTATGCCACCCCTGGAAGGCCATCCAAAATGACACCACAGGTCTGCTACTGCAGCCTGGGTAAGGTGGTGCATGCACCCCTTACTGTGATATAGGTTACCTATATCACTACATACCTACACACATATAAACCTATAAGTCACTCCTATGGCAGGCCTTGTCAATCCTGAAGGCAGAATGCATGGTTCCTATGTGAGAGGGTGCCCCTGCATGAGCAGGGCCCCTCTGCAGCGGTCGGAGACCCTTCTCTGATGCTGTTTGTAGTGCAACCTGACCATATACTCTTAAGCGCATTATAACCTCGCGTTAAATGCTAACTTTGGAATGGCTGCACGGAAACATGTTGTGTTTGGTGTCAAACATCTTGGAATACTACCCCCCCGCCAGTTATGGCGGCGGGGGTAGCATTCCACCCTTCTAGAGGGAAAGACATGTACACACCGGTATGCCCAGTACTGACTTTCCAAGCCCTGGCATCACAAAATGGATGTCGCTGCCACAGACACGAGTCTGGCCTCCTGCTGCTGACCGAAACTCCGGCAGGGGAGGCCTGGACAATAAGTTTCCTGTCCCAGGGAGGTGTGACCACCTCCCCAGACAGGATAGTGTGTATTGGGGCTGGGCGGGAGCACTCTCGGGTGCTTTGAAGTCCTGCACTGGGGGCACATTTGGTGTCCCTGTGCATACCCCAGTTCAAACCGGATCAGGGGCTTGCAGCCCCTGCTTTGGCGTGAACTGGACAAAGGGAAAGGGGTGTAGCCACCCCTCTGCCCTGACCCACCCATAGGTGGGACCACAGAGTAAGTCCAACCCCTAAACTTAGTATAAGTATAGGAACCCAGTCCTTAGGACTTTAGATTATCCCTGGACGAAACTCTGACACAGAATCCTGGACCTTCGACACTCTACTTAAAGATTAGAGGACAGAAGAATCTCCCTTTGGGTCAAGGAGTGACTCCCCTGCTTGGCAGGCACCAAAGAAGCAATTGTCCGGTCTGATTCGCTGAAGCTCCCGTCAGACGCCGAAGTCTTTGCATCACCAGAGGTAGATTTCCAGACTTCCCCGAGGCTGCCCTGAGTCCCCAGCAAAGCTGAGGCCCGTAGCTGTCGTGGGTAATGTGGAACCATGACCCCTGGACACCGCACGCATTTGCAAGTGCATCCTCTTCTGGGTCTCCCACGAAGTTGTGCTTTGGGCTCCGAGTAGCCCTAGCCTCCAGCACCAACTGCACCAAAGATCACTGGCCTCCACTCCACGAGTGTTCTGTGAGCCAGCTCCACGTGCACTGTCTCAAGGCTCCTTCGCAGTCGCTAGCCCGTTGGCTAGTAGCCCTTCACGAAGGCCAATCTTTTTCTACTTGGGCTCCCTGGTTGCTCTAGGCTTGCCCTCACTTACCCTTGCTGGGTGAGTTCCTCAGACCTTGCTGGTCTGCACAATCGTCAATCTTCATCTACATCAAGACTTGCCGTTGCCAAGGCTTGTTGGGTCCAATCAGGTCGCCAACACCTCAGCACTCGACAGACATCATGTACCAGCGCGAATCCTGCTCCTGGTTGCCGACAACGCCTCCTGGACCTCGTGGCTGAAGAGTCAAGACGACCGTCAACCTACCTGAAGCACTCGACATCGGTGGGCATCTGCTCATCGCCTTCCTGGTCACTGGCTAGTGACCCAGACTCTGTACCCTCTGCTTTCAGGTTCTTCAGATCTCCGATCCACCTTTGGATCCACCCGGACACTTTTCACTTGGTCGCCAGCAGCACTTTGCAGCAGATCGCCATTCAAATCGACTACGAAACCCGACCCCGAAAGGCACCTATGCACCCGGCTTCCCTGGGTGAGGTAACAAGAGTACTCCGGTGCTCCCGTGGGTAGAGACTCTAGAACAACCTAGTTCTCAAAGGGTTTTCTCCAAGTCCTTCTTTAAGTGTCCCTTTTCTTTAAATTCCAAACCGCGACTTTCTCCATAGAAGTTAACGGCGATTCGCGGCTGTGTTACTACACTGCACGCGTCCCCCGTGGGTCCCCTGTGTCACTACCTTGGGTGGTTCCTTGTGGTCCAAGCACTTCTAGAGGCTCTAGACCTAGTGTCTAGCTCAGTCGTGGTTCTTATACCACTTTATTGGTATATGGTTTGAGTACGCCCCTAGGGCCCAAACGTGTATTTGTGCTATTACTGTGTTTAAATAACTTATAACTTATGTACTTCGAACTCTAGCCTCATAAAGAGACTAGAGGGGTGTGTTTAGTAATACATACATATATTTTGAATATATACCTGGTGTGGTGCTCTTTCATTTGATCACTCAAGAGATTATAGACTGGTAAAACAAGCTGCTTTACATTCCTTCAAGACTTAGCCTGAAGGCTGCTCTCCATAGCTACCACTAGGATAGCTTTCAATAAAGGTTGTCTTTAACCTATCTCCAATAAGGGGTTGTTTGGACTGGTGCAAGGTGCCCACTATAATTAGTGGACAGCATATGCCAGGCCGACTTCTCACATTGGTGTGCAGCGTGTGGGATTCCAGCTTGCTATTGTTTTACCAGATAATCTCAATTGAATTGATCAACTGAAAACCACTAAAGGTACCTAAGGTACATATAAATTAAGCTTAGTATACAGTAAGTTCTACTGAACTTAGAGTTGTGTGTTAAGGGATAGCACACCCTTTCTACAACTCAAGAGAGTTTAGTAGGCCACACTAGAGTAGGTAGTGCATACACCACACCTCACTAGTGATGTCTTCAAAGCCAGGACCCAGAGAGTCCTTGCCAGAAGCCACTGGGCTTCTTCCCTCCAAGTATGATACACTCCCATTCTTGGAATTGAGAGCAATATGCAATGTGAGGAAACTGAAGACAGGCCAAAGTCCCACCATCCAACATCTGAGAGAGATGTTAATGGCTGATGATCTCAACAGGCCCTTAGGGACTGAAGGGGTAGGTGCAGAGGGTGGGGCAGAAGATGAGGATGGGGCCAGGGGTAGCAACACCCCCAACCCCCCCTCTGGAACTGACCAGGAGGGTGACAATGACCCTGACCTGGAAAACCCAATTCCTCCTGTGGATGAGGAGGAGGATCAGGATGACCTCCACTTTGTCCCCCCAGGAAGGATTGTGAGTGTGCCTAGGAGGTCTAGATCTCCTTCTCAGGAGTCTAACCACTCTAGCACCTCAGTAGGGACCTCTGTCTCCTCTCATAGGAGTGAATCCTCTCATGAGAGGAGAAAAAGACTGATTCAGTATGAGCAAGCCCAGCTTGAACTCAGAAAACAGCATTTGGCTATAGACAGGGAGTCCCTAGATCTCTACAGAGAGAGAAAAAAGTTGGGACTAGAGTCCCATGGTGGCAGCAATATCCCTAAAGATAGGGAAAGGTCTTATGCTCATAGAAACCTAAACAAGATTGTCCCTCCCTACCAGAGTGGGGATGACCTCCACAAATGGATAACTGCACTGGAGAGGGCCTGTAAAGTTCAGAGGGTCCCCCAGAAGCAGTGGGCAGCAATCTTGTGGCTCTCCTTTGCAGACAAAGGTAGAGACAAGCTCCTCACTGTAAGAGAAGAGGATGCTGACAATTACACAGTCTTGAAGAGTGCTCTGATAGATGGGTTTGGCCTAACCACTGAACAGTATAGGTTGAAGTTCAGAGACACCCAAAAAGCTCAGACTCAAGACTGGGCTGATTTTGTAGATTGTGCTACTAAGGCTCTGGAAGGTTGGATATATGGCAACAAAGTGCATGACTTTTTAGGATTGTACAATTTGATTATGAGGGAGCAGATCCTTAATAATTGTCAAAACCAGCTTTTGCACCAGTATCTGGTGGACTCTGATCTGACCCCTCCCCAAGAATTGGGAAAGAAGGCAGACAAATGGGTCAGAACCAGAGTAAAAACTAAAAATCAGGGTGGTGACCAGAAGAAAGATTCTACTAAGTCCCAAGAGAAAGGTGGGGATAAATCTAAGGATAAGTCCACTACAGGGCCCCAAAATTCCTCTTCTGGGGGTGGGTCCCAAACTCCTTCTTCTCCTGAAAAGAAACCATATTGCCATGTCTGTAAAAGCCTGGGCACTGGAAGTCTGATCCCAGTTGCCCCAGGATTGGCAATAAAGAAAATGTTCCTCCCACAACTACTACCACCCCTCCTGGTACCACCAGTAGTAATCCTCCAGTTGGGAGTAGTGCACCCAAAAGTTAGGTGCTTTTGCAAGAGGAACAGAGGTGGGCCCTAGTTTAGACAGGGCCCCCTCAACAGACTCCTCTGACTCTGATGGTGGCATAGGATTTGCCACCTTTACCATGGGTCCCAAAGCATTGGGCAGGTACAGACTGGAGCCAATAATTAATGGTCAGAAAGCTGTGGCATTTAGGGACACAGGGGCTAGTGTCACCATGGTGGCAGGGAAACTAGTCCCCCTCACCAGCTTTTACCTGAGTTTAAATACCAGGTGACCAACATTGATGGTGTCAGGACAGATCACCCCATGGCCATAGTCAATCTCAGCTGGGAGGGGGTCACAGGCCCAAAAAGAGTGGCAGTGTCCCCAACCTTACCTGTAGATTGCCTGATGGGCAATGATCTGGAAATTTCAGCCTGGGCTGAAGTTGAACACCAAACCCATCTGAGGATGTTGGGTGTCCCTGTAAAGGTTAGTGGGGCTGTGATGGCCACAGCCCCAGCCCAAGATTTTGGAGAGATGGAGCCTGGAAGAATGGCCCACTCTCCCCCAAAAGAGAGCACAAGGGTTGAAGAAAAGTCTTCTTCCCTCCAGACAGTAGGTAAGGGTCAGCCTCCTCAGGGAACTGACCCTACCCCTAGTGAAGGAACTGCCCCAGAGGTAGTCAGGCCTGGCCTGGCCACACCCCTGATGGCAGAGGACCCTTCCAAGGTGGTACCCAGTCTGGAGCAGGTAACCTGCCCCTCTCTACCCGGCCTCAGTCAGCCCAGGGCTGCAGAGGTCAGGGAGGTCAGTGGACCCCCAGGGCCCCCTGTCCAGAGGAACCCCCCCATCAGCAGATTAGGGGCACCCAGTCTAGTAGCCCTAGCCAGGTGAAAATTCCTCTCCACACTGAGGGATCCCCCATACCTTTATGTAGGGACCTCCCCCAGAAGGACTCTGGTAGGCAAGAGCAAACCTGGGACCAGAAGGTTCCAAACCTGCCATGTCCCTCCAGTAGTCCATCCAAAGGGACCCAACCCCCAGCTGTAGGCAGCCAAAGGTTGACCCTTAGAGCAAAGTGTAACTCAGTTATGGAAAGACAGGCATACATGGTGACCAGTGATCTGAGGAAGCTGAGGCCAACATTCCTAGGGCCTCACTTCCCTACTCAGACACCTCACCAGCCTTGTACATTACCTAAGCACACCACAGGTAGTGATTCCCCATGGTGGAGACCCTCTCATACCCTTAGGGTGAGGGATTGCTTAGTGGACCATAAGACAGGGGGCAACCATGCTAGTGCAGGTGCTTCCTTATATGGCCACTTAGTCAATAAAGGCTCAACTGGCCAAGGTTAGCCTTATCTCCTTTCGTTTGGGGGGTTATGTAGGAAGGTGGAATCTGACTATATGGTTGCCCCCACTTTTTTCCTGGTGTTTTGCTGGTTTATGACTTAGTTGGACTGGGATCCTGCTATTCAGGGCCCCAGTCTATCTGCTTTCTCTGTAAAATGGTTTCCATGTGCCTTAGGCACATCTCTAATTGGAATCTGGAGTGCCCTTATAAGTCCCTAGTATATGGTATACTATGTACCCAGGGCATAGGTACCTCAGAGGCCTACCAGGCTTCCGCAGCATGTATTATGCCACCCCTGGAAGGCCATCCAAAATGACACCACAGGTCTGCTACTGCAGCCTGGGTAAGGTGGTGCATGCACCCCTTACTGTGATATAGGTTACCTATATCACTACATACCTACACACACATAAAACTTTAATTCACTCCTATGGCAGGCCTTGTCAATCCTGAAGGCAGAGTGCATGGTTCCTATGTGAGAGGGTGCCCCTGCATGAGCAGGGCCCCTCTGCAGCGGTCGGAGACCCTTCTCTGATGCTGTTTGTATGGCAGCCTGACCATATACTCTTAAGCGCATTATAACCTAGCGTTAAATGCTAACTTTGGAATGGCTGCACAGAAACATGTCGTGTTTGGTGTCAAACATCTTGGAATACTACCCCCCCCCGCCAGTTCTGGCGGCGGGGGTAGCATTGCACCCTTCTAGAGGGAAAGACATGTACACACCGGTATGCCCGGTACTGACTTTCCAAGCCCTGGCCTCACAAAATGGATGCCGCTGCCACAGACACGAGTCTGGCCTCCTGCTGCTGACCAAAACTCCGGCAGGGGAGGCCTGGACAATAGGTTTCCTGTCCCAGGGAGGTGTGACCACCTCCCCAGACAGGATAGTGTGTATTGGGGCTGGGCGGGAGCACTCTCGGGTGCTTTGAAGTCCTGCACTGGGGGCACATTTGGTGTCCCTGTGCATACCCCAGTTCAAACCGGACCAGGGGCTTGCAGCTCCTGCTTTGATGTGAACTGGACAAAGGGAAAGGGGTGTAGCCACCCCTCTGCCCTGACCCACCCATAGGTGGGACCACAGAGTAAGTCCAACCCCTAAACTTAGTATAAGTATAGGAACCCAGTCCTTAGGACTTTAGATTATCCCTGGACAAAACTCTGACACAGAATCCTGGACCTTCGACGCTCTACTTAAAGATTAGAGGACAGAAGAATCTCCCTTGGGGTCAAGGAGTGACTCCCCTGCTTGGCAGGCACCAAAGAAGCAATTGTCCGGTCTGCATCTCTGAAGCTCCCGTCGGACGCCAAAGTCTTTGCATCACCAGAGGTGGATTTCCAGACTTCGCCGAGGCTGCCCTGAGTCCCCAGCAAAGCTGAGGCCCGTAGCTGTCGTGGGTAATGTGGAACCGTGACCCCTGGACACCGCACGCATTTGCAAGTGCATCCTCTTCTGGGTCTCCCACGAAGTCGTGCTTTGGGCTCCGAGTAGCCCTAGCCTCCAGCACCAACTGCACTGAAGATCACTGGCCTCCACTCCACGAGTGTCCTGTGAGCCAGCTCCACATGCACCATCTCGAGGCTCCTTCGCGGTCGCTAGCCCATTGGCTAGTAGCCCTTCACGAAGGCCAATCTTTTTCTACTTGGGCTCCCTGGTTGCTCCAGGCTTGCCCTCACTTACCCTTGCTGGGTGAGTACCTCAGACCTTGCTGGTCTGCACAATTGTCAATCTTCATCTACATCGAGACTTGCCGTTGCCAAGGCTTGTTGGGTCTAATCTGGTCGCCGACACCTCAGCACTCGACAGACATTGTGTACCAGCTCGAATACTGCTCCTGGTCACCGACAACTCCTCCTGGACCTCGTGGCTGAAGAGTCAAGATGACTGTCAACCTACCTGAAGCACTCAACATCGGTGGGCATCTGCTCATCGCCTTCCTGGTCACTGGCTAGTGACCCAGACTCTGTCCCCTCTGCTTTCAGGTTCTTCAGATCTCCGATCCACCTTTGGATCCACCCGGACACTTTTCACTTGGTCGCCAGCAGCACTTTGCAGCAGATCGCCATTCAAATCGACGACGAAACCCGACCCCGAAAGGCACCTATGCACCCGGCTTCCCAGGGTTAGGTAACAAGAGTACTCCGGTGCTCCCGTGGGTAGAGACTCTAGAACGACTTAGTTCTCAAAGGGTTTGCTCCAAGTCCTTCTTTAAGTGTCCCTTTTCTTTAAATTCCAAACCGCTACTTTCTCCATAGAAGTTAACGGCGATTCGCGGCTGTGTTACTACACTGCACGAGTCCCCCGTGGGTCCCCTGTGTCACTACCTTGGGTGGTTCCTTGTGGTCCAAGCACTTCTAGAGGCTCTAGGCCTAGTGTCTAGCTCAGTCGTGGTTCTTATACCACTTTATTGGTATATGGTTTGGTACGCCCCTAGGGCCCAAACGTGTATTTGTGCTATTACTGTGTTTAAATAACTTATAACTTATGTACTTCAAACTCTAGCCTCATAAAGAGACTAGAGGGGTGTGTTTAGTAATAAATACATATATTTTGAATATATACCTGGTGTGGTGCTCTTTCATTTGATCACTCAAGAGATTATAGACTGGTAAAACAAGCTGCTTTACATTCCTTCAAGACTTAGCCTGAAGGCTGCTCTCCATAGCTACCACTAGGATAGCTTTCAATAAAGGTTGTCTTTAACCTATCTCCAATAAGGGGTTGTTTGGACTGGTGCAAGGTGCCCACTATAATTAGTGGACAGCATATGCCAGGCCGACTTCTCACATCGCCGATAATGGGACTGAAAAAGCCGAATGGAACATATAGAATTGTACAGGATTTGAGAAAGGTAAACAAAATTGTTGTGCCTTGCTGCCCAATAGTGCCAAACCCTGCTGTAATTCTATATCAGATTCCACGCGAAGCAGAATGGTACACAGTTATTGATTTGTGCCATGCATTTTTCTCTATTCCGTTACATCCAGATAGCCAGCCATTATTTGCGTTCAGGTTCGGAGAGCGTATTTTGGCATGGTGCCGAATTCCTCAGGGGTATACAGAAAGCCCCTCGATCTTTAATCAGATTCTAAAGAAATCATTGGAAGATTTGAAAATGCCAGAGAAGTCAGTGATGATTCAGTATATTGATGACCTACTGGTGGCATCAAAAACAAAGGAAGCATGTGTTAATGATACAATTGCTTTGCTGAATCATTTAGCAAAAAGAGGACATAAGGTGTCCCCATCGAAGTTGCAGTTTTGTCAACAAGAGGTCCAGTATCTAGGGCATAAGATTGAGAAGGGAGTGCGAAAGGTAACGACAGAAAGAATAAAAATAATCCAAGGAATGAGAGTTCCAATGACACAAAGAGAGGTAAGAATGTTCCTAGGAATGGTTGGATATTGTCGACAATGAATAAGTGGCTTTTCATTAATTGCAAAACCATTACAGAGATTAACAAAGAAGGATGTTAAAGATCCTTTTGAAATGAATGATGAGGAAATGAAAGCATTCAGAGAACTAAAAAGGAAACCGTGTGAAGCTCCGGCATTGGGAATGCCTGACTATGAAAAAGATTTTGAGTTGTATTGCAGTGAAAGAGATGGGTGTGCGTTTTCAGTCCTGGTGCAGAGACATGGAAACATGAAAAGACCCATTGCATATTTTTCAGCTGTTTTAGACCCAGTAGCGAAAGCGTTGCCTGGATGTTTGAAAGCAGTTGCTGCTACTTGTGTAAGTCTGGAGCAGAGTGAAGGCATAGTGATGGGATATCCACTGAGAGTATATGTCCCTCATTCTGTGGAAATTCTGTTGACAAGAACCAAAACCCAATACATGACACATAGTCGGCTGACTAGGTATGAAAAAGTAATTTTGAGTGCAGACAATGTGACCATTGACAGATGCATGAATGTGAATCCTTCAACATCATTGCCAGATGAGGAGAGTGTGATTGAAATGGATGAAGTTGATCATGATTGTCTGAATGTACTCGAGTATTGTACAAAACCGAGACCTGACATACGGGATGAGCCTTTAAAGGAATCAGATTACATTCTATTCGTGGATGGCTCATGTTTGAGAACGAATGATGGAGTTCTAAGTGCAGCATATGCAGTTTGCACAGTAGCTGCTGTAATGGAAGCATCGTGTTTGAAAGGGATACGCTCTGCCCAAGTAGCAGAGTTGGTAGCTCTAATTCAAGCATGCAAGTTGGGAAACAATGTTCGAATAACAGTTGTCACGGATAGCCAATATGGCTTTGGAGTGGTGCATGACTTTGGCCAGATCTGGTCTCAGAGAGGTTTCTTGACGTCTGCAGGGTCACCGATAAGAAATGGTGAGTTTGTGAAAAAGTTGCTTGAGGCGATACAGCTGCCTAAACAGATTGCGGTAGTGAAGTGCAATGCACATAAAAATGGGGAAGACTACATAACTGTTGGTAATAAGTTTGCTGATGAAATTGCACAGTATTGTGCTAAAAATGTGGTCTCATTGAACCGGAACCAAGAAAGAGAGCATATTTCATGTCCTTTGCTTTTTACTAACTCTGTTGAAACATGGGATGAGGTGAGACAATTACAGGAAGCAGCAGATGAGGAGGAAAAAGATAACTGGATAAAAGCAGGATGTAGAAAACATGAGGAAAATGATGTTTGGGTTTACAGGGATGACAGACCAGTTATGCCTGATAGCATGATTTCTGACATGGCACGGATGTACCATGGACAAGCTCATATTGGGAGAGATTCAATGATCAGACTTTTTAGACAAACATGGTATAATCCAAAATTCAGAGCCATAGCTGAGAGTCTTTGTCAAAGGTGTCTTATTTGTCAACAGCTAAATCCAGGAAGAAAGACAGTAGTGAGTCTGGGAACAATAGGACGAGAGGGAGGTCCTTTCACGAGAATGCAAATGGATTTTATTGAAATGCCTCCGAGCAATAGACTAAGGTATGTCCTTGTAGTCGTCTGTTTGTTTTCCCGTTGGGTGGAAGCATACCCGACCAGAAGGAATGATGGAATTACAGTAGCAAAACTAATGCTGCGAGAATTCATTCCAAGGTATGGTTTCCCAGTAACGATTGAAACAGATAGAGGAACACATTTTCAAAACGAATTGGTTCAATTGATTTGTGAAGCACTTAGTATTAAACAGAAACTGCATTGTGCATACAGACCAGAGGCTTCTGGAATAGTAGAGCAAGTGAATGGAACAATTAAGAACAGACTAGGTAAAATGTGTCAAGCCACAGGACTCAAATGGCCAGATGCCTTGCCATTAGTCTTAATGACAATCAGAGGTATACCGGAAAGAAAGACAGGACTCAGTCCCCATGAGATAATTATGGGACGAGCAATGAGACAAGCACATGTACCTGTCAACAAACTACTGACTATAACTGATGATCTGGTGCTGGATTATTGCAAAGGATTGGCTTATGTGGTACGTTCTGTGTTTCATCAGGTTGGACCGGATGCGACCACTCTTGAAAGAAAACCGGCTCACGATTTGAATCCAGGAGATTGGGTCCGCATAAAAGTCCATCGAAGAAAAAACTGTTTGGTTCCTCGCTGGGACCAACCACGACAAGTGATCCTGGTGACAACAACTGCAGTCAAGTGTGCTGGAGTGAAACACTGGGTACATGCCAGTCACACCATCAGAGTTCCAGATCCTGAAGCTCGACCTGTGAGTCGACATCTGGAAATATCAGATGCCAGTTCAGCATCTGATGCAGAGGAAGAGACGAACAGGGCTCCAGAAATTGAAGATCGACCTGTAAGTCGACATCTGGAAGACCCAAGTACAAGTGCAATGACAAGAGGAGTGGAGGAAATAGCAGAAGTTCCAGAATCTGAAGATCGACATGTGAGTCGACATCTGGAAATATCAGACACCAGTTCAGCATCTGATACAGAGCATTCGGATTGTGAGGAAAATCTGAAAAGAAATTGGAAATTTGATAATATAAAAGAAGAAACTGAGCAAAAAGACAGTAACAGTGAGCAACCAAGTACAAGTTGTGGTGAGACGAAGAAGGGAGAGTTTCAAATAGAAAGTTAGACGAATCGGAAGATCCCCGAGGAGCAATAGGGACAGATCGACGAACAAAAGAACAGGGAAATTTAGAGACAGATAGAGAGATTGACACAAATTCGGAAGAACCTCGAGGAGGGACAGAACTAAGGGATCAAAAGAAAACACGAGAAAAACCACAAATAGATGAAAGCAATGAAATTATAAAATTTAAGATAAGAGACAATAAAGGAAGAACTGAAACAGAATCAGAAGAAAGTGGAGAAGAAGGAAACCAGAAACTAGAGTCGAGAAAGAGAACTTGGAGAACAGAAAGAGAGGAAAAAGAAAGTGAACCAAAAAGGCCAAGAAAAAGAGACAATTGGCCCAACGAAGTTAGAAAACTGAGATATAAGATCATAAGGCTAGATGGAAAAAGTGCAGAACAAGTAAATGAGATAACAAGTCAAAAAGAACCAGAGAAACAAGGTGGAAAACACTTGCGGAAAACAAAAAGAATAAAGAAGGCAAATCTGAAGTATAAATCGCCTGAATGGTTATACATTGCATTGACTGATATCAAAGAAGAAGAGATCACTCACGAAAAGCTAGAAGAAAGCTGCAACCCAATGGGTGAAGGTGAAGTGCAACAAATTTAAAGAAATTTGAACTAATTTCTACCGGACTGGACAAAACACTGGATTTGACAAGAAAGAGTTCTGAAAAGAATTAAAGAAAGTACCAAACAAGACAAAGTGAGAGCGTAGGGTGGCTAAGAGGTCATTTCTGAGGTGTGGTGACACATTTTCTGTACATACTATATAATAGGTAATAGAACAAAATGGTAGATACTAAAAATAGAACATGTAGATGTGAGTTCTTACGTAGATGGTGTAAGATGTGCTTATTTTATACAGGATTATTAATGACCGTATGGATTATTTTAGCAATCACCATTCCAATAAGATTAGCTGTAGAAGAAACGTCTATATTAAAGAATAACATAGAGAAAGAAAATGGAGCTAACATGCAGGAAACAGCTATATTAAAAAGTAGTGCAGAGTTGCATAAGGACAAATCAATAACAGATTTTTCAAAGAATGTTTTTACTAAATTATTATATGAATATGTAGAAACAATGGATGTGAGAAATTGTTACGTTTGTATGCAATTGCCTGCGTCTGTTGCTGAAGGTGTGACCGATCATCACCTTCCTTTGACGTATGGAATAACATGTAGTGTTTTAGCAAGTCTATTTTACAAGACTGGAAGATTAGAATATTATTACACTAATATAGATAAGATTTTTGCAAAGATTCCTGTAGTTTCAGAACTAAATAAAGTGAAAGAAGCAAAAACATTTGGTGAATTTTTCATAGAAGATAAGATTCTAATATTGGATGATATAGTTAAAAACAACCTTACCTGTGAGTTAAGAAATGAAGAAAAGGTATTTTTAGAAATGGTCGAGGATAGAAGAGTGAAATTTCAAAGAAAAGTGATAGAAGAGACAAAAACACCTCTTTGGGCGTTTGAGGAAGAAAATCATGACAAGAAAAAGACAAATGCAGCTATGTCTCTTGATTGGCCCCAACAGGGAAGGTTGTGCATTAGAAGAAATAGAACAAGATATGGCAATTATTTCGTGGGTTCCAGTGATTGCCAAGACAATTATAACATTTTAGGAGGTTGGGGATTCAAAGGGGGAAAAGATCCAATATTTCCTGGGATCTATTACATATGTGGTAACAGAGCTTATTACAGGTTACCGGACCATTGGTATGGATCATGTTATTTAGGCCTGGTCTTTCCAAAGATTTTTCATGTAGATAGAGCAGAAAAGGGAACACACGAAATGGTAAAGACATTTACACGTAGGAAAAGGGAGAGCTTTTCAGAAATAGTAGGTGATGTTTTTGGAGCATTGATACCAGCAGTGGGAATATCTTTGAATGCATTTAAAATTCGGAAATTATCCACAGTAGTAGATCGTTTATCTACAGATACTGCTGGAGGGTTCTTGATGGTAAATACCGAAATGGTTGCCATGAGAGCTATGGTGATGCAAAATCGACTTGCCCTTGACATTCTTTTGGCAAAAGAGGGTGGAGTCTGTGGAATGCTGAAAGTCCAACATTGTTGCACTTACATTCCAGATAAAAGTGAAAATATACAAAAGTATATTAAGAATATTACCAATTTGCACAAAGAACTTGTTCCACTGGAGGTTGAAAATGCATTGGGAAAACTTGGTAAGAGTTTTTCCTCAGTAATAAATTGGTTTACTAGAATGAGTAGATTAGTAATAGGGAAAATAATAATGGTAGCGACCATGATAATCATAATAGTTTTAGTACTGAAGCTAATCATTACATGTATAAAGAGAAAAAGAAGGCAGAACAAAATAGAAAAAGAAAATAAGATAAACAAAGAAAGAGAAAGAGAAATGGGTGAAATAGAACTAGAAGAAATAAAAGAAGACATGTATAAGAAGACAAAGAGACAAGTTGAAAGGGATACAGTTGTGTAAAACTAACAAAAACAAACGGACAAAGAAATATGCTATCTGATAGAATTGTATAACATGGGTTTTTGTGGTGATATTAAAAATCACCAAAGTGGGGAGTTGATGGAGCAGGGTAAATGAAATTTTTTTAACCTCCTAATATTTACGTTAAATATTTTAACACACAGGTTCGTCTTAGTGAATATCCAACCATGTATGTTACATGTAAAGGGTTAAAGGTAACACGCTATATATGTGCAAACTAATTTACTTACAATTGTTAACGTGAATAACATAAGTCTGACAATTGCGTACTAATTAAAATAATAAATGCATGATTTGTGCTTGGAAATAAACTGTGTAGTGGCAAAACAAAGCGTTGGTAAGTAAGGGATGGCTTTATATGTCGCTTTTGCTAGGTAATACCTAATTGGGGTACGTAGAATGACGGGAGGGAAACGAAAAGGCTTATATTCTTTATTCTTAACTCTGTTTTGTTTATCTTTATAATAGTGCACTTAGGCCTGTTGAGCAGCGAAATAAAATGGCCGCCATGAGTTAGAGTACGCAGGCGCGAGAGGGGTTACGAAAGAAAGAAAGGCCGTGAACAAGAGGGATCATGTGATCATTCCAAAAGCCTAGGATGGAAGCGTGGTCAAGGCTGTGATGACCTTATCGCATAAACGTGTGCCAAAGCAAGACAGCAAAAAGCGTGAGAAGTCACAGTGAATAAATGAATGGACAATAAACTGACCGACTGAAAAGTATCAGAAAAGGATACAGTTTGAAAACCATGAACTAAGGGATAATGTCATGAACCCGTGAGAAACGACAAAAGTATGAACTTGCCACAAAGAACTGGTTGAAACAAGGATATTCATAATGATATGTATAGTGACCCAAATGGACCAATTAGAGAGAATCTCGCCATAAAGATGTAACATTTTCACTTAGTAAGCTAGTATTAGGGTATAAGAAGACCTACTCTTAGAGGGGAGGGAGTTAGCTGCTGTTGCCGTTTTTATGAACTGATGCTGCGGCTGCTGCTGCTATTTTATATTTTTGATTGAGCATGAGACACTGATATTGGAGAACCTTTTTAATCCTAATAGATTTTTCCATTTAAAACATTAGACTTTTATTTTTAAAATACTAAAGGGGAAAGGAACGAGAAGGCCTGTTTTTCCAGGACAGATAGATAGATCTTTCGGGAGTTCTTGCTGTGACGAACTTTATTTTTCCATCTAATAGGTATGCATTGCGATTTCAATTTATTCTTATAATGATGCTAAATGTAATAATCTGAATAATAAATTTGAAACTTATTCATGCTTCTAAACTTTATATAAACTTTATTATCTTTAAAACAATGAGTCAGTGGTTCTTTAGCTCAATGATAAATGTAAATGTTTAAAGGTTTATAGTGGTTGAGCTGGTCTTAATCACCATCAACTGATTCCTACTAGTTGGTCCATCGACCAATGAGCGGAATACCTTAGAGCTTGAGAAGTGTAATGTCGTCTTTATAAAAAGGTATCCCGTCTCCTTCCAGCATATCATTTAACTGTTTTTCTCCTAGGTAAGAACGGATGAAATCCAGGGAATAAATGAGTGAGTGAATGTATATGCAGTGTTATGGGCCCCACCGTCATATGGATATAGTTGTGTTTAAGAGGAATATTTGCACCTGGACGTCCAAAGACATATAGGAGAAGAAATTTTATTGATAGCGCTGGATCAGAGGGCTCCCTAAGTCAGGACCTTGGGTACATGTTCAAAATATATTGTGCTGTGTGGATGCTCGACCTCTCCTCAATTGAGCCCCTTCTCCCCCGCCACTCACCTTTAACAAGCCTTTTCTTCAAGTGTTGTGATTTCGCTCACTATAATTGTTCATGGTGTGTTTTACACCCTTTTTCATTTACATTGGTACATAATAAAACATACGTTTATCCTTTAATTTATGCTAATGGAAAAAGAACAAAGCATCTCTTCATGACCCTGGCCTTTTCCCTCACACCAAACCGAACTATGAAAGTACTGTATTATTTCATGAGTGGCCTTTCAGAGCGCATTAATTTTTAGAGAATGCAACCATTTCTTTCCAAATTTTTAGGGGGAGCCTCCCCAACCCCTCGACCCTCGAGAAAGTGCATGGTGGGTTTGTTTGCTTGACTCACTTGCTGATGTCTTACTTTTGCCATTGTCCATGCAAGTAGAAGACAGCGCCATTGTGCTAAGTGGGCAGCGCCTTTGGGGAATAGGTGGCAGGAGTGATGGGAGTTGGCCGCAGCTTCCTAACAAAAACTTTGGGCACTTGCACCTATATAGATATTTGTTTTTACAAATCAAGCACAGAGTAGGCTCTGTATCTTTTAGACCAAGTTACAGATTTTGGTATTAACTGAAATATAGTAAATTATTTCCTAAGTAGCAATTTAAGTCAAGGTCATTTCAGAATTGCTAATACTAGGAGAACCTCAGGAGTATATAGCTTGGCTCATAATGTTACTTCCTATAACATCAATGCTCAGACTCACACAGAAGCAGAATCTCGTGCACAAGATAAGAAGCTTTAGTGAATAGAGGCAAAGTCTTGTTTGTCAGTTGAGCTCATCCGCTTTTTGTCTCCTTTCCAAGCGTTCTCTCGCGACTTCTATTCTCATTTGCCAACATCTGCCCTCCTCGCCTTTCCCTTCAGTAGCTGGACATTTCTATGGCTTGTCTAGCTTCCGACTTATGTCTTTCAATTCATTTTCCACTCTTCAGTTGCATATCTTTGCCAAATTCCTTGCGAGGTGCATTCTAAAAAAAGTCAGGCAACAGATGTGCAAACGAGCATTTTCTGAAAAACTGCATATTCAATACCGAGAAGAGGGAAGCAACGTTTATGATCTTTAAAAACCTTGCCATGGCAGTCATTTTACTGCTAAGGTCCCTCTTTTCTACCAAGAAAGCAAAGCATCCTAAAAGGATATAAATGCGTGCAGTGACTTTGAGTAGGAAACGAGGTAGACAATCAATCAATCAATCAATCAATCATAGCATTTGTAGAGCGCACTACATACCCGTGAGGGTCTCAAGGCGCTGAGGGGGAGGGAGGGGTGCTGCTACTGCTCGAAGAGCCAAGTCTTCAGGAGTCTTCTGAAGGTCAGCAGGTCTTGGGTCTGCCGTAGGCGGATGGGGAGGGTGTTCCAGGTTTTGGCGACGAGGTGGGAGAAGGATCTGCCGCCGGAGGTCGCTCTTCGGATGCGGGGTATTGTGGCGAGGGCGAGGTCGGCGGAGCGAAGCTGGCGGGCGGGGGTGTAGAGGCTGAGTCGTCTGTTGAGGTACGCAGGTCCGGTGTTGTGCAGTGCCTTGTGTGCGTGGGTGAGGATTTTGAATGTTATCCTCTTGTTGACGGGGAGCCAGTGCAGGTTTCTCAGGTGAGGGGTGATGTGGCTGCGGCGAGGGATGTCGAGGATCAGGCGTGCAGAGGCGTTCTGGATGCATTGCAGCCGTTTCAGGAGTTTGGCAGAGGCTCCAGCGTAGAGGGCGTTTCCGTAGTCCAGCCTGCTGCTGACGAGGGCCTGGGTGACCATTCTTCTCGTTTCGGTGGGGATCCACTTGTAGATCTTGCGGAGCATGCAGAGGGTGTTGAAGCAGGCGGAAGAGACGGCGTTGACCTGCTTAGTCATGGAGAGGGTGGAGTCGAGGATGACTCCTAGGTTGCGTGCGTGGTCGGTGGGTATTGGGGCTGCTCCCAGTGTGGTCGGCCACCAGGAGTCGTCCCAGGCCGAGGGGGTGGATCCGAGGATGAGGACCTCCGTCTTGTCAGAGTTCAGCTACAGTTGGCTGTTCCTCATCCATTCGGCGACGGCCTTCATTCCTTCGTGGAGGTTTGTTTTGGCGGTGTGGGGGTCTTTGGTGAGGGAGAGAATCAGCTGGGTGTCATCGGCGTAAGAGATGATGTTGAGGTTGTGCAGTCGGGCGACGTGGGCGAGTGGTGCCATGTAGATGTTGAACAGCGTTGGGCTGTCGGATGAGCCCTGGGGTACGCCGCAGATGATATCGGTGGCCTCGGAGCGGAAGGGGGGGAGGCGGACGCTCTGTGTTCTGCCGGAGAGGAAGGAGGTGGTCCAGTTCAGGGCCTTCTCTTGGATTCCGGCGTCGTGGAGGCGTGTGCGTAGTGTGTGGTGGCATACCGCGTCGAAGGCGGCTGACAGGTCCAGGAGGATGAGGGCCGCGGCCTCTCCGTTGTCTAGCAGGGTCCTGATGTCATCGGTGGCGGCAATGAGGGCAGTTTCGGTGCTGTGGTTGCTGCGAAACCCGGACTGGGACGGGTCCAGGATGCTGTTCTCCTCGAGGTAGCGGGTCAGTTGTTTGTTGACGGTCTTCTCGATGACCTTCGCCGGGAACGGGAGTAGGGAGATGGGCCGGAAGTTCTTGAGGTCCTTGGGGTCCGCCTTGGGTTTCTTGAGTAAGGCGTTGATCTCGGCGTGCTTCCAGCTATACGGGAAGGTTGCTGTCTCAAAGGAGATGTTGATGGCTTTCCAGAGATGGGGTGCGATGGTGGTGCTGGCTTTGTTGAAGATGTGGTGTGGGCATGGGTCTGACGGAGATCCGGAGTGGATGGTGTTCATGATCTTGATGGTGTCGTCGTCATTTATGTTGGTCAAGGAGAGCAGGCGGTTGGTGCGGATGTTGGTCGTGGGGGGGGCATCTCAGTGGTTGTCGGGGCGATCGTGGTGTTGAAGCTGTCGTGGATGTCAGCGATCTTGCGATGGAAGAAGGCGGCCAACGAGTTGCATAGGTCTTGCGAAGGTGGGATGTCGTTGGTGTTGGAGCTGGGGTTAGAGAGTTCCTTCACGATGTTGAAGAGCTCTTTGCTGTTGTGTGCGTTGTTGTCTAGGCGGTCTTTGAAGGAGGCCCTTTTGGCGGATCTGATGAGGTGATGGTGTCTGCGGGTGGCGTTCTTGTGGGCTGCGTAGCTGTCCGGTGTTTGTTCGCGGTGCCAGTTCTTCTCTAGCTTTCGGCAGGTTTGCTTGGAGGCCTGGAGGTCTTCAGTGAACCAGCTGGCTTTCTTGCTGGTGTGGCTGTTGGGGGTTTCTTGAGCGGGGCGAGGGTGTTGGCGCAGTCGTCGATCCACTGTCTGAGGTTGCGGGCGGCGGTGTCGGGGTCGGTGGGGTCGGCTGGTGGGCACCAGGCTAGGGTGGTGGTTAGCTGGTCTTCGGTGACTTTGCTCCAGCAGCGGCGAGGCATCTGTTGGGTGCGGTGGTGCGTGGTGGCTTTCTGCAAGGTGAAGTGGATGCAGCGATGGTCGGTCCATCTACATTCTCTACACCATAGCTACAGCTCACATTTTGTTCTGAAGGGATGGCACATCATTGCTACATTGTCACATCATTGGTAGGTTTGATTTGGTCTACTTTGCATCTCAAAATATCCCAAAGAGAGACGTCAGTTGAATTGAAAAGCCTGTTGGTTAAGGAAAGAAGCATTACTTGAGTAATTGGCATTACTTGAGTAATGCCTCAGCACATAGGTCTGGTTGATTCTAATTAACACTTGGGCACTATTTGGGTGCAGCTGCTTCAGTTCGTTTCAGGAAGGGATTTAAAAACAAATCTTGATGATTGATATTTCAAAGTTCGTTTTTACTCTTCTTAAGTTTAGACTTTTAGACTGGACTGCTTGTGATATGGCAATAAGGAAAGTCTGGCAATGATCATGGCCATAATCCCACCAGTTAGGAGGGGCCCTCGGAGCCCTTACTGATCTTGTAGGATGTGTTTCTGTGGGTGTTAGAGGGGTAGGATGCCAGATGGCAGAACAGTTACACCACTAGAAAAGACAAAGTTACCACCCTAGAAACAACAGTATCATTGAACGAGTCCAGTTTACTCTATCTGTTTCGATGAGCCAGTGGGGGCTGTTACCTGATTGAAAGGATGTTCAACAATTGAAACTATATATACCAACTACTTTATTAAGGGAATAAATGACATCTTCATGTGGAAAAGCAGCTTCATATAACAAATTGCCTTTGCGCTAGCCCTGATGTGAGAAGTTGGCCTGGTATATGCTGTCCACTAATTATAGTGGGCACCTTGCACCAGTCCAAACAACCCCTTATTGGAGATAGGTTAAAGACAACCTTATTGAAAGCTATCCTAGTGGTAGCTATGGAGAGCAGCCTTCAGGCTAAGTCTTGAAGGAATGTAAAGCAGCTTGTTTTACCAGTCTATAATCTCTTGAGTGACCAAATGAAAGAGCACCACACCAGGTATATATTCAAAATATATGTATTTATTGCTAAACACACCCCTCTAGTCTCTTTATGAGGCTAGAGTTCGAAGTACATAAGTTAGAAGTTATTTAGACACAGTAATAGCACAAATACACGTTTGGGCCCAAGGGGCGTACCAAACCATATACCAATAAAGTGGTATAAGAACCACGACTGAACTAGACACTAGGCCTAGAGCCTCTAGAAGTGCTTGGACCACAAGGAACCACCCAAGGTAGTGACACAGGGGACCCACGGGGGACGCGTGCAGTGTAAATACACAACCGCGATACGCCGTTGACTTCTATGGAGAAAGTCGTGATCGGGAAATTAAAGGAAAGGGACACTTAAAGGAGGACTTGGAGCAAACCCTTTGAGATCTAGGACTTTGAAGAGTCTCTACCCACTGGAGCACCGGAGTACTCGTGTTACCTCACCCAGGGAAGCCGGGTGCATAGGTGCCTTTCGGGGTCGGGTTTCGTCGTCGATTTGAATGGCGATCTGCTGCAAAGTGCTGCTGGCGACCAAGTGAAAAGTGTCCGGGTGGATCCAAGAGTGGATCGGAGTTCTGAAGAACCTGAAAGCAGAGGGGACAGAGTCTGGGTCACTAGCCAGTGACCAGGAAGGCGATGGACAGATGCCCACCGATGTCGAGTGCTTCAGGTGCGTTGACGGTCGTCTTGACTCTTCAGCCACGAGGTCCAGGAGGCGTTGTCGGCAACCAGGAGCAGGATTCCGGCTGGTACACAATGTCTGTCGAGTGCTGAGGTGTCGGCGACCAGATTGGACCCAACAAGCCTTGGCAACGGCAAGTCTTGATGCAGAGGAAGATCGTCGATGGTGCAGACCAGCAAGGTCCGGGGAACTCACCCAGCGAGGGTAAGTGAAGGCAGGCCTGGAGCAACCAGGATGCCAAGTAAGAAAAAGATTGGCCTTCGTTAAGGGCTACTAGCCAACGGGCTAGCGACCGCAAAGGAGCCTCGAGACGTCGCACGTGGATCTGGCTCACAGGACACTCGTGGAGTGGAGGCCAGTGATCTTCGGTGCAGTTGGTGCTGGAGGCTAGGGCTACTCGGAGCCCAAAGCACGACTTCGTGGGAGACCCAGAAGAGGATGCACTTGCAAATGTGCTCGGTGTTCAGGGGTCACGGTCTCAAGTCACCCACGATAGCTACGGGCCTCAGCTTTGCTGGGGACTCAGGGTAGCCTCGGAGAAGTCTGAGAATCCACCTCTGGTGATGCGATGACTTCGGCGTCCGACGGGAGCTTCAGAAATGCGAACCAGACAGATGCTTCTTTGGTGCCTGCCAAGCAGGGGAGTCACTCCTTGACCCCAAGGGAGATTCTTCTGTCCTCTAATCGTGAGTAGAGCGTCGAAGGTCCAGGATTCAGTTTCAGAGTTTCGTCCAGGGATAATCTAAAGTCCTAAGGACTGGGTTCCTATACTTATACTAAGTATAGGGGTTGGACTACTCTGTGGCCCCACCTATGGGTGGGTCAGGGCAGAGGGGTGGCTACACCCTTTCCCTTTATCCAGTTTGCGCCAAAGCAGGGGCTGCAAGCCCCTGATCCGGTTTGAACTGGGGTATGCACAGGGACACCAAGTGTGCCCCCAGTGCAGGACTTCAAAGCACCCGAAAGTGCTCCCGCCCAGCCCCAATACACATTATCCTGTCTGGGGAGGTGGTCACACCTCCCTGGGACAGGAAACCTATTGTCCAGGCCTCCCCTGCTGGAGTTTTGTCCAGCAGCAGGAGGCCAGACTCGTGTCTGTGGCAGTAGCATCCATTTTGTGATGCCAGGGCTTTGGAAAGAAGTTACCGGGCTAGCCAGAGTTAACATGTCTTTCCCTCTAGAAGGGTGGAATGCTACCCCCGCCGCCAGAATTGGCAGGGGGGTAGTATTCCAAGATGTTTGACACCAAACACGACATGTTTAGGTGCAGCCATTCCAAAGTTAGCATTTAACGCGAGGTTATAATGCGCTTAAGAGTATATGGTCAGGCTGCACTACAAACAGCATCAGAGAAGGGTCTCCGAACGCTGCAGAGGGGCCCTGCTCATGCAGGGGCACCCTCTCACATAGGAACCATGCACTCTGCCTTTAGGATTGATAAGGCCTGCCTTAGGAGTGACTTATAGGTTTATATGTGTGTATGTATTTAGTGATATAGGTAACCTATATCACAGTAAGGGGTGCATGCACCACCTTACCCAGGCTGCAGTAGCAGACCTGTGGTGTCAGTTTGGATGGCCTTCCAGGGGTGGCATAATACATGCTACAGCCCCTGGCAGGCCTCTGAGGTACCTATGCCCTTGGTACATAGTATACCATATACTAGGGACTTATAAGGGCACTCCAGATTCCAATCAGTGATGTGCCTAAGGCACATGGAAACCATTTTAGAGAGGAAGCAGCTAGGCTGGGGTTCTGATTAGCAGGGCCCCAGCCAGACTAATGTCGAAAAACAGTGAAGCATCAGCAAAAAGTGGGGGTACCCATGTGAAGCAGATCCTACTCTCCTACACAACCCCCCAAACGTAGGGACATTAAACTAACCTTGCCCAGTTAAGTCTTCCTGTTCTAAGTGGAAGTACCTAGAGAGTCCATCTGCATTGGCATGGTTACTCCCAGGTCTATGTTCCACTGTAAAGTCCATCCCCTGTAGGGAAATGGACCACCTAAGCAGTTTGGGGTTTTCACCCTTCATTTGTTTTAGCCATAAGAGGGGCTTATGGTCTGTCTGAACCAGGAAGTGTGTACCAAACAAGTATGGCCTCAACTTCTTCACAGCCCAGACCACAGCAAAGGCCTCCCTCTCTATGGCTGACCAACGTTTCTCTCTAGGGGTCAGCCTTCTGCTAATGAAAGCTACTGGCTGATCCTGACCTTCTTCATTCAATTGTGACAGTACAGCCCCTACCCCCAATTCAGATGCATCAGTTTGAACAATGAACTTCTTGGAGTAATCAGGACTCTGTAGAATGGGAGCAGTGCACATGGCCTGCTTGAGGTCATCAAATGCCTTTTGACAGCTAACTGTCCACTGAACCTTTTTGGGCATTTTCTTAGAAGTTAAGTCATTCAGGGGTGTCACTATTGATCCATACCCCTTGACAAATCTCCTATAGTACCCAGTCAGGCCTAAGAAGGCTCTCACCTGAGTCTGGGTAGTGGGAGCAGTCCAGTCCATGATAGTCTGGATCTTGCTCTGCAAAGGTTGAACCTGGCCTCCACCCACAAGGTGGCCCAGGTACACAACCTGACTCTGCCCTATCTGGCACTTAGTGGCCTTGATAGTCAGGCCTGCCTTTTGCAGGGCCTGTAAAACATTCCTGAGGTGGACCAGGTGATCCTCCCAGGTGGAGCTAAAGACAGCAATATCATCTAGATATGCTGCACTATAGGCTTCCAGACCTGTGAGAACTGTATTCACAACCTCTGGAAAGTGGCAGGTGCATTCTTCAGACCAAAGGGCATCACCACAAATTGATAATGCCCACTAGGGGTTGAGAATGCTGTTTTGGGCTTTGCAGTATCAGCTAGTCTGATCTGCCAGTAGCCAGCTGTCAAGTCAAATGTGCTGAGATATTTGGCTGAGGCCAAAGTATCTATGAGCTCATCTGCCCTTGGTATTGGATGGGCATCAGTCCTAGTGACTGCATTGAGACCCCTGTAGTCCACACAAAACCTCATCTCTCTTTTTCCACCACTGGTGTGAGGTTTTGGCACAAGGACCACTGGACTAGCCCAAGGGCTATCTGAGGGTTCAATAACTCCCAACTCCAACATTTTCTGGACTTCAGTCCTGATACAGTCCCTGACATGGTCAGGTTGCCTATAAATCTGATTTTTAATAGGCAGACTGTCCCCAGTGTCCACTTCATGAGTGCACCAGGTGGTCTGACTGGGTGTCAGTGAAAACATATGTCTAAACTGATTGAGAACTTGCCTGCAATCAGTTTGTTGCTGGGTAGTGAGGCTGCCTGCCAAGGCTGCACCATCTACTGACCCATCGTCAGGGTTCTGTGAGAGCAGGTCAGGGAGTGGGTCACTCTCTTCCTCCTGCCCTTCATCAGTAGACATGAGCAAGCCCATGTCTGCCCTGTCCACATATGGTTTTAACCTGTTGACATGGAGAACCCTGTGGGGACTCCTGGGTGTTCCTAGGTCTACTAAGTAGGTAACCTCACCCTTCTGCTCAACAATAGTGTGGGGTCCACTCCATTTGTCTTGGAGAGCTGCTGGGGCCACTGGCTCCAACACCCACACCTTCTGTCCTGGCTGGTAAACAGTCAGAACAGCCTTTTGGTCATGCCAGGCCTTTTGAAGTTCCTGGCTAGCCTCAAGGTTTTTGGTTGCCTTTTCATGTACTCAGCCATCCTGGAGCGGAGACCAAGTACATAGTCCACTATATCTTGCTTTGGGGGCTTGAGAGGTAACTCCCATCCTTCCTTCACCAAGCACAGTGGACCCCTCACAGGGTGGCCAAACAGAAGTTCAAAAGGGCTGTAACCAACCCCCTTCTGAGGCACCTCCCTATATGCGAATAAAAGGCAGGGCAAGAGTATGTCCCATCTACGCCTAAGCTTTTCTGGGAGCCCTTTAATCATGCCCTTCAAGGTTTTGTTGAATCTCTCAACTAAACCATTGCATTGTGGGTGATAGGGTGTGGTGAACTTATAAGTCACTCCACACTCCTTCCACATTGCTTTTAAGTACCCAGACATGAAGTTAGCACCCCTGTCTGATACTACCTCCTTAGGAAAGCCCACTCTTGAGAAGATTCCCAGGAGGGCCCTTGCCACCACAGGTGCTGTAGTGGTCCTGAGGGGAATAGCTTCTGGGTACCTGGTGGCATGATCCACTACCACCAGGATAAACCTGTGCCCAGAGGCTGTTTGGGGATCCATGGGACCAACAATGTCAATCAATACCCTTTCAAAGGGCACCCCCACCACAGGTAGTGGTATCAGGGGGCCTTTGTAGTGCCACCTGCCTTGCCACTGGCTTGGCAGGTTACACAGGAGCGACAAAACTCCTTGCTGTCTTCAGACATGTGGGGCCAGTGAAAGTGAGGGACAATTCTGTCCCAAGTCTTGTTCTGGCCCAGGTGACCTGCTAAGGGAATATCATGGGCTAGGGTCAATAGGAAGCCCCTGAACTTCAGAGGTATAACCAACCTCCTGGTAGCACCAGGCTTGGGGTCTCTACTCTCTGAGTACAGGAGTCCATCATCCCAATACACTGTATGGGGACCACTAGCTTTCCCAGCAGCCTCAGCAGCAGCTTGCTGTCTGAGGGGTTCAAGGGAGGGGCAGCTCTGCTGCTCCTGGCTCAGATCTGCCCTCGAAGGTCTCCCTGTCCCCAAGAACTCAACCTGGTCAGGTTCAAGTTCCTCTGGGACAGTTCCTTCTTCAGGGCTGAGATCATCCCCCTCAAGGGACTGATCTTCCTCCTGAGCCAAGGGGAAGGCACTGCCTTAACCCTACTACTCCTCCTCTTGGAAGGCACTTGGTCCATTCTTCCAGAATCCAAGGCCTGTTCAGTGCTAGACATTTTGGCTTGTGACCTGGTCACAGCAAACACATCTGCAGGGATCCCCAGCATTTCTGCATGGGTCCTGAGCTCCACTTCTGCCCAAGCAGAAGTCTCTAAGTCATTGCCAAGCAAGCATTCGACTGGTAGGTTTGCACTCACCACAACCTTCTTAAGGCCAGTTACCCCTCCCCAGGAGAAGTTAACAACTGCCAGAGTATGGTCTGTTCTGACATTGCTAGCATTGGTCACTTGGTACATTTCACCAAGTATAACTTGCCCAGGATTCACAAGGTCTTGTGTCACCATTGTGACACTTGCCCCTGTGTCCCTAAATGCCAAAGCCTCACGTCCATTGATTAAAGGCTGTTGTCTGTACTTGCCCAGATTACTGGGACTCACAGTGGAGGTCACATCCATGCCTCCATCACAGACTAACACAGCCTGAGTCAGTTCTCTGACTAGGTCAGAGCCCAACTCAGTACCCAGGGTGAACCCTACTAAACCCTTGGCTGGAGCACTCCCACCAACTGTACTAGGGGGAACAGGTGCCTTAGGGGCATTGGTGGGTGCTGGACTGGAGTCTTTGGACTTGGTGCAATCACTGGTCCAGTGGGTCTTTTGCTTACAGACCTTGAACCATGGTTTTCTTTGGCCTTTCCCTTTTGTAGACTGTGAATCCTCACCAGAAGAAGATTTTTGGGGGCCTGATGAAGACTTTTGATCTTTACCCTTCTCCCCACCCTTTTCAGAGTTCTTAGCATCTTGCTTCTTGGTTTCCCCACCTTGGTTCTGTACCTTCTGCTTCACCCTGGTTCTGACCCATTTGTCTGCCTTCTTTCCCAATTCTTGGGGAGAGGTCAGATCAGAGTCTACCAGGTATTGATGCAACAGCTGATTTTGACAGTTATTAAGAATCTGCTCCCTCATTATCAGATTGTACAATCCTGAGAAGTCACACACCTTACTGCCCATCAACCAGCCTTCCAGAGCCTTGGCAGAACAATCCACATAGTCTACCCAGTCTTGAGTCTGTGCTTTTGGGTATCTCTGAACTTCAACCTGTACTGTTCAGTGGTTAGGCCAAACCCATCAATAAGAGCACTCTTCAAGACCTTGTAATTATCAGCATCCTCCTCTCTAACAGTGAGGAGCTTATCTCTACCTTTGTCTGCAAAGGAGAGCCACAAGATTGCTGCCCACTGCTCCTGAGGGACCTTCTGTACCTTACAGGCCCTCTCTAGAGCAGTTATCCACTTGTGGATGTCATCCCCATTCTGATAGGGAGGGACAATCTTGCTCAGGTTCCTATGGTCATAGGACCTTTCCCTATCTCTAGGGACATGGCTGCCACCATGGGACTCTAGTCCCAACTTTCTTCTCTCTCTAAAGAGATCTAGGGACTCCCTGTCTATAGCCAGTTGCTTCTTTTTGATTTCAAGCTGAGCTTCCTCATATTGAACCAGCCTCTTTCTTCTCTCATGAGAGGATTCCCTCCTATGAGATGAGACAGAGCTCCCTATGGAGGTGCCAGAGTGGTTAGACTCATGAGAAGGAGATCTAGACTTTCTGGGCACACTCATAATCCTTCCTGGGGGGACAAAGAGGGCATCATCTTGATCATCCTCTTCATCTTCCTCAGGAGGGATTGGGTTATCCAGGTCAGGGTCATTTTCACCCTCCTGGCCAGTTTCAGAGGGGGGGCTGGGGGTATTTCTACCCCTGGTCCCATCCTCATCTTCTGCCCCACCCTCAGCTCCTACCCCTTCAGTCCCCAAGGGCTTACTAAGGTCATAAGCCACCAACAACTCCTTAAGGTGTTGGGTGGTGGGGCTTTGGCCTGTCCTTATTTTTCTCAAGTTGCATAAAGCTCTCAATTCCAAGAATGGGAGTGTATCATACTTGGAGGGTGGAAGCTCAGTGGCTTCCTGCAAGGATTCTTTAGATCCTACCCTTAAAGTCATTAGTAGTGTGGTGTGGTGTATGCACTACCTACTCTAGTGTGGCCTACTAAACTCTCCTGAGTTGTAGAAAGGGTTGTGCTATCCCTTAACACACAACTCTAAGTTCAGTAGAACTTACTGTATTCTAAGCTTAAATTATATGTACCTTAGGTACCTTTAGTGGTTTTCAGTTGATCAATTCAATTGAGATTATCTGGTAAAACAATAGCAAGCTGGAATCCCACACGCTGCACACCAATGTGAGAAGTTGGCCTGGTATATGCTGTCCACTAATTATAGTGGGCACCTTGCACCAGTCCAAACAACTCCTTATTGGAGATAGGTTAAAGACAACCTTATTGAAAGCTATCCTAGTGGTAGCTATGGAGAGCAGCCTTCAGGCTAAGTCTTGAAGGAATGTAAAGCAGCTTGTTTTACCAGTCTATAATCTCTTGAGTGACCAAATGAAAGAGCACCACACCAGGTATATATTCAAAATATATGTATTTATTGCTAAACACACCCCTCTAGTCTCTTTATGAGGCTAGAGTTCGAAGTACATAAGTTAGAAGTTATTTAGACACAGTAATACCACAAATACACGTTTGGGCCCTAGGGGCGTACCAAACCATATACCAATAAAGTGGTATAAGAACCACGACTGAACTAGACACTAGGCCTAGAGCCTCTAGAAGTGCTTGGACCACAAGGAACCACCCAAGGTAGTGACACAGGGGACCCACGGGGGACGCGTGCAGTGTAAATACACAACCGCGATACGCCGTTGACTTCTATGGAGAAAGTCGTGATCGGGAAATTAAAGGAAAGGGACACTTAAAGGAGGACTTGGAGCAAACCCTTTGAGATCTAGGACTTTGAAGAGTCTCTACCCACTGGAGCACCGGAGTACTCGTGTTACCTCACCCAGGGAAGCCGGGTGCATAGGTGCCTTTCGGGGTCGGGTTTCGTCGTCGATTTGAATGGCGATCTGCTGCAAAGTGCTGCTGGCGACCAAGTGAAAAGTGTCCGGGTGGATCCAAGAGTGGATCGGAGTTCTGAAGAACCTGAAAGCAGAGGGGACAGAGTCTGGGTCACTAGCCAGTGACCAGGAAGGCGATGGACAGATGCCCACCGATGTCGAGTGCTTCAGGTGCGTTGACGGTCGTCTTGACTCTTCAGCCACGAGGTCCAGGAGGCGTTGTCGGCGACCAGGAGCAGGATTCCGGCTAGTACACGATGTTTGTCGAGTGCTGAGGTGTCGGCGACCGGATCGGACCCAACAAGCCTTGGCAACGGCAAGTCTTGATGCAGAGGAAGATCGTCGATGGTGCAGACCAGCAAGGTCTGAAGAACTCACTCAGCAAGGGTAAGTGAAGGCAGGCCTAGAGCAACCAGGATGCCAAGTAAGAAAAAGATTGGCCTTCGTTAAGGGCTACTAGCCAACGGGCTAGCAACCGCGAAGGAGCCTGTCGCACGTGGATCTGGCTCACAGGACACTCGTGGAGTGGAGGCCAGTGATCTTCGGTGCAGTTAGTGCTGGAGGCTAGGGCTACTCGGAGCCCAAAGCACGACTTCGTGGGAGACCCAGAAGAGGATGCACTTGCAAATGTGCTCGGTGTCCAGGGGTCACGGTCTCAAGTCACCCACAATAGCTACGGGCCTCAGCTTTGCTGGGGACTCAGGGTAGCCTCGGAGAAGTCTGAGAATCCATCTCTGGTGATGCGATGACTTCGGCGTCCGACGGGAGCTTCAGAAATGCGAACCGGACAGATGCTTCTTTGGTGCCTGCCAAGCAGGGGAGTCACTCCTTGACCCCAAGGGAGATTATTCTGTCCTCTAATCGTGAGTAGAGCGTCGAAGGTCCAGGATTCAGTTTCAGAGTTTCGTCCAGGGATAATCTAAAGTCCTAAGGACTGGGTTCCTATACTTATACTAAGTATAGGGGTTGGACTACTCTGTGGCCCCACCTATGGGTGGGTCAGGGCAGAGGGGTGGCTACACCCCTTTCCCTTTGTCCAGTTCGCGCCAAAGCAGGGGCTGCAAGCCCCTGATCCGGTTTGAACTGGGGTATGCACTAGGGACACCAAGTGTGCCCCCAGTGCAGGACTTCAAAGCACCCGAAAGTGTTCCCGCCCAGCCCCAATACACATTATCCTGTCTGGGGAGGTGGTCACACCTCCCTGGGACAGGAAACCTATTGTCCAGGCCTCCCCTGCCGGAGTTTCGTCCAGCAGCAGGAGGCCAGACTCGTGTCTGTGGCAGTAGCATCCATTTTGTGATGCCAGGGCTTTGGAAAGAAGTTACCGGGCTAGCCAGAGTTAACATGTCTTTCCCTCTAGAAGGGTGGAATGCTACCCCCGCCGCCAGAATTGGCGGGGGGTAGTATTCCAAGATGTTTGACACCAAACACGACATGTTTAGGTGCAGCCATTCCAAAGTTAGCATTTAACGCAAGGTTATAATGCGCTTAAGAGTATATGGTCAGGCTGCACTACAAACAGCATCAGAGAAGGGTCTCCGAACGCTGCAGAGGGGCCCTGCTCATGCAGGGGCACCCTCTCACATAGGAACCATGCACTCTGCCTTTAGGATTGATAAGGCCTGCCTTAGGAGTGACTTATAGGTTTATATGTGTGTATGTATTTAGTGATATAGGTAACCTATATCACAGTAAAGAGTGCATGCACCACCTTACCCAGGCTGCAGTAGCAGACCTGTGGTGTCAGTTTGGATGGCCTTCCAGGGGTGGCATAATACATGCTGCAGCCCCTGGCAGGCCTCTGAGGTACCTATGCCCTTGGTACATAGTATACCATATACTAGGGACTTATAAGGGCACTCCAGATTCCAATCAGTGATGTGCCTAAGGCACATGGAAACCATTTTAGAGAGGAAGCAGCTAGGCTGGGGTTCTGATTAGCAGGGCCCCAGCCAGACTAATGTCGAAAAACAGTGAAGCATCAGCAAAAAGTGGGGGTACCCATGTGAAGCAGATCCTACTCTCCTACACCTGAATTCCCTGACCACCAAGCAAAAGAAAAGGAACACCAAGCCCTAAACCTGGACACAAAACAGTTATGAGCAATATATAAAAGCATGTTGCAATGTTTTTTGCGATGCTATAGGAATTGGAAATAGGAGGTTGTGTGGAAGTAGTGTCCCCTCCAAATTGCGAATCACAATTAGAGGTGACAGTGGTTTAAACCTGCAATTACATTTACGAACCATTGATGTTACCAACACATTAAAGGAGGTGGTAACCAATTTGCAAAGGGGAAAATGTCCCCTAGGAACACCTTCCCATTTGTCAATTCTGTCGGCCGATCTCAAGGAACCACTGCCTGCTTCCCCGATGTAGCCCCAACAGAGGACATTTGATTTTTGAAAGCAGCACCGATTCCTTTCAGAAACACAGGTTGCTTTAAAAAAAAGTTTCCCATTTGGGAAGGCAAACACAGGGATGGTGGTCTGCTATTCGTTTGAGGCCAATCACAGAGGTCACAAGTTGTGACCAGCAAAATTAATATTCATTAGGTAGGTCGTTCTGTGGCCCCTAGGTTAAGATGACTATAATGATATGTTAAAAACGTATCCAGGAAAGGTAGGAAGACTCAATATGCTTGTTGGACGTGGCCCTTTCTGCAGGGTTTCTCCAGATTTTTGCCTTCTTCTGCCTTCAGTTGCTGAACCCGTTTTTGTTGGCTTTAAGGACTTTGTAGATTATTTCCCTGCTAACCAATGTTAAAGTGTTTGTGCTCTCCTATAAAAACATGGTAGAATTGGTGTACTCCTAATTTGCACATTTAATTTACTTTTAAGTCCCTAGTAAATGGTACTACCTGTATATTGAATACTACTAGTGGGCAGCAGCACTCCTTCTGCCAGCCACTAAAGTACCACTGCCAAACATGTCTCAGCCTGTAGAACAGTTTTAAACTGCCATTTGGACTTGGCAAAAAAATCTTTTGCCAGACATAAACCTTCCTTTTTATTACGTATAAGACATCCCTATGGTAGGCCTTAGAGGCTCATACAGCAGGTTGCATGGTATCTAAAAGGTAGGACACGTGGGTTTAAGTCTTACATGTCGTGGCAGTGAAAAACACCTTACAACATTTTAAACTTGTTTGAGGTCTTTCCCTCCCGCAGACTAGAACAGGATTGCCCTATTACAATTAATAAGTGCTAACTTCAAAATATGAGCAGATAGAGACATACTATTTACACTTAAATTAATTGTAATTTAAAATCCTCTTTAATGGTAAAGTCGCGTTTTAGATTATAATTTTGAAAAAGCCACTTTTAGAAAGCTGGCATTTTCCTGACCAATGGTTTTGAGGCCTTTCTAGAAGTTTCCAGCTGCCTGGGCCTGTTAATGTCATATATACAAAACATTGTTCCATAAGGAATCATTCAAGGAAAGACATTCAGTTATTTTGCAGGAGCTGTCTTTCTCACTTGCTACAACAATCAATGTAATACAAATTCTTGAGATTGTTAGTTTAATGTTTTTCAATAGCTGTACATATATATACAGTGTACAGTGTAATGACAATTCCAAAAGTGAATAGGTGGTATACGTGATGGTGTAGTGTAAGTGCTTATCTTCAGCCTTGTCCTCCACATTCACCTCCTCCTCCTCAGGGTCATTGCCATGTGAAAACACAACTGTAGGAAATTAGGATCTTCTTCTATGGTTACCCCCACTTTTCGGCTGGTGCTCAGCTGTATTTGACTAGTCTGACTGGGATCCTGCTAATCAGGACCCCAGTCTATCTGCTTTCTCCCTAAATTGTTGTGTTCTGTACTTAGGTACACCCCAGATTGGATCCTGGGGTACCCTTGTCAGTCCATAGTATATGGTACACATGTACCCAGGGCATAGGTACCCCACGGGCTGAAGCATGTATTATGCCACCCATGAGAGACCATTCAAAATGGAACTACAGACCTGCCATTGCAGCCTGTGTAAGTTGATGTTTACACCACTTACTAAAGATATAGGTTTCTTATATCTAGGGCCACTGCACGTAAAACCTATGTCACCCCTCTAGCAGGCCTTTGCAATCCTGAAGGCAGGGTGCTTGGTTCTAAGTGAGAGGGTGCCCCTGCATGAGCAGAACCCCCCTGCAGCCTACGGAGTCCATTGTCCCGGGTTGTCAGTGAAGCAGCCATATACTATATAGAGGGGCACCACATAATTACGTGATGACCATCTCGAAAACGGCTTTAAAGAATCCTATCATGTTTGGTATCAAACATGTTGGAATCATACCCCCACAGTGTGGGAGGTATAATTCCAAGCACTGCAAGAGCCCTCCGTTAGGCTCTCAGTGTTCCCGGTACCAGCCTTCTTGACCCGTACAGCACAAAATGGTTGCTGCCGACCAGAGACTCATTTCTGCCCTCCTGCTGCTGAGCCAAGCTTAAGCAGGGGCAGGCAGAACAATAGGCATCCTGTCACAGGGAGGTTTGACCACCTCCCAGACAGGATTTAGTGTATTGGGACCGGGTGGGTGCTCTTGCCAGTGCCAGAAAGTCTGCATGAGGGGCACATTTGGTGTCCCTATGCATAGTCCAGTTCAAACCAGTCCTGGGAGCTGTTGGCTCCCGCTCTGGCACGAAACTGGATGAAGGACAAGGGAGTAACCTCCCCCCTGTCCAGACCCTCCCCTGAGATGGTCCCCTGAATCTTCCCAACCCTTTCCCTAGGGTACTTAAGGGCTTACCTGGGTGTAGGTCCCTAGATTTGTCGTGGGATAAGATTCAGATCAGACACCACTGCTCTTCTACCGTCTGGGCACTCTGGACTTCGCTGGACTTTGTTTGGGCCTGACTTCGTCTCCCTTCCAGTCTGCGGCATCGTCTGTGCCAGTGCATCATACAGGAACCTTCCAAGGCCTGTGAGGCATCAAATCTCCCTTGGAGTGAAGGAGTCACTCCCCTGCATTAGCAGGCACCGCAACTAAGTTGACCAGTCTGCAGATCCTGCGCTCCTCTGGACTCCGTGGGCTCTGCAACACAGGTGGTGGTTTTCCACAGCTCTCAAGGCCTGCCCTGCCCTCTCACCAAGTTTGAGGCCAGTATCCCTCGTGGGAATTGCAATAACTGAACCCCTGTGCACTGCATCCAACTTGCAGTTGCAAAGGCTTGTTGGTTTCTTTCCAAGAAGATCTTCAGGCTCCAAGTAGCCCCAACCACGAGCCCCTCCAGTGACCAGAATTTTCAGCCAAACAGCATCATGTGCATCGTGGCCTGCATCTTTTGGTGAGCTGCTTGAGGTCCTCTTGCGACTCCAGTGCCTCCGGCCTGTGGGTCCACTTGAGGGTCACACTTGTTTCTTTTGGGCTCCCCTGATTGCTCAGGGCCTGCCCTGACTCCCCTGCCTTTGGTGAGTCCCCTGGACCTTGCTGGTCCCGACTTTGCTCCTTCTTTGATTCCTGCGTGGCTTGCATTTGCCAAGGCTTGTTGGTGCACCCGCCAGACACCGACCCCTCAGCACTCGACATCCTTTGTGGGATAGCTTGTGCATGGCTCCTGGCCCTCCTCAGCATCGCCTGGTCCTCACTGCTGCAGAGTCAAGGTCATCGTCATCCATCCTGCAACATCCTACATCGGAGGGCATTCGTCTTCCAAGTCTCCTGGTCACCCCTGAGTGACATAGACTCTGTCCCCTCTGATTTCAGGTACCTCTCATCAAGAATCCATCCTTGGATTCCACCGGACACTTTCTCCTTCTTCAATAGCGGCACTTTCCTGAAGTCCTTCATTGGGTTTGACGGCGGTTTCCGACACCACTTCACACGTATGCACCCGGCTGCCCTGGTGTAGGTAACGTGGGTACTAGGGTATCCACGGGTGGGGTGGCTCTCCAACCTTCTGTCTTCCACAGGGTTTCTTCAGGGTCCACTGTTAAGGGTCTTTAATCTTTAAAAATCCAACCCCGACTCACACGTAGAGTTGTACGGAGCACGCAGTCGTGTTCCCACACGGCACACGCTCTCCTTGGGGTCCCTATCTACTCACCTTAGGTGGTTCCTTGGTGTCCCATCACTTCTACGTCCTCTCAACACTGTCTTGACTCGAGTCGTGGTTCTTATACCACTTTCTTAGTATATGGTTTGGTCCCCCTGGGGCCTCTGTGTATTTTGTGCTATTTACTGTGTTTCTTTGCTGAAGTATTGTGTGCATTGTGCATATCTCCGGGTAGGAGATATTTCTATGTGTTAGAGAGTATTATATTATAAAATAAATATTTTTATAAATACTTGGTGTGCTTCTTTTTCACTTAATCTATACTATAAGATTGCATTCTGGTAAAATAAGCTGCTTTACACTCCTTCTGGACTAAGCCTGAAGGCTGCTCTCCACAGCTACCACTTAGAGAGCTTTCTAAGGTTGTCTAAGACCTCTTAAATCACCATGAGGGTTGACTTGACTGGTGCAAGGTGTCCACTTACATAAGCGTACATCATATACCAGTCCAGCTTCTAACAACAACAAAGAAAAATCCCAAGCCGACTTTTTTAAATAAATAAAATGATACCAGAATGAACAAAATCCAATAAGCAGAACAAGAGAAATTCATTTTTAAAGTTTTTAGTGAAAATAGTGCCAAGAAGCAGAATACACCATTCGCTGTTATCTGGTTGTGATAGATTGGGGGAAATTCACAATGTTCAGGCTGACAATGATGGAGTGGTCGGATACAGAGACCAGGTTGCTCCAGCTGAAGAGTTACTTTTTTAAGTCCAGCATGAAGAGTTCCATTGGAGGAGGCCACGAGAAGGAGGCTTTCTGTGCAAAGAGCAGGTCGAGCACTCCAGACAGTTGTTGCTGTAGCACAAAGAGCCATTCGTCGCTGGAGCTTCGCATTGGTTGATGGTTGCATATTGTCGCTGTGGGCCCAAAGTGCAGGTCATTCATCTACAGACAGTCACTGTTGTCGTGAACAGCAGGTCTCACCGGCTTCAGATTGTCAGTCATTGTGGGGGGCACAGTTTTGGTGCGAGCAGGCATTTCTCATCGCGATGAGCCCAAGCTTCAGGATTTTCACTTTTTTTCTTCAAGAGAAGCTCTCACTGTTGCCAGCAAACTGTTCAGGACCTGGGAGACACCTCTTGGTGATAAGGACTCACTCCAGAAGAAGCCACTTGCAGTGCTCAGGCAGGTCAAGGCAGGTCGGGCTGGTGCTGTTCAACTGAGCAGTGCAGAGATGACGGTAGCTCACACAGGAGGTCAGCCAATTGACCCTTAGTGTCACTTTGGGTAGCCTGGGATCAAGTCAAGCAGGTCCAATCTTCATTTTTCAGACAGAACGGCGGTCCTGCAAGCAGCAGGTTAGTCCTTCTGGCAACAGGACAATCCTTCTTATGAATCTTCCTCAGGTCTAGGAGTGTTCTGAGGAGTAGGTCTGAGGGTCCTACCCACCCTTTGTGTGGGAAATTCCCTGGCTTACCTCCAAAACTGGTTCTAGTCAGTTCTTCCCCTTCCCCTGGTCCTGGCTACAAACTGTCTAAGATGACAAGGGCAGGCCTGGTGTCAGGTTCCTTTGTGTGTTCTGTGGGTACGGTCATTTGAAATGTAATCTGGGCAGGGTACAGCTCCTCCCCAGCGATCCTGCCAGGAACACCCTCTCCCAGTTACACCCAGGTCCCATTGTTCACTGTCTGTGCCCAATAAACATTCTTGATGGGAGAACCATTAATTGGCCAAAGCAGATGGGAATCCACCCAATCCACCCAAATCACGCCACTCCCATGTCTCTGGCCTCCTCCACAGCCTACACTGGCGTCCAGTCAAGAAGAGGATCACTTTTAAAATATTGCTCCTAACCCAAAAAGCACTTTACGGTACCGGCCCAGAGAAACCTTTGCTCTGAAAATCTCTGTCTAGCCACAGTCCCTAGGATTAGAAAGACGAGGGCGGGGGGCAGATCTTTCTCCTTTCTAGGCCCTCTCTTTGGAACAAGCTGCCACTGACTCTCAGGGCCATCAAGGAAACACTGGTATTCCGGAAAAAAACTTAAGACCTGGCTCTTTTCCTCCACCTAGACTCTTTTTCTTCTCTTTGCCTGTTGACGGCTCCTATGCTACAGTGCCAGGACACTCCTCAGAGTAACAGTTGCGCTTAATAAATCGCATAATAATAATTAATAATATTAATGACCTTGTTTAGGTTCCTCAGATCAGCACAGATCCGCAAATCTCCAACAATTAGCAACAGAGAAAGCCATAAGGATGACTCCACAGGTACAATTACTTCATCGAATCACTGATAAAATATCGAAGGTCAGAATATTGACCTACAGAAATATCGACGCAAGAATATCGAAGTCAAGAATATCGACATCCTATCTACATTATGGTAAGTACAAAAATATCGGAAAAAAAATATCGATGTCAAAAATATCGTTAAAAATATCGTTTTTTATTTAAGTAAAAAAAATAATGTAAAATAAAGTAAATAATACATATAATTAAAATAAACATAGTTAAAAATATTTTAAAATGTTTAAAAATTATAAGTAATATATATGTAATGTAAAAATAAATTAAACATATACATATAATATATAATATATATACTAACTAATAATTTTTAATAATTATTTTAATAACTTATAATTTTTCAAAAAATATCATATAAATTATAAATACATCTATACACATAAAACAATAATATAAATAAAAATTAAATAAATATATATAGCAAATTAAAAAAATTAAAATTATTTTTAATCTTTTTTAAATTAATTATATACTACATTAACTAAAATATTACAAAAAATATTAGATAGCGGAGGTAATAAAATTACTATTCCAACTCCAAACAGTGCAACAGTAGGGAAAATGTTGGATAGCGTAGGGGTAAAAATTACTATTCCCACTCCAGGGAGTGCAACAGTAGGGAAAGTGTTGGATAGCGTAGGGGTAAAAAATACTATTCCGACTCCAGTGAGTGCAACAGTAGGGAAAGTGCTGGATAGCGTAGGGGTTAAAATTACTATTCCCACTCCAGGGAGTGCAACAGTAGGGAAAGTGTTGGATAGCGTAGGGGTAAAAATTACTATTCCCACTCCAGTGAGTGCAACAGTAGGGAAAGTGTTGGATAGCGTAGGGCTTAAAATTACTATTCCCACTCCAGTGAGTGCAACAGTAGTGAAAGTGTTGAATAGCGTAGGGGTTAAAATTACTATTCCAACTCCAGTGAGTGTAACAGTGTGGAAAATGTAGGATAGCATAGGGGTTAAATTAACATACTTATTAATTAAATAATTTTTGTAAAATAAATAACATATTAATAATTAATTAACTAAAAAATCAATAATAAATACCAATACAATTAAATTAATATTTACTTAAATAACATTAAATTACTTCCCACCCTATTCCCCCATAAACACACAACCCGCTACACATAAAAAAGAACACAATTAATGTAATTATCAATTAATCAATTAATACAAATTAATTACCAATTAATAATTAATTAACAATACATTAATTAACAATAACAATAAAAAAATAATAATAATTAATGTAATGATAAATTAATCAATTTAAAAAAATTAATTACCAATTAATATTTAATTAACAATAAATTAATAATCAGTAACAATAAATAAAAACATATTAATTAATTAATTATAATTAAATTACTTCCCGCCCTATTCCCCTATAAACCCACAACCCGCTCTGATACTAAAACGCAAAATTTGCGACATAACCGCCGGTCGTATTACGATGTTTCTTGCTCGAAATCCGACCGCTGCGGTCGGATCGCGGGCTTTAACATTGCGGTGGTTGCTGATGCACGCAGCACCGCCGCGATGTCAAAAGGAGCATGTCCTGCATCTCCCTGCACTGCGTGGCAGGCACTGCACAGTGCCTGCCACCTGGTACAGGGAAATGTGGGGGGGCCATGGGTACCTCCCCAGTGCACCCACACCCCCCCAAAACATTAATTAACTGTAGGTCCCTCCCTAAACATGCGGATGATGTCTGGCTTACACTCGAATCTCATGACTGGGATCTTATATTTCTTACAGAAACCTGGTTGAGAGAAAGCTCTAACCCGGACATCAAGATGGCCATCCCTATTGGCTACAAAATTACCACGGTCAATCGAGCTGGCAATAGATTGGGGGGTGGGTTGGCGGTAATTACACGAGACAATTGGGAGATTTCACACAAGAGAATGGAACTTACAGGTCTGATAGAAGCAATGTTCTTCAGTATTAAAATCTCCCCCACTTTGTCTATTGCAGGAGTACTACTCTACAGACCCCCTGACTCTAAATCTCCTGAGATATGGGAACTTTGCGATGCTATCGCAGATCTCTCATTGAAATATGCTAATTTTATAGTTTTGGGCGACTTTAATGTCCATATGGACAGCGAACAGTGTACTTTAGCCTCTCAATTAGCTGATATTCTTAAAGGACAAAATCTCATTCAAAAGGTCTACATGCCTACACGTAGCAGGCCATATGTTAGATCTTATTTTCACTAACATCCCTACCCTTACCACCAAGGACCCTATTCCTCTTACATGGTCAGACCATAGTCTGATACCATTCAACTTGTCCGTGACTAAGTGTAAGAACCTGGTGAAACCCGTCTATGAAAATAGAAGGAACTGGAGGATTGTTACACCTGATACCTTAGGTCTGGCTCTACATAATACTTCTATTGAACTGACCGGTGAACCCAACCGGGATGCTATCATATTCAATCACTGGGTCACATCCTCCTTAGACACTATAGCCCCTTTAAAATCTATGAAACAGACTAGAAACAAACCTACGGCCTCTTGGTTTACGCCAGAACTCCGTATTGAAAAGAGCCTCTGTAAGAAGCTCGAGAGGATCTGGTGGAAAACCTATAATACTGACTCTAAAAATGCTTACAGAATAGCATTAAAACATTTTCATAGATCAAAGCGCAAGTCCATTAGGGACTATTTCGCAGCTCAAATTAAATCTGCTAATAACTCCGCAAAAGAAATTTTTAAGATTGTCCAAGATTTCACTAAACCTGATTCAACGTATAGCAATATAGTCTCCTCTGCCACCCTCTGCGAAGATCTCTCAGTCTTCTTTCAAGACAAAATACAAGCCATCTATTCTTCGTTTCCCACAAGGGAGCTAACTACCTCACCTCCTTTCTCCTCTCCCCTTCCGTATACTTGGTCCGAATTCAGTCCTTTTAGCCTGGAAGCTTCTCTTAGTCAGCCGGAAAAAACGAAATCTGGATCTCCACTTGACCCCTGTCCAGCCAGGCTTTTTAAACTTCTGGCCCCTCTATTAAACCCTCACCTGAATCTTCTTTGGAATTCTTCTTTGAATACTGGTATCTACCCCTCAGTTTGGAAAACAGCTCTTGTTCAACCTATTCTCAAGAAAGTAGATGCTGACACGGCTGAATTGAAAAACTATAGGCCCATCTCTCTCTTGCCTGCTCCGGCCAAAATTCTGGAACAGGAAGTACAAAAACAGCTTTCTGAATACCTAGAATCTAACAAACTTCTCCATGACTCCCAGTCTGGCTTCAGGTCTGGACACAGCACTGAGACAGCGTTGTTGGAAATAACTGAGAATGTCCGGGAGACCTTGGATAATGGCCATTGTGCTATGCTCGTGCTGCTCGAACTGTCGGCAGCGTTCGTTACTGTATCCCACATGATTCTGCTTGACAGACTAAGACAACTGGGAGTGACGGGGACCATTTTATCTTGGTTTGGTTCCTTTCTGGAAGACCGGTCCCAGAAAATACTGCTGCATCCTCACATCTCATCATCACGCCCTACAGTCTGTGGAGTCCCTCAGGGCTCGGCCTTGAGTCCGACTCTTTTTAATGTTTATCTCTCCACGTTAGCCCCGCTTATTGAACAACATGGGGTAAGTGTCATCTCGTATGCTGATGATACTCAGCTAGTGTTTTCCTTCAGGGATATATCCGAGGCTGCATTCTCTAACTTTAGACATTGTTTAGTCGACATTTCAGTATGGATGACTGAGAACTGTCTGAGATTGAATACCGACAAAACGGAGGTTCTAATTTTCAATCAGCCTTCTCCGCCCCATTTGGATTTATGGTGGCCACCCGAGCTCAATCCCCCACCTCATCCTGTGCCCTCGGCCAGGAACTTGGGATTCAAGTTTGATTCCGCCCTCTCTTGCAAGACTCAGATTAGTCATGTATCCTCTCTATGTTTTTGGAAGATGAAGTCCCTACGGAGATTTCTCCATTTATTACCCATGGACTGCAGAAAGACTGTAGTTCATGCACTCATTACGTCTCAGTTAGATTATGCCAACAGTCTGTACCTGGGTCTGCCTGACTACCAGATTAGAAAGTTACAGACTATACAAAATGCGGCCGCTAGGCTTATTAGGAATATCCCTACACGACACCACATCTCCCCCCATCTACGGAGCCTACATTGGCTGCCAGTAAAAAGGAGGGTAGAATTCAAGGCGCTAACCCTCGCTTACAGGGTAATTAAAGAAACTGGCCCCAACTACCTGAGAAAAAGACTCCGCATATATCATCAGACGAGGATTTTGAGATCTAATCACCAAGTACTTCTTGCCACTCCCTGTTTTAAAAAAGCCAGATTAGGCGGCCGGTCTTTTACGGTAAGAACTGCCCATCTCTGGAACTCCTTACCCGAGTTCATAAGGAAGGCCAACTCAGAATCTGTCTTCCGCAAACTCCTAAAAACTTGGTTTTTCAACCTTACCTAGCATCTTGAACTCCTGGCAGTTTGCTTTCGCCTGCTGCACTCCGCAAATAGCGCCGGGACACCTCCGTTGGAGGTAGCTGTGCGCTCTACAAACTTCAAATAAATAAATAAATAAAACATTGGGGGCCCACAACGGGCCCCCGGAAGACAATCACCGCATGCCTTTCCATGGCGGTCTGACCGCTGAGGAAAGGCTGGCTACCGCCGGCATCATAATCCTGCCGGTGGAGCCTGCTCTGCACCGCCACCATTATCCCGGTCCTTCTCCATCCGCCAGGCAGGAGTGTGGATGGCAACCGGCGGAAAAGCGGCGGTCGGAATTTCCCACCGCGATCCTAATCTGACCGGCGGTTTCTGGCTTGTGATCGCGGGCGGATGTCCGCCGCCAGGCGGCGGTCATCCGACTGCCATCGTAATAGGCCCCTTAATACATATATTTAAAAATAATAAAGATACATTACAAAAAATGTTAAACATACATATAAAATACATACTAAAATACATAACACTAATATAAATATCGATATTATTAACAACGATATTTTTGCTAACGATATTACTTACTTCGATATTACTTACTTGGATATAAAAAAAAACGATATTACTTACCTTAAGGTCGATATTCTGGTCACCGATATTCTTGACATCGATATTCTGTCCCTACGATATTAAAAACTCAATATTAGTTTAGGTCGATATAAAAAAATCGATATTTTGACTGCGCACCTACTTCATCCATGGACATTTTCCTTAACATCTCTGCCAATTCTTCTCTAACACTGAATGGCACACCTCTCATCTATCATGTGTTTAACTGGAACTACTTCATCCTGCATGCGAATCCTGTGCTTGAAACCCTTGATTTTTCCTAAACCTCGACTGAAAACATTCTTAAACATGTCGAACCACCGCATAGTCATTTTCTGATTGAGATGTTTTCAGCTGGCAGTATGATTTGTTTATACATTGTAAGGGAGCTGCTTGTAAAGTGCTGAGTTCTAGTAGAGGTCAGCAAAATTTCAACTGAATGAGGAACAAACACAACGAGCTCTACAGTGCCTTCTGTGGAGGTCTCAACCTGCCCCTCTGTTGGAAAAGTGTCAATGTTGAAGGCATTAGCAATAAACAGATTGTTTATCAGGTTACAGCAGATGTCCCAGTTAAAATATGGTCAATGAAGAATAATCATAAGTTTATAATGTATGATTTCACTCCTGTTAACTTACTTGCTAGAGATTTACTTTGCAAGATGAACTGTGTGATTTATTGCACACTGGATGGTGTTGCTATTGAAAACCAAGATGACGAGTCAGTGTTTGTTTAAAATAAAGTCATAAAACTCAAGAGTTCAGTTGTTTTCAGTTCTCTCAAATTGTGGCCTGCCTTTGGATTTATGACATACTGTCAAAGAAGAGATATGGGATTTCACAGGTGAAGAAATAAGCAATGTTCCCTGTAATATTTTTCCTTTATGTGCGGCAATAAAGGTGCTTCGTGCACTACAGTCAAGGCTGCGTGCACTGAAGACAAGCAACATTTTAATATGCACGTATGTGCCACATGCAAGCTACCGAAATCAGTGGCATAGCAAGGGTACCATAGTCCCTAATCTAAGCCAGAAAGAGATTGACCTCCCCTCACTTTTGGGTTGGTATTAAAAGATACCCATAACAGGGGGGCAGTGGGCTCCATGCACCTCTGAACCCCGGTGACACTGAATCTTATTTCCTAATCAGTAGGCTCTGTGCACCTCTGAACCACGGTGTCACTGAATCTTATTTTCTAATCATTCTACCTATCATTCCTTTCTTCACTATCATCATGAATCTCTTATCTCCTCCTCACACCTTTTCTTATCCCTATCCACTTCCACTCTCTCTCTCTCTCTCTCTTTCTCGCTTGTCCTTATCTCATTCCTCCCTTTCTTAAAGTTTTTGGCGTGTCTCCTTGCGCCTCTTTATCTTCCGCACTTTTCTTTCTCCCTTTCCACTCTCCTCTACTTGTCCCTCATTCTGCTTCCTGTCTTTAATCTACATTCTACCATTCTCTTTTCCCCAAACTCTCTCTAATCTCCCTGTCCTCTCTCTCTCATTCTACCCTTTCTCTATGAAATCCATATCTTGACTATGCTTATCTCCTACTCATCTCGTTCATTATCTCGGGCCTCCTTAGTTGTCACCTTTCTCTACCTATCCCCTTTTTTAAAAATTTGTTTTATTCAAGTTTTCAATTTTTTGCATTTGAAGAACACAACTACAAAACACCCCTCCCCCCCTCACTCGGATGACAGCTCTTACCCAGCAATCATGTGCAAAGGCATTTAACTACTGTACTAATGAATTTCGTTCCCTAGATGAACCCATTGAGCTATTGTGTCTGGGGTTGCCCTGACAGTATTCTAATTGTCCCTTTCAATCCTTTTCCCTCCCTTCTTGTTACCTATCACCTTTTGTTTGTTCTTATCAGCCCTCCTTCCTTTTTTCTCTCCTTTCTATGTTTCACACCTCTTTCTTTCCTTCTTTTTCTTACCATTTCTTGCTTATTCACGTCTTCCTTTTTACTGTCTCACTCCCTTAGTTCACCCTCTCCATTCATGCCCCCTTTTCTCTCTACACTCAAATCTCCCCTTTGCCTCGCCCCCTCCCCAAATCTTCTTCTCTCTTCTTCCTATTATTTCTGTCCTTCCTATTATTCGGTTTTTCTATCTCGCACCTTTTCTTTTTTTCCAGTCCCCAGTCCCCATTCCCATCTTTTCTCCTTTTCTCTACTCTCCCATCTTTACTTTCATTCTGTCTTTCCTACATCCTTTGTCCATTTTCTAATGCTGTGACTTGTCTGCCTTTATTCTCTCTCTACTTCATATCCCATTCTTACCTACCCTGTTCTATGTTCCTCCTTTATTTCCCTCCTCTATATCACTCCTCCGTAGTTGCCCACTCCTCCTTTCTAGCCAGCTCTATTGTGTTCCAAACTTCTGTTTTTCTTGATTTCCGTTGACTTTTCACCTCACCTATCACCTTCCACACTGTCTCCTTGTCCTCTTTTCTTTTCTACCTCATGACAAGCTCCTACACAAACCCAGTGAGTAAAGTGCCCACTCTTACGTGGCATGGCCCTGACTCTTGCACCTCATGACACCAGGTTGCCTGCTTCCAACTATTGCAGGTATATGGGGCCTAGGTTGCAAGCCGGCTCCTGTTGACCACAGTGCATCTGTGGGCACCCTCAGCATGTGCCAGGCCTCGGAAGGTACCTCTACCCGAGTAAGCTTCACTGCGGGCATATGCATACCCTGCATTTCAAGAGATGGAATATGTGAAAGGCAGTGTGTAGGAGTGCAAATCAGCCTTCAGGACCCATGTGCTGAGTTTATCCTCTTCACAGAGCTGTAACTCCATCCAACTGTGCTAATGTTCCTTCACTGAGCCCTCCAAAGCCCAGTGCTGAGGTCCCCGTTCACTCTAGGTTCTCCACAGTACTGACGTGCTTCTTCTCTGTGACCCATGCAAGCCAATCTATAAGTCCCTCATACCCCTGCCCTTGGGCTGACATGCCCCTCACTGAGCCTCAGTCTTACAAACTCTACCTCCAGTGCTGACACCTGCACGCTAGTGAGAGCAGACTGATTCTCAGAATTCTATTTCACATGGGTATGCCTGGCTATTCATTCACATGACATTAACAAAAGCTAACAGCTAAACGTTACACCTCGAGGAACTGTTACCAACTCATTTGTGCTTAGTCTATCAACCTCACAAGGATGAAAGGCTTGCCTTAAATCCCAAGCCCAAAATTCTCCTTAATCTGGCTCACTATTCCAAGAATAGAGCTTTGCCCAACCTGCCCTCTGCAGGTCTGGTGCTGCCACAAGACTCTGAAACTCTTGCTAAGACCATGCACATGTGTCCTCTCCCTACCCCCTCTATGATGCCCTTGAGTATGACGGACTCCAAGGAGTGGAGGGAAGGTAGTGCATGAGCGAGATGCTACTGGCAGTGGGAAAAAGGGTTAACAGAGTGAGGCGGAGGGCTGAGCCAATGGCACCCTCAGGAGAGAGGCTGGGACCAGAGCCTCGGCAGTGGATTAGACATTTTAGGGGTGCTCTAAGCTGGGCCTGCCTTATCAGACCTACTCAAATATTGCCTTGTGTTAGAAATGGGGGTCTCTAGTTGGCAAGGGTTTGCACCTTTGTCCAAGCAGGGACCCTTCCTTCTAGTCAGGATAAGGGAGTTACACTCCTAAAGTAACCCCTGCTCACCCCCTTGGTAGCTTGGCACGAGTAGTCAGGCTTATCCTATCCTCCTCAAAGGCCACTTCCAAAGATGCAGCAGATGATGCTCTTGATTCAGCCATGATGAAGTAGCAAGTTCAAGTTCTCAGAAAAACCTGGCAAGATCAAAAAATAGGCCCCAAAAAAAGAGAACCAGAATGTGGTACGTAATGGTCTGCGATATGGTAGTAGTGCACACCAATCACTGTAAGTCAAGTGCAAACGCAAGTCCTATCCTCACTGCTGCCAACCAACTAGGGTCTCTAGTTGGCAAGGGTTTACACCTTTGTCCAAGGAGGTACCCTTCCTTCAAGTCAGAATAAGGGAGTTACACTCCTAAAATAACCACTGCTCACCCCCTTGGTAGCTTGGCACGAGCAGTCCGGCTTATCTTAGAGGCAGTGTGTAAACTATTTGCACATAACCAACAGTAATACAGTGTAAGCACTACAAAAGGACACCACACCAGTTTAGAAAAATATCCAATATTTTTATATACTTAAGACAAGACCAAAAACGATAAAAATCCACAATACAGTACTTAAAAATCTTCAGTTATCAAAATAAACTTGAAATAAAGTTCCTTGATGTCGATAGCTCCGTCTGGGGCTGTCACGGTGTCGTGAACAACAAATCCAAACAGTTCTGGCTGACCGCGGCATCGCAGGCCAGCTGTGGTGTCGGGAAGACCCGCAAAACAGTGCCTTTAGAAATGCAGGGCGTCAGTGACCTCTCGTTGAGCTCTGAAAGCACTGCGTCCGCAGGCGTCAGTTCCAGAGGTTGGTGCAAGAGTCGTCGGGCCCTTGAAGTCACACGCGTTGCAGGTCAAACTCCTCGCGGTTGAAGTCAGGTGTGCTGGCGTCGGCAGGTGTCAGGTGCTGCGGTGCAAAGTGTAGCGGTGCCCTCAGGTCACGGAGCAGGCAGTGGCTCAGTGACGGTCGTCCAGCGGCATCGTTGAGACCAGGGCTGCGGTGCGAAGTGATGTGGTGCTCGTCGCGGTGCTGGCAGGTAACGGTGCAAGCAGCAGCGTCGTCGTTGCTGAAGCGCTGTCGTCGGCTGACGAACTGGAGTTGATGGCGCCAGCATCGGGAGGCCAAGGCTGCAGTGCGGGATGAAGACGGTGCGTTGTGTAACTTACGAGCGGTGCCCTCGAACCACGGTGCAACCAGTGGCGTCGATGTCGGAGTGGAGTGGCGTCGTCAGGGATACCAGGGCGACGGCGTGAAGCGAGGCGGTGCGGAGTGTGGTGCCCACAAATCGCGGTGCAAGCAGCGGCTCGGTGGCGGCGTCAGGTGGCATCGTCGGTGAGACCAGGGTTGTGGTGTGGCGTTGCGGCTGGGCCCTCTGCGGTGCCTTCAGGACACGGAGCCGGCAGCAGTGTCGTAGATGGCGTCAAGTTGATTTTCTTCTGTTGCAACACAAAAACACACAGTCCCCAGTGCTGATGGCAGAAGAGGTTGAAGTCTTTGCTGTTCCTGAGACTTCTTGAACAGGGGGCAAGCTCTACCTCAAGCCCTTGGAGAAACTCATTAAAGAAGTTGTAGAAAGTTCAAGTCCAGTCCTTTCACTGCCCAAGACAGAAGCAGCCACTGCAGGCCAACACAGCAAAGCACTCAGCAAAGTGGTAGTTCCTCCTCACAGCTTCTCCAGCTCTTCTTCTTGGCAGTCTTCTTGGTCCAAAAGAGTTCTAAAGTTTAGGGGTTTGGGCCCCACGTTTTATAGCCCAAAATCCTTTGTCCTGTCAGGCAGAGAGTGTCTGTGCCCAGCCAGAACCAGTTCTGTCCTCTCTGGTGCAGCTTCCTGGCAGGAGGTGGAGACAGCATTGTCAGAGGCAGACCAGGCCCATTCACATGAAAGGAAATCTCCTCCCTCTACTCTAAATGCAGCCAGGGTCTATTCAGCCCATCCCTGACCCATCTAGACTCTCAAGCCAGACAGTCTATCCACAAACCCAGCAGAGGCACACTGGATGGCTGAGCAAATACCTACTTTCTAAAAGTGGTATTTTCAAACACAGAATGTAAAAATCACCTTCACTAAAAGATGCATCTTTAGATTCTGAGTTCAGGCATACTAAACTTTATTTCTCTACCTTGTTCCCAGGGCCAGTTATGTTTATAAGATGTTATAAAAAAACTCCCCATTCTGTCCTATGGGAACAGGTAGCCTTGCAATAGTGAAAAACAAAATTGGCAGTAATTCACTATCAGGACATGCCACACACACCAGGGCTTATCCTACCTTTCACATACACTGCACCCAGCCCACAGGGGTACCTTGGGCCTACTTTAGGGGTGACTCACATGTAAGAAAAGGGAAGGCTAGGGCCTGGAAAGTGGGTGCACATGCCAAGTCGACATGGCAGTACAAGACTGCACACAGGCTCTGCAATGGCAGGACAGAGTTAAATTTACAGGCTGCTTGTGTGGGTGGCACAATCTGTGCTGCAAGCCCACTAGCAGCATTTGATTTACAGGCCCTGGGCACACACGGTGCACTGTACTAGGGACTGAAAAGTAAATCAAATCAGCCAATCATAGAAACACCAATCCATAATAACAATTTACAAAAGGAGCACTTGCACTTTAACACTGAACAGCAATGAGAAAGTGCGCTGAGACACTAAACCAGCAAAAACAGAGTCAAAACAGGGAGGCCAGAAAGCAAAAAGTCAGGGGAAACACGCCAAAAGATGCCAAGTCTAACACATGCCCCCTCCAGCTGAAAGTAGGGAGAACTACCCAACCTCCTGGGAGTTCTCTACACTAAGGCGGAATAACCTGGACAGACCATCTGCATTGGCGTGGTCTGTGCCAGGGCGGTGTTCCATCGTAAAGTCCATTCCCTGTAGGGAGATGGACTACCTCAACAGTTTTGGGTTCTCACCCCTCATTTGCATCAACCATCTGAGGGGCCTGTGGTCTGTCTGAACTCGGAAGTGAGTCCCAAACATGTAGGGTCTCAGCTTCTTCAATGCCCAGACCACAGCAAAAGCTTCCCTTTCTAAGGCACTCCACCTCTGTTTCCTGGGGAGTAGTCTCCTGCTAAGGAAGTCTACAGGCTGGTCTTGGCCCTCTTTGTTCAGTTGTGAGAGCATCGCTCCCACACCATGCTCTGAAGCGTGTGTCTGCACGACGAATTCCTTGGAGAAGTCAGGTGCCTTGAGCACAGGCGCCGTGCGCATGGCGGCCTTCAGGGCATCAAAAGCTTTCTGGCAGGAGTCAGTCCAGATCACCTTTTTGGGCTGCTTCCTGGAAGTCAGCTCTGTTAAGGGGGCAACAATGGTGCCATAACCCTTAACAAATCTCCTGTAGTAGCCGTGAGACCTAAAAAGGCTCTCACCTCTGTCTGGGTCTTGGGGGGTTCCCAAGACAGAATAGTGTCAATCTTGGGCTGTAGGGGTGCCACCTGGCCGCTTCCTTCTTGGTGTCCCAAGTACACCACAGAGCCCTGCCCGATATGGACCTTACAGGCCTTGATCGTGAGGCCCACCCTCTGCAGAGCCCTCAACACGTCACCGAGGTGCTGCAAGTGTTTCTCCCAGCTAGAACTGAACACTGCAATGTCATCCAGGAAGGCTGCACTGAAATCCTCCAGTCCAGCCAACACCTGGTTGACCAACCTCTGAAAGGTGGCAGGGCGATTCTTCAACCCAAATGGCATCTCCCGGAACTGGTAATGTCCTTCTGGGGTTGAGAATGCTGACCTCTCCTTGGACCCATCGGTTAAGGCAATCTGCCAGTACCCAGATGTTAAATCAAACGTGCTGAGGAACTTGGCAGCTCCCAACTGATCAATGAGCTTATCAGCTCTGGGAATGGGGTGTGAGTCAGTCCTGGTGATGGCATTGAGCCCATGGTAGTCCACACAAAACCGCAATTCTGGAGTGGCACAGGGTTCAGCAGCCTTTGGGACCCAGACCACTGGGCTGGCTTAAGGACTGTTAGAGGGCTCGATCACCCCTAACGCCAACATCTTAGAGACCTCCTCTTTGATGCTGGCCCTGACCCGGTCAGTCAACCTGTAAATCTTGTGTTTTACAGGAGGGCTGTCACCAGTGTCCACGTCATGGGTACACCAGTGAGTAACACCTGGGGTCAGAGAGAACAGTGGGGCAAACTGTCCCAACAACTGGTGACAGTCACTCTGCTGCTCTGGGGTCAGTGTAGGGGAGAGGATCACACCTTCCACTGACCCATCGTGCTCCTTGGTGGACAGGAAGTCAGGGAGAGGTTCACTCTCCTCTTCCACCCCATCATCTGTCGCTAAAAGCATGCTCACTTCGGACCTCTCAAAGTGAGGCTGAGGCAGTTCACGTGGAGGACCCTCAAAGGGTTTCTGGGAGTCCGCAAATTCACCAGGTAGGTGACATCACTTTTGCGCTCCACCACCTCAAAAGGCCAAGTCCATTTGCCCTGCAAGGCACAAGGTTCCACTGGGGCCATGACCCATGCTTTTTGTCCAGGTTGAAATTCGACCAGAGTGGCCACTTCTTCATTTCTTCCTGGCCTGCTTCCAGGTTCGCCTGAGCGAGCTTCCTGAAGCGGGCAGTCTGGTTTCTGAAGGCCAGCATGTAACTAAACACATCCTGGGGAGTTTTCCTGGGAGCTGCCTCCCAGCCTTCCTTCACCAAACTCAGAGGTCCTCTCACAGGGTGACCATACAGGAGCTCAAAGGGACTGAACCCAAGAGGCTTCTGAGGCACCTCCCTGTATGCAAAGAGAAGGCATGGCAAGAGGACGTCCCTCTTACGCCTCATGGGTTCTGTTAGACCCATAATCATGCCCTTCAAGGTTTGGTTGAATCTCTCCACCAAACCGTTACCTTGTGGGTAGTAAGGAGTGGTGAACCTGTAGGTTACACCACACTCCTTCCACAGGTATGTCATATACTTCGATATGAAATTGGTCCCACAGTCAGAAACCACCTCTCTGGGGAAACCCACGCGGGAAAAGATCCCCATTAACGCCCGGCCCGCCACTGGTGCCGTCGTTGTCCTCAGAGGGGTTGCCTCCGGGTACCGGGTGGCATGGTCCACCAAGGCCAGGATGTACCTGTTGCCCATGGCTGTCTTGGGATCCAGTGGCCCCACAATGTCCATCCCTACCCTTTCAAAAGGGGTTCCAACAACTGGAAAAGGTTGGAGAGGAGCTTTGACCTTCCTCCCACTCTTACCACTTGCCTGGCAAGTTTGGCAAGACCTGCAATGTCCATCTGACTGCCTTCGCATTTGGGGCCAGAAGAAGTGGGTGACAAGCCTGTCAAAGGTCTTGTCTCGCCCCAAATGCCCTGCCAAAGGCACGTTGTGAGCCAGACCCAGTAGGAAGGTCCTGAAGTGCTGGGGTACTACCAGCACATGGGCTGACCCAGGCTCAGTGACCTTAGGCTCGCTATACAGGAGACCATTCTCCCAGTAGATCCAATGTGATCCAGACTGATCACCAGCTGCCTGGTCTGCAGCCTGCCACCGCAGACCCTCCAGAGAAGGGCACTTCTTCTGCTCTCTGCAGAAATATTCCCTGGTGGGGCCACCTTCTTGCTGCCAATTGGTCAGCTCGGAGATGTCCCCCAGTTCGGTGAACCTGCTCCCCTGTGGGTACCGGGCGTCCCCCTCAAGGTCAGCCTCCTCCAGGTCTGTGGGAACCTCAGGGGCTGGTTTCCAGCGCCCCTTGCCCAATTCTCTTGGCAGGGACTTGGGCCACTGTTTCAGGCTACAGGTCCTTCTGATCACCCTTCCTGGCCGCCATTGACTGAGTGGACACGCATGCCCACTCTGTCAACCCAAGCATCTCCAAGTGAGACCTGAGCTCAACATCCTTCCACAAGGACTGCTCCAGGTCGTTACCTAGCAGACAATCTACAGGCATGGTATGGCTCACAACCACCCTCAAGGGACCTGAGACCCTCCCATTCAAAGGGAGCCTGCGCCACCATACACTGGCACTCCGAGTTGTCTACAGCAACTACTTGGTGGAATGCCCCGGGACTACCTGCTCCTCAGAGACCAGGTGACACTGGACTGAGGTCACACTGGCTCCAGTATCTCTGAGAGCCTCTACCCTTTTCCCATTGATGGTCACCCAGGTGCTATATTTCTTTGTGTTAGGGGGCACCTGGTTCCCTTGGACCATCTCACTGTCCCCTAGTGAGACAAGGGTCATTTCTGCGGGATCCCCACCCTCCTGTGGGCACCCCTCCTCCCCAAGTGCTACACTCGCCATCACCTTGGTCTGCCCACAGGTGGGTGGCTGTGCCCTCTTGGGACCCTTGGGGTCCCCCTTCAAGTGACCCACCTGGTCATATGCAAAACACTTGTGGGGGCCGGTCTCAGCAGGCTTTCCTGAAGAGACTCCTTGTTTCTTATCTCCTGGGGGATGGGAACCTTTACCCTGGGAGTTAGTTTGAGGCCCTTTAGAGAATTCCTGTGCTTTACCCTTCCCCCCCCCACTTTTCTACTGGGGACCCTGCCCACCTTTGGCTGAGTCTCCCCCAAATGCTTTCTTGTGGACCCTGGTACTCACCCAGCGGTTCGCCTCCATAGCAAGCTTCCTGAGGTCAGTCAGCTTACTATCAACCAAGTGCTGGCGCAGCTCTGCAAAACATAGACTAGACAAGTGCTCCCATGCAATCAAATTGTAGAGCCCAAGGAAATCTATTACATTACTGCCCTTCACCCAGCCATCCAGAGACCCGCAGAAAGAATCTACACATTCCAACCAAGTGTTGGCATCAGTTTTCCTTCTGGACCTAAACTGATTCCTATATTTCTCAGGAGTGAGACCATACCTGGTGAGGAGAGCGTCCTTCATATCAGCATAGGTGAGGTTCTGCCCCTTACCGAAAACTATCAGAGTATCCTGAGCTTCTTCTGGAAAAAAAGGCCACAACCCTGCCCCCCCAATTCCTTTCCGGGACCCCATTCATATGAATAGACGCTTCATACCCTGGGAACCACCTTTGTATGCCATCCCCCTTCTTGAATTCCTTGCCTACATTCTTGGGGATGTGCGCAATTCTGTCTGATTGCCCTGACGCATTGCTGCCACCATCTGAGCCGGTTCTACTCCTTAGCTCCAGGTCCTTAAGACTTCGTTCATGATCTAAGATCATCTTCCTTTCCTCCATGGCTATTCTTTTGTCTTCCCTTTCATTTTCTATCCTGAGTTTTTCCAACTCGAACTTCCTTGCTTCCCGCCTGTCCTCCAGCTCTTCTGGGGCAGGCCACTGCTGCCTGGCCTGGAGCGTTCCCCCCCTCCCAAAAGCACATCCACCCTAGGAATAGGCTCCTCCGCCTCTCCACTAAGATCTCCAGACTGCCCACTGGCATGCCTGGCTGCTACCGAGGCCCTCAGGGCCTTTTGTAGCTCCTCCTTCCTGGTGAGGCCTCTGTCTTGGATCTTTAGGTTTTTGCAAATAGCCTTCAATTTATTTATTTGAAAAGTTTTATAAAGCGCGAACAAGACCCAACCGGGTATCAGAGCGCTGTACAAAGAGGAAAGCTGACGTATACGTACAGAGGCAATATAAATACACTTACAAAAAAAAAGGAAACATGAGAGGAACCGGAGGCAAAAAGTAAATGAGGCTGCTAGGGGAAGAGTAGGTAGCAAGTGAACAAACAGGTAACAGCCCACCTAGATGAGGCCGAGCAGTTTCATCATCGACTTACTTCAAAGACAAACGAGATAGGTTTTAAACCCCCAGTAGAAATGATTGTCAAGCACAAGTTTCAAACATAAAGTGAAAGTAAATTGTTAAGCATACAATAAAACACCCAAGCACACCCAATAAGGCAACATGAGAGGAACCTGAGGCATAAAATACATGGGGGCGCTAGGGGAAGAGTAGGTAGAAAATGAACAAACAGTAAACAGCCCACCCAGATGAGGCCGAACAGTTTCATCATCGCCTTACTTCAAAGACAGATGAGATACGTTTTAAACCCCAAGTAAAAATGATTGTCAAGCACGAGTTACAAACATAAAGTGAAAGTAAATTGTCAAGCATACATTTCAACACAACAAAGTAAAAATGCTTGTCGAGAATGCATGGTAATTGACTAGCAAATGACATGGAGGCTATTGCTGATGCATTTCTTCCAATAGTAGCAATTTGACCTGTTTTTTGAATGAGGCATTCGAAGGGTTGGCTCTGATCTCTGTTGGTAGGGCATTCCAAATTCTTGGAGCCAGCCCTGAGAAGGTGCGATTGTAAGTTCTTTTTTTATTGAATTTCGGTGGTTTCAGTAGTAGGGTATTGGAGCTTCTTAAGTTTCTTCTGAATCCGGAGAGCTCAAGTTTTTTTGCCAGGTAAACGGGGCTATTGAAATGTATAGCTTCATGTGTCAGGCAGGCTATCTTGAAGCGGGTCCTAGCTTCAATGGGGAGCCAGTTAAGCTGGATTAAGTCAGGTGTGATATGATCATGCTTTCTTGAACCTGTGATTAGTCTGGCAGAGGCGTTCAGAGTAGCTCTTAGCGGCGCTAACCTAGATTTAGGAAGACCAGCTAGGGTCACCAATCCATATTCTACTCGTGAGATAACTAAGGATTGGACTGCTGATTGCATGTCTTCGGGAGGTAGGAACGGTTTGATTTTCCTAAGAGTGTTGAGCTGATGGTTGGCACTCTTAATGGTTGCACTGATGTGACCTTGCATGTTTAGAAATTTGTCTAGGGTGACCCCTAAAGAGCAGGCGGAGTCCACCAAATGCGGGGTGCAGTTGAGTGCTGAGATTTTTTTGATCCAGTTTTGCGTGGGAGCCTCGTGGTTGCGTGGGGAAATCAGGAGAAATTCAGTTTTGAGAGAGTTAAGTAATAGGTGGTTATGTGTTAGCCATTGTTGAGTTTTTTTAAGCGCTCCATTAAGAGTTTTAATGTCATCTGGAGAGGAAATCTTCAAATACAGTTGAGTGTCATCCGCGTACATGTGGTACTGAATGTTTGAGTTATTTAGAATGGCAGTTAGAGGTTCCATGCATAGGTTGAAGAGCGTGGGCGAAAGTGCAGAACCTTGAGGCACCCCAATAGAGACTGAAGTGCTGGCCGCCAAAGATTGGTTGACTTTGATTCTTTGTGTTCGGTTATGCAGGAAAGAGGAGAACCAATTTAGGACAGGGCCCGATAGCCCCATCCTGTATTGAAGAAGGTTAATCAGGTTATCATGTTTGATAGTGTCAAAAGCAGAGGACAAGTCCAGAAGGATTAGAAGACAGGGTGTATCTTGGTCCAGAGCTCTCAATGCGTCATCAACAATGTGAGTTAGCGCTGTTTCTGTGCTATGACCTGATCTAAAGCCTGATTGATGTTGGTCTAGGAGCTGAAATTTCTCAATGTGGTTGCAGAGCTGTGTGTGAACACATTTCTCGAGCAATTTCGCTAAATACATGATGTTGGTGATCGGCCGGAAGGTACTGGGATCTGTTAGGTCTGCATTGGGCTACTTGGGGATGGGTATGACTTGCCCCATTTTAAGGCAGTCGGGAATCCTCCCCTGTAAGAGAGATTGTTGGATGATCCTGGACCAGAGAGGCAGAACTGCCGAGTTGAGGTCTTTGAGCAGCTTGGCGGGGAGTGGGTCCTTGAAATGGTTGGAAGGTTTCAGAGAAGCCAGGGAAAGTGACAGCTCCTCCAAGTCTGGAGGTCGGAAGGTATTCCAGCAGGCATTGTTTTTGGGTGTGTAATCTGTTAGGTAAAGCGGAGCACATACTGCCGTGTGAACAGGCAAACCCTCGGAACTCATAGACAACAAATTCTCAGCGGCCCTTTGCAGTTCCCGCTCAATACTTCTAGACTTTTCAGCGAAGTGCGCTGAGAAGTCCTCCTCACTGGGTCCAGCGATTTTGATTGCTGGAATAGGATTAGCCTGTTGTTTGATGATATCAAACAGTTTCCTGGGACAGTTTTTAGCGCTGTCAAGCTGATCTCTGAAATGTCCTGATTTAGCGATGCGAATGAGTTTGTTGTAAGAGCTTCTCATCTTTCTTAACTGTTCGAGGCTAGAAGTGGAGGGGGCATTTCTCCAACGTCTCTCAGAGAGCCTCAGATTGCGACGTTCGTCATTAAGGGTACCACTGAACCAAGGTTTGGATTGTTTGCAGGGAATCCTTTTAAGTAGCTTCGGGGCTGCAGAGTCGAGAATATTAGACATTGTGTTGAAGTAATGATCCGTCAACTCTTCCAAATTATTCATGGTAGTTGGAGGTTCAAGCAGATTCTTGCTCAAGATGGAAAGGTTAGAGATGTTGATATCTCTCAGATTACGAGACAATTGCTTGTTTTTGAGTGGTTGCCCTTGTCTAAGCAATACCTTCTCCCGAATGCGAAAGGAGATTTGGAGATGATCCGACCAATCACATGGTACTATGTCATCTAGCTGAATAATGTGCTCTCTAGCTATGATGAGGTCAAGGGTAGCGCCCATGCAGTGGGTAGGACCGTTGCAGGCCTGTATATAGAATTCCTTCACAATTCCTTCACATTGAAGGATTCCAACCTATCCTCTTCAAAGGCCACTTCCAAAGATGCAGCAGATGATGCTCTTGATTCAGCCATGATGGAGTAGCAAGTTCAAGTTCTCAGAAAAAACTGGCAAGATCAAAAAATAGGCCAAAAAAAGAGAACTAGTATGTGGTACGTAATGGTCTGCGATATGGTAGTAGTGCACACCAATCACTGTAAGTCAAGTGCAAACACAAGTCCTATCCTCACCGCTGCCAACCAATGTTAGAAATGGGGGTCTCTAGTTGGCAAGGGTGTACACCTTTGTCCAAGGAGTGACCCTTCCTTCTAGTCAGGAAAAGGGAGTTACACTCCTAAAATAACCCCTGCTCACCCCCTTGGTAGCATGGCACGAGCAGTCCGGCTTATCTTAGAGGTAGTGTGTAAAGCATTTGCACATAACCAACAGTAATACAGTGTAAGCACTACAAAATGACACCACACCAGTTTAGAAAAATATCCAATATTTTTATATACTAAAGACAAGACCAAAACGATAAAAATCCACAATACAGTACTTAAAAATCTTCAGTTATCAAAATAAACTTGAAATAAAGTTCCTTGATGTCAATAGCTCCGTACGGGGCTATCACGGCATCGTGGACAACAAATCCAAACAGTTCTGGCTGACTGCGGCGTCGGGGGCCAGCTACGGTGTCGGGAAGACCCACAAAACAGTACCTTTAGAAATGCAGGGCATCGGTGACCTCTCTTTGAGCTCCGAAAGCACGGCGACGCAGGTGTCGGTTCCGGAGGTTGGTGCAGGAGTCATCGGGCCCTTGAAGTCACACGTGCTGCAGATCGAACTCCTCGCGGTTGAAGTCAGGAGCGCTGGCGTCGGCAGGCGTCGGGTGCTGCGGTGCGAAGTGCAGCAGTGCGGCGTGCAGTGCCCTCAGGTCATGGTGCAGGCAGCGGCTCAGTGACTGTCGTCCAGCGGTGTCGATGAGACCATGGCTGCGGTGCGATGTGATGCAGTGCTTGTCGCGGTGCTGGCAGGTCACGGTGCAAGCAGCGGCATCGTTGTTGCTGAAGCACTGTCGTCGGCTGTCGAACTGGAGTTGATGGCGCCGGCGTCGAGAGGCCAAGGCTGCGGTGCAGGATGAGGACGGTGAGTCGTGTAACTTACGAGTGGTGCCCTCGAACCAGGGTGTAAGCAGTGGCGTCGATGTCAGCATGGAGCAGCGGCATCAGGGATACCAGGGTGTCGGCGTGAAGCGAGGTGGTGCGGAGTGAGGTGCCCACAGGTCGCGGTGCAAGCAGCAGCTCGTTGACAGCATCAGGTGGCATCATCGGTGAGAGCAGGATTGCGGTGCGGCATTGCGGCGGTGCCCTCTGCAGTGCCTTCAGGACACGGAGCCAGCAGCGGCATCGTAGATGGGGTCAAGTTGCTTTTCTTCTGTTGCAGCACAAATACACACAGTCCCCAGTGCTGATCGCAGAAGAGCTTGAAATCTTTGCTGTTCCTGAGACTTTTTGAACAAGGGGCAAGCTCTACCTCAAGCCCTTGGAGAAACTCAATAAAGAAGTTGTAGAAAGTTCAAGTCCAGTCCTTTCGCTGCCCAAGACAGAAGCAGCTACTGCAGGCCAACACAGCAAAGCACTCAGCAAAGTGGTAGTTCCTCCTAACAGCTTCTCCAGCTCTTCTTCTTGGCAGTCTTCTTGGTCCAAAAGAGTTCTAAAGTTTCAGGGTTTGGGCCCCACTTTTTGTAGCCCAAAATCCTTTGTCCTCTCAGGCAGAGAGCAGTCCCGGCTCCTGGAGGGAGTTCCGCCGGGCGGTGACGTGCGGCGGGGAGGGGCAGGGTGGGGGTAGTAAAAACCGGAATCCGGCCGAATCCAGGTAAGTTAGCAAATAAATAAATAAAACGAATTTCATAGCGCGCGCTGCATCGCCAAATGCGATGCAGCACGCGCTACGAAATTCGTTTTATTTATTTATTTGCTAACTTACCTGTGTTCAGCCGGATTCCGGTTTTTACTACCCCCCACCTTGCCCCTCCCCCGCTGCACGTCACCGCCCGGTGGAACTCCCTCCAGGAGCCGCGACTGGCAGAGAGTGTCTGTGCCCAGCCAGAACCAGTTCTGTCCTATCTGGTGCAGCTTCCTGGCAGGAGGTGGAGACAGCATTGTCAGAGGCAGACCAGGCCCATTCAGGTGAAAGGAAATCTCCTCTCCTACTCTAAATGCAGCCCAGGTCTATTCAGCCCATCCCTGACCCATCTAGACTCTCTAAAGCCACTGCTCCTCCCCAGCCCATTTCATCCCAAAGCCAGACAGTCAATCCACAAACCCAGCAGAGGCACACTGGATGGTTAAGCAAGAAAATACCTACTTTCTAAAAGTGGTATTTTCAAACACAGAATGTAAAAATCACCACTAAAAGATGCATCTTTAGATTCTGAGTTCAGGCATACTAAACTTTATTCTCTACCTTGTTCCCAGGGCCAGTTATGTTTATAAGATGTTATAAACAAACTCACCATTCTGTCCTATGGGAACAGGTAGCCTTGCAATAGTGAAAAACAAAATTGGCAGTAAATCACTATCAGGACATGCCACACACACCAGGGCAAGTCCTACCTTTCACATACACAGCACCCTGCCCACAGGTGTACCTTGGGCCTACTTTAGGGGTGACTGACATGTAAGAAAAGGGAAGGTTAGGGCCTGGGAAGTGGGTGCATTTGCCAAGTCGACATGGCAGTACAAGACTGCACACAGCCTCTGCAATGCAGGCCAGAGTTACATTTACAGGCTGCTTGTGTGGGTGGCACAATCTGTGCTGCAAGCCCACTAGCAGCATTTGATTTACAGGCCCTGGGCACTGTACTAGGGACTGACTAGTAAATCAAATCAGCCAATCATGAAATCACCAATCCATAATAACAATTTACAACAGGAGCACTTGCACTTTAACACTGAACAGCAGTGAGAAAGTGCGTAGAGACACAAAACCAGCAAAAACAGAGTAAAAACCGGGAGGTCAGAAAGCAAAAAGTCAGGGGAAACACGTCAAAAGATGCCAAGTCTAACACCTTGTGGCCTTAAATACTGCACAGCTGTCTTTATTCGCTCTTCAGTGATATCAGCTAAAAGCAGGACTAGGGCGGGAATCTGGAGTTCTTGAATGACATGGACTAGACTCCTGTTCCTCTGGGCGACTGCTTTGGGAAGCATGATTTAGTTTGCAGACAAAACACAAATTTTTCAACATTGACTGATCACAGCTCCTGGCCCCTTCCAAACAGCGGCACAAAGCGCAAACAGGTATTGGAACTGTGCTTTTCCAGCCCTAGCTGCTGCTGCTAACAGAAGTGCAGGGCCCGACTAGGATCAACGCCAAGTACAGTGATAATTTTACATTAAGATAAAAACAGTTATTCAAATTTAAATTAAAAAATATATATATTTCGTTTAAAAAAAATCAGATATTCAAAGAAGTCACATATCAATTAAGGGGGCACTATTAAATCCTTTGCAAAGTGTTTAAGTAAATTTAGTTTAAAAAAAAAAATGAGACTAGGCAAATCTGTAAAAATCAGCACTGTCAAACATTGAGCTCATGGTATATATGGTATGTCTCCACTATGACAACACACTACTTTCATAGCGCCTGTGGTGGTGATCCAGCGCGATATTAGCAAACAGCATTCATACACCAGATACTCACTTGGGCCCATACATTCATACTACGCTAATACTTACGCTGGGTTTTATCAGTTGTTACTCTTTATCAAAATCCCTGCTACCAATTACCTTCCGAATGAAGAGTAATGATTTACCAATGAATCCTTTGCTAATTGGGAAATTTAAAATGAGTGACATTCATTATAGTACATAATCCTGAAATAACCACTGAGTCAGGAAGTTTTAAAATGTTTATCTAAAGATTTAGCAGAGTAAAATACAGAACCACACGGTACTTAATCGCAATACCCAAGATGAAGCATAGAATAACTATTGCTAATCAATGACGGTCCCTCAGAAAAGGAGAGGATAGAGACAGCAGCGCAACTAAAGGTTGCATTATATTTACCTAAGTGCGAGAACCAAACCCCTTGGCCAATGAGTTGGAAAGAATAGGACCCAGGAAGGATGAAGAGCAAAGACCTCCTCCAGGATCAGGACAGGACCGGTGATCTCTCTACAACGACGCCTGCGTCGTTCCCTCTCTGATACTCGACTTCTCCTCGATTCGCCCGTGTCTTCCTTCTAATGGACTCCGCCGCCCCCTCCTCAGGACCTCTCTGGACAGCGATTCAGTCTGCAATCGATCAGCTTGGCAGTCTGGAGCTCTTCTTCCTGACAGCATGGACGCCTGTTCCCTTTTTCTAATTAACTAATGCTATATTCTATTATACCCTTCTACACCCATGTACCTCCCCTTAATGTTGCTAAAATATGGGACCACTACTTCTGATTGGACAGGGACAGGGGGTGGATTCTCACACCATATTGATTTGTCTTGTATTTCTGAAGCCTATTGTTTTTAAACTACCGCCCCTTCAATTTAATACATTTGCTTTATTTCCCACCCGTCTCACGACAAAATTTATAATTTATTCATATAAAATGTTGCTTTTCGACGAGAACATCTTGGTATGTAGTGGTGTCGGCAAGCAGGTCATGGCCTTGGGTGATGTCCAAGTTGACTTCATCTTTTTCTTTCTCGTCTGCCTCTCCGGGCACATGTGCGGAATCTTTGTCACACGAGCTTTCAGTTCACCAAAACCCAGGCCCAAGTTTACGAACTAATAAAAGTCAGAGAAGAAAACATTAAAATCACAAATAAAATGTTTCACTGTATGCCAACTCTTTCTACTCTATTCCCATTTAATTATAAATTCTATCCCGCATTAGTAGCGTTAGAGAAATGACAGTTTGATAATGACATGAGAGCAAGCTGAAGCATGTGAAAACATCAAGCAGCCATTTTAATACACACTGCGCAGAAGCAGAAATTTCCCACCAAGCAAAGAAAGACGTCACAACACGTGATGTGGTTGGGACATGCGCAGTAGGGTTTCTGCGCTTTAGCGGCCATTTTGGATTACAGACAAGCGTTATTCATTAGTAAAACACATAGGCAAGCATCCTTACTATTCGTGTAGTGTATGCAAGGATTAGTTAGAGACAATACAATTTTAATAAATTAATACTATGAGGGAGGTTGCGTACGAGCAAGTCTCATTTATGAGTCCTTGCTCCATCAATCCCCTCTCTGATGGCGTTTCTGAGCCATCAAAATACTACCCACAATCAGATGCCAACTTCTAGCAAATAGTTTCACTCTTATTTTTACATTTTCTATTTTTACCATCTCCTTTCAATTTCTTGTATAATTCACTTCTCCACTCTTCAAGTTCTATTTCATCTAATTTTCTCTTCTTTCCTTTTCCTGTCACATTATATGTTCCCTTCTTTTTACAACATTTGCACCATATTATTATTGTCAGTGCTATCATTGCTATCCCTGCTAAGGGTACTAATATTTGACCTATAAGTCCTTTTCCTACATTAGCAAACCAGGTACCAATTGACGCAATACTACTTGTCAATCTTTCCCATACACTATCAACTTCCAGTGGTTTAAGTTCCTTCTCAAGTTTAGTTATATTCTGTATATACGTTCCAATTTCTGCACTCTTATCAGGAATATAAGTGCAACAGTGTTTCGTCTTTAATAATTTACAGACTCCGCCCTCTTTTGCCAATATAATATCAAGAGCAAGTCGATTTTGCATCACCATAGATCTAATCGCAACCATTTCCGCATTAATCATTAGAAATCCTCCGGCAGTATCCGTTGATAAACGATCAACCACTGTAGACAATTTACATATTTTCCTTGAGTTCAGAATTATTCCCACTGAAGGTATCAATGCACCAAATATATCACCTACAATTTCTGAAAAACTAGCTCTTTTACTACGTATTAATTCACTATTATTTTCATTGCTCCCAGTGTTTCTTTTTACGTGGTATATCTTTGGAAATACTATTCCAAAATAACAACTTCCATACCACCGTGCAGGAAGCCTAAAGTAAGCCTTATTCCCACACACATAATAGATTCCAGGAAAAATTGAATCTGTTCCTCCTTTGATTCCCCAACCTCCAAGAATTAAGAAATTATGTTCACATTCACTGGTACCAATGAAAACATTGTTATAATCAGTCTTTAACCTATGAAGACAAATTGTTCCTGTCTTTACAAAATCCAGAGCCATAGCAGCTTGAGCCTTGCCAGGTGTATAACTCCCTTCTTTTTCTGCCCAAGGTGGTAAATGAGCCCTATGCTCAGAAGCTTTCTTTTGAAAATCTTGTCTTCTATCTTCTACTAAATTCAAAAATATCTTTTCTTCTTCAGGTAAAGAACATGTTAGATTGTGTCTATGTGCATGTGTTATGTCTATTGATTTCATTGTTAAGAAAAATTCTCCCATAAACTGTGCGTCTTGACTACTAAGCACTGGGTTCATACTCTTTCGAATCAGAACCTCAGAAAATATCACATCTAGGTTTGAATAATAATACTGAAGTCTCCCTGTTCTATAAAATAAACTAGACAAAACACTACATGATATGCCATATGTCAGTGGTAAGTGATGATATGTTAATCCTTCTGCTACTGATTCAGGTAACTTCATACAGACATAACAATTACTAACTTCCATTGTGTCTACATACTGAAACAATAACTTTGTGAAAACGTTTAAACTAGTGTCGTTATCAGCTATTTCATGATGAAACTCTAGTTCATTTTCTGCCATTAGTTCTACTTTATTGCCCTTCATGTTTGCTGTCCTCTTGTCACGACTCGCTCCCTGCATTCTCGTGTCCACCACCAGGGGGCCGAATTGTGGTGCTTCCCAGTATTCTAACAAGCTTCCAGACCCTCCCCTTCATGTACATACTGACTTCCAGCCATTTCAACACTATTTGGGAATTGACATCCATTCCCAATCCATGCCGGGTTTTGTGGAAGCCATCCTGCTCATGCCTGAAACTCCATTACCCAGATTTCCCTGCTCACTGCTTCGTCTCCACCCCTGCAGGCCAAGGATGGGTGGAGGAATTCAGCTCACCTGTGGCTGGCTGCTGCTAGCCTGCTCACACCTGATGCATGTGATTAATGTGAGCTCTTTTAAGCCCCAGCTCCCTTCAGCCCAGTGTTGGTCATTGTAGCTGTATACCGGTGAGGCCAATCCTTGTTTCCAGTGTTTCCTGAGTTCCTGAGCTATAGCTATTCCTTGTGCCTGAATTAGCACTGCCTGCAGTGCTACCTTGTTTCCTGAGTTTCTGAGCTATAGCTATTCCTTGTACCTGAATTAGCACTGCCTGCAGTGCTACCTTGTTTCCTGAGTTATAGCTATTCCTGTTCCTGGGCTTCAGCTATTTCTTGTGCCTGATTTGCACTGCTTGCAGTGCTCTCGACTCTTTGTTTCCTGAGCTGTAGCTATTTCCTGTTCTCCTGACCTAGCACTGCCTGCAGTGCTACCCTGACTCCTGAGCCTTAGCATTCATTGTTCCTGACCTGCAGCAGTTTCCTGTTCTCCTGACCTAGCACTGCCTGCAGTGCTACCCTGACTCCTGAGCCTTAGCATTCATTGTTCCTGACCTGCAACAGTTTCCCTTCTCTTGACCTAGCACTGCCTGCAGTGCTACCCTGACTCCTGAGCCTTAGCATTCCTTGTTCCTGACCTGCAGCAGTTTCCCTTCTCCTGACCTAGCACTGCCTGCAGTGCTACCCTGACTCCTGAGCCTTAGCATTCCTTGTTCCTGACCTGCAGCAGTTTCCCTTCTCCTGACCTAGCACTGCCTGCAGTGCTATCCTGACTCCTGAGCCTTGGCATTCCTTGTTCCTGACCTGCAGCAGTTTCCCTTCTCCTGTACTAGCACTATCGGCAGTGCTACTTTGACTCCTGAGCTTTTGCTCAATTCTTGTTCCTGCCCCAGCACTGCCTTCTATGCTTTGTTTTCTTGATTCCTGAACCTGCACTATTCTAGTATACCCTTGTAGCCTCCCCTTCTGTATATCCTTTTCCAGTCCCTGCCTTTCTTCCCATTTCCTTGGTTCCAGTTCTAGTTTGCTGTCTTTCTATTCTGCTGTCTTGCTTCTGTTACCTTGTATGTTTGTTACCTGCTTTCTGCCAAGTGTGCCCTGTGATTTCCATCCTTACCTGTTAAGCACTCCTCCTTGCTAGCTCCTTGTCTATTGTGCTTGTGTTTAGTTCTACCCCTTTGCTGTTACTGCCTTGCGTGTTCCTGTTTGATCGCCAGGATCCGTGGGCACAGCTGACTACCTAGGTGGTGTTTCTTGTTCACTGTGAGTATTGTCTTTGAGTTACTGTTATAACATCACCATAGGTATAAGCTCCACAGACCCTGCCTTTGCATACATATCCTATATGTGGGTATTTTCAGTCAGTATCTGTAACAGTAATTGTGGGTGAGGAACTTACTGAGCTTCAGTCTTACCGTGTGGAGCTCCTGAGTGCTTTACCCCACACTCCCCTTTATTGTTAATGTTGTATTATATATATGTCTTGCACGTCCGTCCTGGGTGTAGTTATTCTGAATGCTAAATTGCCTCGTGAGTGCCCTTCCTTTCTGAGTCTTACCCATCTTGTTCACTTCTACAGGCTTCCCCTTTGGACCCCTTTTTCTCCTCTGACTCCCTGTATGATCCTGGGCAGCGCTGTACTCCTCTTTATGTGTACGTTTTCTACCCAGTTCCCAGTCCTTGCCCAAGTCCCTGACTGTGTTCCCCACATAGTCCCGGACAGTCCCTGACACCTCTCCTTAGTTTCATTATTAATTCTTTTATCCATTATCATAAGGTAAGGAACTGCTACAATCAGGACTAACCATACTATAAGCACCATTACTAGACTACATATGCATATTGCACAGCATATTCTACAACATCTCTGTTTTGGTCTCCCAGCAACTCTATCGTCAGGCATTTTCGACAAGGAAGATCGCTCTTCTTATCTATTTCCTCTTTTCTTTATATGACTCTTTTGCTTAGTCAAGGTGGTCTTGTTTCTTTCTCGTACGTTGCTCTGCACTTGTTCCTTCGTCACCACTTTCACTTGACTCTGAACTTTCGTAATCTTCAAGAATAATGTAAGTCCAATCAGGACCCTTGAATTTGTTATTCACAAGTTTCAGTCTCTTGCTTCTTCTTTTCTTAGTTCTGTTTTCTTGTTCGGTTTGACTTGTTACTTCATTTACTTGATCTGGATCTTCACTTCTGGTTGTTATGTGGTATTTTACTCTTTTAATGACACTTGGCCAATGATCTCCTTTTCTTGTCTTCTTTGTTTGTACTATTTCTTTATCTTCGTCTTCAGAAATCTTTTTATTTTCACTGCTTAGCACTGTTTCTTTTTCTGCAATTATTGTTCTTCTTGTTTGCTCTTTTTCAGGTCTGATTGGTTTCTCTTCAGCAGCTCCACTGTTAGTTTCCAATAAGTGACCTTGTTCTTGATTTATTTCTTCATGTTCATGATTCTCATGATCTTGTTCTTCTGTGTACTTTTCTTGATCTAACTGGTTCTGATCAGGGCTTATTGCACTTTGTACTTCTGCAGCCTGACCGGATTCTTCTAAACCTGTCTGTCCCTGCTCAAAATTTATTAGTTCTTCGTTAATTTGAGCCCAATTTCCTTTCCCTATCTGACCTTGCTCAGGCTCTCTTATTGTCTCTTCTTCTTTTTCCTGAGCTGCTTCTTCTTCACCTATCTGATCTTCTTCGATTTCCTCAAATCTTGTTTGACTTCTTGTTCTGTGGTAAACTTCAGGAATTTCTACCACCGGTATCCAGTCCTGACTTGTGCTCGGTTGTTCTTCTGCAGCTTCTTCTGAATCTCGAGCCTGAGATTCTTCAGCTGGGCAACCTTCAGCTTCCTCAGTGATTGATGCTGACTGAGGATTTTCTTCTTCAGGGTCTGGTACTCTTTTGGTGTGGCTTACATGAATCCAATTAGGAAATCCTGCACACTTCACTGCTGTATTTGTAGTCAGTATGACTTGACAAGGACTGCCCCATCTAGGTGACAGACACGTTTCTCTGGTGTGATTCTTCACTACCACCCAGTCACCAGGATTCAGATCATGTTCTTGTTCAGGCTGCCTGGAAACTGCGTCTTCTCCAACCTGGTGAGAGACAGAACGCACTAGGTCAGCCAGTCCTTTACAATAGTCCAGTACTATATCATCAGATATATTCAGCAGTTTGTTTGTGGGAACATGTGTTTGTCTCATTGCTCTTCCCATCATTATCTCGTGGGGGCTCAATCCTGTATTTCTGTCAGGTATGCTTCTGAGTCCCATTAAAACAAGTGGCAATGCATCTGGCCATTCTAATGATGTTGACGCACACATTTTTCCCAATCTTGACTTTATAGTGCCATTCAATTGTTCAACCACTCCAGAAGCCTCTGGACGATATGCACAGTGCAGTTTCTGTTTAATTTGGAATGCTTCACAGATTATTTGGATCACTTCACTGTTAAAATGTTTTCCTCTATCTGATTCCAAAGTTACTGGGAAACCAAACCTAGGAATGAGCTCTCGTAGCAACAGTTTTGCGACTGTAATGCTATCATTTCTCCTGGTAGGGTAAGCCTCCACCCACCTTGAAAACAGACACACTATGACTAGTACATATTTCAACCCTCTACATGGTGGTAACTGTATAAAGTCGAACTGGAGTCTTATAAAAGGACCGTCTGCCTTTCCAATTTTTCCAAATCCAATTATTGTCTTCCGCCCTGGATTATGCATCTGGCAAGTTAAACATCTCTGGCAAAGATTCTCTGCAACAGCCCTGAACTTCGGATTGTACCAGTTTTGTCTAAAAAGTCTAATCATTGCATCTCTCCCTATGTGTGTGTCTCCATGATACATTCTGGCCATTTGTGAGAGTAAACAGTCTGGCATGACTGGTCTGCCATCAGCACTAATCCACACTTCATCATCTCCTCTTTGGGAACAACCTACTTTGATCCACAAATTCTTTTCATTTTCATCAACATCATCTTGTAATCTTTTTACATCATTCCAAGTTTCAGGTGGCATATACAGCATAAGTTGGCAGCTGATTCCCATTCTTTCCACCCTCTTATTGACTGACAATCTATTTTTGGCACAATGTTGAGCCACCAGATCTGCATATCTGTTGCCGACTACCACCCAGTCATCTCCTGACTGATGTGCGGCACATTTCACCACAGCCAGTTCTTTTGGTGATTGTATTGCTTCCAGCAATTCCTTTACAAACTGTCCATTTTTAATGGGGGATCCTGAAGAAGTCAGGAAATCCCTCTGCATCCATAGTTGGCCAAAATCATGCACAACCCGTAACCATATTGGCTATCTGTAAATATAGTTACTTTTTGATTCCTCCCAATTTTGCAGGCTTTTATCAATGCAATCAATTCAGCTACTTGTGCAGATTTGACTCCTGGTAAATAGGATGCTTCGACTATTCCAGTTAATTCACATACCGCATAGGCAGCAGTTAATTTACCGTCTTCATGTCGTTGACATGAACCATCAACAAATAGCTCCCTGTCTGGCTTTCTGAGGGGCTGTTCTTCTATATCTGGGCGAGGTTTCGTACATAACTCTGTAATCTGTAAACAATCATGTTCATTTTCTTCGTCATCTTTAATTTTCTCATGATATGGGTCTGGTAGTAAGGTTGCTGGATTTATTATAGTACACCTTACCATGGTCACATTTTCAGCACCCATTATTATTCTTTCATATTTAGTCAGCAGACTAGGGGTAAGATGTTGTGTTCTGGTTCTTCTTAATAGAATCACAACAGCATGTGGAACAAACACCTTTACAGGATGTCCCATCACAATTGACTCACTTTGTTCAATGCTCAAACAAGTAGCTGCCACTGCTTTTAAGCATCCTGGCAACGCGGCTGCTACTGGGTCCAATGTAGCAGAAAAATATGCTATAGGACGTCTGTCTAAACCGTGTCTCTGGGTTAGGACAGAAAGTGCACAATTTTCTCTTTCATGACAGAATAATGCGAATTCTCTTTTATAATCTGGCATGCCTAGGGCTGGTGCTGAGCACAGAGCATTTCTCAATTTTACAAAAGCTCCTGCACTCTCATCATCCCAATCAACTGGGTCCTTTGCTTTCTTTCTTGTCATTTGAATTAGGGGCTTTGCTAACAAGGAAAATCCTAGTATCCATTGTCGACAATAACCTACTATTCCTAGGAACATTCTCACTTGTCTTTGGGTTACAGACATTTGCATTTTCTTTATTAATTTTACTCTTTCAGCTGTTATTCTTCTTTTTCCCCTCTCAATTTGGTGTCCCAGATATTTAACAGCTGTTGTACAAAACTGCAACTTTTCAGGTGAGACTTTATGCCCTTCTTCAGCCAAAAGATTTAATAGTGCTATGGAATCAACAACACAGTCCTCTCTGGTGTTTGATGCCACCAATAAGTCGTCGATATATTGCACTAGGACTGAACTTCCTGGCATCACTAGTTTCTCAAGGCACTTTTTCAGTATTTGATTGAAAATGGAAGGACTTTCCGTGTACCCCTGAGGAATACGATTCCATACATAGACTTTATTCTCAAATTTAAATGAGACAAGATACTGGCTATCTGGATGCAATGGTATTGAGAAGAACGCTTGACATAAATCAATTACTGTGAACCATCCTGCACTCCAAGGAATTTGGTATAGAATTACTGCAGGATTTGGCACTATGGGACAACATGGTTCCACTATTTTATTTATTTTTCGCAGGTCCTGAACAATCCTATATTTTCCACTAGGTTTCTTTAGTCCCATGATTGGTGAATTACATGGGCTACTCATTACTTCTTTTAGTATGTTTTGTCCAACCATTCGATTAATTTCTTCAATGACTCCTGCCTTTACTTCTGCACTCATTTTGTGCTGTCTGGTATTTGGGAAAATCGCACCTTCTTTTACAGTAATTTTAACTGTGTCTATTTTAGCCAAAAGTCCTACTTCTTTTCCTGTGAAATCCCAAACTAAGGGGTTTACTGTACCTTTTTTCTAATCCTTTGATTAGCTACTCCTACTACTTGGATATTTTCACCAGAGAGAGGAAGGTCTGGAATGTCTGCTGTTCTTACAGTGGACCGGGTAGCACCAGTATCCAACAGAAAAGTGATATCATTACCTTTCACATTTCCTGACTGATCTACCGATAAGGATGCGCCAAGTACGCACTCCTTCTGCCCCTCTCTTAGGCACCGTCATGAACTGTATTGACAGAAATTGTCCTGTAAAAGAAATTGTGAGGTTATATAATCATTCTTACCACTTCCTCCTTGATATCCGATGTCTGTACCGTGCTTTGCTCTGCTTACATTACCCTGAATAGGTGCAGGTGGCAGCTGACTCTGAGGATTTACACCCTGCTGTGAGTCATTCTGCGTCTGTGGATTTAAATTTTGATTTGGGCCATTATTATTCCGAATCTTTTTACATTCATCCTTCCAATGCCCCAATTTTCTGCATCCATGAGAAGGAAATTTCTTTTTAGCTTCTTCTCTACTCATTCGTCCTCTCACTTTTCCACCATTCCCAGTATCACCACTCGTTCCAGAATCCTTTCCCTGATTTTCACTCGGATTTTCCAAATTAATTCCCTGTTTCTCGGCCATTTTCACCTGAGCCCACATCACTTTTTCCTGCAATTTCTTGTGTCTATCCTCAATATCATCTCCACAATATTTTGCATATTTCAAAATTTAATCGATCGGCTTCCCTTGCCAACACAGCATGTGCTGTTTAATCATCTGACAAATTTCTGGCTTCAAACCGAAAACAAATCGATACACAACTGACTCATGTTCTTGTCTCCAATGTCCTCAAATCCATTATACTGTTTAAATACCTGTAGTAAACGCTCATAGTAGGAATGTACCGATTCATTAGCCTCTTGGGTAGTTCGGTCTATTTTCACCCAATCTGTTTCTTTCGGTGGTATTTTCCCTTTCAAATAAGTTATCACCTGCTGATACTTTTTCATCACATCATTTGACGGGGCACCTGTTTTCGGATCTCTAGGATACTCGTCACTTGGCCAATCAACTGTAATTTTACAATCTGTCCACAAATCGGCAGGTACCACTATGTCAAACAAACCATCTAAATCCTTCAACAATACCTTTGACACCTTCACAAACCTTTCAACCTGCTTGTACCATTCAATTGGTTTTTCTCTCAATTTTGGAAAATCATTTGTAAATGACAAAATATCCTGTCTGCTCCATGGGACATGTACGTATCCTCCTCCCGCAATTTCTTGCATTGGATACATTTGGTCTGCTTTCCCTGTCTCCTTCATCACATATTCCGACGCTGATCTACTTGATCGTACTTCTTCCTTTTTCTGGGCCCACCTAGTTCTCCATTTATCTAGGTCTCCCCATTTTTGTAAAACTATCATTAATTCCCTTACTTGTAATTTTCTTCCAGAGGCATTCATGTTTTCTAAATCTTTTTCTGAAAATTCTGCTCTATAGGGTTTCTGCAACACCTTTGATCTCCCTATTTCTATTCCCATCTGTAGTGCTAGATTGGATAATTTTTCATGGAATAATCTTACATTTCTTGTGATACTTCTGCACATAAATAATAATTCTTCATCATCATAGGTATTCAAGCGATTTAGTCCTACATTTCCTGCTATTATTTCTTCTAATTCGACTTTCAATTTATGAATGTCCATTATTTTTGGAGGTGTGCACTGTTTATCTGATTCTTGTGCCCACCTTTCTAAATCTTCTGGGGTGACTATTGTTGCATTTTTCGCTCCTGATGAAGTTACTAGACTTATATCTTTTGAACACCCAGGTGTAGTTCTCTTGGGAGTAATATTGACAGAATCTCGAATGGGTAAATCCATCAATGATATTGTGGGTTCGCTGTCACTAAAGTGATCTTCAACCATTACTACTGCTTCAGGGTTTGTAGCGTTTACAGGAGTGGGTGCAAGTATCGGTGGAGGACAGTTTCCCTGAGTACCATATAATGGAACTACTGGACCAATTGTTACAGGTATGGTCAATGAATCAGGATGTACTTTTATCTGTGTTATTTTCTGTATTAATTCTGCTCTGGTCTTCTCTAGGGCTTCCCTTTCTTTGTCATGAAGTATTCTACTAGGGGTGAATTCATGCATTACCTGTGGTACTAATGGAGTTTTTAACGGTGGTTCACTTGGGGTGCATCCACTTGTCCCTTCCTGATATGGTGGGGGTTCCTTAACATTTCTTCCATAAATTCGTCTTCAGAATCATCACTTCTCATTAAATGTTTTGTCTTTTCTGTACATTTACTCCCTAATTTCTCCTCTGCTGCTAACAATGGATATAGTCCTTCTGTAATCATTGCCCTTCTCCATTGTTTCATCTGACCGTCCCTAGATTCATGTAGGTTCCTGGGAAAAATCCTCGATAACCCCTATTACTCCTAGATCAGTCACGCTCAAATGCCTCGGTTTCCCATTCTTCTAAGGCTTCGTATTGAGTTAATCTAGGTCTGGGTTCTAAGTCATTCATCCTCAATCTCAAATTTTGAAGAATTCTTCCATTGAAGGTACCATTCTCGGGAAATGCTAGTATTCCATCATTTTTGGTATATTCTATCCAATTCTCTATCCATACACAAGTATGATAACCTCTCTCCATCATCATAAATGAAACGGGCGTTTTAGCTGGTGGAATGATAATTCCTTCCCTAGTTTTGATTGGTTTATCCTTTTTAAAATAGTTCTTAATCTTTTGTAAAAATGACATTTTTCTCTTTTCTCCGTACATCTTAGGTGAGTATCGATGTATAAAATTATATTCTGCAAAGCCTAAATATCTCCTATCCGGACGAGTTCCTGTTAAAGTCGGATCGCGTTTTAACATTCAATCTCTACCCACTAAGATTTTCGCTACTAGAATATCAACCAATCAAGTGTCTGCTATCTTTTATTCCCGAACCAATCCTTGCGCGGCCTTTTGGTGACGTTTGTCTGTCAACCCCTCCTTTACAATCTGCTCTTCACTGTCCCTCGCTGTTTCAACCAATCCCAGCGCGGCACCTGTGACGTCAGTACTACTCCTGACTATCAACCCTCCTTTACAAGAGTCGTTCCACACCTGCTGATTCAACCAATCCCAGCGTGGCGTTTGTGACGTCAGCTCCCTCTCCGGCAGCTGACCCTCCCTTTACAAAATCTTACGCAAACTTATTTTCTCTACAATTCTTAATTGAATTTCAGTAACAACATAAAACATTCGCTATCGTGCCAGTTTCTCTAAATTCGAAAAAGATAGTTTCTTTCACACTTAGTAAAACCTTTCCGTTTACTAAACATACACTATGAGTAAAACCCTTCCGTTTACTCTTCACCCAAGCTCCAGAAGTACCTGTTACTTCTTCAATGTTACCCTTTCTAGGTGATATAACATCAAATTTTCACCATCATAATCTTTTGCTATTACTCACACGCATAGATTCCCTAACCAGTACTGATAGTCCTGCTTAACTTTTCAGCACTATTTCTGCCTGACAGATAACCTCACTGCAGTATGGCTTCCACTTACCATCCGCTATTCTTTTTACCCGGGGATTCTGGACAACATAAAACAAACTTTGAATACACGGTTGTTAGTTCATAAAAATAAAATTCTCATTACCCAATTAACAAAGAGTAACCATCCTCTAATTACCAGAAAACTGATCCAGCGCGATATTAGCAAACAGCATTCATACACCAGATACTCACTTGGGCCCATACATTCATACTACGCTAATACTTACGCTGGGTTTTATCAGTTGTTACTCTTTATCAAAATCCCTGCTACCAATTACCTTCCGAATGAAGAGTAATGACTTACCAATGAATCCTTTGCTAATTGGGAAATTTAAAATGAGTGACATTCATTATAGTACATAATACTGAAATAACCACTGAGTCAGGAAGTTTTAAAATGTTTATCTAAAGATTTAGCAGAGTAAAATACAGAACCACACGGTACTTAATCGCAATACCCAAGATGAAGCATAGAATAACTATTGCTAATCAATGACGGTCCCTCAGAAAAGGAGAGGATAGAGACAGCAGCGCAACTAAAGGTTGCATTATATTTACCTAAGTGCGAGAACCAAACCCCTTGGCCAAGGAGTTGGAAAGAATAGGACCCAGGAAGGATGAAGAGCAAAGACCTCCTCCAGGATCAGGACAGGACCGGTGACCTCTCAACAACGACGCCTGCGTCGTTCCCCTCTCTGATACTCGACTTCTCCTCGATTCGCCCGTGTCTTCCTTCTAATGGTCCTCTGCCGCCCCCTCCTCAGGACCTCTCTGGACAGCGATTCAGTCTGCAAACGATCAGCTTGGCAGTCTGGAGCTCTTCTTCCTGACAGCATGGACGCCTGTTCCCTTTTTCTAATTAACGAATGCTATATTCTATTATACCCTTCTACACCCATGTACCTCCCCTTAATGTTGCTAAAATATGGGACCACTACTTCTGATTGGACAGGGACAGGGGGTGGATTCTCACACCATATTGATTTGTCTTGTATTTCTGAAGCCTATTGTTTTTAAACTACCGCCCCTTCAATTTAATACATTTGCTTTATTTCCCACCCGTCTCACGACAAAATTTACAATTTATTCATATAAAATGTTGCTTTTCGACGAGAACATCTTGGTATGTAGTGGTGTCGGCCAGCAGGTCATGGCCTTGGGTGATGTCCAAGTTGACTTCATCTTTTTCTTTCTAGTCTGCCTCTCAGGGCGCATGTGCAGAATCTTTGTCACACGAGCTTTCAGTTCACCAAAACCCAGGCCCAAGTTTACAAACTAATGAAAGTCAGAGAAGAAAACATTAAAATCACAAATAAAATGTTTCACTGTATGCCCACTCTTTCTACTCTATTCCCATTTAATTATAAATTCTATCCCGCATTAGTAGCGTTAGAGAAACGACAGTTTGATAATGACATGAGAGCAAGCTGAAGCATGTGAAAACATCAAGCAGCCATTTTAATGCACACTGCGCAGAAGCAGAAATTTCCCACCAAGCAAAGAAAGACGTCACAACACGTGATGTGGTTGGGACATGCGCAGTAGGGTTCCCGCACTTTAGCGGCCATTTTGGATTACAGACAAGCGTTATTCATTAGTAAAACACATAGGCAAGCAACCTTACTATTCGTGTAGTGTGTGCAAGGATTAGTTAGAGACAATACAATTTTAATAAATTAATACTATGAGGAGGTTGCGTACGAGCAAGTCTCATTTATGAGTCCTTGCTCCATCAGTGGCGCACATGCATCAATCTTTTTCAGTGATCCCCCAACTACCTCCTTCTCCATGGATTCCCTCACTACCACCCTCCAACAGTGTACTTCATCTCTCAAGTGCCCCTCTCTCACACACCATTATATGTTGTTTAGCACTACTCATACCAGTGTTGGTTGTCAGAGCACTTTACGTCACACATGTTCATTATACAGAGACAATTAATCATATGTGTGTAAATCAGTCTATAGAAAATGTTACATAATACAATGAGGATTACAAGGATGTAGGAATGACATGTCATCGATACTAGTAGGCAGTATATTTTAAGAGTGTTTAGTCTGGAGAAGCATAAACTCAGGATATAAAACGTACCCCAGTGGTTGGCATTGACCCAGTGGTTGGGGTTAGCATTACTAATAAGACTCTATTTCCGGCCAAACAAACCCTTTTAGCAACATTAGGATAATGAAAGCCTGAGAAAAAAGCATAAAGTTCTAACCTATACCATGCAGTTTGGCCTGCAGCTCTTTGATAACAATTCATAGGACACTGTGCTATATTAGGATTGTGACTTATGAATTGCAAGTAACAAAAGGATCCCTGTGACAGAAGCAGTAACCACTTGAGCTATCCACATAAATACAGTTCTGTGATTTGCATGGTACACCTTCTTTGCAGCAGGTTATTAACCCTCTACACTATTTTATGAAAAGTCAAAACTGCCACTAGACAAAGATCCATCTCTCTCCAACAGGAACATTAATCACCAGAGTCATGTTGACATTTTACTGTTGCCTGAAAACTGCTTAACACACAGCACCACCCTAAAACCAGACTTGATCAATAGGCATCCTAATGTCATATATTTGAAGGAGCTCTCCTAAGCGATAATGAATAAACAAGAGGCTTGGCAAAAAATTGTTTGCAAAGTCTTTAAACAAAATAATCTTTTTCAAAGCATTTATTTCAAACTGCCCCAGATTGGCCTCCTGAAATGTTCCATTCTTAGTTGAAGTAGCAGCCCTCCGCTTCAGTGAGTGTCCTGGGCCTCCTGCAGCGCAGCCTGCTGCACAAGAAAGAGTTTTCACGGCTGCCGAAAGGGACAATAAAAGGACATTTCCTTGACGCAATGCAGCAGGTGTGAAATCACTTGCCGCATGGTGACGGCAAAATGTCCTTTTATTGTCCCTTTTGCTCTTAGAAGTGGCCAGGGCGCTCCTAGAGACAGTCTGGGCGCAGGAAAAGGAAAAGCTGCACGCGCGAGCTTGCGCGCAGTATAAAGGGAACATAGGACATAAGACTGATAAAAACTGCATTGCCAATTAGGATTGAGGTCAAATCAAATGCTGTTTATCCTAGAATTAGGGAATACAAACTTTCAAAAGAAGCAGAAGATGGAATGAAGCACATCATAGTCATAGAAATAAAATGATAGAACAAGGTATTTTACTGGAGGCGCTTGGTTGTCCTCACAACTCTCCTGTGATGGGCATTAAAAAGCAGAGTGGTAAGTGGAGGAGAGTTCATGCTCTCTGTGAGATATTGGGTTACTGGTTGAGTGGGGGTGTTAATCCTGCTCCATGAAGGAGCCACAATCCCTGTCAAGGTGAGCTACAAAAGTCTCTAAATTAACCTGTGTTTAACCCTCTGGTAGTTTGGCAATGTGCAAAGTATTTATGCAGCACACAAAGAGCAATAAAGTGAAAACACAACACAAGACAAATTCCACACCAATTTAGAAAAATAGAGTACATTCCAATTAAGTATTTGACACCACAATGAAAAAAATCCGATTAGTAGAACTGGAGTTATGAATTTTCAAAATTAAGGTAAAAATTCACGCCAAAAAGATCAAAGCGACAACCGCGGACAGTTAGTCCCACGAGTCAAAGATTAAAAATATGGCCGACCATGATGGAGCGCAAGTTGGATAGAAGAAGTGGATTGGGTCCAGTCGGTGCTTACCTTCAGATTTAGACGAAACCTTCAGATTTAGTAGAAATTTGAAGAAAAATGTTCTGAGAAGGTAATGTTCAGTGGGGCAAGGTGGCAGGAGGTGTGTGAGGAGGGAGCATTGCCACTGGGGAGCCACTGGACAAAGTTGCAGTGAAGATTTCTTCATTCTGACTTAGTCACTTTTTTGGAAGTCGAAAATCTCCAGCAGGACAAGGCTGGATACTGTAGCTGACAAGAGTTCCACTAGGCCGAATACCCCTTTGGTGAATGACCTCTGAACAGGATTTTCTGCTACGGAGAAGAACGTAGTGGGAACTGACGCAAAACCAGGCCGACCGGCAATGCACCTCGGGCGGATAGACGAGAAGGTTGATCCCAGTTTCCTCTCGATTCTCAGAGTAGTTTTTAGCCAAAAATTCTTTACTTCCCAAGTTTGGATTTTGGATATCTGAGCACCTTTGACACCACCACCACCTGGGTGGTTAGAACTTACTCAGGTTGGGTCCAGGTGCAGGTTCAAGATAATTGGAGTCTTTTCTGTACCTGAGGCTATGAGCAGGAGGGCAGCCAACTAGCCCTTAGAGTCACTCTGGTAGTCCAGATTCAGCAATAGAACAGAACACAAGCAGCAGGCAGGCATCTGAAGCATCAAAACAAGCTTCAGGCAGCAGAGCAGTCCTTCCAGGTGCTTCAAAGCAGTCCGCCGAGGTACTTAGCAGGCCACCGCAGCAGGCTGTTCTCTGAGAGTCCTTCCGCAGGCCCAGAAAGTGAACTGTAGAGTGGGTACAAGGGTCCTATTTTTATACTTGGAGCCTCTTTTGAAGTAGGAGAAATTTTGAGAGAACTTCTTTAGAAGTGCTTGACATTTCCTGCTTCCCCTGCACTGACTCCAAGCTGGATGCAGGAACAATACAGGGGCGAAGAGTCCTTTGTGTGAAGGCAGAGCACCACCTATTCAGTTTCATGTGGAGTTGTGCCCAGCCCCGCCCCCCCCATTCTGCCAGTTATGGCCCATCCAAGCACATCCCTCTATTGATTGGCTGTCTGGGAGAGTAAACAAATTCCACCTACTAACTACACCCAGTCATGTGACACAGGAACAAGCTGCAGGCACCAAACAGTTAGGACAGGAAAATGTCAACTTTCTAAAAGTGTCATTTTCAAAATTGTAACATAAAATCTGACTTATATGAAATGTTCACTTTTTCCCAAACAAAAGTTAGGACTTATTCAATGTAATAAGACAATCCAATGTTATGCTATAGGTGAAGTAGGCATCACAATAGTGAAAAATGAGTCCTATGGGCTACTTAATGGCGGCCACTGCGGGGACAGGCGAGCAAGACCACTGACTCATTGTCAGTGAAATTGCTCTCCCACCCTCGCAGCTCCACCATTAAGTGAGGCCTGCCCCTGCCCCTGCCCCTGCACTCTCGAGTGTTGGTGATCGAGGCCCTCCTCCACCCGCAGGTTTCCCTGCGCCTTATCCCTGGTGGTCCAGTGGACCTCTGTCTCCTTCCTCTCACTCTGCTCTTGCACTCGTTTTTCTACCCTTTTCTATCTTTCACCTTTCTGCACTTTTCTGCATCTCTGCTCTTTTGTGCCTTATTTCTGCTCATTTTCCCTTCCTCTCGCTCTGCCCTTTCACTCGTTTTCACTCGTTTTTCTACCCTCTTCTATCTTTCACCTTTCTGCACTTTTCTGCATCTCTGCTCTTTTGTGCCTTATTTCTGCCTATTTTCCCTTTTTTCTTTATCCCTTATTTCCTCCCTTTACCTTTCCCTGCCGCTGCTGCCCCCGCGGCCCCTCCCCCCCAGCGCGACCGGCCCAATCCAGCTCCCCTCCCCGCTCCCGCCTCCCAGCTGTTCAGCCCTCCCCGACCCCTAATTAATGGTGGCCACTGCGCGGCCGCGCCGCTGGCGCGCCGCTGACCCGCCGGCGACCAGCACTAGGAACCCTGGACCTCCGCCCCGCCAACGCTACGACCCAGCAGCACTCCACGCACTCAACCCAGGCCGCAACAACAACTGCAAGCTAGCATCACCAGCTGACTCCCACGGACCCTTCAGCTGTCACCGCTGCCGGCACACCTGCAGCACCGCCAAGAACACGGATCCAGCACAACCCGCCCACAAGACCACAACCGAACCAAAGACCCTGCAATGCATCCTCCTCAACGTCCGATCCCTCCACAAACACGCCACAGAAATCTGGGACCTCCTCGACAGCACCACCCCGGACGTAGCGTTCTTCACCGAAACCTGGACCAACACCACCTTGTGACCGGACATCGCCATCGCCATCCCCCAAGGATACAAGATCTCCAGGAAGGACCGCCCCACCCGGCCAGGAGGAGGAATCGCCATCGTCCACAAATCCAGCCTCCGCCTGAGCACACTCCCTGACGAGCCCACAGAACTGATGGAACACCTTCACTTCAAGATACTGGCCAGCCCCACCGACACCCTCCGAGGAACCCTCATCTACCGACCCCCTGGACCCCGCGGACCCTTCGCCAACTCCATCACCGACATTATCTCCCCGCAGGCCATCGCATCCACCAACTACACCCTGCTGGGAGACCTCAACTTCCACCTCGACAACCAACTGGACCCCAACACCACATCCCTCCTGGACAACCTCCACAACATTGGACTGCGCCAGATCGTGACCGAGCCCACGCACTCAGCAGGACACACCCTCGACCCCCTCTTCACTACAGGAAACTCCATCACCTTCAGCCACACCACCGAACTCCCATGGACCGACCATCGTTGCGCCAACTTCACCTTCAGAACACCCACCATCCACAGATACCAGCACCTGCTTCCACGAAGAAACTGGACCAAAATCACCGACGACCAGCTCACCTCCTCACTCAACAACTCCACCCCAACCATCGCGGAAAACGACGACCCCAACACCGCAGCCCGAACCCTGCATAGATGGATCTCGGACAGCACCAACACCATAGCCCCCTCAAGAAAAACAACAATACCCGCGCCAAGAAAGCCAGATGGTTTACCACCGAACTTCGAGAGTCCAGAAGAACATGCCGCCGCCTCGAAAAGGCCTGGAGGAACACCAAATCCACAGAAGCCCACGACAACTTCAGAGCCGCCACCAACGCCCACCATCAACTCATCAGAGAAACGAGGAAAAAGCGATTGAAGAGAGAATCTCCACCCACGCGCACAACAGCAAGGAACTCTTCAGCATCATCAAGGAGTTCGCCCAACCCACTAGCGAGTCTACCGACATACCTCCCTCACAAGACCTCTGCGACAAACTCAGCACCTTTTTCCACCACAAAATCAAGAGCATCTACGACAACTTCGACGAAGACAACCAACACACTGAACCCTCACCAACCACCCCCGACACCCGGAAACCAGTGATTGACGACTGGACAGCCCTCACCACCGAAGACACACTGAAGACAATAAAGTCAATCCACTCAGGGGCCCCCACGGACCCCTGCCTCCACCACATCTTCAACAGAGCCGCCGACACCATCGCACCCATGCTCCGCCACACCATCAACCGCTCCCTGGCGACCGCCTGCTTCCCCGACAACTGGAAACACACCGAGGTCAACCCCTCCTAAAGAAACCCTCAGCGGACCCCACCGACCTCAAAAACTACAGACCCATCTCCCTGCTCCCGTTCCCAGCAAAAGTCATCGAGAAAGCCATCAACAGCCAACTCGCCACATTCATTGAAGAACACAACATCCTCGACTCCTCCCAATCCGGCTTCAGAAAAAACCACAGTACGGAAACCGCCCTCCTCGCCGCAACAGACGACATCCGCACCCTACTGGACAAAGGAGAAACAGTAGCCCTCATCCTCCTCGACCTATCAGCGGTGTTCGACACAGTCTCCCACCGCACCCTAATACGCAGACTCCACGACGCAGGAATCCAGGACAAGGCCCTCGACTGGATCTGCTCCTTCCTCTCCGGCAGGACGCAGCGGGTCAGACTCCCCCCTTTCCTCTCGGACCCCACATCTACCACCTGCGGAGTCCCCCAGGGCTCCTCCCTCAGCCCGACGCTCTTCAACGTCTACATGGCTCCACTTGCCCCCATCATCAGAACCTACGGACTCAACATCGTGTCATACGCAGACGACACCCAGCTCATCCTCTCCCTATCCAACGAGCCCAACACCGCCAGACGCAACTTTCGAGAAGGCATGGAAGCCGTCGCCAAATGGATGAAAAACAGCTGCCTACAACTAAACACCAACAAAACAGAAGTACTCATCATGGGCCCAAACCCCGATGCCTGGAGCGACACCTGGTGGCCCCCGCCCTCGGAAACCCGCCAACCCCCACGGACCACGCACGCAACCTGGGAATCATCCTGGACTCCGAGCTCAAAATAAACCGCCAGATCAACTCTGTCTCGTCTTCCTGCTTCCACACCCTCCGCCTCCTTCATAAGACCTTCAAATGGATCCCCCTCGAACACCGAAAGACCGTCACTCACGCCCTGGTCACCAGCAGACTCGACTACGGCAACGCACTCTACGCCGGAATAAACAAAAACCTCACCCGCAAGCTACAGAACATCCAGAACGCCGCCGCAAGACTGGTCCTCAACCTGCCAAAACACTGCCACATCTCCCAGCACCTGCGCACACTCCACTGGCTCCCTGTCGAGGCGAGAATCACCTTCAAGATGCTCACCCACGCACACAAGGCCCTCCACGGCACCGGACCAGCATACCTGAACAGCCGACTCAAATTCCACGCACCCCAAAGGACCCTACGATCAGCCCAGCTCTCCTACGCCGTCGTCCCCCGCACCAGAAAGACCAGATCGGGAGGCCGCTCCTTCTCCTTCCTCGCGGCCAAAGCATGGAACGCCCTTCCGCTCCACCTCAGACAGACAACATCGCTCCCCATCTTCGCAAGAAACCTCAAAACCTGGCTCTTCGACAGACCCCCTCCTTGATGGATGGAACCTGCACCCCCCCCCACCCCTAGCGCCTTGAGACCCTTACGGGTGAGTAGTCGCACTTTAACAAACCCCTGATTGATGGGCTACCTAGGGCCTACATTAGGGATGATTTAAATGCAATAAAAGGGGAGATTAAAGCTTGGCAAGAGGGGTTATATTGCCAAGTTAGATTGGCAGTTTAAAACTGCATGCAGGCTGCAATGGCAGAACTGGAACAGGTTTTAAGGGGCTACTTAAGTAGGTGGCACAATAAGTGCTGCAAGTCCACACATTTATTTTACAGGTATGTGGTATAACACTTTACTAGGGACTTATAAGTAAATTAAATATGCCAATCAGGTGTAAGCTAATGTTACCAGGTTTTAGGGATTGAGCACAAGTAGCTTAGCACTGGTTAGCAGTGGTAATGTTCACAGAATCCTAAGGTCAACACAATTAATTCTGTAAAAATAGGAGGGTGGAGGCAAAAGTCTGGGGCTAAGCCTGCAGACAGGGCCTAGTCCATCAACCTGCAAAAGATAAACCAATTAGTGATTCCATGTTGTCTGGTGAAACCATACCCTGCTGTAATATTGTTTCAGAGTCCTACAGATGCAGAATGGTAGACAATCTTTGAATTGTGTCAAGCGTTCTTCTACGTTTCTCCTAATGCAGATTGTCAATATATTATCGCATTTTGGTTCCAAACTAAGGTCCTTGGTTGGTGTCAAATTCCAAATGGATATACCAAAAGTCTCTCGATGTTTAGTCAGATCAAAGAGAAATATGTTGGACATTGGCAGTTACCCTGTGACTAAATCTTGTCCCTATACATTAATGACCAACTTGTGGCATCGAGGACAAAAGAAGACTGAAAACTAGATAAAATTGCACTGCTGAATCATTTTGCTCACATAGTCACAAGGTTTCATCTACAAATATGCAGTACTAGTAGCATTGGAAAGTCATCTGACTCACCCTCAACTTTGAAGACTTATGTAGGAGATATTATAGTATAGAATGTAAACTGCAAAATAATCATGGTGGGAACATAGGAAGACAATTTCATCACATCAGAGCACAGAAAATTACAGCGTCATACCACCTTACCACCTAAGCACTATCCCACTATGTGAATACTGATTTAATTCACTCTATTCTAATATCACCTGGAGATGGTCACAAAACATCAGTAAACTATTGTGAATGAATGTATTACAGTGAGCAAGTGGAAAAAACCTTTGAGAAAGATACAATACCGATCCCATGTTAGAAAATCTTCTTCGAGAACATTGTAATTCAGGAATACACAAACATAACTTTGCTTGACTGCATGCAGCGGAAATAATAAACAATGAATCAGAACGGTGTGACATCCAATTTGAACAACATGGTGTTGAGACCTAACTGAGGCCTAGTTAGCATTGGCAAAGGAAAGGCACATTAATGGTTCATAGCCATGTCAACAAATAATTACACACATCTAAATTAATAAAGTTCAGATCCATATTCTGCACGTTATTAATAATGCACAACTTTATAAATGCACATAAACGTCTACAGTTCCAAGTGTGTGTGTGGGAACAAACCAACTTGTGCTGGCACTTGTGTTGAAAATGTTGTTCTTAACAATGATTGTGTCGGAGTAGGGAGACTAAAAATGGATTCCAAGAAAAAACACAAATTGGCTATAGGATTTTGTTATGTAACAGCTATTTGAACTGTTCTCTATTAACCAGCTTTACGCTATCTTTTCCGGGTTGACTGTTATGTTGATTAAATTTAGTGTTTTCCATTCCTGGAGGCATGTTGTGTTGATTGAATTTTTTATAAATAGTTTTTTATTCTTTTGTTTGCATATTTATTCTTCACATTTTTTAATTCTATTGCTTAAGTTCTGTTTTGTTTATGTTATGCTATGTTATGCGCTATGCAATGTCTGGTATTGTTGTGCTGCTCTTGCAGGTGAGAATCCTAGACATGCCATCGGGTTCTAGATTGCTGGCAGTGAGCTTGGGAAACAGTTGCTGCTGGATCATGAAGCTGTGTTTTCGGTCATTTACTTGCAACTTGAGAATAAAGAGCTAAGAATTTACTGACCTGGTTCTTGCTTGTAGTCTGTGTACAGAACATTACTCGAGGTAGATAGACAGTTATGTACAATACAAAGAACCCTAAAAAGATTTGTCTTGGGTATGGGATTGCTGGGGTCAGGTTAAATTAAGTGTAATGGTTTACAAAATCATCCAGACTAACCATCACTTAATCAGGCCGATGGACCTTGGCTGTTAAAGCGAGACGAGAAACCAAATCATTAATCACTTCAACAGTTTATCATCAATAATCAATCTTAGGGGTGAGTCAATACAGAGAGTTTAAAGGAGTTTAAAAAGTTTTATTCATCAGTCTTGAGTAGCTTATCTTTTATCTTGATGAGTTTTTTTATTCATTAATCAATATTCAACAATGAATATTTCATATCAGGTCAATCAATACAATACATAAATCATTGATAAGCATATTCCATGAAGGAAAGAATCCCTATTCTAAGGATTAAGAGAAAGGAGTTAATTGGAACCCATAAAGAGTTCTATGTTGAGAGCGTGAGAGCCAGCATATAGCTTCAATAGATTCAATACCTGAAGGAGATTACTAATGAGTCTGGACTGGGATGATATAACCCTGGACGCTTCGTAATCTGAGTGGATTGGGGCTCTTCTCTAGCTCGCTTATTTCTTGTTCTTCTTTTGTGGGTACATTTTAGGATTTCTTGGATAGGGTACCTAGGCTTCTGGAGAGGGCTTTTGAGAGGTCATTGCTTCTTTTCGTCCTTTTCTTTTCTTTGGGCTTGGTAGGGCTTCGGTGGGGTTGGATGGACTGGGGCAGGGCTGGGGGGGGGGCAGGGGCAGCTCGCTGGTAAGTGCCATCACCAGGGTCAGGCTTGACCCTCTTGCCCGGGGTAGGGGGTGGGTGGCAGGGGGCAATGGTCGGAGAGGGCGGGGGGGCCTCTTGGAGAGGCTATGGGGGGGTCCAAGTAATTTGTTGGGTTGTGTTTGTGCGGTCAGGTGGTTGCCAGGCTATCTTGCACTATAAATAAAAGATGAGTAGCTTAAGAATAGCCTCAATTAATATCTGTGGGTTGAATAACTTTCGAAAAAAGCAAAGGGGGAATCTAGACTTGCAGTATTTAAAAGCTGACGTTGTTTGTATGCAGGAAACGCATGTTGAGGGGTCCCAAAAACATTTATTGGAATTTTTAGGATATTAAATTATATCTAGGACTCTGCAAAGAACCTGCACCTGCGGGGTGGTGATACTCGCACGAAAGAGCAGGATCCGATATACTAGAGCCAGGGCAGATAGGTATGGTAGATGGGCTATTGTAGAATGTCTTTACACAGGAGGGACTTTTACACTTTGTTCTATCCACGGGCCCGTCACTGACGATGCAGCATTATTGGGCTGGCTCTGTGCTGAACAAGCCGGATGGGCCCTTCCTCTGGTTATCTGTGGGGATTTTAACATCAATATTAAAGGGGACACTCTGAGGCCAGGCGTACAACTTATCAAGGACATAAGCCCAAGGTTTTCCGGTCATTGGTGCAGCTTGTAACCACTCATGGGCTTTACGATGTTTGGGCCGATAAGGAACCTATGGATCCCGGCTATACATTCTATTCTGCTCCTCATCAGGTGCATGTTCGCCTGGATTATTTTTTTATATCTTGTGGGCTGATGCATGCTTTCCGAATATTTAAATATCCCGGGTGATGTCTGATCACAACCCCTTAGTGTTAGAGCTAGATATTCAATCTATTCCACAAACTAATAGGGGCTGGTCATTTGAGAGAGCTCTGATTTTAGATGACGATTATGTTATGCATATGAGGAAGTGAATCCCAATATTTATGGCAGAAAATCTAGGAACTGCCCCCATTGGTATAGTATGGGATACATTTAAAGCAGGGATCCGTGGGGAAACCGCGAGATTTTGCTGGTCCAGACAGAAGGAGGAAAAGCAGCAACTTCAGGAACTCTATCAGGCTTTATCGCAGGCTGAGGCAGGTCTGGTAGCAGCTGTTTCTGCCGGCCTAGATGTCAAAGATGCCCAGCTCTGGGTTATACTCACTAAAACAGCAATAGGGGATATCGCTGCTAAGAAAGTGGCAGAAAAATATATGGCTTGGAAAACAAAACATACAAATTTAATGAAAAGGTGGGGCATACACTAGCGTTTCGTGCCAGACAACAGGCAACTTATGGGGATATCAAGCAAATCCAAGACCCCGAGCTCGGACTTATCTCTGATGTAGGGGGGATACGCTCTGCCTTTCAGAGATACTATCAGCATCTATATGCTGAGGAGATTTTAGATCCAGGTGAGAGAGAGTCATACTTAGATCATGAGGCCCGGGAAACATTAAACGGAGAAGATCGCAAGCTTCTGGATCAACATATCTCGGCAGAAGAAATCACACTCGCAGTTTCTAGACTAGCGTCTGGAAAAGCCGCAGAGACGGACCTTATTCCGGGGGAATTTTAGAAACGTTTTGTCACCAGCCTTCATAAATATATGCTTGAGGTATTTTTAGCTATCCAAGGGGGTTCCCCTCCTCGAGAATCATGGGTCTCCGCCAAGATTGTGGTGTTTCCCAAAAAGGGAAAACCTGTGCTGGAGCTAGGGTCATATCGACCAATCACATTAATTAATTGTGGCATGATCTATGCATTGATCTATGCTAAAATCCTAGCCACAAAGTTATCCAAGATAATTAAGAAAATTGTTTCACCTGTACAACACGGTTTCATCCCCGGAATGGAAACAACAGACCACATTCGCCGGGTGATTACTTTATATGACGTGGCTAAAATCCAAGGAGACCCTATGGCATTACTATTACTAGATGCTGAGAACGCGTTCGATAGGGTCTCCTGGCCATATCTATGGGCAATATTGGAGAAGAAGGGTCAGGGGCGGGAATATATTAAGTGGATTAAAACATTATACATTAATCCTACGGCCAAAATCTCATTAATGGGGGGAGAATCGGAGACAGTAAGGATCCAGCGGGGGACAAGGTAGGGATGTTCGTGTTCCCCCTGCTCTTTGTCCTTTATATTGATCCTCAAATTCACCGAATTGAAGGCAATTCTTCAATCTTGCCAATGCCTACCAGTGGCTGGGATACTAAAATCCTGGCATACGCAGATGATCTAGCTATAGTCAGCCCAGATCCCACACTGGCAGTTAAGGAAATTGAATGGGAGTCTGATCAATTTGGCCATATTTCTGGTTATAGATTCAATCGGGATAAAACACAGACACTCATAAATGATAATCTACAGTTTGAGGATACATGGGTAGTATCGAATGCAGTATATCTTGGCGTTAATATTAGTGCAGATACGTATAAAGTGGAAGAAGGTAACCTAGGCCCGCTAATTAATAAAACGAAGAATGAGGTGCGTAGGTGGAATAATCAGGCTCACCTTGATTGGGAGGACTACTCTAATTAAAATAATGATTCTCCCAAAACTTTTATATTTTTTCAGAGCCATACCCCTAGAGGTGAATACAACATGGTTCAAGGCTTTGAATGGTATGATCTGGAGGTTCTTATGGGCCTATGCCAGACCCCGGAGGGCTCTGAAGTTCCTCTCCCTTCCAAGAGAGCGAGGGGGCTGGGCAGTACCAAACTTTCATTTGTACTTTTGGGCCTTGGCGTTGCAACAAATGATCCCCCTAGTGTTTGGCTCAACCCAAGAATTGGCCGCTGTCAATACTACCCCGCCATATTTTGAATTGACCCTCAGTGACGTGGTCCACGGATGTCTGTTTCGGCAATTAGAATTAGGCTATTTTAAGAAAGTTAGATTCAAGACTCTATTGTATGCATTTCGAGTCTGGACTGGTGTCCTGAAAAAACTTGGGATTGGTCGGTTTAGTTTTTATACTCCCCTCCAAGACAACCCTCTTTTACCGGACATATTCCACAATCCCCACATTAGGCACTGGGGGAAAAATTATGGTCCATTCATTCTCGGGGATTTTTTTGATGACAAAGGCTTTACCACTTTTGAGTCTATGAAGATTAATTTTAATTTAAGAAATAATGAGTTCTTCAAATATTTGCAAATAAGGGACTTTGTAGGGAAGAAAGGAGGAGGGGGAGGGGTTTAATAGGGTCGATCTTTTGGATCTGTTAATTAGTAGTAAGCTTTCAATTGGAATTATTTATAAGCTGCTAAATGATAGGATGGGGGACGATATTGAGAAGCACACTACCTGATGGCAGGGGGCACTACAAATGACAGAGTCCGGGGACTGCCTCTCCTCTCTGGAACTAGCTCGCTCAACGCTTTTATCTGCTAACTTGCAGATGCATCACTACAAAACCTGGTTTAACCTATATATCACACCGGCCAAAATTAGCAAATGGGGTGGAATCTCTGGTACAAATTGTTCACACTGCCAGGTGTTTGGGGCAGACCTGGTTCACATGTTGGCAGATTGTCCAGGTTTAAGGAATTTGAGGAGGGATATAACTCACTTTTTTGAGGCCAAATTGGATTTGCGGATTGAGGTTACCTCCCAATTGATTTTATTAGGGGTTCAGCAACAGGAAACTCCTTCCTCGGTCCAAGCCTTTTTGTTCCTTGCCATGGCAGTACTTAGACTGTGCTTGGCGACAGCCTGGCTTGACCCTGCTCCTCCATCATTTAATCAATTGTTGGTACGGCTAATTTCAATCTACCACACAGAAAGGGCTGTTTATGCCCAGAAAGGTAATCGATCTCGGAAAAGAGGGCCTCAAATCTGGGCCCCACTGAGGGAATGGCTCGAAACACATGATGAGGGGTGACCGATCTGCCTCGTATGATTTTCCGTAGCATTCGGCCTTTGGCTTGGGGCTTATGTATTGCATTATGATTTGAATATCTGTGGCATTTATGTGTTGTCATTGTGTATGCATGTCTACTGTTTCCACCTGCTCTCTACCTGGTTTGGATGGGGGTAGGTGGTTGTGGGGGGATAATTATGTCAAAATTCAATAAAGATTGTAAATAAAAAAAAAAAAGATTCAATTCAATAATATGAGCAAAATCATCAAAGTAAAACATCCCATAAAGGAAGGTTCATGAACTCAGTAGAGTCCCAGCCAAAATAGCACAGGGTCTAGAGTGAAAGGGAAAGGTTCTCAATCAAAGCTCTGCAGACCAAAGTCTGTGAATGCGAGCCAGCATGAGAGCGAGACAAGGGAGGTAAGCAGAGAATTCTGAGAAAATGAAAGTCTGAATCTCAGAATGAATGAATATATTCTAATCTAGGAACACACATCTAAGCAACACATTTTGTTAGTATCAGCAACTGTTGCATCTTTTGTCTGCTCCCATCCAACCGTCATCCGAGGTTTTCCTGGGAAGTGGATTACTCCTCACCATATCTTTGAGAAGACAATGAACTATCAAATATGTTAACTAAATTTGTTGCAACTAATATCGAACAATGTTCAGCTCTGCTTAGGTCTGAGTTTTCCCACGTATAATTATACCAGTCTATCCTTCAAACAAAATTAAGTTATGTAGAAGTGGAAACATCTTTCAGGGGAAAAAAAACATATAAATATTTTACAATGACATGACCTGAAAAGGATAAAACAAGTTAATCCAAGTGGTCCGCATTCATTATATTTGCTGATTCCTCATATGAGGTTGCACAGTTTCTATTTTAAATGACTACATCCTAATCAAACCTACCAATAAGCTTCTAGCAAAACAGCAACATTTCTACTAAATTTGTGAATCATGTTATAAAATGTTTATCTCATTATGAAATAGTATCTATTAGCGAGGGTCAAGAGCACTGTGCATGATCGGAGTCTCACAAAAATTTGTATTTGTTAGCCTTTCTAAATGGACGACTTTTAACATTGCAATAGAACGGTTTCAGGCGTGGCATGTGTAATTGTGACAGCTGTGTACATTTTCATTGTTTTAAAGCATTTTTTGCTTGCACATTAATGTCTGCACATTTACTAAAATCTAAATGATTGCATTTTATGTAAACACCTATTAATAGATCCCTCAAATACTGTCAACCATTATAATTTCTTACACATTTGAGATGGATTTTCAGAAACTGTTTTCATCATCAGTTTAGTCTTTCCTTTTTCTTTTCAAACTCTTGTATTGTTTTGCCTTTTTGTAATCTTGATTAATTTGTTCATGCATTTCTAATTCTCTTTCTGTTCTTTTCTCTGCTCTTTCTTTTGTTAATACAATCTCTACAGCCTTTTTAAAGACAAAATATAAGCAATAAGCAACACCTCACTATTAGTATGGGCATAAATTTAGCTTTCAGGATTCCTCCTCTGGCGGTTGTAAACCAATTGGAAATTGTCGGGATTCCCATTCCAACATTTTCTATATCACTTGGTGTCTCTAATGACTCTAATTCAGGATTCAAGTCAGAAATGTTCTTTACAAATTCTTTAATTTTTATTTACTCATCAAGTATGTAAGAACAACAATGATGGGATTTCAGCATCCCGCAGACTCCGCCTTTCTTTGTGAGTAAGATGTCTAACGCTAATCTGTTTTGTAAAACCATTGATCTTATTGCCACGAATTCAGTGTTTACCACAAGCAAAGCTCCAGATGTACTAGTTACCAGCTTGTAGACAACAGTTGATTTTTTCTGTTTTTCTCATCATTCAAAATAACTCCTACTGGTGGAACTGTTGCTCCAAAAATGTCTCCAACTAGTTGGTTTGTATTTTGTATACTAAGTGTGTGTCTGTGTGCATGTTTCATAGTCAATGCATCAATACTATATACATGATACATTTTCAGAAATAAAACAGCTAAAGAACAAATACCCTTCCAGTCAGTAGGACGCTGAAAGTATGCATCCTGTCCACAAACAAAATAGATGTCAGGAATCATCATCCCATCTCCTTGCAAAATCTATCATTCCCATTATACGACTTTAAATATATGTTCACACCTACTAATACCCACAGGTTGTGTTCTTCTTTTGGTTTTTCTTTTAAACACACAGATTTTACCCTCTTGTCTCCTATCTAATATCTTTTTGAAATCTTCCTCTTCTTTCTTCTTTCTTCCAAACATTTACCAAAACATCCTTCTGTCTATTCTTACTGTGCGCATTATTTTGATGTCTTTCCTCTAGTATCATGATGAATACCTTTTGTAATGGTCGCATTGAACAGATTAAACTGTTTTTCTTAGCCTTAACATTATCTATTGCATAATAAGGTTCACAATATTGCCAAGCAGTGTCCATGTCTTTTGCTTGTGGGTGTAAATTCATGCTTTCCTGTAATGACACTTGTGATAGAAGTAAATCATAGTTAAAATAAAAAATATTCAATATGTCTTTGCATATACACTAATTTAGGCAAAATACGACATGCTGGTTGTGTATGACAATGGAAGATGGTAATAAGTCACCTCTTCTGTGGCTGATGAAGGCAAATGTGCACACACAAAGCAGTCCTTTGTGTCCATTGTGTGTGTGTATTCATTGAACTAACCTATAATAAACATTAGTAGGATAATTTTCTAATTCATAAATGATGCTTTTAATTTCATCTCACCTATTGTGTGTGTAGCTGTCTCAGGAGCCAATGTTGATCTGAGTTCCTGATCTGGTGTTAAATAATAACCTACCAATGCTATTAGTATTACTAATACTGTTACTACAAATGTAATACCCATAATAATTTTGCATCTATTTGTATTCAAGCAACACATGTTTGTCTGTAGTGAGATTGTTTTAAGCAAAGCAGCAATAATTCGGCAATTCAATTAAAATTATTTTCAAGCAATTTCTTTTGTAGCTTTTTCGAAACAGTCTTTGACAGTTTTGTTAGTTCTCTATTTACAGCAATCTTTTATAGTCATCTTTAATCCTACTCCACCTTCTTGTAAATGTTAACCATACTCTTCTTCCTCTGGCCTAAGGAAATCTTCTTAAAATAAACAAATTTATTTCAGTTTTTGATAGAACTTTGACTCCGAAATCTTTTCAAACAACTTTTCCCAAATGTTCTCATTTACAATGTCATGCGGGCTCGTATAATTCTGAACTCAGGTCTCTCAAATCTGATATGGGTATGGTTAACACTTGATGTATAATAATAAGTCCATTCAGGTGCTCTTCTTCAGTGTCATGCACACCGCTTGACTCTGGTTTGTTCAGTGATTCTTTGTGGTCAACTGACACTCTTCTGTGACCATGAGTTCTTGGCCATTCAGCATTTTGAGTGTCTCTTCTTGTTTCAGCACTTGTTCTTTCACCCTAGTCTTCTTGCTGTTCTAGTGCTATTTTGACTGCCTCTTCAGATGGTTCAGAAGGGCAATGGTATCTTGTTTGTATGCTTCTCGTGTTTCTGATGCCACAAGCAGATCCTCAATTTACTGCATAAGAACTGATTTCTATGGCATTTGCAGAGATTACTGATTCTTTTTCAAAATCTGGTTGAAAATAAATGGACTCTCTGTATACCCATGTGGGACTCCGCACAATGCCAAAACTCTGTCTCTGTACACAAATGAGAACACATACTTGCTGTCCTCCTGCAATGAAACAGAAAAGAAAGCTTGACAGAGATCTGCGACTGGGAACCACTCTGTTGTACAGGGAATTTGAAAGAATATGGTAGATGGATTCGGTACCACAAGACAACATGGAGCAACAATACTGTTAATCTTTTGGAGGTGTTGAACAATTCGATATTTACCATTAGGCTTCTGTAAACCCATGATTTGAGAGTTGGAAGGATTTCCCATAATCTGACTCAGGATCCCTTTTCTCAACATATCCTCAATCACAGACGTTTTTCCTGCAATTGTCTCTGGGGTCAAATTATATGGTGGTGTTCTTGAATACACGACATTAGGTCTCACTGTATTTCTGGCAGGTTATATACAGCCACGGCCCGTGCAGATAAGAGCGGTGGGGCGGTGGGGCCAGGTGGGGGATTTCAACAGACGACAATGAAGGAAAATTAAATAAATAATTAATTTCCCCTCGTCTGTCAAAATCCCCCCACCTGGCCCCACTGCTCTTACCTAAAAGGGCAGTGGCTGGTTATATGCCTTTAATCAAGCCAATATCTTTCCCTGTGAAATCTCATACTTCTGGGTTCACTGTTTCTTGCAAAGTGGGAGACAGTTCTTCCATTGTCCTCAGTGGGATTAATCCTGCAACTGTCCCTTGTGGAGCCATCTTGTACTCAACATCCTCATCATGGGTCTGAAATTCGACACCATTCGGAGTACAGTAAATAGTGCAGTTCAGTTTGCATAATAGGTCGCTACCTAACAAGTTTACAGGACTTGAATCACAGAGTACATACTGATGACTTTCTTCAAACAAACCTATTTTTACTGGTACCTTTTCTGAAACGTCAATAAGTAGTTGTTTCTTTGTGACTGCTACAACTTGGATCTTCTTTCCTGAGAGGGGTAGATCTGCTCCTGTGTCAATAAGAAATGACACTTGGTGGCCATTCACTTCTTCTTCTACAAATGGTTCACCTAGGTCTACTTCCAAGACTGCTCCAAGCACGCAATCTTCATCCCCACTCGGGCACTGTCATTGAGAATTGTTGGATCCTAAACTGTCATTGTCTAACATCGGGAATTGCTGATATGTGTTCTGGTTCTATATTTGGTTTAGATTTGCTTTTGTCGTTGGATTCAAAATAAATCTGGGGCTTCCCGTGTTCTGTTGGACCATCTGAGCTTGTGGAACCTGCACCATTGGTATCAGTGTTTGTATTAACATTTGCTGAACAAGCATATTCTGCATCTGATTCCCTCCCTACATTTGAAGATTTCCATTTAATCAATCTGGATTAAGTCTACACTCCCTCTTCCAATGCCCAATTTTATTACAAAGGTGACAAGGGGTCATTTTCTGCAGCGTTGCAATGTCTATACCAGAATTTGGATCAACCGGAAAACCTCTACCTCTTTCCTTTGGAATAAACCCTCCTCGCATACCTTACATTCCAGCCTGTAAACTAACTCCTTGCATACCACCAACAGTTCCTGTAAATATCTGATTCTGGAAATCGTTTCTGAGCAAGCTTTGTCTGGGCCAACATAAATTTCTCTTTAATCTTTTTCTGTTTCATTTCTTGTTCATCACTGCAATACTTTGCATATCTCAAGATTTCATCCAGCGACTTAGATTGCCAGCAAATCACACTTTGTTGTATGTGAGTACTAATCTCTGGTCTTAACCTTATAGCAAACTGAGACACGGAAAAGCCCATATCAATAGGGTCAGGAAACTTACTTCCACTGTGCTGTTGAAACATCTGAAGCAATTGCATTAGTAATCATGTAGCAATTCATTCGTCTCTTTTGAATTTCTCTTAAACTTTACCCAATCTAAATCCTTCTGTGGAACTTTATCTTTCAAGAATGTAATCACTGCTTCATACTTTCCATAGCCTCAGGAGATGGTGCATTAATGCAAACATGCATGTCTCATTGGCTCCTCACAAGGCCACTGCATAGCAACCTTACATTCAGCACATAAATCATTCGGAACCACAATGTGAAAAGTTGGCCTGGTATATGCTGTCCACTAATTATAGTGGGCACCTTGCACCAGTCCAAACAACCCCTTATTGGAGATAGGTTAAAGACAACCTTATTGAAAGCTATCCTAGTGGTAGCTATGGAGAGCAGCCTTCAGGCTAAGTCTTGAAGGAATGTAAAGCAGCTTGTTTTACCAGTCTATATTCTCTTGAGTGACCAAATGAAAGAGCACCACACCAGGTATATTCAAAATATATGTATTTATTGCTAAACACACCCCTCTAGTCTCTTTATGAGGCTAGAGTTCGAAATACACAAGTTATAAGTTATTTAAACACAGTAATAGCACAAATACACGTTTGGGCCCTAGGGGTGTACCAAACCATATACCAATAAAGTGGTATAAGAACCACGACTGAACTAGACACTAGGCCTAGAGCCTCTAGAAGTGCTTGGACCACAAGGAACCACCCAAGGTAGTGACACAGGGGACCCACGGGGACGCGTGCAGTGTAAATACACAACCGCGATACGCCGTTAACTTCTATGGAGAAAGTCGCGATCAGGAAATTAAAGAAAAGGGACACTTAAAGGAGGACTTGGAGCAAACCCTTTGAGAACTAGGTCGTTCTAGAGTCTCTACCCAAGAGAGCACCGGAGTACTGCGTGTTACCTCACCCAGGGAAGCCGGGTGCATAGGTGCCTTTCGGGGTCGGGTTTCGTCGTCGATTTGAATGGCGATCTGCTGCAAAGTGCTGCTGGCGACCAAGTGGAAAGTGTCCAGGTGGATCCAAGAGTGGATCGGAGATCTGAAGAACCTGAAAGCAGAGGGGACAGAGTCTGGGTCACTAGCCAGTGACCAGGAAGGCGATGGACAGATGCCCACCGATGTCGAGTGCTTCAGGTGCATTGATGGTCGTCTTGACTCTTCAGCCACGAGGTCCAGGAGGCGTTGTCGGCAACCAGGAGCAGGATTCGGGCTGGTACACGATGTCTGTCGAGTGCTGAGGTGTCAGCGACCGGATTGGACCCAACAAGCCTTGGCAACGGCAAGTCTCGATGAAGATGAAGATCGTCGATGGTGCAGACCAGTAAGGTCTGGGGAACTCACCCAGTGAAGGTAAGTGAGGGCAGGCCTGGAGCAACCAGGATGCCCAAGAAGAAAAAGATTGGCCTTCGTGAAGGGCTACTAGCCAACGGGCTAGCGACTGCAAAGGAGCCTCGAGACGTCGCACGTGGATCTCGCTCACAGGACACTCGTGGAGTGGAGGCCAGTGATCTTCGGTGCAGTTGGTGCTGGAGGCTAGGGCTACTCGGAGCCCAAAGCACGACTTCGTGGAAGACCCAGAAGAGGATTCACTTGCAAATGTGCTCGGTGTCCAGGGGTCACGGTCTCACGTTACCCACGATAGCTATGGGCCTCAGCTTTGCTGGGGACTCAGGGTAGCCTTGGGGAAGTCTGAGAATCTACCTCTAGTGATGCGAAGACTTCGGCGTCCGACGGGAGCTTCAGAAATGCAGACCAGACAGATGCGTCTTTGGTGCCTGCCAAGCAGGGGAGTCACTCCTTGACCCCAAGGGAGATTCTTCTGTCCTCTAATCTTGAGTAGAGCGTCGAAGGTCCAGGATTCTGTTTCAGAGTTTTGTCCAGGGATAATCTACACCCCTTTCCCTTTGTCCAGTTCGCGCCAAAGCAGGGGCTGCAAGCCCCTGATCCGGTTTGAACTGGGGTATGCACAGGGACACCAAGTGTGCCCCCAGTGCAGGACTTCAAAGCACCCGAAAGTGCTCTCGCCCAGCCCCAATACACATTATCCTGTCTGGGGAGGTGGTCACACCTCCCTGGGACAGGAAACTTATTGTCCAGGCCTCCCCTGCCGGAGTTTCGTCCAGCAGCAGGAGGCCAGACTCGTGTCTGTGGCAGCAGCATCCATTTTGTGATGCCAGGGCTCTGGAAAGAAGTTACCGGACTCGTCAGAGTTAACATGCCTTTCCCTCTAGAAGGGTGGAATGCTACCCCCGCCGCCAGGATTGGCGGGGGGGTAGTATTCCAAGATGTTTGACACCAAACACGACATGTTTAGGTGCAGCCATTCCAAAGTTAGCATTTAACGCAAGGTTATAATGCGCTTAAGAGTATATGGTCAGGCTGCACTACAAACAGCATCAGAGAAGGGTCTCCGAACACTGCAGAGGGGCCCTGCTCATGCAGGGGCACCCTCTCACATAGGAACCATGCACTCTGCCTTCAGGATTGATAAGGCCTGCCTTAGGAGTGACTTATAGGTTTATATGTGTGTATGTATTTAGTGATATAGGTAACCTATATCACAGTAAAGGGTGCATGCACCACCTTACCCAGGCTGCAGTAGCAGACCTGGGGTGTCAGTTTGGATGGCCTTCCAGGGGTGGCATAATACATGCTGCAGCCCCTGGTAGGCCTCTGAGGTACCTATGCCCTTGGTACATAGTATACCATATACTAGGGACTTATAAGGGCACTCCAGATTCCAATCAGTGATGTGCCTAAGGCACATGGAAACCATTTTAGAGAGGAAGCAGCTAGGCTGGGGTTCTGATTAGCAGGGCCCCAGCCAGACTAAGGTCGAAAAACAGTGAAGCATCAGCAAAAAGTGGGGGTACCCATGTGAAGCAGATCCTACTCTCCTACACACAATGTCAAAGAATTTGTTCAAATCAATCCACAACACCTTGGAAATATTTGCAAATCTATCAACTTGTGTGTACCACTGCACAGTTTGTCTCCACATTTTGGAAACTTGTTTGTAAATGCTGCAAGATATTCCTGCTCCAAAGTACATGGACATATGCCCCTCCTTGTATTTCTCTCAAAGGATATGCCAAAGGTTCTCCTTCACCAAGGGAACCTGTTTATGACTCTCCTATCTGCTTCTTTTTCTTTTCTGCCTTCTTGGCCTATTTATTTTCCAGCTTCTCTAAATCACCCCATCTGCGTACACTTTTACTAGTCCTGTCATGTGTAGTCGCATTCCTGAAGAATGCATTGTCTCAATAGATTCATTATCTAATTGCACCCAGAAACTTTTCTGAAATGACACACTTTTGTCAACATAAGTATCATATTTCCTGGCTAATTCTGCCAGCTTCTCATATGTGACTGCAGCACATCTTGTAATTTCTTTACACAGGTATATCAATTCTTTCTCTTGATTTTGATTCAATTGATCAAGTTTCAAACACCCTTTGATTACTTGTTCTACTTCTGTTTATAATCTTGGGACATTTAGGGGGCTTTCCTTGTCAGCTTGTTGCGTAATGACAATCTGACTCTCTGTCCCTTTACTTCCTGCCATTTCTTCAAACTACAGAGCAAAAATCCCATCTTCAAACAAACTTATCCCATCCTGCTTCATTGGTGTGGCCAAATAAATCCTTCTCCGTTCTTGTGAAGACTGAACTGTTTGTGATGGTGTCCAGGTAAAAATTTGTGAATTTTTAGATGTTGGTATAAACCCTGTTTCTGGTGCTCCTCCCTCCAACAGGTCCTTGAGTTAAAGCTTCAGGAACTACAGTAATGGGAGTAGCAGGTGTGCAAATCTCTAACGGGATCAGTCTCAACTCTTGTAGACATTGTACCTGTCATTACAGGTCATACTGTAGGCTGTGTCAATTACAATGGTCTTTCAACTGAAACTATGTGTTTATCAACAGGGGCTGTAGCAACTGTCGGTATTCCCTCAGTATTGGTTACAGGGGCCACATATGGTGGTGGATGTGAAGCTAGCAATGCATCCAGTATTTCGTCCCCTAAATCACTCTCAGAATCTGACTTCTTAGCAGCTTCCTCATCATCTTTCTTTGATGACTTATCCTTAGTTAGTTTCTCAGGTTTATCAGTAGTGATAGCTTAATACAGCCTAGTCCCTTCGACTATAGCGTTTCTCCATCTCTGTTGCTGCTCATCTCACCTAGCATCTGCATAATTACACACTGCTTTCCTAGACGTATTCTGGCATTTTTCCCTCCCTCTAGCATGTGCTGTTTTTTCCCAAATATTCAATGCTTCATACGGTGTAGGTCTCGTTGGAGGCTTCATTTCCTAAAGCTTGTCCTTCACTCTTTCAATAACTCTCAGCTCAAATGTCCCGTATTTTGGAAAACTCAAAGAACCCTCGTTCTCAGTGATCTTGCATCATTGAAAAAGCCACAAACTTGTGTAAATTCACATTCGTTGTCATATAATGTGCAGGCATACCCTGAGGAGGTGCCTCTTTGCCTTTCCATACCGGAATAGTCACATCACCTTTCACAAAATTGTTAATCTTTAAGAATGTAATGTTTTCAAATTGATCATCAAAATCAGTAATGAAATTTAATGCCCAAATGTTTTTATTAATTTCCACAAATATCAGATTTCTTTTCTCCAATCCTGTGAAGCTTTTAATAGCTGAAGACTTACTAACCAGTCTCAATGCATAAACCACACAACAAATAACCTACCACAGCACCACACTCTGTGTCGTCATCAACCAATCACAGCGCGGCAGTACACCAAATATCCAATCTCAGCGTAGCACAAGATGATGTAGGATCTCACTCCTTGCAGCAGTTCACCCTCCTTTATAGTTATCTTATCCACATAAATTCACCACCTCGACAATGCAAATTAAGCAATCCCTATCTCAATTGTGTAGTCAACGGTACCTCACGACCACAAAGCTCTAGCAGCTAAAACTAAAGTATATTCTACACTTCCCAATATCTAATTATCTATCCTGGGATCTTAAGCTATGACAAGCCTGATAACCTTTTCAAATTCTTCACAATTAGCGCATAAACATCATCAATTCATTCAACAAACGTCCCAATCAACACCACTTTAATCAGTATTCACAACGCATAACCCTATTACTAGTTTACACCTCCAATACAACAACCGCCTTCAAAAATTGCACCTTGTAAGTCTTCAGGTTCTGGAGTTTGGGCAATGGATATGGCCATTTAGCTTGTAGGAGAGTAGGATCTGCTTCACATGGGTACCCCCACTTTTTGCTGATGCTTCACTGGTTTTCGACATTAGTCTGGCTGGGGCCCTGCTATTCAGAACCCCAGCCTAGCTGTTTCCTCTTTAAAAGGGTCTCCATGTGCCTTAGGCACATCACTGATTGGGATCTGGAGTGCCCTTATAAGTCCCTAGTATATGGTATACTATGTACCAAGGGCATAGGTACCTCAGAGGCCTGCCAGGGGCTGCAGCATATATTATGCCACCCCTGGAAGGCCATCCAAACTGACACCACAGGTCTGCTACTGCAGCCTGGGTAAGGTGGTGCATGCACCCCTTACTGTGGTATAGGTTACCTATATCACTAAAAGCATACACACATATAAACCTATAAGTCACTCCTAAGGCAGGCCTTATCAATCCTAAAGGCAGAGTGCATGGTTCCTATGTGAGAGGGTGCCCCTGCATGAGCAGGGCCCCTCTGCAGCGTTCGGAGACCATCTCTGATGCTGTTTGTAGTGCAGCCTGACCATATACTCTTAAGCGCATTATATCCTCGCGGTAAAATGCTAACTTTGGAATGGCTGCACCTAAACATGTCGTGTTTGGTGTCAAACATCTTGGAATACTACCCCCCGCCAATCCTGGCGGCGGGGGTAGCATTCCACCCTTCTAGAGGGAAAGGCATGTTAACTCTGACGAGTCCGGTAACTTCTTTCCAGAGCCCTGGCATCACAAAATGGATGCTGCTGCCACAGACACGAGTCTGGCCTCCTGCTGCTGGACGAAACTCCGGCAGGGGAGGCCTGGACAATAGGTTTCCTGTCCCAGGGAGGTGTGACCACCTCCCCAGACAGGACAATGTGTATTGGGGCTGGGCGGGAGCACTTTCGGGTGCTTTGAAGTCCTGCACTGGGGGCACATTTGGTGTCCCTGTGCATACCCCAGTTCAAACCGGATCAGGGGCTTGCAGCCCCTGCTTTGGCGTGAACTGGACAAAGGGAAAGGGGTGTAGCCACCCCTCTGCCCTGACCCACCCATAGGTGGGGCCACAGAGTAGTCCATCCCCTATTTTTAGAATAAAGGTAGGAACCCAGTCCTTAGGACTTTAGATTATACCTGGACGAAACTCTGACACGGAATCCTGGACCTTCGACGCTCTACGACAAGATTAGAGGACTGAAGAATCTCCCTTGGGGTCAAGGAGTGACTCCCCTGCTTGGCAGGCACCAAAGAAGCATCTGTCCGGTTCGCATTACTGAAGCTCCCGTCGGACGCCGAAGTCATCGCATCACCAGAGGTGGATTCTCAGACTTCTCCGAGGCTACCCTGAGTCCCCAGCAAAGCTGAGGCCCGTGGCTATCGTGGGTGACTTGAGACCGTGACCCCTGGACACCGAGCACACTTGCAAGTGCACCATCTTCTGGGTCTCCCAAGAAGTCGTGCTTTGGGCTCCGAGTAGCCCTAGCCTCCAGCACCACCTGCACCGAAGATCACTGGCCCCCACTCCACGAGTGTCCTGTAAGCCAGCTCCACGTGCGGCGTCACGAGGCTCCTTCGCGGTCGCTAGCCCGTTGGCTAGTAGCCCTTAACGAAGGCCAATCTTTTCTTTACTTGGCATCCTGGTTGCTCCAGGCCTGCCCTCACTTACCCTCGCTGGGTGAGTTCCCCAGACCTTGCTGGTCTGCATCATCGACGATCTACATCTTACTCAAGACTTGCCGTTGCCAAGGCTTGTTGGGTCCAATCCGGTCTCCGACACCTCAGCACTCGACAGACATCGAGCACCAGCCCGAATCCTGCTCCTGGTCGCCGACAACGCCTCCCGGACCTCGTGGCTGAAGAGTCAAGATGACCGTCACCGCACCTGAAGCACTCGACATCGGTGGGCATCTGTCCATCGCCTTCCTGGTCACTGGCTAGTGACCCAGACTCTGTCCCCTCTGCTTTCAGGTTCTTCAGAACTCCGATCCACTCTTGGATCCACCCGGACACTTTTCTCCTGGTCGCCAGCAGCACTTTGCAGCAGATCGCCATACGAAACGACGACGAAACCCGACCCCGAAAGGCACCTATGCACCCGGCTTCCCTGGGTGAGGTAACACGAGTACTCCGGTGCTCCCGTGGGTAGAGACTCTTCAAAGTCCTAGATCTCAAAGGGTTTTGTCCTAGTCCTCTTTTAAGTGTCCCTTTCCTCTATTTTCCCGATCCCGACTTTCTCCATAGAAGTTAACGGCGTATCGCGGTTGTGTATTTACACTGCACGCGTCTCCCGTGGGTCCCCTGTGTCACTACCTTGGGTGGTTCCTTGTGGTCCAAGCACTTCTAGAGGCTCTAGGCCTAGTGTCTAGTTCAGTCGTGGTTCGCATACCACTTTATTGGTATATGGTTTGGTACGCCCCTAGGGCCCAAACGTGTATTTGTGCTATTACTGTGATTTAAGATCTTATAACCTATGTACTTCGAACTCTAGCCTCATAAAGAGACTAGAGGGGTGTGTTTAGTAATAAATACATATATTTTGAATATATACCTGGTGTGGTGCTCTTTCATTTGGTCACTCAAGAGATTATAGACTGGTAAAACAAGCTGCTTTACATTCCTTCAAGACTTAGCCTGAAGGCTGCTCTCCATAGCTACCACTAGGATAGCTTTCAATAAGGTTGTCTTTAACCTATCTACCATAAGAGTCGATTTGGACTGGTGCAAGGTGCCCACTATAATTAGTGGACAGCATATGCCAGGCCAACTTCTCACATTGGTGTGCAGCGTGTGGGATTCCAGCTTGCTATTGTTTTACCAGATAATCTCAATTGAATTGATCAACTGAAAACCACTAAAGGTACCTAAGGTACATATAATTTAAGCTTAGAATAACAGTAAGTTCTACTGAACTTAGAGTTGTGTGTTAAGGGATAGCACAACCCTTTCTACAACTCAAGAGAGTTTAGTAGGCCACACTAGAGTAGGTAGTGCATACACCACACCACACTAGTAATGTCTTTAAAAGCAGGATCCAAAGATTCCTTGCAGGAAGCCATTGAGCTTCCACCCTCCAAGTATGATACACTCCAATTCTTGGAATTGAGAGCTTTATGTAACGTGAGGAAATTAAGGACAGGCCAAAGTCCCACCACCCAACACCTCAAGGAGTTGTTGGTGGCTTATGATCTTAGTAAGTCCTCAGAGACTGAAGGGGTAGGAGCAGAGGGTGGGCCAGCAGATGAGGAAGGGGCCAGGGGTACCACTACCCCCAGCCCCCCTCTGAAACTGACCAGGAGGGTGACAATGACCCTGACCTGGAAAACCCAATCCCTTCTGGGGAAGATGAAGATGAGGATCTAGAGAACCACACCTTTGTCCCCCAGGAAGGATTATGAGTGTGCTCAGAAAGTCTAGGTCTCCTTCTCAGGAGTCTAACCACTCTGGCACCTCCATAGGGAGCTCTGTTTCTTCTCACAGGAGGGAATCCTCTCATGAGAGAAGAAAGAGACTGGTCCAGTATGAGGAAACTCAACTAGAGATCAGGAAGAAGCAATTGGCTTTAGATAGAGAATCCCTAGATCTCCTTAGAGAGAGAAGAAAGTTGGGACTAGAGTCCCATGGTGGCAGCCATGTCCCTAGAGATAGGGAAAGGTCCTATGACCATAGGAACCTGAGCAAGATTGTCCCTCCCTACCAGAGTGGGGATGATATCCACAAATGGATAACTGCTTTAGAGAGGGCCTGTAAAGTACAGAAGGTCCCTCAGGAGCAGTGGGCAGCAATCTTGTGGCTCTCCTTTGCTGACAAAGGTAGAGACAAGCTCCTCACTGTTAGAGAGGAGGATGCTGACAATTACAAGGTCTTGAAGAGTGCTCTTATTGATGGGTTTGGCCTAACCACTGAACAGTACAGGTTGAAGTTCAGAGACACCCAAAAGCACAGACTCAAGACTGGGTAGACTATGTGGATTGTTCTGCCAAGGCTCTGGAAGGCTGGTTGATGGGCAGTAAGGTGTGTGACTTCTCAGGATTGTATAATCTGATAATGAGGGAGCAGATTCTTAATAACTGTCAAAATCAGCTGTTGCATCAATACCTGGTTGACTCTGATCTGACCTCTCCCCAAGAATTGGGAAAGAAGGCAGACAAATGGGTCAGAACCAGGGTGAAGCAGAAGGTACAGAACCAAGGTGGGGAAACCAAGAAGCAAGATGCTAAGAACTCTGACAAGGGTGGGGAGAAGGGTAAAGATCAAAAGTCTTCATCAGGCCCCCAAAAATCTTCTTCTGGTGGGGATTCCCAGTCTACCAAGGGTAAAGGCCAAAGAAAACCATGGTGCAAGGTCTGTAAGCAAAAGACCCACTGGACCAGTGATTGCACCAAGTCCAAAGACTCCAGTCCAGCACCCACCAATGCCCCTAAGGCACCTGTTCCCCCTAGTACAGTTGGTGGAAGTGCTCCAGCAAAGGGTTTAGTAGGGTTCACCCTGGGAACTGAGTTGGGCTCTGACCTAGTTAGAGAACTGACTCAGGCTGTGTTAGTCTGTGATGGAGGCATGGATGTGCCCTCCTCTATGAGTCCCAGTAATCTGGGCAAGTACAGACAACAGCCTTTAATCAATGGACGAGAGGCTTTGGCATTTAGGGACACAGGGGCAAGTGTCACAATGGTGACACAAGACCTTGTGCTACCTGGGCAAGTTATGCTTGGTGAAATGTACCAAGTGACCAATGCTAGCAATGTCAGAACAGACCATACTCTGGCAGTTGTTAACTTCTCCTGGGGAGGGGTAACTGGCCTTAAGAAGGTTGTGGTAAGTGCAAACCTACCAGTCGAATGCTTGCTTGGCAATGACTTAGAGACTTCTGCTTGGGCAGAAGTGGAGCTCAGGACCCATGCAGAAATGCTGGGGATCCCTGCAGATGTGTTTGCTGTGACCAGGTCACAAGCCAAAATGTCTAGCACTGAACAGGCCTTGGATTCTGGAAGAATGGACCAAGTGCCTTCCAAGAGGAGGAGTAGTAGGGTTAAGGCAGTGCCTTCCCCCTTGGCTCAGGAGGAAGATCAGTCCCTTGAGGGGGATGATCTCAGCCCTGAAGAAGGAACTGTCCCAGAGGAACTTGAACCTGACCAGGTTGAGTTCTTGGGGACAGGGGGACCTTCTAGGGCAGATCTGAGCCAGGAGCAGCAGAGCTGCCCCTCCCTTGAACCCCTCAGACAGCAAGCTGCTGCTGAGGCTGCTGGGAAAGCTAGTGGTCCCCATACAGTGTATTGGGATGATGGACTCCTGTACTCAGAGAGTAGAGACCCCAAGCCTGGTGCTACCAGGAGGTTGGTAATACCTTTGAAGTTCAGGGGCTTCCTATTGACCCTAGCCCATGATATTCCCTTAGCAGGACACCTGGGCCAGAACAAGACTTGGGACAGAATTGTCCCTCACTTTCACTGGCCCCACATGTCTGAAGACAGTAAGGAGTTTTGTCGCTCCTGTGTAACCTGCCAAGCCAGTGGCAAAGCAGGTGGCACTACAAAGGCCCCCTGATACCACTACCTGTGGTGGGGGTGCCCTTTGAGAGGGTAGGGATTGACATTGTTGGTCCCATGGATCCCCAAACAGCCTCTGGGCACAGGTTTATCCTGGTGGTAGTGGATCATGCCACCAGGTACCCAGAAGCTATTCCCCTCAGGACCACTACAGCACCTGTGGTGGCAAGGGCCCTCCTGGGAATCTTCTCAAGAGTGGGCTTTCCTAAGGAGGTAGTATCAGACAGGGGTGCTAACTTCATGTCTGGGTACTTAAAAGCAATGTGGAAGGAGTGTGGAGTGACTTATAAGTTCACCACACCCTATCACCCACAATGCAATGGTTTAGTTGAGAGATTCAACAAAACCTTGAAGGGCATGATTAAAGGGCTCCCAGAAAAGCTTAGGCGTAGATGGGACATACTCTTGCCCTGCCTTTTATTCGCATATAGGGAGGTGCCTCAGAAGGGGGTTGGTTACAGCCCTTTTGAACTTCTGTTTGGCCACCCTGTGAGGGGTCCACTGTGCTTGGTGAAGGAAGGATGGGAGTTACCTCTCAAGCCCCCAAAGCAAGATATAGTGGACTATGTACTTGGTCTCCGCTCCAGGATGGCTGAGTACATGAAAAAGGCAACCAAAAACCTTGAGGCTAGCCAGGAACTTCAGAAGGCCTGGCATGACCAAAGAGCTGTTCTGACTGTGTACCAGCCAGGACAGAAGGTGTGGGTGTTGGAGCCAGTGGCCCCAGCAGCTCTCCAAGACAAATGGAGTGGACCCCACACTATTGTTGAGCAGAAGGGTGAGGTCACTTACTTAGTGGACCTGGGAACACCCAGGAGTCCCCAAAGGGTTCTCCATGTCAACAGACTAAAGCCATATGTGGACAGGGCAGACATGGGCTTGCTCATGGCTACTGATGAAGGGCAGGAGGAAGAGAGTGACCCACTCCCTGACCTGCTCTCACAGAACCCTGACGATGGGTCAGTTGATGGTGTAGCCTTGGCAGGCAGCCTCACTACCCAGCAACAAACTGATTGCAGGCAAGTCCTCAATCAGTTTAGACATATGTTTTCACTGACACCCAGTCAGACCACCTGGTGCACTCATGAAGTGGACACTGGGGACAGTCTGCCTATTAAAAACAAGATTTATAGGCAACCTGACCATGTCAGGGACTGTATCAGGACTGAAGTCCAGAAAATGTTGGAGTTGGGAGTAATTGAACCCTCAGATAGCCCTTGGGCTAGTCCAGTAGTCCTGGTACCGAAACCTCACACCAGTGGTGGGAAAAGAGAGATGAGGTTTTGTGTAGACTACAGGGGTCTCAATGCAGTCACTAGGACTGATGCCCATCCCATACCCAGGGCAGATGAGCTCATAGATACTTTGGCCTCTGCCAAATATCTCAGCACATTTGACCTAACAGCTGGCTACTGGCAGATCAGACTAGCTGATACTGCAAAGCCCAAAACAGCATTTTCAACCCCTAGTGGGCATTATCAATTTGTGGTAATGCCCTTTGGTCTGAAAAATGCACCTGCCACTTTCCAGAGGTTGGTGAACACAGTTCTCACAGGACTGGAAGCCTATAGTGCAGCTTATCTAGATGATATTGCTGTCTTTAGCTCCACCTGGGAGGATCACCTGGTCCACCTCAGGAATGTTTTACAGGCCCTGCAAAAGGCAGGCCTGACTATCAAGGCCACTAAGTGCCAGATAGGGCAGAGTCAGGTTGTGTACCTGGGCCACCTTGTGGGTGGAGGCCAGGTTCAACCTTTGCAGAGCAAGATCCAGACCATCATGGACTGGACTGCTCCCACTACCCAGACTCAGGTGAGAGCCTTCTTAGGCCTGACTGGGTACTATAGGAGATTTGTCAAGGGGTATGGATCAATAGTGACACCCTTGAATGACTTAACTTCTAAGAAAATGCCCAAAAAGGTTCAGTGGACAGTTAGCTGTCAAAAGGCATTTGATGACCTCAAGCAGGCCATGTGCACTGCTCCAATTCTGCAGAGTCCTGATTACTCCAAGAAGTTCATTGTTCAAACAGATGCATCTGAATTGGGGGTAGGGGCTGTACTGTCACAATTGAATGAAGAAGGTCAGGATCAGCCAGTAGCTTTTATTAGCAGAAGGCTGACCCCTAGAGAGAAACGTTGGTCAGCCATAGAGAGGAGGCCTTTGCTGTGGTCTGGGCTCTGAAGAAGTTGAGGCCATACTTGTTTGGTACACACTTCCTGGTTCAGACAGACCATAAGCCCCTCTTATGGCTAAAACAAATGAAGGGTGAAAACCCCAAACTGCTTAGGTGGTCCATTTCCCTACAGGGGATGGACTTTACAGTGGAACATAGGCCTGGGAGTAACCATGCGAATGCAGATGGACTCTCTAGGTATTTCCACTTAGAACATGAAGACTTAACTGGGCAAGGTTAGTTTAATGTCCCTACGTTTGGGGGGGGTTGTGTAGGAGAGTAGGATCTGCTTCACATGGGTACCCCCACTTTTTGCTGATGCTTCACTGGTTTTCGACATTAGTCTGGCTGGGGCCCTGCTATTCAGAACCCCAGCCTAGCTGTTTCCTCTTTAAAAGGGTCTCCATGTGCCTTAGGCACATCACTGATTGGGATCTGGAGTGCCCTTATAAGTCCCTAGTATATGGTATACTATGTACCAAGGGCATAGGTACCTCAGAGGCCTGCCAGGGGCTGCAGCATATATTATGCCACCCCTGGAAGGCCATCCAAACTGACACCACAGGTCTGCTACTGCAGCCTGGGTAAGGTGGTGCATGCACCCCTTACTGTGGTATAGGTTACCTATATCACTAAAAGCATACACACATATAAACCTATAAGTCACTCCTAAGGCAGGCCTTATCAATCCTAAAGGCAGAGTGCATGGTTCCTATGTGAGAGGGTGCCCCTGCATGAGCAGGGCCCCTCTGCAGCGTTCGGAGACCATCTCTGATGCTGTTTGTAGTGCAGCCTGACCATATACTCTTAAGCGCATTATATCCTCGCGGTAAAATGCTAACTTTGGAATGGCTGCACCTAAACATGTCGTGTTTGGTGTCAAACATCTTGGAATACTACCCCCCGCCAATCCTGGCGGCGGGGGTAGCATTCCACCCTTCTAGAGGGAAAGGCATGTTAACTCTGACGAGTCCGGTAACTTCTTTCCAGAGCCCTGGCATCACAAAATGGATGCTGCTGCCACAGACACGAGTCTGGCCTCCTGCTGCTGGACGAAACTCCGGCAGGGGAGGCCTGGACAATAGGTTTCCTGTCCCAGGGAGGTGTGACCACCTCCCCAGACAGGACAATGTGTATTGGGGCTGGGCGGGAGCACTTTCGGGTGCTTTGAAGTCCTGCACTGGGGGCACATTTGGTGTCCCTGTGCATACCCCAGTTCAAACCGGATCAGGGGCTCGCAGCCCCTGCTTTGGCGCGAACTGGACAAAGGGAAAGGGGTGTAGCCACCCCTCTGCCCTGACCCACCCATAGGTGGGGCCACAGAGTAGTCCATCCCCTATTTTTAGAATAAAGGTAGGAACCCAGTCCTTAGGACTTTAGATTATACCTGGACGAAACTCTGACACGGAATCCTGGACCTTCGACGCTCTACGACAAGATTAGAGGACTGAAGAATCTCCCTTGGGGTCAAGGAGTGACTCCCCTGCTTGGCAGGCACCAAAGAAGCATCTGTCCGGTTCGCATTACTGAAGCTCCCGTCGGACGCCGAAGTCATCGCATCACCAGAGGTGGATTCTCAGACTTCCCCGAGGCTACCCTGAGTCCCCAGCAAAGCTGAGGCCCGTGGCTATCGTCGGTGACTTGAGACCGTGACCCCTGGACACCGAGCACACTTGCAAGTGCACCATCTTCTGGGTCTCCCAAGAAGTCGTGCTTTGGGCTCCGAGTAGCCCTAGCCTCCAGCACCACCTGCACCGAAGATCACTGGCCCCCACTCCACGAGTGTCCTGTAAGCCAGCTCCACGTGCGGCGTCACGAGGCTCCTTTGCGGTCGCTAGCCTGTTGGCTAGTAGCCCTTAACGAAGGCCAATCTTTTCTTTACTTGGCATCCTGGTTGCTCCAGGCCTGCCCTCACTTACCCTCGCTGGGTGAGTTCCCCAGACCTTGCTGGTCTGCATCATCGACGATCTACATCTTACTCGAGACTTGCCGTTGCCAAGGCTTGTTGGGTCCAATCCGGTCGCCGACACCTCAGCACTCGACAGACATCGAGCACCAGCCCGAATCCTGCTCCTGGTCGCCGACAACGCCTCCCGGACCTCGTGGCTGAAGAGTCAAGACGACCGTCACCGCACCTGAAGCACTCGACATCGGTGGGCATCTGTCCATCGCCTTCCTGGTCACTGGCTAGTGACCCAGACTCTGTCCCCTCTGCTTTCAGGTTCTTCAGAACTCCGATCCACTCTTGGATCCACCCGGACACTTTTCTCCTGGTCGCCAGCAGCACTTTGCAGCAGATCGCCATACGAAACGACGACGAAACCCGACCCCGAAAGGCACCTATGCACCCGGCTTCCCTGGGTGAGGTAACACGAGTACTCCGGTGCTCCCGTGGGTAGAGACTCTTCAAAGTCCTAGATCTCAAAGGGTTTTGTCCTAGTCCTCTTTTAAGTGTCCCTTTCCTCTATTTTCCCGATCCCGACTTTCTCCATAGAAGTTAACGGCGTATCGCGGTTGTGTATTTACACTGCACGCGTCTCCCGTGGGTCCCCTGTGTCACTACCTTGGGTGGTTCCTTGTGGTCCAAGCACTTCTAGAGGCTCTAGGCCTAGTGTCTAGTTCAGTCGTGGTTCGCATACCACTTTATTGGTATATGGTTTGGTACGCCCCTAGGGCCCAAACGTGTATTTGTGCTATTACTGTGATTTAAGATCTTATAACCTATGTACTTCGAACTCTAGCCTCATAAAGAGACTAGAGGGGTGTGTTTAGTAATAAATACATATATTTTGAATATATACCTGGTGTGGTGCTCTTTCATTTGGTCACTCAAGAGATTATAGACTGGTAAAACAAGCTGCTTTACATTCCTTCAAGACTTAGCCTGAAGGCTGCTCTCCATAGCTACCACTAGGATAGCTTTCAATAAGGTTGTCTTTAACCTATCTACCATAAGAGTCGATTTGGACTGGTGAAAGGTGCCCACTATAATTAGTGGACAGCATATGCCAGGCCAACTTCTCACATAGCTAACTCTGGATTTTTATTTATAGATTCTCTTCTCAACGTTAACCATATCTCTACTACCAAGTTTTGCTGGAGCAAGAGTCAAGTTAAATTAAGTTTAATGGTTTACAAAATCATCCAGACTAACCCTTGCTTGGTCAGGCTGTCAGACATTGGCCGTCGAAGTGAGAAGAGAAATCAAATCATTGATCACTTCAGTAATTTATCATCAATAATTAATTTTAGGTGTCAGTCAATAAACAGAGTTTAAAGGTGTTTTAAAGGTTATTTTGGCCAGTCTTTTGTAGCTTAACTTTTATTTGGACAGTTTTTTTATTCATCAATCAATATTCATCAATTAATAATTCAAAATCAGGTTAATCAATACAATGCATAAATCATTAATAAGCATGTCCGATGAAGGAACGAATGCCTATTATAAGGATTAAGAGAAAGGAGTTCATTTGAACCCATAAAGAGGTCCATGTCGAGAGAGTGAGAGCCAGCATAAGTCTTCAATAGATTCAATTCAATAATATGATCAAAATCAAAGTAAAACATCCTCTAAAGGGAGGTTCAAGAACTCAGTAGGGTGCCAGCCAATATAGCACAGGCTCTAGGGTGAAAGTGAAAGTTTCTCAATCAAAGCTCTGTGGACCAAAGGGTGCGAATGCGAGCCAGCATGAGAGAGAGAGTCAAAGGAGGTAAGAAGAGAAGACTGAGAAGGCGCATGTCTGAATCTCAGAATGAATGAATGTATTCTAAACTAGGAACACACACTTGTTAGACCTGGCATCATTGGCGCGGGTCTCCCTTCCTCTTTTCTCTTCTGACCTTTTATGTTGGCTGGATTTAGATGCTCTGGGCGCTGTGCCACTGCCAATCAGTGACACAGCGCGAATGCTCCCTGTGTAAAGATAACTGTTTGAATTGGAATAATCATAATTGGCTCGTTTGGTTTACCTGTCAGTCCCTAGTATCAGTGCACTGTGTGTGCCCAGGGCTGATAGACCAAATACTGCTGGTGGGCCGGCAGCGCTGATTACCCACCGAAGCAGCTTTGAAAGTATGTCTGTGTAGCATGTTCTAATAGCGAGTTACCCTCCATTTCACTGTTCACTATTGCGAGGCCACCCGTTCTCATAGGCCAGAGTGTGCAGGCTGAGTATTGCATGCCTTAATCCTCCCTGCCCCCAGGAACCTGATAGGAACGTCGAATTTGGAGATGCATCTTTTAGTAAAGATTATTAGCGTAGCCCGTGTTCGAAAATGCCTCTACTAGAAACGAGGTATTTTCTGGTCTGAAGCTTTCCTGTAGGCTTTTGCTAGCATGTGTATTGGCCGTCTGGTTTTGGAGCAGCAGGGCCAGCTGGGTCAGACCTGGCTGGAGAGAGAGATCGGCATTTAGAGTATGGGGAGGGGTGACTCTTTGATCCGAGCAGGGCCGCGCCTGGCAAGGTGAATGATGGCTCCATCTCCCACTGGGCGTCTGATAGCAGACCCCCAGATTCCCAAAGGGCAGGATGTCGCCTCGTAAACCAAGTGCTCCCCGACCCCACCGAACTGGTTCTGACTGGATGCAGTGATTTGTGACTGCAGAGAACAAAGACTTTCTAGGTATAAAGCGCTGCGCGGAATCCTGTTTCAAGTGTGATCCTTCTGGATGTCAAGACGAAACTCTGTCCGAGCAGACAGAGGAAAGGACTTTGAAACTTTCACCAAGCTTGCTGAAGAAACTACCCAAGGGCCTGAATTGAGAGCGCCTCCTGCTGAAGTCTCAGGGACATTAGACTTCACCCCATCAGCCGCCCGAATTCCTTCGCTAGGAATTCTACTTGCAGGTGAGGCCTCCGTCGAGTAATCCGGAACCTCTGTGAACTCTGTGTGTGGGCCACCGCAGCTAAGAGAGAGCTGCCACCGCTGAGTGCCCGCCTTAATTTGAATCTGCAGAACCTGCGCTGAAACTGTGTGGGCCGCTGCAGCTAAGAGAGAGCTGCCGCCGCTGAGTGCCCGCCTTAAATTTGAACCTGCAGAACCTGCGCTGAAACTGTGTGGGCCGCCGCAGCTAAGAGAGCTGCCGCCGCTGGATGCCCGCACTCGTGCTAATTGTGCCACATCGTGGATTGTCCTTTGAGCCGCAGCAACTAAGAGAGAGCTGCCGCCGCTGAGTGCTCGCACCGTTGCTAACTTGGCATCATCGTGATTTGTCCTGTGAGCCGCTGCAGCTAAGAGAGAGCTGCCGCCGCTGAGTGCTCGCACCCTTTCTAACTGTGCATCATCGTGATTTGGCCTGTGAGCCGCCGCAGCGAAGAGAGAGCTGCCGCCGCTGAGTGCTCGCACCCTGGCTAACTTTGCATCCTCGTGAATTGTCCTGTGAGCCGCCGCAGCTAAGAGAGAGTTGCTGCCGCGGAGTGCTCGCACCCCTGCTAACTGTGCATCATCGTGATTTGACCTGTGAGCCGCCGCAGCTAAGAGAGAGCTGCCGCCGCTGAGTGCTCGCACCCTTGCTAACTGAGCATCATCGTGATTTTGCCTGTGAGCCGCTGCAGCTAAGAGAGAGCTGCCGCCGCTGAGTGCTCGCACCCTGGCTAATTTTGCATCCTCGTGATTTGTCCTGTGAGCCGCCGCAGCTAAGAGAGAGCTGCCGCCGCGGAGTGCTCGCACCCTTGCTAACTTTGCATCATTGGGATTTGTCCTGTGGGCCGCCGCAGCTAAGAGAGAGCTGCTGCCGCTGAGTGCCTATCTCTTTGTCAACCTTGCACCATTGTGAATCGTCATGTGGGCCGCCGCAGCTAGGAGAGCGCTGCTGCTGCCGTGAACCCACCATGGAGCTGCACGACGAGAGTCATCGCCACCACCAGCCCGGGCCACCGCAGCCGCGTGCTGCTGCCGCTGAGGGCCCGCCTGTCCCGGAGTGCCCAAATCGCTGCGAGTGCACTTTGCGGACCACTGCCATCGAGAACTGTGGTCGCTGGGAGTCCGCCTGTCACCGTCTCCGCTTCTTCGAGAAGCTACGTGCTGGGTCCCCGTCCAACGGCAGGTATCTGGTGCGCAACGGGTCGCGTAGACCCAGGCCTTGAACTCAGTCAGTGCCACGTCCTAGTGAACACGTATTGCCTTTTTAAGTCCCTAATGATTTACATGCCTGATGACTGGTTAAAACGCTTCTGAGAGTCTCGTACCAAACCTTAGATAAAGATACTATTTTTCTATACCTACTTGAGTTGTGTCCTTTTGTGGTGTCGTTACTGCCTTGTTGTGCATGGTCATAAATGCTTCACACACTGCCTCTGAGACAGGCCTAGCTGCTCATGCTACGTTACCACAGGGTTGAGCAGGGGTTATCACAGGGGGTGGCCCACTTGCCCTGACTTGGGGAGAAGGGTCCCTATTTGGACAGTGGCGCCAGCCATTGCCAACTAGAGACCCCCATTTCCAACAACACTTATATAAACAACACATTTTGTTAGTATCAGCAACTGTTGCATCTTCAATCTGCTTCCATCCAATCATCAACTGAGTTTTTCCTGGGAACTGGATTACTTCTCACCATATTTTTGAGAAGATAATGTAATATCAAATATGGTAACTAAATTTGTTGCATCTAATATCAAACAATATTCAGCTCCACTAATGTGTGAGCTTTCCCAAGTATATTTATACCAGTCTATCCTTCAAACTAAAAGTAAGTTATTTAGAAGTTGAAACAACTTTCAAGCATAAAAAATATAAACATTTTACAATGCTATGACCTGAAAAGGAAAAACTAGTTAGTTCAAGGAGTCAGCATTCATGATATTTACTGATTCCTCATATTAGGTTGCACAGTTTCCATTATAAAAGACTACATCATAATCAATCCTACCAATAAATTTCTAGCAAAACAGCAACATTTCTACAAAATGTGTGAATCATGTTATAAAATGTTCATTTTATTATGAAATAGCATCTTTTAGCGGGGGTCAAGAGTACACATTTTTGTTATAACTTCACTGTACATGATCTCATTCTCACAAAAATGTGTGTGTTGCATTTCTAAATGAAGGACTTTTAACATTGCAATATAACAGTTTGAGGCCTAGCATGTGTAAATCTGACAGCTGTGTACATTTTCATTGTTTCAAGGCATTTTTCTTTTTTGCTCACACATTAATTTCTGCATATATGTTAAAATCTAAATGATCGCATTTTATTTAAGCGCCCTATTAGGATGGCAGGGAAGTTTACGATGGATTAGTTTGCAAGATAACTTCTGCTGCCTGATTCTGGAAGGACTACACTCTACTTGTATAGAAATTATACTGTAAAGCGTTTCACAATAGTCAAGCCGTGATCCTATTGTGGCAGCCACTATTTTTGTTACATTGAATGATAATGAAAGCAGAATTGTTCTGATTTACATAGAAACAAGGATCAATAGGATACAACCGAGGAGACTTGTAAATCCATTTTCAAGTTGGTCAAGTTTAACACCAAGGCTTTTTACATAAGGTTTCGACTTCTGATGAGGAGCTGAAACAGTCAACCAGGGGACAGTGAGCCACGATGCGTGATCCTTGCCCATTACAAGAATTTCGATTTCATCTATATTAATTTTTAACCAGTTAGAGTTCATTTAGAGTTCAATATTATTCAAGCAGTCAGGCAAGTGTGGCTGGGGCCGATCTGATCCCGTCACACGAAAGATAAGCCTGCTGTCATCAGCATAAGAATATATAAGTTGCCTGGAGTGAGACAGAGAATATCTAAGAGGTACAGAAGAAACAGGTGGGGTGCCTTTCAGGTAAAATATGGTCATAGTTTGATTACTGGATAATTAAAGCATCTAACAGACGCCACCGTTTTCAGTACAGCACACTAGTTACAGCATCATCAATGAACTTATGCCTGATTGCATGTTTAATAAAGCTTTAAATCACTCTTTTCCTCATTTTCAAAGCTGTATGTGTGCCAAAGTAGCCTTTGCATTTCGATCACTGGTAACTGTTCCTTAAGCAAACCTTTGTGTAGCCCAGCACTTATAAACAAGTCCACTGGAACTATGCTGTAATGGAGGACCAACGATGTAGCAGGGGTATCTATATTATGTGGCAATTATGTACCAAGAAAAAGCAAATTATGTGGAGTTCTGAGGCAGTATTATGTCACTATTTTGTCATTTTAACATGTATTAATAATGTCTGGGCAAACGTTTCACCTGATTAGTACCAGCTTAACACCCGAATACTGGATCCATCAACTAAAAGGTGACCAGATAAACTGTGCAAGGCATCTGCCACTACACCGCACCACTTGTGAACACGATTTTTGGTACTGTTTTATCTGTTTGAGCTTATAACAATATTTCGTTGAAATCTGCAAATTATGCATCTGATAGTGGATTATGAAGCAAATGAAGGAAATCCATAATTATGTGGACGTTGCTGTAGTGAAAGAATCGCACCATTTCAGTGGCCTTGCTTCTCCCGCTATTTTCAAGTGAAATCAAGCACATATTCAAGTGTAAATACACTTTAAGCCACTAATTCATTAGTTGTATTTAAAAAGTACATTGCACGCTACAGGTCCTGCAGTGTCTGCTTAGATCAAAACGAGCAGTGCTTAATTTGCGCAGGTGGTTGCTGGACATGGGGAGCGGCACTCATTTTTAGGACTGGACTTATTTTTTTCATCACTTGACTTTGACCCAGACAATGAGAGAGAAAGGCACGAAGAAAAGAAAAAACAGGAAATCGAGAAAGATAAAAAAAACAGTAACAAATTTAGAAAAAGGGAAGACAATGAACCTGCCAGAGTGAGGTAAAGGTACAGGAACTGTAGAAGGTGGAAGAAAGGGGCGTGAAGGGAATCAGAACTAGGCAGCTTTGATATTTGGCAGTGCTCGCGGCAAGCTTCTAAACTTTGGGCCCCTGCACTTATTCTTTTTACAAACTAGCCACTGAAAATGGTAATAGTTCCAAAAATCTCCTTTGCCAGAGAGTCATCTTGAATGAGTGAGGGATACGAGCAAAATGAAATGACAAACTCCCCATCCACAGACCGCTTTATTTCCCAGACATTGGGAGGACTCCTTTGTGACACAGCAACTGAAAGATATATTGTTACCTTTTTCTTTCTTTCCCAGTGTAATTTGTGCTTGAATGTGCTCTTGAAAATTGATTGGCTGTTCTGGAACATGAAGAAACAAAAGTTGATGATGTATTTGCAGAGCAGGCTTACAGCAGACAGCTGCATTGTGATATTGTGCTCTCAATAAGCAGTCGAAAGGTTTCCAAGCAAGCTCAGAAAAATCTCCTTGTTCATAGTTAGAGAGTTGACAAGCGCACAAAGGGGAACCTCGGGGTAAATGCAGGGCAAGAGCATACAATGATAAAAATGGAATACAAAAAAGTACAATTACTGAGCAACAAAGCAGCTCCATGGCCCATAACCAACAAAGAAACTAACCTTGTAATGAAGTTTCTGAAGGGATTGTGACAGATCGGCTAGATGTCTTCTGCATTGTTTGGAAAAGTTCGGTTTTCTTTTCTTAAACAACTCCCAGTTTACTGCATTTTTTTTGTATTTTGTGCGTATTCTGTTCCCTTCGGCCATTCGCCTTCTGGTTATCACTTCAAAAGCAGCAAGGAAAAAACTACTTGAGGCGATAAATGTACTAGCCCACAAATACAGACAGCTGTCAGGTGTCTGTAGAGGCGTATGAAAATAATACGAAAGGCAACTATCAAACAAGCTAATGCCTACCAGGGAGCTGTGTCCGCACTGTCGAGAGCGCTGCGTTGTTGTTGAGAGAAAGCTTCCGCAGAAACCTGGCTATGTGGTGATTAATGAAATACAAACAAACATCCAGAAACACAATACAACAGTGGGAAACTGCAAACGAGTGTTACCGGAAGGTACTGTAATATGTTCGTGGCCGAAAGGGCTGTCCTTGCTACTAAAGGGCAGAGCTGTGGTTTTGAGGAGAGCCACTTGTCAGGAGCACCTTCTGCACTGTCAGGTTTTACCTGCAAATGCCTCTGGTCCATTTCGTCTTTGATAAGTCATCTTCTAGGAACAGGGACCATATTATACTGTTGAGAGAGGGGCTGTAAACTCACTTTGTATACTGGATGAAAACTGGAAGTCTTGTTAGAACCACCAACACAGTGGTATCCAAGTGGGAGCTCCCACCTGTCAGTAAGTAGCTTCCATGAATGCAGTTCAGCCTGCTATGCCATTCACAGGGTCTCGTGCCGAGCGATGAGGCTTCCTGCACAATGTAGGAGGAAGCATTTCTCAGTTCCAGACCCATAGAGGGCCGGCAACCTCAGCCCGTGACAAAGGCCTACAATCATAAAACACAGCGTGAGTGACTCTACTCTGCTCCTGCAACATAACCAACTATCATTCAACAATACTGTGGCTGGTTTCCAGACCGTACACGGTCAGTGAGTTACCAAGGGGCTGGGAAAGTTGTCACAGTGGAGTGGCTCGAGTGCAGCAGTACAGAAGTTGGGTGGAAGTTTGTGGCTGGGTCGAGAAGCAGCCTGGAGATGAGGAAAGGAGGGACAGGAGCAAGACTGGAGATAGACAAGTGTCCCTCTTGCTGCATGGGGAGTGGCTCTGCATTCTGCACACAGTTATCCATTTGTGTATCCGTTTGTGCCCTTGTAAGTGTACATTTGTGTGCGTGTGTTAAAAAAACCACACATTCTGGTTGCTCCCAGACACAGTATCATATCACTTTTCACTGGTGTGTGCGTGCCTTCTACAAGGTTGCATTTAGTACTCACATCTATCATTTTTAGTATTAATGCAGAGGTGAGATAAGGTTAAAGACAGTGAAACCTGCCTGCGTGCGTGGGTCCTTCTGTATGGGCCATGGGAGAGATCGAGCATAGCTCTCCGGAAGCTTGTCCCCTCAGGTGTGCATTATCAGACTATAGGATTCCCTGCACCGGCACAGTCTACAGTCATTCTTCCAGATCAACGAAGTGAATGTACCTTTTCTTGTTCTTCCCTTCATGTTCCTCCAAAGGCACATTAAGATGATAGAAAAGCAGCAAATATCACTAAACAGCAAATTTAAAGAGATATATATTTTGCTTGACGGATTAATGTTTGCTGCATGATGCGGCCTGGGGGGATTGCATCCTGAGCTGTATCACTTTGTCATTGCAGAATGCTTTTGGCAGGCATGATGATTTTGAGACAGACTGTGAGCATCTGAAATATTTCCGTCTATGAAAGGGGTGAATTCACAGAAGGCTGCAGTGAGAGGGATTTTACATGAATATCCGAATGTGGTAGGCAATACGAGTGGGTCCATAGTGACCCAGGTGAGTTGGTCTTGCCATTGAACAATGCCTTAAGGTTTTCACCTCATAGCTGGGTGTGATTTCTGGAAGTGGTTACCATAGTTCCCTATAGTTCTTGCAATATACAGAGGAGGTTCTGGAAGAGGTATTAGCCATGTTGGTGATGCAGCAAGTGACTTTATCACCGCATAGACTGTACTTTCTCCTCTTTTCTTTGAATCCTCTTCCATGATATTTCATCACTTTATTGGCCAGGGAATCGGCAGATTCGGAGTGCTTATATTGCAGAGGTGAAAGCCAATGGATGGCTTGTACCACTGCATCCTCAAGTGGTCGCATGAGAACCTTTCCATTGCCGTTTTCTTGTGGTTTGATGATAGTAAAGCTTTGGAGGAAGTCAACTCTGTTGACCTTATTGACGTTTCTCAATTGTGCGAGACTGTCCCAACTTATTAATTGCCTGATGAAAGCCCGGCTTCTTCTAGCACAAACAACAAAATGTTAGACGGAGCACTTAAATTAATCTTGGCTACTGAGACTAAGCCTGGTTTGTATACGGCTTGTCTCTGTCTACAGGCCACAATGGGTAGAAAATGATGGACTGGCATGCGGTCCAAGGGATTGCCAGTGGGCGAGATTAACTCAAGTATTCCACCTGTCACTATGTTGTTTGTTGCAGTGGACGACCTATGGGTCCCGTGCATGTGTACACTGAACTCAAGAGGCTATTCGACACCATCTTTGACTGCTACTGTTTACATTCATTTCAATATAAATAATGCATAAACATTGCACATCTCATTTGCGGCTCTTTAGGAAACGTAAGAGTTTTTTTATATTAAATAATGTTTATAGAAAAGGCGTAAACAAAATTATCTTTGCAAAAAAATACCTTTTAAATACTTGATTAAAATATAGAGACATTTATATACTGCAAGATGATGGGAAGTTGGAAGGGGGGTTGACAAATATGTTTTTTCATAAATAATTCAATAAACTCAGTACTCTTTAGCCATAGTTACTCTTTTTTGAGTCACTGACCTCTATATGGATGACAAATGTCCATTCACCTTTAACTAGTTTTTACCGCCTAATGTGCTATTGAAGGGACGCCATCTTAAAATGTTTTTTGACCATTTCAAGATGACTAGAGCAGCTGGTGGAGACAAGAGTTAATCACACTGTGGTCAGAGCCTTGCTCTGAAGTAATTGTAATATTGTACACTATCTTTGTCCGCTGCTGTTTACATTTATTTCAATTTAAAGAATGCATATAAGCTGCATAGCTCCTTTTACTAATAGCTTTAAAACACAAGTGTTGCTATCCAAAATTTGCGTTTTAAGATATAGGGGCCGATTCCGATTTGGGCCGGAAATCTCACCGACCGAGCCGGACCCGGAGAGATTTCCGACCGAATCGGACCCGTGCAGTCCGACCGAACGAGTACGATGCGCACGTATGCCATCGGACTCGAGTCGGTCGGACTCCCATTGAAGTCAATGGGAGCCTGTCGTACAACGCGTACGCGGGCTCCCATTGACTCAATGGGTGCGATGCGGACAAGTGCGCCCCCTACAGCGTGTACGTGGCGAAGCGATTCGCGCCGTACACGCACAGGTAGGGGGGACCCATGGGTCCCCCTGTGTGCGACTCGCGTGGCTACGCGTACAGGGGGGTCCGACACGGACCCCCAAAGTACGGCTCCGACAGCTCTTTCGAGCCGGAGTGCGCGGCTCGGTCGGACTGCTCGCGGCGCGCATCGTACTTACCCGGCCGGGGAACGTCTCCATTGCGCGGTGCGAGTCGTGTCCATGCGAGTCGGTCGGTGCGGTTCGACCCGGGATCGAGTCGGTCGGAGCGGTCGGGACGCCCGGACGAGTCGGTCGGCGAATACGCATCGTACTCGCTCGCCCGGACGCGCGTACGGATCGGTCGGGAAATAGGGCTCCGAATCGGATCCGGTTAAGCCGAATCCGATTCGGAGCCCTACCGGCCGAGATCGGAATCGGCCCCATAGTGGAAATATAATCCCCATGCAAACAATGCCGTTTCAGAACTTCAATACATTATGCAAATATATATGTACTGCTGTGATGTCGAGAAGGGGTTTTTAATGAATGTACTTTTCAAGAATAGTTCAATAAACTCAGTATTTTTCTTTCAAATGCATTTCTTGGCTTCACGGACCACTGTCTAAAGAATAAGAGGAGACATGGTCGACTGGGAAATATTCAGATAACAGCAAAGAGCCCCTGTCAAAACAAATTTGTCAATTGCTGATTGGAATCACTTACACCAAGAAAGACATATAAACAAAGCTGTCACCAAGTTAAAAAAACATGCAGCACGCATTCTTTTCCCTATCAGCGTGGCCACTGGAATTATGCGATTGTGCAGCCGTGGCGATTTTCGCATAATTATAGATTTGCCGATCTTGCCACATAATCCATCATCTGCCGCATAATCTGAAGCTTTTAACAAAAAATGGTTTGTTTCTAGCTCAAACGGTTCAAAAGTTACTAAAAATGTGACACCATGTGTTGCTGTACAATGAACAGACCTTTGCAAAGCTGGACAGGTCACCTTTCTGTTTCTTATTGATATATTTGAGTGTTAAATTGGTAGTAATGTAATGCAACCAAGGCCCAGAAAATTTTACCAAGTTTAAAACTGATGAAATAATGAAGTAATACTATTACAGAATGTTCCATATTATGCTGCATAATTTGCTTTTCTTGCCGCATAATTTACGCAACCCTGCCACATAATTTGGCCCTCTCCTACCTCATAATTCCAGTGGCCCTGCCTGTATGTTCTGAGCACAATACCTTCTATTTCTGTGAAATAAAAAATCCATACGGAAGTTAGGTCATGCCCCTCAACTCATTAGCGAGCGTTGTGAAGCATGGAATGCAGTTGTTTTACTCAGCCTTTCTCTTTCAGTTACGTAATGAAGGTCCTTCACGCTCTAGAAATTACAATGGACACTGCATTAAGGAAAAAACATTACCATGGTGCCAATTATGTCCCTATGTCATCAATAGAGGGATGAAGAGCTCAATATTTAAAGAGGTCCTACCCCTATGCTCCTCCTAGAAATCAGTAGACCTACAAAAGTAGTTCCTCGTCAGTGGTGGAGTCACAGGGTGGTGGAATCACGAAGCTGGCCACTTGCAGTAGCGGCCCGTGGTGGGAGTGCTGCCGGGCGGTGACGTGGGGCGGGGGAGGGGCAGGGTGGGGGGTAGTAAAGTACGGAATACGGCCGTATATAGGTAAGTAGACATATTAATAAATAAAACGAATTTCGCTGCGCGTGCTGCATCGCCAAATGCGATGCAGCGCGCGCAACGAAAGTCGACGAATATGCCTCTGTTTCCCGCATACCATTACCCCGCATGTTGTTACAACGCGGTCGTTACAACGACCGCGTTGTAACAACGCATACCATTACCCCGCAAGTCGTAACAACGACTTGCGGATGGGGGGCGCTGGATGTTGGAATAGTAAAATTTACTACTCCAACTCCAGCCTGTGCGGACTGTAGGGAAGGTGTTGGATTTTAAATCCAACACCTTCTCCCCCCTCCGCAAGTCGTTGTAACGACTTGCGGGGTAATGGTATGCGTTAGCACAACGCGGTCGTTGTTACGACCGCGTTGTAACAGAATGCGGGGTTACAGATGCGGGGTGACGATTGTTTACCGGGGTCGACATGTTTCATGCCTAAATTGCTCTAAGGGTCAGTCGGCTTTTCATCAGGACCAACAAAAAACCTAGTTAAATCCTACCTTCTGTTAAGCAAAGGGGCTACTTCCAAATGACGGGTGGCCACTTCTGAAGTACAATACTGCACCTGATTAGTTGCAGCAAACTGATTCCACCTGAAGGTGTTCAGTAAATAGCCCCTTAGGCAAAGAAGAGGGTCCTGGTATAGCTGCGGGACAATTGGTGGACACAGGACATTATCCCTCGACCTCCTCCGGTTGCCTGTAGGATCTGACCATTTGGATCCCTCGTGATCCAAGTGGTCAGCTTCGTGATTCCACCACCCTGTGACTACACCACTGATGAGGAACCAATTATGTCCCATCAAAGGTACTTTCGCTACCAAACTTTCCTTTACAGGAAATTATATCATATTGTCAAATACAACACCAATATATATAGATGTCCCAAAATAAAACAATAAGCATTGTGTTAATTCTCTCCTTTATCTTTCTTACTCATTCCCCCTCCTTTGTATACCTACCTTGCTTTGTTTCACTTAGAACGTTGTGCTTGGAAGTTTGGGAATTGTCAGTCAATGGCCAATGTGTGGGAGGTTCGTGATGACACGCAGCTCTCTCTGATTTATGCCTCATTTGTTTATTAATTCAGTGCTTCTACTACTTACTGCCTCCGAATTTACTACACAATGGCAACGCCAGTAGTTCCGGCTCAGGTGTGAAGCCATGTCTTGGGCACAGATTCTCTGGCTCACATCAACTAAGCTCTCTTACCACGGAATATTTGAATCTCGTCGCAGGTTACCTCATGGAAATAGTTATAAAACTGTAATGGCTCATCCAGATAAAGCCTCAATGACAATCACGTACATATGCAAGCCATAGTCATATCTATGGAGCAGGCGGGCTAAAGATAACAAGCGAACAAATAGAAGAGGAAAAAAGCCAGACCCTGAAGGAACCAATTGGAACGACTGACTCTCTCTTGGACAAGGGGATAGACGAGACACAATTGTTGACAAGAAAGTAACACGCAGTCTAGTACTGATTACAGCTGCTTTTATTAATGCTGTAATGCAAGGTGAAGGGGCCTTACTAAACTTCTGAGGAGAAAGGTCCTGTAAGGAGATTTCTGCCATCCTATTTGTTTTCTCAACGTGACGCACTTGATCTTTCCTTTGCTTTGCAAACCATTACAAAATGGTTCTCTTCCCCGCAGCGTTTGCATATCTGTCCAATACGGTATATTTACTTTCATATGAAAAGGAAAATCCACATTGAAAACATAACTTCTTTTTCTTTGGAGACATTACTTTGTGGCCTTCTACCTTGTGTTTTGGCTTGTTTCTCACATTCAGCGCTGATTCATTGTTGGCCGTTCCAGCCTCGATGTTAACAGCTTGTTTGTCAGCTCTTTCTTCCACTCTAGTAGCCATGAGTACTTGCTCCAACCTAGGAGTCTCTTTCAGCATTTGTCGTCTGAAGGAAACAGAGAGACAAGCATCTATTACTCTGAGACGGTTCACTGACAAAACATCGACACCCAAAACATCCCCATACCACAATATTGAGCCATAAATATAGATGTAAAAAATATTAACATCCTATATTCATAAAGGTAAGTACAAAAATATCCCCCAAAAATATCAATGATATAAATATAGATGTAAAAATATCGTTTTTTATATACATAAAATAAAATAATAAATATTAAATATATTAAAAAATAAACTTAATTTAAAAGTAGGGAAAGTGTTGGATAGCGGAGGGATAAAATATACTATTCCCACTCCAGTCAGTACAACAGTAGGGAAAGTGTTGGATAGCGGAGGGATGAAATTTACGATTCCCACTCCAGTCAGTATAACAGTAAGGAAAGTGTTGGATAGCGGCGAGGTAAAAATTACTATTCCCACTCCAATGAGTGCAACAGTAGAGAAAGTGTTGGATAGTGGTGGGGTAAAAATTACTATTCCCACTCCAAAGAGTGCAACGGTAGGGAAAGTGTTGGATAGCGGAGGGGTAAAAATTACTATTCCCACTCCAGTGAGTGTAACAGTAGGGAAAGTGTTGGATTGCAGAGGGATAAAAATTACTATTCCCACTGCAGTCAATTTAAAATTAAAAACAAACAAAATTTCAACAACAACCAAAGAAATTTGAAAAACAAAATACATTTAAAAAAATAGAAATATGTTAAAAATTAAAATACAAATATATTTTATATTATAAATTTAAAAAAATAAAACCATAATATAATGTTAAATACATATCACAAATACCTACAAATATTACATTAAATAAAATATTAAAATATTTCTCAAACAAGCAAATACTTTTACTTAGAAATTATTTATAAACAAAAATATTATTATATACATTAGTTTTATTTACATCCTACCCTATAACACCACACAATTCACAACCCACATCTAAATTAAAAATAAAATGTTCTTCCATAGTTAACATAATTAATTATCAATTAAATAAATATTATTAATTAAAAAACAAATTAAAACAAATAAAAATTAACTTCCCACCCTTTACACAATTCCCATATTTAATTTTCAATTAATGAAATAATATTAATTAACAAATAATTATTGATTAATTAAAAATAAATTACTTCCCACCCTTTACCCCTATAAATCCCACAACCGCACCTAAAAATAATTACACAATTTCCATATTTTATTTTCAATTAAATAATTAATATTAATTAACAACTCATTATTAATTAATTAAAAATAAATAAATTCCCAACCTTTACCCCTATAAACCCCACAACCCGCACCTTAAATTAATTACAGAGTTTCCATATTTAATTTTCAATTAATTAATATTAATTAACAATAAATTAATAATTAATTAAAAATAAAATTACTTCCCAAAATTAACACCATAAAATCGCAATTAAATAAATATTAATAAATAAAAAAAAAGATTAATTTATTATAATTAATTTACTTCCCACCCTATTCCCCTATAAACCCACAACCCGCTAAGGAACTAAAAAACACAAAATTGAGTTAAAATAAAATTGATAACTACTAAAAATTTAACACATATATTAAAAAACATAAACAATACTTATACAAAAAAATACATCACATACATTTAAACATATACTACTAAAAACACAAAATGTAATTAAAATAAAATTGATAACTACTAAAAATTTAACACATATTAAAAAATATAAACAATACTTATACAAAAAAATACATCACATACATTTAAAATATATACTAAAATACATAACACTAATTAAAAAATCGATATTTTAAACAACTATATTTTTTCAAACGTTATTATTGACTTCTATATTTTTAAAAACGATATTTCTTACCTTCAAATATATATTCTTGAACACGATATTCTTGCTGTCGATATTTCTCACAGAGGATATTTAGGACTAGATATTCCTATAGTTCGAAATTTCCAACTCAATATTTTGTTTGCACACCCTCTGAGACTCATGGCCACTTGATCATTGAACTCGTGGAACTTGCAATGCAACTTACACAAGTGTGTTGTATACTTGCTCATATAGGTCTCACTTTAAATGCAGCAAAGTGTGAGTTTCATAAAACAAAACTCAAATAGTTTTCGTTATATCATTTCTGATGGGAAAACGACTCCAGATCCAAATAAAGTACAGGCTTTGTCATCCACTTCTTCCCCACAAGATGTAACTATGCTGCGATCCTTCCTTGGTATGCCCAGTTACTGTTCAAGGTACATACACGACTTTGTCACTGTAAGTGCTTCATTGAGAGACTTAAAGAAACAAAATGCTCTATTTCAATGGTCATATGATAGCGAACAAAACTTCAAGAAAATTAAACATGCGAGTGAGAATGCCACTGAAATGGCATACTTCGATCCAAAACTCCTGTGGGGTTAGGTTCCATACTTGCCCAGCACAATTGACATCCAAATGCACCAAGACACATTGTGGCTTATGCTAGCAGGAGTTTGTCACCGAGGGAAAGTGCTTATTCACAACCTGACAAAGAAAGCCTTGCTGTGATGTGGACTTGCGAGCATTTTTATGTGTACCTGTATGGAAAGAACTTCACAGTTGTCACTGACTATCAAGCATTACTCACCATTTTCAGCAATCCTAAAGCCAAGATGCCCCCTCGCATTGAGAGGTGGGGGTTGCAGCTGCAGGACTATGATTATATGATTGTGATTCGTCCAGAAAAAGATCAAAATCCTGCGGAGTATTTCTCACTTACACCAATACTGTGTCATGGCACCACTTCTAAAGCGTTAAATATAATGGGGTAACCCAGTATCCCTCAGAACCTGGGCAACTATGATAAGTACTACAATGTGTTCTGTCGGGTCAAACATTTGCTTAGTGTCAAGGATAATAATCACGATTAATCAATTAAGCATTGTGAATTCTCCAGATAAGTCGGGACACAACAGACAAGAGAACTCATTTAGTATGCTAGAATTTATATATCCATTAATTCATGGTGTATATGGCTGTTGTACAGTTGCATCATAGGACAAAGATAAAAACAGAAAAATACAACATATAATGTGGCGGTGTAACATATGTTTACAACAAATAACTAAGCTGTGTAGGGTTTTTTGTACATCAGGGAGTGGGCGCTCAGACTCGTGCGCGTCTATGTATCAAGGCTATTGTGTGTGTACGGTGCTACCAGGTCGGGGGAAGTACCCAATAACCCCCGTGATTTGTGTGAGTCGACAACCCACACTGGTAATACGGACACTATCCTGGGCACACATGGTTGGGATAATAGATCAGAAAAAAGTCTCGAAAGTTGCCCAATTTAAGATCGACATCAGTTTTGTGAGTCAAGATTCATTTTAATGATGAACAAAGAAAAGCGACCAGCCGACACGTGTTTCGTCACAGTGGGAAGTAGTCCCGTGACTCTTCAGGGCTGGGAAAGATACAAAATATGTACATAAAAATAAGAAACAATCATAAACACAGTGTGAATCCGCGTAACCAGTGATAATGACATGCAATATTACCAGAGAAGGTGGAGGAAACCCCAAGGTTGAAGCGTGGAGTGAGTCGAGGTGCAGGAGTCAGCAAAGGGATGCCAACTGATCGAGGTATCATGGCAACATGACAAGGGACTGTGGCTGTGTGTCTGGACATGGGAGTACTCTGAGCATGGTGACAGAGGGTGTCTGTCGGAGTCGCAGTGCAGTGTGGAGACCGGTTAAAATACAACTTGTGGCGGTGAATATATTCGGCAAAATGCAACAAAACAAAGTTACAAAAGCATCAATCGGAATCGCAGTGCAGTGAGCACACGAATAGAAAAATTCATAGTGGTGACTGTGTGTGAAGGTGGAAGACATAGTTAAAAACAGCATTGTATCAAGTGATATGAACTTAACGTGAAGAAAGGTGTCTACCGGAATCGAAGTAAAAGTGGTCACTAGTTGAAATCAATCACGTAGCAAGCATCATTCGGAATCGTAGTGAATTGTGGACACTAGTTGAATCAATCACGTAGCAAACATCATACGGAATCGCAGTGAAGTAAGAGCATGAGTTAAAATGAGAAACCGCGTAGCGGTAACTGTGCGGTAAACGAGAAACATTAATTGAAATTGGCATGTGTAACCATCGAAAATTCAATGGGATGGACGATGATCACTAGGTGAGTGAGCACGGTGCCCGCTACGGTTGTGGGTAGAATGATAAATAGGTCGAGTGTGAGGAGGTAGGTAAAGGGAAGAAAAGAAAAGAAAAGGGAGGGCTACACAGAAGAGATAGTGCGAGGAAAGAGAAACACTGTGGTAGCATAGGATGGAAGGAAGTGCAGTACTGGAGACATAGCCAGGAAGTGTGGACACACCACATTTTTACAGTGAAAACTTACCCTTTTTTTGCAAAGTGTCTAGCTGTTGATTCTGAACCCTAGCTCTTCCAGCCCCTAGGGAAACCTAGCAAGCCTATACATTGTTGAAAACTAGACAGCCAGGGGAATCCAGTATGGGGTGACTTGTAAAAAAACGAAAAAACAAAACAGACACCCTACACAGTCGCCTCTACAGAAAGGAAACATCCTATAACGCCATCCTCCATGCAGAGAGTTCCCACCCGCCACATCAAATACAGGCCATCCCCTATGGAGAATTCGTAAGGGCCAGAAGGAACTGTAGTGAAGAACCCGAGTTTCAACAATGCATTAAGAACATGAAACAGAGATTCAGATACAGAGGCTACAATCCCCACACGATATCCAAGGCAGAAACGAGGGTCAATCAGCTAGACAGACAGGACACCCTCCTTGCTAAGAACACACTAGGGACACGTGATCAACCGGTCAGACTGGTGACAGACTACAGTGACATGGGTCTAGTTATAAGGAAAAGCCTCAACAGACACTGGGGCACTCTCCTGGCAGACACCTCCCTCAAGAATATCATCACGGCTAGACCACAAGTGACATACAGGCGCGGCAGAACGCTTAGATCCAGGTTAAGCCCCAGTGTACCTAGACATCCAACCAGTCACACTTGGTTAGGCACACATACGTTGGGTTTCTACAAATGTGGTAATTGTGGGGTCTGCAGACTAGCCCAGCATGGGGTCAGATCTTTCATGGCACATGACAAGAAGACATACTGGATCAGACACAACATCAATTGCCACACCAAGTTTGTGGTTTATATACTTGAATGCACATGCAAACGCTGGTACGTGGGCAGTACGATCAGACCACTGAAAGAATGCATCAGCGAACACATCAGAGCCCTACAACACCAGGACATCAGATACCCGATGGCCGTGCATGCGGCCACCTGTTCAACCCAAAGCGTGAACAAACGATTTTCCTTCTTTGGATGTGATGTTGCTGCCGCAAACCCCAGAGTGGGTAACAGAGAACTTCAACTCAGGCGCCAAGAGGCTTCATGGATTATGCACCTTCATTCAGTGACACACGGGCTCAATACTGATCACGAACTGCACTATTTTCTGGGCGATTGACCCAGGACTGTGTTCTTTCTGAGTTTTCTGATTTATTCAGTCATGTTCAGTCCCACGTGCTAAGGATTCTGGTGCTTTACGTTTTGATTTTGTCAATACTATGTGACACTGTGATACTGTGGTCCTGACACTCTTCTTTTCCTTAATTTACAGTTACTTGTAGCCCTTTATGCATAGGGTCTATTGTTTCCAACATTACCTTCCCCCCTTTTCCATGCTGTATCTTCGTTGTGTCTAATACTATTCCGTTATTACTATAACCGTGCCATTTATTGTCCAGTTGTTTTCCTATCTACTATTACTTCCACCTTTTCCATGCATTCATCCTTTTCCTCGTCTCTTGCTCCCTATTTTCCGTTTTCCGTTGCACCGTTCCCCCTATTCCTTTCACGTGTCCACCCCCATCCTCCACCTCTCCTCTCCTTTGATTTTCCCCTTGCGGTTTCACTCCCCGCCTGTCCTCTTTCCACCCGAGAGCCTTCCACCCCGGTCTCACTCACACGTTCCAGCACTAGCCCACGTGACCACAACCCTGCGCCGGGGCCACGCCCATTGCGCTCGCCTTCTTAATTCCCTCCCCCCCCCCACTCTGTGACTTCTGCATCCGGCAGTCACGTGATCGACGGACGTCGCTTCTACTCCTTGTAAGTCCTCCGCGCATTCCCAGGGCTGCTGGCGTTCCCTTCACCGGCCCACCGTCTCTAACCCCCTTGTCCACGTTTCCTCCGCAGCTCCAATGCGGTTCCCGGGCGCACCCGCCTGCTACTCCTTCTTCCGCATTTCCCGACCAATTCTATAGGTAAGATTGCTCCGCGTTAGTCTCGAGCCTCTCCTCGCCACGGTTTCCGTAGGCTCACCCTTGTTTATTTTTCAGCGTGCCCTCACTGGGCCCTGCCCACCGCCACCACCCGGACCCAGATATCGTTCCTGGTTACCCACCACCGGCCAGGACTTCGAGACTCAACACCCTTCCATACTGGGACGCCCATCATTTCACCTTCGCTTTCTTTGCTACTACCCGCTCGGGTAAGCCTCTCTGTCTTCATTTCCGTGTCGCGTCACACACAGTTCACGTTCTACGCCACTTTCTCTCCCTACCCCCTTCACGCCACCCTTCACCACCTTCGTCCGTGGTTCGGATGCCTGTCATCGCTCCCGGTTTGGCGATACTAGCGCACACACTTCCTGGCTATGTCTCCAGTACTGCACTTCCTTCCATCCTATGCTACCACAGTGTTTCTCTTTCCTCGCACTATCTCTTCTGTGTAGCCCTCCCTTTTCTTTTCTTCCCTTTACCTACCTCCTCTCAGTCGACCTATTTATCATTCTACCCACAACCGTAGCAGGCACCGTGCTCACTCACCTAGTGATCATCGTCCATCCCATTGAATTTTCGATGGTTACACATGCCAATTTCAATTAATGTTTCTCGTTTACCGCACAGTTACCGCTACGGGGTTTCTCATTTTAACTCATGCTCTTACTTCACTGCGATTCCGTATGATGCTTGCTACGTGATTGATTCAACTAGTGTCCACAATTCACTACGATTCCGAATGATGCTTGCTACGTGATTGATTTCAACTGGTGACCACTTTTACTTCGATTCCGGTAGACACCTTTCTTCACGTTAAGTTCATATCACTTGATACAATGCTGTTTTTAACTATGTCTTCCACCTTCCCACACAGTCACCACTACAAATTTTTCTATTTGTGTGCTCACTGCACTGCGATTCCAATTGATGCTTTTGTAACTTTGTTTTGTTGCATTTCGCCGAATATATTCACCGCCACAAGTTGTATTTTAACTGGTCTCCACACTGCAGTGCGACTCCGACAGACACCCTCTATCACCATGCTCAGAGTACTCCCATGTCCAGACACACAGCCACAGTCCCTTGTCACGTAGCCATGATTCCTCGATCAGTTGGCCTCCCTTTGCTGACTCCTGCACCTCGACTCACTCCACGCTTCAACCTTGGGGTTTCCTCCACCTTCTCTGGTGATATTGCGTGTCATTATCACTGGTTACGCGGATTCACACTGTGTTTATGATTGTTTCTTATTTTTATGTACATATTTTGTATCTTTCCCAGCCCTGAAGAGTCACGGGACTACTTCCCACTGTGACGAAACACGTGTCGGCTGGTCGCTTTTCTTTGTTCATCATTAAAATGAATCTTGACTCACAAAACTGATGTCGATCTTAAATTGGGCAACTTTCGAGACTTTTTTCTGATCTATTATCCCAACCACGTGTGCCCAGGATAGTGTCCATACAACAAATAATTGATGCACGAATCGGGACAACAACAGAAAATGATTTGGGCAAGCTGTCCGATTATTACATATGTAGTTCGATCTACATCCTGTTATCCTTAACAATGATTGCAAAGGTGTAGTGACTCAGGACGTGATGTTGCTAAGCGTCGATGTTTCAACCCAGGATTAATGTGTCAATTGGAAAACATCACAGGGGTCTTCTTCAGGACTATTGGGTGTCCTGACAACAGCCTATATGGGTAGAAAAATGATTACACGTCAGTGTGGTGTGTCGATTGGTGGGGGTATAAATAGCACCTATTTATTTAGGCAGCCAATTGAGGTGACTCACCGGAACAGAAATTGAAAATATTATTGACTCTTCATGGTTCCAAAGAAATCATAGGTGACATTCGTTATGTATTCATGTCCTAGACTCGAATGGCAAGATTGACGTGTCCAATTATATGAAATCTACAAAATGAAATAAATGAAGTCCCATTAAAGAGGACATAGAATTGCATGAGTATACCCTTAGTGGGTCAAGGCCCATCTAATCAGCCCCACATAATTAAATTGAGAGTGGAGCAAGATAGAACTAAGCAGGTGCTCACATATTGCAAAAATTCGGTGGAGGGGTTTGGTTGACTCACCCTTTAGAAATGTAGGCAACGATACCATTGCGTTGCAGTGGATGGATAATTCGGTCCTTTATGGATTAATCAATCGGTCCGACAATGGTCCTTACTAATCAAGCTCTATGGTAAAATAATGAAAGTGAAATTATGGACAAAGACCTAACTTAATAGGTGGGGTCATAGAACTGGTAAAGCGACTCACCCTTAGCTGAGTTAGCAGTTCGTGGAGGGTCCTTAATCATTTAATCAGCTTCAGAGTGACCTGTTCAAAACATGCGATTAAAGTAACTCTATAGCCCTTCAAAACTGAATTTAAAGAAATGAAAGGCATCTGGAAGTGACTCAGCTTGCCGATGTATGGCACAGAATGCACAGACAATAATACGTTGGTATCTATGACCTACTTTGTCAAAAGTGACTTGTGTGACAACTAACCCTGGGCGTAGTTCGCGTAGTGGCGCTGCGCATAGCTACGCGAAGTGCACTTTGCACTATGCAAGCTACGCGTAGCTACGCGAACTGCGTAGTGCGGTAGGGAAATGCTGTTCACACTGATTGCACAGTGCCGGATGCTTGTCCGCACTGTGCAATCATTGCAAACGGCATCTTGCACAGTGCAAGCGGTCGCTTTCTGCCGCTCGAGTAGATTTGTACTCGAGCAGCAGCTTTCTCAACGTGGACTGGTAGTTTCTCATCGCGAGCGGTCGCGAGCATACGCGACCACTCGCAATGAGAAACCTGACCTCCCCGCGTTGAGAATCTCGCCGGGAGGTTTATTTTCCTTGCTCGCGATCGGCAACATGATGTTGCTGATCGCGAATGAGGAAAAAGTCTCGCCGGGATGTTGATTTTGCTCGCTCGCGGTCACCAACTTGACGTTGAGGACCGCGAGCAAGCAAAAAATGCCCGCTACGCTACGTGTTTTTGCACTGTGCTACGTGCAATTCGCGTAGCGCGTAGTAGCGCAAACTCCGCAAACTCCGCGAGCGTAGCGTAGTTTTCCGCCCAGGCCTAGTGACAACATTGGTATAATTATATTACTTAATCAAAAAGGTGACTTACGAGACATCCTACTTAAAGAATTCAATTGTACTTCGAAAACTACATAATGACACCCAATCATATGTAGCTGTCTAAAGCGGCTGATGTTTCTGTTAATTGTAAAATCCAGTACCCTTGCTGCCATATCTGCGGAACAAATCATTGCTGCCACAAATACTGACAGAGGTTTGCTAACACTCAAAGACATTATTACACATCAATCTTCGAGAAAACATACTCTACCTCTTCATGATGACCTTGAATATCAAAAATTCAAAAATGTTCAGGAAGAACTTTCAGTTACTCCAAAAGGCATTATGTTACGAGGGTTGAGAATTGTTATACCTGGGAGCCTGAGACAACAAGTTATTAAACTGGCACATGAGGGATATCGTGGAGTTGTTGCTACTAAACGAGCCCTACAGGACTGATTATGGTTCCCTCATCTTGATAAACGAGTTGAAAAGGAATTAAGGGCATGTCATTTGTGCAACTGCTTGTCATCCAAAACAACCTTGCATCCATTAAACATGTCTGATCTTCCAAAGCATGCATGGGGTAAGATTGCAATTGATTTCTTTGGACCCTTTGACAATGGACATCATCTAATAGTAATTGTTGATGAATGCTCTTATTTTCCCATTGGGGAAGATCTATCATCTATCACTCACAACAAAGTCATTGAGAGATTAGAAAGTATTTTTGCAACAGGGGGTGTTTCTTCGATTTTGAAATCTGACAATGGCCCACCTTTCAATTGTCGAGAATGTAAAGATTTTCTCACTCACCTAAATGTTAAGCATCAGAAAAGCACCCCACTCTGGCCACAGGTGAATGGTGTCGTCGAGCGATTTGTGAGCACCCTCAAGATGACTGTTCAGAGTGCTGCGCTGGAAAGACTTGAACTCAAATCAGTTCTTCACTCTACTCTTCGTGCATATAGGTCATCTCCCTAGTCTACCACAGGCACAAACCCTGCCACCTTAATGTGTGCGAGAGCCATGGGAACCAAATTGCCACAATGGACCACTGACAGATCTCTTGACATTGATAATCTTCGCACTACTGATTCACCTAACAAATGCAAAATGAAGACCTATGTAGATAGACCCCTGTGTGCTCGGAGTACCGTGTTGAAAAGAGGAGACCAAATCACTGTCAAGCAGAAACAGAGATACAAGTCTCATGCTCTTTTTGATGCTGACCCACTGAGGGTTGTGACTAGCAAAGGACACATGGTGACTGCTCATCGTTCTGCAAAGTCCATCAGAAGAGATAGATTCTTTTTATTTCAAACACCTGCCTCGAGGCTTGTGGACTCCAGACGTTTAGAGTGCGACCCTTCCATCTGGGAGTCAGGAGTGTCCAAAGACTGCACCTGTGTCTATGTCACCTGTGCCTGCCACGTGTGCCTCTCCTATGTCTCTTCAACCTCACTCAATGGGATCTTGAAGATTGTTTCAAGCACCATGATGACTCATTGAGGAGTTATGATGTATATATGTATTTTGTGTATTTTTATTCAACAAGAAGGAGATGTAGTGTCGTGTGTGTTAGAGATAGCGGGACCCCTCTGGTCCCTGACGGACTCCGTAGAATAGTGACATAGTGATTGGGTGTGGTTAATAAAATGATTTAGTACGGGCAGTTAATGGTTACACTCTCAAGAATAAAGACGTGTAATACCGAGCTCTGTGTGTGGCATGATCATTTACATGTACCCGGGCTGGGGAGGATGCTGCACCTGTGTTTGGAGCAGACAATTGGACTGCACCTCAGAGACATCATAGAAGTTTTGCCCCTGCCTAGTCTCTGCCTACAGTATGCCTACAGCCTGCCTTACATCACAATACCAATTAAAAACAGGCATTCTAAATGGTAGTCTGAAAGGCAGACTAATCTTCAGATCTGACTGGGAAAAAACGGACTTGTGCGAGGCCCTACCCACATCCTGTTGTCATCATAGTCCTTCCCCTTTGTTCTCTCCCAATACGTAGACGTCACAGAGGACCCACTCTGGGAATTTGCTCTTTTTTCTGGGAAACCACATTTACTGGATCAGGCGATGCCAGACATTGCCTATGATTCCTGTGAAAGCTCAGTGGGAAAGCCTGTGCATCGGCAGCCATCTTCAAATGGGTAAGAAACCTATTCCAAAATTGTCATCCATGCGTGCACATGCTTTCGCATACCAGTTCCAACAATCATTGTCAAAGCTAATAGCTCGGCCTGTTAAAGCTAAGGCCTATTGGTTTTGCCAATGCTACTTTAGCTAGCATTTAAAGCAGAGGAAGATAATTGACTTGCCCATTTAGAAGCCTGTAGCCTGAAGCACTAGCGTCCACCTTTTCTGAAGGGATGAAGACTCAGAGTCAATGCATATGCCGCAAAGGAGACTGGTCTTTAATGTAAAGGTTCAGTTTTTCCATGCCAGCATGGTCGAGTGATCCTATTTAATGAAAAGTAATACGTAACAAAAAATTAAAGTACTCTATCAGGAACATGGACGACTGTATGTGATGATCATTCTCCTGAACTGACCATGTGTCAGTGTAAAAGTTGAAACCAGACTGATGCTTAAACGTAACTTTTCCTTTTTGTATCTTAAGTCCATCTTAGTGGTGTATTATCATGAGAAGAGAAAGGTGTTGGTCGTCTGACTGTATCATGCGCACGGTCTTTCATGTTTCCCATTTCTTTATTTTCTTATAGTGGGTGCTGGTTGTAGAGAGCCATCTGGGCTCTCTCAAACATTGTTGCAAAAATCACACACGCATGCACCCCTCGGGGCGGGCTCGGCCCGAGGGTATAAATAAACGGCGGAAGACCGCTCGTGGTCTTCGCGCCAACTGAGGAGTACCTGTTTTCCCGTGTCCATTATTAACGAGGAGCCCAGCTACGGCATTCGGCCTTCTGGAGCCCCTCCACACTGGCAACGAGGCCGGTCGGACCGGCACGTGTGAGCGCTTTGCACGGTACGGCTGCTGTGCCCGTTCGTGTAAAGGCTGCGCCGTCGCACCTGTGAGTGGCGCCCGCCCACGCGTCTCCCAGCCCAACGGGAGCGTGTTTAGCTGGCGGCGCCTGCACAGGGAGCCGACGACTGATCCTGCAGCCTGCGCCTGCCCACGCGCCTCCCTTGTCAGCGGGAGCGCGTTCAGCCGGCGGCGCCCTGCCTGCAACGGTCTCAGTGCGGTGAGTGCGCAGCTGTGCGCGAGGCTCCGCACGAGGACGACGCTATCGCGGCCGCCTGGGCCGGAACCTGAAGCCCCACCCCCACTGGGCGTCCATGCACACGCCAGAGCCCTGAGGCTCCGAAAAAAAACCAAACAAACACAGCCCTGCACGCGCGAGGGGCGAAGAGTGTCAGAGAAGGGTGGTGACCAGCACCTGAAAAAAAAAAAAAAACGGACAATAAGGGGGAAGCACACATCTCAGCCCTGAACACGCCGGCGCGCTGCCATGCACAGGCTCAAGTGACCCTGCACCCCTCACCTCACAACTGCCCTGCCACGCGCGCAGGCCACAGAGGCGGTGCTTCACGTGGCATTTTCCCCCAGGAGGTGGCAGGACACCGAGGGAAGGAGGAAAGAGAACACTGACAGGGGCACGGCAGGCTGATTAAGGGAAGGAGCGAGTAGACCACCCACAGTGTCGCGAGCTTTCTTTTCACTGGACAGGGAGAGGACGGCGCGCCCAAGATGAGCATCACACAAACGGCCGGTGCACAGGCTGGGGCGCAGGGCCCGGACGGTGGACAGGTTGCGCAACACCCCGGACACCATCACACCGCCATTGCTCCCCTACCGCCGTTCAGCGAAGCTTCAGACCCCGCTACCGCCGCGCCGCGGTGGAAGGCCTGGGTGGGGCGGCTGAATCTCTACTTTAAAGGAACGAGGGAAACAGACGGCACCGTCAAGCGGTCGCTTCTCATCTACTACGGGGGGCCCGAAATCTATGACCTGTTCGAGACACTTCCAAACACGGGAGAGGAGGACAACTACGACGCGGCAGTGAGGGCACTCGACAGACACTTCGACCCACAGCTAAATCCAGACTTCGAGAAATTCAAGTTCAGAAGGGCCTCGCAGGCTGAGTCGGAATCGGTCGATATGTTCTATGCCAGGCTGCGCCGGCTGGCCAGCACATGCACATTTGTCACTCCACAGACGGAAATCAGGGATCAGATCATCCTGGGCTGCCGATCAAAAATCCTACGTAAACTCATACTGCGACAGCCAGGGATCTCATTGGACGAGATCCTGGTCTTGGCACGGTCTCACGAGTTGTCAGATGTCCGGGCCGAAGCAATGGAAGTAGCGCTCCATACACCCGTAGCAGCGCAGGGTACAACAAGACACCCCGTCATCAAGGAAGAGAGAATAGATGCCATACAACGGCGCCCTACCCAAGCCCGGCAAGTGCAACCGCCGTCGCGAGGCGGCCAGTGCGGGTACTGTGGGGATGAGCATGCAAAGACAGCGGTCTGCGGGGCAAAAGGGAAGACATGCTCCCGGTGTGGGAGACTCAACCATTATGCCAGGGTATGCTGAGGCGGACGATTCCGGCAAGGCCCGTCAAGACAGAGGAGCCTCACGCATCGTATCCAGCAAGTGTCGCTCGAGGATTTGCCCCCTCCCGAAGAAGCCAGACAAGTGTGGGAAGATGAAGATGATGACGTCTTTGTGGTGTCCTATGTCAGCCGAACGGACAGACGACGGAGGCCTCCCCCGATGTGCTCGGTGACAGTGGAAGGCACGGATGTGCGGGCCCTCATTGACACGGGTGCCTCGGTCAACGTCATGGACTCGGAACAGTATGATCGACTATCACCGAGGCCCCCGCTTGAGCCGTCCACAGCGAGGATATATGTGTATGGAGGAACCGACCCGCTACCACTGAAGGGAGTCATCCAGGCCAGAATTGACAGCGGCACCTACACCACGAATACCCGTTTCCATGTAACAGAGGGACGGAAGGGGACCCTGCTCAGCTGTCACACCGCTGAAGATCTCGGACTCGTGTTCTTCGCCAACCAGATTCACGAGTCACATGCGGAGACCATACTCAAAGATTTCCCAGCACTGTTCACAGGCCTGGGGAAACTGAAGGAGCAAAAGGTTCAAGCTACACATCGACCCAGCTGTCAGACCAGTGGCACTCCGACATCGAAGGGTGCCGTTCAATCTACGGCCACAAGTTGAGGAGGAGCTGAGGAAGCTAGAGGCGCTGGACGTAATTGAAAAGGTCTCAGGTCCCACCCCTGGGTATCTCCGCTGGTGGTGGCCCCGAAGCCCAAACAACCAGGGGCCATAAGACTCTGCGTGGACATGCGCCTGCCGAATGTAGCAGTAAAGAGGAGCGCCACATAACCCCGACTATGGAAGACATCGTGGCCGACCTCAACGGGGCCAAATGGTTTTCAAAACTGGATTTGAATGCTGGCTACCATCAATTGGAGCTGGAGCCAGAGAGCCGGTACATAACAACATTTTCGACCCACGTTGGCCTCCGGCGGTATAAGAGACTCAGCTTTGGGGTATCCTCAGCAGCTGAGGTTTTCCAGAACGCAGTGCGAGAAGTATTGTCGGGACTGCAAGGGGTGATCAATTTGAGTGACGACATCCTTGTGTTCTCAAGCACGTTGGAAGACCATCATAAACACCTTCGCGCGACGCTGAAGAGGCTAGAAGACTCCGGGCTAACGCTGCACAAGGCGAAGTGTTCATTCTATCAAGACACTGTGGAGTTCTTTGGCTACGTGTTTACGAGAGAAGGGCTCCGAGTAGATCCGAGGAAAGCAGCTGCCATCCGGGCGGCCAGCGTACCGAAAAACCCCACGGAGGTGAGAAGTTTCTTGGGCATGGCAACGTATTGTGGGCGTTTCATCCCGAATCTCGCCACGTTGTCCGAACCACTCCGGACCCTGACGAAACATGGACAACCATGGGAATGGTCGAGCGCTGCCAACAAAGCATTCAAGGACATCAAGCAGGGGTTGCAAGACAAAGCAGTCATGGCATACTTCCATCCGAAAAAGCGCACTGAACTGGTCGTGGACGCTAGCCCAATGGGCCTGGGGGCAGTGCTACTGCAAGAACACAGTTCGGACGTTTGGAAGCCGGTGGCGTATATGCCAGCAAGGCCCTCACGGACACCGAAACCAGGTATGCTCAGATAGAGAGGGAGGCTCTCGCCATCAAGTGGGCATGCCAACACTTCCACTTATACCTGTGTGGCCAGGACTTCCAGGTAGTGACGGATCACAAGCCGCTGATCCCGCTCTTCACAGGGTCATCCAGGTTGGCACCCCCAAGGATTGAGCGATGGGCTGTGCAGTTACAAGCATATCAGTTCAAAGTCGTGTACAGACCCGGGGCACACAACCCGGCCGATTACTTATCGCGCCACCCTGACCCCTCATCGCCTGTGGGCCCATCTGCGGAGGAGACAGACACCGAAGAATTCGTAAGGATGGTTTCGCAGCATGCCTGCCCGAGAGCCATGACGCTGGAGGAAATCGGACAAGCGACAATGGCAGATGGAATTTTGGCTAGAGCGAAAAGAGCGATGGAAGAAAACACGTGGGCTCGTTTCATGGAGGGAGTCGCCTACTACGCCCGGAGATCGGACATGAGCGGCAGCAACTGTGGAAGGTACGACATGAGCTCAGCGTGGGGAGCATGGGAATGTCCTGAGAGGACATCTGGTTGTGATTCCCGAGACCTTACAAAAACGCATTCTGGAACTCGCTCATGTCGGGCATCAGGGCATGGCCAAGACGAAAGCGAGACTACGGCAAAGGTCTGGTTTGCGGCCATGGATACCAAAGTGGACGAGATGGTCCGAGGGTGCCATGAATGTATCATCACAGGGGGATCCCCGACAGCACCAGTGCTCACAGGAGACCCGGTGAAAGTCCCTGGACTCATGTCAGCCTCGACTTCGGGAGCTTCCCAGATGGCCGGCATATGTTGGTTGTGGTGGACACCTTCTCGAAGTTTCCCGTAGTGGAAGTCATGGGGTCAACGGCATTTCCACACGTGAAGAAAGCGCTGGACAAGATCTTTGCCATGCTTGGGCTACCCGAGGAAGTCAAATCTGATAACGGACCTCCATTCCAGGGGAGGGAGTTCCAAGAATATATGGAAAGCAAAGCCATCAGACACCGCAAGATCACACCACTATGGCCCCAAGCCAATGGGGAGGTGGAGCGGCTGATGAGAACTCTCAACAGAGCCATTCGCATAGCGGTGGAACGAGAAGAGGATGCTGAAGCAGCCCTGGATCAGTTACTTGGAGCTTACCGGCAAACGCCTCACAGCACCACCAAGTGTGCGCCCTCACATCTGATGTTTCTGCGGCCACCGCGGGACAGTATCCCAGCAGATCCGAAGTGGATCCCTCCAGTGAGAGATGATAAGGCAGTCCAATCCCGCCGAGAAACCACTAACAGGAAGGCAAGTGAGACCCGGAGGGCTCAAGAACCCCGAATCCGTGTCGGAGACCGAGTTGTGATCAAAGATCGACACCCCGGGTGGAAGTTTCGGACACCAGTTGAGCCCGAAGCATGGGTCGTGACGGAGGTGCAGGGAACAATGATCACTGCTCAGAAGGGGCCTATCAGGGTCACAAGGAATGTGTCGTGCTTCAAACCGGTGGCTGAAGATGGCCAAGACAGTGAGGAAAATGATAACCCGGCAGGGAGCCCGAGTGTGGTGTCCCCAGAGCCTCCCAGGGCTGGAGCCCCACTCACCGAAGGTGGGCCACCGGTGGACAGAGAAACCGTCAACATCCCAGACATGGCTGGTTCCGAAGATGGGTCCGGCTCGCCCATGGGTGTAATGAGTGGCACTGGAAACACCGTCGCTCCCCGGAGCCAGAAGTATGACCTCTGGGCAAACCCGATGCCGAGCCAAAGGTTCAAAGATTTTATGTATATGTCCCCATGAACAATACCGACGTTGGTGACTGGAACCAAAAGAAGGAAGGGATGTAGAGAGCCATCCGGGCTCTCTCAAACATTGTTGCAAAAATCACACACGCATGTACCCCTCGGGGCGGGCTCGGCCCGAGGGTATAAATAAACGGCGGAAGACCGCTCGTGGTCTTCGCGCCAACTGAGGAGTACCTGTTGTCCCGTGTCCATTATTAACGAGGAGCCCAGCTACGGCATTCGGCCTTCTGGAGCCCCTCCACACTGGTCTGTACTCATTTTTATAAATTAAGGTTTTGTATGTATATACACCTGCACCCTTTATGTAGACAGGGGCTATCAGATGTATTATGTAACCCTACAGTGTTCGGAACCTCAGACAGAGACACACTATGCATTGATTTTCACATCATCGTCTCTGCTTTGCAACCATTCCTGGGCACAATGCAGACACTCAAAACTAATCATAATGTTATTTTGCTTTAGCAATTGTTATATTAATAGAACTTATGTGAGTTGCTTTAAGGAAACAGTCTGACACATTTCACACATTGTGCTTTAGTCAGTCAACTAAGTGTTTCCCAATATAGCAAAAAGGTGTTAAATAACTGTTAGCGGGGATAATAAGTAATTCACAGGATACAAACGCCTACAATATTAGCAAATGCAATAACAAGTTTAATAGTTTAGATCATCTTAATTGGTCTAGAAATGTGGACTTGGGGACCCTTTTCTAGCTCCCTGATACTATTAAAAACCATTGCCTATTTTGTTTGCTTTTGCCATTTCTTATTCAACTAATTTAGTTCAAGATTGTTTGGGATATTATTTACCTTGCAGTGCTGTGTGAAAGGGAAAGGGCAGGAATGTTATGTTATGTTATAAAATGTGGAAGTGCATAGCTGCTCCAGCGCTAGTCCATTGCAAGAAACAGACTACAGCAGTGGCTTAAAACAGTGAGGAGATAAAGGGACCCTAACTAGAGAAGAGCCACATCTTCAGTGTTTTCCTGAATTCAAAATGGTTCTGAATGTTCCTGATGGAAAGGGGGAGCGAGTTCCAGAGAGCTGGGGCCTTTGCACGAAAAGAGTGGCCTCCCTCTCTTACTCTCTTAACACGTGGAATAATGGCCAGATTAAGATCGGCCAAGCACAGAGGACATGAGGGTCGGTAAAAAGATATCAGGTTCGACAAGATAGGAGCCCCCGGAGAATGGAGAATCTTGCGGGTGGTACACAAGGTCTTAAAGTGCACACACCGGCCCACTGGGAGCCAATGCAGTTTGAAAAGGAGACCAGAGGCAGAGTAAAATTTAGGAAGGGAAAACTGCAGCCTGGCCACGATGTTTTGTGCCAGCTGGAGTCTTCTAGTTACAGACTTATTGGCTCCCAATGTACAGAATGTTGCAGTAATCTAACCAAGATAAGATAACTGCCTGAAGAATGGTTTGTCAAATACTAGGGTCAAAAAGACGATGGAGGGGTTTAAACCCTCTCAAGAGCCCGAAGCACATGCCTGTTACCGATTTGTCCTGCGTTCTGAATGTTAGAGTGCTTTCCACCCAGACGCCTAGATATTTAATAGAGGTCTCGGATGGTAGGGGGGAAGGTGGGAGGGAGGCCACCAGTGGTTGTCCCAAGAGTGGGCATCTTTTCCTAGTAGGAAAATTTCTGTTTTGCTCACATTTAAACGCAAGCAATTGACATTCATCCACTCTACGACATCAAGTATTCCCTTTTGGAAATTGGCCAGGTTAGACATATGATTGTCAGAAAAAGAAAGCACAAGCTGTGTGTTGTCTGCATACAACAATAGTGTGAGCCCTGAGGACTTGACAACCTGAGCCAGAGGTTGGATATAAATGTTAAACAGTGTAGGGCTCAGAGCCGAGCCTTGGGGAACACCTTGTCGCAGAGCATGAGATTGGGAGCTGTGGGGGAGGGGGGAAATGACTTAGAAAGATCACTCAGATAAAAAAAGAGGCAAACCAGGACAGAGTAGACGCACCTATGCCTACATCCTGTAAGCACTGAAGCATGATTTTATGGGACACTGTATCAAATGCGGCGCTTAGGTTGAGCAGAATCAAGGCTGAGGATCTGCCTTCGTCCAGAGTACTACGGAGTTGCTCCATGACCGCAAGAAGTGCGAATTCCGTACTATGCATGCCTTCCAATACAGCAGTATTATAAATCCACATTAATGAGCCAACTATCCATTTGTGAGTACAGTCACACTTCCCTGGTAAATACAGGGTTGTGTGGTGTGTTGTCAGGCAGAAAAGGTACAGAGAAGAAAGGCACATACTAGTTCAGGAGGAAGATAATCCTGTTCATTATGGCAATCTGGGGTGGCTCACCCACTTCAGTATTTGGCTCATAGCCCCAAGAACCCTAACATCCAAATTATTTAAGTGGGTCAGAATGTTGTCAAGCATGATCAAAATGTCAAGAATGGAACACGAATAAACAGGCAAAGCCAGAATGCCACAAATGCACTATTTCAGGGATGAACAACTATTAACAATGTCTTAAATGATGCTCAACCAGGGAAATTAACCTACAACAAAGTTTAGTGTGTGCTAATTACCCTCTGCAGGTGTCACATAAAGGGATTCAAAAGATATTTGAGAGAATGCCTGACCCACAATTTATCGTGGCATACCTTCTTCCAACTGGGCAGGTGAGCCTCCGCCCAAATACCTCTGCTGCAAGAATAGCTCCACTGCAAGACCACCCTGTTGTTTAGGCATTTCATAATGTATATTGATAAACATTTCATGATATCACTACAGCTGTGTGATGCCTGATCATGTCTGAGGCCTCGGCATGTAAAACATATATCTAAGAACCTACTTGGAAGGGGCAGATAGGTGAAAATGAAATGAAATGGAAAGAAAATTACATATATGTTTAACATATGAAATTCCATGTGAAGCTACACACCAAGATTTTTAAATAGTCTCTAATACCTATTTCTCTGTAGCTAGTTTTAGGAAAATGCTGTGTTCTTACTGAAAAGAACTGCAACAGATCTAGCTTCATCCAGTGTTTCATATGGTTTGTTAGTAGGCAGAAGAGCAACACCAAATAGACCCTACAACTTCTAGGTCCTCCGCCAACTGCCGCCACCTCCCACACCATTGCCTCCCAACATTCCAAATGACATAAAGAATGTTCCAATCCCAAGCACAGAACATACCCAGAACGTAACACATCTCCCACCTTTAACACAGGAAGAAAGGCATGTAACTACAATACAACTAAATGATAGAATAGGAAAAAAAATAAAGACTAACAGGCACATGCATCAAGGTAGGATTTTGTGTGTCCCTAATTGCGATTATTAAGGAATCGCAATTAAGGACTCGCAAAAGCCTATGCATGTAGGAATCGCTATAAAAATAGCGATTCCTATACATTCCTTAATTGCGCCTCGCAAATTGCGAGTCGCAATTAAGGAATGGCTTACCATTCCTTCCTATGGGCCTATAGGCCCATAGGAAGGAATGGGAAAGTACATGCGCAAATTGCGAGTCCCAGTTGGTACTGCAAATTGCACATGCAATTTCAAGGTGCAAGGGTGTCAAAAGGACACCCTGTTGCACCCTGAAATTGTACTGTGCACCCATGTTGCGCACACACATGCCCCAAGGGCATGTGTGTGTGTGACATGAAACTTTGAAAAATGCACTTTAGTGCATTTTTCAAAGTTTTTGCAAAATACCGTTTTGTTTTATTTCACGGTAAATTGCGGCCCCAAATAGCGAAATCGCTATTTGAAAGTGCTTCTTGCATTGCATTTAAGGAATCGCAAATTGCGATTCCTTAAATGCAATCGCAATTTGGGAAAACGAAAAATATTGCGATTACCGAAATTGCGCATGCCAAATTGTTTGATGCATCGCAAAAGCCCATTTTGCGATCGCAAAAGGCTGATTTTTGCGAATCGCACCGTTTGCGATCGCAAAAAGCTTTGATGCAGGTGCCCCTTTGTGCAATACTCCAAAATCAAGCCTGAAACAAAGACTATGACTTGTAATAAAAAGACACACAAGTCTATGCCTAGGTAAAATAAGTGCATATCGCCCATCAATATAATACGTGATCCACACCGGTGGATTCTTGACCCTTTTGGGTTGATCTCAGGCAACTTTAGGGGCTAACACCAGGATCTCATTTTCACAACCCACCATGGACTCCCCATCATATTTCATCAACCGAGACATACTCCACCACTCACCAGTCTGCACTTTCACAACATTGTTTTTCACTTCAGTGACCTCATAAGGATATAGAGAGATCCTGAATCTCCCGACACAGTCAATTCCCTTCCTCCAATCAAAATCTGGCACTTAGGCATGCTTAACTTGTCAGAATCACACATGCCTACATTCTAATTCCTCATCTCATTGTCTGTGACAGTAAAAACCATGTTCCTCACCCCTTCTTTCAATTCTTCTACTAGATGTACTTCTACACTTTCACTCTTCTCATCTGAACCTTTCTTACACACAATTACAAAATGCCCTCATTTTTAGCATTTCCTGCAAATGGCACTTTTTGCATAACAATTTGGACTGTTAGCCATGTGTTCCCCACTACCACACCGATAATAATTGAATTTATTGAACTCCACATTGATAGCCTGACAAGATTGCCCTTTGGCAAAACTATCTTCTGGTTTAGATAATACTACTTTCATTACTCGTGCCTTATCCACCTCTTCCTTACTAATTTCCTTCACCCAACTGGTGGAATATTTCATATCTTTAAACATGTCAATTGCGTCTATAAGGTTTTTAGGTGATAATTTCTCCTGATGTTATTGGTACAACGCACCAACTGGTCTCTTAAAAGGGAATTTGCTAATTTCCCAAGTTACAAGTTCTAGCAAGGTTCCTCAAACATGCTATATACTTCTCAACATGCTCAAAGTTGCCTTGTTGGCATACAAATACATAAGTATTTCTAGAACTACATTAATTTGAATACCAAAATGCAGTTCTAACATTCTTACTGATATTTCAAAAACATCCCTTGGTTGACCTTCAGCATTAGCAATATTAATTTCCTCTAGGCTTTCATAAATGTCCCTTTCTTCCACCCAAGATTATGCAACAACACCCCTTGTTTTCTAGATACTGAGAACTTCTTCCCACCAATAGCCACTAAGTACCAATCAAATCGTTTCTTCCACCTGGGGCAAGGCCATGCAGGCTTACCCCCATCAGATAAAAATTGTGGTGGTTGAGACATGCTAGTAACAGCTATTATTATAATAACAGTAAAACACAATCCAAATAACAAGCCAAAAAAACTGATCAAAATAACCAGCTAATACAATAAACTAAAATAACAACCAGCCCATTATACTCTGCTTCCTTGTCAGAAAATTGTCTGCTGACAATGCTCACAGCTGCACCCTTCTCAGCGATTAGTCCTGAGTTCTGCCAACCTGCCAGGTTCAAACTACCTCCAGAGTTCATCAGTGTATCTTGTGGTCACAATCTTCAGGTCATCCTTTATCTCTTTCAGCCTTGGCTATGGCTGAATGTGTCTCCTTGAATTTGTTTGGCAGGATTTGTGATCATTTGGAATATAACAGTAACATTGATGAGCTTTTGAGGCATAAGTAGCAAAGGACTCTAGCACCTGCTTCTTGCAACTTGAAACTGCTCAAAATATTCAACTTTTTTTGAGTTGGAACATCTTATGCCGATAGTAAATTCCTTGGTACAATCATGGCAGGATTATAGCAATTTAATATACCTAGGTGATACAGATAAATTAATATGAAGGCTGCAGAAAGTTCAAAATCCAGCAGTGAATCTCATTATTTGTAGAGGGAAAATGTATCATATTATGACAATTTTGAATTATTTGCATTGGCTGCCTGTTGAAGAACATGTTTTGTGTAAATCTCTTCTAATCACCGATGAGGCAATCCAACAAACCTCCCCTGATTCTATGGTGACCAAACTTGTTCATTCTAAGCCACAACATACTTAGTGATCTACCAAACAATAGTTGCTGAAAATCCCTAAGACCTAAATCGTAACCGTTAGTGATAGGACTTTTGCCATTGACTTAGTATGGGCTTGAATACCCTTTCATTTGATCTATATGCTCTTCCTCACTTCAAACGTTTTCACAGCAAACTAATAACCCTGCTTTTTAATTGTTAAGTGTGTCCTGGTAGCACTTACTTTTCCCTTTTCTATTTACTAATGGAGTTGTGCTCTTTGATCTATAGCAAAAAGAAACCACATTGAATGCTGCGTGCTACCAAAATGAAATAACATACATAACTAGGATCGTTCCAAGTATGAATGAATGCATTTCACTTTTGCCACCAGCTTTCATACCCAAGTGTAAAGCGGCAGCCTGCTACTGTGCTCACCACTTGTAGATGGTACATGGTGGGAGGAAGTGGATTATTAGCTGGGTGGACAGACTACCACTAGCAATAATGCCACTATTCTTGTTAGGTCCAGTTAAGGTTTCAGTAACTTAACCCTAAGTTCAACCCCTGGTAGCTATGGCAGAGGGCAGACAGGCTTAGCTTAGTAAAGTGTGTAAAGCATTTAGAAGTACTAAAACCGTTAACAAGTACAAAATGTAACTCAATAAAAATCCTACTCCAATTTATAAAAATGTAGAATACTTTAATGAACAGAATGACACTATTATGACAAAAATCCAATAGGGGAAATCTGAGATATGAATTTTTTAATTAAATATTAGCGCCCAAAATGTACATAGCGCAAACCGAGGGCAGCTCCTTTGCGGGAGACCGGGACAAAGGTAAGGTCTAAGACTGACTGATATAGAGTGTGGGTCCGATGCGAGGCCCATGTTGCTCTCTGTAAAAGAGTTACCTTCAAACTTAGAAATGCTCTGAGAAGGTAGAGCTTCAGTAGGGCAAGGAAGCCAGCTGGATCTGAAGAGGAACTTGTTGATTGTGGGTTGATGAAGGATGAGATCTCAGTAAAGCCATTGACAAAGTTGGGAAAAGCTTCAAGCAGGAAGAGTCCGGCGCTTACATCTAGGAAGCCGTCAACGTCGATTGGATGCTGCTCGGCATCGAGTCTGGTAAAGATATGTACCTTTGAGCTTAGTCTCTTTTTTTAGAAGTCAGATTCCTTCAGTGGGGCAAGGCTGCAGGCTGTGACCGGAGAGGGTTTGATGTCGTTTGATGCCGATCAGCATCAGGTCCGCTGAATTGGATTTGCTGATTCAGTTAAGAAAGTAGAGGAAGCTGCGGCAAAGGCAGACTCACCGACAGCACATTCAGCAAATCGGCTTGGCAAGTTGGTCATGGTCTTCTACTGATTCTCCAGTTAAAAATACTTGAAAACGTTTTTAACCCCTCTCCTTTTTTCTCAGCTCTGTGAGGCATTTGACACTTAATCAAGGAGCCATTCAGCTCATGGGTGGCAGTGAACACTTGCAGAAAGGCCCTTTTGGCTCAGGCAGGAAATTGACAACTTTCGAAAAGTGTAACTTTTGAAATAGTAATATAAATTCCAACTTGACCATTAAGTTGGATTATAAGTTACTTTTACAATGAGCCCTTAAATAATTTTTCCAAGTACTCCTTGTAAGAAATTTGGTTACTGATTGAGGGGGGTGAAACCCTTCTCCAGCGGCAACCAAAGTTCTTCTCAGGGTGAAATCACAAGCAAACCCTAAATTAACCTGTGCTCAACCCTCGGGTAGCTTGGCATAGAGTAGTCAGACTTAACTCAGAGGCAATGTGTAAAGTATTTGTGCAACACTTCGAACAGTAACAGAGTGAAAACACACCACAAAAGGAGCCCACAATAGAGTTAGAAAAACGGATTAAAATGTAATAAATAAAAATAGGGCCAAAATGACAAAAATCCAATCAGTAGAATCGAAGATATTCAATTTTAAAGCTTTTAGTAAAAATAGCACCTAACATAAAGCACATACTGTGGATATCTGGTGGTGCCGGACCGGGACAAATTCACAAGTTCAGGCTGGCCAAGATGGCAAGCGGGTTAGCTACAGGGACCCAGTTAGGTCCACTGAACAGAGTACCTTAATCCTGGCTTGTAGAGTGTTGCGAGGATTTGCGCCAAAGATGTGTTGCGCAGCTGAAACCATGTGTTGGTTCCAAGATGTGGCAAGGCTACAGTGAGTGGGCCTGCTGCGTCGTCATCGAAGATCCCATCGACGAGGGCTTGCGATTCGAAGTCTGGAGTTGAGGATGTGTTGCGCAGTTGGGGTGATGAGCTGCGAGGCTGCAATGCGGAGTCCAACATTGTCGCCGCGGCTGAAGCTGACGAGGGTACAAGGGCCTGAGGATGCATCGCACAGCGGTGGTTCCGATGTGGCAATGGGTTGCAATGCGATGGGAATCTTTGCAGCGTTTCCGATCCACGCAGTAGCAGTGATTCATTGATTCTGCTCTGGGCTGCTCAGCAGTCCTTCTTCCTGGCAGAGTATCCACAGGTCCAGAAGTGTACTGAAGAGTTGGTATCTGAGGTCCAGTAATTACACCCGGTTGTGTCTTTGAAGTGGGGGAGAAGCTTCTAGAGGTTTCCCTTTGAAGTCCCCAGGCACCCTGCCTTCCCTGTCCTAGCTCCAGGCTAACTACAGGGAGTATGCAGCCCTATGTGTGGAGGCAAGACACAGCCTATTCAAGTATAATTGGGGCTGTGCCCAGCTCCTCCCTCCCATTCTGCCAGTGATGGCCCATCCAGGCACACCTTAGCTCTCTAGTGTGTGTGGCTGTCTCAGAGGAATACACAAAGCTCAATTGTCAGCTACACCCAGTTTTGTTTTTTACTGCCAGGACATTTGAAACATAATATATGCATGCCCTGTATTTTAAGTACCATGCACCCTGCCCTATGGACATTTACGGCCTATTTTTGGAGTGATTTATAAGTATTAAAAAAAAGGAGTTTTAGACCAGGCAAAAGGTTTATTTTTAAGCCTGGGCGGGTAACTCCGCTCCGCCAGCGGAGTTTACGGAGTTTTGCCTACTCCGCGCTCCATTGCAAATGCAGAGTTTAGGCAAAACGCCGACTCCGTGGTAGAACAGAGTTAGCCGGCCCTTCCACCCTCCCTAATTAATTATAATTTTTTAAAAAGGCACTTACCTGTTGTGGCTGCCTCCTCCTCGTGCAAGACGTACAACGTAGGGGTTTCCAACTAACAAGGACGGCGAGGACGAGGATGAGGAAGGAGAGCGGCCATGGTGAGGAGGAGGCAGCCACAGCAGGTAAGTGCCTTTTTTAAAATTATAATTAATTAGGGAGGGGGGAGGGAGCAGAGCGGAGTTCCACTGAGTTTTTTTCCAACTCTGTGGAACTCCCCATAGAGGCACTACGCCAGCTCCGCCCGGCCCTACCCAATTTATTTTGTCAGATCGAATTGGCTTCTTTAAAACTGCACAACTACTCTTCAGGCCCGGAGACATGCCATGCTTATTATTGTCACTGTAGTGATGGCACAATATGTGCTGCAGTCTCCTAATGTCATTTAACGTTTGTACCATATACTAGGTCTTATGGGTAAGTTAAATATCCCAATCAGGAGTATAGCCAATATTAACAAGTTTGAGGGATCAGAGTCCAGGCCCTGGGACCTGGGTAGCAGTGCCCCAGTGCACATATGCAAAAAGAACAATTGATAGACAGAATGCTGAACAATGTCAAACATTCACCCCAGTACAGAGATCTGGACCTAAATCCATCGTTTTTTGCTCCCCATGCCATTCCAGTTTAAACCCAGCCATATGCAAATCAGTCTTGACTTGGGGTGGGCGGAGTTTGCGGAGTTGCACTATGTGGAATTATGCGGAGTTGCATAAAAACTCAGTGGAATTCCATGGAGTTCTGCATGCTGGTGGAGTAGGCAACCTGATGCCAGCAAATTAATAATGGTTAAGCCAAGTGTTTATTCTCTGCTCGTGTTCTGGTCTAGACACTCTGGAGTGATCTTCCCTAGTCCTCAAATTCTGCAGGGCCCCTCTAAACTCCACCCTTCTGAGTTTCATAAACCCGTAGGGCCCCGCCCCGCCCCTCAACCCATGACAGGTCAGATGTGCCCGTGACTCCTGCAGCCTTGCCCTTGACACAAATCACAAATACAAACACACATACTATTTATTTCCTGTTTCAGGCATTCAGCACTTATTAGCATAGAAACTCTCTTCATTTCATCCAAACTAACGTAGCCTAAGGCATGCCTATAGGATATGACTCAATCGATGTTCTACTTAAGGCCTTGGCGACATCTGCTGTTCATTGGCACTGCTCACCCGTCCCGCGTCACTCAGATGCCATTTCCTTTCCTTTCCTTTCCTTCTCCCACTCTCCTTCATGCCAGTGATGGAGCAAGGTTTCATAAATGAAACTTGCTTGTATTCAATCCTCCTCACAGTATTAATTTATTAAACTTGTATTGTTAATACTAACCTTTGCATTCACTACACAAAAGAAAAAGATGCTTGCCTATGTGTTTTACTAATGAATAACGCTTGTCTGTAATCCAAAAAGGCCGCTATGCGCGGGAAAACTCAATGCGCATGTCGCAACCATATCACATGGTGTGACGTCTTTCTTTGCTTGGTGGGAAACTTCTGCTTCTGCGCAGTGTGCATTAAAATGGCTGCTCGATGTTTTCACATGCTTCTGCTTGCTCTCATGTCATTATTAAATTGTCGTTTCCTAACGCTACTAACGCGGGATAGTATATATATTTAATTGGGAATAGAATAGAAATAGTGGGTATACAGTGAAACATTTTATTTGTGATTCTAATATTTTCTTCTTGCACTTTTATTAGTTCGTAAACTTGGGCCTGGGTTGGTGTTCTGAAACTCGAGAGGCAACTGGTTCTGCGCATGTATCCTGTGTGCCTGCCAAATGAAGTCAACCTGGACGAAGTCCAAGGCCGTAACCTGATGGCCGAAGATGTTGTACTAGCACTTTCCTGTCATACATTGATACAATGTCTATGAAAATTGGTTTACATTTGTCATGAGACGGGTGGGAAATAAAGCGAATGTATTAATTTGAAGGGGTGGGAACGTAAAGACAATAGGCTTTACAATTTAGGCCAAATCAACATGGTGCGAGAATCCACCTCCTGTCCCTGTCCAATCAGAAGTAGTGGTCCCATATTTTAGCAACATTAAGGGGAGGTACATGGGCGTAGAAGGGTATAATAGAATATAGCATTAGTTAATTAGTTAGAAGGAGATGCTGCAGAGAACAGGCGTCCATGCTGCCAGAGAGCTTCTAGAGCTGACTCTCAGAACACACAGAAGAGCCCCAGACTGCCAAGCTGATCGGTTGCTGACTGAATCCCTGTCCAGAAGAGGTCCTGAGGAGGGGCGGCGGAGTCCATTAGAAGGAAGGCACGGGAGAATCGAGAGAAGTCGAGTATCAGAGAGGGGAACGACGCAGGCGTCGTTGTAGAGAGGTCACCGGTCCGGTCCTGATCCTGGAAGAAGTCTTTGCTCTTCATCCTTCCTGGGTCCTATTCTTTCAACTCCTTGGCTAAGGGGTTTGGTTCTCGCACTTAGGTAAATATAATGCAACCTTTAGTTGCGCTGCTGTCTCTATCTTCTCCTCTTCTTTAAACACCGTCATTGATTAGCAATAATCATTTTTATGCTTAATCTTGGGTATTGCGATTAAGTACCATGTGGCTCTGTATTTTACTCTGCTAAATCTTTAGATAAACATTTTAAAACTTCCTGACTCAGTGGTTTATTTCAGGATTTTGTATTATAATGAATGTCACTCATTTTAAATTTCCCAATTAGCAAAGGATTCATTGGTAAGTCATTACTCTTCAATCAGAAGGTAATTGGTAGCAGGGATTTTGATAGAGAGTAACAACTGATAAACCCAGCGTAAGTATTAGCGTAGTGTGAATGTATGGGCCCAAGTGAGTATCTGGTGTATGAATGCTGTTTGCTAATATCGCGCTGGATCACCAGCCAGCCTACGAAGTTCAGCAACGAACGTTACCGGTTGGGTCAGACTCATATCGTGTATCTGTGAAAATGCCTTTTGGTGCAGTCAGTGCTATCCAATTTTCATGACTCCAAAAACCATCAACAGGATAGACAGATGGGGCAGCATGACTCACTCAACCTCCAGTCGCGCAGTGTACCACCCTTTGTTTCACTGTGACAATGCTACGTAGGCAAGGGGAAGAGAAGGGGAAATTCGAGGCAGCATTTCCCTAGCCCGCCACTCAGACCCACCTCCTCCATTAATGAAATGTGGGCTCTGGACTGTGCTTCGCCCTGCCGTCAAGTCCTATGTCAAGCCCTATGTGTAGAGATCAAGGGGGAAGGGTGAAGCCTGGCTCGGTGGAGTCCAATGCTGCCTCCAGACTAGATATGGGCACCGTAAGTAAAGTAACTCTGCTCCTCTGGCTGTTAACAGAGTTTTTTTGCTAAACTTCACATTCCAAGTGGAGCGCGGAGTAGCAAAACTCTGTGAACTCTGCCGGCGGAGCAGAGTTTACCGCCCACACCTGGTCTTAACCCTGCTCCCATGGCAACAGTTCAGCCCAAACTGCCAGGCCAGGTCCACCCTGGAGTGGAAGCAAGCATCCTGGGACCGGTATTGGGGTATCACTCCCCATCAGTCAAACTGGCGTGGCGTGGTGGGCAAAAAAACAATGGATTAAACACAGATCTGTTGACTGGGGGTGAACGTTTGCATTTTTCAGCATTCCGTCCATCATCTGTTCTTTTTGCTTTTGTCACCCTAAGTGGGAAGGGTATGCCTAGATGTGGGTCCGGTGCTCACTACGCCACTGGATTCAAGCTAGCCTAACTGATGAAGGGTGATACCACAAAAACGGTCCTAGGTAGTTTGTTTCTGGTCCAGTGAGGACCTGGCTTGGCAGTTTGGGCTGGACTGTTCCCCTGAGGATCAGGGCCAAGACTGATTTGCACATGGCTGGGTCCAAACTGGGGTGGCGTGGTGGGAAAAAAAACAATGGTTTAATCCCAGATCTGTTGACTGGGGGTGAATGTTTGCATTGTTCAGTATTCCGTCCATCATCTGTTCTTTTTGTTTTTGTCGCACTAAGTCGTAAGGGTATGCCCAGACGTGGGTCCCATGCTCACTGCACCACTGGATTCAAGCTAGCCTGACTGATGAGGGATGATACCCCAAAACCGGTCCTGGTATGCTTGTTTCCAGTCCAGCGAGGTACTCGCTTGGCATTTCGGGCTGCTGTCAGGGTCAAGACTGACTGCCCACTATAGCATACAGCATGGAGCAGTGGGTCATCCCACTTCAGCAATAGCCTTTTTTCACTGTGAGTGACAGCATTCGGCCCTCTCACAAGGAGCACATTCATACACAAAGTAGTTCCCTTAAGTGCCGGGGATTACTAAGACAATGTGTGCGTTTTGTAACCAAAAACACTGTTTTGTTTTTTGTAAAAATATATTTTTTTAGATTAATTAGGGCCCGTCAGCTTCTCTATCAATACATTTTTGTGGAAACCATGGCAAAATAAAACAAGCATTGACAAAACTAAAAGGCTAGAGTTCAAACCAAGACCTCTTAGCTTTGCCAGTGCTTGTTTTGGATTGGCAAGGGCCTGGCAACTCTCCCAGCAATTAAACACAATAAAAAGAGACAAATGAAAACAAGGTTTGACAAAGCTAAAAGACTGGCAGGCAAAACCAGACCTTCTGTCTTTGCCAATTCTTGCTTCAAGTCTGTCTCCAGCTTCACCACAGGGAACCCTGCTTATATTTTAGGGATCCACTCGCACATTCTTTTTCAAGAACTTAGGGCCTGATTACAACTATGGCTGTGCATAGGACTGCTGTACTCGGGGTGGCATGGCGGGAACTGCCTCACTGGCGGTCCGACCACCACATTTCAAATGCATCGGTCTCACCGCCACAAGACCGCCGCAACCACCAGAGATTTGCGATCCCTTGGTGGCAGCGGGGCAGTCTGGCCCAGTAAAATGCTGTTGGTGCCACTGTGGCACCGCCAAGCATATTCCGAGTTTCCTCACCACCACAGTTTTCATGGCCATGAGCCCACCATGAAAACTGTGCCAGTGAGGAAACTAGGTCCCCTGTTTCCTCAGGTCCTGGGGATGCATGCAGGGGGGCACATGTTGTGCCCCCCCCTGTGTGCTTTCACCCCCTGTTAAAGCACGGCATGGTCTTTACCTTTCTAAGGCTCTCCTATGAGCCTTTCAATGGCAGCGCAGTGGGCCAGCCACTGCAGGACTGCCGGACCTGTATTCCACTCAGAATACGGCCGGTGGTCTCGGTACGGGTTTGGGGGTGTGGCAGTGGGATGCTGGCATGGCGGTCTGCTGCTACACCGGCAAACTTCTACTCAGGCCCTTAGCATGCACAATCTGAGTGAACTGGATCCTATGGAAGATGCTCACCCTGATATATGAGTTACTTCACGTCATTTACATATCACAAAATGCAACCTTTCAGTTTGAACTAACTTATGTGGGTTTGTCCTTCCTCTGTAGTTTGAAGCAACTGTAAAGAAATAACAAGTATGGGCAAAGACAATAGGTCTGGTATTGGACACCAACCTTCTGGCAATTCTTTTTTCTTTGTCATGGTTTTTGTAAAATGTTATTGTTTGGGAAACTGCCCGACCCTCATCAAATCTATAAAAAATTGGCTAAAGAAAGCATATAAGAAGGAAGGAAGGCAAAAAGAAAGAAAGAAGGAAAAAGTAAAGAAGGCAAAAATAAAGATGCATAAAACAAAAAAAGGAAAAATTGAAGAAAAAATAATGAAGGCAAAAAAGGAAAAGAAAAAGACAGTAAAAACAGAAAGAAGGAAATAATGAAAAGAAATATGAAAGTAGACAACAAAAAAGAACAAATGAAAGAAAGAATAAATGAAAGAATGAAAGAAGGCAAAAGAAAAAGAAGGACAAAAGAAAGGTAGAACGGAAAGAAGACAGAAAAAGATGGAATGAAGGAAAGAAAAATAAAGAAGGACAGAAAAAGGAAAGAAAAATGAATGAAAGAAAAAACAAATAAAAAGAAAGTGAGAAAGAAGGAAAGAAGTCAACAAAAGAAAGAAAGGAAGAATGGAAAGAATTAAGAGAAAAGGAAGAAGGCAAAACAGAAAGAGAAAAGGAAAGAAAGAAGGGAACAGAAGAAAAGGTAAAAGAAAGAATAAGGGAAAAGGAAAGAAAGAAAGGAAGGAAAGAAAGAAGGAAAGAAAATTGAATGAAAGAAAATTGAATGAAAGAAAGAAGGAAAGAAGTTCACAGTGCAAAATATTGGATACTAAAATCCAAATTTCACCCCACCTATGTTTAAATAAAACTGTTACAAGTCTGCTGCGAATTAAACACAATAAAGTTTGGTTAAAGGGAATTACCTTGTGTGGGGATGTGCTCCTTGTGAAAGAGCAAAATGCAGTGGTTCAAAGGGATGTTAACCAATGGTTTAAGTTGGCTGACCCATCTCCCCATGCTGTAAGCTGTAGTGGGTGAAAGCAAAATAGGAATGACACAACAACAGAACAAATCGGCGAAGAGAGGGTGCTGAAAGCTCCTTTAAGTAAGTATAATATACATATTACTCCAGTAAAATCAGGAGGTGTCGGCTGACGCCAGACATAAAAAGGTTCAAATATGAACCACAACTAAAAATGACTAAATACATTAATTTAGAAAATACCTTGAAAAACTGTCTCTGCAGCTTAACAGACACTGCGTCGCATAGATGAGAGGTACGCACATTGCCAATAGCCTTCTCGCTTGTATTAACTGAGTGGTTCTTGTTAGGGGCGGAAAGAGGGAGGTTCTTATTGAGAGTTTTCAACATTACAGAGCCACTCAAAAACAAATAGAAATCACTAACAAGCTTCATTTTACAGCACTTCCCACATTTTGTATTTGCAAAGATAGTTTTACACATGTACAGTGGGGCACATCTGAGCAGCTGGAAAGATGAAGGGTGATTTGTAATAGACTGTTTAATTAGAACAAGTGTTCCAGACACAGGACTTTAACCACTGCATTTCATGACTCCCACCTTATATCCGAAGCATAATTGCCGAACTCTCAACTCACATTTAATTTGAGATACACTGACAGAGTAGACTAATGTGAAAGGTACTCATTTAGGCTTACGTTTAAAGGTTCACCGGATGACGGGTGAGAACGATGAAGTGTAAATTACTATTCTCAAGATTGCTCGGTTGATGCAGTGTAAAAGAAAACTACTGAGAACACACGCTTTAGTTTATTGGCCTAGAAACTTCATTATACAGTATTCTTAAACTTGAATGGATTATGCATATGTAAGGGGAAACAACACTGGACTTTCATTGCGACTGTTGGGCAATATAAAACGGATGTCCACTATTGTTGTGCTTTCTAGTTTAATTACTATGAAGTGAAGGGTTTGAAACGCTGCACATATCAGTGAGTTCCTCACTCCTCACATGCACTAAAGTGTTTCATACTGACCTTTGGGATTTTGTAATGCTAAGTCACTACACACTCACACAGGAATGCAAATGCACATACAAGCACATAGAAGTACACACAAGCACACATAAACACAATAATACATATAAGTCTCCATGCACACACACATGCACCAATGCATATATGCACAGAGCGAAAGACATATGGACATGCAAAGACATCCACAAACAATATTAATCATACTCAGACACAAATGCACAGATGCACAAATGAATATATATATATGTATATATATATATACATCCGCAAAGTTTACCTCAACGAAGGAGCCCAAACCACGGGTGAGTGTTGCTATTCAAATTTTAATCAGGGCTGCAGCACAAGTTGGTAGGATCACAAGTGACATGTCCATGAGCCAACGCGTTTTGAGCCTCTGCCCTTTGTCACAGGCTGGTTGTACTGGCATTAAAAAGTGAATTGTGCACCTGTGTTCCATTAAGTATCCCGCCTCAGTGGGCGTGGCCGCATACACGGCATCTCGGTACTAGAAGTGCTGTCCGTTTTGCTCAAGTGAGCCGCCTTGCAGTCAGTAAATAAAACACAATAAAACCCATGTGGGTTGCTCCGCATCCTCCTTAACTGGCACATACACATTGTTGCCCTGATTATTCAGCTCCCGTCCTGTACTGATGTCGGCCACTGGCGTCATCCAGGTCTGCTTTGACGCAGCGGGACTCCTTCACGGCTAGGCACAGCCGTTAAAATACATCCGCAAAGTTTACCTCAATGAAGGAGCCCAAACCACGGGTGAGTGTTGCTATTCAAATTTTAATCAGGGCTGCAGCAGAAGTTGGTAGGATCACAAGCGACATGTCCATGAGCCGACGCGTTTCGGGCCTCTGCCCTTTGACACAGGCTGGTTGTACTGGCATTACAAAGCGAATGATGCACCTGTGTTCCATTAAGTATCCCGCCTCAGTGGGCGTGGCCGCATACACGGCATCTCGGTACTTGAAGTGCTATCCGTTTTGCTCAAGTGAGCCGCCTTGCAGTCAGTAAATAAAACACAATAAAACCCATGTGGGTTGCTCGGCATCCTCCTTAACTGGCACATACCCATTGTTGCCCTGATTATTCAGCTCCCGTCCTGTACTGATGTCGGCCACTGGCATCATCCAGGTCTGCTTTGACGCAGCGGGACTCCTTCACGGCTAGGCACAGCCGCTAAAATACATCCGCAAAGTTTACCTCAACGAAGGAGCCCAAACCACGGGTGAGTGTTGCTATTCAAATTTTAATCAGGGCTGCAGCACAAGTTGGTAGGATCACAAGCGACATGTCCATGAGCCGACGCGTTTCGGGCCTCTGCCCTTTGTCACAGGCTGGTTGTACTGGCATTACAAAGCGAATGATGCACCTGTGTTCCATTAAGTATCCCGCCTCAGTGGGCGTGGCCGCATACACAGCATCTCGGTACTTGAAGTGCTATCCGTTTTGCTCAAGTGAGCCGCCTTGCAGTCAGTAAATAAAAAACACAATAAAACCCATGTGGGTTGCTCGGCATCCTCCTTAACTGGCACATACACATTGTTGCCCTGATTATTCAGCTCCCTTCCTGTACTGATGTTGGCCACTGGCGTCAGCCAGGTCTGCTTTGACGCAGCGGGACTCCTTCACGGCTAGGCACAGCCGTTAAAATACATCCGCAAAGTTTACCTCAACGAAGGAGCCAAAACCACAGGTCTGTGTTGCTATTCAAATTTTAATCAGGGCTGCATCACAAGTTGGTAGGATCACAAGCGACATGTCCATGAGCCGATGCGTTTCGGGCCTCTGCCCTTTGTCACAGGCTGGTTGTACTGGCATTACAAAGCGAATGATGCACCTGTGTTCCATTAAGTATCCCGCCTCAGTGGGCGTGGCCGCATACACGGCATCACGGTACTTGAAGTGCTATCCGTTTTGCTCAAGTGAGCCGCCTTGCAGTCAGTAAATAAAACACAATAAAACCCATTTGGGTTGCTCGGCATCCTCCTTAACTGGCACATACACATTGTTGCCCTGATTATTCAGCTCCCGTCCTGTACTGATGTCGCCCACTGGCGTCATCCAGGTCTGCTTTGACGCAGCGGGACTCCTTCACGGCTAGGCACAGCTGTTAAAATACATCCGCAAAGTTTACCTCAACGAAGGAGCCCAAACCACGGGTGAGTGTTGCTATTCAAATTTTAATCAGGGCTGCAGCACAAGTTATTAGGATCACAAGCGACATGTCGATGAGCCGACGCGTTTCGGGCCTCTGCCCTTTGTCACAAGCTGGTTGCACTGGCATTACAAAGCGAATGGTGCACCTGTGTTCCATTAAGTATCCCGCCTCAGTGGGCGTGGCCGCATACACGGCATCTCGGTACTTGAAGTGCTATCCGTTTTGCTCAAGTGAGCCGCCTTGCAGTCAGTAAATAAAACACAATAAAACCCATGTGTGTTGCTCGGCATCCTCCTTAACTGGCACATACACATTGTTGCCCTGATTATTCAGCTCCTGTCCTGTACTGATGTCGGCCGCTGACGTCATCCAGGTCTGCTTTGACGCAGCGGGACTCCTTCACGGCTAGGCACAGCCATTAAAATACATCCGCAAAGTTTACCTCAACGAAGGAGCCCAAACCACGGGTGAGTGTTGCTATTCAAATTTTAATCAGGGCTGCAGCATAAGTTGGTAGGATCACAAGCGACATGTCCATGAGCCGACGCGTTTCGGGCCTCTGCCCTTTGTCACAGGCTGGTTGTACTGGCATTATAAAGCGAATGGTGCTCCTGTGTTCCATTAAGTATCCCGCCTCAGTGGGCGTGGCCGCATACACGGCATCTCGGTACTTGAAGTGCTATCCATTTTGCTCAAGTGAGCCGCCTTGCAATCAGTAAATAAAACACAATAAATGGCACAGCCATTAAAATACATCCGCAAAGTGCCACAAAGTGCTGTGCCTAGCCGTGAAGGAGTCCCGCTGCGTCAAAGCAGACCTGGATAACGCCAGTGGCCGACATCAGTACAGGACGGTAGCTGAATAATCAGGGCAACAATGTGTATGTCCCAGTTAAGGAGGATGCCGAGCAACCCACATGGGTTTTATTGTGTTTTATTTACTGACTGCAAGGCGGCTCACTTGAGCAAAACGGATAGCACTTTAAGTACCGAGATGCCGTGTATGCGGCCACGCCCACTGAGGCGGGATACTTAATGGAACGCAGGTGCACCATTCGCTTTGTAATGCCAGTACAACCAGCCTGTGACAAAGGGCAGAGGCCCGAAACGCGTCGGCTCACGGACATGTCGCTTGTGATCCTACCAACTTGTGCTGCAGCCCTGATTAAAAATTGATTAGCAACACTCACCCGTGGTTTGGGCTCCTTCATTGAGGTAAACTTTGCGGATGTATATATATATATATATATATATATATATATATATATCCACAGCGTAGTTCGGCTAAACCCAAGCCTCTTATCCACGGCGGGCGACACGGCAGGGGAAGCCAACCCCTAATATCCACACAAATCCAATGCCGAAAAGTATAGAAAAACACTGGAGCCGCGGCCACTATTCAAAGACGTGTTTAATGCAACACTAGGTCCCGACGCGTTTTGGAGTTGCGTCACTCCTTTCTCACGGGCAAAAGCTTAGTGCATCATTAGTTTCTTTTAAAGCAGCAAATGCTCGTATTCGTGCCAAACAACATAAAAGACATACTGGTTTTTGTCATTTAGGTCAATAAAGTTATACATGTTGATATACATGGTATTGGCGAAATGCAGATAAATAAATAGATATCCTTGACGATACATGCAAGTGAAATATATAACAAATATACGAAAATCATAACTCAGGATTTCATCAAATAATTGCTGCAAGCACGCACTGACGACAGTGGTAAATCTCTCGAATCAGTCATTTACTGACAATCAACTAGAAGTATTGTCATTGGGGTTATCTTTTTGCCCCACGGCCAATTATGATTATACTGAAACTCGTATTGATCTGTTTAGTTTCATTAGGAAACTGAAATTAAAAAAATGGTTTTCTATGAACAAACCTAAAATACAGAATCAAGTTCAGACCAATCCCTCGGTTCTTACTATTGATGATGTACATATTTTACAAACAGTTCACGAGCTGGCCGATGAGGACAATGTCAACAGTGATCCGTTTTTAAATCTTTTGAATACTGATATTGATTTAGAAATGAGGGGGGAAACCGGTTTTAAGCCTAAATCAGTTTTTATCCCACAGATCAATAATGAAGCAATTAATTGTTTTGAAAAAGGCATGATCAGAGAATTACAGAAATTAGATTCTCACAAAACTAATATGGTACAGAATCTGAAAAAGAGGCATAGAACTGCATTGAAAGAGCTGGAGGCCAATAGTGACATTGTTATTAAAAAATCTGACAAGGGGGGTAATGTCGTGATTTGGCCATTAGACATGTACCTTAATGAAGGCAAAAAACAACTATCAGAGATAGATAGGTATTGTATTTCTTCTAAAGCAGAATATGATACGGCAACAAACATGTTCTAAATAAGCTGGCTGAGTGGAGGGACAGTGGGCTTTTAAATCAAGAGGAATTTTCATTTTTAGTTTGTAAATACCCTAAAATTCCAGCTATGTACCTTCTCCCGAAAATTCATAAAGGCGCCACTAATCCACCAGGTAGACCCATTGTGTCATCAAGAGAGAGTGCACTTGAGAACATATCTAAATATGTGGACCATTTTTTACAGCCATTAGTCCAAGCACTACCATCATTTGTCAAAGATACTGGTGATTTTTTGAGAATTATTGACAAAATCACCTGGGAACAAAACTATTTACTAATGAGTATGGATGTTAGTAGCTTATACACTTGCATTCCTCAAGATCTTGGTATAGAGGCCTGTAGGTTCTTTTTGAAAAATAGATCCCTATCTTTTCTTTTCCATACAGAAATGATCCTAGAAATGATCCAGTTATGCCTGAGTAACAACTTCTTTCTTTTCGATAATAAGATGTACAGACAAACCCAGGGGACGGCGATGGGAACTTGCTTCGCCCCCAGTTTTGCAGGATTGTACCTCGGGTGGTGGGAGAAGCAGGTTGTCAGTAACATCGGACAGTTTGTTGACCACGTCGTCCTCTGGGTGAGATACATCGACGATATCTTTTGCATCTGGAGGGGTACTGAAAACCAGGTGCGTGAGTTTGTTGATGTCCTCAATAAAAACAGTTTAAACTTGCACTTTACCAGTGAAACTAACAGCAAGAATATACAATTCTTAGATCTAAATTTAGAGATCAAGGACAGTAAGATTACCACTAGCTTATTCAGAAAAACCACCGCTGGCAACAGTTTGCTTCATGCCAACAGCTGTCACCCTAAAAAACTCATCCAGAGTATTCCTTTTGGCGAATTGTTGAGGGCTAAAAGGAATTGTAGTACCAAGACGGGTATCACATGGAAAAAGAGACCATGATCCAGAGATTTCTGGCATGTGGGTATAGTCTAAAGACTATAAAGCAAGCAGTTGTTAAAGTTGATAAACTTAAAAGGGAAGAATTACTGACTCCGAAAGATAAAGTTAGTATGTCAGATAAAGAACCCATTAGGTTTATCACCAAATACAACAATCAATCATGGGAGCTCAAGAGAAGCCTCATAAAAATGTGGGAGGTCCTTAAAACCGATGATGATCTAAGGGAATATGTTGGAGAATACCCCTCTCTTACTTTTAGAAAACCTAGATCACTACGTGATACACTGAGTAGAAATCTAGTTAATCAAGCTAAAAAATGCATGGATATCAGAGGGTTTTTTACTTGTAACCAGTGCAAGGCGTGTAAATTTAGTACTAGCTGTAAATCTGTGAAATTGAGTAAAGATAAACCCCCATATTACATTAACAAATATCTGAATTGTAACACCGAATTTGTGGTGTATGTGTTAAAATGCCCATGTGATAGATATTACATAGGGAGTACAATCCACAAAGGGAAAAAGAGGGTACTTGAGCACCTACGGGCAATCAAGAAAAATGACAAACAATATCCTGTCGCCCGCCATTTCAACGTAAGTCATAATCAAAATGCCAACCTCCTTAGATTCTGCATCTTAGATTGTGTACCGCCTAGAACAAGAGGAGGCAATAGAATTGTTGAATTAAGAAGGTTGGAATCAAAAATGATTGTTAAATATAACACTTTAGTTCCCGCAGGTTTGAACCTTGATGAAGAAATGGCCGTTCATCTTTAACATGTCCTTACTGTATAGATTGTTTCATGCTCTCCGTCGATGTCTTTTAAAGTTTTTTGTTTAGTTATAATTTTTCTTTTGTGCACATTTTTCACATAAATTTAAAAAATCGTCATTTTTGTCTGGTTTTTTGCAGGTGGCGAACGGAAATGCAGAAGAGCTTTAATATCTGATACTGAAGTGGTCAAAGAGTGGTTATTTGTCTCTTTGTGAATTGAATCATGTTTGGGATTTTATGCTCACTTGAGCAAGACTTGAATAGCATGTGTTCTCTTTGTGATTGGTTGCCCACTGGGGCTGTATTTCTGATTACATTGATGTTTATTTAACTTTATGTAGTTTGACAGCTTGGAGCTAAGTTATCAATATTTCAGCCAAGTTTGGTCAAATGAATGACATTGCTTAAATTTATTGCAGTGTTTCACGCTACCATGCGGACGCAATATTGCGTAGATGCAGTAGAAACTGACCTCAGTATTAGATTGTATCAACACTGCTCAATTTAAGGCAGTATACCACAGGGTATTATACAGTTGTGTCAGTGCATGCTTGCAGCAATTATTTGATGAAATCCTGAGTTATGATTTTCGTATATTTGTTATATATTTCACTTGCATGTATCGTCAAGGATATCTATTTATTTATCTGCATTTCGCCAATACCATGTATATCAACATGTATAACTTTATTGACCTAAATGACAAAAACCAGTATGTCTTTTATGTTGTTTGGCACGAATACGAGCACTTGCTGCTTTAAAAGAAACTAATGATGCACTAAGCTTTTGCCCGTGAGAAAGGAGTGACGCAACTCCGAAACGCGTCGGGACCTAGTGTTGCATTAAACACGTCTTTGAATAGTGGCCGCGGCTCCAGTGTTTTTCTATACTTTTCGGCATTGGATTTGTGTGGATATATATATATATATATATATATATATATATATATATATATATCCTCCAACACTTCCAGCTTGGACAGTCACCCAGCCAGACTACGACGACGCCGTTTCAGCAAAAGTAAGCTTTATTTTAGGCAAGTATCAGGGCTGTAACGCGTTTCGGCAGGATCCCCTGCCTTGTTCACACAACAAGCTATTTCACAACAATGGTTAATAAAGTTAATTCAAAATGTGATAGGTCACATGACAAGATGGACATAGACAACATACTGTCACAATCTATAAAATAAACACATTGGATTTCTCTGTTACACTGTTTGTTGTTGATTTTTGTTAAACATAATTTCTGCATCAATGATAAATTCACACCAATCATTTACCATTGTAATCATGTAATTTAGTTTCATCATTTTTTTATGTTTTCTATATTACGAAGAATTTTTTTGCATTTTCGTTTTTTTAAAATACCTCTGTGTAACCGAGTGAAAAAAAGTGTTTTAAAATTTAAAAAGTGTCTGTCCACACGTGTCTCACAGAGTCTCATATGTGCAAATCTATATTTCTAAGTTTCCAAACCTTAATTGTATCTTAATTAGCAATGTTTAAGTTTGCAAAAGAAACAGGCTGTACAAGCCGACTTCTTGCCTCATCACATCGGATTTAGTCAAATTTTTAATCACACTGACATTTTTCACGAGTAATCTTCTTCGTGTTGGATTACAGCACCTATATTCACTTCTGCTGCATCTATCTGACTGGGCCACGTTTTGAATAAACAATGCCATGCCTCCTCTCCACAGCGTGGAGGAATTAATTAGTACTCAGGAGCAGTGTTAATGCAAAAAGAAGTACTCATCTTCATTTGATGATAAAATGTTATCAGGCCTTTATATTTACTTTTAAAGTGCAAATGCTTTTGTGCAAGATTAAAGTGCAAATGCTTTTGTTGAAACCACAACTAAATTCCATAGAGATGCAGGGACCACCCTACTCTAGCATAATGCTTTTATTAATAATTGATGGTCTTGAGCATGAATTGCTTTGCTTGTATATCCATGCATCTTTCGCAATCTAGAGTGCAAAATTGCAAATTTATAGTGCAAAATCGCAAATTTGGTGTGCAAATAGCAAATTAAAGTGCAAGTGCTTTTATGATGACATATGATCTAACATGTCTATACTTTCGTGCAAATTCGCAAAGTTAAAATATAATATAAAATCGGCCTTAACGGTACTTCTAAAATTTGATAAAATGCAAGTGCTTTTATCCACTTCTATAACACCAAACTTTTCCTAATATGATATTGTCTATTTTAAGCATTGGCATCATTGCATGGATTTTCATATAATGCCCATTATTTCATCATGACTACTTGATGTTTGGCTGGCGGCAGTACAAACTACTTCATAAAGGATGAATTCTCTTTCGAGAAAATTTCTGCAAACATTGCCTACTTGTGAGGGGCTTTTTGGTTACCTATATACAAATTCACATGTTCAGAAACTCTTTCACCTATGTGATAAAATAATAAAAAGACATTAAAACAACACAGTCATGGTTTCGGCAACTTGGATATAAGTCATGTAAACAAATTTCATTCAAGTCATAATTCCGCATCAAAGGATATACCATCATTTTCTATATCTCATTCTAAATGAACATGTAGGTCCTATATATATATATACAAAATGGTCAGCCCCGGGGTATAGGAGGGTCTCCCGGGCCTGAAACGTTTGGAGAGGGAGGCCGCACAACCCTGCTTCCCTTTTAAAAAAATGAACGGCCCCGGGGGACAGGGTCCCTGGGGCCTGTTAAGGATCGGGGAGGGGGATGCGTGGTTCCCCCTCCCCTTCTTTATAATATTTAGTGCCATGGAATGAGGTCCCCAGGGCCTATTAGGGCTCGGGGAGGGGGGCCATGCGTTTCTAAAAAACACAAAGAAATTTACTGAAAAAACCAAAGGTTAAAGTAACGTTATAGTTAGGTGAATATATCAGTAGCAACATGAACGTTTTAAACAAAAACACAGAAATTCACCAGTTATAGCTAGCAGAGCTAACTATAACTTGCACCCCCATGCACTGCTTATGACCTCACATATTACATCACTCATGACATGTTCTCTGACATCACTGATGACATCATCAAAGATTCTTTTATACACATTACTGTATAAACTAGAAAGGCATTAGATGCCTGACAGTAAGTACAAAATAGCTCAAAATAATATGAAGCATCATTAATGCCATGACAGATACAATTCTCTTTGTGGCAAGCATGTGTTATGTGTAACATTGGCCCTATACCATACTGTTAGAAATGGGGTTTCTGGTTGGCTAGGGTATGCACCTAAGCCAGGTAGAACCCACCACTCTAGTGGGGCAAGGGAGTTACACACTGACGATAACCCCTGCTCACCCCCTTGGTAGCTTGGCAGCTTGGCAGAGCAGTCAGGCTTATCCCAGAGGCAATGTGTAAAGCATTTGTGCAACACACTCATACAACAGTGACACCCTAGGCACACCTCAAAAGAGACTCCACACAAGGTTATATAAAAATATTCATTGTATTATCCATAAAAACACATTAGGTCACAATCACATATATTACTGTGCCGATAGGCACGTCTCATGACTTCACAGGGATTGTCAGGTACTGTCCGGGACTATGTCGGGAACGCAGTCAGGGACTTGAGCAAGGACTGGGGACTGGGTAGAAAATGTACAGTGCACAGAAAGAGTACTACAGCGCTGCCTAGGATCACACAAGGAGTCAGAGGAGAAAAAGGGATCCAAAGGGGAAGCCTGTACAAGATGGCTAAGACTCAGAAAGGAAGGGCACTCACAAGGCAATTTAGCATTCAGACTAACTACACCCAGGACGGACGTGCAAGACATATATATAATACAACATTAACAATAAAGGGAATGTGGGGTAAAGCACTCAGGAGCTCCACACGGTAAGACTGAAGCTCAGTAAGTTCCTCACCCACAATTGCTGTTACAGATACTGACTGAAAATACCCACATATAGAATATGTGTGCAAAGGCAGGGTCTGTGGAGCTTATACCTATGGTGATGTTATAACTGTAACTCAAAGACAATACTCACAGTGAACAAGAAACACCACCTAGGTAGTCAGCTGTGCCCACGGATCCTGGCGATCAAACAGGAACACGCAAGGCAGTAACAGCAAAGGGGTAGAACTAAACACAAGCACAATAGACAAGGAGCTAGCAAGGAGGAGTGCTTAACAGGAAAGGAAGGAAATCACAGGGCACACTTGGCAGAAAGCAGGTAACAAACAAAGAAGGTAACAGAAGCAAGACAGCAGAATAGAAAGACAGCAAACTAGAACTGGAACCAAGGAAATGGGAAGAAAGGCAGGGACTGGAAAAGGATATACAGAAGGGGAGGCTACAAGGGTATACTAGAATAGTGCAGGTTCAGTAATCAAAAAAACAAAGTAGCATAGAAGGCAGTGCTGGGGCAGGAACAATAATTGAGCTAAGGCTCAGGAGTCAAGGTAGCACTGCAGGCCCTGCTGGTACAAGAACAGGGAATTACTAAAGCTTCAGGAGTCAAGGTACCACTGCAGACAGTGCTAGTTCAGGAACAGAGAATTACTAAAGCTTCAGGAGTCAAGGTAGCACTGCAGGCAGTACTGGTTCAAGGAAACAGGAAATAGCTACAGCTCAGGAAACAAGGAGTCAAGAGAGCACTGCAAGCAGTGCAAATCAGGAACAATAATTAGCTGCAGCCCAGGAACAGGAACAAAGAATAACTGTAGCTCAGGAACTCAGGAAACAAGGTAGCACTGCAGGCAGTGCTAATTCAGGTACAAGGAATAGCTATAGCTCAGGAATCAAGGAACAAGGATTAACTATAGCTCAGGAATCAAGGAATATCTAAATCTCAGAAAACAAGGATCGGTCTCACCGGAAAACAGCTACAATGACCAACACTGGGCTGAAGGGAGCTGGGACTTAAAAGAGCTCACAGTATACATGCGCATCAGGTGTGAGCAGGCTAGCAGCAGCCAGCCACAGGTGAGCTGAATTCCTCCACCCATCCTTGGCCTGCAGGGGTGGAGTCAAAGCAGTGAGCAGGGGATTATAGGTAATGGAGTTTCCAGCATGAGCAGACTGGCTTCCACAAAACCCGGCATGGATTGGGAATGGATGTCAATTCCTAAATGAAGTCAGGATATGCATACAGGGGAGTGTCTGGAAGCATATTAGAATACTGGAAAGCCCCACAATTCGGCCCCCTGGTGGTGGAAACGAGAGCACAGGGAGTGAATCGTGACAGGGATTACATAAATCACTTGGGCAATCGGACCACGGTCATAAACATCACAGCTAGGGCAACCAGTAACTACTGGTAGGATCACATTGAGCATAACACATTATGCATAAACATCATCAGCAGTGCACTATAGTAAATACCTGTAGAGTGCACACATTAGAAAATCACCACTACGGTACATATCCCTGCAATAGGCAACATTACATCAGGGCACAAAACCTATGAATTGCCAGATGTCCACAAACCATCAGCTGCGCACATGAAGCAGGTGGTGCGTACAATTACCATCCCCGAAGGGCCTAGGATGCAGCTTCTCCACACTCCTATTACCCGTTATCTGGTAATATTTCTCCACAGCGTGGAGCACAGAAGCCTCCGGGCCTCTCTTATGGGAAATGCGGTAATTACCACTCCTGACCGCGACCTCCAATATTACTCCTCTTTGCAGATGAGGAGAGTGGGGCTCCGTCGAGGTTTACCCTGAGCCGTCCAAGGAAATGCTCCCCCCCAACAGCAGGTAAGCGTGCAGCTGCCTGCAACCATGCGGTGCAGCTGCGATAATGTAAGGAATGCATCGGATTCCTGCGGGGAATCAGAGACCTCTGGCAATGTTCCACTCCGTCCCCAACGATCCAGCAACAATGCCCCAGTAAGTCCAAACCAAGTAGAAAGGCACCCACACTGGCCACACATGGCGGGAGCCCTCCACTGCCAATGTCTGGCTCCCGCAACCTCACGGTGAAATGGAGCTGGCCGCGCTACCTGGCGGTACAGCTGGTTGCTGTGGGGTTACTCAACGTGGACTTGCCTGAGGCCCTTGGGGGCATCCCTGTCGGCAAAATCACCAGACCTCAAAAGATGCTGTGGGCCCCACCCCCAGGCTCTGCGACACAGTCTGAGTCAGGAGAGCATCCTTACTGCTCTCGGTGATTGGCTGTGTCTCCTGCTGGGCGGGGTTGCGGCTTCCATACTCGCACGCCGCTGGCTTCTGCTGGTTGCTAGGTGACGCCTGGCTCTCCTGCTGTGTTTGATCCCTCATGAGCGGCTGCGCTTGGTGCCTTCTTTTCGGTCAGGTGGAGGCTCAGCCCAGAACTCGACCCCAGTGCATACCACCCCGGGGAGCACACAGTAGCCTTCCCAGAGGTGAGAACACATGGAGCTCCCAGCCAACACGCAGTCTCCGATTCTAGCACGGCATCCAAAACATGAGGTACCCGACAGGAACCTCCCATGAAGCAAAAAGTGCAGAAGAGTCCCCAACCGATCAGGCGCTCTCCACGCTATTCTCTTTAAAGGGCTAGGGGCATAATGGCACTCCTGGGAGAGTACTGGGGCCCCCAGCAAGGTGCAGGCAGGCAGGCCAGCCCAAGGGTCCTAGACTCCTGGGTGCAAAGTGGCCATCCTGATTCCAGTCAACAGGCAGCAGATCAGCCCCCCCAGAATAATCAAGTCCCAAGGCGGTTCCTCCTGACAGTCCAGCAGCCTTCTGGTTACAAGTCCACACAGTGTCTTCTCAACCTTCATGGGGTCACAGCCCCTATACTTATAGACCCAATGTCTTTGTTCAGGGGGGCACTTCAAACACTATTGAAGTGCACAACACCACCATTCACATTGTAAGCCCCGGCCCCAGACAGACCCCGGGGGGGTGGAGCCAGCATTGTGGAAAGCAGGCACAGCCCTATTCAGGTGCAGGTGCTACTCCTCCCACCACTCCAAATGCAGACCAGGCCTATTCAGGTGCAATGGAAAACCCCTCCCGCTACTCTGAATTCAGCCAAGGTCTATTCAGCCTAGCGCTGAGTCACCCAGGAAAGGCAGGATACACCTCAACCCCCCTAGGGGTTGAAATTCCTTGGCCTTTTGCATGCTTGAGCTACTACCTGATTAGGATAGTGCCTCTCATGCAGTTTATTCCTGAGTCTGTCTGCCTTTAGTTTAAAATCCCTGATATCTAAGCAGTTTCTGTGGAGGCGCAGAACCTGTCCTAAGGGCAGATTCTCTCTTAAGGATCTGGGATTGGAGCTTTTGAATGACAAAAGATTGTTTCTATCAGTAGGTTTATGGTACACCTAGGTCACTAATTTCCCGTCACTGGCCTTAATCTTCAGGTCCAGGAAGGGCAGTGACACATTAGTGAGGGTTGAGGTAAAATGTAAAAGTGGATGTCTACTGTTCAGCTAGTCCAGGAAGACCTGTGCTGATTGTAGGCCACCATGCCAAATCAAGAGGACATCATCAATGAAGCGACTCCACACTCTAATCTGTATGCTCCAAGGGTTATTGGAGAATGAATAAACTCTCTCTCTCAAAATCTGAGATGTACAGACAGTCCAGACTTGGTACGAATGTACTATGCATGGAAGTCCCATGGGACTGAAGGTAGATCGTGTTGTTAAATAGGGGTGGGCAGTGAACTCCGTTCTGCCAGCAGATTGTGCAGAGTTTTTCCAACTCCACTTGACTTTGGCAAAAAAACTCCAATTCCGTCACATGGCGGAGTTTGCCCCGCCACCCATACTAAAACATATTCACCAAGGGCGCCTTGAGCTGCACGTGAACTCTTAGTCCTGCTACAGCGCCACTTTAATCCTGCCCCCTTCATCTGTCTCCTGACAAACGCGCTTCCAGCCTGTGGTCTCCTGAAGTGCGCGGGGGCAATAGGCAATTGCAAGACAAACTCTGATCAGGACTGTGGTGCTCCCTGACCCCCCGGCAGTTAATTGAGGTGGAGTGATTGGGACCGAATGCCGATGAGGTGTTGTGGGTGGTGGCACCGCACCAAGTGATACAGGCCCTAACAATGGGTGGTGGGCATCTGCTGGTGATGGGAGTTGAGTGGTAGACCTGTGGAGGTGAGTGAGGCCAGAGCACTTCGACCTACTCCAGTGGTGGACCCTTGGACTGCTACCTGGCCAGAATCATTTGGGGGACCAAGATTGCCTTTACTACCAGAAGGGAAAGCTGCCGGCTGCCTCCTGATATACCTTAGGAAGTCGTCTTGCCTTTCATGTCAAGGGTATTGTGGTAGTTCAGTGAAAGCACACAAAAATATCTTGTTGTGACCCAGGAATTACTAATAATGAGACTCTTACATGTGAGTGCCAGTGTTAGTTGGAATACGAGTGCTACGGCCAGTGAACCGTGAACCTTGACTCCCAATGTGAGCCGCACATCAATGCTGCTCGTGTACCGAGCGTCTTCACCTCGCTGCCTAGAGCAGCATACCCCTGCCGCTCACCGATTGGGAGCTTTATGATTTTGAACCATTCCGGTTCATGGGCCGTAGTTCCCCATGCCACTGAACACATTCAGCATAAACCATCCATCTTACAGCAGCCGCACCAAACCAACTGACCAACCAGGTATTATCCAGCTTTTTTCGTGTCTCCACATTATCGAGCTGATTGCGTTGTTATATGACCATCGCGGACACCATGAAGGCCATTCACTAGCAAACCCTCCACTGACCTCTTCTTCACAGGCATTCTTCTTCCCTCAGGCATATTTTAAGCCCTGATGATGGTCCCCATATTCTAATGAGGGACCGAAACGTTGTCGAGCAAAAAGTACCATAACTATTCTAAATGTGATTAATTGAAGACATTAATAGCATGGGTACTACAAAATGTGGTGCTAATTCAATATTCATATAGCCACACTGTAAATGTCTGAGCTTTTGTTTATATAAAATTGTTCAGTTTTTCCTGTTTTCTTTCCAAGCCGCTAATGGCTTTGTGTGTTGTTTTGAATATTTATTAAAATTACATAATATATGATCCGCTATAGAAATAATTTGCTTTCTATATGTACTAGTAAAAGGTTTTTCTGGAAGGGACCTCGTGTTCCTTTATAAATAACTTTAGGAAAGTTTGACATTTTCCTACTCATAGCCATTTGGTGTCTGCTGCCTGTCTCTGATCACTGGTTGGGTTGGGTGACAGTTCACTTTATATATTCCTTCTAGACAGCCAAACACAAAGGAAGGCTGGGTGTGACTTCATGCATCTTCATGGGAGAAAGAGAAGGAATAGCTGGGTACAGCCTCAGACTTATACCTGAATAAGCTGTGCTTTGTCAACACACCAAGGGCTGCATACTCCCCTGTAGTGCGTCTGGAGCCAGGGCAGGAAGAAAAAACCTCTGTGAACTTCAAAGTTCCTTCTTTGGAGTCACCTCTACTGCAAAGGCACCTCTGACCCTACCACCTCAGTACACTTCTGGACCTGAAACCAACTTGCCAAGAAGAAGAATTACTGTGCTAAGCACTGCTACTTTGCTGGACTGCTGCTCTGGAAGACTGCTGCCTTGCTGTGTTCTCTGGTGCCTGCTACTCTCTCTAATTGTACTTTCATCCCTTGACCTGAAGTGACTCAAAGCTGACTAGCCTCCTGTTCTTTAAAGACTCAGGGACATCAAAGTCTTTTACCCTACTCCTGTGCCTGGTTCATTTGATGTAATGAGCGCAATGCATTGAGCGCGCTAGTGTAGGCGGGAGAGAGACTGTATCTATGTTGTGCGCTCCGATACCTGCTGCACAGCGTAAGAGATGCCGGAAGAGAAGTCGGACTACTGTTCCCATGATGCTGTGCGTGGTGACGCACAGAGTAATCAGGAACCGCCCATAAAGGAAGTTGCGGTGCTCGCTGCGGCGTCGGAAATTCGGATGTCCGCACCGAGGCTTTGGCTTGCTGTGTGTCTGAGGAGGTCTGGTAAGGGTGCTCTGTACCGTATATCGTTGATTCTTGTTCCTTGGTGTGTCGGGTGAGGTATTCCTTCCTGTCCTCCGTTGGAGAGCTTCTTCGCTCATGCGGAGGAAGGTTTTCTGATCTTCCTCACCCGCACGGCCATACCTTTTACTGCTGGCATTTCATGCGGCGGGAACAAATTCCCTATTAAGCAGGGAACATTAACACTTGTTCCTCGCCGTTGGCGAACCAATTCCCGTGGTTCATGCGGCAGAAACAAAACAACTCGTTTGCTCCAATGGAAAAGTAAACCATTTTGTTGTTTCACGTTTATTGAATTTTGAGTTGATGGTGAATTAACCTTCAAGAGAATTGTCGCTGAGTGGTCTGTGTTATTCATGGATAAAGCGATATCTTCAGATTCTGGATAGAGATTTATATTGTGCTATGTGTTTCTGGCTCTACTTAACAGGGGTGTTCTGGAGTGATATGGGACTGCACTCGACCCCAGTGACGTCTTGTGGAGTCTAGAAAGGGTAGGTTATTGAATGGAGCTATTCATTGGTCTTAATGAGGATAAGCATTCCCTAAAGTATATAAAATATACATGGTATGTCACATGTTCGGTGAAAGGTCTTTTCTATGTTCCTACACAGCAGCCATGATGAAGTGATTGATGTTATTACACCAAAGCCACCGCATATATAGAATACCTCAAGCTGCTGGTGTATTTCTTTTTGTTACAGGTATATGTGGTTGCCTTACCCGATTTGTTGATCTTATGGTGTACATATTATATGTGATCTGGAGTAGACGTTTTTATGATTGTTGTTGTCATTGCAGGTCTCCCTCCCCACTGTTCCCATCCTTTCCTTCCCTCACTTGATCCTCCCACTGACATGTGCCATTAAGGCTATTTTGGCTTGGGAATATCAAGGGGTGGACCATTCTGAGCAACAAACCGACCCTGAGGATTTCCCGATCTGACAGAATTTCCGACCCACGAATTATTATCCTCCCGGTCGGGTTGTGCAGGAATGGCCACTCTTGAAGACGTTCTGGCAGTTCTGGCTGTTGTCCAGGCAGAATTGGCGGCGTCCCGTCATGAAACCGCAGAATTAAAAGCATGAGTAGAACGCATACAAAGAAATCCTTTTGATATAGGCAATCAGTGTGCGATGCCTTCAAGCTCAGTAGTAGTGGAAATGCCTGTTACCATACCGTTAGCTACTCCAGAGAGGTACCATGGGGAGTCAGGCAAGGTACAGGTGTTTTTGACACAGGTTATGCTGCACTTTTCCTGCAAACAAAAGTCCTTCCCCACCAACCAGGCTAGAGTAGCCTTTCTCATCTCTTACTTAGCGGGGGATGCGGCACAGTGGGCTGTGCCTTTAGTAAGTAGAGATGATCCACTTCTATATGATTGGGAGGCTTTTAGAACCGAGTTTGTAAAAGTATTTGATAGACGCGCAGAGTCCTTTACCGCTGATAGGGAACTGCTAGAGTTAAGGCAGGGGAATAAGGATCTGCTAGTGTATCTTAATGCATTTAGGAGACTAGTTGCAGAGACTAAGTGGCCAGAGGCTAAACAAGCTGCGCTCTTCCATCAAGGGTTACGTGATGATCTCAAAGATGTGTTCGCTCAAATCGACCCTCAGCCTACCTCATGTGAGGATTTAGATAGCCTGGTGTTTCGGCTGGATCACAGACTCAGTGAGCGCAAGGGGGATCATAAAAGGAAAGAGAGACCTATGCCTCATTTCGAACGTCATAGATCCACAGAACCACATAACGTATCGATGCAAGAACCCATGGAAATTGGAACTGTGCGAGCAACATTATCTCCGGCAGAAAAAGGCGTCCGCCGTAAACAAGGCCTTTGTTTATATTGTTACAAGAAAGGCCATTTTGTCAAGGAATGCCCTGTGAAACCGAAGACCAACCGATTCCGTAGCGGTAGAATGGCGACTGCCGCAATGGACAAACCATCGGAAAACTAACTGGCTCAAAGAAAGAAGAAGGGGTTTCTTGGAGTCAGACGTACCTCCCTTCATTACATAACGACGACTCAACTTCACAGGGACATTTGTTTATTGATCTATTGTTACTCATACAATCAGAGTGGGTACAAGCATCAGCCATGATTGATTCTGGAGCCACAGGTATGTTCATGGATTTAGGAGAGGCAAAACGCAGAGGCATATGCTTAGTGCCCAAATGAAAGCCGGAAGAGGTCTATGCCGTGGATGGAAGAAAGCTCGACACAGGACCCATAGGGTACTTCTCAGATGATATGGAGGTCCAGTATGGAGCCTCCCGCAGGGAGCATATAGCATTTAACATCATACAAGCTCCTCAATACAGGATTATTCTCGGATTGCCCTGGTTGCAAAAGCACAATCCTGAAATCAATTGGGTGACACGGACTGTGCTAATGAACTCACCCTATTGTCATGAACATTGCCTAAGGATACCAGAAGGACCTGCTACAGCCTCAGCCTTTGGCCTGTGTATAGCTACAGCAGCTGAGAAGGATACAAAACTACCTGTCTTATACCAAGAATATGTCGAGGTGTTTAATGATGTTCAAGCAGAAGAGCTACCACCTCATAGACAGTATGACTGTCAAATCGATCTCATACCTGGGGCTGTAGTGCCTAGTGGGAGAATATATGCCTTGACTGAGCCCGAAAACCTTCACCTCAGAGCCTACCTAGACAAACACTTGGAGTTAGGTTTTATCCGTCCATCTAAGTCTCCGGCAGCCTTCCCACTATTTTTCATACCAAAGGCCAATGGCGAGCTGCGCGCTTGCATCGATTATAGGGCATTGAACACCATTACGGTTAAGAACCGTTATCCCTTACCACTGATTCCGGTGTTACTGGAACAGGTTAAGAAAGCGAAGATATACACTAAATTGGACCTCAAGGGCGCCTATCACCTGGTTCGCATGAGGAGCGGAGATGAGTGGAAAATGGCGTTTAAAACCCGTTATGGATTATTTGAATATCTGGTGATGCCTTTCGGGTTGTGCAACGCCCCTGCGGCGTTCCAATATTTCCTGAACGACGTTCTGCGTGAGATCTTGGACCACTATGTTGTGGTGTACATAGATGATATCCTCATCTATTCTGAAAATGAGAACAACCACATACAACATGTTAAATCTTTGTTACAAACCCTGCAAAAGCACCACCTGTTCTGCAAATTAAGCAAGTGCGAGTTCCACGTTAGCACTGTGGAGTTCCTCGGAGTCATGCTCACTCCATCAGGACAAGAAATGGCCGAAAGGAAAATAACTGCTGTGAAGGATTGGCCTCCTCCCCAAAACGTTAGAGATGTCCAGTGCTTTATTGGTTTTGCGAATTTCTATCGCAGGTTCATAAACCAGTTCTCCAAATTGGTTGCACCTATAACCAAGCTGCTGAGAAAATCACAGGCATTCAAGTGGAACAAAGAAGCCCACGACGCTTTCCTCGCCTTGAAAACTGCCTTCATAACTGCCCCAATCTTAACACACCCTGATCCAGAGAAACCCTACATTGTTGAGGCAGATGCCTCTGACGTTGCATTAGGAGCAGTTTTGTCTCAAAGACACTCTTCCACGGGACAACTTCATCCTGTGGCATACATGTCGAGAAAGCTAAAAGACGCCGAAAGGAACTACAATATATCAGAAAAAGAACTCTTGGCCATCAAGGATGCCTTCCTGGAGTGGAGACACTTTCTGTTGGGAGCCAACCACGTTGTTACGGTATATACCGACCACAGAAATTTGCAGTTCATGACAGCTGCTAGACACCTTACCCCTCACCAACTACGATGCATGTTATTCTTTTCAGAATATCATTTTATTATTACCTACAGACCAGGCAGTGAAAACAAAAAAGCGGATGCCCTCACTAGACAGTCGTCTACTAAGGAACTGGAAGTTAGTCAGGAGCGTTCCATCATTGATCCCACGAAGGTACTATGTGCTATGCAACCTGATACCTTCCTTAAAGAAGTACTCAAAGGAGTCAACACCTTCTATTGGAGAACATGGTTGAAGAGACATACAGAATGGCAAGTAAAGAATGGATTCCCAATGAACAGAAACCGTCTATTGGTACCTACCGAAAAATTGAGGAAAAAGGTATTCCATTGGTGTCATGAATTACCAAGCGCAGGACATCATGGGGTAGGAAAGACCATAGATCGCATCAACAGACAGTTCTGGTGGCCGTCCCTCCAGGTGGACATTAAAAACTGGATAAAGACTTGTGAGACCTGTGCAAAAATGAAAACTGATCACCTATGGCCACAAGGTTTATTGCAACCCCTTCCTACTCCAGGCAGTCCTTGGGAAAGCATATCCTTAGACTTCATTGTTGGTCTTCCACAGGATAAAGGATGTACCGTGATTCTTGTAGTCGTCGACTACTTGACAAGGATGGGACACTTTATAGCCTGCAAACAGGTTCCTTCTGCGGGCCAATTAGCTCGTTTACTCATGATGCATATTGTTCGCTTGCATGGATTACCAAGGACCATTGTGTCAGACCGGGGTTCCCAGTTCACAGCCCAATTCTGGAGAGTATGGTGTTCCTCCCTGCACATATCCACGGCCCTGTCTACGAGTGTTCACCCCCAAACGGATGGACAGACGGAACCTCTTAATCAGACTCTGAAGCAGTATCTGCGCTGCTATGTTGACAATAGCACTGAAGAGTGGGTAGACTATCTCTGGCTAGCTGAAATAGCCTACAACAACGCCACACACAGTTCCACACATGCATCTCCATTCTACAGCACATATGGACATCATCCTAGGTTTCTTCCTTTTATCCATCCTACGGAGACCACCAAGTTGCCAGAAGTATCAAAAAGAGTGGCCCATATCCGAGAAACACTGGTAAATACACAGAAACATTTGAAAGAAGCAAAAGTAAAGTACAAAACTGCTGCTGATAAACGTAGAAGGCCAGGGCCTTTGTACAAAAAGGGAGACACCGTCTGGTTATCCACCAAGAACATACGTTTCAAGAAACACAGTGTGTTCAACCCCAGATATATCGGACCATACAAAATCAGTAAATGTATCAGCCCAGTGACAATGAAACTGGACTTACCTACACATCTACGGATTCATCCAGTTTTTCATGTTTCCCTGTTGAAGCCCTCCTACACCCCAGTGAGAAAACTACCCCTACCTGTACTGGTCAACGATGACACAGAGTATGAGGTGCGGGGAATCGTGGACGCAAAACTATGTGGAAGCAAGCTGTGGTACCTAGTAGCTTGGAAAGGATTCGGACCTGAGGAGAACTCTTGGGAACCGGCATCTGGTGTGCACGCTCCTAGACTAGTGTCTTCTTTTCACAGAAGGTACCCACAGAAACCAGGCCCCCTAGCGTGCTCTCGTTAGGGAGGGGATGTACTGTAATGAGCGCATTGTATCAAGCACGCTAGTGTAGGCGAGAGAGACTGTATCTATGTTGTGCGCTCCGATACCTGCTGCACAGAGTAAGAGATGCCGGAGGAGAACTCGGACTACTGTTCCCGTGATGCTGTGCATGGTGACGCACAGAGTAGTCAGGAACCGCCCATAAAGGAAGTAGCGGTGCTCGCTGCGGCGTCGGAAATTCGGATGTCCGCACCGAGGCTTTGGCTTGCTGTGTGTCTGAGGAGGTCTGGTAAGGGTGCTCTCATATAGGGTGCTGTATATCATTGATTCTTGTTCCTTGTTGTGTCGGGTGAGGTATTCCTTCCTGTCCTCCGTTGGAGAGCATCTTCGCTAATGCGGAGGAAGGTTTTCTGATCTCCTTCACCCGCACGGCCATACCTTTCACTGCTGGCATTTCCCGCCGTTGGCGAATCACTTCCAGTGATTCATGCGGCGGGAACAAATTCCCTATTAAGCAGGGAACATTAACACTTGTTCCTCGCCGTTGACGAACCAATTCCCGTGGTTCATGCAGCTGAAACAAAACAACTCGTTTGCTCCAATGGAAAAGTAAACCCTTTTGTTGTTTCACGTTTATTGGATTTTGAGTTGATGGTGAATTAACCTTCAAGAGAATTGTGGCTGAGTGGTCTGTATCATTCTTGGATAAAGCGATATCTTCAGATTCTGGAAAGAGATTTATATTGTGCTATTTTTTTCTGTCTCTACTTAACAGGGGTGTTCTGGAGTGGTATGGGACTACACTCGACCCCTGTGACGTCTTGTGGAGTCTAGAAAGGGTAGGTTATTGAATGGAGCTATTCATTGGTCTTAATGAGGATAAGCATTCCCTAAAGTATATAAAATATATATGGTATGTCACATGTTCGGTGAAAGGTCTTTTCTATGTTCCTACACAGCAGCCACGATGAAGTGATTGATGTTATTACACCAAAGCCACCGCATATATAGAATACCTCAAGCTGCTGGTGTATTTCTTTTTGTTACAGGTATATGTGGTTGCCTTACCCGATTTGTTGATCTTATGGTGTACATATTATATGTGATCTGGAGTAGACATTTTTATGATTGTTGTTGTCATTGCAGGTCTCCCTCCCCACTGTTCTGTTGTATTCCTCTTAGGGTGTCCATAAACGGGCTTTCCAGTATCATGTCCTTATATAGGCACAATTCGCCCTGCCCTTATTTAGGCATTAAACCGTGCACTCCAAATACAGGCATGGTCTCTGACATCCGTCCACCCTAACGTCACAACGAGTTCTTGAAGAACAGACCCTTAGGCTGCTGGAGTTTCCCTAGTCCAGGACTATTGATTTCTTCAAGGACTCATATATTATGCATGAACCATTATTCCTTAGGGGTTCATTCATGACGTCTTCCGCTGTCCGACTCACGTCAATGCTAACATTCTGAGGTAATTCTCAGGTATAAATATACCATCCCTAGCCCCTGTAAATCAGAGGAGACCTCGACTTCAGAGGAGCCCGTTTCCCGGCCTGACGCACTGAGAAGACGCTGTCATCCCTGCACGCAGAGAGTCCAGCTTCCAGTGATCTAACTTCCCTTGCGGGGTGTTGGAGTTCAAGTCTGGCAAAGAGATTCCTACCTCTCTCATTCTTCAGGTATGGAGCAGACTAGAACCTAGAGGGACTCTTGGCATACTTGGCATACTAGGCATACTAGGCTTAACATACTCTTAGTATACCATAGTAAGGAATACTTCACCTACTTCATACCTCTTCCTACACCTAGGTTGGGTTGGGCACATTGGGGTAGAACTAGGTTAGAAACGCATCATATGAGTACTCGCATTTTTAGTCTGTGTTATTTATGTAAATGCATATATGCTAAAAGATAATGCTATCGCAGTATTATTTATTTCTACTGCTCACACTGTACATTATTTATCTCGCATACTGTCTTGTGATCGTAACAGCACATTTTACTTACACCAGAAACAAGACTGTTCAATAAATCTTTTATTGAAACGCCCGTCTGTTCTCTCTGTGTAACTTTGAGGAAAACTAAGCATGCACGACTGAGCTGAGTGAAATAGTTATCTATTGTTTCCACGACTCTGGGACATGTTCTGATTCTAAAGGGAAACACAGTGGTCATGTTTTGCGGCTGCCAGAAACTACTCCCTTCTTGTTGTCAAGGAGTTTCTAGTGGCCTCTGAGCTAGCTGGCACAAGTAATTAAGTTTAATATACTCGATAGGGACATACTGACCTTAGTCCTATGTCAAACCTATAGGATATATTATTCCAATGCGCAGAGCCTATTAGGGAAATAGGAGCTACACTACATGGCGCCCAACGGTTTGGAAAGGCAGTAATTCAATGTTAGATACTGAGTAACTCAGCCGTGCTTTTTCTCTCAAGAGACCCCTACCCATATACTCCAAAAGACGTCTGGAGTGGGCAGGGTTAAGTATCCGTCACGGCTACATAGGGCAGTACCCTATATATTAGCTGTTTGGTTTGCTCAACGTTGAAGGATACAGTGTTCCAAAATATTGTGCACCTTATCTTTGTTTCCTTGAAACTTGTTCTACATTTTTCAAAAAACAAAATGACTGAAGACGCCGGAAACGGTGTAGTTGCGGCTGATCCAGCCCAAGCAGCAGCTTTTAACATTACCGGTTTAAATGAAACCGAGGAGGGTGTTATAGACATCGCTCCAAACTTAAGAAGAGCCATCACTCTAAAACTTAGAAAACATGGCCTACCACCAAGAGGAGGTAGAGCAGTTTTCGTGATAGAGGCACACGCATCCTTTCAGACAGAGGTATTCTATTCATGGGTAATATTTCCTGAATCCAATCCAGTAACACACATGTTTCACTTCTACAAAGAAGATGATCCACCAGAGGACATTCCTTTCGAGGATATTGAAATTCCATTAACATACCAGGAGCATCAGCTCTGGTTTAAAGGCGCCCTAAAACATCACAGAAACATTACCAGGCTCGGTCCACTAGGTAGACCAGGAGCAACATGGCCGATTCTACCCGCCACACACCTCATCCTGAACTGGATATAATGTCAGATGAGGACTTACTTGTTCAAATACAAGAATTAATACAAATCTACAGACAATTGGTCCAATATGTCATGCAGACTTTTACAGTCCAGCAACCATTAACACTTCCAAATCCAACTCCCCAACAGGGGAATACACTAAAAATTACACCACAGACTCGCAGTCATGGGTAAAATGCCCACAAAACGTGAGCAAATTCCATTCTGGATAGCTAAAAAAATTACTCAAATCGAAGCAGTATTTCCAAATACTAGCCCGTATGAGAAACACAGAATACTGACAATCAGTTTACCAATGGGGATCACACCACAACTGGAAGACTGCACCACTTGGGGCTCAGTCTTTGCTGCCATCTATACTAAAACACATGGCATTCCATCAATTGCGGTAATACCTGATGTCCTGAAACAAATTCAAAATGAATACGGGGCAGAGCCTGCTCTAACTTTAGGTATGAAATTACTGAAAAATTTCGACCAGGTCTCAACAATAATATTATCTAATATTAAAGGGGAGGCAGCATCAGTGGCGATCCGCCAAAAATTAAGGGAATTTGATGTTACAGAACATCAAACAGAGCTACTGAGAATAATTGAACAATCTTATGCAGAATTAGGCAGAGATAGTTTGGGTGGAAGACCAGTGAAGCCGAAGCTATCTGAAAGTCCTGAGAAGGACTCAATTAAACAAACTCCTACATCTTCTAAAAAGAAGTGGGATACTAATAAACAAAATTCAAACGAGAAACATTCTCAATCCCGAGGTAGGTCTCCTCAAAGGAGCCCTCTGAAAGGAGGTATAACCTCAGGAATAGGGATAATTTGAGAAACCTGACAGGTATCAAGATACTGATACACGTTCCTCTCGTCCCTTTCAGATCTCATCACAGACTTCGGAAAGAAGAGGACGATCAGAACATAGAGAAGAACGCGTGAAATCGAAAGACGACAAACACGCTCCAAAAACTAAAGCAAAACCTCAATTCTCCAAAAGAAAGTAGCAGGTCTAAAGATCAGACATGCCGAAAATACTGAGAACACAACTCAAGAACGGAGAATGGCTCAGACAATGCTGGACAGTGCAGCAGAAGTCACAATAGCTCGCCAGAACCTGAAGGAACTTCTGGAGATAGTGGACTTGAATGAGTACATCACGGTTGAGACTGTAGACACCAGGGTTAGTACTCCACAAAAGTTATATGAAATAACAGTCCGGATGGAGGGAGACAAACCTAGACAGGTGAAAGCACTTTTTTGGGAAAGACTATCAAAGGGCTATGACATACTTCTAGCAGAAAAGCACTGGCCACCACAATTTGTCAGGGAGTGCCCACATGGCGAGGACATAATTATGCCTGCCTTCTCCAACCATATACCAATGCATCTAAGATATACATATGCCAGGAAATGGGCAGTGGCACAGGCCCCAGCATTATATAAAAATCATGTAGGATGGGATGAGGACTCACCTCACCATAAAATACATCTGAAACATGAACCAACTGCACAACGGCAGTACCCAATAAAGCAAGAAGCTAAAAAACAGGTCAGGGAGATCTTAGATCAACTTGAATATCAAGGGGTGATTGAAACATGCACCTCCTCAATGAACAATCCTTTGTTTCCTGTCTCCAAACCAGACAATACATATCGTCTAGTTTTGGATTACAGACACCTAAACACTTGTTCTAAAACTTTTGCAGTGCAAAATGCACATAGCACAGCATTAATGAATAACATTGTGCGTAAAAAATATAAAACAACATTAGACATCTCAAATGGTTTCTTTTGTCAAAACATAGCACCTGAAAGCAGGCACTTAACAGCATTCTCCATAATGGGGACCCAGCGTCACTTTTGTCAACTCCTACAAGGGTTCAAGAACAGCCCAGGTTTATTCTCAGCGAGGGTAACGGAGTTAGTACAAATTTATGACAATGAGGCATTGTCCTATGTCGATGATATATATCTGACAGACGATGACCTGGACAAACACTTGAACAGGGTGAGCACCATTATACTGGGATTCGCCTCTGAGGGCTACAATTTCAACTTTAAAAAGTCCCGAATTGCCCATCTCAATGTCCTATTTTTGGGATATGAGCTTTCAAGTGAAGGCAAGAGCTTGGCAGCTAACTTTTTAGAAAAGTGTGCGCTGCTCCAACCTCCAAAAATGCTAAAAAACTTACAATCCATCCTGGGTTTCCTAAATTTTGGAAGAACATACATTCTAAATTACGCAGAAAGGGATACAACTCTCTACGCATTAATCAAACCTGATTTTTCAATCAGAAACTGGACACAGGAACACACAGAAATCTTGCGTTCACTCCAGGCTAACATGTTAGCAACAAATCACTTACAAACACGCGTAAGTCAACGCAATTTGGTGATCCGAATAATTTCGGGTCAATGTGGATTCACCTACTTAACCTTCAATGAGGGTGAGAAAATACCAATCGGATACAAATCCCATTTGTATACACAAGCGGAAATGCGCTTCAGTTCAACTGAAAAAATTCTAACAGCAGTTCAAACCGCTGTAGCAAAAGAAAGAGCCTTAGCCCAAGGGAAACGCATTATTGTCGTAACCCCAGTACCGGCTTTAGAAGCGGTCACAAAAGCAAGCATTCCAAATGCTAAAGCATTACATCCAAGATGGATACAATGGGTTAATTCTCTTGCTGCAACAGATGTTGAATATGTTTTTGATCCAGATGTGAAAACACAAGCATTCCTGCAATATGAACAAGAATGTTCTCTGCCTACTGAAATTCTGCCTCTCGATCAGTACGAATTCATAATTTACACTGACGGATCCGCACAACCCGCAACAGGGAGTAAGCAAGCTTACAGTGCAGCATGTGCAATCGTTAAAGGTAGCATGCGAAATGGCATCTTCAGACCTATGGTCACAAAAACTCAGGGGCTTATTTACAAGCCCCTTGCGCCACTTTTGCGTCACTTTTAACATGGGAAAAGTGACGCAAAAGTGGCGCAAGGGGCTTGTAAATCTGCCCCTCAGTCTCTAGGAGATTGTACAGCTCAGCGAGCTGAACTACAAGCATTCAAACTGGCACTTGAAAGTACAGATCGAGAATTCCCCACACTAATAGTGTGCGATTCCTTTTACTGTGTTCAGTCGTATAATGACTATATACAAAACTGGCTTGAAAATGGTTTCAAAGATGCGAAAGGTGGCACAATAAAGCACAAAATGCTTTGGGAACAAGTAGTTCAGTTGAAAAACGAACTACCAAAGGCTCACGTGATCCACACACTGAGTCATCAATGTGATGGCGTTCACGTTGCAGGGAATTCATTGGCTGACGAAGCCGCAAAGGGGGCTGTTCAGACGGCTTCCGTAGCTGCGATCACTCGTTCAAAAACAAAAATAGACGGTGAGATAATGTTGGCTGTCAATGCTTCAAGCAAAGGCAGCAGTGCAGCGTTACCAAAAAGTTTCCACTCAAGTACTCTTATGTAATTGATGCAAACAACGTTCCTTTTGCTCGAATCCCTGGAGTGGGGGATAGGGTAATTCCAAACAAGGAACGCAGATTAGGACTAATCCTAGCAGCACATGAAGGGATAGCTTCTGCCCATGCAGGTGTTTCAGCGACAGTATCTTTACTCAAGCAAAGATATTGGTGGCCTGGCATTCGGAAACAAACTAAAAACTATGTTTTAGAATGTGATATTTGCCAACAGATGAAAGTCTCAACAGTGAAACGTCCTGCGCAGACACCCCTGTTAATTTCAGACAAACCATTAGCTTGTGTTTACCTGGACCACTGCGGTCCCTTGCAAAGGGACGGTAACTATAAATATATCATGGTTGCAGTGGATTCCTGCTCTAGGTTCCTATGGTTATGGCCTCAGCGCTCGGCTGACGCTCGAACTGTTATAAAAGATTTGCGAGTCTTTATCGGCACATACGCAATAGGCACGCTACATTCTGACCAGGGTCCTGCGTTTAGCTCTCGGGCTTACAAAGAAGCCATGGCCAGTCTGGGTGTTGCATTGCGGTACTCCTCTCCATTCCATCCTGAGGGAAATTCGGTTGTGGAAAGGAAAAACCGGGACATAAAGCAGTCTATAACAGCTTGGGTATTAGGTTTGGGTGATGGGTGGGTCAAACACCTTAGTGGGGTTCAACGCTCATTGAATAATCTGCCAAGAAGTTCTCTAGGTGGGGTCACTCCATATGAGGTCCTATTTGGGACAAGAATGTGGGTACCAGACCTTGAACACGTAGGCACAGTGGTGGAAAATAAACCGTTTGATATCAAAGATCGTTTGGCTGTTTTACAGGAACTCAATAAATTAAGAACGAAACAAAGCAACGTATTCCTACAGCCAACCACCACTGGGGAAAAATCGGCGGTCCCAGCAAGGCCTGTCTGGATTCCAAAAGTTGGGGATCTAGTCAGAGAAAAGATTGCGGACAAGAAGGAATTTGGACCTTCTTACAGACAACCAGTACCTGTCCTAGCAGTTCAAGGAACAAGAACAGTACTTCTGCCGCCCCTTGCTGGAAGAAAGGAGAAAAGATTTGTGTCCATCGACCTCATCAAACCACAGTATGTGGCCAATACTAAATAGTAGGCCTCGTGGACTCCGACCTAGTAGCAGACGCACTCCTCTCGCTGCTATCCAAGAGGTTCAGACTGAAAGACTGATCACAATCGAGAATTCAGCTGTAACAGATGGAGGACTAAGCAACAACGCTATGGAACTCATCCCTCTTGAACACCAAGTAACAGTTCGTCCAAATACACCTGTCTACACCAACGTGGCAAGTGATGAACTGGTTCCAGTGATTTCTACGAATCCTGATGCAATTCCAACAATTGATAGAACTGCTTCTGGCTATTTCATTAACTTTGATACGTTCTCAGAAGATCCGAGTGAACCTGAAACAACGCCAGCATCATTATATTTCAAGCAGCAAGTACAAGACTTTCTTCACTTTCTGAAAAAAACTTATTTGGTTTCTCCATGGATTGAACTCTGGATTACATCTGGACTTTTTGTTTTCCTGCTCTGGCTAGCTTTGGTAACAACTGTGAGCGTGCTTATAAGTGGCAGATACATCCATGTGAATACTGAAGGAAAAGGCGTGAACGTACTTTTGAAACCTCATAAATCTTCCCATCGTGAAGCAAGAGACTTGTCATCAGTGAACATCACAGCTGTTCCTATACAGGATGGTATAGTGTGCGACAAAACAGATTTTGAAATCTTCGGTCCAACGGAACAATTGAACATTCCACATTTGTTTAAAATTTCACTAAGTGATCTAATTACGTCCAGTACCTATTCAGATGATTGGGACTTTGAGACTGTGAATGACATAATGTTTGACCTAGAAAAATCTGCTGCATTTTCTAAACATGAATATTTAGAGGGTTCATCAGACTATGAACAAATGTATTGTTATAACCACTATGGTCATCATTATTTGCATAAATATGCATATCCAAGAAATGTGTTTATGTTTAACCAATGGGAGCATTGTCCTACACCACCCCACGGTAGTTCAAAAACGTTTGCCAACAAGTTTCCATATTTTTCAGGTTACAATACATCTGATCCAGAAATGTTTTACTATAAAAATGTAAACAAGACAGGGCTGAAAATTATGTTAACAAATACAAAACAGATTTACTCTGAATTATTTAATGCCCAACTGTCTAGACAGGGTTTCGACTTTTGGAAAGACACAATAGACACAAAAACTGTGTGGGGTACTAAAGAATGGCAAGTGCAGGGGATAGAAGCTTTATTTAGAGCCTGCATCATCCCTGAGCAAATAATGTTTTTGAATGAAACCATCCAACAAACATCTTGTCTTGGATTAGCCAAGATCAAAGAAATGAACACACCTTCTGTACCAACACCTGCCAGAGATAACGATACACAGGCAGTGGTGACAGTTGACAATATACTACAACTCAACAGATATAATCCTGATTGGAAAAAATGGTTGATCTGGCCCACAGACACGAATAACTGTCATGAAAGATTCCTGAATAAAACTCAGGGCTTTACTATTAATAGGCCAGACCCAAGATACGTCCAAAGACAACATCCGGGGGTAGTAACAACATACAGTGTAGGAAAATTATGCCTCGATTGGCTGCATAAGTCTACACTACAGGATGTGAAACAACACTTAACCTTACTTAAAAAGGATGCAGACCTTAGGGAATTCTTGCTTGGACCAAGAAAACCGCGTCAAAAACGTTTCATATATGCCGGCATTTATGCTGCCTATAATGAAGCATGGAAAGTATCACAGATGGAGGCCGCAGAACGAATACGTGAACTTGATCGTATTAATTTAGAGAAAACACTCTCTGTGGTCGACAATGGGTTAACAACTCTGTCCTCCAGAATATATTCATTGGATGGCATTGTATCCTCTGCTATCGACATACTAGAACAAGATTTGGCGATGTTACAACAAGGTCAGTCTCAATTACGTTCTATTGTGTTATTAAGCTGGACGCTGCAATCTTTGTGAGCGGGCTATGTGCCTTGGCGTTTCATCAACACATCGGCTCTGTTTGCAGAATACAATCTAACTGATAAAGAGATCGAACTGGCACAAAGAGGAGCAAGGTATACAGTGCTGAGCATTGAAAAACTGGAAAAATTACCATTCACAGTGGCAGAAAAACCAGCTACAGAATGGCTTATTCATGGCAAAATAACATTACCTGTGAGTACTTTTCAGTTTCAGTATTGCCTCAGACAAATGCAAGCAGGCAAATATGAAAGGTTGGGTAAGGACTACATTAAGACATCTTGGGATTTACCGTATACATATAGATGTTGGAGTGGGGATCGTGAAGTGTTTTTGAGCGGTACACACTGTAAACGTGCACTGAGCGGTTCACTTATATGTCAGGACATTTCTTTACACTGGGCTTGTAATGGTTCTGTGGCAAATTTGTCTTGCCATCAGCAGGGTACACCAGCTGCTGTGATTAATCCAATGTTTGGACAACTTTCTAATGGGAGTTACCTCATGTTGAATGATCAGAGTTGCTGCGGCATGTTGCCAGGCATCCCATATCTAGTAACGGTCAACTCCAGGGTCACTTGCTGTATGTAAGTATTGTTTCCCCCAATAGACACAGTCATGGAGTCGCCTCTATGGCCTTCGCTGAACGTCTCTTTTATAAGATTTGATACTTTGAGCAGAATGAAAGCCATGCTTTTACAGCAAACAGTGCCTTTGACCTCGGCCAAAGAAACCTATGATCTACAAGTAGCAAGGACTTCGGCTGAGATACAGACTTTAATACGTACAAACTGCCCTATACATTTCGTAGAAATGATAACACGTATCTTCAACATGTCTGATACAAGTGGAATTATACATGTATTTAAGAGCATCTGTACCGGTCTGTTAGCACCTTTCCAGGCAATACTCGGAATCATCCCGAACTTTGCACATTCGGTGTTTGGTGGCATACCATTAATTCTAGCACTTGTTGCCGGAATTCTATTTCTCTTCCTGCTATTGCGCTATGGCCAGCCTATTCGCAGACATCACTCCGAGCGAAATGGAGAAAGCTCTCCTTGAACGAAAGTGCCGTGAGCGAATAGTACAGCTAGTGGACATGACTCGTCTACGGGACCTTAATACAACTTGGTTCCTGTCATTCAGACCAATCTGGCAAGATTGCATCTTACCTGTTCTACGATGCCTGCTATGCGGTGAAGAATGCGTGTTGGACACCTGTCTAGCATTTCCATCGGATGTCGATACTCTGCTGGTTCCGATAACGGCCCATGCTCTGTGTTGTCCCCAGAGGCTACCAATCCTGATGTCAGCATTCATTGAGATCTCACAGACGCTTCCGGCTGCTGCTGAGGTACGAGAAAGATCTACAGGCACACAGGTAACAACGGACGTGAACTTTGCTGCGGCACCCTATGCTGGAAGCGAAGCTTCACATCTCTGTGCAATTAATCTGTTACACGAGGTGTTCCAACTGACACCAACTACAGTGGACGATGTTTTGTCTATAGAAGTAGATGATCTCATGTTTACACCAGACCCGTAAACTGACTCTGATTCAGCATACAGTGTTCCAGAAATGCAGTAACAATTTGGCCTTCATTTTTCAAAACAACTTGGAACTCTACCAAAATTGAACTGTTTCCCATTTTTCGAACGAAAAGGGCACTTCAATCTGCTTAAAGTAGAACTAGCCTTATAATACAGACTTCAAGGTACTTCCACGGACACTTAGTCATCTTGTGTGTCTAAAACAGTTCATTAATTTTCATGACATGAAATGACTTTGATTTTTAAGAAACTTATCGATCATTTTTTTGTCACATGTAAATATTACTGCTTTTTTCATTCATATTGCATTTTATTTTAAATATATGCCTGAAATGAAAAGCAATGCTTCAACTGTACAGTACCTTCTGCATTTTTTATTATGTTTTTTAAATGCTTTTAGGAAATATTTTTTTAAAATATGCAGTACTCCATTTAATGTTTAGCATTTTAAATGTTTAGCATTTTAGTATTATCGTACACACGAAAGTGGAGTGGGTGTTGTATTCCTCTTAGGGTGTCCATAAACGGGCTTTCCAGTATCATGTTCTTATGTAGGCACAATTCGCCCTGCCCTTATTTAGGCATTAAACCGTGCACTCCAAATACAGGCATGGTCTCTGACATCCGTCCACCCTAACGTCACAACGAGTTCTTGAAGAACAGACCCTTAGGCTGCGGGAGTTTCCCTAGTCCAGGACTATTGATTTCTTCAAGGACTCATATATTATGCATGAACCATTATTCCTTAGGGGTTCATTCATGACGTCTCTTCTCTCACTTACTCCCCTCACCACTCTTCTTCATATAAAAATATCGCGCTCCGTCCAGGGTGTTGGTCTGCATCGGGACTTTTGATGCGGCCCTATGATGAAGCATGACACTGCAAAGTGTGTGAGGGCTGTACTAAGATAAGTTATGTATTTCCCTTTTCTCTTTGCCTCCTATATTTAATTTTTGAGTTATCTCACTGTAGGGCCAGGTAGCGGATTGACATTTTTGCTAGCTACCGTTTTTTTTTTCTTTTTTTATATTTAGACATTTAGTCCTTCTCTCTTGAGTGAGTTTTTAGATTACAGGGGGCTCAATTCAGTCACCAAAACTGATGCTCATCCCATCCCCCGGGCTGATGAGCTGATTGGTTAGGAGCCCAGTTCTTGAGTACCTTTGACCTGGGTACTGGCAGATTGCCTTAATTGATGGAGGGAAGGAGAGGTCAACCTTACTCCACTCCACAGGGCCACTACCAATTGAGGGTAATGCCCTTTGAACTAAAGAATGCCCCAGTCACTTTCCAGAGGCTGGTGAACCAGGTCTTAGCTGGTATGGAGGCCTTCAGTGCTGCTTACTTGGATGATATAGCTGTCTTCAGTAGCAGCTGGGAGGACCACCTTTTTCGCCTGCAGGCAGTGCTTCAGGCCCTGCAACAGGCAGGTCTGACTATCAAGGTCAGTAAGTGTCAGATTGAGCAAGGGTTTATGGTGTATTTAGGGCACCTAGTGGGGTGGAATAAGTTGCAGCACCTCCATGCAAAGATAGAGACTACGACGGCCTGAGAGCCCTCTAAAACCCAAACTGAGGTGAGAGGCTTCTTAGCCCTCATAGGGTACTATAGGAGGTTTGTCAATGGATATGGCACCATTGTTGCCCCCTTAAAAGAGCTGACTTTGAAGAAGCAGCCCAGAAATGTGATTTGAACAGAGGCATGCCAAAAAGCATTTGACTCCCTAAAGCAGACCATGTGCACAGCCCCTGTGCTCAAGGCTCCTGACATCTCCAGGGAATTCATTGTGGAAACAGATGCCTTAGAACATGGCATGAGGGCAGCTTTAAGATGTGTATGTGTCGTTCAATGGAGTGGTATGGTGTGTCGTAGAGTGTGTGAAACTGTCGTAGAGTGGAGTAGAGTGGAGTGGCATAGAGTGGGGTATAGTGTTGTAGAGTGGAGTATCATACAGTGCCATCAAGTGGAGTGACACAGAGTGGGGTAGTGGAGTAGAGTGGATTAAAGTGGAGTAGAGTGTGGTAGAGTAGCATAGAGCGGACTACAGTGGTGAATAGTGATTTAGTCTGGAGGAGTAGAGTGTTGTACAGTGGAGTACCATAGAGTGGAGTAGAGTTTTGTAGAGTGGAGGGGTAGAGTTGTATAGAGTGGAGCAGAGGGTGATAGAGTGGAGTAGACTCAACTGGCATAAACTGGAATAGTGTAGAGTGCAGTGACAAACACTGTTGTGTCGTAGAGTGTTGTATCGTAGAGTATCGTGGCATAGAGTGTCATGGAACAGAGTGTAGATGAGCAGAGTGTCGTGGCATAGAGTGGTGTGGTGTAGAATGGAGTGGAGTAGAGTGGAGTGGCGTACACTAGAATAGTCTATAGTGGAGTGGCATACAGTTGAGCGGCATAGAGTGGAGTTGCATATATTGTAGTAGCGTACAGTTGTGTGGCATCCAATAGAATAGCATAAAGTGGAGAGGTGTAGAGTGGAATGTTGAACATTGGAGTGGTGTAGAGTGGAATAAAGTACAGTAGAGTTGCATATAGTGGACTAGCATAGAGTGGAGTGGCATATAATGAAATGGCGTAGGGTGGAGTTGCATACAGTGGTATGGTGTAGAGTTTAATAGTGTAAAGTGGAGTAACGTACATTGTACAGTGGAGTGACTTACATTGGAGTGGCATACAGTGAAGTGCCATAGAGTGGAATGGCATACAGTGGAGTGGCATACAGTGAATAGCATAGAGTGGAGTGGCATAGAGTGGAGTGGCATACAGTGGACTAGCGTAGAATGGAGTGGCATACAGTGAAGTGGCTTAGAGTGGAATAGCCGAGAGTGGAATAGGTTACAGTAGAGTGGTGTACAGTGGAGTGACATAGAATGGAGTTGCATACAGTGAAGTAGGATAGAGTGGAATAGCATACAGTGGAGTGGCATAGAATGGAATATCATGAAGTAGATTGGCATAGAGTGTAGGGGTGTACAGTGGAGCGGCATAGAGTGGACTGGCATACAATGCAGTGACATATAGTGGATTAGAGTAGAGTGGAGTGGCTTGAGTGGCATACAGTTTAATAGCATGGAGTGGAGTGGAGTGGCGTACAATAATGTGGCAGAGACTGCAATAGCATAGAATGGAGTAGCTTGGAGTTGAGTGGCGTATAGCGGAGTGGCATAACTTGGAGTGGCACACAGTGGAATGGGGTAGAATGAAACAGCATACAGTGGAATGGCGTAGAGTGGAGTTGCATACAGTGGAATATCATAGAGTGGAGTGGTGTAGACCGGAGCAACAAACAGTGGGGTGGGATTGAGTGAAGTTATGTATAATGGAGCGGGGTACAGTAAAATAACGTAGAGTGGAGTGGTGTAGAGTGGGGTGGCATACAGTGGACTACCATAGAGTGGAGTGGTGTACAATGCAGTGGCATACAGTGGAGTGGTGAAGAGTGGAACAGCGTACAGTGGAGTAGCGTATAGTGGAGTGGAATACAGTGTAGTGGCACAGAGTGGAGTACGGTACAGTGGAGTGGCAGAAAGTGGACTGGCATCGGGTGAAAATACATAGAGTGGCATGGCGTAGAGTGAAGTGCCTTACAGTGGAATTGTATAGTAGCATATAGTGGAGTGGTGTAGAATGGAGTGCCCTAGAGAGGACTGGCGTAGAGTGGAGTGTTGTATAGTGTAATAGCGTACAGTTGATTGTCGTAGAGTGAAATAGCGTATAATGGAGTGGCGTACAGTGGAGTGGCATAGACTGGAGAGCCATGCAGTCGAATACCATACACTGGAGTGGTGTACACTGGAGTGGTGTACAGTGGAGTTGCATCCAGTGGAATAGCTTAGAGTGTAGTGTTGTAGAGTGGCATTGCATACAATGAAATTATGTAGAGTGGAGGGTCATGAAATGGAGTGTTGTAGAATGGAGTAGTGTAAGGTGGAGTGGCATACACTAGAATGGCGTATAGTGGAGTGGCGTACAGTTTAGCGGCAAAGTGTGGAGTGGCATATAGTGTTACAGCGTAGAGTGGATTAGTGTCCAATTGAATTGCACAGAGTGGAGTGGCATAGAGTGGAGTGGCGAGAGGAGTCGCATATAGTGAAATAGTATAAGGTGGAGTTTCATACAGTGGTGTGGCGTAGAATGTAATAGTGTAAAGTGGAGTAGTGTACAGTGGAGTGGTGTACAGTGGAGTGACCTATATTGAAGTGGCATACAGTGGAGTACCATAGAGTGGAACATCATACAGTGGAGTGGCGTGAAGTGAAATGGTATACAGTGGAGTGTTACACAGTGGAATAGCGTGGAGTGGAATGGCAGAGAGTGGAGTGGCATACAGTGGAATAGCATAGAATGGAGTGGCATAGAGTGGAATAGCTGAGAGTGGAATAGCGTACAGTAGAGTGCTTTACACTGAAGTGTTATAGAATGGAGTGATATACAGTGAAGCCGGGTAGAGTGGAATAGCATGTAGTAGAATGGCGAAGTGTGGAGCTACGTTGAATGGAATAGCGTGAAGTGGATTGGCGTAGAGTGGAGAGGTGTACAGCAGAGTGGTGTACAGTCGAGTGACGTACAGTGGAGTGGCGCAAGGTGCAACAGCATAGAGTGGAGAAGCTCAGAATTGAGTGGCATATAGAAGAGTGGTGTAGCCTGGAGTGGTGTACAGTGGAATGGGGTAGAGTAAAATAGCATACAGTGGAATGGCGTAGAGTGCAGTTGTGTGCAATGGAATAGCATAGAGTGGAGTGGTGTAGAGCGGAGTGACATACAGTGGGCTGGCATTGAGTGAAGTGGTGTATAATGGAGTGGTGTACAGTAAAATAACATAGAGTGGAGTGGTATAGAGTGGGGTGGCATACAGTGGACTAGCATGCAGTGGAATCGCATAGAGTGGAGTGGCGTAGAGTCCAGTAGAGTGGAGTGGAGTAGCATTGAGTGGCATATAGTGGAGTGGCGTGGAGTGGAGTGCCATACAGTGGAATAGTGTAGAGCATAGTAGCATAGAGTGGAGTGGCCTAGAGTGGACTGGTGTTGAGTGGGGACGCGCTGCTTGCCTGTTGCTGCCAGTTGTGTTGCTGCAGTGAGGGGGACTTCTAGCCCCAGAAGGCTGTGCCGAGGAGGCGGGGCCCTAAGCCTTTTTCCACATGCAAGGACGCCCGCGGCACGGGACGTGCTGCTTGCCTGTTACTGGTTACTGCCAGTTGGATTGCTGCAGTGAGGGGGACTTCTAGCCCCAGAAGGCTGTGCCCAGGAGGCAGGGCCCTAAGCCTATTTCCACCCACGAGGACGTCTGCGGCGCGGGACGCGCTGCATGCCTGTTGCTGGTTGCTGCTAGTTGGATTGCTGCAGTGAGGGGGACTTCTAGCCCCAGAAGGCTGTGCCCAGTAGGCGGGCCCTAAGCTTATTTCCACCCACGAGGACGCCCGCAGCGCGGGACGTGCACGGGCCACGCCTGGGCGCAGCCCAGGCCAAGGGCGGGCCCATCTACGCTCATCAAAGTCCGGAGGAGGCCGGGCTGGGCCCCCCCTCGTGGTTTGTCGAGTAGCGGTCAGGTCCATTTACCAGAATGCCGCTAGGGAGCTGCCGAAAAGTAAGTGTATTTTGTCATCTAACCCTGGGATTACTCCTCGATCATTTCATCTCCACCTGAGCACTTGAGCAGGCAGAAGGAGGAACTGCGCCTGCTGGGTTGAAGTGAGGAAGGGGCCGGCTGTGTTTGTCTGTTTGAGCGTGACACTGCGAAAGCCTTAAAACACTGAACCCTTGGGTCAATCCAGCCCCTGAGGCCATTTCCTTCCACTTTGTGACTATGGGGAAATGCAATAGGACGGTGGCAGGTGCTCAGGCGCCTCAAGGGACCACAATGGATGCTTGCCTCGTAAGAGCAGTGGGGATTATTGATAAGGAGATTGAGCTTGTTGCTCCACGCCTGTCCCACTCACCAGTCCCCTGTCCTCAACTCTGCTCATTGGTTTCCTCAAGGGCCAGCACAGATTCACGTGAAGGGACTGGAGTAGTGGATTTGGGTTCCTTGCTGCCTACCTCTAGCTCCAACAGATCAGGGGCAGACTCTTCCCTCATGAGAGCCTCTGATACCTTTGTTGCCCGGAATAAGGAGATTCAGAATGTCGAACGCAGATCTTCTCTGGGGGACCTATCTCCATTACCATCTGATTATCGTAGCAAGAGTATCTTCAAAGAGCCATTGACTGTCCTCCTAGCTGATACCTCTACCATACCCTCCAAATCTGCCTCAACTTGTCCGAAACGTATTATTTCCCGCGCTGCAGACATATCCCATTGTCCATTGGGACTCGCTGACCCACCCGCAAAGAGGAAAAAAGGGGGAGGAAGAGTAACTGCCAAGGCAACCACTGCTGCCTCGCAAGGAACTGTGTTAATTCCTCCACCTTTAACGGACGATCTGTGGCCAAAAATTGAACAGTTACTTGTTAGCTTATTACTCCCACTTACAGACAGATTGTCTAGAATTGAGGCTAGCTCAGAGACCTTAATCTCCTCTCAAGAAGGCCTAAGTCACCCTGATCGGGATAGGGCGATGCAGTCCATACAACCCAAACTGTCTGCAATACCCCAGTGTTCCGCTATTAATGGCCTGGCCAACTTGGGCCCCATAAGAGGGGGTGATCGGACCACAGCTCCTCCTCCTCAAGAAGCTATCTTTCCTGGGGGCCACCAAAGACCTTCTAAATTGCCAAACCAACGAGCCACTCACTTGCCCCCTGAAATGGCTCATGTAAACTGTAACATTCTGTCTTCATAGAGGGCAAAAGTGGTACCCACAGAAGAACACGACTTGTTAAATAGGGGTCAAACATCTTGCGATTCAAGACTCGACCTTCCCCCAGCTGCTTGTCCTTACGTGTTAGTTTTGGCGAATGTTCCCAAATTAGCTAACACACAGAAAGAATCTACAGACCAGCTTATCGCTAAAGCATGTCACTAGATCTGAAAATATGGGTGGGTCGGGGGGAGATATTGCCCCGCATTCTGATGGCTAGAAGGGTGCCCTGGGTAGGGGGTTCAGCGAAATCTTTCCAGGGAGATTGCGTGGTAGTTAATTTTAACTCTCATCTTCTGGTTCAACAACTGTTCACCCGCTTACCCGCTAGCCCATCACAGAATAGCCAAATGTTTGTGCTGCCACTCTGGTTTTTCTATAAACCAAAAAACACACTAACCCCAGGAAAATCCAGGGGGAGGGAACTAGAGGCATGGGGCACTAGGAGCAAGCTAACCTCCAACACAAAATGATTACACAAAAGAAGCTACTCCTAGAGTAATGACTGAAAAAAGTTCTCTTTAGGTATTCGCTGTGAGCGCTGGCATCTCACAAAAAGTGAAGGACTGTCCTCACACACCACCAGGTGTCATGCTTTATCATCTGCAGTCCTCGCCCTCTAGAAACTTGGTTTGGTAGAGGGCGGGCCTTCACCTGGAGACAGGGAGGCACTTCTAAAACTAAGTGGGGGCCCGTGAGAAAGTGAGTGAAGTTAAAAACCAGTACAGTTACCAAATTACATTTAATAAGGGTGGTAGCTATATGGTGTTAAAATAATGAAGACGGTGAACATGGGGATATTATTGTCCCCTCACCGTAGTGATTAATGTGGTCGACATGTTTCTGCCTGTTGGCCCAAAGGGTCCGCGGCATTCATCAGGACTAAAAATTAAGGGCTCCGTTCTTACCAAAATTATGGACAGAAATTACCACTTGGTGGGATGACCTTTGTCAAGCTCCACCGGAGGAGGACTCTCAATAAGCCTGTAAAACAGAAAATGGAGAGAGACACGAGAATACTATCAAGAGGTTCCGTCATCGAGAATATATTCGTAACCACATGCACAGGTATATTACAAGGGTGGCTATATGTGTGTAACACGTGTCATTCAGCTGTGAACACACTGAAAATAAGGTAAACAGCACATGTGAGAGAGTTCTCACATTTCTTACCCTTGGGTAGTAACCTACACGCCCCATGGAAGGAGAGTGGAGGAGAGACCCCTGTTGTCAAACTCTGGAGAAAAATGAAGAAAGTAGTGAGCATGTTAAATGCTCCGTTATAAAAAGTTAAAGTATTACACAAACTAACACACTCATGCACTCGCTTACTACTTCGAGGTGCGTCTCTCGTGGGTGCACCTAGTGGTGTTCGCTCGTCCTCTCCGACGATAAATGAAGTGTGGAGAAATTGTGGTTTTTATAGTACTCATAATGAGGCGCAATTAGGTAAATTTGTGAATAGCCACCACATGCGAAACTCAGCCGGGGGGTTCCGGTGTCCCAATTGTGCCAGCTATATGAGCGTCCTAGACCTAAAAACTAATGAGGCGAAGTCCTTTATTTTAATCACTGGGCGTAACAAAAGGAGGGTCCCAAACTTCTATGTAGCAGGACGGAAGATAGCTCACACTGACACCTTCTCCTACCTTGGGATAACCTTTGACAGTAAACTATCTTGGGCCAATATGATCACTAACAGGGGTTTATCGCTGAAAAAGAGCATTATCACTTTTTAAATTCTCTTATAAAGAAACTGGGCGCAAAGCCCCTCGAAATGATCAAAAAGGTCTATTCTGTCAAATCTATATCAGTTGCAACCTATGGGGCAGGGATTTGGGGAGTCATTAACTCCCATAGCCTTCAGACTATCGAGTACATCTTGGAAAAAACTGGTTGGTCTCCGAACAAGTTGCTCTAATTTTATCTGGCATGCCGAAATGGATGTCCCTTATATCAATGACATAATTAGATTGACGCCAATACTATTATGGCATTCGATATGGAGAAAAGAATCAGTGATTCTTACCCAGCGGCTAATAGAAGACTGTTTATCCCTTGAACACGTGCACAGGAGTCCGGACATACATTAAAGATAGCCTCTCTTCCCTCGGCTTAGAGCATCTATTTACATCGCCAACAAATTGCTCTACTGTTTCTAAAAAAGAAATCAAGTTTCTATTCCTTAAACAAAGGGCCACTGCGAGAGCAAAAATGAATTCTCATAAAGCATTTGTAAAACTGTATCTAGAAGGACCAATTGATCAGGAAGGTGTAGCCCTATATTTATCTTTTGTTACAAATTTACGTCACCGAGTTATTTTAGTGCGGTTTAATTTCAATTTTATCCCCTGCATGTTTTCATACCCAGCCGGAATTCATTCTATCCACGCTCTTCCTCCCTGTCCTTGTGATGGCATTTTTTCGCAATCAAATTTACATACATTCTTTTTTGCAAATTTTATAAGCAACACCGCAATAGATTTATCCGGCCACTTATGCACAGATATAATTTTACTCAATGCCGTCCAGGTATGTACTTTTTACAATCGCTGCCCGATCACCTGGGATGTTACTCTGTGGCTTCTTTTTTACTTCTTTCATGGAAGACTAGACGATCGTGTAATAACTCCATTTGACCTGTGTGTTTTTATTTTCTTATCTGTTTTTAACAGATGTTTTATATACTTTTGTTTAGTATTTATCGCTAATATTTGTACTATGAAGGCCGTAGTTCAAATGTGCATTTTGTACTTTTATGATCTTATTCTTAAGAATTGAATAAAGTGATTGACTGACTGACTGAGTGGAGTGGTGTATAGTGTAATAGAATACAGTTGAGTGTTGTAAAGTTAAGTAGCTTATAGGGAAGTAGTTTACAGTGGAGTGGCATAGAGTGGAGTGCTATACTGTGGAATACCGTACAGTGGAGTGGTGTACACTGGAGTGGTGTACAGTTGAGTGGCATACAGTGTAATACCTTAGACTGTAGTATCGTACAGTGGAGTTGCATGCAGTGAAATTGCTTAGAGTGGAGGGTCATAGAATGTAGTGTTGTAGAGTGGAGTGGTGTAGAGTGGACTGGTGTACACTAGAATAGCATATAGTGGAGTGGCATACAGTTCAGTGTCATAGTGTAGAGTAGGCCTGGGCGGTAAATTCCGTTCCGCTCGCGGAATTTGCGGAATTTGGGTAATTTCGCGTTCTGCGGAGAATGCGAAATTGCCAAAAATTCTGCGATCCGCGGCTTCGCGGAATTTTTTGCTTGTTCGCGCTTTCAAAATGCGTGTTTGCAAGATATTTCTCCCCGAGCACGTAAACAGCGTTCGCGAACAGGAAAAAAGCATCGCGAACGGGCGGAACAAGCAATTCCGCGTGTTCGCGGAACTTTTGCGTGCTCGCGGAGATTTTTACCGTTTCGCGGAGCTTTGCGTAGCGCGACTACGCAAATTCCGCCCACCCCTATTTAGTGGCCTATAGTGTTATAGCGTAGAGTGGACTAGCATACAGTGGAGTGGCGTGGAGTGGAATAGCATACAGTGGAATAGCGAAGAGTCGAGTGGCGTACAGTGGAATAGTGTAGAATAGAGTGGCATACAGTGTAGTGGCATAGAGTGGAATAGCTGAGAGTGGAATAGCATCTAGTAGAGTGCTGTACAGTGGAGTTGCATATAGTGAAATTGCATAAAGTGGAGTGCCGTAGAATGGAGTGCTGTAGAGTGGAGTGGTGTAGAGTGGAATAGCATAGAGTGGAATTGCAGAGAGTGGAAAAGCATACAGTATTATGGTGTACAGAGGATTGGCATAGAATAGAGTGGCATACAGTGGAGTGGATTAGAGTGGAATAGAATAGAATGGATTGGCATAGAGTATGTGGTACAGTGGAGTGGTGTGAGGAAGAGTGGCGTAAAGTGGAGTGGTGTACAGTGGAGTAGCATACAGTAGAATGGCATACAGTGGAATAGTATAGAGTAGAGTGGCGTAGATTGGGGTGGCATACAGTTCAATAGCGTATAGAGGAGTGGCGTACAGTGGAGTGGTATAGCCTGGAGTAGTGTGCAATGGAGTTGGGTAGAGTGGAACAGCATACAATAGAGTAGTGTAGAGTGGAGTTATGTACAGTGGCATAGCCTACAGTGGAGTGGCATACAGTGTGGCATACAGTGGAGTGGTGTTGAATGGAAGGGTGTAAGATGGAGTGGCATACAGTAAAATAGCGTAGAGAGAAGGGGTGTAGGGTGGGGTGGCAGTGGAATAGCATAGAGTGGAATGGCGTACAATGCAGTGGCATACGGTGAAGTGGTGTTCAGTGGAGTGGCGTAAGGTGGAGTGGTGTAGAGTGGAGTATCATAAAGTGGCGTGGCATAAAGTGGAATAGCATGGAGTGGAGTGGCGTAGAGTGGAGTTTCATACAGTGGAATAGCGTAGAGTGGAGTGGCATAGATTGGAGCGATGTACAGTATAATAGTATACAGTAGTTTGTCGTAGAGTGGATTAGCATATAGTGGAGTGGCGTACAGTGGCGTGGCAAAGAGGGGAGTGCTGTACAGTGGAACACCATCAAGTGGAATGGTGTACACTGGAGTGGCATACAGTTGAGTTGTATAGAGTGGAATAGCGTAAAGTGGAGTGTCATAGAGTGGAGTTGCATACAGTAGACTAGCGTAGAGTGGAGGGGTGTACAGTGTAGTGGTGTAGTGTGTAGTGGTGTAGACTGGAGTGGCGTAGAATGGAGTGGCGTAGAGTGTAATAGTGTACAGAGGAGTGGGCTAAAGTGAAGTAAAGTGACAGAATGGAGTGGTGTAGAGTGGAGAGGTGAACAGTGGATTAACATAGAGTGGAGTGGTATAAAGTGGAGTGCCGTAGAGGGGAGTGTGGTACTTACAACAGAAGTAGGGTGAAAGTGGATGAATGGATAAGATGTAATGTGTCAGTAATATAGAATATGAGGTGTAAATAGTAATTTATGGTAGTGTGTGTAAATAATGTAAGTAGTATTAAAGCTATAAGTGTTAAGTTAGTTAGTTATATATTGTGCCACTATATACAGCAGTAACTCTGAAGTATACTCCAGTACATGCTGATGAGGAGGAAGTATTTGATGGCTAATGGCCGTCTTTACAAATCGTAAAATGGCAGCCATGTCATTTTAGCACACTTCTGCTGCGTTCTGTGTTTCACTGTGTTCTGGATTAGGGCCTCATATATAGGTAAGTAGAAGGATTTTTGTTGTTCCTATTACTACTTTAATAAAATGTTAATAGAGAAATATGTTTATATTTTTCTACATATTTTACAGCACTTTACAGAAAACCATGCTTTTAAAAAAAAAATTTACATAGCACGATAATTTTTAGGTATTACTACGCTACTCCGTAGAGCTATTTGTAAAGAATTAAATATGCAAAAAATTGTAAATACATCATAGCATGCTATATTTATAAAATATAGGGGCATATTCTAAAGAACGTGTGATAACCATTGCAAATTTAGCCTAACGCAACTTTGCATATCGCAGTCCATCGCGGGAAAACAACGCCGTGTTAACGTAGCATTCTCAACCTGGCGGCACCATGCGATAGTCCCACGATAACGCGTCAAATGTCCGCGTTAAAATCAACGCAAAGCCGCAAAAATGCGAAACACCAACGCAAATAAAGTCGCGATGAGGCCAACCGCGATAAAAAAATCAGCGATAACCAGCGACAGGGCTGCAATACCCACGCGTCATGAGGGAAGATGCACAATAAAAGCAGAACAAGAAAAAAAAACAACAAAAACAAAATAAACTGCGTAGCAACATGGATGCACCCGGAACCAGTGCCCAGGTCAACGCGAACCCCACAAGCCCCACAGACCACCAGCAAGGAACCTCGGGTCAGGAAAGGCCAAGGAGAAGAGGAAGAGGAAGACGGGGCACAGTCCGCATGACAACCTGACCATCCCACGGAGGTGACAGAGCACGAACAACAACTGTCCGTCACCCCCACTGTGTCATTGGCAACACAGACGGACAAATGGCATTCCATCGTGAATGCAGTCGGAGCGTCGATGAGGCCAAGATACGCTGGCACGATGTGAAAAGCCAAACAAAGCAGAAACCCGCTACCAACAGGAAGGCAGCAACGGCGAATGGAGGTGGGAGCCCAGCGCCACAGGAGGAGCTGGAGCAAATGGCGGCCACAGTCATCAGTGCGGAGATGGTGCAAAGAGTCTGGAGTCCTGATACAGCACGACATGACCGGACACAACATTAACAGGGTGAGTAACTAACAGGGACTGGGGGGACGGGCACAATGGCACACATGCACAACGACGTGTAGCACACCGCACACCCACAACGACCCTGGGTCATGTACCTGACCCCCGTGGCACACTGCAGCACACATACAAACATCAAGTAGGCCCCCGTACACCATGTGCCCAAAGGGGTCACACCCCACACATCACCAAGTCCACGACACACACATGCACCCGTGCGAAACACAGCAAAGATGCGTATGTGAGAGTCACACTGACAATGCAAGTGTTACCACATGATGAGCAGCATGGCCGGAGTACAATCACCATGACATTGTGCACGCCACGAGACTGAGGTGGCTGAGTGTGGACCACATACGGAAAGGAGCAGGTCACACTCTGACACATCCACCTGCACAAACAACCACTGACGGCAATAAGACATCTGCAGACAAACAATGCACAAGAGTACAATAACCGTCCAAGAGCACAAATGACCCAAGTCGCCAACATCACAGCACCTCAAAAGCCCAAAAGTCAAAGGCACACTGCCTCCAAGAGATAAGGGGCAGCAAAATCATAGCTGCAGGTGCGACCCTCCCAAAATGCAGCACACACACATAGCAATGCCAGCACATCCACATGGACGACAATGTGGTACACAGTGCAACACTTACACTGCAGAACAGAGGACACAACTGGGTCCGCCTGTGCGTAGGAAATGGCCAATCACATCTGACCTAGCAGGGAACTGTGAGATGCAAATGGACGTGTACAACCACACCTACGTCATGTAGTCCAAATGTCCACTGTCCCGCATCAGACAGTCCGCCCCTCCCAAACGGTCACAATGTACATTGACATGCAGTCTGTATGTAAACCTGAATAATGCGTTAACATACATGCCAACACAATGTCAACAAGCATCTCCCCTTCACATTGCAGAGGGACAAACAACACCTCCAGCAGATCAGACCAGACAACTCCACAGTGATTCTGAAGAGGACCTCCACACTTCCGACACCGATGCCCTACAACAGTACATGGACATCTACGGGCAATCGACCCCCAGGAGCAGGGCAGCACAGCTGCATTCAGGATACCCCACCCCATGCACAGACAACACAGCTGGATGCACGCACCACCACGGCTGGCTCCCAACAGCACATTCAGGCACACATCACATTCCAAGGCCAGGTGTCAGACTGCCAGAAGGGGGTGTCCGAACAGGTGCGGGTGGGGTCCCACCTAATGGAAGCCAAACTAGATCACATACGTGGGTGTCTAAGTCCCATCATGGGCCACCTACACTCCTCAAAGGAGACCCACACTGCGACAGAGACACCCGCATCTGCACATTTCCATGACTGACCACACCCTGAGCCACGGGATAATCATCCACACCCCCACGCTGGACTGGCACACGCCGGCCCAGTCCACTCCTCTTACGTATTGAGTGGGGGACGACAAAGCTACATGTGCAATGTCCTGCTGCGGTGACATGGCTGCGTCCTCTGCACACGGCACAATGTGATTTGAGGGGCCTTGGCCCGAATGCATACATCATGAGCACACGTACACAATCATAGAGCTCTTGAACTGGCCACGGGCACGTGCGCCCGACAGCTTTATTGGCATGGTCCAATGCACATTGACGCATGTGCTGGATGTGTGTGGGGTGAGTGTCAGCCAGCCCTCAGGGAGTCGTTGGTGCTGACAACAACTGGAACAGTGATCACAATTGAAGCAGAAACATAATACACCAGCATAACAGAAACAACTGTGAAGCATCATGATGGTAGCCGGAGAGAGTACAGTGTCCACCCAACATGCAAGCAGAATGCTCCTTGATTCGTTGTGCACTGAGTAAGTGGCACCTGTAGGGCTGAGCAGGGTATCAAGCTGATGATGGCACCCACGACAGGTGTGAGCAACTCTGACAGTCTGGCAGTTAGACACTTACGACTCTGGCACCTGTCGTTTGGAGTTGGTCCTGGCGGTGGTGGCGTGTGCATCCAGTGGTGATGCGACGTCCGGGCAGGCCAGGACTGGATCTGATGTATGAGCCCAGGGGACCGCAGTTGAGGCCACAGGCAGCGGACAGCACAGGGCCACAGAGACATGGCGTTGAGGCCCCCCAGGCCATCTGAATCGAGGCCATCCGACATGCCCTCAGGTTGGGGCCATGATTTGAGCTGCACAGAGTTAGTGGCCCCAGTTTCACTGCGGCGGGCAGAGCCACACCGCCACGGGATGGTGACTTGCGGTGCAGTGAGATAGTGCCACGCTAGGGGAGCGGGTCCTCGTCGATGTCGAAGGTGAATGTCGCGGAGGTTTGTGGGGGACAGTGGAAGGGCCCCACCAGGGCATCATGCAGAGGGCAGTAGCCGGCCGGAAGCGGCAAATGGAGGAGTGGAATGCTACAGCCTCGTCTTGGCAACATAGTCAGTATCACCAACACGATGATGAAGACAACCCCCAAACCATGGACTCAGTATCCAACAGATCTCAAGAAGTAAGTGTCCATGGATGTCGGGGAACAGACTTAGTGGCACCGGAGCTGTGAGGGGAGGCAGTCTGTGACGTGACCAGTACAATGTTATCAGCTCGGCCATAAATGATTCATGACAGAGTTCCCAATGTGTGGCCTACTCGACCGCTGTGTGGTCCGGAGGCAGTGGGCAGCACGGGCCAACCACTGTTCAGCAAGCTCCTCCTGGAACACTAACACACGGCGTTGAAATGGCATGTGGTGATGACTCGTGGTTGACCTAGGCAGTAGCGACAGAGCTGAGCGGGTGTTTGGCCAGCGACGATGCCGTGTCCTGCCTGGTCCAGACTGGATTGGATTTGTGTGAGGCCTGCAGGCCCACTGTGTAGTCCGAATGCATAGTCTCCAAGGGCCCACAGACACGTGTGGCTGGGATTCCATGCACATACTTCGTGTCACCACATAGAAGGGGGTATAGTGAGTTAAACTCGGCATTTGCGTGTGTACTCGGCCATTGCCAAATAAAGACTCAGTCCCACATGTGTGGCCTACTTGACCGCAGTGTAGGCCCAGGGCAGCGATCAGTAGGGGCACACATCCATGGGTCGTTGGCCCGCGATGCACAGAGTTAGTGACACCAGGGTAGTTGTCGTCAGTGTCCGGACACCTCCGTGGAGATGGTCCTTTTCTCCTCCGGACTGAACCGCGTCTTCCTCTTACTCGTCTCCTTGCATACAATGATATGGACTCTGCCATGCAGATACCACGACTCAGTTCCACATGTGTGACCTACTTGAGCGTAGCGTAGGCTGGAGGCAGCGGTGCAGTACGTAAAGGGTAAAGGGGTGAAGCGGGCCTGTGTCGCGGGGGCCGTGATGGTGTGAGGAGGCTGCCAAGGACGCGGGGTTTGGGCTTGGAGTTTGCGCCAGCACATGGTGGGCCCTCTTTGGCACACGCCGGTGTCGGCAGGTGAGCTGTGAGGCCTGCATTCGCAGGGGTGGGCATGGCGGGTTGGGAGTCCATCGGCCCGTGGTGCAGCAGGCGCATAGGTTCGCAGGCCACAGCGCTCACGGCGAGGGCGTCGGCCTCGTGGCGGGCTAGGCGGTGCCGCCCTGGCAGGCACGTTTGGCATTCCGGAAGAGGACCACGCCCAGGGCTATGTGCTTTTTATTCACACCCCTACGCTGGCCTTGCGTACGCCGGGACAAGCCACTCCACACACGCTTGCAGGGAGGGACGTCACAAGCTACATTTCCGCGTTCTTCCCCACTGGCTGTGGTGACATGGTTGCGTCCACTGCCCACTGCACTCCACACATCAGCAGTGCATGTGGGCATGGATATGTCTGTGGTCTGCATACTGCTATCTGTCCAGGACATCTCCGCCACAGTTGGCATTGTGTACATTCTCATTCATGGGTCACTTGCCTCCTTCGCACATACTTGGTTCCCACCTCTCCCCACATTCCACTATTGTGTGGCTGCGGTGCCATGCCGTTGATGGTTCGTGTACATGGCTGGGCAAGGTTGCCACAGCGAGCTGTGCTGTCGTGTCTGGTGGGTGGGCATGTTGTCTGGCATGTTGTATGTGATTTTGTGACGTGCCCATTGCCAGTGTTGTGAGTTGCATGATTGTGGAGTTGAGGTGTGTGCTGTTTTTATTTGGTACTTACCTACATGCAGTTCATTTCCAGGGGTGCCATCCTGATAACGCTGGTTGATGATGGACTGTCGGGGGATGCTGGAATCATGCACACTGGCTGGGTAGTTGGCTGCAACCTTGGTGTAGGGTCCCCGCTGGTCCACTATTGCCTGCACATTGGTGGGATGCGTGTGCTCTCTGTTGCGGTAATTGTGTGTTTTTTCTGCAGGGGGCACTAGTTCCACATGTGTGCGGTGGATTGCCCCCAACAGGTGCGGGCCTCCTGCTATGGCGTGTAGTCCTTGCTTGGTCTCCAACTGTTCCTGCACATTGTGGGGGACGTTTAGGTACTGGGGTACTTGGCTGGTGTTGGCATCCAGGACAGGTGTGGGGAACTTGGATGGGGCTGGCTGTGTGTCTTCTCCGACTCTGGCGGATGTTGTTTGGGGGGTACGGGAGGCCAACTTGTGCAGCACAGCCAGCAGCTTTGTCTGCGGAGGGAAGTTGATTGTCCGCTGTGTTGGTACAGTCAGCCTGTGGGCAATGGTGACTCGGATGTGGTGGATGGTTGTCCTTTTGTGCCTGTAGTGGGCATTGACATTGTCCGGTGTTAGGTCTGTGGGGCTGGTGCGTTTCCTGAGGGTCCGCTGGCTTTGTCTGCGCTGCCTCTGTGGTGGTCCGGGGTGGGGAGCGGGGGGGTGCTGGGGCCCGGGGGTGGGGCGGAGGGTGTTGTTGCCCTCTCGGGGCTCCAGGATGCATGGTGAGTAGCTCCATGGCATCTGTTGTTCTTCATGTGTGGGTGTGGGCTGGTCTCCCTTTGATGGTGCAGGTTGTCGTCCGACTTTACACCAGGTCAGAGCAGGTGTTAGGTTCCTGCTGCTAACGCGCCTCATCGCCTGTTTTGGGGCCTTATCGCTGATCGGGCTGGTCGTTGAGAATGTTGTGGTGTGCTGTTGTCGCCGATTTTTGCTTGGGAACGCCTACTCTGCATCTCATTAGCGATAGTTGCGGGGGTCATCTGTGGCGATGTTTTTTGCGGATGCTATTGCGGGTAAAATGGTGTTCTGGGCTGTTAACACCAGCTTGTGAATGGTGCGATGATTTTATCGCCACTTTGGCTGCGATAATGTGCCGCTAACTAGGCGATAAGTCCTTGAGAATATGCCCCATAGTGTAGTTCAGTATATTTTTTCAATTTTTAACATACTTTTGTAATTTTGTTGACTGCCACAATACATCCTAGAAAGTACCACAGTACTCCCTACATTTATTTCAAATACATAGAAACTCATAAACAATTTTCCAACCCATTGCCACTTTATTAAAGTGATAATAGGTAGGGAAATAATATAAAACCTAATACTTACCTATATCCAAGAGTGTAATGCAGAATACAGTCAAAGTGTTCTGAAAACAACATGGCTGCCTTTAATAACTGTAAAGGAAGTCATTAGCCTATCACATAATGCCTTGTCATCGCCATGTACTGTGGTAGCTTCATTGAATACCACCAAATTTTGTGAAACTATTGCGACAACAGATTTGACTAAGTTTAAATGCTTTATAGCTTAAAAAATACTTGAGCCCCATACCTGTATGACTCTCACCCCTAGTTTTTGCCGCCGAGTCACTGACGTGCCGTGCTGAATTGACTCACTTGATATCTGCTCTATATTTGCACTGTATATCATAAACCACATATTGTATTCCACCCACTCAGCTCCCTGACCTATGCATCTAAACGACCGCTGGATACTGGTCTTATGCTCTGTGGCACCTATTGGTATATTGGTTCTAGATAGGAAAGTAACTTTAATGCTTTATCATATGTCCTGCTCATTTGGACACCGGAAAGAATCTCATCATCCAGCATGGATACCACCCTTACCAGAAAGATGAACGCTCTATTATCCCACACAGGAAATAACTTGTGTTTTATAAACTGCCCTCCCAACCTAACTAAAAATGCTATGAGAACTTTCAAACACAGAATCCTCAACCTTAACAAGGAAACTAAACTCTCGCTACTGATCCCTACTCCTGTCACAAAAAGGATTCCCTACTAAATGACCTCATCTTCTCTACAAATCAACGTGCTAAATGGAGTAATGTCCTCTCTACCTCACTCAACACCACCATCAACAAAAAAATTCCACACAGACACAAACTTACTATTGCTCCCTCCACAATATACAATGCAGATGCCACCATCTCCAGCTACAATAACGGCACCGTGCTCATTCAATCCTCAGATTGCAATCTTGAACTCTTCATCTGTCCTACCTCAACAACAAACTAGACATGACCTCCATCCTGCCTACCCTCTCACACCTCCCCTTTGTCTCCTCCCCTTCCAACAACCCCATTTCTCCCTCATCCCACCATTACCCATCCTCATTGGTGATCATGCTCCCTCCATCCATGCAGTCCAGTACCCGCCCTTCCCTAGAGACAATATTAGCACTCCCTCTCACCAACATGACTCCAACATCCCCATTTCCCAATCTTCTATAGTCCCAGAAACTCACACTCCCATCAGTAAGATTAATACATCCACCGCCTCCTCTCAACCAACCTGTACTAAGTCCCCTCTGGTGAACTCTACCAACGTTGGCTCCACAACCTGCCATGATTTGGCTAGCTCTCTACACTACAATGCTTTCCCCTGCCTTGATCCTCTCAGAAGTCACTTTACCGACTCTGTACTTAACACTATACTTTCTGAACTACAGTAATCAAGGCTGATATCCTCAAGCTAGTTCATATCACCTCCAACCTTGAACATAATTGGTGCCCGCACATAACTCACCCCCAGATTAACAACTCTTTAATTCCTAATTACCACTCCGCCTCAATCTCTGCCTACCCACGGGCCTCCCATCCTTATTGGAAATCCACTCTTAACCGTAATCATTCCTCCAGACCCAATAGGCTAGTCAGACAGTTATCGGACCATGTAATACTTTTCCTCCTAGACACCTATAATCATGATTCAGCTGACCTCGCTATACCCTACACAAAAATTGAGACTATCATCACTCACCCTTTCAGGACATCCAATAGTTGTATAAATAATACGAATCTTAAACAAGTTCCCATCTCATATATGCCCATGACCACACTCAAAACATCCCTAAAAAGCGTTTTACTGAATTTCTGGTTAGCAGTCGTGGACAGGGGCAAACTCAATCTTAACCTTGACCTGGACATCCTTGGGCTCACTGAAACTTGGTTGAACAAATCCTCTACCTCAATCCTTGACATATTAGTCCACCCCAGTCATGAAATCATCAGACTAGACCATTTAGGCTGTTCTGGGGGCTGATTAGCCTGTATATACAGGTCCACCTGTTCTCTAAAACTCCCTCACACTCTCTCACTGCCTTCCTGTGAATACCTAATAATTAACATCACCACAAATGACAACTCAAGATGTTCTCTTGACACTTTTTACCACCTACCAGGGGATAACCACACATTCATCAAACAGACCATGCAGATTATCTCCTCCAACAATGATGAACACAACAACCAGATTTTTTTGTTGACTTTAACATTCATTGGAACAATTCCAATGACCACCTTGTGAACAGTTTCAATCCTTCCTCCAGGACTTAACCTTATCCAAGTGTGAAACAGCCCTACCCATAGCAAAGTGACCACCCTTGATTTAATCATTGCAAAAGAAAACATAATGCATATTAAATCCATCCTACCTTGTGACTGGACTGACCACCACTGCATTACCTTCCTTATCTCAGTAGGGCAAGCATCTCTAGGGGCCAACCTATGAAAGCCAAACACTGGGTCCGAGATACCCACAACATTAACACACTCACTATTTTGGCTCTTACTAATGACATCCTGCTTCTGTCCACCTCTATGGATAACGCTATTGACCTCACCGAGCAATATATAAATTACATGTCCAAAATCATGGACACCCTTGCACCTAAACAACTAAAAAGAATCCCGACTAAACAAACCACCCCTTGTTCAATTGTGACCTTAACGAGGAACACTGTCACCTCAGACTTGCAGAAAGAGCTTGAAGACATACCCCCTCCTTGTCCAACCTCAAACTCCTACAACAAAAAGGGAGCATTTACAATAGGCACATCAGGAACTCTAAAGCAACCTACTTCCAACATCAACTAGACACAGCAACTAATCGACCAAAAAATGGTTCCAAATTATTTAAAAAAAACTTTCTCAGACAACAAAACACCACCCAATTGTGAGACTTTCACCACCTTCTTTGCTGAGAAAACCACACTAATCTCCAGCGATATCCAGATTGTTATGCAACTCCTACCACCCGTACCCCTCTTACTTCCCACACCTCATGACCAGGAAGGCTGTCTGCGAAACCCCCCCTGCTCACCCAAAAATAACTCGAGCTGGTCTATCTTCCAAAGCATCAAAGAAACTGACACCCCAAACATTTTGACCTCTCTTAAATACTCCAACCACTTTAACGACTCTCTCCCCTCCAAATTACTCAATGAGTCCATCCACCTCCTACTCTCATTATGGACCATGATAATCAATGCCTCACTCCTCACTCAAGGCATCCTTCCTGATTGCCTCAAAAGAGGGCAGGCCACTCCTATTCTAAAAAACAACAACTCCCACCATTCTAATCACGATAATTACCACCCTATCTCCAACATCCCTACCTTAGCCAAACTCAATGTACACTTACAGCTTCGCGATCACATTGAGCATTTCCAACTCCTCGACCAATGTCAATCTGGCTTCCAACCGGGTCATAGCACAGAAACCGCCTTGGTCCACATTGTCGATGATGCCCTTCACTCACTCGACCAGAATGAATCTTGCTTACTTATTCTTCTGGACCAGACAGCTGCATTCGACACTGTCAATTATGACACCCTTTTGAACCTTCTAGAATACAGGATGGGTCTCTCTGGCACTGTACTAAAATGGTTCTCTTCTCCTCTCCACAACAGATCTTAGTGCATCCTAATGAACCATGCTCTCTCTGGCCAGTCACCAATGTCGTTGTGTGTAGCCCAAGGCTCTACTCTCTCCATGACGCTGTTTCACTTATATATGGAGCCCCTAACTGAAATCCTCAAACTCGCCCACATTTCCTACCACATGTATGTAGATGATACCTAACTTTATCCGAAAACCTCCTTTCCTGAGGAGATCAATATCCTCAGCAACACCCTGACACAAACACCACACTGACTGACCCGTTACCAACTCAAACCCAATGCCCTCAAAACAGAATTCCAACTGATCTCACCACCCACCATCGCCCCCATTATCAAAGACTGGCTCCCTCATCTTACTGCAGTGAATTGTACCCACATATCATTGATTCTGCTAAATCCCTAGGTATAACCTTGGACAAAGCCCTCTCCATGCAACAAAACATTAGTTCTACCACGAGAGGAGCTAACCATCAATTACATGTCCTAAGGAAACTTAAACCTTCCCTCCCCTTGGCAGACCTCCAAACAGTGGTTCAAGCTCTTGTGCTAGCAAAATTAGACTACAATAGTGCCACCCTTGTGGGCCATCTGAAAATCGCACTTGCACCCCTAAAGGCTACCCTAAATGCAGCTGTTAGGCTCATCACTGGCTCAAAAACGTGATCACATCACTCCCGACCTGCAATCCCTGAAATGGCTACCCCATGAGGCCAGGACCCATCTCAACATTGCTTGTATGACATATTAAGCGCTGCACCACAATACTCCCTCCTACCTGACCCAGTAATTTACCTTATCGGGTGGAAACAGACCCACTAGAAGCACAAGCACCTTACTATGCCAACCACAAAAATTCAAGAAAAAGAAAACCTACAACCGATTCTTTTCCAGCATTCCCCCCATAATATGGAACTCTCTCCGCCTGAGATCAGATGCAACCCATCCACCTCCATCTTCAAGAAAGAAGTAAAAACTCTACTTTCCAACAAATTCCTCTCAAAATGAGGTTTCTACCTCCTTATCCTCATGAGCGACCATTCCCTTCTACTCTTATCATTTATAGTTATATTTGTAATTATTGTTCTATTGTTTGTGTGATCAATGCCATGTCTGTACATTATCACCGTTTGTATCACATTGTACCCTTGTTCCTACTTGTAAAGTGCTCTGTCACCCATAAGGGTCTTGTGCACGCTATATAAAATTCTAAATAAATACCCTACTTACTCCTGGTGCCCAAAAGTGTCATCTGAACACCATAATCTACAATCCTGCCAAATTTCATGGAAATATGACTGGACATTTGGTCACTACACGAGTACGAAATTTATGGGAAAATGCATTGGTGCCCCAAATGCATTTTGAGATTCCCCTTTTATCTTTGCACCCCCTTGACCAGTCACCACAAAACTTTCCACCACCCGCCAATGTAGAAATAGCAACAGGTCTAGAAGGTTTCGTGGAGATTTGTGAAACAGTGGCAAAGTTATTAGTGAGTAAAATCTGAGGAATTCATATACCTGGGAATCCTAACTATAACTACAGAGTGGCTGCTGCCACTCTGTTATATATACACACGAGCTCAAACACTCACACAGATACATACACCAGCACATGCCTTTGCACACCATTAGGTAACTAGACATACTATTACACTGGATTTGGATTGGGGCAAAAGCATGCTGGCACACCACAAATAAAGTGGCCCACATTTGTAGTTAGTGACCATTTACAAAACATTGCTTGGCTAGTACAGGGGGCTAATTTTTTGAGAAATGTAAGCAAAATGAAGCCTTTTACAGATAAGACAGTCAAGGCCATAAACCGGGGAGCTCCAAAAACTGAGAACTTTGCTGTTGCAAAGTCTATGATTAGCAAAATACCAGAAGCTGCAATCGCAAAATACCTTTCTACCATTTACAAAACAAAATCATTTCTGTGAGTCAGAACATTTTTTCTGATTCATAAAAGGGGGTTTTGTGACTCTACCCTAATTGCAAATAGAACAAAGTGAGAAAGGGGAATCCCTCTTTCTGTGCTTCCAAGAGAAATGTATCAATGGTGTGAGACTTCAATTGTGGTCGCAAAACATTGCTCAGATACCAACACCTTAAAGAAGGTGACATCTGATTCGCAAAGAGTAATCTTTTCCTGTGGGACATCTTCACCCATGGGAAAATTGACTCAGGGTAAAAAGTCTGTGTTCCATATGACCACTGCCTGCCCTACACAATGGCGTGCCATGCCAGAAGCTTTTTCGTTTAATGGCCCTTTATTGGCCACCTGCTGCTTTAAAAAAAACAAAAAAAATACCTGTTTTTGAAATGCAAATGCACCCAATCACAAGTGGTCTCAATCTGCAATTTGCCTAATTAATATTCATTATGCAGGTTGTTTTGTGACCAACTGCAAATATACAATTTGCAATGTGACCTATTAGTACGTAGGTTTTATCGCAAATCGCATTCCCATTTGTATTTGCAAATCTGTTGGTGTACAAATTACACCTTCCTGGTTTGTGAGTATGGATAGTACATCAACACCATGTCCTGGATTCCGATTAGCACAGAAATCTGAAATGAAATACAAAGTTGATTGAACCTACAATAGCAAAAAGAAAAAAGCCAGATTGGAATTCTTCCTCTCTTGATGGTTCAAAATAGTGGGGTTTCAGAGAATTAGGCCTCGTCATGAAATTCCGCTTCACTCGCGGAGTTTGTGGAGTTTTCCCCACTTATCGCTCCGAGTAGTGCGAGGAGTTCCGAAAGCAACGTTAAGTTGGTGAAGGCGAGTGAGGAAAATCCTACTCCAGACCACTTACCGGCGAGATTTCTCAACATGGGCAGTCGCGGATGGCCACTACTGCTCGAGTGGAGAAACCTTCTGTTCGTGTTCAGAAAGCTGCTGCTCGAGTAGAACATCTATTCGAGTGGCAGAAAGAAGCAGCGACCTCTTGTGCTGCATTTGATGCCATTCACGCTGATTTTCCAGCTAGGGACAAAATAAAAGCATTCTGTAAAAGTGGCAGCGATATGTGCACCAACTTTTACTGAATGCGTTTTTTTGTGAACCAACATATGTTTAAACATGTTGGTTGGCAAAATTTCGATTCAGTATGTAATTGCAAACCTATTATGTGATTCAGTAACAAGGTAATGAATCACAATTTGGGTTTTGAAAATACCCAAAAGCTATTTTGCGGTAGCAAACGCTCCAATTTAACGAATCAGAGCCTTTAAGACTGCAAAATGGATTTGACCATAAGGCCCTAAATTTTACATTTTAGCCTAGACTCTTGATCATGGCCAATTCCAGAATTCAATTGAACATGTGTGATAGCTAAAAGAAACAAGAATGTTATGGGAAAATACAAGTAAGTCTACTAACAGTTTTTTTCTGGGGTATGCAAATGGTAATCCGATATTCGTACATTCTGGCCGAGGCTCAAAGGACTGCCATGCCTGAAAAAAGGCATAAAAAGGACACTATCAAGTTGAACTCTTTAGCACAAAATGAAAACACAAAATAAGTAATTAAACTTAGAATTAACCAGAAGCATGCTATCCTACACCTAGAGCAGAACCCTTGGTTTACACATCACTTAGGCCCTCCTTACGATGGCGTTCGGATGAGCCTCTGACCACACCGCCATGGGCAGGTGTCCGCCCTGGTATGATTGGACCACCATGCAGACAGTCGGAAAGTGTCTTCTCCTACTGCGGCTTGCACTGCTACCCAGGAAAAGGGCCGCAGCACAAGCCGCAGTAGGAAAAGGCACTATGTGCACATCCATGCACCATGTGCCAGGCACCATGTTGTGCTTGGCATAAGGTGCATGGATGTGTGGGGGGCACTACATGCGCCCCCTAGGCCACTTAGCAGTGGCCCACGGGGGCCTGCTCGGGCCCCTAAAGTCCCTTTCCAACTTTCTTTTCATGGCAGTCGGACCGTAATGAAAAGGCAGTTGGAAATGGACATCCAAATCCCTATGACTGTGCCTGCGCAAGCACTGCCTCCATCGTAGGGATATGAGTCCGACCACCGCCCCGACGGTATCCTAGATCCTGCCAGGGGTGGCTGTCTACCCCCTGACAGCAGATGGTTCGACCGCCGGTATCATAATCTGGCAGTCGTACCGAAGGACAGTCAGCTGGTCGGACTGTCACTGACAGGCTATTGGTGGCGGTCTGACTGGCATCCAAATGAGGTCAACAATGTTTATTTGTAAAGCACACGTTTACCTATGGGAATCTTGATGCTGAATAACGGATGTCTGTTGTTACCCCACTCAATGGCACTGAAGTCTAGCTAATGAAGCAGTATCATGGGTAGTACCTTATTTCCTGACTTCTAAACTACTTGATCTGTGGAGATACTATGCTGCAGATAAGACAGCACCAGAGAGAGTGCTCTTCTCCTGGAACATTTTGCCTAGTGACACCCTAAATACCAAGAGCTACTTAACCTTTCAACATCGCTTGAAGATATAGTTTTTCCTCTAATCTGCCCTCTCATTGCTGCAGCCCTCAAAACTGATTTTGTAGCACAATAAAGTCACTGTGGTGGGAAGTGAACCATTAAACTCAGTAACGTAACATCAGATTTTAAGTGGACTTCCGTGACCCATTTCCATCCTGCTCTCAGCCTACTTAGTCAGGTCAAACAGCAAGAACATATAAGGCACACCCGCTTACTTCCGGGGTTCAGACTGCTATAATAAGACTCCCTTTTTCCTTTGCACACTACCAAACGGCACATATTTATTCCAAAGAGAACTGAAGGGCATATTTACAAGCCCCTTTGCGTCACTCTTGCTTCATCCAAAGTGGTGCAAAAGCGACACAAATTAAAAATGAGATTTATGAAGCCATACTAGGCCACCTTGCATAGCCTTGAGTGGCTACTCTGCACCAGGGATGCGTTTCCATGGGCGGTGCATTGGTGTTCCCAATTAACATCCATGGATTTTGACGCATTCCCAGATTTACCAGAAGTGGTAGGCCAGGAAATGTGCCAAAAACCTACTCCTCCAAGGTGAGGCATAACGAGGAGAAATATGCACACATAGAAAGAGGAAAAAGCCTCAGGGGATTGTTTTTGTGCAGGAAGTTGCTGCTTCCTTCACAAAAACAATCCTGCTTACAGTGCAGGCACCCTTGCACCATGGTGCAAGGGTGCCTGCAATGGTGCGATGCAGCCAAAAGTTTGCCAGTGCAGGGGAAATGTCAGGAATGCGCTGTATTGCCGTAAATACGGTGCATTCCTGCCCTTTCCCTGTCATGCAGTGCAGTGCAGCAAGGTGAGTTGCTGCGTTCCACTGCGTGACTTGGCCATAAATATGGCCCTAAGCATTTTCTGCTGCTCAAGTTTCAATTTCAGTAACATAGCTCAGTTAGTTAATGTGCCTGCTGCAGAAATCAAGCCTACTGTTTACAGGTTTAGATAGCTGTAACCTACCTTAATGGATTAATGCGTGTGCATTATAGATTTGTGTTGCATGAAAATCGTAGGCTCTAAATTCAGCATGATTCCTCAGTTCTTTAATGTGCCAGGTGCAGAGATCTGTTGTGAGTAACCTTCAAGAAACAGTTTCCTATCCATACAAGCCTGACCCAGCCTTTCATCCTCTTGAAGTTGATAAAGAAAGACCATAATGTTTTGACTATGGTTTTCCTACTTATTTGATTTAAAACCCGGGTGTCTATCAAAGGTGCAGGAGGATTGAATCCATGCCAGATTTTCAGCTCAACTGCTGTGTAGGTCTTTGAGTTCCATCTATATTCATTTTATCTGTTGTTTAATTCCTGAAAATCTGGCACGCATGGCCCTACGTTTGACATCCCTTATCCAATACAATCACAGAATGGCACAAAAAGTTTCTACCTCAAATCTTCAAATGGCAATAGAATAAAAACACAAACTAATGAATGAACGGAGGGCGCTTTGCCGGAATTGTGCAGAGAGTTAAGCAAACACGGAGCTGCCTCTCAGCAGTCAACAATTTATCGTATTCACCTCCCCTGGCAGGCCTCTGTGAATATGCATGGGGGTCTGGCCCTTGTTAGGTGGTAGCAATCCTTAATGCCTCGTTCACACCCAGACCTCCCCATACATCATGACACGTTTTTGGCCCTGGGCCTCACTGACCCTCTCCCTCAAAGGACGCAGGTCGCCGACAAGCGCTGTCAGAGCTGTCAATGTTCCCACGTATTAACATGATTAGCTCAAGTTTTTTTTTTTTTTTAAATTCTGTGACTAGTTAAGATTTAATAATGGTATGAACAGAACTACAAACTCCAGAAGACAACGAAAAAATAAGGGACTGATTGAGCTACTCACTTATGAACCTGGGAAACTTGTTTTGCGTTCCACACCCTACCCCAATGAAGTGGGAACAATGTCAGACTAATGGTACCGTGGGTCTTAGTGCATTAAGGAATATGCCTTCACCTACCACTGATTGAAAAGCAACAGACGATATTCATGATTCAATCGACCCCTCGGCCTCCTGGCCCACAGGGCCACCGCATCTGATGCTTTACAACACAAAACAAGGTCAGCCCTACTCAATAAGTACCAGAGCATTAGACATTATCATGAGAACAATGGTTCTTATTAGAGATATGTACGAATAAAAAATGTAAATCAAGCTCAATCGCTGTATACAATTATGCTGTTCAAGGATGTACCAGGGTTTGTGTTGAAAATTATTGTATTTTCTTTAGTGCGCTCACAACGTGCAACTCGCTGTCCCCCACTGAATCAACTCCCAAGGAGATGGGCAATAGCCATTAGTGTGGTTTGACCAATAGCGTAGCCTTTTATTCACATAGACACATAGACTCATTGTGAAATGATAAGTGACAACCATAGTCATAGTTAAGCAGACATTGTTATGAGAATACCGGACATAAGATCAGCCAGATCATACATAATTGTTATGAGAAGCAAGACATAGGGCAGATAAACAGCTCAGAGATTGTGCAAGCAATACAACAGTATCTCTACCTTCCTTTACAGAGGAACATTTCAGAATAATGCAAAGTACCAGCAGGCCCCTTTACCTTATCCATCGCCCACGCCCTCAACCAAGGGCATACATTTATTAGTAACTTCCCCTCCATCATTCTGAGGGATAAGCAGTGTCCGCGGTTCCATTTACCAACACATCCACCAGGGCACCGCATAGCGCTTCGTCCCTGCCTGGGGATACCTGCCACCAGGAAAAATCCTCCAAAATGTTCAAGTTCTGGTGTCCCGGGGTAGGGCAGAAAGGTCCAGGACCACCAGCAGGTCAGTCCCCCCTCCTGCCTGCCCAGTGCCCACACAAATCAACACCCCTCCAAGGGGAAAGTCCAGTAAATCGGTCCACATTTGGGGTAGGCCTCATTTCAGCTGCAGAAATTCCGCCACATTCTGCCTTCTTCCAGGGTGGGTGGGTGGTTGTGCGAATCCGGTATGATGGATCTCGATGCTCAGTGAAGGGAAAAAAAGAGGCCTATCTTTCGCTTGCGGGGCCTTATAAGCTGCAGCCCTTGGGCGCCATCCGTTGACGTCATGGGCGACCCTCTATTGCATTGTGGCGAAACCAAAAAAGGACGACTCTCCACTTTGGCTGCTCCTGCCAGTGGAGCGACTAATGGCACCCTTCTGCTATATGCTGGGGGCGCCTTCATAGTGAGCTCACAACGTGCAACTCGCTGTCCCCCACTGAATCAACTCCCAAGGAGATGGACAATAGCCATTAGTGTGGTTTGACCAAGAGCGTAGCCTTTTATTCACATAGACACATAGACTCATTGTGAAATGATAAGTGACAACCATAGTCATAGTTAAGCAGACATTGTTATGAGAATACCGGACATAATATCAGCCAGATCATACATAATTGTTATGAGAAGCAAGACATAGGGCAGATAAACAGCTCAGAGATTGTGCAAGCAATACAACAGTATCTCTACCTTCCTTTACAGAGGAACATTTCAGAATAATGCAAAGTACCAGCAGGCCCCTTTACCTTATCCATCGCCCACGCCCTCAACCAAGGGCATACCTTTATTAGTAACTTCCCCTCCATCATTCTGAGGGATGGGCAGTGTCCGCGGCTCCATTTACCAACACATCCACCAGGGCACCGCATAGCGCTTCGTCCCTGCCTGGGGATACCTGCCACCAGGAAAAATCCCCCAAAATGTTCAAGTTCTGGCATCCCGGGGTAGGGCAGAAAGGTCCAGGACCACCAGCAGGTCAGACCCCCCTCCTGCCTGCCCAGTGCCGACACATATCAACACCCCTCCAAGGGGAAAGTCCAGTAAATCGGTTCACATTTGGGGTAGCCCCCATTTCTGCTGCAAGAAATTCCGCCACAGGGCGAAGAGGTCATTGGCGAACTCGCCCTCCCCCTCAGCTACCACTGAAGGGCCTCCTTAACACCCCTACGATTGTGCCGCTGCCCAAACTGAGCTTCAGGTCCTTGTATGACCAAATGCACCCCCTCCCTACGGGGCCTCTCTCCATTCCCAGCGTCCCCATTCTATGGGTGCTTAAAGATGTGCCTCTGACTCAGATTCCCCAATGGGTACCTATTTGCTACTTACAACAGCACCTTATAAACTGAAGGCCATATCGACCTTACTGTCTGGCTACGGACCACCCTAGAAGCGTAGTTCACTCCATTGCGGTACTGTAAGTATTCCACCCAAGCTCAACTTCCTCCCAAGTAGGATGCTAATGTAAATCTACACTTGTTGGGCCCCTGGTGTCTAGGGGTAGATGTACTCTTCCGTGTCCTCATGCCATCTTCATAGCTTGCCTAAGATTCTGTATCCCATGGATGAAACCCCGCCACTGGCTGATATGCTCAGCTTACTTGAACCTGGAGTCCATACCCTGCCTGACGGAACCCTAGCTGCACACACGGGTGGGCCTGTGGGTTGTGAAAAGGTTGCTGGCTGCGGAATACAGAAGGTCTTACTGCGTGACACCGCACTTGCGGCAAGAATCCCATGGAAAAGGCTGATCCATGTGATAACACTTACTGATCAGGTGTTAGTTCACCACATTCCTTTAGTGCCTCAGCAGCACACTTCCCCTCCCACAAAAGTCAATTGCTTCGCCCCTTGATCCCTAGTGGTTCACCCTCCGGGCATACTAAGGACCTTGAACCACAGCGGAGCGCTGCAGGATAGAAACCGGATTCTACTGCAACCCTAGTGTCACTCCGTTAGTTCCGCCTTCCCTTTAGAGGACGATTGTGGACTAGCATGTTTAAATGCCCAAAAATGAAGTGTCAAGTCAAGGCGCCTCTGGCTTCATACATAGATGTCAGTAAGATGTAGTCACTACAACCAGCGTGGGGTCCTCATGATGAGACATTCAAATCCCTTACTGTAACCGGGCTCCCACACTGCCTAATAAGAATTGCACGCCAGTACCAGGTGAGTGATACCGGAGCCTGGATACCCATTGCTGCCCTCTGGAATGTTCTTAAACAGCCCTGTTCCAACCTTCCTGACCAGCGAGTATCGACCGTAGTTAGGACCAGACCTCACCTACTATACCCAGTATCGCAAATGAGTGACCTGTGTCCACCCCTTGCAAAGAGATGGGATGCATTAGCCACCCGTGTCATTAAAGGTCAATAAGACTCTCGTTCAAATAAATACTGTAACCAGCACGAATTGGTGGCCTCTGGTCAAGATGTCAGCCATAAAGTGAACCAGTAACCCCGACTGGGGCCGACCGACTGCCTGGGAGTACCCAGCCCTGGGGCCATCAGAAATGATCTCCCGTGGCCCTCAAAGGTTTCTACCCTCTGTGTTGAAAACCAATGCCCTCTCATTGTGTCACCTCCCTACTCAGAAGCAGGCTTTAGCTGTGAAGAAGAATAAGTCCTGGGCCTCTGTTTGCTCAGAAGCACCAGCCAATATTATGAATATCAAGTATGCTAAGATCAGGGATGCATAACCCTGCCTCTAGGTAAACAAAACCCGTTCATACCCATCGGACCCCCCCACCTATTCACCTCACACTGGCACCAAGAAACAGGGAGCTGGTAAGCTCCACCAGCAACCCCTGGCACCAATTAAGCACTACCCAACTTTCTTTTTCTGAAATGGGGTCGAATGTTGACTGTCTCACTGCGATCCAGGGAGGTGGAATCTCACAATGACCTTTCCCTGTATCTCTAATTACAGATAGAGTGGAATTTCCTGCTCTGCAGGGAAGCAGATCAGAGGACAGCGTCTTATCCCTTACCCCACTCTGCTGCTCAGAATGTGAGGCCCTGACCATAACTCTCCCTGCATATTCCGTTACGTGAGGTGACCACCACGCGTAAACCACCCATCACTAGTGACTACCGTCGTTACTTCAGCTTCAAGAAGTCTTCTCCCCCTGGGAAGCTGCTGGGGATACATTTGTTGTTGTCAGGGAACATCCCATTGCTCTTAGGGTCTGTTCATCTATGCATTCTTTACCGTCCAACTGGTTAAAAGAGTTACTGTCGACTAGGGAATAAGGAACTGAGATGAAGAGAAAGCTATCTCCATGAGTCGGCGGTGGACCCAAAGCGCACTCTATGTTAATTATATTGTACTCCATCAATCCTCACTAAAGACTGCTGACCTTAAAAAGAAAAAGGAACTCTGCATATAAATATTTGGCAATTAAGTCAAGCTACCCTAATCTTGATTGAATCTTAGCAATTCCCCACATTGCAACCGAGTTTCGAGGGGGGGCATCCTGTGAATTATGTCACAATATATTGCAAAACGTTATTTGGATGGCTTTTAAAATGCATTTCCTTCATTTAAGGGACATGCTTGCGGCAGTTCACGTGGAGCTAGCTAACTGAAGTACTTCCAGTGCAGGGCAGGGCAGCCAACTTGGCGCAACCACAGAAACATTTGCCTTGCTGGGCATCTGTTGCCACTGCACAAAGCACTAACTCCGACCTCGGAATAACCGTTGATTAATACGCAGGATCACAGGTAGTAGCTGGCAGACTGCGAGGTCATTAACCAACTAGTCCATATACCGGGATGGCGGGATGCAGACGGAGTCAAATTAAAATTGAACTGAAGCGCACCTAAAAAGTAAGATAATGAGCTACCGCTCACCCTGAACAGAAGTGCCGCGGCGTTCATGCTATTACCATCAATAAACAAAGTCAAGGTACTTAGAACATCTGAGCATGTGTGCTTAACATGTCATGTCGCTGAGCCTTAAGAAGGCTGAGACTCAGACAAGAGCTGTCTTCTCCACGTGTTTGGAGACCCTGATTAACTTTGCTTTCATGTGAGGTGCAAAAGTTAAATGTGCTGCCCTGTACTAAAAGTTTAGGGTTTAAGTTACCAGGCAGTATTACCGGACAAGAAAGGAGCGTACCACTATTTTATTCCTTTGAATAGGACTTCTGTCTACCCCTTCTCATGACCTTTAACAATGCACTGTATCAAATGTCACAATTTCATAATAACTGCCCAGCCTTCTTTGTAACTGTGCTTTACCCAGTCATCGGATTTTTAAGCACCCCCGCGAGTACTGCAGCTATTACTTAGCTAATTTGGCAGGAGTTTATTCAACGTCGGAAGTGTGAGAGGCTAAGTGAACCTAGCCTGGAGGCTCGAGGCTACCATCCAGGATCATGGACGACTGCCCTGCGTCCCCTCTGTGTGAGCCAGAGCCCGCCCACGAGTTAGCTCACTTTGACATACACAATTAAAAGACCAATGTGAATACCATCACAATGATTTAAAAACCCAGGATTTGTATATCGCTGCAATTTGCCCATGAGGGTCTCATGGCGCTGAATAGTCCAAGCAGGTATAATAGGTGTTTTCCTCCCAGAAACACAGGATGTTGATGCATAGACTCGAACCTGGTTCCCCCTGGCACCCAAGTCAGCAGCTCAGGCCGTTATGCCATATCCTCTCCCTAACGGGCTATCTAATTTTTTAAAGGAGAAGACATTCTTCAAAGACAAGAGCCTTGAAAGTCTAGGGTCCATAGCAAAATTTGCCCCTCACGATATGGCCTCTTTGAACATCTTTGCCCAGGTTAACATCTACAATCTCGCCCCCCAGCACCGCCCTGAAGCACTATAATATTTGATAGAGTTGAGCAATTGCTCTGCTATCTTTAGACCTTGCCGGTGGTGAGAAACCTTGATGCCACTGAGGGGGAAATGTATTTATTCTCCCATACCATTACTGCCACCCAATGCCAGCGATCGTTATAAGCCTTGCATGCCGATTCAATTGTAGTTCAGAGAAAGCAATGCAGCATTGAAGAATGCCTGGAGGTCCTGCACCCTAAGCCTTTGCACAAATGTCGTTTCTACGGTTGTAAAGCAGGGAAAGCCGGATACAGACTTTGATTAAGCCCTGAAGAAGTCCCATGAGGGATGAAACGCGTTGGCAAGCAATTGTGTGGTGCTTTTAAAAGAATAAAGTGTTCTTCAATAAAAGATTTATATTAACTACAATAAAGAAACACGACCATCTGTTATTTTCATCTGGGAAGCTATTTATCAATATATTGTTCTACTGTTCTATTGTTTAAATATGATGTACTAGGATATCTATATATAAGAGTACGTGTCTTTCTCGGGTGCAGGGTCAATTGTTAGTCTTGGATAGTGGTGGTTTGCAACCACCCTTTTGGGATGTATGCGGATCACATCCTAGACCCAATGCACTGAGGTACAGTGTAGATTTAATAGGCTTTATAAGTAGTGACGTCTGGTGCTGGATCTTTAAAGCTCTGACCCCTTTCTTTGTTGGTAGATGCTATTAAATGATATCAAAAGCAGCACACGCTCACGCAACTACGAATATGATCAGACTGCAAGGAATGTGATCACACACACACACACACACACACTCACACACCAACACAAACCCATGCATGCAGGCAAACACCCATGAATTTAAATAATTGCACACCCACACCCATATTCAGATACCCAGGCACACGTTCAACCACCTATCATATCCACATTCAACACAGATGCTCCCTCAGATTCCGCTTGGTACACTCACAGACACAAACACACACTATTGTACACACAAACATTCTGAGACATCATGTTACGCCCCACGCACACCCATATATCTACAGACACTCTGCAGGTTACCAGGGTAATTTCAAACTCAAGAAACATGGTGAAAAAGGCTCACAACAGCAGACTCCAAACTCTCTTTACAATGCTGAAAGTGCCACCAAAACTGGTGCCCCAATCCTTAGTGGCCTGGACCATTTTGCAGATCTAGGAGTCTAGAGGGTCGATGATACATGGCAGCCGCCCAAGTGAATGGTTCATAATTGAAAAGAGGAAATCAGGTCAGCTGTTATCTTTCCCAACCCTCTTTGACCCATTAAATATTTGTTTGAAGGAGGCCCAGGACAGGTGACAGGTGAACCTGTGGCCTTTTTGTTCTAGCAAAAAAGCACTATTGTAAATGTAGGTCACATTAAAGATTACAAAATTACAAAATACATACGAAGTCCATAACAATTAAAATCCATGAAAAATATAAAGTTAGAGAGGAGTTAAGATTACAGTGAACATAATTGTGGCTACACAACAAAACCCTAAAATACATGAAATTCACATGAAATTCACATGCTCTCACCCCCGCCATACACTCTTAACTTTAATTATATGTAATCTTTCCAAAATCAAACACCATCAGAATACCATTTTCAATAATGTAAAATATCATAAAATATATCTATCATTAAAATACATAGATGAGGAAAATATTTTAACACAATTCATAATGTATAATATACATTAAACTAATGTATCTTGCTGAAAATTTGGGGAAGCCAGGAAGGAGAAAGGGGTTAAAGCTCACTCATGCGTTTGGGCAAGGCAGGTGGAATCAAACATACTACGTGTCTTGGTCAATGTGTGTGCGTGGGGGGTTCTTAACCTTCCTAATACTCCCATGACTAAGCGAGGTGGAGTGTAGTAAGTGATGCCCCCAGTCCTTGGGTAAGACGGTGATGGCAAACTAGTTCACCCTTTGCAAGTAGGCACTGACTCACGTTTTGATACATCAGTTTGAAATTCTTGTTTGGGGAGGTTGCTTTTATTTATAGGCACAGCCCATAAACCTCTACAGACTCTCTGACATATTTGCTAAATATTTCTGAGAATAGAATAATATATTTTACTCGTTTTCCCTCCAACAATAGTTTTTGTGCCATTTATTGGTGAAACATTCTGACTCAAGGTGAATGATTCCTAACATAAAGTGCAAAAACAGGTCTTATTATTATTGGTTTACTGTTATTAGTATTGTTTTTGCTTTTAATGTTTCTCATGTACTTGGACATGTTTTATAAAAATTATTTCAAATTTACAATACCCTTCCGAGTATGAAAATGACAGCAATGTTAAATCATATCAATTAACAAATGACAAAGTTACGACTTTCTACAAACAGGCGCACAAATCAATATAGTTCACTCACCCTGTAATAAAGATTTTAAATGTAATTATTGTTATTATAATTATAATATGTGGAAAGGGAATGTGTAATCGCCCTATTAACTGACATACATTACTTTCTTATTACAAGTACATTCTAATGTAAGAACATGCCTTCACTAACATAATAAACTTATTGCAAGTGAGTAGTGATGGGAGTGTCACCCACTGCTTGTGAAAGGGCTTCCCCTCATTCATAGGCGATGTGCCTCAGCTGGCGCCTGCCCTGCCTGTCTTCCTGCAGCCTCTCAGTAATTGGTGCTTGCTCATCTTGTAAGATGCACTGCTGGAGAAGAAGTCAGGAGGAGGGCAGTCTCTGCCACATCCTATGGGCTGCCCTATCATCTCCAACTACAGGTCTGCAGCATGGGACACTCTACAAATGTCTATCTTCATTCCCTTTCCACCATTAATGGAACTGGCTCTGATGCACAATCTTTCTAAAATGCAGGATGTTCCTTCTTCCTGGCGGTGCTGGATTGCTGCCTCACTGGTGGTCGTTAAACTTTTCATACTCCCTCACTGTTAGCCTCTTATGGGAGAATCATCTTCAGAGTTTAGGATTCGTTAGAGGTTTATAGTAGGATCTGGGCGTCTTTGTTCGACACACACGACGGAACTCTGGCATAACCCACCTGCAAGACTGATTATCTTGGTCTAAACCAGTGGCATAACAAAGGCCCCGCAGCAATGCGGGGGCCCGAGCTCCAGGGGGCTGCCTCAGCACAGTACCCTGGCCTGAGCGCTCCCGAGTGAGCCCGGAGGGGGCCCCTCCATGTACTTTGCAAGGGAAAGGGTGCTCAAGTTTTGTTACGCAACTGGACTCTGAACCAGCACTCACAATGCTCCCGGTGAACGCTTCATGGTAAAGCTGAACATATACCCTATGCAACCTTACAGGGTTCAAAACATATAGCTGCCTGGAGGCTGGTACCCCATCTTGATCCCATTCCTTGTGACCTGAATGATCTTAGATGAGCCCCTTCCATACCCACCCCTTTTAATGTGACACTCTCGAACATCCGATCCCGGATTACTCTTCTGTTACCCCTCTCAAAACTCCTTTCGCTAGTGTCTGACCCTTGACAGCCCACTCACATATAAGTACCACCTATGACCTGTTAACCCCCTCGATGGCTGTTGTCATTAATGCTTTAAGCACTACAGCTATGTGAAGTGAAATTGCTGGTGTTGACATTGTCAGATATAATGATAATACATGTAAGCTGATAAAACCTTAATAATTATTTCGAAAAAAGCAAAACCATCTTGCAAGTTACTCGGAGTTTTGTGACCTTATAAAGGCACTGAGTCTGCTGCCTCGCTGTCACTGTGGTCAATGAACTCCTTGGTGACTTACAACATCATTAAGCATTCTATTTCTGATAAAAGACATGTCTTAGTATTCAAACGACTCAACAATTAATACTGCCTTCTTCTGATCTCTCTTATTTTATTCTCTCACCACTACTCATGACCACTAGCAGATTCCATCAATCATCCATGTGAGAAGCCATTAATCGCTCCCTCTTAAAGAGAGCAAAAATTTAATTGCTCTGAAACTGATGTTCCTTAGGCTTCCAGGAATCTGCAACCAGGTGAGATTCAACAGAACTTTCCTTTCTGAAGCTGAGCGGCCACCGAAGAAATACTATTTCATGTCAAAAGAAATGATTTGTATAATGAAGCTGGAGACAAACTGGGTGAGACAGTCTATTAGCGTGCCAGCCGCATAAAGCATGCAAGCACTGAGTCCAGGAGTCAGCAGGAAAATGGATGGTCACTGTGATCCAACATTTAACCACCAGCTTTAATCAACCCATCTTTTCGAAGCAGGAGTGCGTCACTTCCTCTGATAATCAATGCAATTTGAATTAAAGGCCGCTGTAGGCGCCTTTAAAGTCTACGTAAGTGGCTAAGTTATTCTGGCATTAAACAAACCATGAAGAACAGGAAGGCATTAAAAAGGTGATAAATCACAGTGCATAACTGACCTACCTGTAGTTTCTAAGAAGTGTAAAACACTGTGTATGGCTAATTAAAAACATAACAAGTTGTTAACAATCATGGTTACCAGTTTGAAGCATACAGTTCCCTTTTGGATTGGTCTGCCTTTGCTAGAGAAAGCAAGCTTCACGTTGGAATTTTTATTGTACTGAAGTCTGAAGTCTGTAGAAAATCTTATTTTATAAAATTCAAATTTGAGATTTTGATTAAGGGAAAAACACAAACAGTGATGGTGTCAAAGATAGATTTCCATCCAATGATTTATTCTTCATGAAGTTTATTGTTCATCATAAGACCAATATATATATATGAAAGGCCCAGGAGACAGCATCTAACTGTGCCTTGGTTCAAATACATACATCGAGCATTCCACTGTAGAACATGCAGATACCCAATGAAAGTCCAACCATCTTATTAGATCATTATGACCTATGCTGTACATACTAACACATTAGCCCAGATAACCCAGACACCACATATCTCCCTTTTAACAACAAATACGCATAGAAGAGGAATAACAAACACACCACAATAAGACAAAACTACATTGAAAGAAAGAGAACTAAACAAACTAACATATACAAACAAAATGTTTGTACAAGTAAATTAGAACTCTTCTAATCTCTAAATCTAGAAGGAATTCTTCTACTTCTTGTACCTCTATGTGGTTTAACTTTTTGATCCGCTAACACATCCTTGTAACTATTTTTTGCTTGCAAATTATTTTGAACTTGTTTCTCACTCAAAGACACAAGAGAGTCACCCTTATTCAGAGAAATATACTCCACCGCGCCAACATCCTTTTCCACATGTATGCTGATGACACTCAGATGTACATTAAGATTTCCTCTTTGGAGGAGATCAGAACAATGAATAAGGCCTTAAGGGCGACAATGCAATGGTTAACAAGCAATCAGCTTAAACTAAACGCAAAAAAAACAGAATTCCTCCTAATTTCCCCCATCAAAAGCCCGCCCATTATAAAAGAATGGACCAACTTGATCACCGCACTTAACTGCAACCCGATCATCGTAGATTCAACCAAATCTCTAGGAATCACTCTAGACCAAAGCCTAAACGTGCAATCACACATCAACACGTTGGCTAGAAATGCAAGATTTCACCTGAGCTATATTAAGAAATTGAAACCTTTCATCGAAGCAGCAGACCTCAAAATGGCAGTTCAGGCAATAGTAATCTCGAGGATCGAATACTGATGCACAACACTTTCCGGGCTCCCCAAAATTGCAACAGCACCTCTAAAAGCCTGCCTCAACGCAGTAACAAGGCTCATAACAGGTTAAAAAAAAATTCAACCATATCTCTCCTCACCTGAAAGCGCTGAATTGGTTACCCTATGAAGCCAGAATTCAGCTCAAACTGGCGTGTATAACACACAAAGCTCTACACTTCAAGTCACCAAGATATCTAGCTCAGAAATTGGAGATTTCGGGGGGAAGCAGACAATCCAGGAGCGCCAGAGACCTAGTGCTGAAGCCTCTGATTTTCCGCAAAAAAAAACTTATGACAGAGCGTTCTCAGGTGCTGCACCGAGAATATGGAATTCGCTACCTCCAGGCATCAGAAGGTTACCCAACCAAGCAAGATTCAAGAAAGAAGCCAAGATCTTTCTAATGAGCAAATTCTTACCGTAACCATTACAGAACGTCCACATAAGACTCGCCTAAATCCGCTCGCTTAAAGTCACAAGCGCTTTTTGCTAAGAACTAATTTCATTTGTTCATTACAGATTCTTGTTTCCCCTGATGACATGGTTCCTCTAGTCTTACACTCTGTGAATGTGCTAAAGTATTTATCAAGAGAAGTGGCGGTGACAACTTTGAACTGTACTTTAATATGTCAATTACTATACAGAATATTGTTTCCCCTGATGACATGGTTCCTCTAGTCTTACATTCTGTGAATGTGCTAAAGTATTTATCAAGAGAAGTGGCTGTGACAACTTTGACCTGTACTTTAATATGTCAATTGCTATACAGAATACTGTACTGTAAAAGTTATCATGTCCTGTACTGTGAAGCGCTCTGATACCCTACGGGGTCAAGTTCGCGCTATACAAAACACTGAATAAATAAAATGAATAAATAAAAGGGACAGGGTTATATCAAGTCTAACACAAAAACAAATTCCCTTTTCACTCATAAAATATTGTATGCATAAAAATTATGATGAAGAGAGCGGAAAGATAACGGAGCAAATAAAAAAACAATCCTGTTATCTGTTGAAAAAACAGTCCTGTTATTTGTTAGAAAAACAAGTGAACATAATCATACAATAATCTAAATCATAACAGTAAAAAACCTATTAAACATGAGAAAAAGTGAATAGATATATAAGCATATGTTTTATTTTTTATCAACAATTAAAAATATATTTATACACTCAGAGTATGTGCACTGTCGAGATCACAATCTATCAGTGAGAGTTTGATTACAAAAAATACATTAGAATATTATTTAAAATCATGTACATAAATGAATTATATGCAATCTCATGTAATTTGTGTTCATTAAAAAAACCTTAGCAATTAATTATCACAATTTTTGTAAAAGAACATTATGTATATTGTATATTTAAAACTTTATTCAGAACTATCACTTTATTCAAAACTGTCTGTGCTCAAAATTGTCGACGCAGCATTTCGGTGAAAATTAAGTTTTTCATCACCTTCTTCAGGACAAACAAGATATATATATATCTAAAAGATTATCACTTTTCTCATTCAAATAGATTCCTCTTTGAAAGAAAGCCTATATGGCATCAGTTACGTGTACAGCCCACAAAGACTCTAGTTAGGGCACTGTAATTTCTGTAATTTGTTTTAAAACATCTAACATATGCTCCGAAGTTTTGAATTTTGAAGTCTACTAGTAAATTCATGTATATATTCCATGAAATATGGGCTTTATAAAATTGACCCGAATAGTTGCAATATGGCGTTCATATCCCTCTAATTGTAATGGTGACTGGAACCTACGAATCAATCATAAGTAACCCATGTCCAATTGTTTCAATTTACTGGATATTCCTTGGGTTCAAATTAGGATTCATTCGTATTCTAGTGCTCCGCATACACTTCAGGGTCATGATTACAATTAGAGGGGCAGGAACTCCATATTGCCACTATTCAGGTCAATTTTATAAAGACCATATTACATGGAATACATACATGAATTTAATAGTAGACTTCAAAATCTGGCTACTTCTTACCAGTGTGTAACACAACTTTGGACAGACGTGCTCTGTATATTTTTCTTTTTGATCATTCCCAATCTAGACAAAAATGCAAACATACTATTTGAAGTAAATTCAACACCACTGTCTGTTAGTAGTTCTTCAGATATTCCTTCCTTCTTAAAAATCTCTTGAAAACTTTTGTGTTTGGTTCAGACACTCTGTTAACCTCCACCCATCTTGATAAATGATCAAAAAAAGCAATGAAATATCTCATGTGTTAGGTAACACATGAAAAGGACCCTAAACATCCACCACAATTCTTAGCCAAACTCTCTCTGGACATTTTACAGGAGTAGGAGGAGGTGTAGATGTGATCAAATGTTTATCACTGTAAGCAAATTGTACACATTCTTGTACAAGCAACTCTACTCCACGATCTAAATCTGGCCACCAAAAATCATACCTTACTCTGCGTTTAGTGGTTGTCACACCCAAATCGCCTACATGTGCAGTTTCTAGTTTTTTTTTGCCTGAAACAGTCAGGAGGAATCAACTCATTAATAAATTATCCTCTATAGACAATTCATCAGCTCTCTCGCAAAATGGTTGTAGAGAATAATATAAAGATTTTTCTTTTGGCCAAGCAGTTTTCACCATTTTCATAACTTGGCTCAAAATTCGGTCTTTTTAGAGCAATCCTCCATGTATCCATGTCGGTACAAACAATACAATCTTCTACAGTAGCATTCCTCAACTTCATTCATCATGTTCTTTTCATCTAACTCCTCACAAACTGGCATCTTTGATAAAACATCTGCTTTCACATGTTTTCTTCTAGCAATATGAATTACTGTGAATTGAAATTTTAACAGTTTAGTTGCTAACTTTGCTAATCTTGCAGTAGAATTCTTTGATTTGTTGCCTGAAAGAATGTCTACTAGTGGACGATGGTCAGTTCTTCCCCCACAAGTAAGATTTGAATTTTTCTGTGCCTCATACACAGGCTAACATTGATTTTTCTAATACTGAAAATCTTGTTTCTATATCTCTCATTCTTCTAGACGCAAATCCAATTGTAAATTCTTTTCCACCCTCTAGCTGGGATAACACCGCACCCATACTATAAGCACTGGCATCCACTGTAACAAATGTCTCACAACCTTCAACATAAGTTTGTAATGCAGGTGCTGCTATTATACACTGTTTAATAAGTTAAAAATTATGTTGACATGTATCAGTCCATACAAATTCTGTCCCATTTTTTTTTATCAACAATCTGAAACATTCTGTGAGATTTGAATTTTTTTGATGAATTTAGAATAAAATTCACATATACCAATGAAAGAACGTAATTGCTCTTTGTCCTTAGGATGAGTTGCTTCGATGATCCTTCTACAATACTAGGAGGGTCATTACGATGGCGGGTGGACAAAGTCCGCCCGCCACCGCAACGGCAAACGGGACCGCCGCACCTCTTGTATTAGGATGCCACCGCCACGGTGGCGGTGGCATCCCGTATTGTTCACATTGCGGCGGGCGGTGCTGTCAGCAGCACCCGCCGCAATGTGAAAAACGCATGTTGTGCATTTGAATGCACAACGTGACAGGCACCGCGTGGTGCCTGCCACCTTGTGCATTCAAATGTAGGGGGGTACCATAGGTATCCCCCATGTGCACCCCCTAACCCCCAAAACCCTGGGGGCCCGCAACGGGCCCCCAGAAGCAAGGACTGCATGCCTATCCATGGCGGTAACACCGCCATGGAAAGGCTGCTTTCCACCACCATCCTAATATGGATGGCGGTGTCTTGCAGACACCGCCACCATGATAGAGCCCTTTTCCGCCTGGTCGACGAGTCGACCGGCGGAAAAGCGGCGGACAGTCTTTCTGTCCGCCTGGGTCCCCACCGCCATCGTAATATGGCAGGGGGAAATGTTAGGCGGGTGGACTAAAATGCGGGGCGGATCGCCACCGCCATACGGGCGGTGGCGATCCGCCCACAATCATAATGACCCCCTAGGTTTGGGTTTAACACCTTCACTAGATAACACATGGCCTAAATATTCAACTTTATTCACAGAATATATGCATTTGTCATCTCTTAGAGTAACTCCATTGTTTTGCAGGATAAATAAAAAGTTTTCAATATCTTTTTCATGCGATTCACGTGTATCAGAATGAATTAGTACATCGTCCTGAAATACCACTACTTGTTTCGTGTCAACAAACATTCTAGGCAAGACTTTTTGAAGCTGAGGCCAGTCCAAATGGCATACAACAAAACTGAAATGTTCCATCAGGTGTTACAGATGCAGTGAAATGCTGTGATTTCTCATCTAATACCACATGAGGGTAAGCAGCCTTGAGATCTAACTTCGTAAGTCATTTGGACTGACCAACAGCAGTTATAAGATCTTCGATACGTGGTAATGGATAATTTTCCACCCACATAGCTTTGTTTACAGATCTGAGATCCACACATAGGCACAAATCCCTTGTTTATTTTAGCCAAAACTATTGGAGATAGCTATAACGTTGCATCTACAGGTTCTATGGCTCCATCATTTTGCATTTCCTTTAACATTTTGGTTAATTCTTGTCACACACTATGTGGAACATTACGAAGCCTTTGTTTTACTGGTAATACTTTTTCTTTGACCTTTATGGTACGAACACAATTTTTAATTTTGCCCCTTTTGTAGTTAACAACTTCTACAAATTGTGTTTTCCATGAACAATTAGAAACAGAACCAACCAACATGACATGATTTTTCTGACCAGGTTTGATCATCATGATGATCACATTGATGACTTTATAAGCTACATGAAACTTCCCTTCAATAGTTTTTTCTTCAAAAGTTAATTTTGCCCAAAAACATCCAACAAGGTCAATTCTACTTCCTTCAAAAGCAGCGGTGAGGACATCTGGAGGTAAAAGCCCTTTGCTGGCCCAGAATTCTTTATATTCTTCAATCAAAATGATGGTAATTCTTGCTTCTGAATCTATTAGTAATGGCATATCTGTATCATCTATTTTTATTGTGACAAGAGGATCACCATACTTTTTCTCATTGGATACACTGTTAATTTCTATACTCTCAACAGATAAAACAAATGCTACTACTTTCCTATCTAAATAATCTTCATCATTGGAACTCCTATCCTGAACACTTCTAACAGAAAACCTTTTACCATCCCTGCAAAATTGGCCAAAGTGTCCTATTTTTTTACACTTCCAGCATTCTTGTGTAATCATACGACTATTTCTAAAACTGGAAACATGACAATTCGAACCACACCTATAACACAATAATTTAGTAATGCCTTGTTCATATTTCTACTTTTTTTTTGTAATTGTCATTTGCTGTAAACATATTTGGAATTGTTGGCATTTTACCTTGGCATTTTTTTGACTACTGACACTAGCTGCTGCTATGTTTGATACTTCAGGCTCTAATTGCTTTGCATATTTTTGCGAGCATGCTCTGGCAAATGATCAAAGACATATTGCCCTTCCACTCCTAAGTAGTAATATAATAAATTCCGTTTTCTGTCAGTTTTAAATTTCATATCATCTATAGCACCAAGATACGCATTGAATGATCTGTACCATAAACGCCATCTTAAAGGCGGTTCAACTGGCTCTTGAAAAAGAGGAGTGGGTGGCATGACTGTTTGCATTTTATATAGAAATAAGCACACAACCTGTGAGTAAAAATTAGATAATAAAAAAAAATCCAAAGACACCCCCCCCCAAAAAAAATTGTTCAGCAAACTGCACTATGAAACTGGTATATACACAGTTGTAGGAAGATGCACTGAACAAAGTGTGCCAATCGCTGTCAACACTTCCAGAGAAATTTGCACACATGCCAATTGCTGTTGTAGTTGACACCTAAATAGATGTGGTACTGAGACATTGCATTAAATGAAGCATGCTAATTGCTGTTGACACTTCCTCCAAAACCCTACACAATAAGGAAATATAGCAGCGTTTCTATCTTTGATGTATTGATAAAATAATGTAGTACCACTGGTAGGCAGTAGATGGTGTTGTGAGAATAAAGTTTAGCTGAGGGACAGGAGACACACTTGAGAAGAGTTATGCTAGGACTTGAACGAATGCCTTTAATATGACACCACTGTTATATCCCGCATAGAGGCCCTAATGTAGACCCGTTCATAAATGCCCTAAAATGGACGTATTCATATTTACCCTAATATGGTCATATTCGTACTTGCCCAATTATGGTCATGGCCGCATATGCCCAATTATGGTCACAACTGTACATGTCCTATATTAGTATGATTCCTTATATAGGCATGATCTTTCACCTACATTGGTCCCAGCTAGTACACAAGGAGCTCTGAGGGCTGAACGTTATCTATCCTGTGGTTTTGAATACAGCAAGGGTTTTTCCAAACACAGGCCCACCCTGTACTCATTAATTATGCATGGCTCTCTAAGAATACACCACTGGCATAATATGTATGTACAAAGTTCACCCCCTGACGTCTTCCTCATGTCCAATACAAACCATACTGAGGACCGAGACTCTTTAGGGTATAAATACACCACATCTTGCCCCGGTAAGATAGAGGGAACCGAGACTTCCATGCTGACACACTGACCATAGACGCTGAGGCTCCTGCATGCAGTCGCTCAAGCTGACAGTGGTCTGACACAGCCCTGACGGGGTGTCCAACTCGAGACCAGGACGGGGTCCCACACTCTCTCTATTCAGGTATAGGGGTTCGACTAAATCCTAGAAGGATTCTTGGCTCTTAGCTTTTAGACCTACACACATATGCTAGGTACACACAGGTACATTTAGTTAGGCATCGTAGGAGTACGCGCACTTGCATAATGCTTTTATATTCATGTATGTACTCATGATTATCGCAATATGGTAGAACTGTTCTATCCCTTTGCTTTTATCGTACTGCTGATAATATATCTCTGCTATTGTCTGCTGGTTACTGCAGCACATATATTTTACACTAGAATAACAACTGTTCAATAAATACTTATTGAAACGCCCGACTGTTTATTCTGTGTAACTCTCTGAGACAAACCGAATAAGTGAGCACGAGTGACTGAGCGAAAGGTAGTACATTGTTTCCACGATTCTGAGGGAATCAGGGTTGTCATGTTCTAAGGTTGCCAGAAACTAATCTCTCCCCGATAAGAGGGGACACTAGTGGCACTGCGAGCTAGCTAATGCAAAACAATCTAGCATAAGCGGTGAGGGTGCACAGAGTCAGTCTGCCACCAAGCCCACAGCTTATGTTACACAAACGCGCAGGTCCTGGATGGGTACTATAGGAGCTACACGACACCACGTCAAAATGTCCTGGCAGGACAAACAGGAGACTGGAAAGATTGTTCCTGAAGTGAGTTCCTTTATGATTTTTTGTTTTTTAAACAGCTTTTGAAGAATATAAACAGTACCTTAAACAAGTTGGACACTTGTTTCCTTAGTCTACTTGTCACCAATGTGTCAAAGATAGATGTCCAGCTGATGATTTATTCTTCATGAAGTTTATTGTTCATCATAAGAGCAGCATACATGTGAAAGACATAGGAGACAGCATCTAACTGTGCCTTAATTTAAACCTGGCTTGGCAGTTCGGGCTGGACTGTTCCCACAAGGAACAGGGTCAAGACTGATTTGCATATGGCTGGGTCCAAACTGGGGTGGTGTGGTGAGCAAAAGAATAATGGATTTAACCCAGATCCTTGTGACTTTGGGTGAATGTTTGCATTGTCCAGCATTCCGTCCATCAATTGTTTCTTTTGCATATGTTGCCCTAAGTGGGAAGGGTATGCCCAGACGTGGGTCCCGTGCTCACTACACCACTGGATTCAAGCTAGCCTGTCTGATGAAGGGTGATGTCCTGAAACCGGTCCCAGGATGCTTGTTTCCGGTCCAGGAAGGACCTGGCTTGGCAGTTCGGGCTGGACTGTTCCCACAAGTAACAGGGTCAAGACTGATTTGCATATGGCTGGGTCCAAACTGGGGTGGTGTGGTGAGCAAAAGAATGATGGATTTAACCCAGATCCTTGTGACTGGGGGTGAATGTTTGCATTGTCCAGCATTCCCTCCATCAATTGTTTCTTTTGCATTGATTTAAATACAAGCATTCTACTGTAGAACATGCAGATACATAATGAAAGTCCAACCACCCTATTACATCGCTATGACCTATGCTGTCCATACTAACACAATAGCCCAGATAACCCATACACCACAGATGGGTACCTGGGAAATTCATAGGGAATAACTCATGCAGTTAGATGTATGATTTCTACACCAACAGGATGTAAAGCAACATGAATACTTGTAAATATATGTGCAATAACCTCCCACAGAGAAGAACGATCATTCAGAAGTGATTGTTTACTGCCATGATCAATCTGTTAAGTATAGGCAAATAGTTTTGGTTCTCATAAGCCTTTTTCTAAACAAAAGTGTGCCCAAATCCCCGCAGAATATGTACACAAACAAACGTAAACATGGAAAATGTGCACTTCATGACCCGTGTATTGTGAATACAGCGAACCAAGTGCCTCAGGTCTATATGTGGAGCTCAATTTAAGAGCTCTGGAAATGAAGCTGAAGGCAGCAAGTGTTTCTCACTGTGCCTGTCACTGTGTCATAAATGTTTTAGGCTTTATATTTAACCAATTTTTTGACTCTTTGCAAGGGTTGCATATGTGCCAATTGTATTAGTATTTTATGTGAAAGTGTGTGAAGTTACGCACAGATTTTGAAATAATTACAGCAGCTTAGCTTGTATGTCTAGGATATTACTTATGTAACTGACAAATCTACTGTTCATGTTGTTATTCTGTTTGTAAGTGATAATAATATGCAAATTGCATTAATGTGACATATTATGAATTTTGGTGGTAGTAAGTTGCATTTTTGTGGTGAGCTAGATTTTTGAGGTATGTATTGCTTTTGGCTCCATTAGTATTGTGTGTTTCATTAGAGTGCTTTGCTGTTATATTCTTATTGGTTGTTACTTTTTTGTATGTTGTGTGGTTGGTAAAGTAGGTTAAACTGTGACATTTTGTAAATTGTACCTTGTTTCAGTGCTTCTGTGTATATTTTATTGCTCTTTTTATATTATTTATGTTGTGTGCATTTTGTATGATTTTTTTCACTGCTAGTGTTAGAAACATCTGTTGTTTGTTTTGGTTCAAATAAAATCAGTGCTTCACTTCAGTAATTTATAAAGATTTTTTTCGAGCTTTTCCCTTTAGAAGTTTTTTTGCTTTCAGATATGGCGTCATGCAAGATATCTGCTGCTGCAGCATTGGAGCTGATTCCGGAATCCATTTCAGAACTGGAGCCGATGCATGATTCACATACTGAACCGCATAGGATGTTGAGCGTGGAGAGGACTCTGGAAGTGATTTCTCTGTCAGAGAGGAATTGTCATAGGAATCAGATTTGTCTGAATATTGTGACACATTTGTTCTCACTGAGTCAAGGTCTTTCACTGTTGAGCAGGAAGTGGACGTTCTATGGGTAATTGTACCTTAATCTTACCCATAGTCTCTTAATCTTGTGCCTGCTTGAGCAAGGGCAAAGGAGGAGCTGATTTACCTCCTTTACTGGAGTTGCTGGCTGTTCTGTTGACACACAATTTCACTTCAATTGATTATTTTAATCTCTTCATATATGATGGATTTCTCGGCAAGATGGTCGTTCAAACAAATCTCTAAGGGAACAATATTTGATACAGCATTGAGACAGGCTTCAGCCCCATTCAAGAGTGCACCTGTGCACTCTAACTAATGTTGAAGAATTGAGGAAGTTTGGAGAAACCCTCAGGCAAGCAGCCCTCCAAGAAAGCCTGCTGCTTCTTCCCCACCTTCCAAGAGTCCAGGAGCACCTATAGACGGCTCGAGAAAAGATGGAGGAGCAGCAAGACCGTGGCAGACTACGCAACCTTCAAAACCGCCATTGCTACACACCACTACTGTCATGTGTTACTGAGCCCATTGTAGTTTCCCTATGTTAGCCTAACTGTGCATGACACAAGCCTTGTTAGCTTTGCACACTTTACTATATAACCACATTTGCTTCTGCGCCACATTATATTTTCACACAGAAACTGCAGTTGTTTTCTCGTTCTGTTCTTTCCTGGGATTTAGTCTGAACAGCAGCCAAGGACACACAACAATGTCCCTTGAATTTTTGTTCTGCTCAAGCACTCGCACCTAGACACAACACAGAAATGCAGCTGCTGTTTATGAACATGTGAACCTTGTCATATAGGTACGCACAGCAATAAAACACAGAGAGAGAGACAGATATTTTCTGAGAGAAGATCACGGCTGTGTCTGAGATGTAGAACGTCCATCTGTGTATTTAAATGTATGGGGTCCCCTGCTAAACCCAGAGATCTTTGCTGTATAGTCAGTTTGCTTCTGTAGAACGGGAGGGGGTTTAGGTTACTCTGTCTTATAATATGACCGGACTTTTCATAATATATGGTTGATTGACAATGCTGATGGTATTATTGCTAGGCAGCTGTTTTCTGATTGTGGCACGTTTACTGCATTCTAGAGCACGACGGTTTAAATAAAAATTTCAAACGTCCTTGGTTTCTCTGTCATATCTTATTGTGGACTAGTACAAGTGTGTGAGCAAAAGGGAGTGTCCTGTCACTGTGATCCTTGAGAGGGTCGGGAGTGTTGTGTTCTGGGGTGTCAATTCACTTGTTCCTCTGGTTATGAGTAGGAGGGCTATATAAATGAGACAATATACGTACTCGGACTCAGGCACGTGGTACTGAGGCGGTATGGGAACTCAGTCTCTATCTGCTAATGTTCTATGGTCCCAAGCATAGTTCTGTTCCTGAGCCTAACTAGCCCTAGCCTTAGCCACCATCACCCGGATCCTTAGCAGAATCCCTGCAACACCACCTCATCAGAACAACAAAGGAAGTAGCCATACAGGAATGCATCAACGCAAACGCACACAAAGAACTCTTCGCTGTGGTCAAAGAATTCGCCATACCCAGCAGAGACAGCAGACATTCCCCCCTGTCAAGACCTCTGCAACAACCTCACAACCTTCTTCCACTGCAAAATAAAGGAGATCTACAACAGCCTTGCAACCCAAGAACCACCCACCACACCCACAACCACCAAACTCAATGTCTCCAGACCCCACTGGACCCTGCCCAACTGGACCACCCTCACCTCTGACGACACCCTCAGGATCATGAACAGCATCCACTCCGGAGCCCACTCAGATCCCTGCCCTTAACACATCTTCAACGGAGTCTGCACCTGCATCACACCCGAACTCTGCCACACCATCAACTGCTCCATCGAGTCTGCCACCTTCCCTGAAGACTGGAAGCATGCAGAGATCAACCTCCTGCTGAAGAAACCCTCTGCCAACCTGACGGATCTCAAGAACTACAGACCTATCTCTCTGATCCCCTTCCTAGCCAAAGTCATCAAGAAAGCTATCAACACCCAACTCTCTGAGTTTATAAAATGAACCACATCATGGACCTCTCCCAAACAGGCTTCAGAAGCAACCACAGCACCGAGACCGCTCTCCTTGCCACTACCGACAACATCGCACCCTACCCGACTGAGGCGAAACAGCTGCCCTCATCCTCCTGGACCTCTCAGCCATCTTTGACACCGTCTCCCACCACACCATCAGTGCAAGACTCCACGACGCCAGCATCCGCGACAAAGCCTTAGAATGGATCCACTCCTTCCTCACCGGCAGAACACAGAGATTCAGACTTCCATTGTTCAACTCAGAACCCACAGAGATCAGCTGCAGAGTGCCTCAGGGTTCCTCCCGGAACCCCACCCTCTTCAATATCTACATGGCCCCGCTTGCAGCCATCGTCAGAAACCACGGACTCAACATTGTCTCCTATGCCGATGACTCCCACCTGATCCTCTCCCTCACAGACGAACCCACAGCCTCCAAGAGTAACTTCCACAACGGGATAAAGGCAGTCGCCACCTGGATGAAGGACAGCTGCCTCAAGCTCAACTCCGACAAGATCGAAGTCCTCATCTTGGGCTCCACCCACTTCACCTGGGAGGACTCCTGGTTGTCCGCAGCGCTCAGAACCCCCGACACCCACAGACCATGCACGAAACCTTGGCATTATCCTGGACTCCTTGCTCTCAATGAACTGCCAAATCAACCCCGTCTCGACTTCCAGCTTCCACATGCTCTGAATGCTTCAGAAGATCTTCAAGTGGATCCCCACAGAGTCCAGGAAAACGGTCCCCCATGCGCTTGTCAGCAGCAAACTTGACTACGGCAACGCACTCTATGCTGGCACCACCCAGAAAATCTTAAAGAAACTGCAGAACATCCAGAACGCCTCGGCCAGACTGATCCTGAACATCCCACACTGCAGCCACATCACCGGCCACCTGACAGACCTTCACTGGCTACCTATCAACAAAATAATTAGATTAAAGCTCCTCACGCACACCTACAAAGCCCTCCACGATGCCGGACCTGCATACCTCAACCACTGCCTCTCCTTCTACACTCCCACCAGACATCTCTGCTTCGCCCAACTAGCCCTAGCCACCATCCCACGAATCCGGAAGACCAAGGCTGGAGGAAGATCATCCCCCTACCTCTCTGTGAAGACCTGGAACTCCTTGCCTCTGCACCTCAAGCAATCACCATCGATGCAGCAATTCAGGAAGGACCTCAAGACCTGGCTTTTCGACTGAACTGCAGATCTCCACCCCCCTCCAGCACCTTTAGACCCTAGCGGGTGAGTAGTCACCCTTTACAAGAAACATGATTGATTCATTGGGTCTTACTCTCCTGGAGGCCATTATTTACAAGCCAACAGTGTCCTTTTACTGGTCTTGTGAACCAGTGTAGAACAGGCCATTTTCCTCGCTGCCATAAGTAGAGATAGATTTTTGCTTCTGCAGTGCATGCTTCATTTCAATAATAACACCAAGGCCCTTCCAGAGACCATCCAGACTTTGATTTCGCTATTTAAAGTTTATCCTGTGCTGGGCCACTTTGCCGGGCCTTTCAAAGAAATTTATATAGCAGGAAAAACATAGCTGTGGATGAGTCTTTCATTTACAGAAAATCAAGAGAGCTTGGTATTCTATTAAATTGTACCTACTTTGTCAAATCTGTGCTGGCTACACATAGAGCCTACAAGAATACGAATGGAAGAACTCTGGCATTTGACCACCGGGTTGCCCTGAGCCAGTAGCTACCAGTGGAAAAATTGCTTTGGCTCTTTTGAGTCCCCTATTGAAGAAGTGGCACCACTGTATCTAGAAAATTTCTATATTGGAATTCCACCATTCAGGGAGCTATTTTCTTTTGCCACATCTGCCTGTGGTATAGTTAGGAGCAACATAATAGGGTTTCCAGTAGAACTGGTTAATAGGAAGGCTTTAAAAGGGCCCTGCAGTGTTTTACGTTGTGAGGAAATGCTGCCTTTATTCAAAGGTATCAGGCAAGTGTACCTTTTGACCGCTGTACATAATGAGACAACATCCTCAGTCTCCTTGTATGGTCAAATAGCTGAATTCCAGAAGACTACTTGCATTCTGGACAACAACAGATACATGGGTGGGGTTGACAATCACAACCGGATGCTTCAGCTCTACAATGCTGGACGTAAGACCTGCTCCTGGTGTAAGAAGGTGGCTGTTGCACCTAATGCATAAGGCAACTTACCATACATATGTTGCGTGTTGCCATTCAGCTCCTGGCTGCAAGATGAGCTTTCTTGACTTTGAGAAGGCAGTCTTATGCAAATGTGTTTCAGTTGAAGCTGTAGTTGTTCCAACTGAGTTGGATAGAATTTCAAGTTAAGTTGGGTGAGACTTTCCTGAACTTCTTCGTCCAACAGAGAAGAAACCCTGCCCTTACCAGAGATGCCAAGTTTGTGCAGAAGTGGAATCAGACCGTAGGCCAGGAACTACTGAAATCCTGCTCTATGTCACTCCAAATGTTTCATTTTATGTCACACAACAGAGAACTTTTGTGAGACGCCTTGAAAAAGGAAGTTTTGTAGTGGTACATTTCAGGCACTGAGGGCCTGCGTCACAAACTGCATTTTGTATTATGTAAAGTAGGACCACAGTGGTACTACTTACTTAGTACAAAATGTAATTAGCAAACTTACGAGTGTTAAGCTCTACATCCACCCAGCCTATCTTTTCTATAGGGAGATCCTCACACATGTTGGTTTACTACTTATTAGAACATGTGTGTGGGCACAGGGGGAGGGCTAGAAAAAGGGTATATTTATTTCTAAATGGGACAGGATTAGGGAGTTGTAAGGAGGAAATAAGTGACATTTGGGAGGAGTTTAGGGAGGTACGTGCACTCACCCACAAAAGAGTCAGCACATTGCCATTCACAAACTGCTCTTCAAAAATTACTCCAGCCATAAAGGGATCCAAAACAATAGTATATTACTGCATGTGGCCAACCACTTGTATTGCAACACCTCCCATAATAAATATGGATGTAGGGATTTAAAATAAAACTTCATAGGAAATATAAATAAATATAATTTAATGTTAAAATATAGAAAAATAAAACATATTTATTATTTAGTTATAGTATATTTTAACAAACTTTTTCTAATTTTAAAATGAATATAACATGACATTTTAATAAAATGAATGTACATCACTTTTAATTAATTCTCTACTTTACATTTAATTATTACCACCTGATAAAAATAGTTTTCATTTTTAATTGGGGGTTTTTGATTTAATTTAAACTTTAAAAAATAACTTTAATTCATTTAAGTTAATGACAATTTTCATTCAAAATAATTTTATAGTAATATGGCAATTTCTATTTTCTTTCTTCTGTTCTTCATTTAAAAATACATTTATAAAATTAATTTACAATAAATGTTAACATAAAAATATTTTAATATGTTATGCAAGTTAAATAAACATTTTTGCTCTTCGATATACTTTCCCATGGGGAGTGTCCACAGTCGCAATGGAGAACAGTCAGTTAAATATTATTGTTAATTAATTCTATTTATTTATTTTAAATGTACAACAAAAGAAAACACTTGATACAGCACTATCAACCTAATTTTGAATTGTACTATTAAATTAAATTAAAATTATTTTCCGAAGTTTAAATTAAAAATTCCCACCTAAAGTAAAATTGTTTATTTATTTATTATGCTTTAATAAATATTAAACGTGAGGCGTATTATATATTCTATTAAAATGTAAGGTTACATTAATATATAAATTCAAAAAAAGAAAAAGTTGTCAATATATATTATAATTAAATGATACATAGATTTTACTTTTATACGTTTTTACATTTAATTATATTTGTTTATATTTTTAACTATTTTAAATAATTTATTTTTATTCAACATTAGGTTTTCTTTCAAACCCCTGACTCCATTATTTACTATGAGAGGGTGTGAAGTATCAGTGGTTGCCCATGTGTGGTGGCATACTTACTAATGTTTCTTATTGGCAGTAGAAATTTACACTTGTAAATTTGCCTCCACATCCTTCTTAAGGGTGTGGAAAAGTACAAGTCTGCACCTTTGAATAACTTTACATTTGGATTTTGTGAATAGCCAGAAAGAGTTAAGTTACTCAAAAGTAAACTTATACATGTAAATTACTCATAAGTGTAAGGTACCTTTGTGACTAGCTCATCAAGTCGTTACTCCCTATGGTGGGTTGTCCCTGGTTCTTGATTTGATACGTTTCTGTAGCGCACACTAGGCCCAGCCACAAAAGTGGGGTAGTATTTTTATCGGGACAAGTGTGGGAAAGCTGGGTGGTAGGAAATGTGTGGATCTATACAGTTTGCAGAGGTTTCCATCAGAGAAATGTGAGGAAATGTGTGTTTTTAGCTGAAATTTAAGGTTTAGAAAGGCTTTTGGGTAGGAAAATGTCATGAGATCAATGGAAGTCACATCACTTTGGACTCACATGTTTGTTTAGTTTTCTGAAATGCCTTGGGATGGTAGGGCTCCAGTGTGGTGGCTGAACCCAGGCTTAAAATCCACAGCTACTGCATTGAATAAAAGCTTTGGTTTTGAGTGAAAAAATGTATTTGTCCATGTTGCATTTTTTTGGGCCCTTCCTATTGCCCATGCTGGACCCACCCAGACAAGTGCAGCACCATTTTTATCGAGAGACATGTGGGAATGCTGGGTTATGGGGAAATGTGTGGATCCCTACATATATACTGAACCTTTCCCCCCACAAAAAAGTGAGGAAAAGGCATAGTTTTAGCCAAATCCTGAGCGTTGCAATGGCTCCTGAGTAAGAAAACATTGCGAGATCCATGCAAATCACTTCACCTTGGAGTTCCCTGGATGTCTAACTTTCATAAATATCTGGGTCTGTAGGTTCCCCTGGATAATGGCTAAGTGCAGGTCCAAACTCCACAGCTACCCACAGTGCAAAAATGTGTTGGTTTTGAGTGGAAAATGTTGATCTGTACATGTTGCCTTTTGGGGCCTTTCCTATTGTGGCACTGGGCCCACCCACACGAGTGGGGTACCCTTTTTATCCGAAGATGCGTGGAAATGCTGGGTGACAGGAAATGTATGAATTCCCACAGATTCCTGAACTTTCCCTCACCGAAATGTGAGGAAAATACATGTTTTTTTCCCAAAATTTAAGGCTTGCAAGGTCTTCTGAGTAGGATAACATTTTGAGATTCATGCAAGTCACACCACCCTGGACTTCCCCAGTTGTCTGGTTTTCATAAATGTCTGGGTTTGGTAGATCTCCCTGGGTCAAAAATTGTGTTGGTGTTGACTGGTAAAATGTCTTTCGTCCATTTTGGGGTCTTTCCTATTGTGGGGTTTAGGCTCGCCCACACAAGTGGGGTACTGTTGTTATTGCAAGATGTGTGGGGATGCTGAGGGGAAAAAAATGAGTAGATCCCCCACAGATTCTGGAGCTTTCGCTCACAGAAATCTGAAGAAAATGCATATTTTACGTAACTAGTTTGAGGTTTGCAAGGACTTCTGGGTAAGAAAATATCATAGGCTCTACATAAGTCAAACTACTAAAGTAGGTTTCCCTGGGTGGCATCTGACCACAGCAGCAATCTATAGCTGCATTCATTGCAAAAAAAGGGCTGGAATTGGGTGGAAAAAATTTGATCTGCCCATGTTGGATTTTGGGGTCTGTCCTGCCGCAGTTACTGGGCCCACCTTGACAAGTGGAGTACTATTTTTATTGTGAGGAATAGGTATGGGAACGGTAGATGGTAGGAAATTTGTGGATCCCCGCCGATTCCACACCTGTCCCTCACATAAATGTGAGGAAAACATGTGTTTTAGCCAAAGTTTGAGTTTCGCAAGGCCTTCTGGACAAAAAAACATCATTGGATCCACACAAGCTACATCATCCTGAATTCTCCTGGGTGTCTAGTTTTCAGAAATGTTAGGGTTTGGTAGGTATCCCTGAGTGACCGCTGAGCTAGCGGTCAAAATCCACAGCAACCCACATTGCAAAAAAAGCATTGATTTTGCTGGGTGAAATGTGAAGTCTATAAGCTGAGTTTTCGGGCGTGCTGAATTGCGGCCTCTAGGCTCAGCCACACAAGTAGGGTACTGTTTCTATTTGGTGATGTGTGGCAATGCACAATAGTAGAACATTTGTAATTACGAATTGGATTCCAATGCATTTTTGTCTTCCAAATGTAAAGTGTGCGACTAAGAAGACACTTTGCAAAATGCCCTCTGAATCACCTGATTATATGTCCAAATAACCACTTTTCCTAAGCTCAAGATCTTTTTCACATTTCAGAAATACATAGGTTTCTTTCATACTCATTTTTCATTCATTATATTTTACAATATGAATTGTTACATTGCTTGGTCCACAATCAAAAATCATTCAAAGCTTTAGCTCAGTTGTTGGCTCTGGGTATGACTTGTTTTTGGAGAACCTACTAAATCTATATATTCCTGTGAACAGAAAAGTCTATCGGATGTAACAGTATATTGCTTTTGTAAACCCATTCTGCCAAAAAAATTACAGATAAAAACATTGTTACCGATGGCTATGTTTTCATACTTTTTTTAATAATTTTATTTATTTCAACACTTAGGGGTCGATTCCGATTTCGGCTGGAAAACGTTGTTCCCGACACGGACCCGTCATATTTCCCGACCGAACCGTAACCCGACGCAACAGACACGTACGCGAACGACTCCATGTAGCCAAGCATTAACACGACACGACAGACTCGGACACGAACGATGCCACATAGTCCAGCATCAACACAACCCAATAGACACGTACGCGAACGATTCTACACAGCAAAGCACATACACGACGCAACAGACTCGTACGCGAATGATGCCACATAGCCTATTATGAATGGAACAGACTTGGACAAAACAAATAACACAAGAACAAGCATCATGTGACGTCAAAAAGACTTACATAAACCTGAAAAAGTAATACAATAGAAACAGAAAAAAGACGACCAAAAAATGCATTGTCATCTACAAAAAAAACTACATTTAAATATTGAGACACACCCACAACTCAACCTATATAAAGGGAGCAAAAACTTCCCAACACCATTTGCTACTTCGACAGACATGCAAGCAGACCACACTACTACACAGACAACTCATCTACCCACTACAAACACACACAACTCATCCACCACACAACCTCCACACAACTAGCACCACTGAAACACACCTCCACTCACACTCACTCACCCTCACCTTCACACACACATACACCTCCACCACCACCCATCACCATGCCCCCAAAGAAGAATCCAAAGTTCTTAGATGCTGAGTTGGAAGTCATGATAGATTAAATCATCCGAGTTGAGCCACAGTTATTTGGCGCCTTGGCCCAACAGACCTCCCAGTCCCAGAGAACCAAGATGTGGGAGAGGATTGTCAGCAAGCTGAATGCCCATTCACCTACCTTGCGCACAAAGGAGGATATCCGGAACCGGTACTATGATGTACGCAGGAGGGTTAAGAAGCTGATTGCCAGAGAACATGCCCTGAGCAACAAGACTGGCGGTGGCCATCATAAACCGGTGCGTTTCACCACCTGGGAGGTGAAGGTGCGGGACCTCCTCCCACCGTAGGCCATAACTGGATTAGCTGGAATACCGGAACCTGGTGAGTACATGTCCAAATAGTCTAAAATTACCTCAAATACACAGCCACAGACATCACAGCCAGACATCTTGAATGTAACTTTGTACTCACTGTCATGGAACCATGGTACATGCTGGCACATTTGGTCTGGGTGGGAGGAGGAGTGGAAGCTATGACTACTGCCACCAGCACCCACTCGTCACACACACACCCCCCACTCCCACAATAACACACCTGTCACTATGCTGTCCCTGAGAGTGAATGCAAATGCCCTGTCAAGATGGCTACACAGGGGCATCATGTACGAATTAGGAAAAACTGACAGCCAGTCCTTGGCCTACTCACACAACTACAGACTATAACCTTAACTGTACATTCCACACACTGACAGCTAAAGATTAGTCACATGTGCCCTCACTGTGCATGCCACAAATGTGCGTGGAGGACAGGCCACAGTCTAGTTAGCAGTCACACCACATAACACAAACCACACACACTAAAAACACACATCAGGGACCATGCCCATCTCACAGTAGATGTGAGGTGCAATACAAGATGGCTGACACTCTTGGGTTGTGTCATGTGCACTAGGCATTGTTGTGTTTTGCATTGTACTTCAACATCAGTCAGCGGTGTCAGCATCCTTGAACTACACTACCCTCACTGTCATTGATCCTCTGTCAATGCTGAGTAAGCTGGTCTGTTTGCCATTGGGAAGAGGGGTAGAAGTCAACGAAGCCTAACTCAAGCACTAAACACACTGTACCTCACATCCCTGACCATGAAAAGGCAACTAATCATCCTTGGGAAACTCCTCTGTCCATGGAGAACAAGTAGATTGTACATGAAGTGATCATGCGCAAAAGTAAGCTGCGACAAAATGTACTACAGAAAGATATTCACATGTGTGCAAAGTGATGAGAAATATCAACACAAATATGTCTTCCCACATTGCATACGTTTACAAACCCTGCAAAAACAACACAGGCATAACAACGACCGTGTTGTTACATTGCAGAACATCACAACGCAAAATATCACACAAACATGCTGTAGGTACTGCGCAGGATTACGAACTGATACAATTTACCATTACAAGTCCAGTGTGTGCAACGGTAGGGAATGTCAGATCATACAAATATCTGATTGTACAACCCCTCATGTTAGCGAATCCCCTACTGCATGTCAATGTTATGACTTGTGTTTCAATGGACTGCCATGTAACAATGCATTTGCCATAACAAACGCGTTGCTATTGCATTCAATGTCACACATGTGATGTCATTGATGGTTCACATCAACACATTCATCCAAGCTAAATTAGTAAATGCTGACACAGATTCAGGATAGTGAGTATGTATATCACCTCAGCAATGTGACAGTTACAAACATGCACAAAGGCAAGCACAGATGCACAAATCTTGCTAAACATCAGAATTGTTACAGTTTGTAAGTCATAGTGAAAACACTGATGTGTGAAATAACAACACACCTGGGCCATGCACAGTGTGTCACTTGACAATCAATTTCTTCGTGCAGTCAAGGATAAAAAGACATGCACATTGATGCACAGAGCTGGACATGCACAGTAAAGCACATCTTTACTAAATCCCAATGTCCCATGAACAAATATCCCAGTGTCTGTGACGATTGATGAGTATAAATTTGAAGGAAACGCTACATTATCCACAACATCTTCACATTTGTCTGTGTATGACACCATAATAACATGTGAAAATACACAACTAACATTGTGTCCCTCTTCTACCCACAGGCACTCCTGAACTGAAGTCAGCATCTGGACACGATTCTGAGTCCACCAGCACCTCCAGCACTACGTCGGACACTGAGACCTCCAGTGGGGATGACTCTCACACCTCCTCGGGCGATGTGGACCAACCTGGTACCTCCGGTGTGGGTCAGCATGCGGCACCAGTACGATCACCAGCCCCAGCGACCACTCCGGCAACATCTGTGAACATCCAGACGCCCAGGATCCCCACGGACACACCCAGACAACAAAACACTGGGAGCACAGCAACACAGGCCACTCTGGAGTTGGCAGGAAACACCAGCCCTGTCAACAATGAAGGAGGACAGGAGCTGTAAGTGCGTGCAACGCCAGGCAATGTCCGTGCGGGTAGGGTTAAGAGTGGTGTGAGGGTGCGTGGTGGGAGGACACGTCCCACAGCTGGTGTCGGAGATCAAGCTGACCCTGAGTTGCAACGCATATATGATGTATATCGCGAATGCACCGGATACTTTGCCCAGGTTGTTGGGAACCTCAGGGACATCAAACATCAGCAGGCTGCACATTTTGACCGGATGGACCTCCATATGGACCGTATGGACCAACACATGGACCGTATGGACCAACACATGGACCGTATGGAGTCCAACTGGTCGAAAATAGACGATCTCACAGCGGTGCATAGGGACATACTCACATGCCTACGCCAGATAACTACCAACATTACCCCACCTCCCCGTGTGCACTCCACACCTGTTGACTCAACATCTGCAACTGCCACAGTGAGGGATGAGGAGTCTGGCGTAGAGTCCCCTCCACCGCAGCAGCCTGATACTGAGGGTCCCCCCCTCCAAAGAGGAGGGGCCGTCTAAGGAAGACTTGCAAGTGAGAGACTGATGGCCATGCATCCCCCCCCCCGGAAGTAAAGAAATGCTCAGGATATCCTCCATTGTGTGCAAAGAATTCACTTTGTTGACAGTCCCTGGACTCTCTCACATGGGATGGAGTGTTTAAGTTGGACTACTTGCTAAAATTACTGTGGACTTTGCTTGGAAGATTTTCATCTAACAACACTTCCAACTCCTCCATGAACTTTGGATTTAAAACTTTGGAATGCAATTACCCTTAACTGTTAGATTCATCATATGCACATTAATAAAATCATATTCACATAATCCCTGTGTCATCTGTGAATTATACACTGTACCCACAATTGAAATTATGATCAGTACAACCTGGCACTGTCTCCAAATGATGTGCATGAGTTCTGTGGTAGGGATTCTCCACATACAGAACCATGCACAATAAAATAGGCCGTTATTGAATGATGGTTGGACATTCCTTGCACATCAGAACCCACAATCCAAAGAGCCACTACCTCTAGTGTCCCATTAGCTCAACAAGACATACAGAAGATACACAATGATTCTACCACCCAGAACACAGAGTCGCGGAAGCAATGCACACCTTCTCGCTCACTCACCCATGCTTGTCCACAAAAATATAATGCATAGTCTAAGTAAAGTCTAAAGTGTCACGTTTAAGAAAGAACAATCTCTGTCCGTTGTCTTACACTGCAGTATACAAGCTCGCACCAGCAGCAGAATACATGATAATCAAACAATATTCATCTCCACATTTCCATAGACGACAAAAGGTGAAATGTGTATCTATGAACAGTGTGGAAATCACCACCCTCCCTGGGATGGTGACATATTTATCATACTAATGAAGATCTCTGTGCCAAATCGTGTGAACTGCTCACCTTAGAAACTATGAGTACTGGTTACAGCATATGCACAGCAAAGTTTGTGTTCATAGAAGGTAATCTTCCATCTGTGTAGATGAATCCCCTGTGCGTCAATGTAATGCTAGTATTTCTCATTTGTGTCAAAAGGTGTACCATTTCATGGATAAACAATATGTGCTGACTAGATCGTCCATTACAAAGAGTCTTGAATTTCAACCTTGTGGGGCATGCGCTTGAACAGTACCAAATTGATCTCATGTGGACTCAAAGGCATTTTGTACAACAAGCAGAGAAAGAATGTGCGCAAAAATGTAAGACACAAAGCTAAAATGTAAGCTTGGATCAGGGTAACTTAGCATAATCCAGCATGATCCTAGGGACCAGCTGACAGATCATCTATCGTCTTGTGAATAAATGTCACATGACACATAGCAGAGATAGACACGCAAGGTCACCACAACACACATAGCACATGCAACATTAAAACATTGCACACACTGTTGTCAAATTAGACCATTGAACCGCACAAACAATGACCATTGTCTAATGAAATGAACACCATGGCATAAATACAGGATATAAATGATTGTAGCATGTGTGGAAACAGACAAGTCAAACATCAATGTGTGTAACAGGTTTATTACACAGGCACAAGCTCTGCTCAACACAAAAGCAAACTGATTACAGTTCCAAGTATTCAAATAAACTAAAGAAATGAAAGATCTGACCGAAAACATTGTCTGTCAGAGAGTACTGTTCCAAATTGAAATTCCATTATGGAACAGCATTGTGTGTACACACACAACAGCCAAAGGAGCCTGTGAAGGAGAGACATAGTACAGTCTTAAATACAACTTGCTATGATGACATATCCAATAATTGACTCACTATTGTCCATTGTAACTTCTGAACCCAAGCTAGGAATAAGTTCAACAATGTAGTGGTGACCATCATAACTTAACATACACTGTACAACAACAATGGCCCTGTAAATTAGCATACACACACACGTATCACAACATATTGTTCTACATAAACACATCCTTTTTAGGAAAGGCATTATCAAACATCTTTGCATACTTACACTCAAGTAAAAAAGTTGTTAATGAGCTGTCTCCTGACATCCACCTACTCCTCCTCCTCCTTGTCACTGGCAACGTGCCCGAGGCCTGGATCCTCCCTTGATGGAGGCCGTTGGTCCCTGTCATCCTGGATGAGCGGGAGCTCATTCCTCACAGCCAAGTTGTGAAGCATGCAGCACACGATTATGATCTTGCACACCTTAGCCGGGGAATATTGAAGGGCACCTCCTGTCCGGTCCAGGCAGCGAAATCTGGTTTTCAGCAGCCCAAATGTGTGCTCTATCACTCGCCTGGTCCGCCCATGTGCTTCGTTGTAACGGACATCAGCTGGGGTGACCGGGCTCCTGAGTGGTGTCAGCAACCAGGGCATGTTGGGGTATCCAGAGTCTCCTACATTTATCAAATATAAAAGATCATTTGAGCAAAAACAGGGTACAACATGACAGACAATGAACACACAACTGATACTGACACCATGACTCACCAACAAGCCAGGCACGCTCATTCCTGAGCTGGGACATCAGCTGTGGTATCCGACTCATCCTCATTATGTATGCGTCGTGGGTAGATCCTGGGAAACGCACACATACATGGGAGATGATCTGGTCCGCCAGACATACCACAAGGGCATTGATCGAATGGAAGTGTTTACGATTTCTGTAAACCTGTTCATGGGCTCGTGGTGCGACCAAACCCACATGTGTCCCATCAATCGATCCAATCACATGTGGCATGTGTCCCAGGGCATAAAAGTCATCTTTAATGGCACGGAACTGTGGCGGTGTAGGAAACTGTATATACAGGTTGAGGAACCTCAACATGGCCTCACACACATCCCGGAGCACTCAACTAAACATCATCTGCGACATCCCACCAGCATCAGCCACAGTAAACTGGAACGATCCTGTCGCAAAATAATGTAGTGCCGCCATCACCTTCACCTTGGGGGTCAGGGCAAAGGGATATGTGCGTCCAGGTTGCAAGTGTGGTGACAACTGGTCTTTCAATTCAGAAATTAATTGCCTCGTGAACCTGTATTTCCTCATGCACTCACGTTCCACCATGGTCGCAAGGTCAGGGAAGGGTCTGTGGACATTTGGTCCCCTGCGTAACATATGACAAAGTATGCACACATATTACTAGTACTAATAAAAATCACGTAATCTAGATTCAACATATCGCATTACACTTTCAATCAAGACACAGTGAAGTCAGAGGTGTGAGGTTGAGCTAATACACAACTGACAGCTATGTGATCCTGAACATACACTCAATTTTGTCATGGATATTCAAGTGATACAGTGTTGTACTGTGACTATTCACTGTTGTCTGACACTCACCATGTGATCAATCGTAACATACACGACACACACCTAATTAAGTATCAAACATAGATGTCAAGGTCAACTAGCACATGTTCTAAAGGTACACAGACATGGATCATGTATTGCAACCTAGCAACAACACTAGATACAGACAGCTTGTCACCATGCACACCACTGTCATGGTGTGGACATTGTCATGATGTGATGTCAGACCTACATGTCCTATCACATACACAAAAAATTGATGATGTGTAGCACAGGAGGATGATCTGTGAAGTGGTCACTCACACTTGTCCTGTTCCTCACAAACAATGCAATTTTTGCACTGTAAGCTAGGAACATCATGGGAGTAGTCTTGTATATGTCTGTGTCTCATTTGACATGTGCTTCACTCCATCCACACAGGGCATACAGCATGACATGAATCTTACATATACTGTCTGACATGATAAGTGAGCATTGCATGGACGCGTGAGCCAACTCCTGGCCGAGCCGGACTGACAGATTGCATGCTTAAGACAATGCTGTTCGACGCGGGTGAGCATTGCATGGACGCGTGAGCCAACTCCTGGCCGAGCCGGACTGACAGATTGCATGCTTAAGACAATGCTGTTCGACGCGGGTGAGCATTGCATGGACGCGTGAGCCAACTCCTGGCCGAGCCGGACTGACAGATTGCATGCTTAAGACAATGCTGTTCGACGCGGGTGAGTTCTCAAAATACGCGTCTGCCACATCCTGACCGATCCGGACGCACAGATTGCATGCTTGATTAAATGCTGTTCGACGCGGGTGAGTTTTCAAAAGACGCGTCGGACACCTAGGGACCATGGCGTGCGCAAGCCTTGGACCCTGAATGTAATGGTGACATACGCGGGTGGGTTTTCAAAAGACGCGTCGGACACCTAGGGACCAAGGCGTGCGCACGCCTTGGACCCTGAATGTAATGGTGACATACGCGGGTGGGTTTTCAAAAGACGCGTCGGACACCTAGGGACCAAGGCGTGCGCACGCCTTGGACCCTGAATGTAATGGTGACATACGCAGGTGGGTTTTCAAAAGATGCGTCGGACACCTAGGGACCAAGGCATACGCGGGTGGGTTTTCAAAAGACGCGTCGGACACCTAGGGACCAAGGCGTGCGCACGCCTTGGACCCTGAATGTAATGGTGACATACGCGGGTGGGATTTCAAAAGACGCGTCGGACACTTAGGGATCAAGGCGTGCGCACGCCTTGGACCCTGAATGTAATGGTGACATACGCAGGTGGGTTTTCAAAAGATGCGTCGGACACCTAGGGACCAAGGCATACGCGGGTGGGTTTTCAAAAGACGCGTCGGACACCTAGGGACCAAGGCGTGCGCACGCCTTGGACCCTGAACGTAATGGTGACATACGCGGGTGTGTTTTCAAAAGACGCGTCGGACACTTAGGGACCAAGGCGTGCGCACGCCTTGGACCCTGAATGTAATGGTGACATACGCAGGTGGGTTTTCAAAAGACGCGTCGGACACCTAGGGACCAAGGCGTGTGCACGCCTTGGACCCTGAATGTAATGGTGACATACACGGGTGGGTTTTCAAAAGACGCGTCGGACACCTAGGGACCAAGGCGTGCGCACGCATTGGCTATTGACTGCCATGGAGACTGACGCGGATTTGATACTTGTACGATTCGTGTGCTGAAAAATCCGTTGGCTCCCTACAACAATGTATCAAACTCATTGGTGTCATGAAGTTGAACTTTTTAAACGATGCGGAAGGCGTGTATGAGGCGTGCAATGCGATGGATTGGCCAGATTCATAGGATGCAAAAGTGTCGGACCTATTGCTTTGGACGCATGGTTCATAATCTGCCTCTGCAGCACAGATATAAGGCTGTCTGTTCCCCTGAGAGCTCACTTGCCTGCACTACATGCTCCAGATTGACATCTCTGCTACCACTGCTGCTGTCTCTGCATCCTCTGGCTTCAAGAATGGCACGTACTGTGGAGAGGGCCCCAGCCTTCACAGAGGAGGAGCACCAGGCCCTGCTGGACAGCCTCCTTCCACAGTACAGCATGCTGTATGGGAAACCAGGGGAGCAGGTGAGTGTGCAGTCCACGTCCTTTCTCATTGTGCATGTTGTCTGTCTAGCACTAATGGCATTGTGTACACCAGTGGCTAGCATGCTCTCTGAGTAGTTGTAACCCCCAAAGTGTGTAGGTACCTGTAGGGAACAGGTACTGTGCTGAAAAAGTGCATTTTTACACGGTCATAAGACCCAGGCAATGTTTCCATGTTGTTAATGCAGGACAACTGTCCATTACCATAGTTGCACTACCTGTGTACATCATATGCCTTTGTGATAACGACATGTATATCCAACTGTGTGATGCACAAACATGTTGCATGTGTAGTAATGGTCTTTTAACTTTGTCATCCTCACAGGTTGATGCCCATCAGAAACAGGAGATCTGGAAGACCATCGTCCGGGCAGTTTGATCTGTGGGGGTCTACAAGCGCTGCATCCGCAACTGCCAGAAGAGGTGGCAGGACCTTCGTGGCTGGACCCGGAGGATCGCAAGAGTCCAGCTGAAGCTGTCGCCTCCTCGCAGGAGGGGCGGACGACGGGTCCTGACCCCCCCCCCATGATCCGGATTCTGACAGTGGTCTTCCCTGACCTGGATGGGCAGTTAAAGGCCAGACAGCAGCAAGGAGGGGGTAAGTGCATGCCTTTTCTGTGAACTATGTCTCACATGCTATTTGCACTCCTTCAGCCTGGTTACACTCCCACAGTTCGTCTGTCTGCTTGAACAAGAGTCATGTGCCTAAATTAGGTGATGGCCCATCCTCATCTGATACACAGGTGTGGCCCTTTCAGTCTGTGACTTGTGTCACTTGGGTTGTGTGTCCCTGCTGTTGTCCAAGGATAAGGTTTGAAACAGCATCTGCTACCGGTGCATTGTTTTGGGCTTCATGAGTGAGGCAATTGATTGACATGTGTCTGCACATTGCCAGAAAGCTGACATGTACTCTGTGTGGGCCATTAATATGTGTACTAATTGCTGCTCTGGCTCACCATATGTGTCTGGGGTATTTACCACACACCCATGCAGCAGGTGAGACAATGTTGGGGCCTCAGAAGAATGTGCATCATGTGTGTCACACATGCATAGACACATGCCTAGTGTTCAGGGTTATCCCATGTTGCACATGGACCAGGACAGGTATGCCTACTCCGGACATGAAAGTACACTCTGTTCTCCTACTCCTGTGTGCCAGCCTACATTTTGTGGATTGTGAAATGTGCAATCAGGTGTCTGCCTCTGTGTCATTGTGGAGTGGCCTAGCTTTTTAGACTCCTGGGGTGTTAAACAGTTTGGGGTGCTCAGCCAGCTGAGATGTGGCTGTTGGATCAGCACAATGGGGTGAAACATAGGTGTGTAATCACTTGACTGTGCCTAATGGTGTATTCTACATTAAAGTGCAGGCAGCTTTAATTTGTTCTCATCAGACTGTGATGTGATCATGTTTACAGATTTGTGCTTGCAGTCACTCAACTGTAGCATTTGTATTACGTGGGATCATCAGATGCCTTAAGATGTGGGTAGCAGTGGGTGGACATGTGCACTTGACAGCTACAGAGCTTACATTCCCCACAAAAACATGATTGTGACACAGTGCAGACTGTTTGTTTTTGGATGCACTGTCCATGTGACTGAAGCCAGTAATGACTGATTAGCCAGACTGGCCTGTAGCATGGTATACCACTTGCAAATGTGTATCCTGCATTAATGTCAGTTGTCCTGCATGCACTCAATTGTGGCATTGACCACCAATACATTAGCACATCATGGTGTCTGGTGAAGGGAGCATATCCATATTGCTGACAATGACTTTGGCCATCCCTTATCCTGACACATGTACTGAGTCAGTGGCAGGAGATGGGATATGTGTGTACTGACACATTTCAATCACAAATCCTGCAGTTCAGACAACTGTCTATGTGGTGCATGTGTGCACATGTGAGTAGTGGCATACTACATGCACCAGACAGATGGGTCCATGGACGGGAAGGATATGAGGGGCATGGTTGACTGGCAGACTGACAAGTGTCTTGTTCAAATATGTGTCAGCTCTTTTTGCAATATTTTGCAAATGATGCCAAGGCGTGCTCTGTAATGTGCTGTACTGACTGTGATGTGTCAGGTCAATACAGGTGGCTGATGTGGATCTGTTTATCCTGTTTGTTTGCAGATACATCTACGGCTACTGGAGGAGACAGCTCCACGGACCAAGAGGAGCCGCAGAGCCAGACTGGGTCCGCTGCAGAGGAGTCGGAGGGACCCAGTCGAACGGAGGGTGAGGGGAGCCACACTGAGGAGACCTCAGCTACAACCACCTCGGCTGAGGAACACAGCAGCTCGAGTGATGACTCCCTTGTGGAGGCGGGTGTCAGCAGACCCCAGACAACACCTAGTGAGTCTGTCCCCGCCACCACCACAATCTCCACCCTCCCATCTGCTCCCATCCCAGTTGTCCGTGGAGGCTCCCGTGTAAGGGAGCATGTCTCCTTCGTGCCAGGCACCGCACCCCCTGCCTCTGTCTCCCCTGCTGCCCTGAGTGTGGAGGCTGTGGACTTACTTAAGCAGATCCATGTAGGGCAGACAGCGATGCTGAGTGTCCTCCATTCTCACACCAGTCTGTTGACACAACTGGTGTCCTTCATGGAGGGCATTTCATCAAACATGTCTGCCCTACAGCGGACCATTCAGTCCATGGCCTCCTCACAGACGGCAACAGTGTCCCTCCACCAACAGTCCCTCACCCCTCCTACCTCTGCCCCATCCACAATCCCCACTACCCTACCTGTCCAAGGCACACACACACCGGCACAGGCACGCACCACAACAGACACAAGCAGCACACAGCCACGCAAGACAAAATCCAGATGCACAAGCACGCACACTCCGGGGACTGATGGCACACACACAGGGGATGGGTTACAGGCACATAAACAGCCATCCACGAGCACTCCACTGTCCTCAGATGCCTCTCCCTCTAAAACCCCTTCCCTTGCCTCACCTGCAACCCCCCCTTCTCAGCAACTCTTCCTCTGTGACCTTGGCCTCTTCCCCACCGATCCATCTGATCCAACTTACAAGGGGAACAGGAAGTCACCACGCACAGAGGGGAGTTCCCCTGCCACACGAACACCCTCCCCCAGGTGCAGGAACACTGAGGCCCCCATCCGCAAATCCCCCCGGACCAGGAAGGGCAAGACCCCACCACAATCCCGCACTTCCACCACACAGTCACCGTCCTCCAGCCCCCAGGCCACCACTCCACAGGTCCCCCGCCACACCCTGCCCCAGGTTCCCCCACACACCGATACCGCATCCCCAAAATGCTTAGGCCCTCCCCCCTACCACATGCACTTCCACCCCCACCTCACACGCTCAGCCTGTTCCTGCCACTGGTGTGGAGGCCGTGTCCCCCCCTCTGTCCTGCCCACCTCATCTGAACCCCATTGCACTCCTTTGGAGATTGGCCATTTTTATTGCCAGGGTCACATGTCCTGTGACGCCAGTGCTGGATGGGTGTGGTGTGGGTGTACACCAGCCGTGAGGGAGTGGCTGTGGCATGCTGACAACTAGACATGTGAGCTGCAGATCCCCACAGTGAAGACCTAGGACATGTAGCGCTGTCATCCCCCCCTGTGTGCGTACTCGGAGTGGGCTGTCCTGGCGTATGCCAGTCCAGCGTAAGGGTGTGAACAATGACCCTGGGCCTCTGGGCTTGGTTCCGTCCTGGGCTGGACAAGGAGGTGACTAATGGATGTGTCTCCGTTGTAGTGTCGGCACCACCCGGATCGGAATCGGCAATATGTCACCCTGTGACAATAGTCCCACAACATGGGCGACATGGACGTAAGGGTGAATCACTGACCCTACATTCATCCAAACTTCCACACTTGAAAGATCATAGACATGACACATCTGTGTGGATATGAATGTTTATTACACATTCAAGGGAGTGTTGCAGCTGGAGCAGTACAGGGCCATGCCAACCCCACTTCACATTGTCAGCCCGTGGAGGGCCAGCCAGAGTCCTTCAGGGAATGACAGGTACATCAGGAGAGGAGGACTTCAGTCCGCAGTCTGATAGCTGTGTCATTGGCGGGCAAACAGAATATGGCAGTCCATGTCGAGGTCAGAGGTGAGTGTCGCAGAGTGCATCATGGGACAGTGGAAGGTGATGATGCAGAGGGCAGAACCAAGCAGAAACAGGCCACATGGCGGAGATGAATGCTACTGCGTCCTCCTGACCACGAGGGTGGGTTCATCCGCATCTTCGTACTCTGCTGTTGCATGTGCCTCACATGTGGGTGGTGGTGTACTGTCCCCAGCACTGTGTGGCACAGACACATCAGGGGCCGGAGATGTGGATGGGGTGGTAGCAGCAGCATGCATCAGCGCCAGGCCTTGTGGTAGCAATGCCATGAGGAAGGTCTTCAGGGAATTGAGGGACCCAGCTACCTTTCGCTGGTGTGCAGCCGTGGCAGCCGCACTTTCCGCCTGCGTCTGCTCCATGTTCTCCATGATCCTCCGCATGTGTCCCAACTCCCGGGCGAGATCACTGGAGGAACTCTGGCTAGACAGTCATTCTTGTCGCAGAGTCAGGACTCTGGCGATGTCCGCCATGGTCCGTTGGAGGGCATGGAGTGGACTGTGGGCGTCCGTTAGGGACTGTGAGTGGTCCCTGATGGGACTTAGACACCAGCGTATGGCGTCTAGTTTGGCTGCCATGGGGTCGAACCCCACCTGCACCTGTTCAGCCAGCTTCTCCTGGCACCCCAACACACGGCGTTGGAAGGCCATGTGTTCGTCGTGGGGGTCCTGGGAGGCAGCCGTGGTGGTGGGTGCTGCCTGCTGTGTGTACTGTGCAGGGGGGGGGCTCCTCGTGGCAGCTGGGTTGCCCTGATCCTGGAAGTGGGCTGCGGAGGCTCTCCACGAGCTGTTCGAGGGTGTCTGAGTCGAAGGTGTGGTAGTCCTCTTCGTCATCAGAGAAGAGAGGTTCTGACTGCTCTGCAGGAGGTGTTGGATTTCCCCCTGCAATGTGAAGGGGAGATGCAGTTTGACATTGTGTACACATGTATTTTGACGCATTGTACATGTCTGCATTCAGACTGCATGACAGTGTACATTGTGACTGTTTGGGGGAGCTGCCTATTTGATGCGGGACAGTGGATATTTCGACTGCATCAAGGATGTGAGTTTGTACTTGTACATTGTCAACTCATATTTCCCTGCAGTGCCATATGTGATTGGCCAGTTTCTACGCACATGCGGCACCAGTTGTGTCCTCTGTTCTGTTGTGGACGTGTTGGGGTTTGTACCACCTCGTTGTCAATGTTGATGTGCTCTGCATGTTATGTGTGTGTGCCGCATTTTGGGGGAGTCGCCCATGCAGCTCTGATTTAGCTGCCCTCCTCCCTTCCATGTGGTGTGCCTCTGGGTTCTGTGCTTCTGCAGTGCTGAGATGTTGCATACCTGTGTGCATTGGTCTCTTGGTGGGAGTTGTGGGTCTGGGGCATGGTTTGTCCGCAGATGTGCTAGGCTTAATTGTGCATGTGTGCCATTGTGCCCATCTCCCCCTGTCCCCCCAGTCCCTGGTGGTTACTCACCCTGTTGCTGTTGTGTCCGGTCATGTTGAGCAGTGTCCAGACCCCCGACTCCTGCCACCGTCTCCCCACTGATGACTGTGGACACCATTTCCTCCATCTCGTCCAGCTCCTCCTGTGGCGCTGGACTGCCACCTCCAGTCTGCATTGCTGCCTTCCGGTTGTTTGCGAGTTTCAGCTTGGTTTTGCACTTCACATCATTCCAGCGCCTCTTGACCTCATCCATTGTCCTCTTCAGCACTCCGACTGCATTCACCTTGTCCACGATGGTCTGCCATATTCCATTTTTGGTTGCCAGTGACACAGTGGAGGTGACGAACAGTGATTGATGGTGTTCTATCACCTCCGTTATCAGGATCCTGTTTTCCTGCGGACTGAACTCCGTCTTCCTCTTCTTCCTGTCCTTGCCCTTCCCTGACCCCGAGGTCCCAGGCTGGTCCTCCGTGGGGCTTGTGGGGTTCTGGTTGTCCTCTGTACTTGCTCCGGCTGCCTCCATTGTGCTTCGCTGTTGTTTGGCTTTTGTCAGTATGTTTTTTTCTACTTTTATGGTGCATTTTCCTGCATGACGTGTGGGAATTGCAGGCCTGTGGCTGGTTTTCGCAGATTTTTGTATCGCGATTGGCATCATCGCTAGTATTTTCGTGTTGGGGTTTCTCGTTTTTGCGGCGTCACGTTGTTTCTAACGGGTTCATTTGACGCGTTGTCCTGTGACTATCGCATGGTACCGCCGTGTTGTGAATACCACGTTAACACGGAGTTGTTTTCCCGCAATGGACTGCAATGTGGAGGGTTGCGTTAAGCTACACTTGCGGTAGTTATTACACGTTCTTGAGAATATGCCCCAAAGTGCGGTAGTGGCATTGATGCTGTCATATTATATATAAAAAATATTCAAATTTACATCACAACCACTCATTTGTGGTCTGCCCCTGAGATACCTGTGCATACTATTATTGCCAGGATATAGTAATCTCATAACGAGCAAAAAGGTCACATAGCTCAATGCATCATATATTACAGAAGGCATACGTGTTAGCCATGGGATATAATTTATTTTTGTAATGTGATTTGATTATTGTCGACCTGTAACTAGTTACTTCTTGATGTTTCTAACCACTACTTGAGTGCATGTAATGTACAAGATTTAGAAACACCAAATGAAAATTAAAAGAGGTGACTTAACCTGGTATTATGCATAAACATAATACTGCAGGGGGTACTACAGTCATTATGTGAAAATAGTGGATCACTGACACTCTGGGCCTAATTTCTATGTCGGTCGGAGTTGCCTCCGCCCGACCATAGGTTGGCCGTTCCGACAACCCCATTAGGATGTGACTGCACATGGTGCAGTCGCAAACTTCCATTTTTCAATGGGAACTTGTGCTGCGGGCGGAAACCGCCCGCAGCACAAGCTCCCATTAAAAAATTTAAGTTTGTAAACATCCCTGCACCGTTTTGCAGGCACCTAACAGTGTCTGCCACACGGTCCAGGGATGCTTTGCCTCAAGGCCCAAATGCGGAGGGTCAGAGGGGAAGGGGGCCCTGCTAGGGGCCCCAAAATCAGTTTCCGACAGCCAATCCATGTCAGAAAGGCCGACATGTATTGGTTGAAACCGACATCAAAAAAGTCGTCCTTAAACACTGACCTTTCATCATAATACAGCGGTCGGACTTTAAACCTACGATGTTGGTCTGAAAGCCTCCAACCAGTGGTCAGATGCTTCCATGGCGGGGCCTTTGGATCTTCCACTACAAGCTGAGGCCTCACCCTAGGATTGCCACCCAGGCTTGGAGTTGGGCACTGTATTTAAGGCACTGGCCAAGCAGTGGGATCTGTGGACCTTAACTCAGATTTGAGGATCCTATTAAATCGGACGCATGAACTAAAGTTTACTATGCTGCCGCCTCAGTGAGCATTCCAGTCGGAAATGAGTCCTTTTTGAATGCTTTCTTAAAGAAAGCAGCACAGGACTAGTGATACATTCCAGCCCAGGTTGTGAGTATACCAATGCGATGTATTGTGGAATATTGCAATAGAAATTGTTTTCATTGATAACTGAAACAGCACATAGTGGAATTTACCAGATATTTTTTTTAAAGACTCATTTAAGAGCTTTATGTCATTTGTTGAGCTAAAGTAATGTGTTGTGTTCATATTTAAATGTTGTATGATGCCCCAAATGTTGTTTTTTTAAAACAAATTGCTGCTATAAAGTATAGTATATTTTTTATGTTTGTTTAAGTTTAAAAGGAGCTTCAATATGGCGAATTTTAGATTGAAAAAGGCAGTTGCACTGCCGAAACGCGTCTTTCCTGTGAGCCTGCGCCCGGGGCAACCTGATCCATAAAAAAGGTTTATTTCCCCTGACTTCGAGTGCCGGCTTTCATTCTCCTATCGGAGTTTGGAGTAATCTTGATTCATTAGCGTAGAGGTAGCACTGTCTTCTGAGCACCACGAGCGATTAGGTATCACACCAGCATTCTCTTCTTTTGAGATATATATATATATATATATATATATATATATATATATATATATATATATATATATATACATACATATATTCACTGAAAAAACCACAGGTTTCAGGGACGTTATAGTTAGTTGGACATTTCACTCGTACAAAACCAGAGAAATTCTGCCGTTATAGTTAGTTCAGCTAACTATAACTCGTGCCCCCGCAATGCACTGCTGATGACGTCACATATTACATCGTTCATGACATGGTCAGTGACATCACTGATGACATCACACCTCGGTGCTCAGATAGCGATATTTTTTCTTTTTTTAATTTCTCAGGAACTACTGAACGGATTTACACCATTTAAAAAAAAGGTCTCTTTCTGATACAAGTGCTACCTTTTTGCCAAATTTGGTGCAATTCCGTTCAGCAGTTTGGGCTGTAGCCTGTTCCAATTTTTCCTATGGAAATTAACATGGGAAAAACGCGTTTTGGGACCCCCCTTTTTTCTCGGCCCCCGCTTGACGAATTACCCCGAAACTTTCAAGACAGGAGCTGACCTGAGCGGGCCATTAGTTTTGAAAATTTCGCAAAGATTCGTCAAACAGCGCCAAGGATATTGGCAAAGAAAAACGCTATTTGAATAGAAACGAGGTCCTAACTATAACTACCTTCTGGCGACCGCCAGTAGGTAATATATATATATATATATATATATATATATATATTCTGCTCTAAAGTTTGTCCACCTGGTGAGTAGCACTCGATCAGCAGCTTTGTTTATGATAGGCAGGGACGAGGATCTGCTTGTAGAAACTGCTCCGTAATGGAATTGCCTGACGCGTTTTGAAGCTCCATATGCTTCTCTTCAGAGGCTTGAACAGAGACAGTGTGTGCAAACGCTGAACCCACTTCGCCATTTTCATATTGCACACCCACCAATGGGAAGCTCGAATGAGACTGTGCATTGTGGGAAATGTGGTCCGGATAGCACACAAATCTTGTCCTGTATGGACCCTGCAAGTGGACTCGTCCTCAATCCTGTTTGCGGCGGCTGGTCCACATAGCCGACATGATAGTTACCATGTCGGGTGGCCCCCATAACATTACGGGGTGGTGCACACTCCGTGGCAGGACGGCCGCGTATTACATTTTGCTCAAAAGTTTGTCCACCTGGTGAGTAGCACTCGATCAGCAGCTTTGTTTATGATAGGCAGGGACGAGGATCCGCTTGTAGAAGCTGCTCCGTAATGGAATTGCCTGACGCGTTTCGAAGCTCCATATGCTTCTCTTCAGAGGCTTGAACGGAGACAGTGTGTGCAAACGCTGAACCCACTTTGCCATTTTCATATTGCACACCCACCAATGGGAAGCTCGAATGAGACTGTGCATTGTGGGAAATGTGGTCCGGATAGCACACAAATCTTGTCCTGTATGGAACCTGCAAGTGGACTCGTCCTCAATCCTGTTTGCGGCTGCTGGTCCACATAGCCGACATGATAGTTACCATGTCGGGTGGCCCCCATAACATTACGGGGTGGTGCACACTCCGTGGCAGGACGGCCGCGTATTACATTTTGCTCAAAAGTTTGTCCACCTGGTGAGTAGCACTCGATCAGCAGCTTTGTTTATGATAGGCAGGGACGAGGATCCACTTGTAGAAGCTGCTCCGTAATGGAATTGCCTGACGCGTTTCGAAGCTCCATATGCTTCTCTTCAGAGGCTTGAACGGAGACAGTGTGTGCAAACGCTGAACCCACTTTGCCATTTTCATATTGCACACCCACCAATGCGAAGCGCGAATGAGACTGTGCATTGTGGGAAATGTGGTCCGGATAGCACACAAATCTTGTCCTGTATGGAACCTGCAAGTGGACTCGTCCTCAATCCTGTTTGCGGCTGCTGGTCCACATAGCCGACATGATAGTTACCATGTCGGGTGGCCCCCATAACATTACGGGGTGGTGCACACTCCGTGGCAGGACGGCCGCGTATTACATTTTGCTCAAAAGTTTGTCCACCTGGTGAGTAGCACTCGATCAGCAGCTTTGTTTATGATAGGCAGGGACGAGGATCCGCTTGTAGAAGCTGCTCCGTAATGGAATTGCCTGACGCGTTTCGAAGCTCCATATGCTTCTCTTCAGAGGCTTGAACGGAGACAGTGTGTGCAAACGCTGAACCCACTTTGCCATTTTCATATTGCACACCCACCAATGGGAAGTTCGAATGAGACTGTGCATTGTGGGAAATGTGGTCCGGATAGCACACAAATCTTGTCCTCTATGGAACCTGCAAGTGGACTCGTCCTCAATCCTGTTTGCGGCTGCTGGTCCACATAGCCGACATGATAGTTACCATGTCGGGTGGCCCCCATAACATTACGGGGTGGTGCACACTCCGTGGCAGGACGGCCGCGTATTACATTTTGCTCAAAAGTTTGTCCACCTGGTGAGTAGCACTCGATCAGCAGCTTTGTTTATGATAGGCAGGGACGAGGATCCACTTGTAGAAGCTGCTCCGTAATGGAATTGCCTGACGCGTTTCGAAGCTCCATATGCTTCTCTTCAGAGGCTTGAACGGAGACAGTGTGTGCAAACGCTGAACCCACTTTGCCATTTTCATATTGCACACCCACCAATGGGAAGCGCGAATGAGACTGTGCATTGTGGGAAATGTGGTCCGGATAGCACACAAATCTTGTCCTGTATGGACCCTGCAAGTTGACTCGTCCTCAATCCTGTTTGCGGCTGCTGGTCCACATAGCCGACATGATAGTTACCATGTCGGGTGGCCCCCATAACATTACGGGGTGGTGCACACTCCGCGGCAGGACGGCCCGTATTACATTCTGCTCCAAAGTTTGTCCACCTGGTGAGTAGCACTCGATCAGCAGCTTTGTTTATGATAGGCAGGGATGAGGATCCGCTTGTAGAAGCTGCTCCGTAATGGAATTGCCTGACGCGTTTCGAAGCTCCATATGCTTCTCTTCAGAGGCTTGAACGGAGACAGTGTGTGCCAGCCGCAACCTGGTGATCCGAATAATTTCGGGTCAATGCGGATTCACCTACTTAACATTTAATGAGGGTGAAAAAATACCAATCGCATACAAATCTCATTTGTACACACAAGCGGAAATGCGCTTCACTTCAACTGAAAAAATTCTGACAGCAGTTCAAACCGCTGTAGCAAAAGAAAGAGCCCTAGCCCAAGGGAAACGCATTATTGTCGTAACCCCAGTACCAGCTTTAGAAGCGGTCACAAAAGCAAGCATTCCAAATGCTAAAGCATTACATCCAAGATGGATACAGTGGGTTAATTCTCTTGCTGCAACAGATTTTGAATATGTTTTTGATCCTGATTTAAAAACACAAGCATTCCTGCAATATGAACAAGAATGTCCTCTGCCCACTGATATTCTGCCTCTCGATCAGTACGAATTCATAATTTACACTGACGGATCCGCACAACCCGCAACAGGGGGTAAGCAAGCTTACAGTGCAGCGTGTGCAATCGTTAAAGGTCACATGCGAGATGGTATCTTCAGACCTATGGACACAAAAACTCAATCTCTAGGAGATTGTACAGCTCAGCGAGCTGAACTACAAGCATTCAAACTGGCACTTGAAAGTACAGATCGAGAATTCCCCACACTAATAGTGTGCGATTCCTTTTACTGTGTTCAGTCGTACAATGAATATATACAAAACTGGCTTGAAAATGGATTCAAAGATGCGAAAGGTGGCACAATAAAGCATAAAACGCTTTGGGAACAAGTATTTCAGTTAAAAAACGAACTACCAAAGGCTCACGTGAGCCACACACTGAGTCATCAACGTGATGGCGTTCACGTTGCAAGGAATTCATTGGCTGACGAAGCCGCAAAGGGGGCTGTTCAGACGGCTTCCGTAGCTGCGATCACTCGTTCAAAAACAAAAATAGACAGTGAGATAATGTTGGCTGTCAATGCTACAAGCAAAGGCAGTGGTGCAGCATTACCAAAAACGTTTCCACTCAAGTACTCTTATGTAATTGATGCGAACAACGTTCCTTTTGCTCGAATCTCTGGAGTGGGGGATAGGGTAATTCCAAACATGGAACGCAGAGCAGCTTTGATTTATGAAGCACATTTGGGGGAGGGTCTGTCACATCAAGGGATCTCTAAAACAATCTTGACGTTAAAAGAGATGTACTGGTGGCCTGGAATGAATACACAGATTCACATCTTCATCAATGACTGCATAGACTGTAAGGTACAGCGTGATGCAGAACGCCACCAGACACCATGCTACGAATGTAGCTGCCCAGTACAGACACCACTGTTAGACAGCATTAGACTATCTACGCGCATGCGTCCTTCTGGACAAATGCAATCCCACAAATACTGAATTTAGGTTCCTATGGATATGGCCTCAGCGCTCGGCTGACGCTCGAACTGTTATAAAAGATTTGCGAGTCTTTATTGGCACATACGCAATAGGCATGCTACATTCTGACCAGGGCCCTGCGTTTAGCTCTCGGGCTTACAAAGAAGCCATGGCCAGTCTGGGCGTTGCAATGCGGTACTCCTTTCCATTCCATCCTGAGGGAAATTCGGTTGTGGAAAGGAAAAACTGGGACATAAAGCAGTCTATAACAGCTAGGGTATTAGGTTCGGGTGATGGGTGGGTCAAACATCTTTATGGGGTCCAACGCTCATTGAACAACCTGCCAAGACATTCTCTAGGGGCGGTCACTCCATATGAGGTCCTATTTGGGACAAGAATGTGGGTACCAGACCTCGATCACGTAGGCACAGTGGTGGAAAATAAACCATTTTTAATGTCAAAGATCGTTTGGCTGTTATACAGGAACTCAATGAACTAAGATCGAAACAAAGCAACGTATTCCTGCAGCCAACCACCACTGGGGAAAAACCTGCGGTCCCAGCAAGGCCTGTCTGGATTCCAAAAGTTGGGGATCTAGTCAGAGAAAAGATTGCGGACAAGAAGGAATTTGGACCTTCTTACAGACAACCAGTACCTGTCCTAGCAGTTCAAGGAACAAGAACAGTACTTCTGCCGCCCCTTGCTGGAAAAAAGGAGAAAAGATTTGTGTCCATCGACCTCATCAAACCACAGTATGTGGCCAATACTAAATAGTAGGCCTCGTGGACTCCGACCTAGTAGCAGATACACTCCTCTCACTACTATCAAGAGGTTCAGACTGAAGACTGATAGCCATCGAGACTTCAGCAGTAACAGATGAAGGACTAAGCAACAATGCAATGGAACTCATCCCTCTTGAAAATCAAGTAACAGTTCGTCCAAATACACCTGTCTACACCAATGTAGCAAGTGATCAACGGGTTCCAGCGATTTCTACAAATCCTGATGCAATTTCAACAATTGACAGAACTGCTTCTGGCTATTTCATTAACTTTGATACGTTCTCATAAGATCTGAGTGAACCTGAAACGATGCCAGCATCATTAACATTCAAGCAGCAAGTACAAGACTTTCTTCACTTTCTGAAAAAAACTTATCTGGTTTCACCATGGATTGAACTCTGGATTATTTCTGGAATATTTGTTTTCCTGCTTTGGCTTGCTTTGGTTATGACTATGAGCGTGCTTATAGATGGCAGATACATCCATGTGAACACTGAAAGAAAAGATGTGAACTTACTTTTGAAACCACATAAATCTTCCCATCGTGAAGCAAGAGACTTGTCAACAGTGAACATCACAGCCGTTCCTATACAGGATGGTATAGTGTGGGACAAAACAGATTTTGATATTTTTGGCCCGACGGAACAATTGAACATTCCACATTTGTTTAAAATTTCATTAAGTGATCTCATTTCGTCCAGTACCTATTCTGATGATTGGGACTTTGAGACTGTTAACGACATAATGTTTGACCTAGAAAAATCTGCTGCATTTTCTAAAAGTGAATATTTAGAGGGTTCATCAGACTATGAACAGCTGTATTGCTATAACCACTATGGTCATCATTATTTGCATAAATCTGCATACCCTAGGAATGTGTTTATGTTTAACCAATGGGAGCATTGTCCTACACCACCAAAAGGTAGTTCAAAAACATTTGTTAATAAGTTTCCATATTTTTCAGGTTACAATACATCTGATCCAGAAACGTTTTACTGTAAACATGTAAACAGAACAGGACTGAAAATTATGTTAACAAATACAAAACAGATTTATTCTGCAGCATTTATTGCCCAACTGTCTAGACAGGGTTTCGTCTTTTGGAAAGACACAATAGACACAAAAACTGTCTGGGGTACTAAAGATTGGCAAGTGCAGGGGATAGAAGCTTTATTTAGAGCCTGTATCATCCCTGAACAAATAATGTTTTTGAATGAAACTGTCCAACAAACATCTTGTCTTGGACTAGCCAAGATCAAAGAGATGAAAACACCTTCTGTACCAACACCTGCAAGTGATAACAATACACAGGCAGCGGTTACAGTTGACAAAATACTACAACTCAACAGATCTAATACTGATTGGAGAAAATGGTTGATCTGGCCCACAGACACGAACAACTGTCAGGAAAGATTCCTGAATAAAACTCAGGGCTTTACTATTCATAGGCCAGACCCAAGATACGTCCAAAGACAGCATCCGGGGGTAGTAACAACATACAGTGTAGGTAAATTATGCCTCGATTGGCTGCAGAAATCTACACTAAAGGATGTGAAACAACACTTATCCTTACTTAAAGAAGACGCAGACCTTAGGGAATTCTTGCTTGGACCAAGAAAACCGCGTCAAAAACGTTTCATATATGCCAGCATTTATGCTGCCTATAATGAAGCATGGAAAGTGTCACAGATGGAGGCCGCAGAACGAATACGTGAACTTGATCGTATTAATTCAGAGAAAACTCTCTCTGTGGTCGACAATGGGTTAACAACTTTGTCCTCCAGAATATATTCACTGGTCGGCATTGTATCCTCTGCTATCGACATACTGGAACAAGATTTGGCGATGTTATAACAAGGCCAATCTCAATTACGTTCTATTGTGTTATTAAGCTGGACGCTGCAATCTTTGTGTGCGGGCTATGTGCCTTGGCGTTTTATCAACACGTCAATTCTGTTTGCAGAATACAATCTAACTGATAAACAGATCAAACTGGCACAAAGAGGAGCAAAGTATTCAGTGATGTGCATTGAAAAACTGGAAAAGTTACCATTCACAGTGGCAGAAAAACCAGCTACAAAATGGCTTATTCATGGCAAAATCACACTACCTGTGACTACTTTTCAGTTTCGGTATTGCCTCAAACAAATGCAAGCAGGCAAATATGAAAGGTTGGGTAAGGAATACATTAAGACATCTTGGAATTTACCATACACATATAGATGTTGGAGTGGGGATCGTGAAGTGTTTCTGAGCGGTACACACTGTAAAAATGCACTGAGCGGTTCACTAATATGTCAGGACATTTCTTTACACAGGGCTTGTAATGGTTCGGTGGCTAATTTGTCTTGCCACCAGCAGGGTACACCAGCTGCTGTGATTAATCCAATGTTTGGACAACTTTCTAATGGGAGTTACCTCATGTTGAATGATCAGAGTTGCTGCAGCATGTTGCCAGGCATCCCATATCTAGTAACGGTCAACTCCAGGGTCACTTGCTGTATGCAAGTATTGTTTGCCCCAATAGACACAGTCAGGGAGTCGCCTTTGTGGCCTTGGCTGAACGTCTCTTTTATAAGATTTGATACTTTAAGCAGAATGAAAGCCATGCTTTTACAACAAACAGTGCCTTTGACCTCGGGCAAAGAAACCTATGATCTACAAGTCGCAAGGACTTCGGCTGAGATACAGACTTTAATACGTACAAACTGCCCTATACATTTCGTGGAAATGATAGGACATATCTTTAACATGTCTGATACAAGCGGAATCGTACATGTATTTAAGAGCATCTGTTCCGGTCTGTTAGCACCTTTCCAGGCAATACTCGGAATAATCCGTGGAGTGCACGGTTTAATGCCTAAATAAGGACTGGGATTTTATGCCTATATAAGGGCAGGGCGAATTGTGCCTATATAAGGACATGATACAGGAAAACCTATATACGGACACCCTAAGAGGAATACAACACCCACTCCACTTTCGTGTGTACGATAATAATATAAATGCTAAACATTTAAAATGCTAAACATAAAATGGAGTACCGCATATTGCTAAAGATATGTCTTAAAAGCATTTAAAAAGTATTTAAAAAACCCATTAAAATGCAAAAGGTACTGTACATTGTAAGCATTGCTTTTCATTTCAGGCATATATTTGAAAATAAAAAATGCAATTTGAATGAAATAAGCAGTAATATTTACATGTGACAGAAAAATGATCGATAAGTTTGTTCAAAATCAAAGTCTTTTCATGTCATGGAAATTAATGAACTTTTTAGACAAACAAGATGACAAAGTGTCTGAGGAAGTACCGCGAAGTCCATACTATAAGAATAGTTCTACTTCAAGCAGATTGATTTGCCATTTAATTTGGAAAAAAAAAAACGGAAAAAAGTTCAATATGGGAAGAGTTCCAAGTTTTTGAAATATGAAGGCCAAATTTTTACTGCATCTCTGGAACACTGTGGGCTGAATCAGAGTCAGTGTACGGGTCTGGTGTAAACATGAGATCATCTATTTCTGTAGACAAAATATCGTCCACTGTAGTTGGTGACATTCGGAACACCTCGTGTAGTAGATTAATTGCACAGAGATGCCTCTGAAGAGAAGCATATGGAGCTTCGAAACGCGTCAGGCATTTCCATTACGGAGCAGCTTCTACAAGCGGATCCTCATCCCTGCCTTTCATAAACAAAGCTGCTGATCGAGTGCTACTCACCTGGTGGACAACCTTTGGAGCAGAATATATATATATATATATATATATATATATATATATATATATATATATATATATATATATATATATATATATATACACAATAACACCATAAAGAATATAAACAAGTGTATAAGAAATAACATACTAATTAATGTAGACGATCAATAAAATATTCAAATAAAAAAATATATATATTTATAAAAATTACTATCAACATTCAAATGAATGTAAGAATAAAGACAAATAATATAAACTATAAAAACAACTAATGCTATAAAATCTATTTAACCAATATTATGAAAACTATTGAAGACTAAGAATATTAAATATACCATTCCCACTCCAGTCTAAGCAATAGTAGGGAAAGCGTTGGACTTCAGGGGGTGCAATTTACTATTCCCACTTCAGTTTACACAACAGTATGGGAAAGTGTTGGACTTTGGAGGGATTAAATATGCTATTCCCACTCCAAACAAAAAAACAGTAGGGAAGTGTTGGGCTTCAGAGAGATTAAATTTACTATTTTCTCTCCAGTCAGCGTAACTGTAGGGAAAGCTTTGGACTTTGGAGTGGTAGAATTAACTATTCCAACTAAAGTCGGTGCAACAGTAGGGAAAGCGCTGGATGTCAGAGGAGTCAAATTTACTATTCTCACTCCAAACAGGGCAATAGTAGGGAAAACAGACGATTTCTGAGGGGTAAAATAACTATTCCAACTCCAGTCTACGCAACAGCTGGGAAAGTGTTGGATTTCGGAGGAGTGACATTTTCTATTCCCATTCAACAGTAGGGAAAGTGCTGAACTCCAAAGAGGTTCATTTTACTATTTCAACTGCAATCCAAGCAAGAGTAGGGAAAATACTTCACTTAGAACACATTGCATATGTGAGAAACCCCATGAATGTAGAAAAAATATATACCTCTTAATAAAAAAATATTACTTAACATAAAAATATATATGTATTAAAAAACTAAAAACCATTAATCAATTTACATAATTACTATTAAACAAAAAAATCAATGATCAATTAATAAATAATTGGTATTCAATTATTAATTAATTAACTTCCCACCCTGTACCCTTACAAACCTAGCAGCCACACTTAAAATATAGCTAAAAAAACTATTCCATAACTTACATAATCTACAAAAATTAAATATTTAATTAACAATTGATACTTAATTGTTAATGAATTATTACTTAATTAACTTCCCACCCTATACCCCTACAGACTTAGCATACTGCAACTAAAATAAAATGAAATTAAATAAGTATTCCACTATTTACATATTAAACATTCAAATAATAAATTTACACATAGTTAATTGTTAAATAATTATTTCTCAATTAACTTCCCACTCTGTGCCCCTACAAACCTAGCATCCCACAAATATAAGTAAATAAATCAGTGTTCCTTATTTTACATAATTAAAAATCAATTAAATAATTAATTAACATTTAATAATACATTATTAATGATTACTTAATTAACTTCCCACCCTACTCCTTTACAAACCTAGTAGCCTCCAACTAAAATCTAAGTAAAACAATAAGTATTACATAAATTACTAAAGTAAAAAGCAATTAAGTAATTAGTTAACAATCAATAATTATTTATTACTTAATTAAATTCCCACTTTATACCCCTACAAGTCTAACAGCCCGCAAATAATATATAACAAAAATAAATCAGTATTACATAAATTACATAATAAGTATCAATCATATGATTAAATAAAATGTATTAAATAATTCTTAATTAATTATTACCTAATTAACTCCCCACCCTATCCCCTACAAACCCAACAACCTATAATGATGCTATAAATTACTATTAAAAATGTGTAAAAAATTCTAAATCATTTAACATTACAAGCTATATTTTAAAACAATAAATAACATTTACATGAACAATAGTTTCATAAAATGAATATATCAACTAAAACGTGTTAAAATAATTAAAAACAATATTTTTAATTTCTATTACAGTGAAAATGATAATAAAAACATCAACTTTATTTACAACAATCTTACTTACCTCGACAAACAATTTTCTTGACAGCAATATTTGTGCATCACAATACTTGTGTACCAAGGTATTTTATTTTTCAATATTTCTGTCTCGCTATATTTTTCAATCGATATTTTCTCCAAACACCAAAAGAGTTCATCCTATATGTATAATGTTAGAAAGTCATCCTTTTGCCCTGTTCACCCCATTCTTTGCTGAATGATACTGGTGGTAACTAACTCTGACTGTACCCTGGGCTCTGCTAACCAGGCCCAGGGCCTGTGCTATGTGTAAAAAGCTACATGTAAAAGGGTACACTTATAATTGGCAATGACAGACCCTATAAGTCCATAGTAGATAATAAGGGCGGGGGTACAATCTACCTATAAGTCCCTAGTATATAATGGGGCATGGAGGTTTAGAGGCCCAGTAGATTTCCTGCACTTGCAGTCGTGCTCTGCTGTGTGCCTGCTTTCTTCTTAAAGGCAGCCCTGCCTTGCAGCCTGTCTATAAAAGTAAGTTCTCACAATTGGTATTGACAGACCCTATAAGTCCCTAGTATATAATAGGGCTTGGGGATTCAAACTACCTATAAGTCCCTACAATGCGATAGGGCATGGAAGTGTAGAGGCACAGCGGATTTCCTGCACTTGCATGTGTGCAATGCTGAGTGGCTGCTTTTATTTTAAAGGCAACCTGGCTTTGCAAACTGTCTTTAAATGTAACTTGTGTGCAAACTTGACTTTGGTGGTATGAGCACTTTAAAAATGATAATCTACCTTATTTCTACATATGAGGTACCCCAGGGTCTCCCCTAGGTGTCTCGGGGGAGGAGGGGGGTCATGTAACTATAAGCAGGGGTCTTATAAAAGATGTTTTATATGCCCTGGGGAGAGAAAACCTGCCCATTTAATTTTTCCCTATTGTAGATACCTAGCTTCATGTAATATTTTAATTAATTATAAATATTGCTAGGAAAGGAGTGAAATATAATTCAAGGACTTAAAAGATTGGTATTGATAAATCCAACAACTGGCCACTGTTGAATTTATCATAACTAGTACAGAAGAGAAGTTATGGAACGATCTCTTCTATAAGCCAAAATCCAGCTTTCTAGTGGTCTCTGCTGATTGGACAGCCTAAATAGACTTAGCCAGGCAGCTTTGATTATATGATAAATGGCCTGGGCTGAGCAGAGATTATCGATGGAGAGATCTCTGCAGCTGGGGAGGATGGGTCCTGCATCGGGAGCTGGGTAATTCAAACTGAACCAAAGAGAGAGCAGATCAGTAAGGAATGCCAGGCGTACCTTCCCCCACATCTTGGGCCTCAGCTAGATGGCAGGTTTAGAACAGGAATTTGCAGAGATCAGGGGGGACAGCTAATGGAAATGAGCCACACAGTGGGTTGGTTTAGCTAGCTCTTACTCCTCTGGAGAGAAATCATCTATTTTGGATTTTGGAAGTGCAGTGCTTTGTGGGACAAGAAGATGCCACACTTTGGAGGAAGTTGTCATGCTTTTGGGTGGCACTCAGCATCTCATTGGACAGAGGTGCCCCCTGCCTGCTGCCACAGAACACTGAATAAATATCTGAGAGCTGCATGGTCTCTCAGTTCTGCTGCCTGAAACTACAAGGGAAAGAAGGACTGCCCTGCTGGAATCTGGATTTGCACCCAAAGGCCTGCACTCTGACTGACTGACTGCTTCTGCTGCACAATCTGGTACCACAGCCCTGGGGACTGTGCCTTCCTTCAAGAAGGCTTAAGGAGTGGACTCCATGCAAGCTACAGGCTAACAGAGCCCACCTGCCTCATCTCTACCAAGAGTCCCCATCCTGAAGTGAGTCCAGTGGACTTTTAAGGATTTGGCCAAGTGCATTGTGGGAGTTGTGTACAGACATCCCAGAGACCATCTAGGAGATTCCAGACCTTTTGATTGGGATTTTGGATACTTGGAACCTGCAAGGATACCTTCAGGAAGCACCTCCTGAAGTTTGGAGAGCTTTGTAGAACTTTTGGGAAAAAGCTCCATAAGGTGACCAATCCGATCACAAGAGTCAAGTCGATTGCCTTCAACCGCGACCCAGCCAGGATTTCAGGTTCGTCCCGCGGCAAGTTCCAGAGCTCTGGACTTCCAGGATTTGACTGGATCTCACGGAAAGTCAAGCTGGCGAACCCTCTCCAAATCAGTCCTGCTGTGGAGGGTCAAGTAACGTCGGAAGAAAAAGCTTCAGAAAAGTTTCTAAGTGTGAAGGTAACATTCTGACTGGGGCCTCCAGCTTAGTGTATCTGACCAGGACTCCATTGCGGTCTGCCTCAATATTTGACTTTATCCCGGTCAAGAGCTACCAGATGTCCCAGAGTGGTGCTATATGTTTTTAAGCACTATAAAGTGATTCATCCTTAAAAATTCATAGCTCCTGTTCCCTACATTGGATTTCTGTCATTTTGATGTCTTTTTGTTCATTAAAGTATTTCCTATTTGTATAAATTGTTGTGGGGTTTTTATTGTGTGTTATGTCGTACTTATTTGAGGTATTGGTGTTTTTAAATGCTTTACACTTCTGTCTCCTAAGTTAGGCCTGACTGCTCGTTGTCAGCTACCAAGGGTTGGGCAAGAGGCTAATTTACTGAGACCGTTACTGGACCTTATACAGTGCTAGTGGCCTTATTACTAGTGGCAAGGGCATACTCACCCCTACCAATAATCCACTTTCCAACATATAACTACTCAGGTATCCAGCCCCAATGGGTAAACATATCCTCTGTGTCCAAGTATTTATAGGGGATGTTCTAGTCAGGTAACACAACAGATACATTTTCTCCATAAATAATGAACAAAACAAGTACAATCAGAAAAGTAGAACAGCCCTCAAGAATTCCACGCTTTACTCAAAAAGTGTATTCTCACACTAAACATCACAATCTGCATATCAAAGTATAACAACAAATATAGGTCACATGTGAAAACAGAGGATTTGTCTCTGAATAAATTGGAGAAAGGGGAAATGGCGTGAGTGGGCAGGAGGGTGAAAGGGTGAATAGACCTCAAATATCCTCAAAGGCTGTTGTGCTAGCATGTAACCTGTAGATAATACGTTCATGGAATGGCAATTGAGTGAGTTCCAGGACCCATTCACTTTGAAGGGGTATTGTGTCCACCTTCCAGAACCCAAGTAGACAAATCATAAGCACTGATAATGAGGACACTCTACATTGTCTCCAATGCAAAGGAGCAGAGTCCACGTCAGGTATGTCAGTATGTGACAAATATCACCCCAGCAATGTGTGTAATGGCAGGGCACGACCATTGTATGTGCATTAGGTTACACCTCCAGCATAAACCGTCACCTATGTAATTTGTACTCATGTCAAATTTTAAAGTATGTGAACTTAAGGGCCTAATTATGATGACAGCTGTCATAGGATTGCTATACCAAAGGGGATGATGGACGGAGCGTTAGAGCAAATCAAACACTCACCCCCAGTCAACTGATCTGGGTTTAATCCATCATCATTCTTTAGCTCACTCCACCACCCCAGTTCAGACATGGCCATATGCAAATCAGTCTGACCCTGTGCCTCATGGGAACAGTCCAGCCCGAACTGCCAAGCCATGTCTTCCCTGGACCGGAAACAAGCATCCTGGGACCGATTTTGGGTTCAAAACCCTCATCAGCCAGGCTATCTTGAATCCAGTGGCAAAGTGAGCAAGGGACCCACATCTGGGCATACCCTGCCAACTTATGGCGAAAAAAGCGATACCAAAGGGGATGATGGACGGAGCGTTAGAGCAAATCAAACACTCACCCCCAGTCAACTGATCTGGGTTTATTCCATCATCATTCTTTAGCTCACTCCACCACCCCAGTTCAGACATGGCCATATGCAAATCAGTCTGACCCTGTGCCTCATGGGAACAGTCCAGCCCGAACTGCCAAGCCATGTCTTCCTGGACCGGAAACAAGCATCCTGGGACCGGTTCCGGGTTCAAAACCCTCATCAGCCAGGCTATCTTGAATCCAGTGGCAAAGTGAGCAAGGGACCCACGTCTGGGCATACCCTGCCAACTTAGGGCGTAAAAGCGATACCAAAGGGGATGATGGACGGAGCGTTAGAGCAAATCAAACACTCACCCCCAGTCAACTGATCTGGGTTTAATCCATCATCATTCTTTAGCTCACTCCACCACCCCAGTTCAGATATGGCCATATGCAAATCAGTCTGACCCTGTGCCTCATGGGAACAGTCCAGTCCGAACTGCCAAGCCATGTCTTCCCTGGACCGGAAACAAGCATCCTGGGACCGGTTTCGGGTTCAAAACCCTCATCAGCCCGGCTATCTTTAATCCAGTGGCAAAGTGAGCAAGGGACCCACGTCTGGGCATACCCTGCCAACTTAGGGCGAAAAAGCGATACCAAAGGGGATGATGGACGGAGCGTTAGAGCAAATCAAACACTCACCCCAGTCAACTGATCTGGGTTTAATCCATCATCATTCTTTAGCTCACTCCACCACCCCAGTTCAGATATGGCCATATGCAAATCAGTCTGACCCTGTGCCTCATGGGAACAGTCCAGCCCGAACTGCCAAGCCATGTCTTCCTGGACCGGAAACAAGCATCCTGGGACCGGTCTCGGGTTCATAACCTCATCAGCCCGGCTATCTTGAATCCAGTGGCAAAGTGAGCAAGGGACCCACGTCTGGGCATACCCTGCCAACTTAGGGCGAACAAAGCGATACCAAAGGGGATGATGGACGGAGCGTTAGAGCAAATCAAACACTCACCCCCAGTCAACTGATCTGGGTTTAATCCATCATCATTCTTTAGCTCAGTCTGACCCTGTGCCTCATGGGAACAGTCCAGCCCGAACTGCCAAGCCATGTCTTCCCTGGACCGGAAACAAGCATCCTGGCTTGGCAGTTCGGGCTGGACTGTTCCCATGAGGCACAGGGTCAGACTGATTTGCATATGGCCATGTCTGAACTGGGGTGGTGGAGTGAGCTAAAGAATGATGATGGATTAAACCCAGATCAGTTGACTGGGGTGAGTGTTTGATTTGCTCTAACGCTCCGTCCATCATCCCCTTTGGTATCGCTTTGTTCGCCCTAAGTTGGCAGGGTATGCCCAGACGTGGGTCCCTTGCTCACTTTGCCAATGGATTCAAGATAGCCTGGCTGATGAGGGTTTTGAACCCGAAACCGGTCCCAGGATGCTTGTTTCCGGTTACAGGGAAGACATGGCTTGGCAGTTCGGGCTGGACTGTTCCGTTCCCATGAGGCACAGGGTCAGACTGATTTGCATATGGCCATGTCTGAACTGGGGTGGTGGAGTGAGCTAAAGAATGATGATGGATTAAACCCAGATCAGTTGACTGGGGGTGAGTGTTTGATTTGCTCTAACGCTCCGTCCATCATCCCCTTTGGTATCGCTTTGTTCGCCCTAAGTTGGCAGGGTATGCCCAGACGTGGGTCCCTTGCTCACTTTGCCACTGGATTCAATATAGCCTGGCTGATGAGGGTTTTGAACCCGAAACCGGTCACAGGATGCTTGTTTCCGGTCCAGGGAAGACATGGCTTGGCAGTTCGGGCTGGACTGTTCCCATGAGGCACAGGGTCAGACTGATTTGCATATGGCCATGTCTGAACTGGGGTGGTGGAGTGAGCTAAAGAATGATGATGGATTAAACCCAGATCAGTTGACTGGGGGTTAGTGTTTGATTTGCTCTAACGCTCCGTCCATCATCCCCTTTGGTATCGCTTTGTTCGCCCTAAGTTGGCAGGTATGCCCAGACGTGGGCCCGTTGCTCACTTTGCCACTGGATTCAAGCTAGCCTGGCTGATGAGGGTTTTGAACCCGAAACTGGTCCCAGGATGCTTGTTTCCGGTCCAGGGAAGACATGGCTTGGCAGTTCGGGCTGGACTGTTCCCATGAGGCACAGGGTCAGACTGATTTGCAATTGGCCATGTCTGAACTGGGGTGGTGGAGTGAGCTAAAGAATGATGATGGATTAAACCCAGATCAGTTGACTGGGGGTGAGTGTTTGATTTGCTCTAACGCTCCGTCCATCATCCCCTTTGGTATCGCTTTGTTCGCCCTAAGTTGGCAGGGTATGCCCAGACGTGGGTCCCTTGCTCACTTTGCCACTGGATTCAAGATAGCCTGGCTGATGAGGGTTTTGAACCCGAAACCGGTCCCAGAATGCTTGTTTCCGGTCCAGGAAAGACATGGCTTGGCAGTTCGGGCTGGACTGTTCCCATGAGGCACAGGGTCAGACTGATTTGCATATGGCCATGTCTGAACTGGGGTGGTGGAGTGAGCTAAAGAATGATGATGGATTAAACCCAGATCAGTTGACTGGGGGTGAGTGTTTGATTTGCTCTAACGCTCCGTCCATCATCCCCTTTGGTATCGCTTTGTTCGCCCTAAGTTGGCAGGGTATGCCCAGACGTGGGTCCCTTGCTCACTTTGCCACTGGATTCAAGATAGCCTGGCTGATGAGGGTTTTGAACCCGAAACCGGTCCCAGGATGCTTGTTTCCGGTCCAGGGAAGACATGGCTTGGCAGTTCGGGCTGGACTGTTCCCATGAGGCACAGGGTCAGACTGATTTGCATATGGCCATGTCTGAACTGGGGTGGTGGAGTGAGCTAAAGAATGATGATGGATTAAACCCAGATCAGTTGACTGGGGGTTAGTGTTTGATTTCCTCTAACGCTCCGTCCATCATCCCCTTTGGTATCGCTTTGTTCGCCCTAAGTTGGCAGGGTATGCCCAGACGTGGGTCCCTTGCTCACTTTGCCACTGGATTCAAGATTAACCCTGGGCATAACACTTTGCTACGCTCACGGAGCATGCAACGTTTGAGTTACTACGCACTACGCAAATTGCACGTAGCAGAGTAAAAAACTCTGCTAATCAACATAGCGTAGCAGCAGTATATTAAACACATACAAATGCTTTGTTAAAGCAATTTTCTATGCTAAAAAGCATATAACAAATTCACAAAAGTGAACTTTGACAATGAAAATATCAAGCAATGAGAGAGGTGATGATTTTGGGTTCCCCCCTAAGCTAGGGGGAGCACCAAGCAGATGCCTTGAACACAAAAAGCATATCATGTGAACGATTCAGTGGTGGTCCCTTCCTCCTAGGACCACCCCAAGCACAGTTATGGGCAAAAATACAATCCCAACCAAAGGCCCTGCAAAGCATTATGGGATGAGATTAGCAGTGGGCAGTGAATATTATAGTGTCCAATATCAAAATAATTCTACAAAGAGCTGCAGTTCAACTAGTCGTTACTAGATGTCCCTCACGAGTCAAATGCAAAAGCATTGAAATTATTAATACATCAAGCTGCAGTTCCACTAGTCGTTACTAGATGTCCTCACGAGTCAAATGCAAAAGCATTGAAACCCTTTCATGAAGCTTTTGCATTTGACTCGTGAGGGACATCTAGTAACGACAAGTGGAACTGCAGCTTTTTGTAGAATTATTTTGATATTGGATACTATAATATTCACTGCCCACTGCTAATCTCGTCCCATAATGCTTTGCAGGGCCTTTGGTTGGGATTGTATTTTTGCCAATAACTGTGCTTGGGGTGGTCCTAAGAGAATGGGACCACCACTGAATCGTTCAAAAGATGTGCTTTTTGTTTTCAAGGCATCTGCTTGGTTCTCTCCCTAGGTTAGGGAGGATCCCAAAATCATCACCTCTCTCACTGCTTGTTAATTTATCATTTTCACTTTTGTGAAATGACTATATGCATTTTTAGCATATAAAGACGGAGTTATTTATTTTATATTAACTTGCACTGTGCAAGATGCTTTTGGCAATTATTGTACAGTGCAGTCAAGCACACAGCTACGCACTACGCAATTTGCATAGCTACGTGTAGTTCAAAATGTACTTCACGTAGCTACATGAAGTGCTACTACGCAAACTACGCCCAGGCTTATTCAAGATAGCCTGGCTGATGAGGGTTTTGAACCCGAAACCGGTCCCAGGATGCTTGTTTCCGGTCCAGTGAAGACATGGCTTGGCAGTTCGGGCTGGACTGTACCCATGAGGCACAGGGTCAGACTGATTTGCATATGGCCATGTCTGAACTGGGGTGGTGGAGTGAGCTAAAGAATGATGATGGATTAAACCCAGATCAGTTGACTGGGGGTGAGTGTTTGATTTGCTCTAACGCTCTGTCCATCATCCCCTTTGGTATCGCTTTGTTCGCCCTAAGTTGGCAGGGTATGCCCAGACGTGGGTCCCTTGCTCACTTTGCCACTGGATTCAAGATAGCCTGGCTGATGAGGGTTTTGAACCCGAAACCGGTCCCAGGATGCTTGTTTCCGGTCCAGGGAAGACATGGCTTGGCAGTTCGTGCTGGATTGTTCCCATGAGGCACAGGGTCAGACTGATTTGCATATGGCCATGTCTGAACTGGGGTGGTGGAGTGAGCTAAAGAATGATGATGGATTAAACCCAGATCAGTTGACTGGGGGTGAGTGTTTGATTTGCTCTAACGCTCCGTCCATCACCCCTTTGGTATCGCGTCATAGGATTGCTGTCGCATTTTCGGTGGTCTGACTGCTGCCTCCTTGGTGGTCTGACCACCCGATTACAATATGTGCAGTGAGACCGCCACAAGACTGCTGCCACTGCCGCCATTTCAGCTACTGAGATAGAAGTGGTGGCCCATGGAGGCAGTCCCATGCAGCTCACCGCCAGCTCAATTACAACCTTCCTTTTCCATCGACCTGTTCCTGGTGGGGACACCACCATGCGAGAGTCGGCGGAAAGGCAGGTAATGAGATGAAGTAATGGCTCGAGGGCAAATATGACCATGTGTAATGTAGCTGGTGCTCATGTAGTATCCTCCAATGCCTCTAAGTTAGGTGCGCACAATGTTTCACTTGCACAACAGAATACAAGGTAACAGTGCACCCGATTGGCTGGAGTCACCGCAGTATGGCCAGCATTGGCTTCCGGCTCATTTTCACAGCCAAAGCATGTGGCCGGCATGACTCTGCGCCCACACATCGGCAGCCCCGTGGAAAACTCATAATATGGACGGCGGAAGGCGGCCAGCTCAGGGGTCTTCTTGGGACCACTTCTGTATGTTGGTGAGACTGCCAAACTCATAAACAGGCACTAAGGGGCCGATTCCGATCTCGGCCGGTAGGGCACCGAATCGGATTCGGCTTAACCAGATCTGATTCAGAGCCCTCTTTCCCGACCGATTCGTACGTGCGTCCGGTCGAGCGAGTACGATGCGAGCGCACGCGAAATCGCCGACCGACTCGTTCGCTGGTCCGAAGCGCTCCGACCGACTCGCACGGACATGACTCGCATCGCGCAATGGAGACGTTCCCCGGCCGGGCAAGTACGAAGCGCGCCTCGAGCAGTCCGACCGAGTCGCGCCATCCGGCTCGAAAGAGCAGTCGGAGCCGGACTTTTGGGGGTCTGAGTCGCACACAGGGGGGACCCATGGGTCCCCCCTACCTGTGCATGTACGCCGCGAGTCGCATCAAGGCGTACCCGCTGTAGGGGGCGCCCGTGTTCACCTCGCACCCATTGAGTCAATGGGAGCCCGCGTACGCGCTGTACGTCCGGCTCCCATTGAATTCAATGGGGGTCCGACTGACTCGAGTTCGATTGCATGCGTGCACATCGTACTCGTTCGGTCGGACTGCCAGGGTCCGATTCGGTCGGAAATCTCTCCGGGTCCGGCTCGGTCGGAGAGATTTCCGGCCCGAATCGGTATCGGCCCCTAAGTGTCTTTAAGTCCATGCCAGCTAGGTAGAGAGTTTTTTCCAAGTGGAGCATATGCCTGAGATGAGAGTATAGCTCAATTATGTCCCCTGCAGCTTCACCCCATCTTTCTACAAATGCGAGGATTGAATGAACAGGTGGTTTAAAAGCAGCTCCTCCTATCCAGCCATGTATACACTTTGAAAGGTATCTGTATCTTCAGTTCTGTGACTGTGGTAAACTGAACTTGTCTTGTAGGGCTATGAACATTTTCAGGTTTCTGTCTGTGAAGACATCAAGTTTCAATGCTATGGGAAATCCACTGGGGCCAACGAAGAGTGACCCCCCCAATTAGTGGGTTTTGCATCGTTCCTCAAAAAGGCTCCAGTGTGTATGAGACTGCATACACCCAGCTAAAGCCCATACATTTCTTATTGCTTTGATGGTTGGAAGGATAGTAATAGACCCACTAGGCAATTTGCAGAACACCACATTGAGATTCGGTAGGTTTTTTAGATATGAGTGCTCAATGGTGACCTGCATCACAGGGTCTCGCGGATGCTGTGGCATATATACTGTGAGTGATAGCCTCTGCACTAGATGGTAAATATCCCTATTTGGCAGGCTCAAGACCCCCGAACTACTGGATGTGCATAACTTGGTTGGTTTTAGTCTAGGGGGCCGATTCCGATATCGGCCGGAAGGGCACCGAATCGGATTCGGCTTAACCGGATCCGATTCGGAGCCCTCTTTCCCGACCGATTCGTACGTGCGTCCGGCTGAGCGAGTACGATGCGAGCGCACGCGAAATCGCCGACCGACTTGTTCGCGGGTCCGAAGCGCTCCGACCGACTCGGACGGACATGACGCGCACCGCGCGATGGAGACGTTCCCCGGCCGGGCAAGTACGATGCGCGCCGCGAGCAGTCCGACCGACTCGCGCCGTCCGGCTCGAAAGAGCAGTCGGAGCGGCACTTTGGGGGTCCGTGTCGGACCCCCCTGTACGCGTAGCCGCGCGAGTCGCACACAGGGGGGACCCATGGGTCCCCCCTACATGTGCATGTACGCCGCGAGTCGCTTCAAGGCGTACCCGCTGTAGGGGGCACCCTTGTTCGCCTCGCACCCATTGGGTCAATGGGAGCCCGCGTACGCGTTGTACGTCCGGCTCCCATTGATTCAATAGGAGTCCGACCGACTCGAGTCCGATTGCATGCGTGCGCATCGTACTCGTTCGGTCGGACTGCCAGAGTCCAATTCGGTCGGAAATCTCTCCGGGTCCGGCTCGGTCGGAGAGATTTCCGGCCTGAATCGGAATCGGCCCCTAGGTGTCCTGTCTGCCCATATGAAATCCTTATACTCTTGCCCATTTGATTGACTACAGAAGCAGGAACTGGGATGGGCATTATGCCAAATAAGTATTCATTCAATGGGCCTACCACCATTATAGCCAAATGTACCCATCTTCACAGAAAGAGATGCATTGAGAACCATATGAGAACATAATATTCCATTTTTGCCATAAGTGGTCTGAAATTTTGAGTCAGTCCAATAGCCCTCTATTGACCAGCATACACAGCTGTTCCAAATTTTATGAAACCCAGATGAAACCTAACAAGCCACCGATGCCCTTGTGCTCTGATTTTCTTGGGTTTTCTAGGGTGAGCAAAATGGTTCATGATAGAATATTGATGACATAAATATCGATGTTCAAAATATCGAAACAAAAATATTGACTCCCATACCTAAACAGGTAAGTACAAAAATATTGAATCAAATAAAATACTATATATTAAAGATAATTAATATTAATGTTAATTTTAACAAAATAAATTAAATTTAATATACATTCTAAAAAAATATAATAAATAAACTTAATAAAAAAAGATAACACACAAACATAATATTTTATACATACATATATATTTACTTTAAAATAAACTATTATCCTTAATTTATTTTAAAACTTTAAAATTATATAAAAATAATATATATATCAATAATTTAACATATAAAAAAACATTCTATAAAACATTAAAGCATTAAACTATTAAAAAATATTTAAATTTAAATTCCCCAATACAATCAGTGCAACAGTAGGGAAAGTGTTGGATAGCAAAATAATAAAATTTAGTATTCCAACTCCAGTCAGCGCAACAGTAGGAAAAGTGTTGGATAGCGGAGGGGTAAAAATTACTATTCCCACTCCAGTGAGAGCAACAGTAGGGAAAGTATTGGATAGCGGAGGGGAAAAAATTACTATTCCCACTCCAAAGAATGCAACAGTACGGAGAGTGTTGGATAGCGGAGGAGTAAAAATTACTATTCCCACTTCAAAGAGTGCAACAGTAAGGAAAGTGTTGGCTAGTGGAGGGGTAAAAATTACTGTTCCCACTCCAAAGAGTGCAACAGTAGGGAAAGTGTTAGATAACGCAGGGGAAATAATTACTATTCCCACTGCAAAGAGGGCAACAGTAGGAAAAAAGTGTTGGATAGCGGAGGGGTAAAAATTACTATTCCCACTCCACTGAATGCAGCAGTAGAATAACTGTTGGATAGTGGAGGGGTCAAATTTTTATATAACGGCGAGGTAAAAATTACTATTCCCACTCCAGTGAGTGCAACAGTAGAGAAAGTGTTGGATAGCGGAGGGGTAAAAATTACTATTCCCATTCCAGTGAGTGCAACAGTAGAGAAAGTGTTGGATAGCAAAGGTATAAAAATTACTATTACAACTCTAGTGAGTGCAACAGTAGGGAAAGTGTTGGATAGCGGAGGGGTAAAAATTACTGTTCCAACTCCAGTGAGTGCAACAGTAGGGAAAGTGCTGGATAGCGGAGGGGAAAATTACTACTCCCACTCCATGGAGTGCAACAGTAGGGAAATTGTTGGATAGCGGAGGGGTAAAAATTACTACTCCCACTCCAGTGAGTGCAACAATCGGGAGAGTGCTGGATAGCGGAGAGGTAAAAATAACTATTCCCACTCCAGTGAGTGCAACATTAGGGAAAGTGTTGGACAGCGAAGAGACAAAAATTACTATTCACACTCAAACAGTTAAAACAAAAATAAAAAACATTAAAAATTATAAAAAATCATAAAAATAAATGAACCATATTTAGAAATGAAAAATCAAATATATTAAATATATAAAAAGAAAACATATTATAATAATAATTACATATAAAAAACTACAAATAATATATAATATAAAATAATAAATAAATTCATTAAAAAAAATCTTTTAAACTAGAAAATATTTACAAACAAATAAATTAATTAATACATACATGTGTTTATTATATTTCCTACCCTATAACACCACATCAAAAACAAAACACTTCAACATTTTTTATTAAATGTTTCCCCAAATTTAACACAATGAATTATCAATTTAAAAAATATTATTATTAAAAAAACTAATAAACATTAATTGACTACACACACTTTAACACTATGATATCCACAACACACACCTACATTTAACTCTAAAATAATAAAACACAATTAAAACTTATTTATAAATTAAAAACTATTACTATTAACAACTAATAATAAAGTAATTAAAATGTATTTAATACCCATCCTTTATTCCTTTAAAAGTAAAAACAACAGACAAAAAAATAAACAATTACCCAAAATACATATCAAATAATTAACATTAATTAACAACTATATAATAATTAATTAAATACAAATTACTTCCCACCATTTACTCCTATAAACACCAAAATACACACCTAAAAATAATTACACAATTACCATAATTAATTATCAATTAATTAATTAAAATTAATTAACATCCAATTATTAATTCATCAATTAAAAATAAATTACTTCCCACCCTTAACACCTATAAACACCACATCACACACCTAAAATTAATTACACAATTACCATAATTAATTACCAATGAATTAATTAAAATTAATTAACAACCAATTATTAATTAATTAATAATACATTACTTTACACATTTAACAACATAACATCTCAATTAAACAAATATTAATAAATAAAAAATAATCAATACATGTAATATAATTAAATTACTTCCCACCCTATTCCCCTATAAACCCACAACCCGCTACAGAACTGAAAATGCAAAATTCAAATTAAAAAAATGTATAACTACTAAAAATGTAACACATATATTAAAAATACAAATAATTCTTATAAAAAAAATACAACACATACATATAAAATATATACTAAAATACATAACATTAATAAACAAATGATATTTTTAACAACTATATTTTTGCAAATGATATTAAACACTTCGATATTTTTAAAATCGATATTACTTACCTTAAGTCGATATTCTTGACCACGATATTCTTGCTGTCGATATTTCTGACCCACGATATTTGCAACTCGATATTTGTGCAACTCGATATTTGTGATTCGATATTCTGTCTCTGCACCAAGCAGGATATCATCTGTGTAAAACATGAGCTTAGAGCTTCCTGACACAATATCTATCCCTTTTATGGTGACTACCTGCCTTATTGCTGCAGCCAATAGCTCCATTGCCAATAGGAACAAGAAAAGGGAAAGAGTGCTGCATACCTCTACATACAGAGAAGGTGTCCGTTATAAATCCCACCAATCAATGTGGGCTGTTCAACCTTATCAATAAAGTCATAACCTATACCAGATCTTGCAAGCATATGGGAGAGGCCTTGGAAGCATCTTGCAGAAATGGCCTCTCTCGATCCAGTCATAAGCCTTCTCAGCATTAAGTGATGCCGCCAGTGTTTCTTCCATTTTGTCCCTCACCTGCCAAAATATATTGGAGAGTGGCTGCAGTAGTCCTTGATGAAAGCCCAGCACGCCTCCCACCTGAGAGCCATTAATTGAGCATGAGATGATGTTCCATAGCTTATTAGCTAAGATGTTTGCAGGAATTTTAAATTCAATGTTAATTCAGGATATTGGCTGTCAACTGGTGCAGGATAACAGGTCTTTGCCTAGTTTAAGTATAAGGCTTATAATTGTTTTTATGACTTCTGTATGTAATTGGGCGGTGGTATTGGCCCGCAAAAACATAGCATGTAAAACAGGCGTGATCTGGATTTTACCGATCTTTTAAATTCTCTGGTAAGCTGCTTCGGTTGCTGGGCTTTGCTGTACAGGAGTTTAATGCTCACCCTGTCATGTTTCTCTTTCACCTTCTAGGAAGTCTGTATCAGTCACAGAGAGCAGCTGATTATTCATCAGAAAGTCTTCTTCTGCTCCCAATGTGACATCTTCTGACCGGCAAGTACCAAGCAAAGGTGTCGGTGATAATGGCCATGTGCATGAGAAGACCTTGGTCTTCATCCGCAATGGCAGGAATGCCCATTTGTGCTTCCCTTTGTCTCAGTTATCAGCCAACAACAGCCCAGCCTTTTCACCTTGGGTATAATGGCACCGTTTCATAGGTGATGGGGCATATCCAATCATGGAATTGAATAGTACATTAAGGTAAACTTTTCTTCCATTCTAACAACCTCAGTTTGTCATGAATATTCATCTCAAATATCACAATGAAACTCCCCCCACTGTCACTAAGTTGTAAAATATAAATAAAGAACAATACAAACCAGATATCAAGGAAATAACACAGCCTATTCTTTTAAATTAGGTGTGTGCGACATTAGTTCAGATGTGCCAGAGCCATGCCAGGTTTTCAGCATAACAACATCAAATGTATACATTCACAATGACCCTAAATTGAACTGATTTACATAGTGAGTGGTTATCCTTAATGCCTGGCATGGATCTGGGCATCCTAGACACATGCTGAACACACCTGCTCTAAATAAGTTCCCATGACCCAACTGTAATCCAGGAGAGGCTAGTAAAATTGGCATACCACCACCCTACAACCATCCCCATTGCACCCCAAATTGCTTTTTAAAAGTGGTTCTTAATGTCCCTCACAGGTACTAAACTTTGGGTTGTAGATGCACCCACCAAAATGTTAATGGCAAACCTCGCTTTAACACGCTGCCTGCTATTAAGAGCACCTAACTGCAAGGTGATGACGTGTTAGCATCTTCGTAATGGAAAGTCGCATTTGCTTCTTGGTTTCTTCCAATGTGCTTTCAGTTTCTATCATTGCGCATCCACACATGAGCTCTAACAGGTCAGTTACCCAGGTTCATTCCAAGCATCCCACATGACATGTCTCCTGCACAGAGTACAGAGAGAGCATATATGCAACAGTTGTTTTGAGTAAACATATTGCCCAATTTGCTTATGGGATTGTAGCATGCCTTAATCTCATACAGAGATAACATAGATACACAGCAATGGAGCACTGTACAGATTGGGATTCGATTTTAAGAAGGGATACACCTGAAGGCACACAGAAGGTAGAGCGAGTGTGTGGGAGGTTGTACAAGAGGAGAGAAAGGAGGTCAGAGAAGCTTGTGGTTCTCTTCAGGGAGAGTCCAGTCAATCGGAGGTTATACATAAATTAAGTGATGCTTAATGAGCTAGGACTATAGATTCCTCTTAAACTTAAGGAGGAAGGGGTTCTGTGGGATCTGGTAGAGATAGCGCTTTAGATCTTGTTAGAAATGGGGTCTCTAGTTGGCAGAGGTTTGCACCATGTCCAAGTAGGGACCACCACTCTAGTCAGGGGAAGTCAGATACACACCGTAAATTAACCTGTGCTCACCCTCTGGTAGTTTGGCACAGAGCAGTCAGCCTTAACTTAAGAGGCAATGTGTAAAGTATTTGTGCAACACTGAAATTACAGTACCTCAACGAAAACACCACAAAAAGACTCCACACATGTTTAGAAAAATGGAGAATATTTATTTGCGTTAAACAAGACGAAAACAACAAAAATTCAATAAGTAGAAGTTGAGATATTAATTTTTAAGGATCACATTTTAAATCAGTGCTTAGAAGTCACTTGCAGTCAAAAGGTTACTAGAGGTCATGAGGGACCGGTGCAAATTCAAAGTTCAGGTCAACCGCGATGTAGGGCAGGCTGGCTACAGGACACAGACAGGTCCCACTTAAGAAATACCTTTGATTGAGCTCTTGTCGAGAGTCTAATTCGTAGTGGTTGAGCTGTGCAAAGGGGTCCTGCATCGTCATCGAGCTCCGTTGAAGTGAAGGCAATGAGTTGTCAACAACCCGCCCAGAGTGTTGTCATTAAGCTGGGCAGGCTATGGATTATTCGTCATTGAGCAGCCTTTGCATTGAAGGGCTAGGCAGAAGAAACTCTCATGCAGTTGAGGCAATGCGTCGGTTTTTGCAGAAACCAGCTGCAGAACCCCCTTCTGAGGCACAGGACTGGAGGGGGCACCTCGGGCAAGGGTAGGACTCACAGAAGGCAGCACCAGCAGGATTGCAGGAAGTCTTTTGTGTCACTAAGACCTCAGAAAACAGGAGGCAAGCCAGCAAGCCCTTGGAGTCACTCTGAGTTCAAGTGAGATGGGCCCAGTCCTTGTCCTCAGCAGGGCAGAAATCTTCAGGCAGCAGGGCAGCTCAACAAAGCAGAGAAGCAGTTCCTCAGAACCGGTCAGTCACAGCAAAGTGGCAATACTTACAGCACAGCAGTCTTTACTCCAACAGAGTTCTTCCCAGGTCCAGTAGTGTACTGATTTGGCAGGGTGAGAGCCCTGGTACTTATACCCTAAAGTGCCTTTGATGTACGGGGTGACTTCAAAGGAGTTCTCTAAAATGCACAAGGATCCCTTTCAACCGAGTCCTGTCTGCCAGGCTATCTGTGGGAGGGTAATCAGCCCTCTGTGTGAGGACAGGACACAGCCTATTCAGGTGTAAATGTGAGCCACCTCTCCCCCTTCCTGCCCAGGAAGGGTATCAGAATGCAGATGAGTCCTCTGTCACACCCAACCCTTCCGGTATTTGTGGCGTTCTAGAGGGAATGCACAAAGTGTAGCTGTCACCCGGCCCAGATGTGTATTGGAGACAGGCTGCAGGAACCAGAGCAAGGTTAAGAGCGGAGAAATGTCCACTTTCTAAAAGTGGCATTTCTAAAATGGTAGTGTCAAATCCAGCTTTACCACAAAAAAAATGAATCACTACCATTCCAAAGATATGAAACGTGTTGTAGCTACTCATTTCTGATCAGGAATTACAGCTTTAAAAGTGTTTAAAGGAATCCCGAATGCTATCCTATGAAAGAAGTAGACCTAACCGCAGTGAAAAAAGAATTAAGCTGTTTGTCACTGCCAGGACATGTAAAGCTTAAAAGTACATGTCCTGTCTTTTAGTTACACAGCACCCTGCCCTTAGTGTCACTTAGGGCCTACCTTTCGGGTGACCAATGCGCAATAAAAGGGGAGTTTAGGGCTTGACAAGGGGTTTTAATTGCCAAGTCACTGTGGGAGTAATCTGCACACACAGGTCCTGCAATGGCAGGCCTGAGACAGGTATGAAATGCTACTTGTATGGGTGGCACTACCAGTGCTGCAGGCCCACTAGTAGCATTAAGAACATGCCCTGGGTATATGGTATATCACTTTACCAGGGACGTACAGTTAAACAAAATATGCCAATCAAGTGTACACCCATGTTACCATGTTTAGGGGAGAAGCACATCCACTTTAGCACTAGTCAGCAGTGGTAAAGTGCTCAGAGTCCTAAGGCCAACAAAAAGATACAGCAAAAAGTGGAGGAAAGTAGGCAAAATGTTGGGGAAAGACCACCCTAAAGATGACAGATCTAACAGATCATAAGAACATAGCAGAAGAAGGCATGTCATCTTGTCTTTTTTTTCCTTTATTTTTGGGTTGCAAGTCAGGCAGCACCACAAACTGAGAATGTTGTGTGACCCACTGCAGATGTTCATGTTGCTTGCCTTGCCTGATATGATGAGTGCTTGAGTTTATCACCCTGTTTAATGTCAGGTCTGGTGGCTAAGAGAACTAATGCATCCACTACTGGGTGTCTGACCTTATGGTCAATGTTTTGAATTCCAGTGTGCCTAGCCAGCCTTTTCTCCTTCCGTTGTCGTTCCACTGAGTTGGGTAAACCTCTGTTATTTCAGCACCAATATACCCTTTTCAGGTGAACGTGGGCTTTTCAAATACAGATTATGTTAAAGATGATGTAACAGACTTTAATGGTGATGCATAGGGGAGCCAGCAAAGCTCTCTCAGTCTGGGGGCAACACTGTTGTATCTCCAAAGGCCAAATACCAACGAGTTGTAGAATAGAGCATGTTCTTCAGTGTGGTTAGGTGTGATGCTAGCTAATGGGACATTGCGGCCATCAAAACAGAACAGGACCACAGCGTAGGTGGCTGGACCACACTGAGACTCGGGGCTAAAAGCCTTCGCTTTACAGAGAAGAGAAAGTTAGTGCTGGGAGATTTGTATCTTCCTTGTGATGTGTGTTCTGAGGATAATGTAGGTGTCTATGTGGACCTCCAGGGATTTAGCACTAACAATGAGCTGTGGGGTGAAGCTCTCAAGGGTTATTGTTGTGATCAAACTTTGGACGACTTCTTTGCAATCACCGGTGATGAGCAAAAATCAATAGCTAAATATGAAAAGAAAGGAGAAGGAGGAAGGATATGATATGGCAACTCTCTCCTACCTGCTCCAAAAAATAATCATAGACGGACCATGCCACATGGAATACAAGTAATTAGAATATGATCGTGATTCCAGCAAGACATCTTATATAAGGACTACTCCAATCGGTTTTAATGAATGCTTAAATTTTCCATTTACCAAAACATATTTTTCATATTCATTACCCTCTCTATTCTTTTATGATGTTCCATCAGGATAGGCCCATTTTCAGATTATCAATAGCAAGCAAATAAAAATCTAGTCACCAATGAATTTGTACATATTACATTTTATCTGTATGTGTTGTGTAACAGAGCTCCGAATTATGCTTTTGTCTTGAGTCATTATAGATGACTGCGCAACCATAACCTCTAAATCTGGCTCACATGCTAGAGCATGCCACTATGAAAGGAGTGTATAATGGGGTATGACCATATCCTTTCTTCCCATGTACCCTTTCATAAATGGCACAGCAAACAGACTTATATGAATCCCTTGAATAATTTGTGCAATTGGGATGCACTGAGATGCACACAGGAATACAGAAGACATCTAAAATGTCCCCAGTATTTATAGCCTAACCTAACAGGCATATTTCTAGAGCGCACATCCGTTCCGGGAGCAGTCAACATTTAGATAAAACATTGCAAATATATACATGTAGGCTTGATTATCACACCGCAGAACATAATATAAACCAAACGTACGTTAAATGAATTATGCGTATTCTGCATCCTGATTAATTAACTAGCAAATATAACTAAAGCAGGGAAAAATTCACCCAGAAAAGGAAAAACATGAAGGGCCTGATTCACAAAGGTAAACTTACGCTTTTGTGTAAGTTTACTTTTTTGGGTATTCACAATCTACGAGTTTAATTTAGTAATTTTACGACTGCAGAGACTCCATAGTCGGGGCGGAGAACTCCACACATAAAAATATAGGACAGGCCTACCTTTTTATGTGCAGAATCTACACCACAAGTGTGGCATCTTCACAGTCGTACAATTACTATTAGCAAAATTTAACTCATAGTTTGTGAATAACAAAAAAATAGTAAACTTATACAAAAGAGTAAGTATACATTTGTGAATCAGGTCCGAAATTCATAATAATATTAGCGTGTCCTCCTCATTTTGTTTGTCAAAAGATGTCGAATCTGCTTATTCCAAATATTCATATTAGTCTTAAAGGTTTCAAAAGGCACACACATTGGCCTTATTAGCAAAACTGTTCCATACTTGAAAACGATTGTCTTTGAGGAATTTCATATCCTAGCTGTCAATCTGAATAGAATTTGACCTGGCCTCAAACACTGCTCCCAAATCTTATATCTGAGAAAGTATCTGAAAAGGTGGGATATCCCAGGGTAATGAAATAATTAACTCTGCAAAAATGGCAACTATTACTCAAGTATATAGAGGCAATCAATTGTATTGTTTTCTTTTTCCTTATATAATGGTGCTTATTCGTATCTTAAAGTATAAAAATGAATATTAATGAATGGGAGTATTCTGAGAATGTTGAATATTCATACATACAAAAGGATTTTGATTATCCTGAATGGATTCATAGCTCTTCAGGTATTCATGCTAAAAATTATTTTGAATTAAGAGCCCAGATTTACTATGACAAATGCAAAGAAGTTCTGCATAAAAAGCAGCATTGAATTGCATTCCATGAACAATGAAAAACTGCTGCGCACAGACTAGAAAGTGTTGAGTGCCAACTATATCATCAATTGTGTTGTGTAAAAATGCTGGCATTGTGCAATGCTGTGCCTTGAGCTACACCAGAAATGTGAGGCAGGGGTGTCTGGCATGGAGTCTGTACTAATGGAATTTGCCTATTGCTTTCACCTGGTTTCATTTGACGTAAGGATTTCACAAAAAAGAAAGACCACACCATTTTAGCTGATTGGCTGTTCGTGCTGGCTCTACTTTGTTACACTCCATTTGCATACATTAGCAGGTGCACACTGTGGCCACGTGAACTTTCATCACAAAGTAGCTTTTGCATGAAAATGCTGCTGTTATCATCACTTTTCAGCAGCATTGCTCAAGTGGCAGTGCCAAGCAATAGTACATTTAAGCAAAATTTCTTTTAGAGCTGGGAACAATTCTCCATGCAGATATTTTCATGGTCATCAAAAGTCTTCTTTAATTATGAAATCTGTTCCTATTGAAAATGCTGACCGTGGACGGCCATTATTGAAGCCTTCACAGGAAAGCATAAGGATACCCAAATAGGAGCAATCTGAGACGAAGATGCCTCTGCCCGCCACACGCGCAGACCACCAAGCTATGCTTGAGCTTAATTATTCTCTATTTTTCCCATTCCGCTGTTCAAGGGTCCCGCTTCTCCAATTCTACAAGACGACCTCTGGTGCGTGATCCCCCGCAGGGATAAAGGTGATGAAAGAGTCCTTGAGGGAAGCATCATGTTCATTAGCCAGGAAGAAAAGGAAACTGTGATCTGCATGAAACAGAATGCACAATCTCTTCGGCGTATTTATAGAATCAGAAGAAAAGATAGATCCTGCGGGCTTTATTATCAACAGGCAAATTCAATTATTACAGTTCCTAATGAAAATACAATTACATTAGCCTTCCACGCAATTAAAAGAGATGTGACTTCAACATAATTTATCTTACTAGAAGACAGTACGTACCTGAGGGCAAATGGACAGCCCAGTCTGTTTTGGAGACTTTTCACTTCAAGTTCAAAGTTCCCCATTTAAATACAGCCCAGATTGTCAGTGAACATATTTTTCATTGGATGCTTTTTAGGAGACTTATGGGGATTATTTACAAGGCCCTTGCGCCACTTTTGCGTCATTTTTAACATGGGAAAAGTGACGCAAAAGTGGCGCAAGGGGCTTGTAAATCTGCCCCTTTATGTCTTTGCAGTCCAGCAGCCAGTAAGGCCTGGCTGACTTCACAGATGTCTTGAAAAAATGGAGCCCTCTTTTGCAAACATCCCTGATGCGAGGTACAGCTCTCTGGACCTCATTATTATTCCATTCACACAAAGTGGTCACAAACTGTGCACCAACTTTTTGTGAATGGAATAGTATTTTGCAAAAAGACCTAGGGCTAGGTACATATAATTCGGTTCACAAAATACCGAATCACATGGGGTCCCAGAACAATCTGCTTAATTAATAATCATTGGGCAGTTTGCAATTAACAACCCCTTACAATTGGACAGCATCACAGGATGTGTTTTAATGCAGTCGGTTTCCTTAAAGGAAACAGGATTGCGTTTGAAATAAAACGTTTTGTAAACGTTTCACTCAGATTTGGCATAGGTCCATGGGACCAATGCTTAATCTCCTTAAAAGGTTTTTCAAGAATCACAAAGGGGAAGGGATCCATAGATGACCAGTTTCTCTTTGCAAATCAGTTACTACCCCCAACTTGGGGGTCAGAAACCTTTCAGTGTTTTGCAACCAAATTTACTTGTTTGGAAAGGAGGCCCAAAACACACCCTTTCCTAATAGTGACTGAAACAATTTCTAAATCTGTTTAGTGATTCATAAAGGTTAGTACATTTTAAGTGAGTTGAACACTCACCTCTCTAAAGAACACTACATCACAATGCATTTAAGAGGCTTCAGACCGTTTGCATGTGATTTCCTAGAGAAAAACAAAATACCATTACTGAGAAACCATTTCAACAAAACTGTTGAATGGAAATTTGCAGTATGAGTGGCATTTACCATTTCATTAAAACCAATACATAGTATGTCTCTTTTTCGAAATTGGCTTTAGCACCCTTATGTGGTGTAAATGCAAATTAAGGTGTAGTTGCAGGTTTTATTTCAGAATTTTTTTTAGAGGCATTTATTTTAGTGCTCTACTTCATGGGGACATTATTTCAGATTTAGTTTTAGTTTTTAGTTTTAATCATTTATAGAGCGCTTGGTTACACCACACGGTGTGTCCCGCGCTGAGACATCAGAGAATAAGGGGAGTTAAATTATTTGACAGATATTACAAGACGCGTGGACTCCAAGTCTGGATGTTTTTCTATTTGGCAAACATCCAGGTCTTTAGTTGTTTGCGGAATTTGCTTTCACATGGCTCTATTCTTAAGGCCATTGGAAGAGAGTTCCATGCTTTTGCCGCAAGATATCTGAAGGAGCGTGCTCCCATTCTTGCTCTGTATATCCTAGGTACCGTCACTAGTGCTTTCCCTGTGGATCTTAGGCTCCGTCCAGGGATGTATTTGGTTAGCAGTGGATGTAGGTATTTGGGACCGTTCATATTGAGAATGCGGTGACAGTAACAGAGTGCTTTAAATGTGACTCTTTTGTCCACTGGGAGCCAGTGTAGTTTTGACAGGGCCTTACTCGTGTTGGCTCTTCTTGGCAGACTGAGCACCAGTCGTGCCGCTGCGTTTTGCACCCTCTGTAGGTTAGACAATCCTTTTTTGGTGGCGCCTAGATATAGGATATTGCCATAGTCCACTTGGGAGGTTATTACCGCATGGACTATTATTTTCCTGGCTTTTGCCGGTAGTAAATCTAGGATCTTTCTCATGACTTTCATGGCTCCATAGCATTTACCCGCTACCTTCCGAATCTGGCTTTCGAAAGTTAGTTCGGAATCAAACCATATTCCTAGGTTTTTTTAATTTATTTATACCTTTTACGTTGTCAAACAATTATTTTGGATGGCTTTAATGTGCTGAATACTCACCACCCCTTAACATCACCCATCTCTGACCAGGGCCGGACTGGCAACCGAAACCGGCCCTGGCAAACTGCTCGGCCGGGCCCCCCTGGGGTGAGGGGGGGTGCAGCCGAGCAGTTTGCGAGCGCCGGTTTCGGACGATTTTGTTACAGGGGGCCGATATTGCCGACCCCCGGTAACAAAAACAGCCCCCCAGAGGCCCAAAACCAGCCCCCACCCTAGCGGCCCACCGGGGAAATGCCCGGTGCCCGCTACGGCCAGTCCGGCCCTGTCTTTGACCCCCTCACAACCCTCAAACTCCATCCATCCCCTAAAAGCCCCTAACACCTATACTCCACCCATCAATGGACCCTAAAAGCCTGTTCTACCCCTAAACTCCACCAATCTCCAAACTCTAAAAACACTCACTAAACATAAACTTCACACATTCCGATGCCTAAACTCCACCCATCACTGACCCCTAAACACCCTTTCTACACCTATACCATTTACCCCTGAAACCGCTCAGTACCCCTAAACACCAACCTTTCCTAAACCCCAAAAACCCATTTCCAATCCTAAATCTCACCAATCCATGAAACCTTCAAACCCCTCACCACCTCTAAGTTCCATCCATCCCAAACCATAAAAAACCCTCAACACCCCTAAACACCACCCATCCCTGACCCCTAAAAACCCCAACACCACCCATGCTTGACCCCTAACAAACCCTCACCACTTTAAGTTTCACCCATCCCTGAACCCTAAAAAACCCTTTTTACATCTAAACTATAGCCATGCCTGAACCCTCAAAACCGCTCACCAGCCTATACTCCACCCATTGTTGTGCCCTTAAACTCTTACTGCCCATAAACTTCACCCATTCCGTACCCCCTAAAACCTCTCACCACCCCTAAACTTCACCCATTCCTGAACCCTAAAAACTAATTTCTATGCCTAAACCTCACCAATCCCTGAACCTTTAAAACCCATCACAACCTCTAAATTCCACCCACCCCTGAACCATAAAAACCTAACCACCTCTAAACACCACTCAACCCTGACCTCTAAAAACCCCATCACCCATACCTGACCCCTAAAAATCCTTTACCACCTTTAAGATTCACCCATCCCTGAACCCTAAAAAAAACCTTTTTACATCTATACATTAGCCATGCCTGAACCCTCAAAACTCCTTACGAACCTAAACTCCACCCATTCCTGAGCCCTAAAAACCCTTCACCACCCCTAAACTGTAGCCATCACTGAACCTAAAAAATTATCACTAGCTCTAAACTCCTCCCACCTGTGAACCCTAAAAATCCCTCAACACATAACACTTCACCATCCTTGAACCCTAACAAGCACTCACCTCCCCCAAATTCCACTGTTCCGTAAACCTACAATAAACCTTATCCCCCCTAAACTCCACCTAAAATTGATTCCTATAAAAGCCTCACCACTCCTAAACTCTGCCCATTCCTGGTCCCTAAAATCCTTCACCACCACAAAACCTACTTATCACTGAACCCTAAAAACCCCTGTCTAAGCCAGAATTCCACTCATCACTGACCCCTAAAAACTTCACATCACCCCGAAATATCACTCATCTCCAAACCCCTCACTAACCCTTAACTCCAAGCAAGTGTAATGCAATTTAGAATTTTTCCTTAAAATCATCTTTCCAATAAATTAAATCCCTTAACTTTCAATTTCTTTCCCTAAAATTGACTTTCCATAAAATTGGTTTCCTATGAATTGGTTTCCTCCAAAGGGGTTTTGTTGTGAACAGAAGAAGGACCATTCCAAGTAGTTTCTTAAGAAGATTTATTCCAGGTATGATGTTATGTAGAGAGCCCCAACAGGAGCAGCCTTCCTGCTGCTCAGCCCATACACCAACTGACATCCTCACTCATCCAACATTCCACAGTCACCTCTCACACCAACATTCCACTCCACAGTCACACTGGCTGAGCAGCAGGTATAACACATCACCCTTTCATGATACAAATGAGAATCACATCCAAAAGAATCACAATAAAAATGGTGCAAGCAAAAGATGACAATATGATAATTACATGCAACACAGGGGCATCAGAACAAAAGCAATAATAACCATGTACTGATGGCACGATACATGCAAGAAAGATGACAATGAATATAAATTTGAAAGAAGAAAACACAGAACGCAAACCAGCAATTACACACACACCACTTCTCCCTTTCCACCAACATACACTCCCTCAAACCAAACCAAGATAACACACACACTACCACGCCACAAAACACAAACCAAACCCCAATACCAAATCAAGTTGGCTGGCCAGGCCAACAAGAGATAGAAAGAGTACAGACTAGAAGATGTGGTAGGAAACCAATCAAGACCTTAGAAGCTGTGGAAGATGATTCCACAGGGAACAAACGGCAGAAACATTGCTCTCCACCCTTACCCATAGTAAGGGTGGTAAGTGTGGCATAAAAGACCACACGGAACCTAGAATGGAACAAAGTAGTTCCACAACCTAGTAGGAACACATAAGCACTTCCCCCTACCAAAGTTGAGGTGGAATGTGTGATATAACACCACACGAAACATAAGCAAGCGCACACTGCAACACCAACAACTACGGCACTTCCCCAACACAAGTTGAGGTGGAATGTGTGGGAAACATACCACATGGCACAACACAAGATCCAGTAACTTCAGCACTTCCCACACCACACGGAACACAAAGCATGTGCAGAACACTACACCCAAACAAGAAAACTTCATCACTTCCCCCAACAAAGGGGCCGATTCCGATTTCAGCCGGAAGGGAACCGAACGATGGTCGGAGCCCTTCCGACCGAATCGGAACGTGCCGGCCGGATTCCTTTCCGACCGAGCCATTCCGATGGGCTCGGTCGGAAAGGAATCCGACTCGGATTTCCGGATGGCTTACGACGGGCTCGGAGAGCCCGTCCGCCGTCCGGGAATCCTTCAGTACTCCCCCGGCCGCCTCTTCACGACCGAGGGAGTACGATGGCAGTATTTCACTGCCTTTTCGTGCCGGTCTTTCCAGCTGTAACTGTCTTTGGGGGCCCCCAGTAGGGCCCCCATGGGTGCGAGCCCGCCGAATGGCGGCCTGGGGGCACCATAGGTGCCCCTCTGTTGATCCCTGCACCCGGTGGCAGGCACCTTGGGGTGCCGGCCACAGGGTGCAGGGATGAACTGCACCCCTGCTTTTCACAATGCAAGCATGCATTCCGCTCGGAATGCATGCTCCCATTGTGAAGTATACGAGTGCGACCGAACAGGGTTCGGTCGCATCGTACTTGCAGGGCCGTAACCGACGACAGCAGGTTGGTCGGTTACGGCTCCTGGACGATGTCGGACGGACCTGAGTCCGTCCGACATCGGAATCGGCCCCAAAGTTGGGGTGGAATGTGTGGGAAACACACCACACGGAACATCGGAACACAGGACACGAAGCATGCACAAGTTTCACTGAAATGCAAATTAGTTCAATAAAGCATTAAAAGCACAAAAATAAAAACGGCAGAAAGAATTTCCATACTTAACTTCTGGAGTAGAAACGAAAAAACTCATACGTTTTTATAAATCCACCCATCATCATTCAAACAAGACACACTTGAGGAGAAAAAGTAAATATGCCACTGAGAACATCCTTAAAGTAGAAAGAAAAAAACAGCAGGTATACACCGAAAATGTAAACTGCCCACAACAACAGTCCTAACGGGTACAACACGCACACACTCTACAAAAGTGTGGACAATAATCATTAAAGAAAGCACATAAGACATTAAATTAGTTAATGCAGAATGGTAAAAGTGAAAAGAGCACAAACCACTGGTGAGCGACCTCTCACCCGAAGTATGGCACTGCCCCCAAACTCACATTGCTGTCAGTTGCTGCAAGAGTCTTGTGAAACCAGTCAGGAAGAAAGTGAGGATAAAGTCACTGAAGACATAGTAGATGCAGCAGTGGCTGGGCAATGGGCCGAAAATAAAAGAACAGTTGGGAAATCAGTACTCTCCTTACCCCAGTAAAACGTTACATCATGAAGAGTGCCTTGCGAAAAGAGAAGATGGTGACTCACAGGCGAGTACAAGCACGACAAGAAACATCGGCAGAAAACTTCTTCAGCTTTACAAATCTTTATTAACACGAACATCGTGGTTGGCAAAACGTGAAGGAAACAGGCTGGATTCTGCAGTAAAGCACATAGTACACTCCAAACCCAAAATGGAGGCACGCACAGGTGACGCCACGCCAGATGGTTCCCGGCATCACCGTGCTCCCAAACGTGGATAACAGCAGGGAAGGGTTTTGAAGAGGCTGACGTCACAAAGAAACAAGAGAAGCATTGCAGGACAGCTGGAGACAAGTAAGGCTGCACGTGGTATGTGCGTGCGCTGTGCACAGCTCGTGCGAAGTTTAAAATGTCGGGCAGCTGTTTAACTGCCAAGGTGAACACACACGCAGTGAAAAAGCACAGCAAAATCGCAAAGTACCCAGAGTTGATGATAGGAACACCGCCAACAATCTCTCCCATCATAAATGAATGAAATAGCTCACCAGGGGTGCCAATTATCAGATTCGTGTCAGGGTGTCAACAAGACAACACAGTGAACTGCTGAGGGGAACACAGCTAGGTAAAGTCGGGCACACCTGGGAGATACACTAGCAGGAACAGAGAGTCTTCTGAGATGATGATAGCAGGGTAAAGTAGGTAACTGGGGCACTTAGCAGTAGAAAACACAAGGAGGTTGTAACTCGTCACACCTCTGGGGAACTTCAGTTAACGGGAGGCACTCTCCCAATGCAGCAAGACAGGAACACCTCATCCAAGGCAGCAAGGAGAGGAACTGGCACACTAAGGTAGTGACCGGGTAAACAGTTCCAAGGCAGCAAGGTGGAGGAAGGAAAAGACCAACATAAACTGGCACTTACCAGTTGGGGCGACCGATGGAGTGGTCACTGGTGGGGCTCAGAGTGCCAGATTCTTCAAGTTCCATATCAATTTCTTCAGCTTCAATTCATTTACTTCAAGGTTGACATTTTCAGTCCAATCAGGTGGCACACGCAGGTTCTTCCTTCTCAAATCGTCGCCAAAATGTTGTGAACAGAAGAAGGACCATTTCAAGTAGTTTCCTAAGAAGATTTATTCCAGGTATGATGTTATGTAGAGAGCCCCACCAGGAGCAGCCTTCCTGCTGCTCAGCCCATACACCAACTGACATCCTCACTCATCCAACATTCCACACTCACCTCTCACACCAACATTCCACTCCACAGTCACACTGGTTGAGCAGCAGGTATAGCAGGTTTCTCAGTGTTAGTTGTTCCATTAATTCAAATACATCCTTTCAAACTAGTTACATCTCATATCACTCATGGACTTTATGATTGTCTTTGATCCTGTTCACTACTCCGCTGTAGAAATTAGGCCTGGGCGGTGAACTCCGCTCCGCTCGCGGAGTTTGCGGAGTTTTCCGCACTCCGCGTTACGCGGAGCTCCCCAAAAAATCCTCTTCGCGCAGCGTAGTTTTTTTCCTTGCTCGCGTTCACCAACGTCAAGTTGACGAGCGCGAGCGTGGAAAATCCACCTCCCTGTGAGATTTTTCCTCGTTCGCGATCGTCAACATTAAGTTGGCGAGCACGAGCGTGGAAAATAAACCTCCCGGCGAGATTTCTCAACGCGGGGGGGTCAGGTTTCTCATTGCGAGTGGTCGCGTATGCTCGCGACCGCTCGCGTTGAGAAACAGCCCGTTCGTGTTGAGAAAGCTGCCGCTCGAGTAAAAATCTACTCGAGCGGCAGAAAAGGAAAGCTTGCGCTGTGCATGATGCCGTTCGCAATGATTGCACAGTGCGGGCAAGCATCCGGCACTGTGCAATCACTGCGAACAGCATTTTTCTATCGCACTACGCTGCTCGCGGAGCTCTGCATAGTGCGTCGGAGTTTTTTAACCACTTCGCATAGAGTCGCGTAGTGCAACTCCGCGAAGTACGCCCAGGGTTATAGAAATACCACATACATGCATACATACAATCCATCCCGTTCTGTCTAATGGCCTAATTTAGAATTTGGTGGACGGGCACAAATGTAACGAATATCCCGTCATGTATGCCATAACATATAATACACTTGTGATAAGGCAGACAGGATATTTGTCACATTTGTGATAGTGCATTCCCTCCGCCAAATTGTAAATCGGGCCCTAAGTATTAAATGCATTTCTTTCACAGTGCGCACATATAAATATGATATCTAATCCTTCCTTTGAAGGCTGAATGAGGAGAAAAAGCTGATTAACTTCATTGCACAGTAAAATGCTGTGCTCACCCTCAAAATAATGTTTGCAGCTTGATATGAATTAATTTGAAAACAAACAACCTATTACTTCTCTTTCTGTACTTCTTTCGGTGTGATTGATTGTCCAGCCGACTGTTCGCACCTGAACTTTGATTAGTGCCCTCTATCATCAGTTATTAAAGGCCAGTTGTACTAACAGCAGAGTTGCAAAAAATCGAATGAGATTTTGTGAATTGACCTTTCTAGTGTTAAGTCGGTTCACAAAATCACCATTCAGAATGGGTCGCAATTTGACCTTCCTCTTGAATAATAATGAGGTAGGTTGCCAATTGCAACTTACTCTGACTGGATAGCATCACAGGCATGGTGACCTGCTTGGGTCAGCTGATCATCATGACTGTGCTGACATTTAGATAAGGTCTGAATTTTTGTTTTTTACTGCAGCTTGTTTTCCTCAAAGAAAACTGGTCCATGTAAAAAAAGTTACTTTTTTGAAAAGTTTTCTTGAGAGCTGGCATTGGTCACTTTGACTACTGCCAACTCCCCAAAAATGTCTTTTAAAATTCACAAAGGGGAAGAGGGACCTCTTCTTGCTGGTAAATGGGTTATCACCTCCTTTTAAGCGTTGGTGGTGAAACTGCCGTTGGCAGCCATTGATTCATTTCATTGCAATTTGGAGGTATTCTGCCAAAATAGTGAATAAAAAGTGATACCAGAATATTGTGTCAAAACTATATAGTCAACTCAAAAATATTGAAAGACAAAGTAAAGAAGAAATAAATAGCATTTTCCAGGTATATAATATTGTTGTTTTTAATTATCTATCATTATATGTAAAATATTTATTTTTATATAGTTTTATTAAATGCAATTTGTAATTATTTTAATATATATTGGATATTATATTAACATTAGATATTAGTATTATGATAATTGTTGTTTTATCTTTTAATATAGTATATTTTTTTAATTTGTAATTTTCTTTTGTAATTTTTAACTTGGTAGTGAGTTGTTGTTGTTGTAGTTGTTCTAACCCTCAAAGTCCAACACTTTTGTTACTGCTGCTTACATTGGAGTGGGAAAAGTAAATATGTCACAAGCCACTCACCTGAACTCTAGGCTCTCTCATGAGGCGATGACTGGACCCGACTTCCTCTGAGAACTAACCTTGGTAGCAGCTTCTGAACACTGCACCGACTGACGTTTCTGAAGGGAAGGGTGTGTTGGGATAAAAAAAGACAAACCACGCCATCTGGACACGTCTTCTTGTTGGGAAAAGCAGGTATCAGGTACATGTGGGGATGTGCAGGTGTCAGGTATGCAACTATGAGACCAGGTACACAGGTCAGTGTTTTAGATCTGTGGAGGACAGATACAATTTGTGCAATTTCATGTGGCACAGTTTAATACATTAGTCAAATTGTTGTACAGTAGTTGTACAGTACAAGTGACCAAACTCCCAGTAGAACAAGTGAGATTTTGACACTTGACAATGAGCTCTTCCACCACAGGAATTAGGGTATACAAAGGTTAGTTATTCATTAGTCCAGAAACATTAGATCAAGAAATCTGTGTTAAAACTGCGTACCAGCATTACTTTTAGTTTGATATATACAGAGCATCTCAGCATAACAAATTATGACGAAGCCTTTTTGTAACCAAAGTCTTTATAACCAAGTGTCCTTGATGTATTCACAAATGTGCACGGTTTCTAGAATGGCATATCCATGAGCCAACAAAAGTAATTGTGACAGCGCAGTGAATCCTTTTTAGGCAAACATGCATGCTGCGTCAGAGCGCTATACAAGCGCAAGGTTCGGTTTTTGTTTAGCATGCGAGGTAATTCTGAGGGAGACAATGCTTCTTAGTCTAGACATACTTTGTGATTTACTGTGTGGCCAATAAATGGTCATGACTGGAAAGGGGTACACATGGGCTTACAATTGAAAGATGTGGAAAAGGGCATTGCATGTTATTGTGTGGGTAGTATGATTAGGGTTCACTGTCACAATCTTGTGGTAAACAAAATCGTTGACAAAAATATTGTGCCATAACTATTGTTTACCACAATATCGTGCTCCCATACTAAACCTAACAAAAATATTGGAAAAAAAATATTTGTGACACTAATATCGTCCAAAAAGAGAGAAACATTTTGATTTTTTAATATAAATAGAGATTAAAGTGGTAAAGGTTAAACATTTTAATACATAGATTTAATATAATGTAAATTAAATATAGTCCACTAATATGTAATACTATATGTAAATATGTACGTATATGAACACACAAACACATATATATGTGTTTTGAATTTAAAAAAATATGTATTATGTTATAGATATATAGTGTGAACACATTTAGTAAAAATATTATCAGCATTGAAATAAATTCAAAAATTAAAATAAATAGCATAAAATGAAAAAAATAAAACAATTAGTGGTATAAAATCTATTTAACCAATATTATAAAAATTTGGGAGTCTAAAAATATTAAATATACTATTTGCACTCCAGTTTATCCAACAGTAGGGAAAGTGTTGGACTGCGGAGGGGTTAGAGTTACTATTCCTCCTCCAGTCACTGCAACAGTAGGGAAAGCTTTTAACTTCAGAAGGGTTAAATTTATTATTCCCACTCCAGCATAACCAATAGTAGGGAAAGTGTTGTACACCGGAGGGGTGAAATTCATTATTTCCACTCTAAACAGCACAACAGTAGGCAGCAGGAAAAAGTGTTGAACTGCGAAGATGTTAATTGTACTATTCCTACTGCAGTCTAAGCAAGAGTAGGGAAAATACTCCATTTCAAACACATTACATATATAAAATAAACCCATGAATGTAGAACAAATAGTAAACTCTTAATATAAACATATAAATTTACATTATATAATTATATATGTATATATATATATAGATATATATATATACACACCAAAATTACCAAAAACAATTACTATTCAATAAAAATATTAATTGTCAATTAATAAGTGTTATTCAATTTTTATGTATTCACTTCCCACCCTGTACCCCCTAACAAACGTAGCAGCACTCACCTAAAATATAACTGAAAACATAACTTTTCTATAGTTTACATATTTGAAATTCATTAAATAATTAATTATCAAATTTAGGGGCCCATTAGGATGGCGGGTGGAAGCACCACCGCCGTGCTGGCGGATGCAAAAAGCACCAGTTACCGTCCGCCCGCCACAGCACACACGCCCGCCCAATTAGGATGTGAAAAGTCAGCCAAACACCGCCCGTAAGCCAGCTACGCCCTCCGCCATCAAAGTGCGCCCGTTCACGGAGCGGCGCGGCCTAATGGAGACACACCGCCCGACGAAATCACGTACCGCCCGGCGTACAAATTACGATGCCAGAACCAAACAGTTCCCCCGGCTAAGAGACACCGCACGTGAAAGCAAGGCGGAAAACCGAACGCACAGTACGGATAGCAAAGAGGCGGACCCCCAAGCATGAATCCAGCACTGCAGGCCCTCCCCATGCTCTACCTGATGCAGCACCCAGGAGTCAACGCACCGCGGCGACGCAGGTAGGCAGACACACAACAGGGGCACGCAAACAGCGCACACAGTGCAAGGGCGGGAAAACTGTATATGGCCCCCCCGACACCCCTGCGTGGACATGACACATCCACCACTGCACCCACACATGCGCACAACGCAGAGGCCAACGGCAGCGCAATGCATGCGCCGCACACAAACAACACAGGGTCACAACCAAACACCAGCACCACCCAGAACGCACATGTCACGTGACAGCCCTGCCACAGTCATGTCCCCAACCGGCAATTCACTGTTGCCAACCTGACGTCACACAAGTGACCCGAACATGTCAGTGACGTCACGCCAAATTAGGACACACCCCTGTGTGCAAAACACGGCAAAGCACACAGCGGCGGCAACATCACCCAGCAGAATATGGACCCCGTCGGAAAAAGGTACGCCAGTACCACACAGAAACACCGATGCCACCCTGCACCCAATAACAAGACATGCAATACGTAACATCAAAGATACCGGGGACAGACAACAGGTGGTACCAATTATAACACAAGGCCCAACGTATAGCGGAAACGCAGCTTGCCGCCCACACACGGGAGAGGAGACAGCACTGAATGACCTTCCATCCCCACTCCGAAACCACATCCCGACTAAACAAGCCGGAGACAACAATCATTGCACCAAAAAAAGCCCAACACAGGCATGCACAGGGAAGCGGCCACAGGGCAGATAGCGCATAACACCAAAGAACATTCAGAACGGAAAAAAGAAATGATAACACTCCCCCATGTGGTTCACATGCAAGTTATCTGGAAGGAGTCAGACACCACTGACCTTGACCATTCAGAGAAGCATGTGGGATGAGGGCCCGTGTCCTCCGCACAAGCCAACATAACACAAGTCCTGCCTCCCTACGACCATTACAGAATTCCCAGCAACGTCGGAGGTTGCACCCTGCAGACTGCACAGACAGCCGGAGCACGCCACCACAGCGCCCTGCAGCAAAATGGCACTTGCACCACACCTACCCAACTACGCCGGACAGATTAAGCTGTACAAACATAACCTGATACAGATATTGGGATGTGACAATCTGGCCTTGCTGAACGTAAGTTACCGACTAACTTACCGCATCGCATTGTTCAGCTGCGTCATCCCCGTATTCTACTGTCGGAGGTGTCCCTTCTACTATCCTGTGGATTTATGTCTCTCCAACCCGGCATGTCCAAGGGCGGACTTGCTACAACTATTCAACCCCCTGGACGTCCACGACAGGGTCTGTTCAGCCTATGGGGGCATGGCGTATGTGCCTACTATCGGACCCACACTGCAATGGGACCACTGTGCCTCCACACGACGGATAATGGATCACAGTTACATCGAATGTCATCCAACATGTCCCATCATGCTCCTACAAGGGACAACTCACGACCAACACCTTGACAGCCACCATCCGCTACATTGGATGGCATTCATGTCCACCACCAATGCCATGGAAGCCCTGCTGGAAGGTATTGCATACCTGACAACCTGTCAATTCGTCGGGCCCCGCCGCCATACCCCCAATTGAGCAATGATGTCCCACACCGTACCCATGCATGGCCTCCGCACGGACTGGGCTGTTACCAGTACAACAACTATACCATACAACCTGCAACTGACACCACACCATCAACTACACTGCAATGACATCGGATATATTCGGGACATGCACTCTGTTCCTCATCACATCCAGTAACTCTGCATGAACAGGGGGAGGCAGAGGCATGGGATTTGTGAATGGCAACCACATGGACAGAACTGCACGTACAACCATGCCATAATATGCATCCTGCGCCCATGAACATATGCACCGGTCAGTGGACAGTAATCGTCCGGCTGTAGTATGTGAGAGCTGTCACCTCACCTCCCCTGAACTTCCGTGCCAGGAGCTTTGCATGGACAACAAGTGCATCCACCAACAACATGACCCCAGCGACTGTGACATGTCCAGTAGCCACCACATCGCAACAACAAGTGGGACGCCGTTGCATGCACATAAGTCCATGCCCTGATGCCACCTCCACGCACGTGTGTATGAGTAACTATCACAGCAAACCTGTAACATGGAACTGAGATGCACTGTGCCCATGATGACAAGTGGACTGGTAGGCTAAATGTATACTGTCTGTGTCAAAGTCAGTAGCACCTCAGTAAGTAGCAAATGTACATTAGCACAGCAACAGCTAAGCAGTCGTAACTCTGAAGCCCACATCCCACAGTCAACAACTAATCACATCTACCCCTACACCCTATGCCATGTGTAATCATGCTGAGTATATCCTCCACATGCATTTTGCTGCCAGTAGTGTCCACTATACTGCATCACAGAGGACATAAGTACCAATACATGTCTAGAAGCAAAAATGTGTCTCTGCTGATTCATTTCACAAGTACGAATGAGAGAGGATGAGAGTGTGAGAAGTACACGGCAGTTGTGAGATGACCATGTGGTCCACTGTAATTGGATGTCAACGCAAATGAGTATCACAATTGTGGAAGACACACATGTGTCATGTGAAGCGGGAGTCATGCATGGCTCAGGTGGGTGGGTGTGACGGGTAGGTGCGCACATGCAATGTTGAAACACACTGTGTTGGGAGGATACAGGAACAGTACATTGGCGCTCTCCTGGGAATTTGTGAAGACCACCTGTCTGGGGATGAATGTGAACTCGTGTGTGCACAACAGGCGGGCACACGATCAATGCTGCATCAAGTGTAGACGTCAGCCCACCCTCCTTGGACATGCTGGATACTGCTGTGCGTCCGCAAGGCTCTTGCCAAGGCACTCACATCCCCTGTCGACCAGGTGTATCCACAACATAGTCCACCTGCACAGGCAATCCAGGACACGGGATGGCAGCGGAGCATGGTGGGTGAGAGGTCATGGCGCGCTCCTCCTGGTCACATCACGCAGGCAACACATCCCCAATGTGTAGTATGGCACAAGTCATATGGAAGTAGTGGGGGGACGCACACATCATGAGCAGTAGTGACGTCACGGAAGGTGGCTCGCACCATCCCACCCATTGCCTAGATCTCCACACACGTCACATGCCATTGCAACAGAGAAGCCAGCGCGTGCACAAGCAGCTCCGAGCTCGCCCCAGAGAGGCCAAAGAGTGAATGTGTGGGTCCATGAGCTCCAGTTGGACGCGGCCTGGGCCGCTAGGGCAGCTACAGCCTTTGGTATCGCTTTGTTCGCCCTAAGTTGGCAGGGTATGCCCAGACGTGGGTCCCTTGCTCACTTTGCCACTGGATTCAAGCTAGCCTGGCTGATGACGGCTGAATAGCCAGAAACCGGTCCCAGGATGCTTGTTTCCGGTCCAGGGAAGACATGGCTTGGCAGTTCGGGCTGGACTGTTCCCATGAGGCACAGGGTCAGACTGATTTGCATATGGCCATGTCTGAACTGGGGTGGTGGAGTGAGCTAAAGAATGATGATGGATTAAACCCAGATCAGTTGACTGGGGGTGAGTGTTTGATTTGCTCAAACGCTCCGTCCATCATCCCCTTTGGTATCGCTTTGTTCGCCCTAAGTTGGCAGGGTATGCCCAGACGTGGGTCCCTTGCTCACTTTGCCACTGGATTCAAGCTAGCCTGGCTGATGACGGCTGAATAGCCAGAAACCGGTCCCAGGATGCTTGTTTCCGGTCCAGGGAAGACATGGCTTGGCAGTTCGGGCTGGACTGTTCCCATGAGGCACAGGGTCAGACTGATTTGCATATGGCCATGTCTGAACTGGGGTGGTGGAGTGAGCTAAAGAATGATGATGGATTAAACCCAGATCAGTTGACTGGGGGTGAGTGTTTGATTTGCTCAAACGCTCCGTCCATCATCCCCTTTGGTATTACTGTATGAGGGCCAGCTGTTCGGATGACATACCTTTCATGACACTGTGGCTGAGAGATGAGATGGATGATATGTTGAATGTGCATTGTGTGCCTGTGTGTTTCATGGGTCCAGTTGTCTTTGTGTGCAATATTGTGGTTCCAAGCTGTTACTTCTAGTATGGTCTGTCTTACGTGGGCGTTGTTGTACGATGTGTGGGTGACAGGCAGTGAGGACTACATGGACAGGACTTCGATGGTGTTGCTGATGTGTGTGATGGGTGGCACAGTGCCTGCCGTGTGGGTCTGTGCTCCAGTGGGACTTGTGCATGCAGACGTGGCTCCTTAGGTGTTGCTGTATCTGTGATGGGTCATGTGGGGTTTGACTCTGTTGAACATGTCCGTGTGCACATTGGTCTCATGATTGTGACTGGGAGCAGTGCTGCGTGTTCCTCTGCTACGTGACATGTCCCATGTGTCAGTCGTAGTACAGTCCTCATGCCTACAGACGCCCCGCCCTGTACATTTTCCCACCTACAGGTTGTTTCTGAGTGCGCAATGCAATGGATGCCACATGGTACTGGGAGGGAGGGGTGCTCCACCTTGCTGGTCTGTGGGAGTGGGAGCCTGGTGGGTGTTTTACTTCAGCTGTCCCCCTCCGACCCACTGTCTTTGTGTTCCGGCTACTTACCTGTTACTTGTCGGTCAGTGCAGCTATGGCGGACACATGGATGTGGGGTGTGCTCCACCTTGCTGGTCTGTGGTAGTGGGGGCCTGGTGGGTGTTTTACTTCAGCTGTCCCCCTCCGACCCACTGTCTTTGTGTTCCGGCTACTTACCTGTTACTTGTCGGTCAGTGCAGCTATGGCGGACACATGGATGTGGGGTGTGCTCCACCTTGCTGGTCTGTGGTAGTGGGGGCCTGGTGGGTGTTTTACTTCAGCTGTCCCCCCCTCCGACCCACTGTATTTGTGTTCCGGCTACTTACCTGTTACTTGTCGGTCAGTGCAGCTATGGCGGACACATGGATGTGGGGTGTGCCCCACCTTGCTGGTCTGTGGTAGTGGGGGCCTGGTGGGTGTTTTACTTCAGCTGTCCCCCCTCCGACCCACTGTCTTTGTGTTCCGGCTACTTACCTGTTACTTGTCGGTCAGTGCAGCTATGGCGGACACATGGATGTGGGTGTGGTGAGTGCTCATTCTGGCGCATCTGGAGTACAAGGGGACCTGGTGGAAGTTGCGGTGCTGGCTGACTGTACACATGCCCCCATGGTTTTGTTAGTTGGTAGCTTTGGGCTGAGTGTGTGTGAGTGTCTGTTGCATGTGTGGGTGATGTCTTGTGTATTGTGTACTGGACATGGGGGTGTTTGTCCCTAGGAGCTATGGCATGGTGGTAGTGCATGTGATTACATAGCGGTGTGCTGGTATACGTTTGTTTGTACTTACCAGCCTCCACTCCCCTGGTAATCCGGTGAGGATCTCCGGATGTATGATGACTCGCACCTTCTCCTCCCACACCTTGAAGGTCTTGAATAGCGCGGGATTCCCTCTGCCAGTCCTGGCAGCCAGCTCTCGATTTTTGCTCTCCTTCTTCTTGACCACGCTTTTGAGGTCGTTCCACCTTTTGTTAATTTCTCCTCTGTTGCGTGGAACGTTCCCGACTGCATTGACCTGGTCTACGATCCTGCTCCACAACCGGTTTCTGGTGGATAGTGGTGTCTGTTGGACCTGGTTGCCATAGATTTGTGGGTGCACCTTGACGATCTCGTCGACCATGACCGTCAGCTCGGTGGAAGTGAACTTGGGCATTCTGTGTGATGCCATGGTGTGTGTTTTGGTGTTTGTGGTGCTGGTACGGTGTGTGATGTGTGATGTGCAGGGGGTTTGTGGGTCAGGTGTTTGGTGGTGGTGGTGGTGGTGATGGGTGTGATAGGTGCGTGTCTGTGGTGTGCTGCTGTCCTTTCTGTCTCGCTGTGTTGTGTGCTTTCGTCCTCAGTTTGTAATGTTGCAGGGGGTTGTGGTCTGTGAAGGGGCTGGTTTTGTACTTACCTATGTGGGTGTGTCATGATGGTCTGTTGTTTTCAGGTGTGTTGTGGCTGGTGTTCTGGGATTTGTTGTTGATTTTTTTGTCCAGGGGGGGGTGTGTTTCCGGGATGTGTACTGTGTTTGGGTATTTGTGCGTGGGTTGCTGTGTGGACTTGTTGGCCATGTTGTGTGTGTTTGTTTTCGTCAGCGGATGGTTTCTGTGCATGGACGTGGCCGCCAGGGCTTCCGCCGTGTCCATTTTCGTCACTGTTGTTTGCGCTGGCGGGCGGTGTATTTGTGGATTTTCCGCGCTCATGTCGGTACGATCCTAATTTCACGGGCGGTGTCTCGGTCGTCAGGGCGGGTGGTTTTGACTTGTCGTGCGTCTTTCCGTCCGTGGCGGGCGGATGGACTTAGACTCGGACATGGGCGGGCGGTATTTTCTGTTTATTTTCCGCCTCCGGCGGTTTTCGGTTCGCGGCATCGTAATTGCTCGGTCGGTAGTCAGACGGTGTAGGCGGGCGGATTTTTAACACTGTGGTAGATGGCGGATTTTTTACCGTCCGACATCGTAATGGACACCTTAGTAATTAATTCTTAATTAACTATTTCTTACTCACCTTCCTTCTTTAATCCCCTACAAACCTAGAATCCAGCAACTAAAATATAAGAAAACAAAATATGTTTTTCATATTTTACATAATTCAAAAGCAATTAAGTAATTAATTAACAATTAACAATAAATGGTTAATTAGTTTTGTCCTAATTAACTCCCCATCCTAAACCTAACAGACTGCAAACAACATATAACAAAAATAAATCAGTATTACATTATCTACATAATAAATATAAAACATACAATTAAATAAAATATATTAAATAATTCTTACTTAATTATTACCTGAATAACTTCTCGCCCTATCCCCTACAAACCCAACAACCCACTACAAGACTATCAATTACTATTAAAAAAAATAAAAAATTCTAAATCGCTTTAAATTACAAGCTATATTTCCTAAAAAATTAGTACCATTTATATAAACAATAGTAACACATAAAATTAATATGTCAACTAAAACACATTAAAATACTTAAAAGACAACATTTTTAACCACTATATTAGTGAAAACGATACTAAAAACTTCAATATTATTTAAAACAATATTACTTACCTCAAAAGAAGATATTCTTGTCGATGATATTTGTGCATCACGATATTTGTGTGCCACAATATTTAATTTCCAATCTTTCTGTCTCCTGACATTTTTAACTCAATATTTTGTCCATACACCACTATTGGGAATTTTAGAATCACATTCTCCAGTTTGTTTATTCGAATTGCTACCACATGCTCTTTCAGGCTGGGACAAGTAGAGATATTTGGTCTGTATTCAAGTGGAATTCTCATAGTTTAACACCCACAGTACACTGAAATACACTGAAACATTGTAAAACTCATTGTCAGTGTCCTCTGATTATGTAGAAATACTACAGAAATGTGGTTTACAACATTTCATGGTTTCAAACTAGTCCAGTATAAAACAGTATCAGGGAATGCATTTAGTGACACTCTCATCCCATAATGAAGTGTATAGTAATGTTGAAAGCATCCCATCTCCAAGTATGCACCCCAATACATTTTACTATTTTAGTTCTCTACTGAGGACTGGTGGTTATACTGTTACTTTGGCGCTCATGTGCCTGGGTTTAAATTGCCAACTCCTCAACCAGTAAAACAATACTAGTAATAAAAATATGGTCTGATACCAGTCAGACCTCGCGAAATAGAATACTGTATTTATTCAAATTGACCTGAAGGAAGTCTTCCCTGTGGATAGAATCCCTTCCAAGCCCTTCTACTTAGAAAAATCTTCCTGTCCCTCCAGTTGTCTCATCTTTATATTTAGGTGAGTTTGTTGAGCCAAAGGATCATACAAAGGTGTCTCACTCACCTTCTTAAAGGGCTACAAAGTATAGTTTGATCTGCCTTTTAGCAGCACCTTAATACTCTGTTCGTAAAAGAAACAGATACTAAGGTGCCTATTACGATGTCAGTCAGAGTTTCCTCTGACCGGCACCGTGGTGTAAACGGGACCAATTGACCTCCGGCTGGCGGTCCCGACCGCCTAATTATGATGAGACCGCACATGGTGCGATTGCATACTCCCATTTCTCTATTACTCCCATTTCTCTATGGGAGATTGTGTTGTGGCTGTAAACCGGAAGCAACACAGGCTCCCGTAGAGAATTGAGATATTGTGTTAATCCCTGCACTCCATGGCAGGTGCCTGCCACAAGGTGCAGGGATTAACAGGGGGGCACCATAGGTGCCCCCTTGTCCCCCGACCAGAGACTGAAAGGGAAAGGGGGCCCTGCTACGGGCCCCCAAACGTGCTTTCCGACAGACTTTCCATTGTAGAAAGCCCACCATGGAAAGCCTGCCAGAAACCGTGCATCATAAACCAGACGGCATAAAACGCCGTCCATATGGATTACAGGCCGGTTCCGACTGGCCGACAGGCTCCTTGAGGCCTTCGGAAGCCAGCCAGAATTACCCGCCGGTTTCAATTCTGACTGGCTGTATTTTAATCAGCCGGTCGGAATTGAAACCGACGATGTCGGTCGTAAAGCCTCTGACCAAAGGTCAGAGGCTTTACGACCGACATCGTGATAGGCTCCTTAGAGGTGAAATATTTTTTGATCCATCTAAATAATGATTGATTTGCGCCAGATCTTCTTTTTGGAGTTCTTATACCCAGAAACATCGCTTGCGGTGTTAACTGTCCCAGGTGGAAAACCATATGAGATAAACTATTTCTGATCACTGACTCCAAGCACATTTAGTTGCACTTACCTCTGCCTCCTACCTGTAGATGATGTTGTCTCTTCATAAAGCAAAATTGGAGAGCTGCGGTCCTTAAATGAAGTCAAGATGTGAACTGTGCAAACTTTTTCAGAAGTCCCTGGGAAAACAGAGATTCCTGGGCTATGATAGTGTCCGAGACAACTACCACTGGTGGCATTTAGCCTAAGCATACCATTGGATCCAAGCCAGAACAGCAAGTGCACCCCTTTAGCATTTGACCCTTCAGGATATTGAAGAAGAGCAGGCCAAAATCTATTCAGGGAGGTGGTGTGGGGTTAGAGACTAAGCCCTCAACACATTACCTATCACAGGTCAAAATTTTAATGTTCAGCCAATGCATGTTCTTTGGAAAAGAAGAGGTATTTTACTCCAAAACACACAGATTTATACAGTACATACAGTCTCAGCAGTAACAAATTATACTGCTAATACTTCTACATATGAGGAAGGCAGCCTCAGCTGCTTCCAGGGGACAACCCTCCGGGGTATTTGTGTGCATTAGTTATTGACCAGTCACTGGGGACCTCTTCCAGAGGTGTTTGGCAGCAGGAGAGTTTTTAGAGGAAATACTGCTGGGACGTGGGTCAGACTCAGGGAACCTCAAGATTCCCTCCCCATTAGTTGCAGTTTCTTTAGTCTATTAGTAGACATCCCCCTTGTGCCCCTCTTGAGCAGTTGGTGAGCTTTCTCCTTCAAAGCAGATTCTTGGCAGCTGCTCCTGGCAGTCTTAGGTTTCTTGGCCAAAACTGACAAGAAAACTTGGTAGTAGACATCCGAACACAGGAGCAGAAAGAGTTTCTCTGATGCCACTAGTGTGAAGACCACAGATGCCTGCTAATCCTGGCACCCTGTGTAGAAGTCTCTGCCTCATCTTTATATTACAGTGCAGCTAGAAGTTGTGTATTGCAATAATTAAGTTCTGCGATTGATTCTGGACAGCTCTTCCCTTGTACTTATTCTACTCAGACAAGTCCAGAAAGGTCATTGTCACATGATGTGAGCAGGACTGTGGGGTAGAGCCTGGTGACAGATGGCTGCATTTGGGGATTTTACATCCAAGCCTTTTATTATGCCCAGTGGGGTCCCTAAGGGATCTTCTGAGTCTGACCCTTTTTAATATATATGTGGTACCGCTGGCCAAACTGATTAAATTGTTTGGTTTCTCCACTGTATCATATGCAGATGATGCACAGTTTCTAGTTTCAATCTCGGGAGATCAGTCAGAGGTTGCAAATCATTTTAGTTCTTGTATGCGGAAGTTGTGAGCTACATGGGTAACAACTGTCTGAAAAGATATCCTAATGTTTGGGAAAAACACTGCTTTTTGGAATCCCACCTGGTGGCCTCAGGAATTATGTCCTTTACCTTCCCCTGTCTCTAAGGTCAGAAACCTAGGGATTTTGTTTTCATAGCAAGCTCACGCTTTCAGAGCAGATAAATCAAACTACTTCTGCATGTTTCTACCTCATAAGAGCATTGAAAAAGATATTGGAGTTCATCCCCTTCGATTTACAAAAAAGCAGTAATCACCTCCTCAGTGCTATTTAAGATTGATTACTGTAATGCCCTTTATTTGGGCATCCAAAAAAGACACTTAAGCAAATTACAGGCACTTCAAAACGCAGCTGCCCATTTGCTGATGAAAATTCCCAAACACTCATCAGTTTCTCAAACTATCAAACAGCTGCACTGGCTGCCTGCAGGAAAAAGAGTGTCTTTGAAAGTGCTGTGTTTGGCATATAAAGCGTTTCATGATACAGGCCCTCACTATTTGGGAAAGCTTTTTGTTGGTATAGGCCGAGTAGATCCCTCCGCTCCATCTACACTAAGGGCCCGATTCTGATGCGGGTTGGAAAAGCTTCCTGACCAAGGGCCTGATTCTGATGCGGTTAGGAAGGCCTCCTAACGGCATTTGCTCCTTCCAAATCGGATCGGGAACGTGTCTTCCCGACCGAGGGCCCAATTCTGATGCGGTTAGGAACAAATGTTCCCATTGAAGTCAATGGGAGTTCAACCAAATCGTATCTGGAAGCATCCGGATGCATCCTACTCCGCCGGTCGGACTTTCCCGAACCGAGTGGGTCAAACACCATTTCCCAACCGATTCGGTCGGGAAGCTTTTCCAACCCGCATCAGAATCGGGCCCTAAATGTATGGCATGCCCAAAAATTAAAAGAGCCGCCTGGGGAAGAAAAAGTTTTTCAGATGGCACCATCAAGTTATAGAATACGCTCCCTTTAACTATCAAAGCATCCTCTACCCTAATGCAGTTTAGGAAACAACTAAAAACATGGCTCTTTTCACAAAAGCAGGTTCTGTAATAACATCATCTCTGCCTTATAGATCTTTTTTTTATTTACGGATTCCAGGGCCAAGACGCCTTAGGGCATTCGAGTGATCTACAAACATGTTCAATATCAATATCCATGGAAAGGTCTACTGTGCCACTATAAACTTATTTTGGGCAGCACTGTTAGCCCTCTATAGCCTGGTGAGTAGTCATGGTAGTCATGCTGGGTAAAAAAGTCAGCGCATGCTATGCACCTCCAGAACACAGAGCCCTTCTCAAGGTTTCAGTCCTTGTCACAAAAGTAACTCCAGCAACACATGCATGATCGTTCTCTTAGCGGAGGTAAGGGTCACTAAGCTACATGCTGCTCTTGTGACTTTGAGACTGGGGTACACATTTTCCAGAGCCATGAAGGGCACCTTTCTCCATCCTCTCATGAACCATCTTGGAAATGGCAGAAAGCATGCTCTGTGACCCTGGCATCGTCAAACATAATGTGGTTGGGATTTGGTACATGTGACATTGTCCTGAAGCAGGAGGGGTAGGCTACATTAATACTGCTATCGTGTAAATTTGACATTTACACCAATAGAACTATCAATTCATTTTTATACCCAATGTAGTCCACAGGCCATTATTGACTCAATTAAAACACATTTTTTTTAAATGTACACAAGTTCATCCTTGTATCTGTATCACTGTAAAATAGACATAAAGCACTGAATCATGACCGGGGTGAGGTTAGTTCATGGGGGGAATGCAAAGCCTTAGATTTCAGCATTCGCTTCTCGGCACATTTTACTTTGGGGGGCTCCCTGATCTATAGGCCTCCTGGACCAGCTGGGGCCTTTCTCAAAGCGTGGGGTGATGCTATTGTCCCCCGGGCTCTTTGCTTTTCCCACTACATTGTCCTCGGTGATTTTAACATCCACCTTGATCAGACAGATACTAGGGACTCACATGATTTTCTTGATATACTACATCTGGCCCAGCTCTCTCAGTGGATTAGTCTCCCAACACACCAAGGGGGTCATATCCTCGATCCAATTTGCTCTAATTTTCCCATCTTGGTGAATGATCTCTTCCCGGTACCCTGGTCTGACCACTTCTTGACCTATTTCTCTTGGGTGGTGGCTAACGCTGACCCCCCACTTCGATGCAACCGCAAACCTGCGTTTAGCAAAATTGATCCGATTGTGTTCAGCCAGGCCTTGGCGGCCTCCAGGCCCACTCTGGCTAAAGATCTTGAGGGGGGACTTGCAGACTTTACGAGTTGGGTTTCAAACACAATGGATTCGTTATCCTCGGCCTCCCCCCTTAGGCTTTCTAGGGAGTCACCATCTAAACCATGGTTCACGCCTGACCTGAAAGTGCTAAAACATGAGTGCAAGAAACTAGAGCGGGATTGGTGGCGCAAAGATTTTTGCCCTTTGGCTAAGCATATGCCCAGGCTAAAAGCCTATACTACTCGACCCGCATTGACTTTGCCAGGAACAACACCAAGGACATTTTTTCCATCGTCCACAGCTTCATGACTCCTACAGCCCAATCGAGTACTCCTCCATCTACAGAGGCCTGGTGCGATAATCTCTCTAGCTTTTTCATGGACAAAATCCGCACTATCCAGGTGGCTTTTACCTCCCGCAGCACGGTTACAGCTGGGCCCCTGCCTCTGGTGACTCCACCTGTTAATCCTATTCATTCCCTGCCTACCTTTACTCCCATTGATCTGCCTAGCTCTCTTAAGATTCTGAAGGGCTTGAAATCAGGCTCTCCATCGGACCCCTGCGCAGCCAGATTGCTGGCTGCTGCTGCAGAGACCATCAACTTTGAAATCAATAGCATCATTAATATGTCCCTTCAGGAGGCCCGTGTCCCGAAAGTCTGCAAGCAGGCCAAGATTCTTCCCTTACTAAAAAAGCTATCTCTTGATCCTCTTAGCCCAGGGAATTACCGTCCCATCTCCCTTTTGCCTAGTGTGGCTAAAGTGTGCGAAAAGGTGGTGACTAAACAACTCACAGAGTTCATCGAAAGCTCGGGCCTCCTACATCCGGCCCTGTCAGGGTTTATGGCGTCTTATAGCACCGAGTCAGCCCTGGTGGAAATCTCGGAAGCTATCCGGGAGTGTCTGGATGCTTGAGGGAGGGCAGCATTGATTCTGCTTGACCTGTCGGCAGCGTTCAACACAGTTCCACACTTACTGTTGCTCACCCGACTTGCCGAGATTGGTGTTTCTGGCACTGCTTGGGGTTGGCTTAAGTCCTTTCTGGAGGGGCGGATGGAATAGGTCTGGCTGCCACCGTCTTCTTCATCCCCTCAGATAGTGGCCACAGGTGTCCCACAGGGGTCTTCCCTTAGCCCCCTTCTTTTTAACATCTACGTTACCCCACTGGTCCAATTAGCCGAGGACTTGGGGGCTAAAATCATTGCTTACGCTGATGACACCCAGCTCCTATTTACATGGGGAAAAAACAAAGATTCCGTCTCCTCTGCAAAAAATTGCCTGACCTCGGTATTTAATTGGCTAGCCGCTGCTCAACTTAAGTGTACCGAAGAGAAGTCTGAAATACTCCTCTACGGAAAATTCCCCCCCAACTTCAGAGAAACGCTCTGGCCATCCGAGTTCGCCATGCCCTCCTTGACAGGGAAACCCGCTAAGAACCTGGGGGTTTGGTTTGAGGAGAACCTTTTGTTCTCCACTCAGGTCAAGAAGCTTGCCGGTAACTGCTTTGGGTTACTTAAAACCCTCAGGAAATTTCTTCCTCCGGCTGCTAAAGAAACGGTAATTCGTGCTCTTATTTTATCCCGGTTGGACTATGCTAACGCTCTCTACATTGGAATCCCTGGCTATCTGCTGAATAAGTTACAGGTGGTCCAAAATGCAGCAGCCAGGCTTCTTCTCGACATCCCTATTAGAAGCAGCGTGAGACAACACCTGCACTCACTGCACTGGCTTCCCGTTGCAGAGCGGGTCAAATTTAAATCCCTAGTCATTGCTCATCGCGCCCTCCATGGCCTAGGCCCTACCTACCTACAAAAGCGGTTCTCTTTCTATGTTCCTATGAGACAACTGCGCTCTATGTCTCAACTCCTAGCCCAGGTTCCCCGCTTTAAACGACAAAGGTTGGGCGGGTGCTCCCTTGCCCTGAAAGCGGCCGTGGCCTGGAATGCATTGCCTTTTGCTTTACGCAACATTCAAGACCCCACGGCTTTTAAGAAAAAGCTGAAAACATTCCTCTTTGTTTAGTGCTACCCTTCCTGCCCCTCTTGGCTCGCGCCGGGACACTCCTTGGAGTATCTGTGCGCGCTATAAAATAAAATAACATAACATAACATAACATGACCTGCTACAATACAGAAGTGAAATGTGTTTACTATGCATGACTAACTACTAAGAGTTTGATAATGACATACTAAAAATACTTGTCAGTGTAATGCAGTATTATGAACATAATGTACTTATAGCAGTCTCTTTCTGGTTAGATCAATTGTGATTGCACAGCTATCATGAAAAATTATTTTGGCCCAATAATCTAATCAAGTAGGACCAAAATGTGTTAATCTCCAACATATCAACAGTATCTTCTCCCAGTATGGACCACGATATATACATACATTAATTTGAAGTAAGACGTTGCCATCCCCCAGGGCCAATTTTTTAATCATTTACTACTTTTCAGATACCATGCACCCTGCCGAATGAGTCTTTAGGGCCTATCTTAGGGGTGACTTAAAAGTATTAGAATGTAAGGTTTAGGTCAGACAAAAGGTTTATTTTGCAGGTCGAACTGGCGGTTTAAAACTGCACTACAGGTTTCAGTGGCAGGCCTGCGAGCTGTTTTGCAGTGCTACTTTAGTGGGTGTTATGTTATGTTATGTTACGGAGATTTCTAAAGCGCACGATTACCCGGAGGTGTCCTGGCGCTAGTTACTACTCCTATCGCGAAATCGGGAAGACAAGAATTATTCGTCAAAAAGCCAGGTCTTCAGCCCTTTCCTAAAAGCCAAAAGATTATTGGCATTTCTCAGATGAAAAGGCAGACCATTCCAGGCCTTAGCTGCACATAGGGAGAAGCTTCTGCCACCCCACTGGGCTTTTTTTACGGGTGGGACTGTAACCAGTTTGGCTCCCAGTGATCTCAGTGTTCTTGCCGGTCTATACCATTGAAACTGGCGTTGTAAATGTTCTGGTCCCGAACATTGCAAGGGGTGCTGCTGCCCACTCGTAGCATTTCATTTATGGGTTCTGGATACATATAGTACTATTTACTAGGGAGTTATAAGTACATTAAACGTGCCAATTTGGTGTAGATCAGTGTTACTATGTTTTAGGGAGAGACCACATGCACTTTATCACTGTTTAGAAGGGCAAAAGTGAACAGAGTCGTAATGCCAACAAAAACGAGTCCTCAAAAATAAAAGGTGAAGGCACAAACGTCTAGCAGAATACCATGCCAAGGATGTCAGGTCTAACATACACAGCAGGACCTATTTACGTAACTGTGTCAAAGCAGTGACAGTAACCTATGTGCACTAAAATTGGTGAAAGGGTATATCCGAGTTTCAGAAGGAAAATGAGGTAAACAAAAAAAGGAAGACAATAAATATTTAAAGGATGATGTAAATCATGGTACTCTCTCCATGTATGAAACCAAAGAAATAAAATGTGATAGGGCTTTCTTTACTATATGCATTATATCACACTACTCCTTAGTTTTGCCGAGCAACCATTTACATAGTGCGTGTTCTGTGACCCTAGTAACGTTCTGATCAGCCTATTTGGACACGCCACAGATATATACAGCCCTGAGAAGACCTCTACAGAAAGTATTTGAACTCGGTAAATACATCCACCTTCGAAGATAACATTGTTCACCAGGGAAAACTCCCAAGTTCTATTAGACCGCATGTGCTCATCACTAAACATGACTTTTGCCCCGGTTTCAATATAAAGCCCCATAGCAAAACAAGACTTTTGGGTACTTTTCACTGTTTCACTTAGAAAAAACATTAGTTTCAATACACTTCTACGATAGCGGATACTGGTAGCTCACAATTACTTTGAATTGAAAACTGTAAAACCTACCTTTTCGGTTTCATTCTAGATATTCTTCCCAAACTGTAGTCTCTTTATTCTTTCACCTTCATTGCTTTTTGAATTATTGACCTTTAGATCCCGGTTCATCTTTTCAAAGACAGCAGTAACCAGTAGCTGCTCGCTCTCTCTCAGCTCGTTTCTGTGCTCCTGCGGTAGTATATTTGCCCCAAATTACTCAAGCTGGCGTAATCGTGTAATTTCGATAATTTAGCATCACAAGGGTCAATCGTAATTACTGATATTGCTCCAATTAGTCCTGCGTAAATAAAATTACTCCCAAGTGTAAAAAAATACATGAAGGTGCTTTTTCAAACATGTTTGTTAAGTTTTAGCTGCCAATGCGCTGTGGTAACTTAGCTAAAACAAGCTTAAAAGTTGTTGCTTCCCTAATTCTGCCAGAATTAATCCTACAAATGCTAATATTGATAAGCCCTTCACTCATAGAGAACATCATCTAGAAAGAATCACATCTTGGTTCTGACATCATGAGCCTAATTACGATGTCGGTCCCGACCTACCAATTAGGATGCGACCGAACACTGTTCAGTAGCACTCCTATTCTTTACAATGGGAGCATGCATTCCGACCGGAATGCATGCTCTCATTGTAAAATGAAGAGGTGCAGTTCATCCCTGTACCTCATTGCAGGCACCACAGGGTGCAGGGATCAACAGGGGGGCACCATAGGTACCCCCTCGGCCACTAAATGGAGGCGTGCACACATGGGGCCCTGCTGGGGGCCCTCAAAGTCGACTTCCGACAGCCTTTCTGTGTCAGAAAGGCCAGCACAGAAAGACTGTCGGAATCCAACATTGTAATTCCTCGGGCGGAAAGAGCCGCCCTTGGGATTACTGAATTCATTCCGACTGTGGGACGGGCTCTCTGAGCCCGTCGGATGGCAGTCGGAATGTCCAGTTGGATTCCTTTCCGACCAGCACCATCCAAATGGGTCGGTCAGAAAGGAATCCGACTGGCTGCTTATGATAGTGTCGTAATGGCTCCGACCGACAGTCGGAGCAGTTTCTGGCTGCATAATAATCAGCCCCCATGTGTACAAATTACACAGGAAGCCTGGACTTATTTTACAAGCTTCTCATGGTTCATATGCATATTGAACCCACATAGATTCAAACCAATATCTTCACAATACTCATGGGACTATGTTTAGTTATTGTTTCATTTAGTCATCTTACCTGCCTCCCTAGTGTAGCACAATTTAGCAAGAAGAGAAAAGGTGAGTTATGTAAATGACCTCTTGTCAGTAATGTGTATGGAATTCCATACCAGAAGCATTTAAGCATGAGCTCTGCATGTAAGATCGAAACCATTAACAACATTCAGGCATTGGAAACGTTTGCCATCCGGTTGTGCCATGGAGGTTCTGCTGATGTTGTCTACATGACCTTACAGAAGGGAAAGGGATTCATGCAGTAGACTGTTGAGCTCCTGTTGTCTGGGGGCAGAGATCTGGAGCCCACCATCATAAACATTAGGGGTTCCTCAAAGCAAATAAAGCAGTGTAGCACACAGAAGCAGACATGTCCCAAAACTCAATACAAATCTATCATGGATGGTGTTGGTACTAACTCATCTGAAATAAAATGCATTGGACTCGGTTTTTGTTCCAAGAACCATGACTGAACATAGTGCTGTGCAAAAGTCATCATACCACAGTCACTTCTATTTCCATCTGATGTATGAAATTGGCCTCCATTGTCATCATATTGTTTTTATTTCCAATGGGTATTTCATTGTTGGTAGATTAACCTGGTGGGTGACCTACTTGTTCTTCTTCCTATCCCATCTAACAGTGGCGTAGCTAGGAGGGGTGCGTGGGGGCGGTCCACCCCAGGCGGCACTCTTTTTGGGAGGTGAGCAAGTCATGTCTGTTGACTACCACCATCCCCCTGCTCCCCCAGAACAAGTTGTCCGTCGGCTGCCAACACCCCCTCCACCCCCGGAAGAAGTCGTCCGTCGGATGCCACCCCCTGCTCTTACCTGCACCGGGGGACAAACTTAGGTTTGCCCCGGGTGGCAGTTGGTCTAGCTACGGCACTGCCATCTAAGCAGAATCTTGATGTTTGAGAGGTGTTATTTCACAGCAGAGCACAATAAACATGGGGCAGCATATGGCAGACTCAGTAGGAGCCCAACGCTTGCACTCCCAAATGACAAGGCTGCCGAATGCAAGGTTGTCTGGTCCTGATTTTGCCTCACACCTCTTTCTTCCATCACCCTGTACTTTCTGTCTAGCTCAGTCTTGCAGTTTCGTTTCTATTCATGCTTTCTTTATTTGTCACTGCTTTAATACTTTTCTCTTCCATCTTCTTTCTCTAATTTCTACTTTTCCCTTTGCTATGCCGTTTTCTTTCAAAGTACAAGATACCTTTAAATTTACAGGCACCTTGCTTTAGAGACCACCTGAAAATAAAATTAACTTTGCAACTAATCTGATGGAGTATCTGTCTCCGTTATTATCCAACTTTACTTTTCTGGGAGAAAGCATTTTTTATATTGACAACAAAAAAGATAATGTATAAGAAGTATTAGGTTGAAAGTAAGTGGTCAACTTAGCTACTCATTGGGCATTTCACACCCTTGACTGCATTTTTTCCATCCTTTGCCTTTGACTCTGCATAATCTCCCCTCCTCCTTCCACTTACAGCGACGGATCTTTTCTTGATAATCTGGCTCAAGTACTCCTTTCTCCAAAGGGCCTGTGTTGGAATGGAAAAGTCCTCTGCATGGTAATGTATGTGCACCCCTGCCCTGAGTGCCTTATTCCCTGAGTGGATCCCTTATTCAGATTTTTGTTGTCATAGGCAAATATGTATCATACATGTCCACCATAACATATGCCTGTCTCAAAGATAGGGGTCTTGTTGGACTGGGAGGGGCGCACAAAGCGCTACCCTCATAGTGGTGGTGGAAGGCTACTGATTCACCAAGAGTTAAGCAGTGCGTGATATGATGGCTGCATACCGTGTAGTGATCAGCAGGGGTCAATAGGTCCTTTTTAACCTGTGTCACTGGTGTGAGGCCTACAGGCACTCTCACTGTATAAAGTTCCACTGCTGTGTGCTTAACTCACCTATGGTTACATCAGGAGCCCTGTCAAGTGGACTCCCTGTGCGAGGTGTGAGGAGACAGCTGCGGCACTGTTCAGGTTGGGTCCCTTGTGCAGGACTGAGTAGGCGACCCCCATATACCAAGAGAGGGCGGCTTTGAAGACAGCCGTGGTAAAGACTGCCCTGAGGTAGGGACTGAAGCCTTGAGCAGCAGCGAAGTTACTACCCCATATGCTAGGAGGGGCTGCCGGAAATAACTTTGGTGTGTTGATTGGGCAGGAGCCTGTGGCCAGTGAGCAGTGGTGACCTATAGGTCACGGGGAACAACATGGCCTGCGGCTGGTTCGACCCTCTTGGATGAGTGAGGATGCCTTATGGGCACCGTCACCCAAGGGTCCAAGAACTGGATCGTCATTCCCTTGCCCCCCACATCAGGAGCATGTGCACAATTACCCTGCAGGAGAAGCCGTAGGAAACCTCCGACGGCTGTAGTAGCTCGACCTCAAGGGATAGAACCTGTGCCCACCAAGTGCAGCTGCTGAGTCCAGGTGCGAGCAATTCACTTGACTAGAACTGGAACCATTGTGAGCGCCCACAGACAGGGTGCCATCGAGGACTCCGAACACTTCACTTCTGCCGGAGCGGGTAAGACTTGTTCATGTCTGACTGCGGCCCTGGGGAACTATCATCTAAAATTGATTGCGTGTGTGCTTGGACACTATTGGCTTTAAATCAGAGTCATAGTGGACTCTTGAGACACAGACTACTAGTGGCGCATACCCTCGATGTTACCAATAGTGAATGGGGAATGCCCATGATCACTAACTCAAGGAGTCAGTGGAACCAGGAACCACCAGAGACACACTAGAGCCCGACCTCAGGAGATGACTGTTTAAATTGTTTGTGCATGTTGTATTCTTCTTTTGAGTGGTTAGCGTAAGAAATAAAAAAAATTGTCTTTTGTTATAAAAGTGAGTATTTGGCTGGACTAGAATGTGTTGCTGCTGTTGCACGCATTTTGAGTTGTGAGCTCTTGTTCACTAATCTGTATGCACACCTTCCCCCCGAGGGAGCCTTGAACTGCTTGGACTGTGCAACCCTGAGAGTCAAGTGCAGAAGGGGGACTTGATTCAGTTACTCAGAACCCATAGTAGGTCGGGCCCTGGGACATCATCTGCCTTTGATATGGTCACTCACCCCATGCTTCTACAAAGGCTGATAAACATTGGAGAATAGGGCAATAGATCAAGTCATTATTTACTGACAGAACTAACTGTGTCAGTCACCTCCCTTGTATCTCTAAGAACGTCTGCTTTACTTACGGGGTTTATGACACTGATCATTCTAAATGGGGCTTCAAATGGTGGCCTGGTGTTCTTGGGACCTTACCCACCCTGGTCATCTGTACCAGAAACCTGGGAATGCTCTTTGACATCGACCTATATTTTGCTACCCTCATCACCAGGCTAGCCTCAAAATGTTTCATGATGTTGCATGCCATTTGGAAAATTCTTCCCATCTCAGCTAGAAAAACCAAAATCCTGGCATCTATTACCTCTCGCCTTGATTTGGCAAATGCCCTGTACTTCGGATTGCCTTATCTCCAGGACAAATTTCAAACTGTTCAAAATGCTGCTGCTCGTGTCATCCTGAATCTAACCTGCAGGACTTCTGTTAAGTCTCTACTCCTTGATCTTTATTGACTAAGATGTGCCTTTAAGGCTCTTTGATTGGCCTTTAAGGCCATGACAGGCATTGGCCCTGTATATCTCTCAAAAAAGATCTGCCTGTTTTCCCTGGCAATCAATCTTCTTCCAGGGCCTGACTTCTGCATGTTCTAACAAACATACATTGCCGCAAGGCAGGAGCTCTTTTTTCTTTCTCACTGCCAAGTTATGAAATTCTTTGCCCTTGATATTGAGACTGATCGCTGATCTCTCTGCGTTTAGAAAGTCCCTTAGAATGTGCTTATTTCAACAGTTGTGCTGTGTGAAGTGTTTCCTTCCTTTATGTAGCCTAAGAACCAGGATGGCCTGAGCTAGGGTAGCAGTGCGCTCTATAAACATGATCCATGGTCTGATGAGAAATAAGTCTTAAGCCCCAAGAATGAGGGCCCGGCAAACACTGCACGAATTAAGCGAAGGGAACAGATTATCTCTAAGGGTCTTGTGATGGCCAAACATTGGGCTTAAATTACTCTGACAGAGAGCCACAGATAATACACCTTCCACGTATTAGGCACATTCTTGCCAAAATTAGACCTGGGCAGTAAACTCCTCTCCGTTCGCGGAGTTTGCAGAGTTTTTCGCACTCTGCAGAGCTTGCAGAGTTCTGAAAAATTACGCTTCGCATAGCGGAGCGCAGTTTTTTCCTCGCTCGCGCTCACTACGGTAAGTTGGCGAGTGAGGAAAATCCAACGCTAGACCGCTTTTCAGCGAGACTTCTCAACGCGGGTGGTTGGGGATGGTCGCTACCGCTCGCGTTGGGAAACCTTCAGTTCGCGTTGAGGAAGCTGCTAGCAACAGAAGAAGCAGCGCCCTCTTGTGCTGCGCGTGATGCCATTCGTGCACTGGACAAACACCCAGCGCTAAAAATCAATGTGAACAGCACGAGATAATGCACTCCGCCGCTCAAGGAACTCCGGGAATTCCACCCAGGCCTAGCCAAAATGCAGTTTAATTGCAAAACCTCATTCATAAATCACTTGAAACAAAAGGAATCCATAAACAATCAAAAATATTGTCTGATTATTAGACTTTTGACTATCGTGTCCAGCTTGTATACATAGTTAGCACAAATACGTTTCCTTCCAAATTTCCCCATCTATGTTGCTATGTTATTTTTGGGCAACATCTTCAAGAAACAGCAATCTCAGTGAAGATTAAGAAGGGTTTGTTCAAATGAAAACAGAACATGAAAGGGAGTGTTACAGCAACTCACACCAATACTTTTATTGAATTAAGTAACCCATTCTCAATGTACTCATTTATTTATTCAGTGTCAATTTAGGTTTTTTACCAGGACACCAAAGTCTCATCGAAACAACTCATTTATTGAGCAGATCCTTAGCAGAAACAAGTCCAGAAGCACGTGAGCGGTGCATCCGTGCGCGTGCACTGCCTGCGCAGAGGCCCTGCTTTGGTACCGCTGTGAGGTCCGCGGTTCCAATCTGGGATCGGCCCAGGTGGCTTTAACATCACGCTGACGGCGGTGGCGTGATCCTGGCCACGCGCTCTCTGATCCTGATAGGGCAGGTGAAAGGGTCACCCTGTAGAATGCTTCCCCTGCAGAGCAGAGGAAATGGATAACCTCAGACCAGGGTTTCCAGGCAACCAAGCACCATGTAGCTGGTACACGCAGCTGGAAAAAGGTTAACATTGGCAGGGATCCTAGGCAGGGAAACAATGAGAAAGAAAAGAGCGTGTTGCTCTCAGCAGTGCATTGTTGAAGTGCTTTGTTGGGTATGGACTTGAAACCGTTTCAGATTCTATGACTTTCTGCTTTTATTTCTGCCATGTACCACCCACTGTGAAAACACGGTTGCCTGATTTAGAAATGTTTTATGTTTTATTACTTGTAAAATGGACCAAGAGGAATTTCCAGGAGGCTATGAATAAAATCAAGTGTGGAAGGATGAGAACACGGGGAAGTCTTGATCCGCGACGTCCTTTACCCTGTAACCCATGGGGGACCACAGAAATATACAGGAAAAAATAGGTCCCTCCGATTTCTTTATAGTCTGGATAGGGCCACCATGAACTGTACAGCATGCAGCATGCATGTAAGGTATGCCAGAGCTTAATTTGTAAAATATTAAGTGCCAGGGCTCCAACCAGGAGGCCACTGAGGCTTGCACCACACATTGCTCTTGTCATCGCTGCCAAAACAACTACTAATCATCTCTCTGGCATGAAAATGCGGCAGTTCAGATTATTCCAGGTCCCCAAAGCTAAAGGAATGGCTGGGGAGGCAGGTATTAGCAATTTGTAGTGTATATTGTATTCCTAGACTACCTTTGTTCTGCTCATCTCTAAATTAGATGAGCAGCGCCACCATGTGGTGGACTGTTCCAAGTATGGTGTTGACAATTAGGTGCTGGTGCCGAGCACCGGAGACCAATTAAGTGCCGGTGCTTATCACCGGAAAGCCCCGGCTCAAATTAAGCACTGAGGTGTGCCTTTGTTAGTTCTCCATTGTATGAGAATAACATGTTAGGAGGTAAGCTGGCTACCTGAGTGGTCGCACCCTATCACAACTCTATCATGCTGGCAACATTTTGCCGCACTAACCATGTTGACAAACATGATTCTACCACTACGACACCGGCACCATTTTTTAAAAATTTGCACCAACACCAGCTATGTACACAAAACACATCAGATTAATGTAATTTACATTTGATGCAAAGTAGCGCGTCAATCAAAGTTGCTGCTCTGCTTTGCGTCAAAGGGAGATAGCAGAACAGTGCCATATCTGCTCTGATATGGTGCTGTTTCTGTCTCCCCCTGAGCTGGTGCAGTTTAGGGAGTGTTGCACCAAACACACAACCATGCACCATAATGCCTGGTAAAGGTTTTATACTGGAAGGATACTCTTCCAGTTCAAAATAGTATGCCTATAAATAATTTTAAACTTTTCCACACGTGTGCTGTTAATTACAGCACGCATGCAAAGTTGGAGAAGTTTGGGGAAAAGAGAACTTTTCTCCAATGTGATGTGCACCTTTAGGAGGTGTAAATGTTTGCCCCAAAGTCCTGTCTACCATTTTTAGTAGATAGGACAGTGTGCCAAAATCCATGGGTGATTGTATGGGAATACCCAGGTGCTACCCATGGAATGTCCCTTTGAGGCAAACTAGTGGAACAAATTACTTTGAGTTAATTTAGGACTGCCTTCCAGCACAAATCAAGATTTATGCTGGCAAGTTAACTCCAATTCATACCTTTATGCAGGTTTACGTCACTTTCTTTGATATTGCACTGGTGCAAAAGCTTGTAAATCTGGTCTTTTGTGAACAGATCATGACAGGATGTTTCTGCCAGGCAATTATTGCAACTTTGGGTCCCAAGAAGGAGGAATGATGGAACCAGCTTGGGGGACTCTCGTTATTGCTGCACAGTACCGATCCTGGGGTGGATGATACAACAGCTATCTCTGTTACGTAGTGCTGTTGCTCAACTGGCTCTGCAGTGTCTGAATCAACTAGCCTTAGGCAGCATGACCCCTTATCAGCGCAGAAGCTGCTGCTCATACAATAATCCTACAGGAACCTCCTTCCTGCCATTAAAATAATAATTTGCCCCCAATTGTTGATGCTGCTCACGCTGGATTGGGGGAACTGTTAACTTTATACAAGACATCAGAGCATCAGTTCCTGAGCTGGCCAGGAGCATATATAAGAGGGGAAGCACATGGAAATCTGTGCCATATTGTGAACAAATCATGAAACAAGCATTGGGAACGCCTGTACATTTGCTCTTAGCAAGCAGGAGCAATGATTATTTTATTTCATTTTCTTTATTGCAAGCATATCCCACAGAAATAAAAAAAAATAAGCCATCACCCAAGCATGGGTTCCTTATGCTTGCATATTTAAAAAAGAATTTAAACCAGTGATTTGTTTTCAAACAAAAAACTTTCAGCTGTGCCATATATTTTATTATAATTATAATTTGTATTATTGTTATTATAATGATTATTATAATGATTATTATTATTATTGTTATTATTATTATTATTGTTATTATTAGTGAAGGAGACAAGAATAAATCACCACCTAACCAAGGACTCAAATTGCAGGCAACTGCAATATTACAATGTTACTTAATTACCCTACATTTTGAGCACAGGGAAAATAAATAGCCATCATTTAAAGGTAAGATAAAAATAAATAAAATAAATAGGCACACTTTAAAACAGCTATTCAACTGAAGTCAAAAGAACTGTGGGCCTGTTTATGATGCCGATTGGGCCGGCTTCCACGGCCCTTTCAGAGGCGGAAGCGGTCAGTGCGACTGCCGGATTACGATGCATGCCTTCTATACTCTGACCAACTGAGTGCTGAAAGATTGATGACTCCGACAGTCTTTATCCGACCGCCGAGATGGTGGTCGGAGAAAAACAGCATCCATAGGGCAGTACATGGATCTCCGACCATCGTCCAGATTACGATGTGTGTTTCCGAGGACCGACTGCCTCGAGTCGTCAGAAACAATGGATTTGGGGTGCATAGTGCATACGCACCCAAATTAGCTTCTCCTCGACAGTCTCCAGAGTGGATCCCTTTCTCCAGATCCCCCCTACACCACGGCAGTGGAACCACGAAGACTACGGCCCTGTGGGTGCCAAAATGCAAGTAAGTTTGTAGGGGGCATGTATCCACATATATATTTGCCTTTCATTTTTTCCATGTGATAATAGCCTTAGAAAGCAGAGAGAAAATTATGCTGAGTATTTTCTGTTCCAGCAACTCGTATGATGTCATCTGCGATGGGGCAACCAGAGGGTTTCATCTTCAAAAATGGTGATGAAGGTCATTAATAAAAACAATATTAACTAGGGGTGGAGAGGAGCAACTGGAGACATTCTTGGCTGACTTTAATTGCAGCTGGAAATGATTCAGTGACTTCAGCCTTGGTGCCCTATTGGATCACACCTGCAAACTGCCAGGCACTTGGAAGTCTCTTACACTTTCCCTTTTACATCATCGGAGATATTATGGCTGCCCTTGCCGCAATTCCATCTGTATGAGTTTTTGATGAACTATAAGAGTGTACTTTCAAAATTCATGTTGCACTCCTTCATGGAATCGAAAGGCCTAAGAACATCTTGTTTTGTCTTCTTTGTGAATAAATTTGGCACATCTAAACTTCCACTTAAGGATGTGTGAGAGCTGTAATCTTCTCCTTGTAGAAGTGATTTTCTGCACGAAATATGGCTGATCATAAAATATGCCCTTGATTGATATAACTCAGTGCTCATAAAATATGCCTTTGATTGATATAACTCAGTGGGTTGAGGTTCTGCAACAACTCCGTTAGAGCTGAGGAGCGTTGCCCCACTTAAATGCCCCGCAAAACCCCAGAGATAAAAAATAAAAGAACAATTTATTACCATTTTATTTTTCATCATCCTGTCCTCAACTAAGTGTCAGGGCATGGCCCGCTGAGTGGCAGCAGGGAGGAGTGGTGGACAGAGGGCTGCCTGTGCACTGTTTAAAGGGCGCATGTGGCTTTGACCTGCTGTCTTGTGACGGTCAGCCAGACATGCACACTTTAAACCTCTCAACCCAGCTGTCCTAGACAGCTGGGTTGAGAGAAAGTGCAGTCCTCCAGTGCACTGTGGAGTGCTGAAAGATGCCACTCCCTTCAATTAGGGCGCTGCTGTAATGCTGGTGAGCAGCGCCGGGATTAGTCAAACGACTTTGCTGGTGCCCGCACTGCAGTCGAGAAAGAAGAGGTCCGAGATCTGGAGCAGAGGATGTGTTCGGTAAGTGTGTTTAATTTTTAATTTAATTTTTTTATTTGGGTGTACGTTCACCCCCCCATACCCGAAGGTGCCAGCCGCCACTGTCTGCAACAGAAATATATGACTAACAGGGCATTCAGGTTTGAATACCACCATCCTTCGTTTGTGAGCCATACCATAAATGTTGCAAGGGGTAATATAGTAACTTTCATTTAAGTGCATTGAGACAATTGAGTTTGAGTTCGCAGTATTTTTTGGGGAAAATCAATACACTCATAAATCTGGACCGAAACACTATATAGAAAAAAGGAATCCATATTGCCAGCATCGTTTACTTCAAATTCATACAATTATTGGTTAAATGATATGTACACATTGAGGATTACTGAATGCATTCTTGTGTTTAGTACTAGAAGGGGTGAGTTGCATACACACATCAAGCCTTAAAAGTAGTTGGCATGTAAATCATGTAACAAACAGCAGGCTACAATAGGAAATGGTGTATTTAATATACAAAAAAGTTAATCTCTCTAACATGTGGAACCATTCCACCTTATTACTACAGATTATTTGAGGACTAAGTATAAAAAGTGAGAATTTTTAGACATGCACTGAGAAGCATTGCTGTTCCCTCCTTAATGATATTGTTAGTAGTGCATGTTGGACTTTGGCCCTTTTGCAGGGTCATCCAAGAACTTTTTGCCTTCCTCCTGTATTTTGTCTGACCTGTTGTTGTTGGTTTTAGGACTCTGGGCACTTTATCACTGCTGATCAGTGCTAAAGTGCATGTGCTCTCTATGGTAGACTTGGTAAGATTGGTCTACACCTGTTTGGCATATTTAATTTTCCTGTCAGTCCCTTGTACAGTGGTTTCCCATATACCCAGGGCCAGCAAATTAAATGCTACTGGTGGGCTTGCAGCACTGCTTGCACCACCCCCCAAAGTAGCCTTTCAAACCTATCTCAGGCCTCTGCCACTGCATGGCCTGCGCGCGCAGTTTGCAGCCGCTGTGACGTGGCGCATAAAGAGGTTGCCACGTCTGTAACTCCCCTTTTACTACATATCAGTCACCCATAAGGTAAGCCCTAGCTAGCCCTATGGGCAGGGTGCGATGTAGGTAAAAGGTAGGACATGTGCCTTAACTGTGTAGCATGTCCTTGTAGTGACAAACAGCCTATTTGGTTTCTCACTGCTGTGGGGCTGCCCTCCCATAGGGATGTATTGGGGATTCCCTGATATGTGCTTCAGTGGTAATTCCTGACATGAGAGGGGTAGCGTGATCAAGTTTGGTATGTTTGGAATAGTGGTGATAAATCCTGCTTATTGGTGTTAGCGGAATTTTTATCCCTATTTTAGAAATGCCACTTTTAGAAGTAGGTATTTCTGTGCGCTATGTGTCTTTGTGCCTGCCTGATGTGTATTGACTGTCTGGTTCTGACTGACAGGGGGAGAGGGGATGTGCATTCCCTCCAGCAAAGTCCCTGGGGGGGGGGGTTTGAGGTGTGTCCTGCCCTGCCTATGTGACTCAGCGCTAGGCTGAATAGACCTTGGCTGAATTTAGAGTAGCAGGAGGAGTTTCCCCTGGCACCTGAATAGGCCTTGTCTACATTTGGAGTGGTGGGAGGAGTAGCACATGCACCTGAATAGGGCTGCGCCTGCCTTCCACAATGATGGATCCGCCCCCCTGTGGTGTGTCTGGAACCAGGACTTGCACATTGAATGGGGAGTGTTGTGCACTGTAATTATATTTTTAGAGTGCACCCAGAACTGGTGTAAACTGGGCTCAGGGCCCTGTGCCAGGGCAGAACAAAGTCTTTTTGCGCCTTAAGTACTGGGGCTGTGACCCCATGTCTGTTGAGCTTGCTTGGAACTGGAACATAAGAAGACACTGTGCTGGCTGGGAACCGCCACTGGAATTTCGCCTTGGGAATTGCTTTGCTGAAGGAACTGCCCCTATGCCCAAGGTCCATGTGTGCTGGCCTGCTGCCAGTTTTCTTGAACTAAGTTTTCCATTGTTCCCATGGAGCCCAGCAAAGAGGGAGCGTGGTGGGTTGCTCCTGCAGGCTGCGATGGGCTGCAGAAACTGTGCTGCTGGTGAGCGCTGGAATTCGGTCCTGCTGCCCAAGGAGGGGGTTCACTTGGTGTGATTGGGGAGGAGTGCTGTCTCATTGCCCTGTAGCGTGGGAAGCACAGCGCTCTCCTTTGTGGACGGGAAGCGGGAGGGGAGAGCTGAGGCAACGGAGTGCTCTCCCTCCCGTGTTCGTGCACCAGCGCTGACTGCTGCAGCCAGGGCTCTGCTGCGTGGCCCCGGGCTGCCACACAACACGGAAGAAGGAAAAGAGCCAATTCGATGGAGATTTTGCTCCGTATGCTAACAGCCGTCCAGAGGCCAGAAGTCAGGCAGGGGAAGCCTGGTTGTGGGCGTGGCTCATGGCCGCGAGCAGTCCAGTGGAGAAGAAAAGCCGATGGAGGCTTCGCTCAGTGTTCTGCTGACCGCCTCTTCCTTTGTGGGCCGGAGCAGAAGGTCCTGGCCCGGCAGAGACTGTTCCCCATGAGGAGAGCAGAGAGGATGGGCTGCTCAACCCCAAGGAGGTCTCAGACTGCCCTTGGGATTCTGATTTGCCCGGAGTGAGGGTGAGCCCAGTTATCGCGGGCAGCTACCATTGGGGGAGTTGCATTCGTGGGGGGCCAAGTGAGGTCCCCCCGCCCTCTGGGGCATTGCGCTGCTTTTTGGTGGCATTGCGGGGATTGCCCCGACCTTGGATGCATGAGACCGGCAGAGGTCTCCAACGGATTTTGTGCCAGCAGCTGAGCCTCGGAGAGTCACGGCAGCTGCCGGGTGTATGTTCTGTTAGGGACTTCTTCTTGTTCCTGTGGGCATCATGGGGTGAGTCCAAGACGGGCCCCCGCCTCAGTTATCACAGCGGCTGCACCACGAGTATGTGGGCAGCTGCCTGTCACCAGTGGGGGCAATTTGGTGCAAAAGGAATATACTTTTGTGCCCTGTGACAAGTGTTTACTATGGTGCACTGGGGCTGATGTTTTGCCTAAGTGCACTCTTACCAATAGTAACTGGTCGCACTAACTAACTGTGATTTATGTGATTATGACAGTGGCCCGATTGGGCTCGTAATTTATGGAATCCCTGTAAAGTCATGACAAGTGCCAAGTGGCACGGTAATATATGTGATTGTGTTCTAACGTGTTTTTATGGATAATATAAAGGCTATTTTTATATAACCTTGTGTGGAGTTTCTTTTGTGGTGTGCCTAGTGTGTCGCTGCTGTGTGAGTGTGTTGCACAAATGCTTTACACATTGCCTCTGGGATAAGCCTGACTGCTCTGCCAAGCTACCAACGGTTGAGCAGAGGTTCTCTTCAGCATGTAACTCCCTTGCCCTGACCAGAGTGGTGGGTTCTGCCTGGCTTAGGTGCATAACCTAGCCAACCAGAAACCCCATTTCTAACAGTGCACCAAAAAGCAAGTCAGAGGTCAAGTATACCCATTAATGGACTACATTCTTATTATAGATGAGGCAACATTGTAGGCCAGTAACTCAAACACGACATTTTTGTACAGCGCACATACTCAACTGATTATTTCTAAGTGCTTCTCATATGTGATAAAGAACAAATAGGAGGCTCAGTGAAATAACTATTTGCTTAGGATCACAAATCTTGTGAAGCAGAAAAGCCAGGATTGATCCCAGACTTTCCTTTTTCACACTGTGCAAATCAGCCACTAGATAGGTAACTTATATAACATCGAAAGTTAATTAATGCTTTGCCCTTAATTCTTGGAGGAAGAGGTTATAGCATGGACGATGTGAAATCCATGGTTTTTGCAGTTTTGTATAGCGCAAACCTTGCAGAATGACATAATGGAGATTTGCTGGGAATGACAGGATGCTGAGTTGAGGCCAGGATTCAAACCTGGTATGTCAATGTTACATGGTCTGGACAATAGCTGTGTTCACTTAGCAACATCACAGTGGCTCGCCCACCTCTATATGTAGGCCTTGTTTGTGATAGCGTTTTAAGTTTCTTGAAACGTTCGGTGCAGAGCTGTCCTAGTCGAGCTCGGACAGTTCTGCAAATAGCATGCCCATTCAAAACCTTCATTAATTCAAGCTCTGCACATTCCTTTAGATCAGAAAAATTATGTAGCACAATAAACGTAATTGTAATAAAACCTACTTTCATTTGTAGGATTATATGAGGAGGGGAGTGGGTTAGTGGTGCAGTGTAGCCCTTGTTTAAATCAGGTGGTCTATTACTCTGTAGGAAGTGGTGGCTGCAGTGGTAGAGCGGCTCAGGCTGACACCTCAGCTGGAGGCTGGCAGGACAGAGAGCATGCAAAATGCTTGATTCGAGGGGAGGCGACTTGCTTGCTGTTCTGGGCCATTGGTAAAATCCTGCTGCTGGGTTTGTTTCTTCTATTCCTCGATCTCCTGCCAGTGCACAACACAGCTGACAGTAAACACCACTGCTTCTCCATTGGGTCCCAGTGGATCAAATCAGTGGGGACTGGACTTACACAAGGCTGGAAAAAGCAAACATAAAAGCACGCTACATGCTCCGACGTAGTTGCTCCTTCAGTAGGCCCCAGCCCGCTAGTCACAATCACCAACAGCAGTGGCAGAGATCAGTGACGTGCCCGATCTTTCATTGTATCCATAGACCCGCTCCGGCCATTTCTTTAATGGCAATGCTCCAGACATGACCTCCGCACCTGCAGACAGGCGGTGCTGGCCTGCTTCAAATGTGATTTCATGCAACTGATTTGCCGCTTTACAAAATTCCTTAAAATTGTGGAGAAGCGGTTGCATAAAGAAATGCACGGCAGAGCAAAGGCAGTTGAGTAACAAGATAAAACATAAGGATTGAGGGTGCAAGACTGCTAGGACGGAAACCGGAAACCCAATCTCAGAATCTTTTAAAATAGCTAACTTTGCACAACAGGAATCTGCACAAATTAAAAGAATAAAGAAACAGGAACTCTGGCACAGCTGCTGGTTAGGAATACCTGAGATCAGAGACATTTTTCCGTGGGTTCTTTTAATCACTTCAACTTCAGTTTAAATAAGGACTTTTTAACAAGTTTAATCTGTTTATATCAAACTTTTTATATGTGATGTACATGAAATGGTTTTAATGAATCAAGCATAATAAATTACTTACTTACTTACTATCTACTCCAGACACGACCTGGGCCATTGCAAAGAACACCCACAGGGAAATCTGTGTCCTTAAAACACTCACTGCTCCCACCACTATTGTCATCACTGGACAAGCTTATGCCTGCAAGGTGAGCAAGACCTCGCGCGGCCAACACAATCTAGGAGCGTCAAAGGCCATTTGTTCAACCCCTCACACCTCCCACACTCCAGATCAAACAGGTTTCAAACGCAAATGCTTTTTATTTTCAGCTGCCCAGTGTTATTTTTATTTTTCATCCTCTTCTTCTTTCTCCCACAAGGTGGGAGGGCAACACCCATCCCGACCTTTAATGCCAGCCGTCTTTGGTGAACAATGTGCACTGGCTTTGTGTAGTCACTGAGGGGCATATGTACAAGGAGTTAACGCTGCCGTAGCGTCAATTTTTTGACGTTACGGTGGCTTTTTTTTTATTGCCTTATTTACAAGTTGCCGCTAACCTCAGTTAACTGCAATTTTCTGGCAAAAACGTGCGATTTTCTGATCGCCAAATCTGTTAGCAGGACTTAACGAAATTGATAATCAAGGTGGGCGTTCCCGTGAAAAAATTGCAGCTAACTCCACCTCGCGATATTTACAATTAATCTACTGCCCGGCGATAGACCCAAAAAAGGCCAGTTAGCTGGTCTAAAAAAATGTAGCAAAAAAACAGAACATAAGGGAGACAAACCCAGAGCCTCATTTGCTCACCAAATGATGCCATGGAGGTCCTACTCCTGCAGCTTGGAGCCCCAAGAAGTTCACAACCACCAAAACCACTGCAACCGCCACCAGGACCACCACAGAGGCAGCGCCAAAGAAGAGAGCGGGTCTACCGCCAACGCATCACCCTGATAGACCTCCGGCCAGAGGACGTGATAGCACACTACAGGCTCAAGAGGACCTCCATCTTACGCATAATCACACAGATAGCACCAAGGCTGCAGGCACCATACCAGCGCTGCACAAACATCCCTCCGCAGGCAAAGCTACTTGCAGTGCTGCACATGTTGGCCTCTGGTACCTTCCAATCAACCACTGCCAGAGTGGGTGGAGTCTCACAGACAGCCTTCTCCAGGTTCCTACCCAAAGACTTGGATGCCATCATCAGACTGACGCCACAGCATCTATACTTCCCCAACATTGCACAGGAACAACTGGAGAACAAACAAGGCTTCTATGACATTGCTTGATTTCCACATGTGGTGGGGGCAATTGACTGCACCCATGTCCTACTTGTGCCTCCTGCTGACACTGCACACATATACAGGAACAGGAAGCACACCACACACCATTAATGTTCAGGCAATTGTGGACCACCTGGGCATGTTCATCAATGTCGTTGCTAAGTTCCCTGGGAGTATGCATGACTCATATATATTTTGCCAATTGGTCATCAACCATCGGTTTGAGAAAGGCACTTATGGAATTGGACTGCTTGTTGGTAAGTACAAACTGAACACACCACACACCTCAAGTACACAAGCATGTAGTTCAAATATGAGACAATGCACAGGTAGCAAATATAATACGACATACTTTGGAACTGGTCCAAACAATGCACACAACCACACATTGCAAATCAATCAAGACATGTGGAACACAGCACAACAAGGGAAAAGCCATAAAAATATCACACAAACCACTATGGCATTCTTGAAATATAGACTTCGCAGAACTCATCTGACACAAATTTCAATTATCCAATGCAGTACATTACACAGAACATATGATATTTCTATGCCACATACATGTTGAATGCAACACATGCACCATATGTACAAATAGATGACAGATCACCCTGCTCTCACTTGTGAAAGTTCACAATTTGCTGACATGTAAAAACACAGTCAGCCATGCACCATGTAGTGGGTGTACATGCATCATGGCTCTGCAAGTAGTGTCGAATGAAGAAAGCACCAACTGACCACAAATAAAAACAAAAGTTGTATCGTACATCAGTCTGTGTTGTTGCTGAATGGAGCATGCATAGGAAGAGCATACAAACTATCCAAATCACATCCTCAACACATGTCGTACACACACATGTCTCCCCTGGTGAGGTGTAGCAATCTGATGGCCAAAAGCCAAAATTAGAATGTGTGTTGTTTGGGAACAGACACACACATGTGTAGATTGACATGTTGTACCACAACATGCATACATGCATTGTCTAAGTCAAACCATGCACAAGTACATCAATGCATATGTATGTGGTCCATAATTGTCCCAGTAAGTCAAGTGCACTATGTAGCAGTGCCACTGTCAACTAGGCTCTGTCCCACATTTGTGGCAAGGTTGATGTAAAGAGCACCCAATGAGTCCAATGTTTAGCATACAAGATTTAGACTCTCAGGCACCCTCAGCACAATGACTAACAATGAGGTACCCTGATGATGTACCAACATAGTAGTCATCAAAAACTCAAGGTTGATGCTCAACATGGCACATGTGCCAATGGTGCATCCTCAACAATATGTGCACAGGAGACGTCAGGTATGTTCAACGTACCTGTAAAGAAACTCCCATGTTCATTTACATTGACCCATACATCCTGACAGTCACAACATGGAGTCAATATACAGGACACGGACAATGACAACATGGTGATGTGTAGTTTGTCAATTATAGGCAAGTCAATTTGAATGATGCTGGTAAAGTGTAGGAAAATCAACATGTCAAACCAGAAAGTACAAACTTGCACAATGCACACACACCTAAGAAGGCACTCTGCAAACACAGCAGGCACATGTACTAATGACCACATATCTCTTCAATCTGTTTCAGGTGATCAAGGATATGCACTCACGCCATGGCTGATGCTGCCCCTCAGAGTGACACACACAAAGGCCCAGAGAGACTACAACATTGCACTGGGACGCACAAGGGCCATAGTTGAACGGACAATTGGAGTCCTCAAATCCAGGTTCCGGTGCCTAGATGTATCGGGGGGCCTACTCCTGTACAGTCCTGAACTCGTGTGCAAGATCATAATGGCCTGTTGCATTCTGCGCAATATATGTGTACGCAAAAACACGCCATTGGATAACGAGCAGGAGGAGCAGGACAACCCATCTGATGGCCAGGATGAAGAGGCAGATGTATGACACACACCAGCTTCCGCTGCTGGAACAGCAAGAAGAGAGCAAATAATCTCCAATTTTTTTACCTAATCACATGACCAAATATCACATCACATGTATGTTCCTCCCAAAAATTGAAACATTGTAACTTTGAAAAATAAAATGTCACCACACCAAAGTCCTGTATGCTTGTTTTATCAGTTTACAGCTACACATTTCTGTCAAGTGGAAGTTAAATCATAATTTGTGCATGTTAGAAATGGGATTTCTGGTTGGCTAGGGCAAGCGCCTAAGCCAGGCAGAAACCACCACTCTAGTCAGGGCAAGGGAGTTACACACCGAAGATAATCCCTGCTCACCCCCTTGGTAGCTTGGCACGAGCAGTCAGGCTTATCCCAGAGGCAATGTGTAAAGCGTTTGCGCAACACATTCACACAGCAGCGACACACTAGGCACACCACAAAAGAAACTCCACACAAGGTTATGTAAAAATAGCCTTTGTATTACTCAGAAAACACATTAGATCACAATCACAAATATACACTGTGCCAACTGGCACTAGGTTATACTTTACAGGGGATTATATACAGGACAGGGCCTATCGGGCCAGTCATCACCATTAGAACAGGTAAGTAATAAAACCACCAGTAACTACTGGTACAGACACTTTGCATGAATCACATTAGGTATAAGCATTAGGCATAAGCATTAGGCATAAACACATTATGCATCAATCATATTTGCAATGCACCACAGTAACCCTAACACGGTGCATACATCCTCTTAGGGCCTTGCACCCCACCAGAACACAAGGTGCTCTCAGGCCCACTGGCCTTCCTCAGGGGCCCGTCTTGGACTTCCCCGCTATGCCCTATGTCCAAATAGTCAGGGCTCTAAGCTGCCACTGCAGCAGGGTACAGACCCAACAGGCCGGCACCAGAAATGGGGGGCAAGGGTGCCACTCACCCCTGTCTCTCCTGAGACGCAAAACAATGCCCCCTCAACATTGCAGCGCCCGCAATCAGGCAGTGCAGCTGTGTGACCAAATGGCGTAGGCACTACTAGTGCTCCTCTAGCTGCCTCTGCAGTGAAGGCAACGTGCGTGATGCACCGGGGGACGGGGGGTGCATCTCACCCCTTTCCCTTAATAAAATAAAGAAATGCCCCCGTTGTTGCAGCTGCCCGCACTCGGGCGGTGCAGCTGTAGAAATGAGCACCGGCACCAACAGTGCCTAGGGAGCCCGTCCTTCCCGGGGCTCCTCTTAGTGCAACTACTGCCTCCAATAGGCACCTGCAGTGCCCAGCACAGGCCCAGCTCACCAGGGCCTTCCCAGACTCTGTCCGGTCTTCCTGCAATCGGGACACCATCGTAAAGACACCGGTGTCTCGCCAGCTGCACGGACGTCGCTCTCCCAGCCATGCAACGGCCTGACTTCCGGTCCCGGGCACGTCCGACCCTCAGCGCCGGTTTCCTCTGCACCGGTCCCGCCCACAGTCAGGCAGGGTCTCCGCCTGACTTCCGGATCGCGGCTTCCTCCATGGTCAAGCTCTACTCGCCGCACTTGCGTTGTTCATGAGCGGGCGCCCTGGATCCTCATGATCCCTCGGGGCTCCCGCAAACTGAGAGGCAGATCTCCTCTCTCTTTGGGATCAGGCAACTTAGGCAGCATGCGGGGCTCTCCCTTTCCTCACGGGAGCCCCGCCCACAGGCAGGCACAGCCTTGCCTGACTTCTGGCTTTTCCCGATCTCGGAGCGAAGCCTCCGCCGACTCTGCAGCCCCCTCTCCTCGGGCTCAGGGAATTAAATCGGACGCACTCACACTGCGCTGAAAAGCCAGAGCCCCCTTCTAGGGCTCAAAGGGCAATGAAGAGAGAGCGCTCACCACCTGAAGTCTGGGCAGTGTTCTTCTTGCACCGAGCGCGCTCTTTAGCACAATGGCCAGCAGCTCCCCAGAAAGCAGGGGGGAAAATCCAATGCTCGCCACACGTTAAGTCCAGTGTCACCAGGGGCAGAGCTGGGCACAAGCAGGCCAGCACATAGGGACCCCCAGGAAGCAGCAGCTGGGTCCCAAGGCAGTTCCTCCTTGCCCAGCAGTCCTTCAGCTCCAAAACAGGTACAAGTAAGCACACCTTACATAGGGTCACAGCCCCAATATTTATACAAGGATTTTCTTTGTTCTTCCTCCTGCACAGGGCTCTGGACCTAGTCTAAACCAGTTCTGGGGGGTACTCAAGCATTTCTATACAGTGCTCAACAGTCCCCTTTGACATGGCAGGTCCTGGCCCCAGAAACACCACAGGGGGGCGGAGCCAGCATTGTACAAGGCAGGCACAGGCCTATTCAGGGTCAGGGGCTACTCCTCTCACTACTCCAAATGCAGGTCTGGCTATTCAGCGTAGTTCTGCCTCACCCAGCCCCTCTGGAGTTACACACCTCACCAGCCCCTGTCACTCCAGAGCCAGACATGCAATACACATCAGGCAGGCACAAAGACAATGGCACACAGAAATGCCAACTTCTAAAAGTGGCATTTCTAAAATAGTGATAATAAATCTGCGAACACCATTACGCAGCATTTATTATTACTATTCCAAACATACCAAACTTGACCACGCTGCTCCTCTCATATCAGGAATTGCCACTGAAACACTTATCAGGGAATCTGTATTCTTATGAGAGGGCAGCCTCAAAGCAGTGAGAAACCAAAATGGCTGTTTGTCACTACCAGGACATGTCACACAATTAAGGTACATGTCCTACCTCTTACCTACAATGCACCCTGCCCATAGGGCTAGCTAGGGCCTACCTTAGGGGTGACTGATATGTAGAAAAAGGGGTGTCACAGACGTGGCACCCACTTTATGTGCCACGTCACAGCAGCAGTAAAATGCGCGCGCAGGACCTGCAATGGCAGAGGCCTGAGACAGGTTTGAAAGGCTAATTTGGTGGGTGGCGCAATCAGCGCTGCAAGCCCACCAGTAGCATTTAATTTACTGGCCCTGGGTATCTGAGATACCGCTTTACAAGGGACTGACAGGTAAATTAAATACACCAAACAGGTGTAGACCAATCTTACCATGTTTACCACAGAGAGCACATGCAGTTTACACTGGACAGCAGTGCTAAAGTGCCCAGAGTCCTAAAACCACCAACACCAGGCCAGAAAAAAGACTAGGAGGAAGGCAAAAAGTTCAGGGATGACCCTGCAAAAAGGGCCAAGTCCAACAGTGCAACACACCCATCTCATATAGCAGTGGACCTAACATCAATCATCCATGTGAATATGATATACAACTAAGTGATCATCAACATGAGTTATCTGTTACACACATCCAAGTATGCATAATCTGATCTGAGTCTGTAGGATATTGTAGTCCATTGGCTACTAATGATATGTGTAGAGACAACACCAAAACTAACTTACAATGTTAACTGTGCATCCAATACATATTGTAAGATACAAGTTAACATTAGCTCATTGCTGACATGCATGTTGTTTCATGTGACGTGTGCACAAGAACAGACTCACACCTTGTAATGTTTTGACTAGCATTTTAGGTAATGTTGTCAATGGAGATGGTCATTGCACACCGAGCAGAGACCAGGTAATGGCTAGTAATGCAGGAAAAGAATACACATATCTAGTTAAAAGGAAGCCATGAGTGTCATACCACAGACTGTCATCAATTTCCCCCTCTGTGTCCACAGGTATTCATACACTCCAATGTGAATATGCAGCCATAGCTGTGCATTGCATGCGGATTTGTAAATTTCATAGACAAGTAGTGACTGCCTGTTGATCAAGTACATATATGTGGCAAGACCATCAGACTTGCACAAACATCACAGCAATGTGTGATGTTGGAGGCTCACATGTAGTGACACATACCACCAATGCCAACCGTAACGTGTGACACCCTGGCAAGGGATATACGTAGACACATGTCCAGTTCGGAACAGACACCAATGTGAGAAAATAGTGCCTCCTAATGGCTCTGGGCCACTAACACATGTACAGAACAGATACACCACACAAAAGTACAGCACACAGATCACATCACTACTACATATTGTGCTGTTATTCCAGACTAAATGCATGAAATGTAACATATATTGTTCATGTATAAATTAGCGATTTTAAAAAATCCGCTATTACCCCTTTGCGGCAATTTTTCCCCTTTCTGGGATGAAAAATACTCGCAAAATACATATATATAAATGAAATATTCCCGCTCAGCCCTAGGCGTGTGAAAAATCGTCGCAAAATGAAAAAACCGAGCCGCAAACTGACAGGAGATGATGTCAGTCTGCTTCCTGGCACATGGATGTGTTCAGTACACTTTCACTTTCAGCCACACTGTTACTGTGTTTTGAGAGTTGTGGAGGTTTTGAAGGTGTCTGCTATTCTTGGTGTGTTTGAGAGAGTTCTGTGTGTTGTGTACTGTCCATACTGTCCTAGTTAAGTCCTGTGTCTCTGTCCCTACGTGTGAATTGCAACCGTCTGATTGTTTTGTTGGGTGTACGTCTCTAGGGTATCTTTCTATAGTTAAGTAGTTAATAGGGTTTGCCTGTGTTGTTTTTTTTTTGGTTTGCCAGGAGGAAATATTGTATTGGGGTATGTTGGGGCAGGGTAGAGAGGGCAGGATGTCAGAGGGGGCCATGGGGGCCTTCCTCTGGCTCATAAAATGTTACCTGCCCAGGATGGTTGAGTCTGGGGGACGCATCCTACTGGGGTACAATGTAAAGGTACGGAAGGTGCGATGGGAGCACATCCGTGAAAAGATGCTGAACATGTTGGGTGTGGACAGGACGGTCCAGCAGTGGAAGCACTTGTGGCAGGACTTTGTTGGCCGTGAGGGGGACCTATTGGATCACCTTGGAATAATCGTTGGGATGCAAGGTGGTAAGTACATGGCCAACATCGTATCGCATCAGAGGATGAATGCACAGGACACAAATTATGTTGTACACAAGATAGATGCACACATCATTTAAATTGCCATTTGGCAAAATAGCTTTCCTGTCATGACATACTGTGCCACACCTACATCCTTGATAATTTGGAACACTTCACATGATCAACTGGCTGCAAATCTCCACAAGATACATAATGTGGGTCACCAAAAGTCCTGTGCACGTGACATACCGGTGCGTATCTGAATTACTGATTTGACCCTCAAACGTCACGCCTATTGATGTGTAAGAGTAAATTTAACATCCATGTAGAATTGGGACAGGTCTTAGTCTGTTATGTCAATCAGATCATGGCACCAGTGTGACCTTGACATGTGTTGTGTGTGAGACCAGCTCAGCGGATTGCAACATGTATGTAACATCGCAACACACCTGACTATTCAAATGACTGTATTTTTACCATGTAACTATCAATGATGTATGTTATCTTGCAAAATGTGATGTCAATGACATTAATTGTACCTTTAACATTTTTCCAACAGCTGGAAGACCCTTGATCACACAAGGAGATGTGGATGCATTCATGGACCCACACACCACAGGTGAGTGTGTTGTCCCTAGCTCTGGATAATGTGTCGACATATGCAAGCAATGCCACAGCCCCTGTATGTTGTAGTACACAGTTTGGATGTGCATCACATGACAGTCACCTCTTGTGTGATGATGCTGCATCAAGTCAAGGGTATTACACATAAGCATCATGTGATGCAGGAGGACAGAATTGCCATTTCTAACTTGGTGTCGCAACAGACTCATGTGAGTCACAACACCGTATCTATGTCCAGGCACAGAACGCATGATATGGGTGATGTCATAGCCATGTCATAGAGTCAATCACACCGCATCACAAACATCTATGTGCCCTGACATTATTGTGCAAGGTTTCCAGATCTGCATCTGCCAATTTCAAGTGGAGAGAGTTATATATGATGATAATTTTTTGGCAATGAACATGTCACATCTGTTGTTGATTATTATTATGCAAAGTGATGTGTCATTCAGACATGAACTATTGACAGGTAACTACATACAACCTCATTGAGAACTCACTACCTTCACCATCACTGAAACCGGTCCCAGGATGCTTGTTTCCGGTCCAGGGAGGACCTGGTTTGGCAGTTCGGGCTGGACTGTTCCCACAAGGAACAGGGTCAAGACTGATTTGCATATGGCTGGGTCCAAACTGGGGTGGTGTGGTGAGCAAGAGAATGATGGATTAAACCCAGATCCTGGTGACTGGGGGTGAATGTTTGCTTTGTCCAGCATGCCGTCCATCAATTGTTTCTTTTGCATATGTCGCCCTAAGTGGGAAGGGTATGCCCAGACGTGGGTCCCGTGCTCACTACACCACTGGATTCAAGCTAGCCTGGCTGATGAAGTGTGACATACCCTGAAACCGGTCCCAGGATGCTTGTTTCAGGTCCAGAAAGGACCTGGCTTGGCAATTCGGTCTGGTCTGTTCCCATGAGGCACAGGGTCAAGACTGATGTGCATATGGCTGGATCCAAACTGGAGTGGCGTAGTGGGCAAAAGAATGATGGATTTAACCCAGATCTCTTGACTGGGAGAGAATGTTTAAATCATTCAGCAGTCTGTCCATCAATTGTTGCAGTTACACTTTTCACCCTAAGTGGGACGGGCATGCCCAGACGTGGGTCCCTTGCTCACTGTGCCACTGGATTCAAGCTAGCCTGGCTGATGAAGGGTGACATATCCTGAAACCGGTCCCAGGATGCTTGTTTCCAGTCCAGGGAGGACCTGGCTTGGCAGTTCGGTCTGGACTGTTCCCATGAGGCACAGGGTCAAGACTGATTTGCATATGGCTGGGTCCAAACTGAGGTGGCGTAGTGGGCAAAAGAACAATGGATTTAACCCAGATCTCTTGACTGGGGGAGAATGTTTGAATCATTCAGCATCCCGTCCATAATTTGTTGCAGTTACAATTTTCGCCCTAAGTGGGACAGGTATGCAAAGACGTGGGTCCCTTGCTCACTGTGCCACTGGATTTAAGCTAGCCTGGCTGATGAAGGGTGACATACACTTAAGCTGGTCCCAGGATGCTTGTTTCTGGTCCAGGGACGACCTGGCTTGGCAGTTAGGTCTGCACTGTTCCCATGAGGCACAGGGTCAAGACTGATTTGCATATGGCTGGGTCCAAACTGGGGTGGCGTAGTGGGCAAAAGAATGATGGATTTAACCCAGATCTCTTGACTGGGGGAGAATGTTTGAATCATTCAGCATTCTGTCCATCATTTGTTGCAGTTACACTTTTTGCCCCAAGTGGGACAGGTCTGCCCAGACGTGGGTCCCTTGCTCACTGTGCCACTGGATTCAAGCTAGCCTAGCTGTTGAAGGGTGACATACGCTGAAACCGGTCCCCGGATGCTTGTTTCTGGTCCAGGGAGGACCTGGCTTGGCAGTTCGGTCTGGACTGTTCCCATGAGGCACAGGGTCAAGACTGATTTGCATATGGCTGGGTCCAAACTGGGGTGGCGTTGTGGGCAAAAGAACAATGGATTTAACCCAGATGTCTTGAATGGGGGAGAATGTTTGAATCATTCAGCATTCCGTCCATCATTTGTTGCAGTTACACTTTTCGCCCTAAGTGGGACGGGTATGCCCAGACGTGGGTCCCTTGCTCACTGTGCCACTGGATTCAAACTAGCCTGGCTGATGATGGGTGACATACCCTGAAACCGGTCCCAGGATGCTTGTTTCCGGTCCAGGGAGGACCTGGCTTGGCAGTTCGGTCTGGACTGTTCCAATGAGGCACAGGGTCAAGACTGATTTGCATATGGCTGGGTCCAAACTGGGGTGGCGTAGAAGGTAAAAGAACGATGGATTTAACCCAGATCTCTTGACTGGGGGAGAATATTTGAATCATTCAGCATTCCGTCCATCATTTGTTGCAGTTACACTTTTCGCCCTAAGTGGGATGGGTATGCCTAGACGTGGGTCCCTTGCTCACTGTGCCACTGGATTAAAGCTAGCCTGGCTGAAGAAGGGTGACATACCCTGAAACCGGTCCCAGGATGCTTGTTTCCGGTCCAGGGAGGACCTGGCTTGGCAGCTCGATCTGGACTGTTCCAATGAGGCATAGGATTAAGACTGACATGCATATTGCTGGGTCCAAACTGGGGTGGTGTAGTGGGCAAAAGAACGATGGATTTAACCCAGATTTCTTGACTGGGGGAGAATGTTTGAATCATTCAGCACTCCGTTCATCATTTGTTGCAGTTACACTTTTCGCCCTAAGTGGGACGGTTATGCCCAGACGTGGGTCCCTTGCTCACTGTCCCACTGGATTCAAGCTAGCCTGGCTGATGAAGGGTGACATACCCTGAAACCGGTCCCAGGATGCTTCTTTCCAGTCCAGGGAAGACCTAGCTTGGCAGTTCGGTCTGGACTGTTCCCATGAGGCACAGGGTCAAGACTGATTTGCATATGGCTGGGTCCAAACTGGGGTGGCGTAGTGGGTAAAAGAACGATGGATTTAACCCAGATCTCTTGACTGGGGGAGAATGTTTGAATCATTTAGCATTCCGTCCATCATTTGTTGCAGTTACACTTTTCTCCCTAAGTGTGACGGGTATGCCCAGACGTGGGTCCCTTGCTCACTGTGCCACTGGATTCAAGCTATGCTGGCTGATGAAGGGTGACATACCCTGAAACCGGTCCCAGAATGCTTGTTTCTGGTCCAGGGAGGACCTGGCTTGGCAGTTCGTTCTGGACTGTTCCCATGAGGCACAGGGTCAAGACTGATTTGCATATGGCTGGGTCCAAACTGGGGTGGCGTAGTGGGCAAAAGAACAATGGATTTAACCCAGATGTCTTGAATGGGGGAGAATGTTTGAATCATTCAGCGTTCCGTCCATCATTTGTTGCAGTTACACTTTTCGCCCTAAGTGGACGGGTATGCCTAGACGTGTGTCCGTTGCTCACTGTGCCACTGGATTAAAGCTAGACTGGCTGAAGAAGGGTTACATACCCTGAAACCGGTCCTAGGATGCTTGTTTCCGGTCCATGGAGGACCCCGCTTGGCAGCTCGGTCTGGACTGTTCCAATGAGCCATAGGATTAAGATTGACATGCATATGGCTGGGTCCAAACTGGGGTGGCGTAGTGGGAAAAAGAACAATGGATTTAACCCAGATCTCTTGAGTGGGGGAGAGTGTTTGAATCATTCAGCATTCCGTCCATCATTTGTTGCAGTTCCACTTTTGCCCTAAGTGAGACGGATATGCCCAGACGTAGGTCCCTTGCTCCCTGTGCCACTGGATTCAAGATAGCCTGGCTGATGAAGGGTGACATACCCTGAAACAGTTCCTAGGATGCTTGTTTCCGGTCCAGGGAGGACCTGGCTAGGCAGTTTGGTCTTGACTGCTCCCATGAGGCACAGGGTCAAGACTGATTTGCATATGGCTGGGTCCAAACTGGGGTGGCGTAGTGGGCAAAAGAACGATGGATTTAACCCAGATCTCTTGACTGGGGGAGAATGTTTGAATAATTTTGCATTCCGTCGATCATTTGTTGCAGTTACACTTTTCTCCCTAAGTGTGACGGGTATGCCCAGACGTGGGTCCCTTGCTCACTGTGCCACTGGATTCAAGCTATCCTGGCTGATGAAGGGTGACATACCCTGAAACTGGTCCCAGAATGCTTGTTTCTGGTCCAGGGAGGACCTGGCTTGGCAGTTCGTTCTGGACTGTTCCCATGAGACACAGGGTCAAGACTGATTTGCATAGGGCTGGGTCCAAACTGGGGTGGCATAGTGGGCAAAAGAACAATGGATTTAACCCAGATGTCTTGAATGGGGGAGAATGTTTGAATCATTCAGCGTTCCGTCCATCATTTGTTGCAGTTACACTTTTCGCCCTAAGTGGACGGGTATGCCTAGACGTGGGTCCGTTGCTCACTGTGCCACTGGATTAAAGCTAGCCTGGCTGAAGAAGGGTTACATACCCTGAAACCGGTCCCAGGATGCTTGTTTCCGGTCCAGGGAGGACCTGGCTTGGCAGCTCGGTCTGGACTGTTCCAATGAGGCATAGGATTAAGACTGACATGCATATGGCTGGGTCCAAACTGGGGTGGCGTAGTGGGAAAAAGAACAATAGATTTAACCCAGATCTCTTGAGTGGGGGAGAGTGTTTGAATCATTCAGCATTCCGTCCATCATTTGTTGCAGTTCCACTTTTTGCCCTAAGTGAGACGGGTATGCCCAGACATGGGTCCCTTGCTCACTGTGCCACTGGATTCAAGATAGCCTGGCTGATGAAGGGTGACATACCCTGAAACCTGTCCTAGGATGCTTGTTTCCGGTCCAGGGAGGACCTGGCTTGGCAGTTCGGTCTTGACTGCTCCCATAAAGCACAGGGTCAAGACTGATTTACATATAGTTGGGTCCATACTGGGGTGGCGTAGTGGGCAAATGAACAATGAATTTAACCCAGATCTCTTGACTGGGGGAGAATGTTTGAATCAACCAGCATTCCGTCCATCATTTGTTGCAGTTACACTTTTCTCTCTAAGTGGGATGGGTATGCCCAGACGTGGGTCCCTTGCTCACTGTGCCACTGGATTTCAGCTTGCCTGGCTGATGAAGGGTGACATACCCTGAAACCGGTCCCAGGATCCTTGTTTCCGGTCCAGGGAGGACCTGGCTTGGCAGTTCGGTCTGGACTGTTCCCATGAGGCACAGGGTCAAGACTGATTTGCATATGGCTGGGTCCAAACTGGAGTGGCGTAATGGACAAAAGAACGATGGATTTAACCCTGATCTCTTGACTGGGTAAAAATGTTTGAATCATTCAGCATTCAGTCCATCATTTCTTGCAGTTACACTTTTCGCCCTAAGTGGGATGGGTATGCCCAGACGTGGGTCCCTTGCTCACTGTGCCACTGGATTCAAGCTATCCTGGCTTATGAAGGGTGACATACCCTGAAACGAGTCCCAGGATTCTTGTTTCTGGTCCAGGGAGGACCTGGCTTGGCAGTTTTGTCTGGACTGTTCCCATGAGGCACAGGGTCAAGACTGATTTGCATATGACTGGGCCAAACTGGGGTGGCATAGTGGGCAAAAGAACAATGGATTTAACCCAGATGTCTTGACTGGGGAGAATGTTTGAATCATTCAGCATTCCATCCATCATTTGTTGCAGTTACACTTTTTGCCCTAAGTGGGACGGGTATGTCCAGACGTGGGTCCCTTCCTCACTGTGCCACTGGATTCAAGCTAGCCTGGCTGATGAAGGGTGACATACCCTGAAACCGGTCCCAGGATGCTTGTTTTCGGTCCAGGGAGGACCTGGCTTGGCAGTTCGGTCTGGACTGTTCCCATGAGGCACAGTGTCAAGACTGATTTGCATATGGCTGGGTCCAAACAGGGGTGGCGTAGAAGGAAAAAGAACGATGGATTTAACCCAGATCTCTTGACTGGGGGAGAATGTTTGAATCATTCAGCATTCCGTCCATCATTTGTTGCAGTTACACTTTTCGCCCTAAGTGGGACGGGTATGCCTAGACGTGGGTCCCTTGCTCACTGTGCCACTGGATTAAAGCTAGCCTGGCTGAAGAAGGGTGACATACCCTGAAACCGGTCCCAGGATGCTTGTTTCCGGTCCAGGGAGGACCTGGCTTGGCAGCTCCGTCTGGACTGTTCCAATGAGGCATAGGATTAAGACTGACTTGCATATGGCTGCGTCCAAACTGGGGTGGCATAGTGGTCAAAAGAACGATGGATTTAACCCATATCTCTTGACTGGGGGAGAGTGTTTGAATCATTCAGCATTCCGTCCATCATTTGTTGCAGTTCTACTTTTTGCCCTAAGTGAGACGGGTATGCCCAGACGTGGGTCCCTTGCTCACTGTGCCACTGGATTCAAGATAGCCTGACTGATGAAGGGTGACATACCCTGAAACCGGTCCTAGGATGCTTGTTTCCGGTCCATGTAGGACCTGGCTTGGCAGTTCGTTCTGGACTGCTCCCATAAAGCACAGAATAAAGACTGATTTACATATGGTTGGGTCCAAACTGGGGTGGCGTAGTGGGCAAATGAACAATGAATTTAACCCAGATCTCTTGACTGGGGGAGAATGTTTGAATCATTCAGCATTTCGTCCATCATTTGTTGCAGTTACATTTTTCGCCCAAAGTGTGATGGGTATGCCCAGACGTGGGTTTCTTGCTCACAGTGCCACTGGATTCAAGTTAGCCTGGCTGATGAAGGGTGACATACCCTGAAACAGGTCCCAGGATGCTTGTTTCTGGTCCAGGAAGGACCTGGCTTGGCAGTTTGGTATGGACTGTTCCCATGAGGCACAGGATCATGACTGATTTGCATATGGCTGGCTCCAAACTGGGGTGGCGTAGTGGGCAAAAGAACGATGGATTTAACCCTGATATCTTGACTGGGGGAGAATGTTTGAATCATTCAGCATTCCGTCCATCATTTGTTGCAGTTACACTTTTCTCTCATAATGGGACGGGTATGCCCAGACGTGGGTCCCTTGCTCACTGTGCCACTGGATTCAAGCTAGCCTGGCTGATGAAGGGTGACATACCCTGAAACTGGTCCCAGGATGCTTGTTTCCGGTCGAGGGAGGACCTGGCTTGGCAGTTCGGTCTGGACTGTTCCCATGAGGCACAGGGTCAAGACTGATTTGCATATGGCTGGCTCCAAACTGGGGTGGCATAGTGGGCAAAAGAATGATGGATTTAACCCAGATCTCTTGCCTGGAAGAGAATGTTTGAATCAACCAGCATTCCGTCCATCATTTGTTGCAGTTACACTTTTCTCTCTAAGTGGGACGGGTATGCCCAGACGTGGGTCCCTTGCTCACTGTGCCACTGGATTCAAGCTAGCCTGGCGGATGAAGGGTGACATACCCTGAAACCGGTCCCAGGATCCTTGCTTCCGGTCCATGGAGGACCTGGCTTGGCAGTTCGGTCTGGACTGTTCCCATGAGGCACAGGGTCAAGACTGATTTGCATATGGCTGGGTCCAAACTGGGGTGGCATAGTGGGCAAAAGAACAATGGACTTAACCAAAATGTCTTGACTGGGGGAGAATGTTTGAATTATTCAGCATTCAGTCCATCATTTGTTGCAGTTACACTTTTCGCCCTAAGTGGGACGGGTATGCCCAGACGTGGGTCCCTTGCTCACTGTGCCACTGGATTCAAGCTAGCCTGGCTGATGAAGGGTGACATACCCTGAAACCGGTCCTAGGAAGTTTGTTTCCGGTCCAGGGAGGACCTGGCTTGGCAGTTCGGTCTGGACTGTTCCCATGAGGCACAGGGTCAAGACTGATTTGCATATGGCTGGGTCCAAACTGGAGTGGCGTAGTGGGCAAAAGAACGATGGATTTAACCCAGATCTCTTGACTGGGCGAGAATGTTTGAATCATTCAGCATTCCGTCCATCATTTGTTGCAGTTACACTTTTTGCCCTAAGTGGGATGGGTATGCCCAGACGTGGGTCCCTTGCTCACTGTGCCACTGGATTCAAGCTATCCTGGCTGATGAAGGGTGACATACCCTGAAACCGGTCCCAGGATTCTTGTTTCTGGTCCAGGGAGGACCTGGATTGGCAGTTTTGTCTGGACTGTTCCTATGAGGCACAGGGTCAAGACTGATTTGCATATGGCTGGGCCAAACTGGGGTGGCGTAGTGGGCAAAAGAACAATGGATTTAACCCAGATGTCTTGACTGGGGAGAATGTTTGAATCATTCAGCATTCCGTCCATCATTTGTTGAAGTTATACTTTTCGCCCTAAGTGGGACAGGTATGCCTAGACGTGGGTCCCTTGCTCACTGTGCCACTGGATTAAAGCTAGCCTGGCTGAAGAAGGGTGACATACCCTGAAACCGGTCCCAGGATGCTTGTTTCCGGTCAAGGGAGGACCTGGCTTGGGCAGCTCAGTCTGGACTGTTCCAATGAGGCATAGGATTAAGATTGACTTGCATATGGCTCGGTCCAAACTGGGGTGGCGTAGTGGTCAAAAGAACAATGGATTTAACCCAGATCTCTTGACTGGGGGAGAGTGTTTGAATCATTCAGCATTCCGTCCATCATTTGTTGCAGTTCCACTTTTTGCCCTAAGTGAGACGGGTATGCCCAGACGTGGGTCCCTTGCTCACTGTGCCACTGGATTCAAGATAGCCTGACTGATGGAGGGTGACATACCCTGAAACCGGTCCTAGGATGCTTGTTTCCGGTCCAGGGAGGACCTGGCTTGGCAGTTCAGTCTGGACTGCTCCCAAAAAGCACAGGGTCAAGACTGATTTACATATGGTTGGGTCCAAACTGGGGTGGCGTAGTGGGCAAATGAACAAAGAATTTAACCCAGATCTCTTGACTGGCGAGAAAGTTTGAATCATTCAGCATTCCGTCCATCATTTGTTGCAGTTACACTTTTCACCCGAAGTGGGATTTGTATGCCAAGAAATGGGTCCCTTGCTCACTGTGCCACTGGATTCAAGCTAGCCTGGCTGATGAAGGGTGACATACCCTGAAACCGGTCCCAGGATGCTTGTTTCCTGTCCAGGAAGGACCTGGCTTGGCAGTTTGGTATGGACTGTTCCCATGAGGCACAGAGTCATGACTGATTTGCATATGGCTGGCTCCAAACTGGGGTTGGCGTAGTGGGCAAAAGAACGATGGATTTAACCCTGATCTCTTGACTGGGGGAGAATGTTTGAATCATTCAGCATGCCGTCCATCATTTGTTGCAGTTACACTTTTCTCTCATAATGGGATGGGTATGCCCAGACGTGGGTCCCTTGCTCACTGTGCCACTGGATTCAAGCTAGCCTAGCTGATGAAGGGTGACATACCCTGAAACCGGTCCTAGGATGCTTGTTTCCGGTCCAGGGAGGACCTGGCTTGGCAGTTCGGTCTGGACTGTTCCCATGAGGCAAAGGATCAAGACTGATTTGCATATGGCTGGGTCCAAACTGGGGTGGCGTAGTGGGCAAAAGAACGATGGATTTAACCCAGATCTCTTGACTGGGGGAGAATGTTTGAATTATTCAGCATTCCGTCCATCATTTGTTGCAGTAACACTTTTCGCCCTAAGTGGGACGGGTATGCCCAGATGTGGATCCCTTGCTCACTGTGCCACTGGTTTCAAGCTAGCCTGGCTGATGAAGAGTGACATACCCTGAAACCGGTCCCAGGATTCTTGTTTCCAGTCCAGGGAGGACCTGGCTTGGCAGTTCGGTCTGGACTGTTCCCATGAGGCACAGGGTCAAGACTGATTTGCATATGGCTGGGTCCAAACTGGGGTGGTGTAGAAGGCAAAAGAACGATGGATTTAACCCAGATCTCTTGACTGGGCGAGAATGTTTGAATCATTCAGCATTCCGTCCATCATTTGTTGCAGTTACGCTTTTTGCCCTAAGTGGGACGGGTATGTCTAGACATGGGTCCCTTGCTCACTGTGCCACTGGATTATAGCTAGCCTGGCTGAAGAAGGGTGACATACCCTGAAACCAGTCTCAGGATGCTTGTTTCCGGTCCAGGGAGGACCTGGCTTGGCAGCTCGGTCTGGACTGTTCCAATGAGGCATAGGAATAAGACTGACTTGCATTTGGCTGGGTCCAAACAGGGGTGGCGTAGTGGGCAAAAGAACGATGGATTTAACCCAGATCTCTTGACTGTTCCACTTGCTCACTGTGCCACTGGATTCAAGCTAGCCTTGCTGATGAATGGTGACATACCCTGAAACCGGTCCCAGGATGCTTTTTTCCGGTCCAGGAAGGACCTGGCTTGGCAGTTTGGTCTGGACTGTTCCCATGAAGCACAGGGTCATGACTGATTTGGATATGGCTGGCTCCAAACTGGGGTGGTGTAGTGGGCAAAAGAACTATGGATTTAACCCAGATCTCTTGACTGGGGGAGAATGTTTGAATCATTCAGCATTCCGTCCATCATTTGTTGCAGTTACACTTTTCGCCCTAAGTGGGATGGGTATGCCCAGATGTGGGTCCCTTTCTCACTGTGCCACTGGATTCAAGCTATCCTCGCTGATGAAGTGTGACATACCCTGAAACCGGTCCCAGGATTCTTGTTTCTGGTCCAGGGAGGACCTGGCTTGGAAGTTCGGTCTGGACTGTTCCCATGAGGCACAGGGTCAAGACTGATTTGCATATGGCTGGGCCAAACTGGGGTGGCGTAGTGGGCAAAATAACAATGGATTTAACCCAGATCTCTTGACTGGGGGAGAATGTTTGAATCATTCAGCATTCCGTCCATCATTTGTTGCAGTTACACTTTTCGCCCTAAGTGGGACGGGTATGCCCAGATGTGGATCCCTTGCTCACTGTGCCACTGGATTCAAGCTATCCTGGTTGATGAAGGATGACATACTCTGAAACCGGTCCCAGGATGCTTGTTACTGGTCCAGGGAGGACCTGGCTTGCCACTTCAGGCTGGACTGTTCCCATTAGCCTGGCTGATGAAGGGTGACTTACTCTGAAACCGGTCCCAGGATGCTTGTATCCCGTCCATGGAGGACCTGGCTTGGCAGTTCGGTCTGGACTGTTCCCATGAGGCACAGGGTCAAGACTGATTTGCATATGGCTGGGTCCAAACTGGGGTGGCGTAGTGGGCAAAACAACGATGGATTTAACCCAGATCTCTTGACTGGGGGAGAATGTTTGAATCATTCAGCATTCTGTCCATCATTTTTTGCAGTTACACTTTTCGTCCTAAGTGAGACTCGTATGCCCATACGTGGGTCCCTTGCTCACTGTGCCACTGGATTCAAGCTAGCCTGGCTGATGAAGGGTGACATACCCTGAAGCCAGTTCCAGGATGCTTGTTTCCGGTCCAGGGAGGACCGGGCCTGGCAGTTCGGTCTGGACTGTTCTCATGAGGTACAGGGTGAAGACTGATTTGTATATGGCTCGGTTCACACTGGGGTGGCGTAGTGGGCAAAAGAACGATGGATTTTACCCAGATCTCTTGACTGGCGGAGAATGTTTGAATCATTCAGCATTCTGTCCATCATTTTTTGCAGTTACACTTTTCGTCCTAAGTGGGACGGGTATGCCCATACGTGGGTCCCTTGCTCACTGTGCCACTGTATTCAAGCTAGCCTGGCTGGTGAAGGGTGACATACCCTGAAACCGGTCCCAGGATGCTTGTTTCCGGTCCAGGGAGGACCTGGGTTGGCAGTTCGGTCTGGACTGTTCCCATGAGGCACAGAGTCAAGACTGATTTGCATATGGCTGGGTTCAAACTGGGGTGGCGTAGTGGGCAAAAGAACAAGGGATTTAATCCAGATCTCTTGACTGGGGGAGAATGTTTGAATCATTCAGCATTCCGTCCATCATTTGTTGCAGTTACACTTTTTGCCCTAAGTGGGACGGGTATGCCCAGACGTGGGTCCCTTGCTCACTGTGCCAGTGGATTCAAGCTATCCTGGCTGATGAAGGGTGACATACCCTGAAACCGGTCCCCGGATGCTTGTTTCTGGTCCAGGGAGGACCTGGCTTGGCAGTTCGGTCTGGACTGTTCCCATGAGGCACAGGGTCAAGACTGATTTGCATATGGCTGGGTCCAAACTGGGGTGGCGTAGTGGGCAAAAGAACAATGGATTTAACCCAGATCTTTTGACTGGGGGAGAATGTTTGAATCATTAAGCATTCTGTCCATAATTTTTTGCAGTTACACTTTTCGCCCTAAGTGGGACGGGTATGCCCATACGTGGGTCCCTTGGTCACTATGCCACTGGATTCAAGCTAGCCTGGCTGATGAAGGGTGACTTACCCTGAAACCGGTCCCAGGATGCTTGTTTCCGGTCCAGGGAGGACATGGCTTGGCAGTTCGGTCTAGACTGTTCCCATGAGGCACAGGGTCAAGACTGATTTGCGCAACCATCTTTTTACCACACACAGAGTCTATTGGTCTCCAGCTAAGTTGTCAAGAGTTACAGGAAACCCGTATGTATGCCCAAGATGTTTGCACCCTTTGGCGGACGATATACACATGTTTATGACATGTCCTAAGATCACCTGTTACTGGACTGAGTTGTGTAAGTTTTTGGTTGAAGTAACTGGTCAACAAGTTAAGGTAAGCCCTAATCTTATATTTTTTGGGCTATATCTGGACGGTTCAATTCGAATAAATGCTGTTATTTCTAGATTTATTTTTTATGCGATCCTCCTGGCGAGACGAGAGATCTGCAGGCGTTGGAAGTTTGGAAGTCCTCCTTGCCTCTCTGACTGTGTTAAAAATATAATCTCCACAAGTCAGTTTGATATGGCGTGTGACTCTAGAAGCCAGGAAAAAGTTTGGGCATTGTTGGTCGAATGGAGCCAACGCTCCAGGAGGTCCAATGATTAAGCCAAAATTGCTGTTGGTCCTGGTCCCTTTCTGCTACGGGCACACTGGTGAAGGGATGGAAGAGGAAACAGCATTCTTCTTGGGTGGAAAGGCTCTGCTCCACGCTTTGGCAATTGGGATAAGAGCACTACCAGCAAGAGAATTGGCAGAATGAGGCCTTAAAAAATATTTTAAAAAAAGACTGATTTGCCAATAGCTGGGTCCAAACTGGGGTGGCGTAGTGGGCAAAAGAATGATGTATTCAACCCAGATCACTTGACTGGGGGAGAATGTTTGAATCATTCAGCATTCTGCCCATCATTTGTTGCAGTTCCACTTTTTGCCCTAAGTGAGACGGGTATGCCCAGACGTAGGTCCCTTGCTCACTGTGCCACTGGATTCAAGATAGCCTGGCTGATGAAGGGTGACATACCCTGAAACCGGTCCTAGGATGCTAGTTTCCGGTCCAGGGAGGACCTGGCTAGGCAGTTTGGTCTTGACTGCTCCCATGAGGCACAGGGTCAAGACTGATTTGCATATGGCTGGGTCCAAACTGGGGTGGCGTAGTGGGCAAAAGAACGATGGATTTAACCCAGATCTCTTGACTGGGGGAGAATGTTTGAATCATTTTGCATTCCGTCGATCATTTGTTGCAGTTACACTTTTCTCCCTAAGTGTGACGGGTATGCCCAGACGTGGGTCCCTTGCTCACTGTGCCACTGGATTCAAGCTATCCTGGCTGATGAAGGGTGACATACCCTGAAACTGGTCCCAGAATGCTTGTTTCTGGTCCAGGGAGGACCTGGCTTGGCAGTTCGTTCTGGACTGTTCCCATGAGGCACAGGGTCAAGACTTTTTTGCATAGGGCTGGGTCCAAACTGGGGTGGCATAGTGGACAAAAGAACAATGGATTTAACCCAGATGTCTTGAATGGGGGAGAATGTTTGAATCATTCAGCGTTCCGTCCATCATTTGTTGCAGTTACACTTTTCGCCCTAAGTGGACGGGTATGCCTAGACGTGGGTCCGTTGCTCACTGTGCCACTGGATTAAAGCTAGCCTGGCTGAAGAAGGGTTACATACCCTGAAACCGGTCCCAGGATGCTTGTTTCCGGTCCAGGGAGGACCTGGCTTGGCAGCTCGGTCTGGACTGTTCCAATGAGGCATAGGATTAAGACTGACATGCATATGGCTGGGTCCAAACTGGGGTGGCGTAGTGGGAAAAAGAACAATAGATTTAACCCAGATCTCTTGAGTGGGGGAGAGTGTTTGAATCATTCAGCATTCCGTCCATCATTTGTTGCAGTTCCACTTTTTGCCCTAAGTGAGACGGGTATGCCCAGACATGGGTCCCTTGCTCACTGTGCCACTGGATTCAAGATAGCCTGGCTGATGAAGGGTGACATACCCTGAAACCAGTCCCAGGATTCTTGTTTCTGGTCCAGGGAGGACCTGGCTTGGCAGTTTTGTCTGGACTGTTCCCATGAGGCACAGGGTCAAGACTGATTTGCATTTGACTGGGCCAAACTGGGGTGGCATAGTGGGCAAAAGAACAATGGATTTAACCCAGATGTCTTGACTGGGGAGAATGTTTGAATCATTCAGCATTCCATCGATCATTTGTTGCAGTTACACTTTTTGCCCTAAGTGGGACGGGTATGTCCAGACGTGGGTCCCTTCCTCACTGTGCCACTGGATTCAAGCTAGCCTGGCTGATGAAGGGTGACATACCCTGAAACCGGTCCCAGGATGCTTGTTTCCGGTCCAGGGAGGACCTGGCTTGGCACTTCGGTCTGGACTGTTCCCATGAGGCACAGTGTCAAGAGTGATTTGCATATGGCTGGGTCCAAACAGGGGTGGCGTAGAAGGAAAAAGAACGATGGATTTAACCCAGATCTCTTGACTGGGGGAGAATGTTTGAATCATTCAGCATTCCGTCCATCATTTGTTGCAGTTACACTTTTCGCCCTAAGTGGGACGGGTATGCCTAGACGTGGGTCCCTTGCTCACTGTGCCACTGGATTAAAGCTAGCCTGGCTGAAGAAGGGTGACATACCCTGAAACCGGTCCCAGGATGCTTGTTTCCGGTCCAGGGAGGACCTGGCTTGGCAGCTCCGTCTGGACTGTTCCAATGAGGCATAGGATTAAGACTGACTTGCATATGGCTGCGTCCAAACTGGGGTGGCATAGTGGTCAAAAGAACGATGGATTTAACCCATATCTCTTGACTGGGGGAGAGTGTTTGAATCATTCAGCATTCCGTCCATCATTTGTTGCAGTTCCACTTTTTGCCCTAAGTGAGACGGGTATGCCCAGACGTGGGTCCCTTGCTCACTGTGCCACTGGATTCAAGATAGCCTGACTGATGAAGGGTGACATATCCTGAAACCGGTCCTAGGATGCTTGTTTCCGGTCCATGGAGGACCTGGCTTGGCAGTTCGTTCTGGACTGCTCCCATAAAGCACAGGGTCAAGACTGATTTACATATGGTTGGGTCCAAACTGGGGTGGCGTAGTGGGCAAATGAACAATGAATTTAACCCAGATCTCTTGACTGAGGGAGAATGTTTGAATCATTCAGCATTCCGTCCATCATTTGTTGCAGTTACATTTTTCGCCCAAAGTGTGATGGGTATGCCCAGACGTGGGTTTCTTGCTCACAGTGCCACTGGATTCAAGTTAGCCTGGCTGATGAAGGGTGACATACCCTGAAACAGGTCCCAGGATGCTTGTTTCTGGTCCAGGAAGGACCTGGCTTGGCAGTTTGGTATGGACTGTTCCCATGAGGCACAGGATCATGACTGATTTGCATATGGCTGGCTCCAAACTGGGGTGGCGTAGTGGGCAAAAGAACAATGGATTTAACCCTGATATCTTGACTGGGGGAGAATGTTTGAATCATTCAGCATTCCGTCCATCATTTGTTGCAGTTACACTTTTCTCTCATAATGGGACGGGTATGCCCAGACGTGGGTCCCTTGCTCACTGTGCCACTGGATTCAAGCTAGCCTGGCTGATGAAGGGTGACATACCCTGAAACTGGTCCCAGGATGCTTGTTTCCAATCGAGGGAGGACCTGGCTTGGCAGTTCGGTCTGGACTGTTCCCATGAGGCACAGGGTCAAGACTGATTTGCATATGGCTGGCTCCAAACTGGGGTGGCATAGTGGGCAAAAGAACGATGGATTTAACCCAGATCTCTTGCCTGGAAGAGAATGTTTGAATCAACCAGCATTCCGTCCATCATTTGTTGCAGTTACACTTTTCTCTCTAAGTGGGACGGGTATGCCCAGACGTGGGTCCCTTGCTCACTGTGCCACTGGATTCAAGCTAGCCTGGCGGATGAAGGGTGACATACCTTGAAACCGGTCCCAGGATCCTTGCTTCCGGTCCATGGAGGACCTGGCTTGGCAGTTCGGTCTGGACTGTTCCCATGAGGCACAGGGTCAAGACTGATTTGCATATGGCTGGGTCCAAACTGGGGTGGCATAGTGGGCAAAAGAACAATGGACTTAACCAAAATGTCTTGACTGGGGGAGAATGTTTGTATTATTCAGCATTCAGTCCATCATTTGTTGCAGTTACACTTTTCGCCCTAAGTGGGACGGGTATGCCCAGACGTGGGTCCCTTGCTCACTGTGCCACTGGATTCAAGCTAGCCTGGCTGATGAAGGGTGACATACCCTGAAACCGGTCCTAGGAAGTTTGTTTCCGGTCCAGGGAGGACCTGGCTTGGCAGTTCGGTCTGGACTGTTCCCATGAGGCACAGGGTCAAGACTGATTTGCATATGGTTGGGTCCAAACTGGAGTGGCGTAGTGGGCAAAAGAACGATGGATTTAACCCAGATCTCTTGACTGGGCGAGAATGTTTGAATCATTCAGCATTCCGTCCATCATTTGTTGCAGTTACCCTTTTTGCCCTAAGTGGGATGGGTATGCCCAGACGTGGGTCCCTTGCTCACTGTGCCACTGGATTCAAGCTATCCTGGCTGATGAAGGGTGACATACCCTGAAACCGGTCCCAGGATTCTTGTTTCTGGTCCAGGGAGGACCTGGATTGGCAGTTTTGTCTGGACTGTTCCTATGAGGCACAGGGTCAAGACTGATTTGCATATGGCTGGGCCAAACTGGGGTGGCGTAGTGGGCAAAAGAACAATGGATTTAACCCAGATGTCTTGACTGGGGAGAATGTTTGAATCATTCAGCATTCCGTCCATCATTTGTTGAAGTTATACTTTTCGCCCTAAGTGGGACAGGTATGCCTAGACGTGGGTCCCTTGCTCACTGTGCCACTGGATTAAAGCTAGCCTGGCTGAAGAAGGGTGACATACCCTGAAACCGGTCCCAGGATGCTTGTTTCCGGTCCAGGGAGGACCTGGCTTGGGCAGCTCAGTCTGGACTGTTCCAATGAGGCATAGGATTAAGATTGACTTGCATATGGCTCGGTCCAAACTGGGGTGGCGTAGTGGTCAAAAGAACAATGGATTTAACCCAGATCTCTTGACTGGGGGAGAGTGTTTGAATCATCCAGCATTCCGTCCATCATTTGTTGCAGTTCCACTTTTTGCCCTAAGTGAGACGGGTATGCCCAGACGTGGGTCCCTTGCTCACTGTGCCACTGGATTCAAGATAGCCTGACTGACGGAGGGTGACATACCCTGAAACCGGTCCTAGGATGCTTGTTTCCGGTCCAGGGAGGACCTGGCTTGGCAGTTCAGTCTGGACTGCTCCCAAAAAGCACAGGGTCAAGACTGATTTACATATGGTTGGGTCCAAACTGGGGTGGCGTAGTGGGCAAATGAACAAAGAATTTAACCCAGATCTCTTGACTGGCGAGAAAGTTTGAATCATTCAGCATTCCGTCCATCATTTGTTGCAGTTACACTTTTCACCCGAAGTGGGATTTGTATGCCAAGACGTGGGTCCCTTGCTCACTGTGCCACTGGATTCAAGCTAGCCTGGCTGATGAAGGGTGACATACCCTGAAACCTGTCCCAGGATGCTTGTTTCCCGTCCAGGAAGGACCTGGCTTGGCAGTTTGGTATGGACTGTTCCCATGAGGCACAGAGTCATGACTGATTTGCATATGGCTGGCTCCAAACTGGGGTTGGCGTAGTGGGCAAAAGAACGATGGATTTAACCCTGATCTCTTGACTGGGGGAGAATGTTTGAATCATTCAGCATGCCGTCCATCATTTGTTGCAGTTACACTTTTCTCTCATAATGGGATGGGTATGCCCAGACGTGGGTCCCTTGCTCACTGTGCCACTGGATTCAAGCTAGCCTGGCTGATGAAGGGTGACATACCCTGAAACCGGTCCTAGGATGCTTGTTTCCGGTCCAGGGAGGACCTGGCTTGGCAGTTCGGTCTGGACTGTTCCCATGAGGCAAAGGGTCAAGACTGATTTGCATATGGCTGGGTCCAAACTGGGGTGGCGTAGTGGGCAAAAGAACAATGGATTTAACCAAAATGTCTTGACTGGGGGAGAATGTTTGAATCATTCAGCATTCCGTCCATCATTTGTTGCAGTTACACTTTTCGCCCTAAGTGGGACGGGTATGCCTAGACGTGGGTCCCTTGCTCACTGTGCCACTGGATTAAAGCTAGCCTGGCTGAAGAAGGGTGACATACCCTGAAACCGGTCCCAGGATGCTTGTTTCCGGTCCAGGGAGGACCTGGCTTGGCAGCTCCGTCTGGACTGTTCCAATGAGGCATAGGATTAAGACTGACTTGCATATGGCTGCGTCCAAACTGGGGTGGCATAGTGGTCAAAAGAACGATGGATTTAACCCAGATCTCTTGACTGGGGGAGAATGTTTGAATTATTCAGCATTCCGTCCATCATTTGTTGCAGTAACACTTTTCGCCCTAAGTGGGACGGGTATGCCCAGATGTGGATCCCTTGCTCACTGTGCCACTGGTTTCAAGCTAGCCTGGCTGATGAAGAGTGACATACCCTGAAACCGGTCCCAGGATTCTTGTTTCCAGTCCAGGGAGGACCTGGCTTGGCAGTTCGGTCTGGACTGTTCCCATGAGGCACAGGGTCAAGACTGATTTGCATATGGCTGGGTCCAAACTGGGGTGGCGTAGTGGGCAAAAGAACAATGGATTTAACCAAAATGTCTTGACTGGGGGAGAATGTTTGAATCATTCAGCATTCCGTCCATCATTTGTTGCAGTTACACTTTTTGACCTAAGTGGGACGGGTACGCCCAGACGTGGTTCCCTTGCTCACTGTGCCACTGGATTCAAGCTAGCCTGGCTGATGAAGGCAGACATACCCTGAAACCGGTCCCGAGGTGCTTGTTTCCGGTCCATGGAGGACGTGGCTTGGCAGTTCGGTCTGGACTGTTCCCATGAGGCACAGGGTCAAGACTGATTTGCATATGGCTGGGTCCAAACTGGGGTGGCGTAGAAGGCAAAAGAACGATGGATTTAACCCAGATCTCTTGGCTGGGCGAGAATGTTTGAATCATTCAGCATTCCGTCCATCATTTGTTGCAGTTGCGCTTTTCGCCCTTAGTGGGACGGGTATGCCTAGACATGGGTCCCTTGCTCACTGTGCCACTGGATTATAGCTAGCCTGGCTGAAGAAGGGTGACATACCCTGAAACCAGTCTCAGGATGCTTGTTTCCGGTCCAGGGAGGACCTGGCTTGGCAGCTCGGTCTGGACTGTTCCAATGAGGCATAGGAATAAGACTGACTTGCATTTGGCTGGGTCCAAACAGGGGTGGCGTAGTGGGCAAAAGAACGATGGATTTAACCCAGATCTCTTGACTGTTTCACTTGCTCACTGTGCCACTGGATTCAAGCTATCCTGGTTGATGAAGGATGACATACTCTGAAACCGGTCCCAGGATGCTTGTTACTGGTCCAGGGAGGACCTGGCTTGCCAGTTCAGGCTGGACTGTTCCCATGAGAAACAGGGTCAAGACTGATTTGCATATGGCTGGGTCCAAACTAGGGTGGTGTAGTGGGCAAAAGAACAATGGATTTAACCCAGATCTCTTGACTGGGGGAGAATGTTTGAATCATTCAGCATTCTGTCCATCATTTTTTGTAGTTACACTTTTTGTCCTAAGTGGAACTGGTATGCCCATACGTGGGTCCCTTGCTCACTGTGCCACTGGATTCAAGCTAGCCTGGCTGATGAAGGGTGACTTACTCTGAAACCGGTCCCAGGATGCTTGTATCCCGTCCATGGAGGACCTGGCTTGGCAGTTCGGTCTGGACTGTTCCCATGAGGCACAGGGTCAAGACTGATTTGCATATGGCTGGGTCCAAACTGGGGTGGCGTAGTGGGCAAAACAACGATGGATTTAACCCAGATCTCTTGACTGGGGGAGAATGTTTGAATCATTCAGCATTCTGTCCATCATTTTTTGCAGTTACACTTTTCGTCCTAAGTGAGACTCGTATGACCATACGTGGGTCCCTTGCTCACTGTGCCACTGGATTCAAGCTAGCCTGGCTGATGAAGGGTGACATACCCTGAAGTCAGTTCCAGGATGCTTGTTTCCGGTCCAGGGAGGACCGGGCCTGGCAGTTCGGTCTGGACTGTTCTCATGAGGTACAGGGTGAAGACTGATTTGTATATGGCTCGGTTCACACTGGGGTGGCGTAGTGGGCAAAAGAACGATGGATTTTACCCAGATCTCTTGACTGGCGGAGAATGTTTGAATCATTCAGCATTCTGTCCATCATTTTTTGCAGTTACACTTTTCGTCCTAAGTGGGACGGGTATGCCCATACGTGGGTCCCTTGCTCACTGTGCCACTGTATTCAAGCTAGCCTGGCTGGTGAAGGGTGACATACCCTGAAACCGGTCCCAGGATGCTTGTTTCCGGTCCAGGGAGGACCTGGGTTGGCAGTTCGGTCTGGACTGTTCCCATGAGGCACAGAGTCAAGACTGATTTGCATATGGCTGGGTTCAAACTGGGGTGGCGTAGTGGGCAAAAGAACAAGGGATTTAATCCAGATCTCTTGACTGGGGGAGAATGTTTGAATCATTCAGCATTCCGTCCATCATTTGTTGCAGTTACACTTTTTGCCCTAAGTGGGACGGGTATGCCCAGACGTGGGTCCCTTGCTCACTGTGCCAGTGGATTCAAGCTATCCTGGCTGATGAAGGTTGACATACCCTGAAACCGGTCCCCGGATGCTTGTTTCTGGTCCAGGGAGGACCTGGCTTGGCAGTTCGGTCTGGACTGTTCCCATGAGGCACAGGGTCAAGACTGATTTGCATATGGCTGGGTCCAAACTGGGGTGGCGTAGTGGGCAAAAGAACAATGGATTTAACCCAGATCTTTTGACTGGGGGAGAATGTTTGAATCATTAAGCATTCTGTCCATAATTTTTGCAGTTACACTTTTCGCCCTAAGTGGGACGGGTATGCCCATACGTGGGTCCCTTGGTCACTATGCCACTGGATTCAAGCTAGCCTGGCTGATGAAGGGTGACTTACCCTGAAACCGGTCCCAGGATGCTTGTTTCCGGTCCAGGGAGGACATGGCTTGGCAGTTCGGTCTGGACTGTTCCCATGAGGCACAGGGTCAAGACTGATTTGCATATGGCTGGGTCCAAACTGGGGTGGCGTAGTGGGCAAAAGAACAATGGATTTAACCCAGATCTTTTGACTGGGGAGAATGTTTGAATCATTAAGCATTCTGTCCATAATTTTTGCAGTTACACTTTTCGCCCTAAGTGGGACGGGTATGCCCATACGTGGGTCCCTTGGTCACTATGCCACTGGATTCAAGCTAGCCTGGCTGATGAAGGGTGACTTACCCTGAAACCGGTCCCAGGATGCTTGTTTCCGGTCCAGGGAGGACATGGCTTGGCAGTTCGGTCTGGACTGTTCCCATGAGGCACAGGGTCAAGACTGATTTGCGCAACCATCTTTTTACCACACACAGAGTCTATTGGTCTCCAGCTAAGTTGTCAAGAGTTACAGGAAACCCGTATGTATGCCCAAGATGTTTGCACCCTTCGGCGGACGATATACACATGTTTATGACATGTCCTAAGATCACCTGTTACTGGACTGAGTTGTGTAAGTTTTTGGTTGAAGTAACTGGTCAACAAGTTAAGGTAAGCCCTAATCTTATATTTTTTGGGCTATATCTGGACGGTTCAATTCGAATAAATGCTGTTATTTCTAGATTTATTTTTTATGCGATCCTCCTGGCGAGACGAGAGATCTGCAGGCGTTGGAAGTTTGGAAGTCCTCCTTGCCTCTCTGACTGTGTTAAAAATATAATCTCCACAAGTCAGTTTGATATGGCGTGTGACTCTAGAAGCCAGGAAAAAGTTTGGGCATTGTTGGTCGAATGGAGCCAACGCTCCAGGAGGTCCAATGATTAAGCCAAAATTGCTGTCGGTCCTGGTCCCTTTCTGCTACGGGCACACTGGTGAAGGGATGGAAGAGGAAACAGCATTCTTCTTGGGTGGAAAGGCACTGCTCCACGCTTTGGCAATTGGGATAAGAGCACTACCAGCAAGAGAATTGGCAAAATGAGGCCTTAAAAAATATTTAAAAAAAAAAAAAAGACTGATTTGCATATAGCTGGGTCCAAACTGGGGTGGCGTAGTGGGCAAAAGAACGATGGATTTAATCCAGATCTCTTGACCGGGGGAGAATGTTTGGATCATTCAGCATTCCGTCCATCATTTGTTGTAGTTACACTTTTCGCCCTAAGTGGAACTGGTATGCCCAGACGTGGGTCCCTTGCTCACCTTGCCGCTGGATTCAAGCTATCCTGGCTGATGAAGGGTGACATACCCTAAAACCGGTCCCAGAATGCTTGTTTCCGGTCCAGGGAGGACCTGGCTTGGCAGTTCGGTCTGGACTGTTCCCATGAGGCACAGGGTCAAGACTGATTTGCATATGGCTGTGTCCAAACTGGGGTGGCATAGTGGGCAAAAGAATGATGTATTCAACCCAGATCACTTGACTGGGGGAGAATGTTTGAATCATTCAGCATTCTGCCCATCATTTTTTGCAGTTACACTTTTTGTCCTAAGTGGGACGGGTATGCCCATACGTGGGTCCCTTGCTCACTGTGCCACTGGATTCAAGCTAGCCTGGCTGATGAAGGGTGACATACCCTGAAACCGGTCCCAGGATGCTTGTTTCCGGTCCAGGGAGGACTGGGCTTGGCAGTTTGGTCTGGACTGTTCCCATGAGGCACAGGGTAAAGACTGATTTGCATATGGTTGGGTCCAAACTGGGGTGTCGTAGTGGGGAAAAGAACAATGGATTTAACCCAGATCTCTTGACTGGGGGAGAATGTTTGAATCATTCAGCATTCCGTCCATCATTTGTTGTAGTTACACTTTTCGCCCTAAGTGGGACGGGTATGCCCAGATGTGGTTCCCTTGCTCACTGTGCCACTGGATTCAAGCTAGCCTGGCTGATGAAGGGTGACATATCCTGAAACCGGTCCCAGGATGCTTGTTTCCAGTCCAGGGAGGACCTGGCTTGGCAGTTCGGTCTGGACTGTTCCCATGAGGCACAGGGTCAAGACTGATTTGCATATGGCTGGGTCCAAACTGGGGTGGCCTAGTGGGCAAAAGAACAATGGATTTAACCCAGATCTCTTGACTGGGGGAGAATGTTTGTATAATTCAGCATTCCGTCCATCATTTGTTGCAGTTACACAGAGGGATGAATGACATGATGAAACATCTACAAGCTTTGCAGTAACAGTCACACAATGTGGAATAGATTGTCAGTACATTTATCGGTCACATCAAATACTTGTGTATTTGATGAGGAATAAGGCAAATCAATTCAATGCTGAGTCAAATTAGCAAGGCTCTGTAGCCAATAGGAAAGCTTGTACTCACAACATAGTCTTGGACAGACTAATGCGGTCAGTGTGGAAGCATGCATTTGGAAATCAGTGTAGGACAATCTCAACACAGGCATCCTTGCAGACCGCATTTAGTTGATGAGTGTTGGACATTGTTACACTGCTAAGCTCACTCATCATGACACAGTACCATTCACGCATGGGCACCTTCAACTCTGTGTAGTGACTGTTTTTCATAGTGTGTGTGAATAATGTCGTAAACATGCTATTTACGGTGTCATGCGCAACAGTTCTGCCAATTCACATGTTACTAGTTGGGCATCTGGATGTGTCACACATGAAATACAGATTATTTTACTGATGGATCAGGTGCATGATGGTGATCCTTACATAACATTCACTAACATGTGCTCAGACCGGACAACAGAGCACTTTTGGGCGAGGGTGTTGTCCTTATCAATACCACACTGCCACTCTTTTAGGAACAGTGCAGACAAATGTGTGATTCACATGCAGCATCTTTGCTGTCCCATTGGTTCACGGTACATAAATGTGCAGAGATGGTTAATACTTGTACACACAGCTGCATGCAACATATACCCTCTTTCCTTGCATGCATGTCAAACTTTTAGCATTGTTCTTCAAATTCACAATAGCATGTGTACATGATCTAATCTGGTTGTGTAGCTGTGGTGACACCTCCAATGGCTCACTCAAACAATGCAGTGCCTTTTCCCTGCAGTTTTTACACTGCAAAATGTTTTACAATGTAGGGCTGTACACCGCAAACTATTACAACGCATTCAAATTACAACGCTATTTAGTATTCGAACTCCACTGTTGCGTTGTAATGGGTAATGCGTTGTAATAGTTTGGGGGGTACAGCCCTGTGTTGTAAAACATTTTGCAGTGTAAAAACTGTAGGGTAATGGCACTGCGGAGTAACGCACGCGGGGTAAAGGATGTTTCCCTGTCATGACCATCTGATTCGGAATACGGCAATGATGTGTTCATGATGCATCAGGTCATGTGTCTATTTGCATGTTGTTTTTGATAATGTTCACGTAAGCTATGGCTCATTATTCATAGGTATGGAAAATATGCATTATGCCATCATGTTATTGGAGTCAGGAAACATGACAATTATCATTTCATTTTTTCAGATAACGTCCCCGGAAGAGCAGCGTCAGTTCCTCCTGTGAAAGGAGCGTTATCCCCACATCAGGCGTGTGGCTAGGGGTACAAGGCATTGGCCAAGAGGTACCGGGAGGAAAGGGCTACAGGCAGATGGAAGTCAATCACAGACAGTATGATGATTGCTGGTAAGAAACAGACAAAACTGCCTGCATCGTCAACACAGCAGAGCCAGACCCAGCAAATCCCTGGACCATTTGGAACTCATCTGCCCACTCAAAGGAGAAGGTCTGCTGTCCAGGCTACATCAGGAGCTGCTCCACGTGCGGCAGCCACATCCTCACACATGACTCTTCCCCGCTCACAGAGTGCATAACCAGGGACATCCTCCAGAGCTCATGCACACCGGGAAAGGTCTGTCCTCACCAGAAGGGAGAGGAGATTAATGTTCAGTTTGAACATCAGAGTTGCCCGACTTGAACGGGACCAGGATGACATTAAGGGCCACCTCATGGACATTAAGGGGGCCCTGGGGCTCTCTTATTGATGGACAATGGTCATTTGGTTTCCCACCCTGTCCAGTCCCACGTTTACCCTCTCCTATTAATCATCCTGTTAACATTTTAGTAGTTAGTTAGTGTTAAGTGTAGATATAGTGTAGGGTTAATGTAGTGTTAGGTGTAGGTAGCTTATTAATTCTAGGATTTTATCTTTATAGTGCTTTTGTTTAAGTTTCCATTTCCTTTGGGAGGGAAGTTGATGTGTTTTTTGACTTGTTAATAAAAAAATACAAAAAAAACCAAACAAATATATATTTGTTTAGTATATATGTTAAGTTAGTTGATGCATAGCATAAGGTGTCTTTGTGCCATCAACAATGTGCCATAAGGGAGGTGGTGGGTTGATGTTTAAGATATGTTGTTATGTGTATAGTCTTAGGTAAGCTAGTTAGTTTAGTGTAGTTAGATGTTAGTACAAGTTAGGTTAGTGTAGTGTAGGATTAGTTAGAATAATTATTGTATTGTATATACTTGGTGAACACAGAGCTGCATCTCATGAGCAAGCAAAGGGGCACATTGACTGGAGAGGTGGCACAGTGTCACATTGGCCTCCTTGCCTCAACACTACGCGCATACAAATTGTCTACACAGGGCTGCATCTTTTTGACAACAATATGATGATGCACCGTGAACGAGACTGATCATGGGCAAAAGTGAGCATGCCACCACCGATGGCAGCACACATGCACCATTGTGCATGGGTATCTGAGTTGATTTGAAGATTGTACATGTGCATGAAGGAGGAGTTTACTGCACATACACATTCTTGCACACAACTCAGACACCTGTGCACAATGGTGCATGTGTGCTGTCATCGGTGGTGGCATGCCTGTGTACCATGCCTACAAACCACTACCCTGGCATTGGCAAGCCACCCCTCTAGCGGGGTGCACTATACCTGTGGTGAGGGTACCGGTGCATGAGCCCTGTACCCCTGCAGTGTTTAAGTCTATTTTTAGACATTGTAAGTGTTGTAATGAAATAAAGAGTATACGATCTGGGAGTCTGTCATTACGAACTCCACAGCTCCAGAATGGCTTCACTGAAAACTGGGAAGTTTGGTATCAAACTTCTCAGCACATTAAACCCACACTGATACCAGTGTGAGAGTTAATGAGAAATGCACTCAGAGGGCATCTTAGAGATGCCCCGTGAAAAACAACCTAACACTAGTGTCCTGGCTGAGTGGCTGCTTGCCAGCTACCACCACCAGACAGGCTTCTGGACCCCTGGGTCAATAGCCTACTGCTCTCTGGGTCCTGAAATAAAGCACATCCTGGGACGAGGTTCCAAGCCTCCTCCCCCAGGATGGGCAGGGTACACAAAGGGGAAGCTTCAAAGGCTTGCCACCTTTGTGAGCTACCCCAGCCATTTGCGGCTCCCAGCAACTGGCCCCCACCGGTTCTAACCCCCGCTTTGGGTGGGAGAATCATCGGGAAAACCAAGTTAGGCGGAGAGGTGTGCCCACCTTTGCCAACCCTACCCCACAGGTAGGGGAGACACGGTGAAGCACAACTCTCAGTCCCTGCCATCTTGCAGAGTGGGAGACCCAGCCAACCAGAGTGAGGCTTATGCCCCCTCCCACTGGAGGGTAGCATAATAGGGGGTGTACCCACCCCAAGGAAGGGACCCATTGGTCCCGACTTATACCTACCAGCCACGCCACAAAATGTAGTATTTAGGGGCAACCCTGAACGTTGCCTCCTCAGACCAGAGTCAACAAGAAGAAACAAGTAGAAGAAGGACCGAACAGCCGCGCTGAGAGATGAAGAGGAGGACACCAACTGACTTGGCCAAGGCCCTACTGGCCTGTCCCGACTTTGAACTCCTCCAGAAAAACCTCGGTGTGTCCTGCAGCCAGCAGCCCTCAAGAACCTGGAGGACCTGCCCTGCCTTTGCGATCTAAAGACTTTGTCTCCCACGAGCATCGGACTTGCTCAAGACCAACCGACTCTGACTCCGGTCGACTCTGTGAGTCCCCCACCACTCAGCACCCAGTGCCCTGAGCCCGAACCCGAGTGGCCCAACACCCTAAGGAGGTCCCCCCAATGATCCTAGCCTGGGTTACAGTGACCCCTGAACCCCCACAAGCTTCTAACCTGAAGCTGCAGCCATTGTCTGTGAGGTCCCCTCCAACCGCGACCGAAGGCGACACCCCGACCGACTCTCTGACCAAAGCGGTCCAAGGAGCCCAACTGCCACCGCCCAACCGACTCCGTCTGCAAGCACTTGCGGTCACAAGGTTGCAACTCCCAAAGACCCCATTCGCTAACCCGGTCGCTGACCGCCTCCCAGGAATCCTCGACCGAATCTGCCGCTTGGACAAATACCAAAGGTCTCCACTGAGAAACCCTGGGGTTCCCGACGACCGCATCCTACACCAGGCCTACTCTGTGCCGCTGGTGGTGAGGTTCTTGTGCTGGCTATTGGGCCCTTCAGTGCTAACCTTGACATCAGGAGCTCTTTGTTCCATCAACCAGGTGGCCTGCTCGTCCGCAGTCCCCAAACCAACAACCTTGCTTAGCCCGTTGGCTAACATGTGGTCTCTGCACTTTGCACCCGGCCGCCTCTGTCCCGCTGGTGGTGCGAACCGAGTGTCCATCTGACCGAGTTCTACTCATGGACTGTAACCTCATTTTTGCTCTTTCAGGACTAAGAGTGACTCAAACCCTACAAAACTGTTATTGTATTACAAAATGCATTAACTTCTTTCCCTTCTCTTCGGAAATGTACCAGCGTGGTATCTAGGGATACCTCACTGAGTAAGAAAAGTAACTATAAAGTAAATTTGTCTGGTTATTGAAAAGTTTACAAACCTGTAACAAAAACCAAGTTAATGTCAAATGTATACACTTCTTGAGAAAGATTGTTCGATTTCATGGGTTGCTTGAACTTATTATTATTGATAGAGATTGCCAGTTTATTTCCAGATTTGTGGACTCTTTGTTTGATATGCTTGGTTCCATCAATTTTAAATCTGCCAGTTAACATTCTCAGAAAGATGAACACACGGAGAGGTTGAATCAGACCAGTGAGCAATATTTGTGCTGTTTCAGTATGGAACATTAAATTGAGTGGTTGAATACCTCTTTTCAGAACTCATTACAGACAACCCATGGCTTTTCCTAATTTTTACTTTATTTATAGATCTGATCCCAGAGTATGACCCTCCTCCTTTTTAGTAGCCAGTGTTCCTTCTTACCTGCAGTAAAGGACCCAGTAAATCCAGGTCTTGTAGGTTACCCCCAAATCCAGCGACTTCAACTTGTAATCCCTGTGAACTCACAAGGAGATACCATCCAGAATCATTAATTCTGGCCCTGTATCTCCCTGTAAAGTTAACAGGGAACTTCCATCAAGAGCCTTAGTCTTTTTGTATCCTGAAGCAATACTATACATAGAACAGAAGATAGTTTATCAATTACCAAGTTTGGGAAGTCAAATACATGTCTGTGAACTTCAACATGTATTTATCGCTCACTTGAAATTCTCTCAGGTCACTCTGTTTTTTAAAAGCATTTTTCATCTTTCTGCACAGTTATATGTCTGTATACTTGTGTAAAGTCTGCATTGACATCAGCACAAATTCTGACTGGGCCAGGTTATACTATGAGGGCAACCCAATCTCACGTGGAGTGACCCATTTTGCCCACCCTGTCTTGTGTCTTCCAAACATCGCCTGGCTTGGGTTGACACCTGGTGTGCTATTCTGTTCAGATAAATTGTTTCAACCTGCCCACCCTGTGAGAAGTTGGCCTGGTATATGCTGTCCACTAATTATAGTGGGCACCTTGCACCAGTCCAAACAACCCCTTATTGGAGATAGGTTAAAGACAACCTTATTGAAAGCTATCCTAGTGGTAGCTATGGAGAGCAGCCTTCAGGCTAAGTCTTGAAGGAATGTAAAGCAGCTTGTTTTACCAGTCTATAATCTCTTGAGTGACCAAATGAAAGAGCACCACACCAGGTATATATTCAAAATATATGTATTTATTGCTAAACACACCCCTCTAGTCTCTTTATGAGGCTAGAGTTCGAAGTACATAAGTTATAAGTTATTAAATCACAGTAATAGCACAAATACACGTTTGGGCCCTAGGGGCGTACCAAACCATATACCAATAAAGTGGTATGCGAACCACGACTGAACTAGACACTAGGCCTAGAGCCTCTAGAAGTGCTTGGACCACAAGGAACCACCCAAGGTAGTGACACAGGGGACCTACGGGAGTCGCGGGCAGTGTAAATACACAATCGCGATACGCCGTTGACTTCTATGGAGAAAGTCGGGATCGGAAAAATAGAGGAAAGGGACACTTAAAAGAGGACTAGGACAAAACCCTTTGAGATCTAGGACTTTGAAGAGTCTCTACCCACGGGAGCACCGGAGTACTCGTGTTACCTCACCCAGGGAAGCCGGGTGCATAGGTGCCTTTCGGGGTCGGGTTTCGTCGTCGATTCGAATGGCGATCTGCTGCAAAGTGCTGCTGGCGGCCAAGAGAAAAGTGTCCGGGTGGATCCAAGAGTGGATCAGAGTCCTGAAGAACCTGAAAGCAGAGGGGACAGAGTCTGGGTCACTAGCCAGTGACCAGGAAGGCGATGGACAGATGCCCACCGATGTCGAGTGCTTCAGGTGCGTTGACGGTCGTCTTGACTCTTCAGCCACGAGGTCCAGGAGGTGTTGTTGGTGACCAGGAGCAGGATTCGGGCTGGTACACGATGTCTGTCGAGTGCTGGTGTCGGCGACCGGATTGGGCCCAACAAGCCTTGGCAACGGCAAGTCTCGGTGAAGATGTAGATCGTCGATGGTGCAGACCAGCAAGGTCTGTGGAACTCACCCAGTGAGGGTAAGTGAGGGCAGGCCTGGAGCAACCAGGATGCCAAGTAAGAAAAGGATTGGCCTTTGTTAAGGGCTACTAGCTAACGGGCTAGCGACCGCGAAGGAGCCTCGTGACGCCGCACGTGGATCTGGCTTACAGGACACTCGTGGAGTGGGGGCCAGTGATCTTCGGTGCAGGTGGTGCGGGAGGGTAGGGCTACTCGGAGCCCAAAGCACGACTTCTTGGGAGACCCAGAAGAGGATGCACTTGCAAATGTGCTCGGTTTCCAGGGGTCACGGTCTCAAGTCACCCACGATAGCCATGGGCCTCAGCTTTGCTGGGGACTCAGGGTAGCCTCGGGGAAGTCTGAGAATCCACCTCTGGTGATGCGATGACTTCGGCGCCCGACGGGAGCTTCAGAAATGCAAACCGGACAGATGCTTCTTTGGTGCCTGCCAAGCAGGGGAGTCACTCCTTGACCCCAAGGGAGATTCTTCAGTCCTCTAATCGTGAGTAGAGCGTCGAAGGTCCAGGATTCAGTTTCAGAGTTTCGTCCAGGGATAATCTAAAATCTTAAGGACTGGGTTCCTATCTTTATACTAAAGATAGGGGTTGGACTACTCTGTGGCCCCACCTATGGGTGGGTCAGGGCAGAGGGTGGCTACACCCCTTTCCCTTTGTCCAGTTCGCGCCAAAGCAGGGGCTGCAAGCCCCTGATCCGGTTTGAACTGGGGTATGCACAGGGACACCAAATGTGCCCCCAGTGCAGGACTTCAAAGCACCCGAAAGTGCTCCCGCCCAGCCCCAATACACATTATCCTGTCTGGGGAGGTGGTCACACCTCCCTGGGACAGGAAACCTATTGTCCAGGCCTCCCCTGCCGGAGTTTCGTCCAGCAGCAGGAGGCCAGACTCGTGTCTGTGGCAGCAGCATCCATTTTGTGATGCCAGGGCTCTGGAAAGAAGTTACCGGACTAGTCAGAGTTAACATGTCTTTCCCTCTAGAAGGGTGGAATGCTACCCCCGCCACCAGGATTGGCGGGGGGTAGTATTCCAAGATGTTTGACACCAAACACGACATGTTTAGGTGCAGCCATTCCAAAGTTAGCATTTTACCGCGAGGATATAATGCGCTTAAGAGTATATGGTCAGGCTGCACTACAAACAGCATCAGAGATGGTCTCCGAACGCTGCAGAGGGGCCCTGCTCATGCAGGGGCACCCTCTCACATAGGAACCACGCACTCTGCCTTTAGGATTGATAAGGCCTGCCTTAGGAGTGACTTATAGGTTTATATGTGTGTATGTATTTCGTGATATAGGTAACCTATATCACAGTAAGGGGTGCATGCACCACCTTACCCAGGCTGCAGTAGCAGACCTGTGGTGTCAGTTTGGATGGCCTTCCAGGGGTGGCATAATACATGCTGCAGCCCCTGGCAGGCCTCTGAGGTACCTATGCCCTTGGTACATAGTATACCATATACTAGGGACTTATAAGGGCACTCCAGATCCCAATCAGTGATGTGCCTAAGGCACATGGAAACCATTTTATAGAGGAAGCAGCTAGGCTGGGGTTCTGATTAGCAGGGCCCCAGCCAGACTAATGTCGAAAAACAGTGAAGCATCAGCAAAAGTGGGGGTACCCATGTGAAGCAGATCCTACTCTCCTACACAACCCCCCAAATGTAGGGACATTAAACTAACCTTGCCCAGTTAAGTCTTCATGTTCTAAGTGGAAATACCTAGAGAGTCCATCTGCATTCGCATGGTTACTCCCAGGCCTATGTTCCACTGTAAAGTCCATCCCCTGTAGGGAAATGGACCACCTAAGCAGTTTGGGGTTTTCACCCTTCATTTGTTTTAGCCATAAGAGGGGCTTATGGTCTGTCTGAACCAGGAAGTGTGTACCAAACAAGTATGGCCTCAACTTCTTCAGAGCCCAGACCACAGCAAAGGCCTCCCTCTCTATGGCTGACCAACGTTTCTCTCTAGGGGTCAGCCTTCTGCTAATAAAAGCTACTGGCTGATCCTGACCTTCTTCATTCAATTGTGACAGTACAGCCCCTACCCCCAATTCAGATGCATCAGTTTGAACAATGAACTTCTTGGAGTAATCAGGACTCTGCAGAATTGGAGCAGTGCACATGGCCTGCTTGAGGTCATCAAATGCCTTTTGACAGCTAACTGTCCACTGAACCTTTTTGGGCATTTTCTTAGAAGTTAAGTCATTCAGGGGTGTCACTATTGATCCATACCCCTTGACAAATCTCCTATAGTACCCAGTCAGGCCTAAGAAGGCTCTCACCTGAGTCTGGGTAGTGGGAGCAGTCCAGTCCATGATGGTCTGGATCTTGCTCTGCAAAGGTTGAACCTGGCCTCCACCCACAAGGTGGCCCAGGTACACAACCTGACTCTGCCCTATCTGGCACTTAGTGGCCTTGATAGTCAGGCCTGCCTTTTGCAGGGCCTGTAAAACATTCCTGAGGAGGACCAGGTGATCCTCCCAGGTGGAGCTAAAGACAGCAATATCATCTAGATAAGCTGCACTATAGGCTTCCAGTCCTGTGAGAACTGTATTCACCAACCTCTGGAAAGTGGCAGGTGCATTCTTCAGACCAAAGGGCATTACCACAAATTGATAATGTCCACTAGGGGTTGAGAATGCTGTTTTGGGCTTTGCAGTATCAGCTAGTCTGATCTGCCAGTAGCCAGCTGTTAGGTCAAATGTGCTGAGATATTTGGCAGAGGCCAAAGTATCTATGAGCTCATCTGCCCTGGGTATTGGATGGGCATCAGTCCTAGTGACTGCATTGAGACCCCTGTAGTCCACACAAAACCTCATCTCTCTTTTTCCACCACTGGTGTGAGGTTTCGGTACAAGGACTACTGGACTAGCCCAAGGGCTATCTGAGGGTTCAATAACTCCCAATTCCAACATTTTCTGGACTTCAGTCCTGATACAGTCCCTGACATGGTCAGGTTGCCTATAAATCTTGTTTTTAATAGGCAGACTGTCCCCAGTGTCCACTTCATGAGTGCACCAGGTGGTCTGACTGGGTGTCAGTGAAAACATATGTCTAAACTGATTGAGGACTTGCCTGCAATCAGTTTGTTGCTGGGTAGTGAGGCTGCCTGCCAAGGCTACACCATCAACTGACCCATCGTCAGGGTTCTGGGAGAGCAGGTCAGGAGTGGGTCACTCTCTTCCTCCTGCCCTTCATCAGTAGCCATGAGCAAGCCCATGTCTGCCCTGTCCACATATGGTTTTAACCTGTTGACATGGAGAACCCTGTGGGGACTCCTGGGTGTTCCTAGGTCTACTAAATAAGTGACCTCACCCTTCTGCTCAACAATAGTGTGGGGTCCACTCCATTTGTCCTGGAGAGCTGCTGGGGCCACTGGCTCCAACACCCACACCTTCTGTCCTGGCTGGTAAACAGTCAGAACAGCCTTTTGGTCATGCCAGGCCTTTTGAAGTTCCTGGCTAGCCTCAAGGTTTTTGGTTGCCTTTTCATGTACTCAGCCATCCTGGAGCGGAGACCAAGTACATAGTCCACTATATCTTGCTTTGGGGGCTTGAGAGGTAACTCCCATCCTTCCTTCACCAAGCACAGTGGACCCCTCACAGGGTGGCCAAACAGAAGTTCAAAAGGGCTGTAACCAACCCCTTCTGAGGCACCTCCTATATGCGAATAAAAGGCAGGGCAAGAGTATGTCCCATCTACGCCTAAGCTTTTCTGGGAGCCCTTTAATCATGCCCTTCAAGGTTTTGTTGAATCTCTCAACTAAACCATTGCATTGTGGGTGATAGGGTGTGGTGAACTTATAAGTCACTCCACACTCCTTCCACATTGCTTTTAAGTACCCAGACATGAAGTTAGCACCCCTGTCTGAGACTACCTCCTTAGGAAAGCCCACTCTTGAGAAGATTCCCAGGAGGGCCTTTGCCACCACAGGTGCTGTAGTGGTCCTGAGGGGAATAGCTTCTGGGTACCTGGTGGCATGATCCACTACCACCAGGATAAACCTGTGCCCAGAGGCTGTTTGGGGATCCATGGGACCAACAATGTCAATCCCTACCCTTTCAAAGGGCACCCCCACCACAGGTAGTGGTATCAGGGGGCCTTTGTAGTGCCACCTGCTTTGCCACTGGCTTGGCAGGTTACACAGGAGCGACAAAACTCCTTACTGTCTTCAGACATGTGGGGCCAGTGAAAGTGAGGGACAATTCTGTCCCAAGTCTTGTTCTGGCCCAGGTGACCTGCTAAGGGAATATCATGGGCTAGGGTCAATAGGAAGCCCCTGAACTTCAAAGGTATTACCAACCTCCTGGTAGCACCAGGCTTGGGGTCTCTACTCTCTGAGTACAGGAGTCTATCATCCCAATACACTGTATGGGGACCACTAGCTTTCCCAGCAGCCTCAGCAGCAGCTTGCTGTCTGAGGGGTTCAAGGGAGGGGCAGCTCTGCTGCTCCTGGCTCAGATCTGCCCTAGAAGGTCCCCCTGTCCCCAAGAACTCAACCTGGTCAGGTTCAAGTTCCTCTGGGACAGTTCCTTCTTCAGGGCTGAGATCATCCCCCTCAAGGGACTGATCTTCCTCCTGAGCCAAGGGGGAAGGCACTGCCTTAACCCTACTACTCCTCCTCTTGGAAGGCACTTGGTCCATTCTTACAGAATCCAATGCCTGTTCAGTGCTAGACATTTTGGCTTGTGACCTGGTCACAGCAAACACATCTGCAGGGATCCCCAGCATTTCTGCATGGGTCCTGAGCTCCACTTCTGCCCAAGCAGAAGTCTCTAAGTCATTGCCAAGCAAGCATTCGACTGGTAGGTTTGCACTTACCACAACCTTCTTAAGGCCAGTTACCCCTCCCCAGGAGAAGTTAACAACTGCCAGAGTATGGTCTGTTCTGACATTGCTAGCATTGGTCACTTGGTACATCTCACCAAGCATAACTTGCCCAGGAAGCACAAGGTCTTGTGTCACCATTGTGACACTTGCCCCTGTGTCCCTAAATGCCAAAGCCTCACGTCCATTGATTAAAGGCTGTTGTCTGTACTTGCCCAGATTACTGGGACTCACAGTGGAGGTCACATCCATGCCTCCATCACAGACTAACACAGCCTGAGTCAGTTCTCTGACTAAGTCAGAGCCCAACTCAGTTCCCAGGGTGAACCCTACTAAACCCTTTGCTGGAGCACTTCCACCAACTGTACTAGGGGGAACAGGTGCCTTAGGGGCATTGGTGGGTGCTGGACTGGAGTCTTTGGACTTGGTGCAATCACTGGTCCAGTGGGTCTTTTGCTTACAGACCTTGCACCATGGTTTTCTTTGGCCTTTCCCTTTGGTAGACTGTGAATCCCCACCAGAAGAAGATTTTTGGGGGCCTGATGAAGACTTTTGATCTTTACCCTTCTCCCCACCCTTGTCAGAGTTCTTAGCATCTTGCTTCTTGGTTTCCCCACCTTGGTTCTGTACCTTCTGCTTCACCCTGGTCCTGACCCATTTGTCTGCCTTCTTTCCCAATTCTTGGGGAGAGGTCAGATCAGAGTCTACCAGGTATTGATGCAACAGCTGATTTTGACAGTTATTAAGAATCTGCTCCCTCATTATCAGATTGTACAATCCTGAGAAGTCACACACCTTACTGCCCATCAACCAGCCTTCCAGAGCCTTGGCAGAACAATCCACATAGTCTACCCAGTCTTGAGTCTGTGCTTTTGGGTGTCTCTGAACTTCAACCTGTACTGTTCAGTGGTTAGGCCAAACCCATCAATAAGAGCACTCTTCAAGACCTTGTAATTATCAGCATCCTCCTCTCTAACAGTGAGGAGCTTATCTCTACCTTTGTCAGCAAAGGAGAGCCACAAGATTGCTGCCCACTGCTCTTGAGGGACCTTCTGTACCTTACAGGCCCTCTCTAATGCAGTTATCCATTTGTGGATATCATCCCCACTCTGGTAGGGAGGGACAATCTTGCTCAGGTTCCTATGGTCATAGGACCTTTCCCTGTCTCTAGGGACATGGCTGCCACCATGGGACTCTAGTCCCAACTTTCTTCTCTCTCTAAGGAGATCTAGGGATTCCCTATCTAAAGCCAATTGCTTTTTCTGATTTCCAGCTGAGTTTCCTCATACTGGACCAGTCTGGCTCTCCTCTCATGAGAGGATTCCCTCCTGTGAGAAGAGTCAGAGCTCCCTATAGAGGTGCCAGAGTGGTTAGACTCCTGAGAAGGAGATCTAGACTTCCTGGGCACACTCTTAATCCTTCCTGGGGGACAAAGAGGGTGTCATCCTGATCATCCTCATCATCGTCCACAGGAGGGATTGGGTTATCCAGGTCAGGGTCATTGTCACCCTCCTGGCCAGTTTCAGAGGGGGGCTGGGGGTATTGGTACCCCTGGCCTCCTCCTCTTCTCCTGCCCCACCCTCAGCTCCTACCCCTTCAGTCCCCACGGGCTTACTAAGGTCATAAGCCACCAACAACTCCTTGAGGTGTTGGGTGGTGGGGCTTTGGCCTGTCCTTATTTTTCTCAAGTTACATAAAGCTCTCAATTCCAAGAATGGGAGTGTATCATACTTGGAGGGTGGAAGCTCAATGGCTTCCTGCAAGGATTCTTTGGATCCTGCCCTTAAAGACATTACTAGTGTGGTGTGGTGTATGCACTACCTACTCTAGTGTGGCCTACTAAACTCTCTTGAGTTGTAGAAAGGGTTGTGCTATCCCTTAACACACAACTCTAAGTTCAGTAGAACTTACTGTATTCTAAGGTTAAATTATATGTACCTTAGGTACCTTTAGTGGTTTTCAGTTGATCAATTCAATTGAGATTATCTGGTAAAACAATAGCAAGCTGGAATCCCACACGCTGCACACCAATGTGAGAAGTTGGCCTGGTATATGCTGTCCACTAATTATAGTGGGCACCTTGCACCAGTCCAAACAACCCCTTATTGGAGATAGGTTAAAGACAACCTTATTGAAAGCTATCCTAGTGGTAGCTATGGAGAGCAGCCTTCAGGCTAAGTCTTGAAGGAATGTAAAGCAGCTTGTTTTACCAGCCGGGTGCATAGGTGCCTTTCGGGGTCGGGTTTCGTCGTCGATTCGAATGGCGATCTGCTGCAAAGTGCTGCTGGCGGCCAAGAGAAAAGTGTCCGGATGGATCCAAGAGTGGATCGGAGTCCTGAAGAACCTGAAAGCAGAGGGGACAGAGTCTGGGTCACTAGCCAGTGACCAGGAAGGCGATGGACAGATGCCCACCGATGTCGAGTGCTTCAGGTGCGTTGACGGTCGTCTTGACTCTTCAGCCACGAGGTCCAGGAGGCGTTGTCAGTGACCAGGAGCAGGATTCGGGCTGGTACACGATGTCTGTCGAGTGCTGAGGTGTCGGCGACCGGATTGGGCCCAACAAGCCTTGGCAACGGCAAGTCTCGGTGAAGATGTAGATCGTCGATGGTGCAGACCAGCAAGGTCTGTGGAACTCACCCAGCAAGGGTAAGTGAGGGCAGGCCTGGAGCAACCAGGATGCCAAGTAAGAAAAGGATTGGCCTTCGTTAAGGGCTACTAGCCAACGGGCTAGCGACCGCAAAGGAGCCTCGTGACGCCGCACGTGGATCTGGCTTACAGGACACTCGTGGAGTGGAGGCCAGTGATCTTTGGTGCAGGTGGTGCTGGAGGCTAGGGCTACTCGGAGCCCAAAGCACGACTTCTTGGGAGACCCAGAAGAGGATGCACTTGCAAATGTGCTCGGTGTCCAGGGGTCACGGTCTCAAGTCACCCACGATAGCCATGGGCCTCAGCTTTGCTGGGGACTCAGGGTAGCCTCGGTGAAGTCTGAGAATTCACCTCTGGTGATGCGATGACTTCGGCGCCCGACGGGAGCTTCAGAAATGCAAACCGGACAGATGCTTCTTTGGTGCCTGCCAAGCAGGGGAGTCACTCCTTGACCCCAAGGGAGATTCTTCAGTCCTCTAATCATGAGTAGAGCGTCGAAGGTCCAGGATTCAGTTTCAGAGTTTCGTCCAGGGATAATCTAAAATCTTAAGGACTGGGTTCCTATCTTTATACTAAAGATAGGGGTTGGACTACTCTGTGGCCCCACCTATGGGTGGGTCAGGGCAGAGGGGTGGCTACACCCCTTTCCCTTTGTCCAGTTCGCGCCAAAGCAGGGGCTGCAAGCCCCTGATCCGGTTTGAACTGGGGTATGCACTAGGGACACCAAATGTGCCCCCAGTGCAGGACTTCAAAGCACCCGAAAGTGCTCCCGCCCAGCCCCAATACACATTATCCTGTCTGGGGAGGTGGTCACACCTCCCTGGGACAGGAAACCTATTGTCCAGGCCTCCCCTGCCGGAGTTTCGTCCAGCAGCAGGAGGCCAGACTCGTGTCTGTGGCAGCAGCATCCATTTTGTGATGCCAGGGCTCTGGAAAGAAGTTACCGGACTAGTCAGAGTTAACATGTCTTTCCCTCTAGAAGGGTGGAATGCTACCCCCGCTGCCAGGATTGGCGGGGGGGTAGTATTCCAAGATGTTTGACACCAAACACGACATGTTTAGGTGCAGCCATTCCAAAGTTAGCATTTTACCGCGAGGATATAATGCGCTTAAGAGTATATGGTCAGGCTGCACTACAAACAGCATCAGAGATGGTCTCCGAACGCTGCAGAGTGGCCCTGCTCATGCGGGGCACCCTCTCACATAGGAACCACGCACTCTTCCTTTAGGATTGATAAGGCCTGCCTTAGGAGTGACTTATAGGTTTATATGTGTGTATGTATTTCGTGATATAGGTAACCTATATCACAGTAAGGGGTGCATGCACCACCTTACCCAGGCTGCAGTAGCAGACCTGTGGTGTCAGTTTGGATGGCCTTCCAGGGGTGGCATAATACATGCTGCAGCCCCTGGCAGGCCTCTGAGGTACCTATGCCCTTGGTACATAGTATACCATATACTAGGGACTTATAAGGGCACTCCAGATCCCAATCAGTGATGTGCCTAAGGCACATGGAAACCATTTTAGAGAGGAAGCAGCTAGGCTGGGGTTCTGATTAGCAGGGCCCCAGCCAGACTAATGTCGAAAAACAGTGAAGCATCAGCAAAAAGTGGGGGTACCCATGTGAAGCAGATCCTACTCTCCTACACACCTAATAATGAGTTTCTGCTATTAGTACTCTAAAATGTACAATGAATCAGTGTGTGCTGCTTCATTAATGGGATCTGTCACTATCCCTAAGGAAAATACTCGCTAAGCTGGGTACGCAGCAACCTGAGCACAATGTTGAAGTGCACTACGCAATGACCCCAAAGGGTTCAACGAAAACCATTAACATAATCAGAAATAAACTTATTTACATACAACACAAAGACAATATCTTGTTCACATTCAAATGTATTTTTCAATTCAATGTTTCATTTAATGAATGACAATCAACACATAATTGAAGATTCACTTCAAATTAAACAGTTGTGTCATCTGCAAAACAATATTGTTCAGATCAAACAGTATCCGTGAACATGTTTCTATTGACAGCCCCAATGCATTTCGGGTTCATGGAACCCTTCTTCAGGGGGAAAGGCTTCATGAAAACTAAGAAACAGTAATTGGCCACCTGCCAGAACACAAACAAAGGTAATACGTATTGTTACTAGTGTGGAGTGAGGAGGTAACGGAAGATTATCAAGGTGATCTAGAAAGCGTGTAAGCACAAGTACAAAATCGTGAAAAAACACTTTTGCCACTCCCCGTGCCAGAGCATATCATAACAAGTGTTTCACTTCCGCGTGATTCCAACTAAAGTGCTGGAAAATCCTAATCCAATACTATTCTCGAGGTGATACTAAGTCGTGTCCATGCAATTTAAAAATGTATGAGACGTGTCAAAACGTGAGTTTCACTCCCTCGTGATTACCACTAAAACACTGAAGAGTCCTGAACCAGTGTAACAAACGACATAGCATACCTTCTTATAACATCTCAAACGTTTCAAAACCTGTGAAGAACTGAAGATAGAAAGTGCTACTATGAATACTCATGCTACTAAGTTGTCACTGAGGCTATTAATAATGTAGCTGCCTGTGTGACAAATACGTATGAAACAAAACTGTTATGCAGCTCAGTTTCTATCTTAAATGTGTGCTTCAACGTTCACCTGCACCAACATAAAGAGATATCTATTACCACACCGTCAATAGAGAGCGTTTCACACACTCTACAACTCGAGTTCAAACCAGCGACACTTACCCGATGCACGGGTTTTGGTGATGGCACCATGCTTGGGGTTGGCATGGATGTAAGCATGTAATGGTAATCCTACATTGTAAAAACTTGTATACAGTTCTAATATCGAGGATATTAATAGTAACAATAGGAATTACTTTTGTTTGTGTTCCGGCAGGTGGCCAATTACTGTTTCTTAGTTTTCATGAAGCCTGTCCCCTGAAGAAGGGTTCCAAGAACCCGAAATGCACTGGGGCTGTCAGTAGAAACATGTTCACAGATACTGTTTGATTTGAACAATATTGTTTTGCAGATGGCATAACTGTTTAATTTGAAGTGAATCTTCAATTCTGTGTTGATTTTCATTCATTTCATGAAACATTGAATTGAAAAATACATTTGATTGTGAAAAAGATATTGTCTTTGAGTTGTATGTAAATATGTTTATTTCTGATTATGTTACTGGTTTTTGTTGAACCCTTTGGGGTCATTGCGTAGTGCGCTTCAACATTGTGCGCAGGTTGCTGCGTACACAGCTTAGGGTGCTATTCTGTTCACCACAGATTTGTTATAGCACAAAGTGGAAGTGGTCTGTCTAGTTTGCTCCAATGCTTCCCAAGGTTTTTTTCAGACATCTCTTAAGATAACCATTTAATATCATTACCACCCTAGCACTCTGGAGGCAATATGGTATGCAGAATCTCTGTATGATATCCAACATCTTACACAACAGCATGTTTACTTGGGCCACAACATGTGTTCACTGCTGGAAGTTGTGACTTGGCACACTCAAAACCTTGCAAGTACCTCTTTCATCAATATCCTCCACATAGTTGATGTAGAACAGTTTGTTGCTGGAAATGCCTGAGGCCTTCACACAAATACAATGCTATTCAACAAAATGCACCTTTCTTTCATCTGAGTAGTAGGAAATGGACCCCCATATCAAAACCTTCCAATGTCCATCTGGTCACTTCCTTGAAAATAGTAATCCCCTCATAGCATTGGGTACCCGATCATGTCTCATACAAGTCAAGCAAAAGTTCAACTTATTTGGTAAATCATTCTGACATTGAAGTCACCATCCAATGACTTGAGTTTTCATACAACTTCTTTCTAACAGTTAGGTAAAACCATAATAGCTACCTTCAAATCTACCTTATCCTGTATGGTGAGCAGCAGACTGTAACTGATCTTTGGTGTGCCCAGACACTACCACAGATTCGTTGAATGTTAACACAGTCAGTCACTGTAAGTTGAAACTCCCCCACCCTGCATGCATTCATTTATATTTTCTTCTGATTCCTGTAAATCTATGGGCCACATGAGTTGTATTTCTGCTTTCCCAGCCAAGTTATCTACTTTGCCATTACCATTTGCATACAACCCTCTCTTCTTGTGGCCCTTCACTTTCACAATGTGCATTATTGGAAAGCAATATGTAGACTGGGTTGTCTTTTGCCACACTTCACTGTGTTTAAATGTTGACTCAACTATGCACCTGTAGTCATTTTGGCCCAGATTTACTAAGCCTTTGTGTTACCCTTGATCATGCAAGGCCGTTGTAATTGAGTACACTTTTCACCAGCATATTGGCTCGCCCGTCTGATTTAAATGTGGGAGGATCTTTTGTGTCAATCCCCTCCATGGTTACATCCCTCCGATGGCTCGATCGAGTAAGGGCGTTGGAGGCTGACTTGTAAGTAAGTCCGTTTTTATATAGCGCAGCTACTCACCCTTACGGGTCTCAAGGCGCTGGGGGCCGTAGTGGAAATTAAGTGAGCTATTGCCCAGAGTCACATGGTGCTGAGCTGCCGCCGGAGCCGGGGATCGAACCGTGAACCCTGTGCTCCGAAGTCAGCTGCCCTGGCCGCTGCACCACACCTCTCCACTTGTCTGTCTAACTCATAATTTAGGGGCCGATTCCGATCTCGGCCGGAAATTATTCCGACCGAATCGGACCCTAGCAGTCCGACCGGACGAGTACGATGCATTCGCATGCTATCGGACTCGATTCGGTCGGACTCCCATTGAAGTCAATGGGAGCCGGTCGTACAACGCGTACGCGGGCTCCCATTGACTCAATGGGTGCGAGGCGAACAAGGGCGCCCCCTACAGCGGGTACGCGTCCATGCGCATCGCGGCGTACATGCACAGGTAGGGGGGTCCCATGGTTCCCCCCTGTGTGCGACTCGCGCGCCTACGCGTACAGGGGGGTCCGACGCGGACCCCCAAAGTCCGGCTCCAACAGCTCTTTCGAGCCGGACCGCGCGAGTCGGTCGGACTGCTCGCGGCGCGCATCGTACTTACCCGGCCGGGAAACGTCTCCATAGCGCGGTGCGAGTCGTGTCCGTGCGAGTCGGTCGGAGCGTGTTGAAGCCGCGTACGAGTCGGTCGGCGATTTCGCGGGAGCTTGCATCGTACTCGCTCGGCCGGACCCGCGTACGATTTGGTCGGGAAATAGGGCTCCGAATCGGATCCGGTAAAGCCGAATCCGATTCGGAGCCCTACCGGCCGAGATCGGAATCGGCCCCTTAGATGGGTGGACATACATGTCAGTTTCCACTGCCCATCACCGCCTGGAAAATCCTGAAGGTAAGGGGCAGCAAAAACAAGCAAAATGTCCCTCTTGCCATTGGTGATAACACCTATGGAAAAAGGGTGGATTTTTATTTTTATTTTCATAAAGAAAATCCCGCTTTAAGATTTTGTTAAAAAATTTTTTTTTATGTAACTAAGCCATACAGCTCCGTCATGTATTATGGAGCTGTATGGCAAAGTTACAATACATTGTCAGGAACCGTCTTGACAGCAGTTCCTGTCAATGCTTGAAATGTCTACCTGACATTTCAAAAATTGATTAGCGGGACCGCCATCAGGCCAATATAGTAATTTAATCCATTGTTCTAGCAGAGGATTGTCCGACCACCAAATTCAAAATCAAGTCCCTGGTAAAGAAATGTAATGCAACACAGAGGCTTGTGCTGCATTACATTACATTTCCTAGTGGTAGGTGTTCCAAGGGTGGAGCCTGGTGGTTTCCATGCATCCACCCATGGAATCTGTCGCAATCAAGATTTACTGAACTGAATAAACCTGAGATTGCACTGAAATGGTACGCCACCCCAACCACGGCATACCAAGGAAAAATATATTTATTTCTCCTTGTTGTACCCTCTTTCTATGTGTGATGCATTTAACTTCACACACAGATAGAAGAAATTGCCTCGTAGGATTGTTTTTGTACAGGAAGGCATCTCTTCCTGCAAAAAAACAATTCTGCTGAATCGGTGATTGATATTCCCACTCCCGCACCTCTTTCCATTTTTTAAATTTAAATTAAAGCTCTAGAGCCACCGATCTAACTTCTCTCAAGTACTTTGACTTCTGAAATGTCTTTAGTTGCGTATTACTGGTTGTGCATTCAAGTGATTGTAATGGTCATGTGCAGAGAAGCCAGCTGACCCCGCAGTCATTGTCAATTTTCATTGTATGAACTGCTGTCACCATAATACAATTGTGCATCTAGGAGCAGTTTGTCTCTTCAGCAGAGGATGAGGTATACATTTAGCAGTCAAATTTAGTTTGATGTGGTTCATCCAACAGGGAGGTTCCTAGCAATGCCAGCTCTCCTGGATCTTTCTTTTGACAGTCCAAATCACGAGGTGGCATATACATTTTAGCTATTCTGGTTGAGCTCACGTGCTTGAGTGGATGATGCCCTCTAGCAATAATTTAGAATGAGTACATTTTGTCTTGATAATTTGCTTCTTACTTCCAATTATATATTCATTCTTGGCTGGCATCCATTATAGGTAGAGCACCAGTTTTTTTTCAAAAATCAATTTTTTGTTCAAGCATGGATAGCAGAGCCAAGGTGATGGTTCTGGTCTAAACTAGGGGCCACAAATAGAAGTCTTTCTGAGTGTCAAAGTTTACAAGCATAGAAGCTTTGTTAAAAAAAAATATATGTTTCTGCTTCTGTGAGAATTTCCGAGCACTCCAACTTCTGTTTTCTTACCAAGTCCTGGAGGGCCTTGGCCTGTTCCTAAAGTAGGTGGTGAATGTTTGGGAGAAACACTGAACACCCAAGACTGACTGGAGGGCGCTTTTGTCAGTAGGGAGGGTCAGGGGCCCCCATGTGTTTCAATATCTGATCCTGTATTTGTTTTGCTTCCCCTGCAAGAGTATACCTAAGAAAGCCACTTTTGTAAATGCAAATTTAGCTTTACCTTAAAACCCCCATCTCCCATGGGCATCTAATTCCTCATACAGATTATACCAGTGTGACTGCATATCCGGGTTGGCAATGAGAATGTCATCAGCATACTGGAGAATGAGCTTGGCACATGAGTAGCCTTCCTCCAACTCCTTCATAGCTTTATGAAAAGTGGTCGGGTTATCCCTTAAGTCATTTCGCAAGACAAGCACTTGGAAGTGGTCTCCTAACCATTGGAATGTCGTCACTTCTCTCTGTCTTGCGAGAGCTCTATTGGCCGGAGTCTATTGGCGATGTTCAGTGCAAAATAAACTGAACAAGCTCGAAAAAAGCTGCAATAACATGTTTGACCTTAGGCAAACGTTCACTGATCTTGCAATAATCAATGCATACGCATCAACACTGGGGAGAAGCGCCTTTCTTTTCCGATGCTTTTTGCATGGGCATCATTTAGAGAAATCCGGCACTATAAGAGGCACCTGGAATGTGACTCACCGTTCAATGAATTCTGCGATAACTCGAGTGCAGTCAGGGATGCTTCCTGACCTGATAAATATCAACACAAGGTCCTTCATAAGTAAGGAAAGTTCACTCACATGGTTTGATCATGCCTGTAATTAAGTGCATAGGTATTATCTGCCCTGGTCCTTCTAACTTACATATGGTTCCCCTAGAGAGATTAACCACACACCCCTGGTCTCTGCATTTGCAAACTTTTAGTACAACAACTGTTCAGCAGCAGGTCACTGGATTCCACCCTGCAGTCACCTCCAATCTCAATCTCAAACTGGCCAATACCTCAAAATGGCCAATACAAATTTACCATCTACTATCTGTTAGACCTGTCAGATTTAGGGTGGCCTTCCCCCAAACATTTGCCTAACCTCCTCCATTTTTCCACACCTATTTTTGGTGGCTTAGGACTCTAGGCACTTTACCACTGCTAACCAGTGCTATAGTGATTGTGCTCTCTCCATAAAACATGTTATATTGGCTTGTGTGCAATCGGCATGTTTAATTTACTTTTAAGTCTCTCCAAAAGTGGTGCTACATGTACCAAGGGCCTGTAAATTAAACGCTACTTGTGGGCCTGCAGCACTGATTGTGTTGGTCACTTACGTAACTCTTGAAACATGTCTCAGGCCTGCCATTGCAGCCTGTGTGTGCAGTTTTAAACTGTAATGTCGACTTGGCAAAGTAAACCTTTTTCCAGGCCCAAACTTCCTTTTTAAAACATATATCCCCTCTAAGGTAGGCCCTAGACAACCCCTAGGGCAGGGTGCAGTGTATTTAAAATTTTGGGCATGTACTTTTACGTTTTACATGTCCTGGTAGTGAAAAACACTAAAATTCGTTTTTCACTACTGCAAGGTCTATCCCTCCCATAGGATAACATTGGAGTTGCCTTTTCATGTTTTATAAGTGCAATTTCCAAATAAGAAGAAATGACCAGTTCATATTTTGTGTCTTTGGAATTGGCGTGAAAACCCCTACTAAGCGTTGAAGTCGGGTTTTTTATCACAAATTTAAAAATGTCAGTTCTAGAAAGTTCAAAAAGAACAATTGGTGGACAGAATTCTGAACTTGACCCTGCTCCCCATGTGAACAGTTCAGCACAAACTGCCAGACCAGGTCCACCCTGGACCGGAAACAAACATCCTGGGACCGGTTTTAGGGTATCACCCCATATCAGCCAGGCTAGCTTGACTCCAGTGTCATGGAGAGCATGGGACCCACGTCTGGGCATACCCGTCCCACTCAGGTTGACAAATGCAAAAATAACAATTTATGGATTCAATGCTGAACAATGCCATACATTCACCCCCAGTAGAGAGATCTGGGCCAAAATCCTTCATTTTTTTGCGCGTCATATCATTCCATCTTGGACCCAGCCACATGCAATCAGTCTTGGCAAGGGGCGTCTCCTCCATTAGGGCGGAGGAGCGTCGCCCCACTGCTTTCTCGCAGTGCGAGAAGCAGAACATAAAATGGTATTTTAAAAACCATTTTATGTTTCAGCTTCTTGCGCTGCGAGAAAGCAGAATGGTATGCCTGGTTCGGGGCGGGTGGGAGGGTATGCCTAGTTGGGGGCGGGCAGGTGGGCGTGTTGGGGAGGCGTGGCTTGCCCACTGTTGTGGGCCCTGACTGTTTGGTCGGCCCTCTGAGGCCGACCAAACCAGTCATGCGCACTCTACATTTTCTCTATGCAGGCTGCATGCAGCCTACATAGAGCTAATGGCCTCCCTACAGGTGCCCCGCTGGGTGCCGTCTGCACCAATCACAACGCTGCCATTGCAGCATTGTGATTGGCTGAGGGGAGGGAGGATGCCTGCTTCCTGTTCTCCTGAAGCAGCAGGAAAACGTAGGACCCGGCCAGCAGCGGAGGCGGCGTGGGACCCGGTGAGGTAAGTTTTTTATTTTTTATTTTTAGATGAATCCCCCCAGTTCCCCCACCCCCGCGTGAAGCCCCGCGCAACCCCCCCCACCTACCACCCCCACCTGCGAGTCATGCGAGCCGCGACTGGTCTTGGCCCTGCTCCCCCGGGGAACAGTCCAACCCGAACTGTCAGGCCAGGTCATCCCTGGACTGGAAACAAACATACTGAGGCTGGTTTCGGGGTATTAACCCTCTTCAGCCAGGCTAGCTTGACTGCAAACATTTGCCTCTCCTCAGCCATTTTTCTGAACCTATATTTGGTGGCCTTAGGAACCTAGGCACTCTACCACTGCTAACCGGTGCTAAAGTGCTTCTTCTATCTCTTGGCTTATGCACAATTGGCATATTTAATATACTTCTAAGTCTCCAGTAAAGTGGTTCTACATGTACCCAGGGCCTGTAAATTAAATGCTACTAGTGGGCCTGCAGCACTGATTGTGTCACCCACTTAAGTAGCTCTTTAATCATGTCTCAGGCCTGCCATTGCAGCCTGTGTGTGCAGTTTTAAACTGCCATGTCGATTTGGCAAAGTAAATGTTTTGCCAGGCCCAAACCTTCCTTTTTATTACATATATCACCTCTAAGGTAGGCCCTTGACTACCCTATGGGCAGGATGCAGTGCATTTAAAAAGTTGGACATATACTTTTAAGTTTTCATGTCCCATAGGATAACATTGGAGTTGCCTTTTTACATTTTATAAGTGTAATTTCAAAATGGGAACAGATGACCAGTTCATGTTTGGTGTCTTTTGAATTGTGGTGAAAAGCTCTATTTAGCGTTGAAGTCTGGTTTCTGATCACAACTTAAAAATGGCACTTTAAGAAAGTTGGTATTTTTATGCCCTTAGACTTTTGTGCCTATAGCCTGGCCCAGTTAACATGACTGGGTGGAACTGACAGTTAGACTTTGTGAATTCCTCCCAGACAGTCACACAATAGAGGGATTAGGTGTGCCTGAGTGGGCGATCTGCTGGCAGGATGAGGGGGATGGAGCTGAGCACAGCCCCACTTACACCTGAATAGCCTGTTCTCCTCCTTCTCGCAAAGTGCCTAACTACCCTGCATTGTCACTTCAGCCAGCTGGGAGCCATGAACTTCAAAGCCACTGTCTAGAAGCTTCTCAAGAACTGGACCTACACCTTCACCTTGAACCCAGGAACCCAGAGTGGCTCAAAAGGCTAGTCTGCTTGCCTCCTGATCTGAGACTCATGAACATAAAAGGTTCCCCAACCTTCTCCTGGACCCAGCTACAGCAAGTTGCTGACCCCCCAAGTGGTGCTTTTCACGTCTTGGTCATTTGGTGAGGCTCACAAGCTGTTGAAAGCAAGTTTTTGGGCTCTTCAAGACCACAAACAGGCCTGTTCGCACCGGAACTGCACCGCTTGTCCCAAAATTCAGTGCAAGCCGCTGACAGCCCATCTCTTTGCACATCAAGCATCAATCGCCCACAGAGGACCGCCACCACAAAGCTCCAGCAGGCCCGCCTGCGACGCACGGCCTGCTCTTCACACCATGCTAGCTTTCACTTAAAAAAACATGGTGAAAAAATCTCCCGGAATCAGCATTAAAAAAATTGTCAACAATTGCTGAAACAAATCTGTCAAGGCTAGATGACTTGGCAGCTCTGAGCAGGTGCTTCCATGCCCAAGCAGTAATTAATTCCTACAAACCACGAAAACAGCAGCAATATATCACCTGTACTTACCCAAAGTAGCTAAAGTCTAGGTTTGTTGCGCATAGACTCGGGGAGTGGAATCTGCGTGGTCAAACCCGGGTATGGCGGAATCCCACCAAAAAAGAAGAAATGTGCCGACTCTGTACTCAGAGCAAGGAAACCATCATCCACATTTTATGTACCTGCCCTTCCTTGTTACAGTTAAAGAAAGACCTTCTTCAAATATACTTATACTGTCTGGGGGTCCAAACCTGCAGCTAAGCTGTAATTGCAGGCCTGAGCTCAGAGAACACCTTGCTAAATATCAAAATCGTCAAGTTCTTTCAAGCTGTTGCAGTAAAACTAGGCACAGCCGATAATTACGCCGATTTGGAAGCTGGATTTTAAAACTGATTTACCACCCAATACTGTGCCCTGTGAGGCTATTCCAATATTATCTTGCCTCCTCTAGGCGCACCTTACTATTCTGGCTAGCTGTCAACTTGCCTTTTTTTTGCACTTTGGCACTAGGCACTTTTTTATTAACCTGTCCAATTTTGTGGCACTGGTCCTCTTACTTTGTTGACTACTCTGCACTCTTGCACTTTCTCCTCCACATTTTCACATCCCAGCCGAAGTTATTCTGCTGCAATTTTACTGCTACTTTAAACCTTAAATTAAGCATCTTATTTATCATCCGGGGAAGGATTATCTTTAAGTGACTAACCTATTACGATGCTAATCGTGGCACCTAAACTGGTTTGAGGCAACCTTACTTGTTTTTGCCAAATTTAGGTGTTCTGTCTTGTTGCAATTCTGCTACTATTCCACGTCTGCACCTCTCAGCAACCAACTCATTTTTTGCTTAAGGGTGGGCGATCTCAAAGCACAGGATGAAATTATGAGGATAATCGCAGCATACAGTTTGGTCCGAGGTAACTATACTTTTTCCTGCCATATTAAGGCATCGTGTTCCACTGCACCTTGCACTTTCCCACTAGTATTTTAATCAACATACTTACTCAGTGGAGCTGGAGGCTTTTAACTTTTTTTATAATGTTTGTAATTGTTGGCCATGTTTCTACAAATATCATGTTTTAACTATTTGATTCTGTGTTGCACTGGCTGGCTGTATTTTTGTTAACGTTTTATTTAACTGAACAATAAACTATATTCATTCATTCATACTTTACACAATGTCTCTAAATTAAGCCCGATCTGCTCTGTGCCAAGCTGCCAGGATGTGAGCATGGGTTAATTTGGAGTTTGCTTGTGCTCTACCCTGACTTGGCTTGTGGTTGATGTTTGACCAGGGCTCACTCCCCCGCCAACCAGTAACCCAATTTCCAACATTGGTGGCAGCAGTGAATAGGACGTGTGTTTGTGCAGTGCCATAGAGTGATTTGGCATACACTATCATCCCATGATGACATTGCATGGTAAAGGTATGCGTATTAAAGGAATGCATTGTTCAGATGTATTCGTTGTTCGGGCTGCATGGTAAAGGCACGCATGGTTTAGCCATGCGTGCCTCTGTCATACAACCTATGCCACTGGTGGTAGTGCACTCATTCATTCTCCTCCTACTGCAAAGGGGGTACATTGAGCCTGAGTAAGGAAGATGGTGTTTTTTTCTGTTATTGCTTTCATGTCACAAATATCTACTAATTAGTATCCGGATGGATATTAGTGATTGTGTCTATGTCTGTGAGTACCTATGCCTTGACCTGTAAGGCATCATGCAGCCCAATAAGGACCGTCATGTTAAAGCTCCTCACTCTCTTTTACCTCAGCTGCTAATCTACCTCCTTCAGACTCCTGCATCCAAATGACCCAGTACTCTCATCACTTCCCTGGTGACATTGATGTGGACAGAAAGTCAAGATTAGGCAATTAGGGACCTTGGTCCCACAATATGCTACAAGAGCATTTAAAGAAGGGCATGGGTTTCTGTCCATTTCTGAGTCAGTATCAGTGGTGACCAGCTTATGTTCTGCCGACCAACCTAATTGTATTGAGTACAGGACCTGCCTGACCATGTGAACCAAATCTTCTGGTGTAATTTCGAAGGCCTGAATCTCCTGATATAGTTGTCTTAGGAGTGCATAAAAGTGCTCGATATTAGAAGCTGTATTCCTAGACAGGGTCCCTTTTAAGTCTTTATATGGTATCTACATATCAATGGCAGGGCGATGGATTACCCCTACCACTACCACTGCCCCTCTTACTAATAATATAATGTTCAGTCTCAGTGTACATGAGCTCTTCAGCTGCTGTGGTCCCAACATATGTTACCGTAGCACCTCATCAGTGCTCTAATACCCTTAAATGGCCAGCTAATTATTTTGATTCTTCTATGCAGTTTCCTATCCTGCCCATCTTGGTGGTTGAGAATCTACCTAAGGCTTTTCTCTTCTTCATCAGTTAGTGCTGCTATGGAGGTATATGGGAGTGCTGAGGGCATAATGCTCTTTTAGTAGTTTTTAATATATGGCTACATAGTCCTAAGCCATCCTTATCAGGGGGCACCAGCATCCCACGACATGAACACATCACCCAACACCTGCGAGACCTACACTGGCTCCCCGTCACGAAGAGAGTAACCTTCAAACTACTCACCGACGCCTACAAATCCCTCCACAACACCGGACCCCAATACCTCAACGAAAGAGTCTCCTTCCACGTACCCAAGAGAAACCTCCGATACGCCGACCTCGCCCTCGCCGAAACCCCACGCATCCACAGAGCCAGAGCGGGTGGAAGAGTTTTCTCCCACATCGCTGCAAAGACCTGGAACGAGCTCCCGATCAACATCAGACGCTCTCCCTCTCTGCACATCTTCAGGAAGAGTCTAAAGACCTGGCTCATTCGGCTGACTCGGAGCTGCACCCCCCTTCCCCAGCGCCTTGAGACCCTCACGGGTGAGTAGCGCGCTTCATAATTCCCTGATTGATTGATTAATTGATTGACTACTCAAAGTCGAAATTTAGGTCATGTTAGTTTGCCTGTAGCTCTTCTACCTCTCCATTAATGACTCACAATCTTCATTAGTAAAGGATGAGCTGACTGTAAGAGCATGGGCATTGATGTGCATTTCCCCCATTGGTTTGTGCATCACATTAAAGGTTCCTACAATGATCTGATACTTCTTCTCTGTCTCAGTGCACTGACGCCCGTACCATCGTGCATGCATAATCATGCATTCCTCCAATTTTTCTTTCAACTCTTCTCTTGAAACACAATTTCTTAAGCAGAGAAACAATTTATGCTGGTATGTGGCACTGCCTCAAGGGATGGCCAAGCAACTGCTTATCTCTTTGAATATAAAGGCTGTTGCACAACTCCTACTGTGGTCCTAAAGCCCATGCCTTTCTATCCTCCTCCTTCTATGACGACTTAGCAGAGGTCACAACCTGCCCCCCATATGGAGGCTTCCACGCTAGTCATGTGCTGTCAGAACACTATGCATACAGGTTCTGACAATAGGAAACTTTTTAAATAGTACAACAATGGGCTCACCCCAACATCTTGGAGGGTAGAGGTCCCAGAGAAGCCAGCACCATAAAAAATCTCTTCTGGACAGTTGGAGGATGCCCACATTCTCCACCAGATTTAATGATCTGGCTCTCTTAGATTTTAGAGAGAGTGACCGCCACCAAGAGCACCAGAACCTTCTCTTTCATGTTCTCCGGTCCAGGCTCCTGATGTCAAATCCAACCATCTGTGTTGAAGACAAAAGACTCTGAAACAAGTTCTAGGTACTCTGTAAGCAGATATCTAAAGAGTCACAACCCTGGCCTCTCCCCTTCAAATCTGTGGACTACCTCTGTCTGGCCTCTGTGTCTCTCTCTTTTATACTCTCCCTCCAATCAACTATTACTGTTTGGGGTTCGGCAAGGGCCACTTATGTTAACAAGGGCTGTGTTTACTTCATTCAGCAGGTGTTACATCAGTCTTCTGATTATCTCATCTCCCTTTCCCATTGGAGCTCCTTTATCACTGCTCAATCTTCCCAGCAGGAGGGACTATATGCATATGGTGATTATTCCTCATCAGTAGCTGCCTCTTCTTGTTTGCAAAGCCTTTTTCCTTCAGATCTCTTTTTCTCTTCCCCTTGCTTGCAACACCACCTTACAGCATGTTAATGTAACTTTCATGATAGGAGTCAAGACAGTATTGTATGTGCGAGCACTTAACCTCACCCTGCCTGCCACATGTGACTGCTGGGCTGGCGTTGTCAGTATCTGTTTGGGTTCGGGTGACCATATTATCTTATCCTCAGTTCAATGACTCACATTGCCCTAACCCCACTTGCACACAGTATACTATTTACATTTCAACGAAAGAAACATTAATTACAACGCTCCCCTGTTAAGGTTAATTATTTCCCCGAGTCAGCCTACGTATTTGCTTGCCCACGATGTCCCTGATGCTGTATTTTAAAAATACCTAAATGCGGAATATGTGTAAAGCGTGTATATAGCGCAGCCCATCCCATCTTCCCACATTAGATAGCCTACGTTCTCTCCTGTTTTTTCGTGGTTTTGTACCCTGGAGGGAGTGTTTTTAGGTCTCGCCTGAGCCAGCGCGCATGCGCTGCGTTGCGAGGCTTTTAGTAAGGGCTTTTAAACTCTGAACACACGCTCGTGCGTGTGCTTTTTTTTTTATCACCCGCAATTGGCCTTTGCATGCGTCTTTCTAAGAAAGACAGCACGCAATTGGTCCAAGGCGGGTGCATGTCCCGCCTTCTCTGTCCCCTGGCCTAGGGTGCTCGGGAGCGAGCAGCAGGGGCATCTGTTTCCAATTATCGCGCCCTCGTCTCGCGGTCGTGTTAATTCGAAACAGATGGCGGTAGCGCTGGCCCTGGTGCACTTTTTCTCCAAACGCGGCGCTTTCACTTTCGCCGCCGACCATAGGAGAAAAGGCTTGCGGCCGGCTGACAGAAGGTATTTTTCTGTTTACTTGTTTCTTTTTATTGCTTTTCTTTCCTCCGCTATAGTACTGATGGCACGAAGAAGAAAGGAACGGGCAATGACCGGATGCAGTGTGCGCGGGAGACACACTTTTCATCTGCACCCCGCACTGAGAAACAAAACAGACAACCACGATCTTCTGGGAAGCTCGAAACAGGCGCTATGTGGGCCCCACCAGTGCTGGCGTGAGAGGCGCTGCTTCCTGCCAGTGCAGAATGCTGCAGTGTGGGAGCACTGCAGGGGAGCGCCGGCACGAGCTGCTGGGGCCGGAACTTGGCACTGCAGCTATCAGTGAGGTATCACAGCAACCAGGATTACAGAGAAAACCAGAGCAGGAGGGACCGCTCATAGCTAATCCTGAGCAGCAAAGTGTCAGCATGCACCGGCACACCTGGCACCGGCGGAGGCTCAGACACACCGCTGCACCAGCTTTCCAGAAAAGCACCGCCTGGCTTCCCCCACCAGGCCCTCGCGGCCTTTCAGACAGGCACTGGGCTGACGTGTTACTCGTCAGTAGCCAGACCGGTCAAAGGCCGTAAAGCCTGTAACGTTGCCAGTATGTCAGGGGCCCTAGTTCGAGGAATGAGATGCCCCCCTCCCCGGCTGCTGCTTGAATGATAAAATGCAGAAACAATCAGGGTTTAGTGGGCCCCTCAGGCTCCGGTGCTACTGCACCCGCTGCACCAATGGAAGCTACGACCTCTGGGCGCAGCGTCCTGACTTGTTATTTCCTTTCGCAGGCCCCAGCCTGACACGAGACTGATTCTTTCCCAGCCCTAATGTCCTGAGCCGTTTCTGTCAGTTTGGGCAGGCCTGCCTCAGAGTCTGGGAATGCGAGCGGTAGGTGGTTCTGTCAGGCGCCATTCTCCCCGAGCACCGACCGGCCTGTGGTTACGCTAGTCATGGAGTGTCCCAGTGGCGCACCAGTGTGCAAGAAGAGCTGAGTGGGTGCATTCCTTCCCAGAGTGCGTGTCTGGGGTCGTGTGCCATGCAGAATGGTGGCTCTAGACCACACTGGGCCTCATTGAGCCCCCATGGCCTCAGCGTTTGTGTCTGGGTCTCACCGGCTGCCTCTGCGCTTCCGTGGTAGGTACCAGGGTGTGTGCTTCACTGCAGGGCGACCTTCCAGATGTTCTCTACATCATGTGCCTGCAAGCTGCATGACTCACGTTTCCACATTAGCTGCTGCTAAAATTCCCTCCTTGTTGTTTTTCTGCATTTTGGAATCCATGGCATCAGAGTTCAGTGTGTTAACGTGGGCGAGGTTAAACAGTGAGGGGTGGGGGCTTCCGTCCATGCAGTGCACTAGGCATGTGGAAGAGTTCCTTGTCCATCTCATCCTGTTTTGGACCCGTTATGTATTTGTGTGGGCGTTTGTAAAGCGCTACATTCCACCGTCATAGCGCCTTGGGAAGCAGGTACACATATGAGTGAATAGTTCATAGCAATGTATTAGATGCACAGACCCAGGAAGTGGAAGAACTATTCTCTCGCCCAGGAAGGATGGAGTCTACCGACGGATATTCCGTCCTTCTAACTTGACAACAGGGATGAGAAATCCTTGAAGATTATATGAAGGCTGAAAAGCCGGGGGGGTCAGGATAATGATCTATGGCTGATACTATGCGTCATTATGCGGTGTTATGCTGTGTTACCTTGTGTCGGTTGCTTCTAAAGGGCTCACCGCAGTGCCTGGCTGCTTCAAAGCGCTAGGACTGGGAGAGGAAAGGAGGTATCAGGAAAGAGGGATTGAGGTAAGGGCCTTGTGATTGGACAGAACTTCGTCAAAAATCCCGCTAGCTAGTGCATCATAGTGTGGTGCAGCTCTGCACAGTGCCGGATTAAACCCTGTGTAGGCCCCTAGGCCGTCGAAATTTTGCCCCCCCCTCGCAAATTATCTCTTAATACCCAATGCATCTGATTTTTTTTTACAACCTGACAGCTGCCAGAAGATGAGTTTTTAAAAGACAAACTGTTATTTGAATCTGATGTCTCTGGTTTATGTACTTCAAGTTGTTAATGGCTACATTACATTAACACAGTATTTTCTCTATAGAGCATTTAATGTCATGTTTTCGTTTCTTTAAGTTGATTTACTTTTTTCTATCTTTTGGAAACAATATTTAAGAAAGCCGATTGTAATTTTCTTTCAGGATCAAATCAGTATTATTTTGATCCGTTGTCGTGGGGCCCCTAAAAGGGGTGGGGCCCATAGGCCGGTGCCTACTTTGCCTATTTGGTAATCCGGCACTGGCTCTGCAAACAAAATCTTGTCATGGCTCCGTCGGCTAGCACTCTACTAAATGCAACATAAATACATTCCACATAATACCACTCAGTGCCACATAATTACACGTCACATAATTACACTCTATTCAATGCAACATAAATACGCTCCACATATTAACACTGTGCCACATAATTACACGCCAAATAATTACACTCTACTCAATGCAACATAAATACACTCCACAAAATACCACTCAGTGCGACATAGTTACACGCCACATAATTACACTCTTCTCAATGCAACATAAATACACTCCACATACCACTCAGTACCACATAACTACATGCCACATAATTACACTATACTCAATGCAACATAAATACACTCCACATATTACCACTCAGTGCCACATAATTACACGCCACATAATTGCACTCTATGCCACATACCACCAATCAACATAAATGCACTCCACACCACCATCAGAAAAAAGGACAAGGGAACCCTTGAAATCAAAAGGGACCAAGGGTGCTAATCGATTCTCAGAAACAAAGGTCCCTATAAAGTAAGAAATGGAAAAAATGGCCACAAAGTCACAATGAAGTTTGAGGCTACTTTAGTTATGCATACAAAATATTTAATTATTAAGAACCAAAATAACAAAACACAAACAAATCAATAATGAGTGAGCAAGGCGTGAAGAGGTAGGGGAAATCAGCCGATTTCCTTACCGCAGGCAAGTGACTTAAAAGTGACTTAAGCAATAAAATGAAAATTAGAAGCCACAATAAGGTACGTCTTTTGCTCAAAAACAATATCTATACAACATGAGTTAAAGACGTTGGTGTCGACGACGTTTCGATCCCAACTTAAATTGTGGGATCATCATCAGGACTGAGGGTAAAACAAATGCCTGAAAAGTTGCTCAAAAATCCGAGTGAGCAGTCGTGTGGGCAGATGTCTACAAGGGGAGCAATCCAGGGCGAGAGTAGACCTGTCATACAGGCAGAGATACTACATAAGGAATTGCGGGGGAGCGGTCAAGATGGATTCAGCAGTAGCAGGGCCTGGAATCGGTCATGAAAGTATACTGCCCCGGTAGGACTGGATCAGAAAGCCCAGGTGCGGGCGTATCTTGAAGGGTAGCGGCAATCTCAATGGAGCCGCTATCGGAAAGTCCTCTATGCGCAGGAGTCAGAATAGAGCCGTCGCGAATGGTCGGAGGGCTGTGTAGTGTGTAGACACTCAATTTTACCTCAACCACGAGGGTCCTACAGACCTACTCTCGCCCTGGATTGCTCCCCTTGTAGACATCTGCCCACACGACTGCTCACTCGGATTTTTGAGCAACTTTTCAGGCATTTGTTTTACCCTCAGTCCTGATGATGATCCCACAATTTAAGTTGGGATCGAAACGTCGTCGACACCAACGTCTTTAACTCATGTTGTATAGATATTGTTTTTGAGCAAAAGACGTACCCCTTATTGTGGCTTCTAATTTTCATTTTATTGCTTAAGTCACTTTTAAGTCACTTGCCTGCGGTAAGGAAATCGGCTGATTTCCCCTACTCTTCACGCCTTGCTCACTCATTATTGATTTGTTTGTGTTTTGTTATTTTGGTTCTTAATAATTAAATATTTTGTATGCATAACTAAAGTAGCCTCAAACTTCATTGTGACTTTGTGGCCATTTTATCCATTTCTTACTTTATAGGGACCTTTGCTCCACACCACCATGACACAATTTCACTAAGCATAATTTCACTCAACACCACAGTTTCAGGCCACACAATTCAACTCCACACATTTCCGATACACACCGCATAATTACACACCAAACAACATATTTCAACTCCACAACTCAACAATCCACAACGTACCTCCAATCCACACTGTTAGAAATGGGATCTCTGGTTGGCTAAGGCTTGCGCCAAAGCCAGGCAGAGACCACCACTCTAGTCAGGGCGAGGGAGTTACACGCCAAGATAACCCCTGCTCACCCCCTTGGTAGCTTGGCACGAGCAGTCAGGCTTATCCCAGAGGCAATGTGTAAAGCGTTTGCACAACACACTCACACAGCAGCAACACCCTAGGCACACCACAAAAGGAACTCCACACAAGGTTATATAAAAAAATAGCCTTTGTATTGTCATAAACACATTAGATCATAATCACACAAGGTACACTGTGCCAACTGGCACTTAGGCCGTATCTACAGGGGACTATATACAGGACCGGGCCAATCGGGCCACGGTCAGAACCATCAGAACAGGTAAGTAAAATGTAAACCACAACCAGTAATCACTGGTACCTAAGCATTATATCACCTTAGACATAAACCCACAGTAGGCCCAAACCTTATTAGCATAAACACCCTAGGCAATAATCAGCATAAACACAGTGTGCCCCAATCGGGGGCACAATGCACTGACACTGGCCCCAGGCCAACTGGCCTCTCACAGGGGCTCAAAGGCCCAACGTCCAGAATGTCAGGGCTGGCTGCGCATGCAGCGAAAGCATAGTGTGCAGAGGCACAACCTAAACGTGGCAGCTGCCCACTACTTGCTGGGCAGCTGTAAAAATGAGCCTGGGCACCAGCATGCCTCCTGAGCCCCTCTCTGGGACTCTAAATGAAATGCCCCCAAGGAAAAGGATGGGGCTGGCACTACTGTGCCTACGGAACCCCCACTGGGAGTCTCTAAATGATTGTGCGCAATGTTGCAGCTGCCCACTGTCAGGTGGGACAGCTGGGGGAAATGCCTTGGCACTACTGTGCCCTCTGAGCCCCCACTTGGACTCTAATCATCCCAATTGCCCCAAATGCTGCAGCTGCCCGTGAATGCTGTGCAGCTGTGAAGAAAACAGACTGGCACTACACGCGCAATGGGAGCCCCACTCCGGGACTTCCAACATAACCTCTGCCAAACGTTGCAGCTGCCCGCTCTCTCTCGCGGTGCAGCTGTGGCGAAATTGTACCGGCACTAACTGGGCCTGGGGGGAGCCCCACTCGGGGACTCAACAAACAAAATTACCCCCTCGGTGCAGCTGCCCGCAACTGCGGCCCAGCTGTGACTAATCAGGAAGTACTGGCCCTAGCACGATGCCCCACTCACCGGGACTCTCCTTGGACTGCTCCAGTCTCTTTCTCTCTGGTGCCGCCTCTGGCATCCGCACTGCTTTGTGGAGCCCCCCTTCACTGGGGCTCCTCTGGCAACGACGCTGAGGCAGCGGGAGGGCACCGGCAGTGTGCGCAGGCAGCCCCACTCACCGGGCTGCTCTGGACGCTCTAGGCGGCACGCGGGGCTCTCCTCACTCACATGGGAGCCCCGCCTCGACTTCGCCTCGCCTCACTTCACTTCACCCGGTCCCCCTTCTCGGGACCGGGACTTTGTTCTGGAGCCTGCGAGGCTCCCGGACTGCTTCCGCCTCACGTCACGCGGCCCCGCCCCCATCCAGGCAAGGCTGCCTGGCTTCCGGGTCGCGTCTGCAGTGGCCCGGCAACTTCTTTTAACTTGAATCGGGGCTGGCGACGATCTCCTCGATACGGGGTAGGCTCCCGGTATTTTTAAATAAGGTCACTTGCGGGGTGGGCACCCGCCAGCACAACACACAATGCGGGGTGGGCACCCGCTCGAGCGCCACCGATGCGGTGTGGGCACCCGCTCCTCCCTTGAAACGCGGGGGAATCCCTACACCGGGGATTCCCTCTCCAGGATGTGCAGCTCAGCGCTGCAGGGCTCACACGCCCCTCGTCCTCAGGAAATTAAAATATAGCGCTCACGAGGCGCTAGGACAAACAGCTCCAGCCAGCAAAGTTTTAGGGGCACCAGGCTGGGCCCAGGCAGGCCAGCTCACAGGGCCCTCCAGCAGGGAGGCAGTCCCTAGTGGCGGTTCCTCCTGGAACCCAGCAGCAGCAGGCCCCCTCAGCAAAGGAACAGCTCAACCGAGAACATTTACATGGGGTCACAGCCCCTTCTTTTATACACCCTTTTCCCTTGTCTAAAGGTGCAGGGTTTAGGGATACCAGTTAGAACTGGTTTGGGGGAGCTATGGAGCACTTTATTTTGCTCAGCTCCTCTCTCCTTTCACAGGACAGGCTAGGGACATCAGACGCACCACAGGGGGTGGAGCCAGCATTGTGGAGGGAAGGCACAACCCTATTCAGGTCCCAGGTGCAACTCCTCCCTCTCATCTAGATGCAGATCTCTCTATTCAGCCCTGCGCTGACTCACCCTGCCCCTGTCACTCACAAGCCAGACATGCAATTCACATCAGGCAGGCAGACACAGAGCACACATAAATGCCAACTTCTAAAAGTGGCACTTCTCCACTAGTCACAATAAATCTGCGCACACCATTGCGCAGCATTTATTCTCACGAGTTCGCACATACTAAACTCGCCCCTGCACTCCTCTCACACCAGGAATTATCATGGACACACATATCCCCCATGCATTCCTATGGGAGGGCAGGCCCATCTCACCACACGCACTCAGAGTGCGCACGCACTTTACACTGGGACACAGTGCTAAAGTGCGCAGAGGCCTAAAACCACCAACACTACACAGGGAAAAGGCTAGGAGACAGGCAAAAAGTTTAGGGGTGAACCTGCAAAAAGGGCCAAGTCCAACACACACCATATAGTGGCACCACCTGAGCACCAAACATCACTCACCACCACCATTTTGCATCAGCACACCACCTAAGCATTACCTAAACATCACCTAAGCATCACGTCACTCTGCCCTCGGAATCTGGCATCTGTTGATTCTCCCCTAGTGTCCGTCCACTGCTCGTGTTCTAATTAAATTACTGTTTTCCAACCTCCACTCCCCCGTTATTTATGTCCCGCTCCCCCATAACAAAAAAAATTATAACAAACAAGCATGAGAACAGGCAGGAAAAAGTTGCCAGCAGTGCAAGTACAAAAAAACTAAAAGACATTTTTTATGTTAAAATCTTTTTTTAATCAGGTTATTCAGTTGTATATAATGTTGTCTTGGTTTGTATAAAGGTAACAAAAATGCTTAACACTTTTTATTATAACTTTTCAACAAAATGCACAGCAGCCACAATGCTCTACAACATAGCCAAAAGTTCTGGCTAAACACATAAAGGCGAGACCTATTGGCTATGCCAATGCTTGTTGAGAATGACAACCAGTTCTCTACAACCATGTTATGCTTAGCCTAATAATTTGCCTTTGTTATTTTGTGACAACATAATGTGTGTTAAAGTAACGTTTGTACCTGGGTGTATGTTCATTAATATGTGTTTATGAACATGCAGCATCTACCTGGTTATCTGAAACTCTACATCTCCCCGTTGTTCCACACATGATGGCTCATGTAAAGGGTAGTTGCCTGTGATTGTGGAGGATGTGGAACCAGTAGTGGCTGCTACTTAACAGCAATGGGGGCGCGAGTGGGGGGCACCGGTGAGGGAATGAAAAGAAGAAAAAAAGCTCTCTTACCTGTGTGTCGCCGCTGGCGCTGCCGCCTCTCGGTCCGGTTGCGCCCGCTTCCAGGACTCCAGGGCAGGAAGCAGAAACAGGAAGCATCCAGGCTTCCAGGCTCCCCTAAGCTGCAATGCAGTGTTGTGATGTGTCTGAGCACCGTGGTTCGGTGCTCAGACGGGGACAGGGAGCCTGGGCATGTTCTCCACCCAGGCTGTAATGCAGCCTGGGTGGATAGCATGCAAAGTGGGCATGACTGTTTGGCCAGCTGGAGAGAGCCAGCCAAACATTCATGCACACTTAGGAGAGTGCCACCACTCCTCCCCTGTTCCTCTGGCAGAGCCAAGCCCCACCCCATACCAGAAAAATAAAATGATAATAACAATGCGTTATTATCATATTATTTTTCCTTTTTCACCTGCTCACAGAGCAGTGGGGTGACGCTCCTTCACCTTAGTGGAGGAGCCGTCCCTTTGTGCGACCCTATACATTGCTAATTATCACTATATGTTTGTTATGGGAAAATTCTTAAGAACTGTTGATCGAAAACAAGGGTAGTGGGCTTCAGAGTTCAATTGTTGTTTAGAGGAATGCAAGTCGGAGTACTTAAGTAATTTACTAACTTGCCGCATTTCATAGACTGATTCACTAAATTTCATTAGATTTGATTTTGCCTTACAAATGATTATTAATGTTGTTTCACCCTTTTATGTATTGGACTTACATAACATTGACAGGTTTTGTGGAAGTGCTTCATGTTGGGATGTTTGTTCTTCCACTTTGATCATTTTGTGATGCAGTGATCATTTTGGGTGTTGGCGACCTCTGTTATTCATAGACCGATCTCCTCTGTGCCTGAATCCTGTCTGGGTCAACTTGTTGTCAGATTATCTCTAACAGAAGAACTGATGCAAATTAAAATGAGGGCAAGTTGGAACATGTTATTAAATTGATTGCTCATTGCCAGTTCCTAAATTTTGACTATTGGCTTGAAAGCAGGCTTATTAGTGGTGCTTTGAATTACCCAGAGTTAATAGCCTGTCATAAAAATGTCCAATCATTTGCAATCATTTTAGTGGATATTATTAAATTCCAGTGAGCAGCAGGGCTGCTTTATTTCTATTCCACAGCATTTTCTGTGCCAGTTAGACCAAACATTTCAAGTTGGAGTTATGAGCCATCAGTGACTTCAAACTGTTGCATCAGGTTGGGAAATTTGTTTCTGCTTTATGGATCTTTCACAAAGCTGAGCTTTTTCTTGGCCCTTGGGTGAGGCTCAATAGAGGTTCACTCTAAGTCCCACAGTGATTGCAAAATCGAACGAAAACTGTTTTCATTCTGAGCTGTGTTTGCACCAACTTTATAACCACACAAAAGAGAGGTAGAGCACCAGATCCCTGCCTTACAGCCTCTACTCAATATACTAAACTCATTAAAAGGTGGGGCAGCCAGCAGCGGCTCACTTATGCTCCAGAGGGAATCCCCGATTTATGGATATAAAGACCAGCTATACTAGTCATCCTGAACAACCAGGTGTTTATGGACGGAAAGGTCTTACCCACCTGTTTGTGGCATGCTTCATCAACGGCCAGTGCGCCCCACCGAGTTAGGAAAGTGCCAACCCAGTGGTCTCGACCTTAACTCAAAAGGGAAACGGGAGCTCAGAATAAGGTGGTTCTGGTCAACAAAGGGGTCCAGCTATTCTAAAATAAAACAACCTGTGTGTAATCCCCTAACAATATCCTTTATTATTAGAGTACACAGGGTAGGGTTAAAACAAGAAAAGAGTTCAATTGTGAATGATGGGTGTCGTTGAGTGACAATGGCTCAACGCACCCAGACTCTGTCTTATGCCAACATGTTTCGACCTGTTAAAAGGATACCTTCCCAGAGTAAACCTAGTCCGTAAATAGGGTTTCAGGCCTTCGTCAGAGCATTGAGCAGAAGCCCCTATTGTCTGTAATGCATGCTTAAGTCATGCTTCAAGGTAAGAATGAGTCTTACCTCTACCTGTGGTTGAGATTGTTCCCCGCAATCTCCAGGGTTTTTCAACATCAGTCACTATGGTGGAGGACCACACCTGTAGTAACACATTCGTCAAGGCGATAGTCCCGCCTCATCACCTACTCCTGGGCCACATCAAAGCTGTATATGTGGTGGAGGCTGAAGGTGGAAATGGTACCTTGGAGGTGGATTCAGACGTGGAAGGTGGGGCCAGCTTCCTGTAAGAGGGATTAGTGTGGTAAGTAAATGGGATTGTTATTGAAGTCATTTTTGTGGGCAAACAATTTATTGATGACTTCCATCCATCATTATTTTAGAATGGATCATAAGTTAGAAAAAGATGATGTTGGGCAGCTTTTTGGAACAAGTGCAAATCAACACTAGGTCAAATTTTTTTTTTTTTTTTTTTTTTATTGGCATTTTGTGCAGTATGCATTAGAAATACAAACTACATTAAAAAAAACAACAGTGCCACATTTATCAGATGGAGTACATAATCTATATATCCTATACATTGCTCAAACACCCGTTATTACAATTTGACCCATGTTAAGAAGGCAAATGTGTCCTCCGCCCCTTTAGGCGCAGTCCGGTGTGGTCAACAAATAGGCGGTCAAAGGCCCACATATGTCTTTAGGTCATGAGGGCACTGATAGCTACTCAGCATACGGTTCCAACTGCTCTTTGCAGGTTGTCCGATAGCCATTTCTTTTTGCTTGTCGCTGCATGTTTACTCCAATGCATTGCCACTCACCTCTCAGCCAACAAAAGTGCCACCACTATGAATCTGCGATTTACCGGCTGCAGATCCTTGACCAGGGCCAGTAGGCATAGATGTGGGTGACAAGGTTGTGGCTCCAGCACCATGCCCATCAAGGCCTCTGCGATGTGCATCCAGAGCCGCTGTACAGAGGGCCAGGACCATACCATATGCAAGAAATCAGCATCAAGTGCCCCACACCTCAAACAGGCAGCCTCCTCTCTCAGCCCAAATCTGTATAACTTCGCCAGTGTATTATACATTTGGTGGAGATATTTAAAAATAATTATGCATATGTTACAGTTAGGAATAAGCATGCTAGTTTGTGCACAACAGAGCCCAATCCATCTGCTCCAATTGAGGGTCAAACACCGCATTCCATTTCTCCTGGGCTTATTGTTTTGTACCGAGGCATACAACTCCTGCGAGTGTCTCTATTCAGTAAAACATGTAGTGCCTTGAACGTAGGGGGTTCCTCGGGGAACTGTGGGTATAACTCCCAAATAACAGCCTGGGGCGAAAGTAAATGAACATCAACAGCAGGGTATGACGCTGTGTATGCAATATATCTTCTAAGGCGATGAAGGTCCCCCAGAGTAAATATTCCCCATGGTGTTTAAGCCTGCCCTGCCAAGCATCTTTCGTGCTTGTGGTTCCTGAGTGACCGAGAGGGCAGGGTGTTGTGGCAGGGGAAGTGCTGGGAAGTCTACTTGTTCTTTACAAGCCCCTACCCCAACCGTATGCCAGGCTTTTGTCAATCGTGAACGCAGTGAATGGTGTTAAATTCAGTCCGAGCACTATGAGGGGATTTGTGCGGCAGGATGGTGTTCAGTGGAGCGGATTAGCATTATCATGCTCAATTGCTAGGTGTGTAATGTAATCATGGTGAGGATACCACTAATGTGTGAAGTGAGCCTGAGCACACAAGTAGTAGTGTTCCAAGTCAGGTGCATATGGTATCGTGACTGTGTCCCTGAAAATCCTAGTTGTTTGCCGCTCATGCCAGTGTTATCAAGTGTGTTCTTAGAGTCTTGAAAAAGTGCTGTGGGAGCACGATAGTGATATTGGTGAATAGATAAAGAAACCTGGGCAGCATCACCATCTTCATGAAAGACACTCTATCCTCCATTGACAGTGGCAATCTGCACATCTGTGCACCTGGTTCTCAAGCTGTGACACAGCCTTGCCTTAGTTGTATTGAAGCACCAATTCCGAGTAATTGTGAATGCAGATACCCAAATACTTCACAGGGTCAGTGCTTCACAACAAGAGGAACTCCAATGGATTTGATTCAATGGTCGGAGTCAAGGGATCTGATGAACGTGGACCATTTAATACTCAGGCCTGAATATGACTAAAACAAATGTATTCACAGATTAAAGGAGTTAAATGAGCAACAGGTCTTTTACATACAACACCAAATCGCACGAATACAATGGAATAGTAAGAGGTTGCAGCATGAATCTTAATGCTGAGGTGGCATATTTTTGGTATAGGATGCACGCTAGGGGTTCCAAATGTATTGCAAATAATAATGGAGACAAAAGGGCACCCCTGCCTATGCCTCTATCGAGATGCACTACCTCAGACGTGGCCCCGTTGATTCGTATTCGAGCCACTGGGTTAGTGTACAATAAGCACATCCATTGCAGGAAGGATAATGGGATACCCATGTGACTCAGGATAGTAAACATGTATTTAAATTCAATGGAGTCAAAGGCTTTAGCGGTATCCAGTAGGACTGCCACCGCCTTCAGGGAGGGTTTCAGTTGATGCAATATTGAAAAAAGTCTGCACAAATTATGTGTAGTTGAGCGGGCAGGGGACAAATCCAGACTGGTATGGCAACACCAAACTAGGCAGACGTAGTTGCTGTCAGGTCGCAAGGATTTTGTCAAGGATCTTAGCATCTGTATTAATTAAGGAGAGTGGTCGGTAGGACTCGCATTACTCCAGCGCTTTATTGGGTCTAAGTAGTGCAATAATTAGTGCCTCCCTAAAGGAGGGCGGTAAAGTCTGCTTGTGATAAGCTTCCTCATATAGTGTATGGAGATGGAGCTCAAGGATGTTTGTAAATTCTTTATAGAATTCACTGGTCAGGCTGTCAAGGCAGGGGGCCTTGCCAATGGGTAGCATGAATATGGCATCTTTAATATCATCTATTGTTACAGATTGAATAAGATATTGTCGCTGACCTGTAGAGACCCATGCCAGAGCAACACCTTCCAGATAATCAGCAATTTCCCCAGCCAAGGCAGAGTTCCGTGCGCTATACAGACTTGTGTAGAAGCGTGTAAAGCTCAACAAAAAACAAGAAAGGGACCCTGAGAAAGTTCGATAAGTAAGGAAGGAACCAGGGAAATAGCAACTACAAATGAACAAAAACCTTCACTCACATGTATACCTCTAACATTGGCCATAAGTCCATACTTCAAGAAAACCCACAGACCAACGATATTTTTATAAAAATATATTTTTTTAATTCATGCATTTATCAAAATATATTTTTTTCATAGCATCTTATGTATTTGTATTCATATTCTTCACACAGAATTCAATAAAAACACAACAGAAGCCCAACATCATGATATACTAGGGTACCTATGAGTAAGTAGACATGTAACCACCCCAGCCACCACATACAAAAGATCCAACAATAAATTTTGTTCATTTGTAGAAGTGTGTAAAGCTCGCCAGAATAGCTGGTGTGTTATAAAGGTCTGTGCTCTCTGGGGAGGTATTTATAACAATATAGGCATGAGCCCAGTGGGCCTTGTTCTTGGTGGCTAGAGTGCAGCCCGGGCAAGTGATGGCTGTACGTAACTCCTCTCTGAACACAGGGTCCAAGAGGGTCACTGATTGGAAGCACCACATAAACTGTGTTAGAGTGTGAGTAGGGATCACTAACGTGAGGCGCACAGGAGTGTAATCTGACAATGTTTTAGGTAAGTGGGACACATCTGACACCCAAGCACAAACATCTAGGGTGCCAACCAGTAGTCCAAATGGGACCATCGCCCGTGAACAGAGTAAGTGAATGTGCCCTCTGGCTTAGTGGAAATCCAAAGCCTCCAAAGATCAATGATCCCATGCTCCTGCATCCCAGCCTGGAGGATTTTGGTAGATTGCTTGCCGTGCCAATCTGTCATTGCTGAAAAGTCAAGAGTTGGCTTTAAATATGTGTTCAAGTCCCCACCCCATATGACAGTGGTCGCTGTGAGCTGGAGGAGGTGTTGCCATAATGCCATGTAAAAATTAGGGTCACCGATGTTGGGTCCATATGTATTCACTACAGTGACGTGGGTGCCACAGAGGATTCCCAGGAATATTACATATCGTTCCTGATCATCTGTTATGGTGTTGGTAAGGGAGAAGGACATTCCCAATTTCATTAAGATCATGACACCCCTGAATAGGAGGAGTAGGAGGAAGCTATCTTGTGGGCTGCCCACCATGTGCCTATGGTGCACTCCATATGTGCCACATGTGTTTCTAGCAGAAGTGCAACAAGGATATTGTGACGATCTAAGTAAGCCAACCCCTGCCATACTTTCCATGGATTGTTAAGGCCTTGCACATTCCATGTTAGGAGTGAGATAGGTCCCCGATGTGGAGGTCTCATGTCTGCGTGTTGAGGGGGTGCAGAGTGAAACACAGCATTTGCGACACACGGTTCACAGGTTGGTGACAAAAAGTGGCAGTAATAGTATTGTAACAAATAACAACATAAACACCCTACACCCACATTAGCATTCCAATCATGCAAACAACATTTCCATTACTCAAAATCAAGAACTTAAAAGGATAAATGAAAGCATTTGACTAGTCAATTACAGAGTCCGATAACATCTGAAAAATCAAAAACGTATCGGGTGCTCCCGCAGGGGGGGCCACAAGTAGCCCAACTCAGCCTCCAGAATCCAGAGGTGATCGGTAGAGAACATTCTAACTTCGGCCCTTATGCCTCTATGAAAAGAGATGATAGGGATTGTTGATGCAACCCAGGGTGCATGGCAAATGCCATAGGGCTCAGACACCGGTGGGCACAAAGAGTCTAGTTGTCAGTGTTCCGGAGTAAAGTGCATAGGTCAATGTTCATCTTCTTCCATGACAGATTCAGAATGATCTCACTGGTTGAATTTAATCGACTTTAGATAGTCCATTGCCACCTTTGGAGTAGCAAAGATCTTCTAGTGCCCTTAGTTTTCAATATAGAGGTGTTCCAGGTAGAGCATTGCATGCTTTAGTCCTGCTTTTTGCAGCTGTCTTTTAACGGTTTGGAACTACCTGCGACTCGTCTGTACCACTGTTGAAAAGTCAGGGAAGAAGGCGATGCTGTTGCCTTGATAGTTGAGATCCCCCTTTTCCTGGGCCAGTCTGAGGACCACATCCGGGTCCCTATAATTCAACTGCTTCGCTGTGATGGGGCATGGGGGGACCCCGGAGGTGTGCGTGCCATCAGCGAGAAAGGTCAGCATTGTTTCCAAATTTTGTTCCATCCTGCCAGTGTTCATTGATTCAGGAATGTCTGTGATGTGCAAATTATTGCAGAAGGGCCGTGCCTCTAAATCTTCATTCTTGACCTGGATAACTGCGAGTACTTTTTCCATGTTCAGGCATTTGTTAGATGCTGTGTGCAGGTAATCTTCGGTGGCGGATATGCGCTGTTGTGATGCAGGCTGTTTGTTTGTCGAGCTTCGTTATCATATGACCTTTCCACCAGTTAAGTGATTCAATTTTCCCATCTATAGATGCTAGGCTCTGTTTCCTGGCCTGCAGCATTGCCTCAGCCACAGTCGCACCCTGGATCACAGGGTCCTGCTCCTGGTCACCCAGATCATCTTGCGAGGATTTAGTGGATCGTCTGGTGTCGAAAGTTAGGCGGGTGTGGCCTCTGTCTGTCTCCCCCATGATGTCCCAGGGTGCTGACCTACCACTATGTATAGCAGGCCCTCACTGTCATTTGTTTTATTTAATCCGGCCTGGGCAACCACCAGCAGTACACAAATGAATTGCCCCTCCAGCAGGCCTCCGATCCAGGGTGGGCCCACAACCACACCTGTCCTTTAGGACCCAAGGAGAGGCAGAATGCTCCAAAGCGCCTCCCAGGGAGTTCAGCAGCCTTGGGCGAGTCGCCCAATCCCAGGTCCACAGCCAATCTTGTGCTTTGCTCCCATAGGGCCCCCAGAGCCAGAGCCCTAGCCAGAGCCTCAGGTCAATCTCAGTGACTCACCGCGGGGTAGGCCCTAAACGTGTAGGCCTTCAATGTTTATTCACCATGTGTCAACAAAGCCCGTTACGTCCATCCTGTGCCCCAGCCCGGCTCTCCAGGAGGGCCCCGCGGCTCATTTAGGTGGTCTGGGGTTTCCAGCCACTCCTCTCTGCGCAGGAGGCCATGCGTTGTGCCTGCCCAGCTCCGTTCTCCAGTCTGCGGCACGCGGCCCAGTGTAGTCAGCAGACACGATTGTCTCCCAGACTGCTCACGGATCGCGGTAATACAGAAATTTCAGGGTATCTGTACCCCCGTTTTTCCCTCTCACCATGCCACCCAGAAATAGGGTGCAATTAGGGCCGATGGCAGGATACTTCGAGGGTTTCAGATCCCCATCGGTAGAGCAGCACTAATTGTAGCAATCTTGCCAGCGGCAGCTCCTCTAATATGGCAGAGGAGCATCGCCCCCCTGCCAGCTGCCTCAAAACGGCAGGAAAGGAAAAATAAAACAATAATAAACAATGTTTTATTATAGGTTTTTTTTCCCTTTCCTGCTGAGTCTTTAGGTGCGGGGCCATGGCATGACAGGCTGCAGGAGGAGTGGTGGTCACTGTTGACAGTATGCATGACGGTTTGGCCAGCCGTCTCAGGCACAGGCTCTCAGTCTCACTGAGAGCGCAAATTCAGAGCGCTCAGGCTAATTCTGACGCAGTGGAGTCTGGGAGCCTGTGCCTGTGAGGAGAGGAGCAGAAGAGCACGACACGGCTTGCTGCAGGTAAGTTTTCATTTTTTTTTTATTCTGTCGTCCCATAACACCTACCGCCCCACCCCTCCACTCTTCCACAATACCAGCCACTACTGCATCTTGCCACGGGCTTTATAGCACCCCCCCTGCACAAGGTTGAAAGATTGAAAGGTTTTGTTGTGAAGAGCCTAGATGCTTGACCATTTGTCACAAAGATGACCATGCCAAAGTGAAAGAGAGGTTGGATAGAAATGTGTGTGTAGATATTGATTATGCCGTTTAGATATAGTTCTGTGGTGCATGCCGCCGTGTACTTCATAGAGGACCTTACATGTATTCATGAATTCATTGGAGAGACTGACAGGCAGCAGATGCATGACTGCTTCATTTTAAGTTACACGCTGGGAATAATGTGGTGGTTTTTGTTTTCTGTAGTCTGACTATTAAAACTTTTGTTTGACCAGCATAGTTCAATGTAGGAGTGTACAGGTGTACAGTCCACTGCAGATAGTATTCAAATTGTTAAGCTGAGATGTATTGAAGCTACCAGAGCTGCAGTAAAGAGACTAGTAAGAAGCGCAAATAAGAAGCGGAATCTGAGCTAGGACTTTTGCAATAGAGTTAGAGAGAGTCATTTGTATTTTTCTTGATATGAGGCAAGTAGGGCTACGGATGTTGTATGTGTGAATATCGATAACAAAAATATTGTCTGAAATATCGTCTAAACATCATGGCTTAAATACCATTTACAAAATTATTGCTCCATTGGGTATAGAGTTTATTTTATTAACTCCAATGGAGCAATAGTTTGTAAATGATATGTAGAGTACAATATTTTTGTCAGACGTAATTTAGGCTACGCTAATCTAGTACCATATTGAGACAAGTGTACTTGTCCTTGCCTTGCCAGTAGATTAATGTAGATTCTTGTTTAGTCTGCAACAAGAAGAGATAAGATCTGGGAGCATCGGGTTTGCATTACTTTTCTAAAACAACAACGCAAAATCCTGTTTGGAATTTACAAACCAATTTAAATGGCAATTTTCATTGGTTTGTAACAAAAAGTAGCACAAGGCAGCGCATTGTCAGAAAGGCACTCATAAGTGGTGCATGGGTGCTCTAATGCATCCACCCATGAATTTTGACGAGAATCCATATCTATAAAGACAGGTAGACATGGATTTACACCAAAATCCTGTGCCTACTTGAGGCTGGCGTGACATCTTTATTTCTCCTTGTATTTTCCTCTTTGTATGTGCGCTGAATTCTGTAGCACATCCACATAAAGGATATAGCCTTAAAGCATAGTTTTTGGGCAGTTCACAAAAACTATGCAGACCACAATGCAGACACCCTAGCACTATCAATCAATCAATCAAGCATTTGTATAGCGCGCTACTCACCCGGAGGGTCTCAAGGCGCTTGGGGGAGGGGGGTCCGCTACTGTTCGAACAGCCAGGTCTTGAGTTGCTTCCTGAAGGAGAGGTGGTCTTGGGTAAGGCGGAGGTGGATGGGTAGGGAGTTCCACGTCTTGGCAGCCAGGTAGGAGAAGGATCTTCCTCCCGTTGTGGCTCTTCGGATGCGGGGGACGGCGGCGAGGGCGTGGTTGGTCGATCGTAGCTGGCGGGTGGGAGTGTAGAAGGTCAGACGGTCGTTGAGGTATCTGGGGCCTTGGTTGTGGAGAGCTTTGTGTGCGTGGGTGAGGAGTCGGAACGTGATTCTCTTGCTGACGGGGAGCCAGTGCAGGTCTCTCAGGTGTCCGGCGATGTGGCTGTGTCGGGGGATGTCCAGGATGAGTCGAGCTGAGGCGTTCTGGATGCGTTGGAGTCTTTTTGAAGTTTGGCTGTGGTTCCGGCGTAGAGGAGTTGCCGTAGTCCAGTCGGCTGGTGACGAGGGCCTGGGTGACCGTCTTCCTGGTTTCGGTGGGGATCCACCGGAAGATCTTGCGCAGCATGCGTAGGATGTTGAAGCAAGACGAGGAGACGGCGTTGATTTGTCGGGTCATTGAGAGGGAGGAGTCCAGGATGAAGCCCAGGTTGCGTGCGTGGTCCGTTGGTTTGGGTGCGTTGCCCAGGGCAGGGGGCCACCAGGAGTCGTCCCAGGCGGAGGGTGATGATCCTAGGATGAGGACTTCCGTTTTATCTGAGTTCAGTTTCAGGCGGCTGTTCCTCATCCACTCGGCTACGTCCTTCATCCCTTCATGTAGGTTGGTTCTGGCGGTTGTGGGGTCGTTGGTGAGGGAGAGGATCAGCTGGGTGTCGTCGGCGTAGGGAGATGATGTTGAGGTTGTGTTGGCGTGCGATGGCTGCGAGGGGGCTCATGTAGACGTTGAAGAGGGTGGGGCTGAGTGATGATCCTTGTGGTATGCCGCAGATGACTTCGGTGGCCTCGGAACTGAACGGGGGAGGCGGACTCTCTGGGTTCTTCCGGCGAGGAAGGAGATGATCCACTGGCGTTGCACTAGGGTGCGGTGGCAGACTGTGTCGAACGCTGCGGAGAGGTCCAGGAGGATGAGGGCCGCTGTTTCCCCGTTGTCGAGCAGGGCTCGGATGTTGTCGGTAGCTGCGATGAGGGCGGTCTCGGTGCTGTGGTTGGCCCGGAAGCCGGACTGCGAGTGGTCGAGGGGTCCATTCGTCTCGAGGAAGGCGGCCAGTTGTCTGTTGACGGTCTTCTCGATGACTTTGGCAGGAAAAGGAAGGAGCGAGATGGGGCGGTAGTTTTTGAGGTCGGTGGGGTCTGCTGACGGTTTCTTCAGTAGGGCGCTGAGTTCGGCGTGCTTCCAGCTCTCTGGGAAGGTGGCGGTGACGAAGGAGGTGTTGATGATGTCCCGGAGGTGGGGTGCGATGACGGCGTCGGCCTTGTTGAAGACGTGGTGAGGGCAGGGGTCGGTTGGTGATCCGGTGTGGATGGAGTTCATCGTGCGGATAGTGTCTTCGGTGTTGATAGGGGTTCAGGCTCGGAGGGTGGAGGTGGGGGCGTTGGAACGGTCGTAGGGTACGTCGGCTGTGTGCTGAAACTGTAGTGTATGTCTGCGATCTTGCTGTGGAAGAACGAGGCGAGCGAGTTGCAGAGGTCTTGCGAGGGAGTGATGTCGTTGTTTCCGGCGCTGGGGTTCGAGAGTTCTTTGACGATGATGAAGAGTTCCTTGCTGTTGTGGGCGTTGTTGTCCAGTCGTTCCTTGAATGCGGTTTTCTTGGTGGTGTGGATCAGCTGGTGGTGTTTTCGGGTGGCGTGCTTGAGGGTGGTCATGTTGTCTGCAGTCGGGTCTCTGCGCCATGCTTTCTCGAGGGCCCGGCAGTTCTTCTTGGATATCTTGAGTTCGTCGGTGAACCAGGATGCTTTCTTGTTGCCGGGTCTGACTGGGGGGTCTTCAATGGGGCGAGGTCGTCTGCGCAGTTGGTGATCCATCTTGTGAGGTTGCTGGCGGCTTGGTTGGGGTTCGTTGAGCTGGCGGGAGGGTTCTGGCTCAGGGATGTGGTGAGTTGGTCGGTGGTGATCTTGTTCCAGCAAGAGTGTCTGCTGTGGTGCATGGCATCTCGCAAAGTGGAAAGACCAGAACTGTGCCATTAGATAGGTCCTAGTTCTGCTCTCTCCAGTTCATGCAACACAGCACAGCAACTTTGCTTGTTGCCTTGTATGATCTTGTAGTAAATCTGGGCCCTGGAAATGCTGAGTGAAGATGTCTCTTAATTTTTGTTAGGTACTCCTGCCCTGCAAAAACTATGTTGCTGCTTTATAGATTCCAGTTGACTTCATTACTTTGCCCCTCCTCCCTTGGTAACAAAAGCAACACAGAGGTGACTAAAGCTATCCCATTCAGCAAAGACTACACGTATAAGCCAAAGCCCAGATATATTACGATTTTGCAATAAGTGTTACATCACTTTTGTGGTGCAGTCCCAACACAAAATCATTTTTGGCATTTACTAAGTCATGAAAAGCCACTTGGCCTGGCTATGAGTGGTTTAGTAAATGCAAAGTAATGAAACTCAGCGCATAGCATTCCCATGCATCCACCCATGTATTGGACATTCCTATGCATCCACTCATGTATTTTTGATGCAAACCCAGATTTACAAAGACTTGTAAACCTGGGTTTGCACGAAAATGGTGCACCTACCTGGCAGATGTGTAACAAGGAGAAATACCTTTATTTCTCTTTGTTACTTCCACTTTTGCATGTGTGCTGCATTTTGGAGCACACATAGAAAGAGGAATATGCCTTTAAGGATTGTTTTTGTGCAGGGTGGTGTCACTTCCTGCACAAACACAATCCGGCCCGTAATGCAGATCCTACTGCACTATGTTGCAAGGGTGCCTGTGCTGGCGCTAGGCAGCACTCAGAGCACCAGCGCAAGGAGAGAGCAGAAATGCCACATATCTTAGTAAAAATGGAGCATTTTTGCGCTCTCTCTTTCAAGCAACCCAGCGCAGCAAATTCTCCTGCTGCGCCACATTGGGTGAAATAATAGTAAGTGTGGCCCCAAATTTCCATTGATCAGGCCTGTGGTCATGTGCTTAATCAATATCTAGAAAATACCTCTAGCACGTTTATAGATAGTGAAATACAGAACAAGTCTTTAGATTCCATGTTGAGAAGCTCCTCTTTCTGTCATTAACACCAGGCACCACCGTTTATCAAACTCTTAATCTGTCTGTGGCATGTGATCTGAACATCTTCTCAAATTTAGTTAGAATCTGATACTGGGGAGATGTTCTAAAAATGTGCAACTCTCTATATTTTTTAAATTACTGAGAACCATGCCACAATGATGATTGGAAAATCTCGTTAGAGGCCTGTAAAATCTGAAACTGAAATACTTCAACACCGGGACAGGTAACCCTGAGCTGTTCTTTTGACAGGTGATTTGAGAAACGTGTGAGAGTCCCATAAGAAAGGAGATCTGGTAAATTCCTGAGAGTTATATAGCAGTTGCTAGTCGATAAGCTCTGAGAGTGATGCTGCACTTGAACTTGACAAAGTCTTATGAGCTGGGAAAGTCCTCTTAAGGGTAAGTAACACCAGATCTTTGAGAAACATCTCGGCTTCAAGAAACACCTCACTTTTGATCAACACCTGCTAAGAAGCCTTGTACTGCATGAATTCTTTTCACCTTACCCCATACATTATGCAACAGATGCTGCACCATACTACAAGTCAGGTATGTATAGCTATCCCCTATAATGGTTCCATTATGCAACAGTTCATTAAAACAAATTTAACAAACATGTCATATATAAAATCACATCATATTGTAAATCAAATAGCTTCTTTGTCACCTACCTCACAGTCCTACTGACCCCTATAAGTATCTTGCCATTCCTTTCTCAAGTAAGAGAGGAAATCGGTAGAGCCACAAGAGGGGTTTGTAACACGGTGGATCTGATTCACAAAGTGCATTTTATAGTACATAAAATAGTACTACAGTAAAGTTACAACAAGTAAAAGGACCAAAAACAGTAGTAAATGTACTCCAACTCAGACCTGGAGTAAGTGCAGCACCACATATGGTGATCCACTGGTACTGCAACATCGCCTGTAGAAAATAATGGAGGTAGGGACTTAAAATAGAAGCCCATAGGACATGCTAAAATAAATTAATTTGTTTCAACTTTTAAAAAATATATGTACTTTTAATTCAAACCTGAAAGTCATTTATAAATAAAAAATAAATATTTTTTTATATACAATATTTTCATAACATTTTTAGTTAAAAATAGATGTACTTTTAAGTTTTTGAAAAAATAATTACATTAATTTAAATTAATTCCATACATGACTTTTTGCAATGTTTAATACATAGTAAATAATTAAAATCATTTTACTTCAAGTTGGATTTCTTAAATAAATCCTTAAAAAATTGTTTGAATTTAATTTAATATCTATAAATGAATATTTAATGCCAAATTAAGTGATTCATGCTGCAGCATTTTATTTTGTTCTATATATAAAGTAAGTATATAAAATAGATTTACATTAATATTTAATGTAAGCATATTTTTACTATTTTTTACAAAGTATAATACTTCTTTTTGCATTTTTCTTACACTTACCATAGGGAGATCTCTGTTGGTGGTGGAGAACTATATAACGTAAGCATATTTTTACTATTATATAAAACATTTTTAATGCTTTTGTTTACATTTTCCCTACACTTACCATAGGGAGAACCTTGCCTGGTGGTAGAAAGCTTCACCTACTTGTGCAAATTTGCTAGTACTCACTTTACGCTCGTAAATGTGGCTCCACCTCTCTGTTTTATTGGGTGGGGACATCACTTTGTAGTAAATTTACACTCAAAATGGTGAATGGCTAAAAACAAAACAAAAATTGCTGCAAAGTGTAAGTACATTTACACATGTAGGCTTACTACTTTCTTGCTTTCTTTGTGAATATGCCCCAATAAGCTGAAAGAAGTTCAGCCATCCATTCACATCAACACTGAATCATGCGATTGGAATGAGGACACATCATTCAGGGTTCTAATGGTAAAATCACATATTTCCAGTAGCCCTGTTTATATGAGCCTTTTTACACTGTTCCGTATTTATAACTGGAAGCGATAAGATGGGAATGCATTTTTGTGTTTGGGAACTTGAAATCAAAAAAATTACAACTCAGTTTAAAAAATGGCATGTCAGTCTGTCTAATAACTAGAGCAAAATGTAACTTCAATATGGTAAAGGTGTGATTTGTCAAGCTGCTGGTGAAAACATTTTCTCACAACCTTCTACAATCTCCCTATATTGACATAAGGCTGCAGCTGTCTGACTCATTTATAAAGCACAACAAAATTGCATGAAACATTTCAAATTCAGAAACCTATACAGGCTGCAAACTTGCATGAAGCTCAAGTGATTTGTAGTTCTCCCAAACCATTTCCCTCTGTGTAACAGTGCCAAATATAGTTAAAAAACTAAAATGTACTGCTGGGCATAGTGTTTATGCTTTGTTTGGGCTGCTACGGGTAATTGCATGCTTTCATTAATGGAGCCAGAATCCATATTAGTGTTGCTCAGAAACAGATGGTTGTTTCATAAGGTTTATGGAGCAAATGAGATAGATTCAAGACTCTCAGGTCTTGTTGAAGACCTACCGCTTCTGATACTTTAAAATACACACAGGTCGTGGGCTTTGTGTCAGGCCTTTGCTCTTCATTTGATGGTATTCTGTTCTATATAATTTTCCTGCTTCTTATTTGATGACTTTCCTCTCTGTTGTTTGTTTGTCCCACCTCTGGAGCATTTCTCCTTAACAATGTTTTGATTGGATGACTTGTGTCCATTCACTGCTTAAATTCAGTAAACTACTTCCTAGGTCTCAGCTACAGATCTGTTTAGCTGTCCCTTAGCAGACCTATAGTTTCCAATATATACCATGTACTTATGTTAGGATTTCAGCCTGCCCCGTGCTCATTATTGGATGGCAAACAATATATTTACGTATAAAACTACCAGCAGAATCCCTGGCCCACGGTCATCACCAGTTTTCTAGTAAGCACATCAGTGATGCCCATGTTGTGCTAAGTGTGTTGATGTGTCCCTGGTGGTCCACATCAACTCTTTTTCTTTTGTAGGAACCTGCGTGGACTGGAGGCAGTCTGGAGGGCAGACAGCCAGTCTGGTACCCTTACCCCTTCTAACCTCCCATTACCCTCATCTGCACCATAAAAACCCCTAGCAAGCTATACCTCTACCTGTCCATAAACCCTAAAAACCACTTACCTCCCTTTACCTCTACCCTCGCTAAAACTATAAAAATCCATACCACCCTCTACCTCAAACCCCCCAAAACCCTTTGGGCACTTTTACCTCTACCCTCCAGTGAATCCTAAAAATAACTACCACCCCTTACTTCTATATCCACAAAACCCTAAAAACACCTTACCTTTCTTTACTTCTACCCGGCCCTAAACCGTATAAACTCCTTATCCCCTTTACCTCTGGCTGTCCTCAAACCCTATAAACCCCTTACCTCTTTTACCTTCAAACCCTCTAAACCTCTTTACTCTTTACCTCTACCCCTCCCTAAACCCTATAAGCCTCCTACCCCCTTTACCTCCACCTGTTCCTTAATTCTAAAAACCTTTTACCTCCCTTTACCTGTGTCCTTCCCTAAACCTTAAAAAATCCTTACTATTCCTTAATATTACCTATTCCTTAACCCTTAAACTCCTTACATCTACCCAACCCATTAAACCATTTTCTAATGGTATTTAAAAAGAAACTCACACACGCACACATATATATATGTATATATGTGTGTGTGTATATATAACATTCCTTGAGGCGGTCACCAGTAGGTAGTTATAGTTAGGACCTTGTTTCTATTCAAAAAGCATTTTTTTCTTTTGCCAATATCTTTGGCGCCGTTTGACGAATCTTTGCGTAATTTTCAAAACTAATGGTTCACTCAGGTCAGCTCCTGTCCTTAAAGTTTCGGGGTGATTCGTTAAGCAGGGGCCAAGAAAAAAGGGGGGTCCCAAAACGCGTTTTCCCCATGTTAATTTCCATAGGAACTTTAGACAAAGCTACAGCCCGAACTGCTGAACGGAATTACACCAAATTTAGCAAAAAGGTAGGTCTTGGTCCAGAAAGCAACCTTTTTTTTAAATGGTGTAAATCCGTTCAGTAGTTGCTGAGCAATTAAAAAAATAAACATTTATATATCTGAGCACCGAGGAGGAGCCGCGAACCCTCCCGAGCACGAGCTTCATTCTGATTGGCTGCCAACACTCCAAACCAGAATGTGTTGGCAGCCATCTTGTGACTCGGTAACCGAGTCTCAAGAAAACAGTAGGAAAAACATTAAAAAATAAGAAAAGGTGGCAGGGTAGAAACACCCTGACCCCCTAGGCCTGCTCAGAAAAGCATATATTTTTTTTAAATCCTGCCGAATTTGCGCTGGGTGTGCGAATCCGGCCGAGAAAATAAATAAAAACGAAGCGCAGGCTCCCGCGCATCGTTTTAATGAGCCCCTGGGTGGGCCAGGCCCCAGGGGTAATATGTAAATATATGTGAGGGCCGCGCAGCCCCCTGCAGCCCCGGGGACCACCACCTCCCTGGGTCTTGTTTAATTAGGGTTGGGGGCCTCCCAGGCCCCCCCAAGCCCCAGGGACCACCACCTCCCGGGGCTTCATTTAAATTTAATTATGCGTGGGGGGGCATGCAGCCCCCTGCAGCCCCAGGGACTGCCACCTCCCCAGGGCTATTGTAAAAATTAAGTGTGGGGGGGCTCCTGCCCCCCACACTGCTCCGGGGACCACCACCTCCCCGGGGCATTTAATAAATAACATACGGGGTTGGTAGCAGACCCCCGGCCCTGGGGGGGAAACACTGCTTTGTTTTTTGGAAGCGAGAGCAGGAAACCTGCTCTTGCTTCCAAGAAGCAAAGCAGAATTGTTTTTGGGCAAGGGGAGCTGCATGTTAGCAGCTCCCCTTGCACAAAAGCAATGCCGGCATTGGGGCTCCCCCCACGGTCCCCAACGCTGAGGCCAGGCCCCAGGGGATGGGGTCCCGGGGCGAGAAGTGGCACAGGGAAGGGGGGCCACATGGCCCCCCTCCCTAAAAAAAACCCAGGCTGGCCAGGCCCCGGGGGATGGGGTCCCCGAGGCCAGAAGTGGCCAAGGGAAAGGGGTCCATGCGGCCCCCTCCCGCACTCTTTTAAAATAAAAAAATGATGGCCAAGCCCCGGGGGGTGGGGTTCCGGGGGCCAATAGGACGCCTGGGAAGGGAGGCCACGCGGCCCCCTTCCCGTTTAAAAAAAAAAAAAAAAAAAATGCTCAGGCCCTGGGAGATGGGGTCCCCAGGGCCCAAAAAATACTAAAAGAAGGGGGGCCACACAGCCCCCCTTCTAGAAATATTTTTTTTAAAAGAAAAGCCGCATCTCACCGGAGGCCCCGCCCCCTCCCTGCAACACTCTGCAAATGCACCCCTGGCACGTTCTAAGTTGGGGGATTAAGTCCCCTTCATTCCTGAGGGTCCCTGGGGGCCAATTAGCCCACCAGGTACCTCCAGTAAGCCCCACACAGTGGTATTACTGAGAGGTGGTCTGAGGCCACACCCCTTTTTCCACCACTCCGCAAACGCGCCTCTTGGCACACTGCTGGTGGGGCGATGAGGTCCTCTGAGGACCTCAGGACACAAGTGGACTTCATCCCCTGGGCAGCAGTGCGCCAGGAGTCGTGTTTGCAGAGTGGTGTAAAAAGGGTGTGTGGCCTTTGACCACTCTCAGCAAACCAGCTGTATGGGGCTTACTGGAGGTAACAGGAGGGCTAGTTGGCCCCCAGGGTCCCTCAGGAGGAAAAGGGACTTCATCCCCCAACCAAGAGCACCCCAGGAGGCATGTTTGCAGAGTGGTGGAGAAAGGGGGCATGGCCTGTGTCCACCTCTCAGCAATCCCACTGTGTGGGGCTTACTGGAGGTAAGAGGTAGGCTAGTTGGCCCATAAGGACCCCCAGCAGCGAAGGGGACTTCAATCCCCATCCAAGAGTGCATCAGGGAGGGCGTTTGCAGAGTGGTGGGCAAAGGGGGCGTGGCCTGCTATGAGAACTTAGCAATCCTGCTGTGTGGGACTTACTGGAGGTAATAGGAGGGGTAGTTGGCCCCCAAGCATATCCTTGGGGGCCAACTACCCCTCTTGTTACCTCCAGTAAGTCCCACACAGTGGGATTGTTAAGACGTCTTTGGAGGCCACGCCCCCTTTCTCCACCACTCTGCAAACACGCCTCCTGGCAGACTACGGGATGGGGGATGTAGTCCACTTTACTCCTGAGGGACTTAGGGGGCCAAGAAGCCCTCCTTGTACCTCCTGTAATTCCTACGCAGCGGAATTCCTGAGCACTGGTCGGAGGCCCGGCACCCTTTCTCCACCAGTCTGTAAACGCGACTACTAGTTAAAGAAACATTTGCAATGTAATAGGTTTCGCATTTGTGAGAGTTAGAGCTATTAGCGTTGTAAATGTAAAAGTTTTTTACTAATGTTTTTTGGTGTAGAGTGGATGTACGTTGTGTGTAGTGGAATTATGTGGTATGTTGTGCAGTGAAATTAAGTGAATAGAAAGTATGTGGTATTTAGTGTATAGGAATTATGTGGAGTGGGATTATGTGCTTTGGAGAGTAATTATGCGGTATTGTAGTCTGTGTTGTGGAGTGGTAACCTTAGGTTTAGTCTTCCTCGATTCCATAGAAGCTAAACTATAAACTCAATGAGACATAAAAAAAGAAGGAACCACTGAGGAGCCCTTCTGGACCTAGTCAGAGGTATGAGCAGGGCCACTGGAATTATGTGACTGTTCGGCTGCACCAATTTTCACATAATTAAAATTTTTCCGCATTTGCCAAATATTCCATCATCTGCTGCCTAATCTGCAGATTTGAACAAAAAAGCCGTGATTCTAGCTCAAATGTTCACAAAAATGCAGCTTTACGTGTTACAGCGTGATGGAAGGCCCTTTGCAAAGCTGGAATGGTCACGTGCTACTTATTACTAAATGTGGGTGTTAAATTGGTACTAATGGTGCACAAACCTCTCTTCTTTCTGTGCCTCTCTTGCCTCTTTCTTCATTTCTCTTGCATCTTTCCGCACCTTTCTTCCTCTTTCTGCACCTCACTGTCTTCTTTCTGCACTTCACTTGCTTCTTTCTGCACTTCTCTTGCCCCTTTCTGCATGTCACTTGCCTCTTTCAGCACCTCTGTTGCTTTTTTCTGCAGATCTCTTGCCTCTTTCTGCACCTCTCTTGCCTCTTTCTGCTCCTCTCTTGCCTCTTTGTGCATTTCTCTTGCCTGTTTCTGTACTTCCCTTGCCTCTTTCTGTACCTCTCTTGCCTCTTTCTGCTTCTTACTTTTCTCTTTCTGCACCTCACTCTCTTCCTTCTGCACCTCTCTTGCCTCTTTCTGCACTTCTCTTGCCTCTTTCTGCAACTCTCGAGCCTATTTCTGTACCTCTCTTGCCTCTTTCTATACCTCTCTTGCCTCTTTCTGCACCTCACTTGCCACTTTCTGCTCTTCTCTTGCCTCTTTCTGAACCTCACTCTCTTCTTTCTGTACCTCTCTTGCCTCTTTCTGCACCTCATTTGCTTCTTTCTGCATCTCTCTTGCCTCTTTCTGCACCTCTATTGCCTCTTCATGCAACTCTGTTGCTTCTTTCTACACTTCTCTTGCTTTTTTCTGCACCCTTCTTGTCTCTTTCAGCACCTCTTTTGCTTCTTTCTGCACTTCTCTTCCTTCTTTCTGCACCCCTCTTGCCTCTTTCTGTACCCCTCTTACTTCTTTGTGTACCTCTCCTACCTCCTTCTGCACCCCACTTGCCTCTTTCTGCACCTCTGTTGGTTCTTTCTGCACTGCTCTTGCTTCTTTCTGCACCTCTTTTGCAAATTTCTGCATCCTTCTTGCCTCTTTCTGTACCCCTCTTCCCTCTTTCTGCACGTCTCTTGCATCTGTCTGCACACATGTTCCCTCTTTCTGCTCCCCTTTTGCCTGTTTCTGCAACTCTCTTTCCTCTTTCTGTAGTTCTCTTGCCTCCTTCTGCACCTCACTTGCCTCTTTCTGCACTTCTATTGCCTCTTTCTGCACCTCTCTTGCTTCTTTCTGCACCCCTGTTGTCTCTTTCTGCACCCCTGTTGTCTCTTTCTGCACTCGTCTTCCCTCTTTCTGTACCTCTCTTGCTTCTTTCTGCACTTCTCTTGCTTCTTTCTGCACCTCTCTTGCTTCTTTCTGCAACCTTCTTCCCTTTTTTGCATAACTCTTGCCTCTTTCTGCTGTTCTCTTGCCATTTTCTGCACCTCTCTTGCCTCTTTCTGCACCTCACTTGCCTCTTTCTGCACTTCTCTTGCTTCTTTCCACACCTCTGTTGCTTCTTTCAGCAATTCTTTTGCCTCTTTCTGAACTTCTCTTGCTTGTTTCTGCACCTCTCTTGCGTCTCTCTGCACCTCTGTTGCCTCTTTCTGCACCTCACTTGCTTCTTTCTGCACCCCTCTTGCCTCTTTTTGCACCCCTCTTTTCTCTTTCTGCAGCTCTCTTGCATCTTTCTGCACCCCGTTCCCTCTTTCTGCACCTTTCCTGCCTGTTTCTGCACCTCTCTTGCCTCTTTCTGTACCTCTGTTGCTTCTTTCTTGCCTACGTTTGCTCTTTCTGCACCCTTCATGCCTCTTTCAGCACATCTGTTGCTTCTTTTTGTACTTCTCTTCCTTCTTTCTGCACCCCTCCTGCCTATTTCTGTTCTTGTTTTGCCTCTTTGTGCACCTCTCCTACCTTTTTCTGCACCCCTCTTGCCTCTTTTTGTACCTCTGTTGGTGTTTTCTGCACCTTACTTGCCTCTTTCTGCACTTCTCTTGCTTCTTTCTATACCTCTGTTGCTTCTTTCAGCAATTCTCTTGCCTGTTTCTGCACTTCTCTTCCTTCTTTCTGTACCCCTCCTGCCTCTTTCTGTATCTTTCTTGCCTCTTTGTGCACCTCTCCTACCTCTTTCTGCACCTCTCTTGCCTCTTTTTGCACCTCTGTTGCTTCTTTCTGCAATTCTCTTGCTTCTTTCTGCACTTTTCTTGCTTGTGTCTGTAATTCTCTTGCGTCTTTCTGCACCTCTGTTGCCTCTTTCTGCACCTCACTTGCCTCTTTCTGCACCCCTCTTCCCTTTTTCTCCACCTCTCTTGCTTCTTTCTGCACTTCTCTTGCTTCTTTCTGCACTGCTCTTGCTTCTTTCTGCACCTCTCTTGCAAATTTCTGTATCCCTCTTACCTCTTTCTGCACCCCTGTTCCCTCTTTCTGTACCTTTCTCGCCTGTTTCTGCACCTCTCTTGCCTCTTTCTGCACCTCACTTGCCTCTTTCTGCACCCCTCTTCCCTTTTTCTCCACCTCTCTTGCTTCTTTCTGCACTTCTCTTGCTTCTTTCTGCACTTCTCTTGCCTCTTTCTGCACCCCTCTTGCCTCTTTAAGCACCTATGTTACTTGCTTCTTTCTGCACCCCTCTTGCCTCTTTCTGTACCCCTTTTGCCTCTTTGTGCACCTCTCCTGCCTCTACCTGCACCTCTCTTGCCATTTTCTGCAGTTCTCTTGCCTCCTTCTGCACCTCTTTTGCTTCTTTCTGCACTTTTCTTGCCTCTTTCTGAACTCCTCTTGCCTTTTTCTGCACCTCTGGTAGTTCTTGCTTCTTTCTGCACCTCTGACTTAGAGGTAGTTTTAATCCCCCTGCCCTATTATGTACTAGGGCCTTACAGGGGAGGTCATGCCAATCACAGGGGTAGCCCAACCCATAGTGTACCCTAGTGTATGTAGGTGTTTTCACTGTATTCTAAGTGTCTTTCAGCATAGCACTGGCTCCGGGCCTGGTTAGTCAGAGTCAGTTACCACCAGTACCAGTCAGCAAAAGGTTGGGGGCACAGGATGACTTTGCAACAAGGCCTCTTTCTGTACCTCTGTTGGTTCTTTCTGTATATCTCTTGCTTCTTTCTGCACCTTTCTTCATCTTTCTGGACTTGTGTTGCCTCTTTATGCATTTCTCTTGCTTCTTTCTGCGCCTTTCTTCCTCTTTCTGCACATGTCCTACCTCTGTAGCCATGGTTAGAAATTAGCATTTAAAAAACCTTTGAAATTCACTGAAAAAACCATAGATTTCAGGGAGGTTATAGTTAGAAATTAGCATTTAAAAAACCTTTGAAATTCACTGAAAAAAACATAGGTTTTAGGGATGTTATAGTTAGAAATTAGCATTTAAAAAACCTTTGAAATTCACTGACAAACCATAGGTTTCAGGGACGTTATAGTTAGAAATTAGCATTTAAAAAAACTTTAGAAATTCACTGAAAAAAAAACAGGTTTCAGGGACATTATAGTTAGTTGGACATTTCACTCATACAAAACCAGAGAAATGTGGCCGTTATAGTTAGTTGAGGTGACTATAACTCGTGCCCCCGCAATGCACTGCTGATGACATCACATATTACATCACTCATGACATGGTCAGTGACATCACTCATGACATCACAGATGACATCTCAAATGACATCACTGATGACATCATCCACGTGATAATCTGATGCACCTCCTCACACCCTAATATAACCTTTCATACACCCACTCTAAAATACAGACTACCATTTTCGAAACCAAAGACACACCAATACCAGTTATTAAATACTCACTCACTGGCTCCTAGTTCGACAAACATATCTACTCATTCACCCATACAGTCACTCATACATGCAGTCACTCATCAATACAGCACTATCATATACACTCATACACCTATACAGACACTCACACACTGCCACTCACCCATAGTTACTCACTCACATAGTCAGTCATGCAAAGAATCAATCATGCTCCCATTTACTCACCTATACAATTATACACACACACCACCTCACTTATTCATACAGATACTAACACATACTTACTCTCTTATACAATCACTGACACAAGCACACACTCATCCATACAGGCACTCTCACAATCACTCACTCTCACATATAGTCATTTATATAGTCCAACCCTCACATATACTGCCTTTCACATATGTAGTTACGCACACATGTACCACTGAGACATCTAAACACTCACCAACATACCCATACACACACTCACCCACCCATACAGCCCTTCACAGATGCACTCTTGAACCCTTACACCCAGTGAATCACCTACACACATCTATGCACAAAAGTCACACATCCCCCACCCACCCACACAGACACTCAGGCACCCATACAGATACTCAGACAACTAATCAATAACCCATATAGACACTCATGTAGCTACTCACCAACCCATGCAGCCGTCATCAGTGATGTCATTTGAGATGTCATCAGTGATGTCATCAGTGATGTCACTGACCATGTCATGAGTGATGTAATATGTGACATCATCAGCAGTGCATTGCGGTGGCGCGAGTTATAGTTACCTCAACTAACTATAATGGACGAATTTCTCTGGCTTTGTACGAGTGAAATGTCCAACTAACTATAACGTCCCTGAAAACCTGTGGTTTTTTCAGTGAATTTCTAAGGTTTTTTAAATGCTAATTTCTAACTATAACGTACCTGAAACCTATGGTTTTTTCAGGGAATATATATATATATATTCACTGAAAAAACCATAGGTTTTAGGGACAGTTATAGTTAGTTGGACATTGCACTCGTACAAAACCCGTGAAATTCCCCTGTTATAGTTAGTTCAGCTAACTATAACTCGCGCCCCGCAATGCACTGCTGATGACGTCACATATTACATCACTCATGACATGGTCAGTGACATCACTGATGACATCATTGATGACATCTCAAATGACATCACTGATGACATCATCCAGTGACTGTGTGTTTCTGTAAAGTTTAAATATTTTTAATATATATAGGGAAAGGCGTATTAAAGAATGAGTGGGTGTATAAGTGTCTGTATGGATGATTTAGTAGGTGCGTGACTAACTCTATAAATGAGTGATTAAACGTATCTTACTGAATGCATGGGTTAGTGACTAAACTGGGTGAATGTCTGTATCCGTCTGTCTGTTGCTGTGTAAGTGGCTGCATGGGTTTGTGAATAGCTACATGAGTGTCTATATGAGTTATTGATTGGTTGTCTGAGTATCTGTATGGGTGCCTGAGTGTTTGTGTGGGTGGGGTGTGTGCGACTCTGTGCATAGATGTGTGAGTGGGTGATTCACTGGGTGGATGGTTTCAAGAGTGCATCTGTGATAGACTGTATGGGTGAGTAAGTGTGTGTAAGAGTGTGTTAGTGAGTGAATGTATGTCCCAGTGGTACATGTGTGAGTAACTACATATGTGAAAGGCAGTATATATGTGTGTTGGAGTATATAAATAGCTATAAGCGAGAGTGTGTGATTGTGAGAGTGACTGTATGGATGAGTGTGTGCTTGTATCAGTGATTGTATAAGAGCGTAAGAATGTGCTAGTATTTGTATGAGTAAGTGAGCTGGTGTGTGTATAACTGTATAGGTGAGTAAATGGCAGTGTGTTTAATTATTTGCATGACTGACTAGGTGTGTGAGTACCTCTATGGATGAGTGGCGGTGGTTGAGTGTCTATATAGGAGTATGAGTGCATATGATAGTCCTGTACTGAGTGACCGTAAGTATGAGTGACTGTACGGGTGAGTGAGTGGATGTGTGTGTAGACCTAAGAATCAGTGAGTGGGTATGTAGTTATTGGTGTTGGAGTGTCTATGGTTTTGCGAATGGCAGTCTGTAATTTAGAGTGGGTTGTATCAAAGGTTATATTAGGGTATGAGGAGGTGCATCAGATTATCACGTGGATGATGTCATCAGTGATGTCATTTGAGATGTCATCAGTGATGTCATCAGTGATGTCACTGACCATGTCATGAGTGATGTAATATGTGATGTCATCAGCAGTGCATTGCGGGGGCGCGAGTTATAGTTAGCTGAACTAACTATAACGGGGAATTTCACGGGTTTTGTACGAGTGCAATGTCCAACTAACCATAACTGTCCCTAAAACCTATGGTTTTTTCAGTGAATTTGTAAGGTTTTTTAAATGCTAATTTCTAACTATAACGTGCCTGAAACCTATGGTTTTTTCAGTGAATTTCAAAGGTTTTTCAAATGCTAATTCCTAACTATAACATGTCTGAAACCTATGGTTTTTTTCAGTGAATTTCAAAGGTTTTGTAAATGACAATTTTTAAATGTATTAATTGTTATATTTATTTTTTTGATACTGATTTACTACATTTTTTTAAACTATTTATTTTTAGATATTTTATTTTTTAAATTACATTGTAATTACATTATACATTACATTACAAAATATACTTTCTCAGAATGAATTACTTTAGTTTAAATACTTTGCAAATAGGCAATAGACTTTTAAGTACAGTAGTTACAATTGTTGCAATGGGCAACACAATTTCAAACACAATCCAACATTGAGCTCAATGTGAATTTCTAGTTAAATGCAATTAGTTACTTTACGGATTACTTTTCTAACCACAGGACTGGATCCTAGATTCAGTCCTGGGACATCTCCTGTAAACAGTTGAGTAAAAGCGTTTTGGTTACAGTAGTGATTTTTAAGGAATATTATTGTATTTTAAAAGTTGACACAGAAACTTTTTCACATAGAATCACCAATGTTATCCTATGGGAGGAAATTTACTTAGCAGGTAAGTAGTGTTATCGTTACTTTTTCTTACTCAGTGGTGGATCCTGGATCCAGCACTGGTGCATCTCCTGTAAACGGTTGAAAGAATGCGTTTAAGTCATACAGGCGATTTTTAAGGAATATTTGTAGTTTGTGAAAATTGACACTTTGAAACTTTTCTGCTGAAAACCAGACAATGGATTCCTATGGAAGGAAATACAAGTTACTGGTAAGTACGGTTAGAATTACTTTTCAGGGTCAGTGCTGGGCTAAAAGATGCAGCACTGGGTTCTCTCCTGATAACAGGTGAGTAAATAGGAATTCGCAGTTCGGCTGATTTTAGAGGAATATTATAAAGTTCCAAAACTCCACACTTAGAAGAATTTCCAAGTGTAACCTGTCAATGTTAGCCTATGGAAGGAAATTCAAGTTACTGGTAAGTACGGTTAGAATTACTTTTCAGGATCTGTACTGGGCTCAAAGATGCAGCACTGAGGTCTCTCCTGATAACAGGTGAGTAAATCGGAATTCGTAGTTCTGCTGATTTTAGAGGAATATTTGTATGTTTCAAAAATCGACAGAAACGTTTTCAGCAAAAAGCAGGCAATGATATCCTAAGGAAGGAAATTCAAGTTACTGGTAAGTACGGTTAAAATTACTTTTCAGGATCAGTACTGGGCTCAAAGATGCAGCACTGAGGTCTCTCCTGATAACAGGTGAGTAAATCGGAATTACGTAGTTCGGCTGATTTTAGAGGAATATTATAAAGTTCCAAAACTCCACACTTAGAAGAATTTCCAAGTGAAACCAGTCAATGTTAGCCTAAGGAAGGAAATTCAAGTTACTGGTAAGTACGGTTAAAATTACTTTTCAGGATCAGTACTGGGCTCAAAGATGCAGCACTGAGGTCTCTCCTGATAACAGGTGAGTAAATCGGAATTCGTTGTTCGGCTGATTTTAGAGGAATATTTGCACAATGGTGAAGGAAGAGGGTGGGGCCTGAGGTGACATGTCTGCAAACACGCCCTGTGGAGCGTTTTAAGTTGGAGAATTAATTCCTCCTCAATCCCGAGGGTCCCTAGGGGCCAACTAGCCCACCAGATACCTCCAGTATGCGCCAGAGAGCTGCGTTGCAGAGAGGTGTTCAGAGGCCACGCCCCTTTTACAACACTCTGCAACGCAGCTCCGTGGCGCTTACTGGAGGTACCTGGTGGGCTAGTTGGCCCCCAGGGACCCTCAGGATTGAAGGGGATTTAATTCCCCATCTTAAAACGCGCCACGGGGCCTGTTTGCACACATGTCACCTGAAGCCCCGCCCCCTCCCTTCACCACTGTGAAAATGCGCCCTGTGGCGCATTTTAAGTTGGGGGATTAAGTCCCCTTGAATCCTGAGGGTCCCTGGAGTCCAACTAGCCCACCATGTACCTCCAAAAAGTGCCACAGAGCTGCATTGCAGAGAGGTGTAAAAAGGGGTGTTTCCTCTGTACACCTCTCAGCAATGCAGCCCCCTGGCGCATACTGAAGATTCCTGGTGGGCTAGTTGGCCCCCAGGGACCCCCAGTATTCAAGGGGAATCACTTCCCCTTCTTAAAACACGCCAGGGGGCACGTTTGCAGACTGCTGCAGGGAGGGGCGGGGCCTCCGGCACGATTCTGGTCTTTTTTTTTTTTTTTGTATGGGAGGGGGGCTGCGTGGCCCCCCTTCCCTTGGCCACTTTTGGCCCCAGGGACCCCATCCCCCGGGGCCTGAGGATTTTCTTTTTTTTAAAATAAAAAAATGGGAAGGGGGCCGTGTGGCCCCCTTCCCTGGGCCTCTATTGGCCCCGGGGACCACCACCTCCCGGGACTTTCAAGATGTTGGGAGGGGCCGCGTGGCCCCTCCTGGAGCCAGTGATGGCCCTAGGGACCGCCACCCCCAGGGCCGGCTCCTACAGTGTCCCGGGTGCCCACCCCGGGACACTGTAGTTTGCTATGGCAGGGCGGGAGCCTCGCGGCTCCCGTCCTGTCATAGCAAACTTGCTTTGAATTTTGGAAGAGAGGCAGAAACCTGCCTCTCTTCCAAAATTCAAAGCAAATTGCTTTCCACACGGGGAGCTGCATCTAAGCAGTTCCCCGTGTGGAAAGCAGTCCGGCTCCCGCAGGAGGCGGGGAGCCGGCGGGACCGTGGGGAGTTGGGGTCCCCACGGTCCCCAAAGGATAGGGCCAGCCCGGGGATGGGGTCCCCGGGCAAGTAGTGGCCCGGGAGGGGCCACGCGGCCCCTCCCCAAATTATCAAAAAAGGCCAGCCCGGGGATGGGGTCTCCGGGGCCTAAGGAGGCCTGAGGAGGGGGCAACGCAGCCCCCACAATGAAAAAAAAAAATATGTGGCAATGACCCAGGGGATGGGGTCCCGGGCCGAATTGGCCACGGGAGCGAGGCACGCGGTCCCCTTCCCGTTCCCTTTTAAAAATAAAATAAAGGGGTCAGGCTCTGGGGATGGGTCCCAGGGCCCAAAATAATTAAAGAAGGGCCACACAGCCCCTTTTAAAAATAAAAATAAATAAAAGACCGGCATCGCGCCGGAGGCCACACCCCCTCCTTGGCAGCACTCTGCAAACGCGCCCCCTGGCGCATTTGCAGAGGGGGAACGAATTCCCCTTGAATACTGGGGGTCCCTGGGGACCACCAGTAGATAATATATGTATATATATATATATACCCCCAGTATTCAAGGGGAGTGCTGCCAAGGAGGGTGTGGCCTCCGGCGTGATGCCGGTCTTTTATTTATTTTTATTTTTAAAAGGGGCTGTGTGGCCCCTTCTTTAATTATTTTGGGCCTTGGGGACCCCATCCCCCAGGGCCTGACCCCCTTTTATTATTTTTTAAAAGGAACGGGAAGGGGACCGCGTGGCTCCCTCCCGTGGCCAATTCGGCCCGGGACCCCATCCCTGGGTCATTGCCACATATTTTTTTATTTTTCATGGAAGGGGGCTGCGTTGCCCCCTCCTCAGGCCTCCTTAGGCCCCGGAGACCCCATCCCCCGGGCTGGCCTTTTAAATTTTTTTGAGAATTTGGGGGAGGGGCCGCGTGGCCCCCTCCCGGGCCACTACTTGCCCCGGGGACCCCATCCCCCGGGGCTGGCCCTATCCTTTGGGGACCGTGGGGGACCCCAACTCCCCACGGTCCCGCCGCCTCCCGCCTCCTGCGGGAGCCGGCATTGCTTTCCACACGGGGAACTGCTTAGATGCAGCTCCCCGTGTGGAAAGCAATTTGCTTTGAATTTTGGAAGAGAGAGCAGGTTTCCTGCTCTCTTCCAAAATTCAAAGCAAGTTTGCTATGACAGGACGGAGCCGCGAGGCTCCCGCCCTGCCATAGCAAACTACAGTGTCCCGGGGTGGGCACCCGGGACACTGCAGGAGCCGGCCCTGGGGGTGGCGGTCCCCAGGGCCATCACTGGCTCCAGGAGGGGGGCCACGTGGCCCCCCTCCCAACATCTTGAAAAACCCGGGTAGGTGGTGGTCCCCGGGGCTCTGGGGGTCCATAACGGACCCCCATATTTAAATATTTAGTGCCCCGGGGAGGTGGGGTATGTGGGGGGGCTGGAGCCCCCCCACACAGGTAATTATAATTTTAAAAAAAGAAGCCCCTGGGGGTGGCGGTCCCCAGGGCTGCGGGAGGGCCGAGAGCCCTCCCGCACCATTTTTTTTAAAGCCCCGGGGTGGGCGGTCCCCGGGGCTTGGGGGGGCCTTAGAGGCCCCCCACTAATTATGAATAAACCCCCGCATGCCCCCGGGACTTGGCCCACCCAGGGGCCAATTAACAACAAAGCGCGGGAGTCCGCGCTTCGTTTTTTTTTTTTCACGGCGGGATCCGCACATCCTAAGCGCATCCCGCCGATTAAAAAAAAAAATATATATTTTTTTTGGGTCCTTGTGGGACCCCCTGAGCAGGCCTAGGGGGTCAGGGTGTTTCTACCCTGCCCCCTTTTCTTGTTTTGCGCACTTGTTTTACTGCTTTCTTGTGCCTCGGTTCTACCGAGGCACAAGATGGCTGCCAACACTTCCTGGTTTGGAGTGTTGACAGGCAATTAGCATACAGCTCGTGATCGGGAGGGTGCGCGGATCCTACGCGGCCATAGATATATATGTGATTTTACTTTTGATTTTCTCAGGAACTACTGAACGGATTTACACCATTTAAGCAAAAGGTACGACTCTGAACCAAGGGCTACCTTTTTGCCAAATTTGGTGTAATTCCGTTCAGCAGTTCGGGCTGTAGCTGCGATGAAACGTTCCTATGGAAAATTGCATGGGGAAAACACATTTTGGGACCCCCCTTTTTTCTCGGCCCCCGCTTGCCAAATCATCCCGAAACTTTCAGGATAGGAGCGGACCAGAGCGGGCCATAAGTTTTGAAAATTTCGCGAAGATTCGTCAACCGGCGCCAAAGTTATTTCAAATAGAATGTTGTGGATTTCCTATGGAAAATATGTCCTAACTATAACTATCTACTGGCGACCGCCGGTAGATAATGTATGTAAATATATATATATATATACATATATTATCTACTGGCCAACTAGCCCACCAGGAACCTCCAGTATGCGCCAGGGGGCTGCGTTGCAGAGAGGTGTTCTGAGGCCACGCCCCTTTTTACACCTCTCTGCAACGCAGCTCTGTGGCGCTTAGCTGGTGGGCTAGTTGCATCCCAGGGACCCTCAGGATTCAAGGGGAGTTAATCCCCCAACTTAAAACACGCCCTGTGGCGCGTTTTAAGATGGGGAATTAAATCCCCTTCAAACCTTAGGGTCCCTGGGGGCCAACTAGCCCACCAGGTACGTCCAGAAAGCGCCACAGAGCTGCGTTGCAGAGAGGTGTTAAAAGGGGCGTGGCCTCTGAACACCTCTCTGCAACGCAGCTCCCTGGCGCATACTGGAGGTACAAGGTGGGCTAGTTGGACCCCAGGGACCCTCATGATTCAAGGGGACTTAATCCCTCAACTTAAAACGCGCCACGGGGCGCGTTTGCACAGTGGTGAAGGGAGGGGGCGGGGCTTGAGGTGACATGTGTGCAAACAGGCCCCGTGGCGTGTTTTAAGTTGGGGATTATGTCCCCTTCAATCCTGAAGGTCCCTGGAGTCCAACTAGCCCACCAGGTACCTTCAGTAAGCACAACAGAGTTGCGTTGCAGAGAGGTGAAAAAAGGTGCGTGGCCTCGGAACACCTCTCTGCAACTCAGCTCTGTGGTCCTAACTGTAGGTACCTGGGGGCTAGTTGGGCCCCAGGGACACTCAGGATTCAAGGGGACTTAATCCCGCAACTTAAAACGCGCCACGGGCGCGTTTGCACACATGTCACCTCAGGCCCCCTCCCTTCACCACTGTGCAAATGCACCCTGTAGCGCGTTTTAAGAGGTAGTTTTAATCCCCTGCCCTATTATGTACTAGGGACTTACAGAGGAGGTCATGCTAATCACAGGGGTACCCCAACGCATAGTGTTCCCTAGTGTATGTAGGTGTTTTCACTGTATTCTAAGTGTGTTTTAGCATAGCACTGGCTCTGGTTAGTCAGAGTCAGTTACCACCAGTACACGTCGGAAAAAGTTGTGGGCACAGGATGATTTTGGAACAAGGCCTCTTTCTGCTCCTCTGTTGGTTCTTTCTGCACATCTTTTGCTTCTTCCTGCACTTTTCTTCGTCTTTGTGGACTTCTGTTGCTTCTTTCTGCATTTCTTTTGCTTCTTTCTGTGCGTTTTTTCTTCTTTCTTCACATGTCCTACCTCTGTAGGCATAGTTAGAAACTAGCATTTAAAAACCTTTGAAATTCACTTAAAAAACCATAGGTTTCAGGCACGTTATAGTTAGAAATTAGCATTTAAAAAACCTTTGAAATTCACTGAAAAAACCATAGGTTTCAGACACGTTATAGTTAGAAATTAGCATTTAAAAACCTTTGAAATTCACTGAAAAAACCATAGGTTTTAGGGACAGTTATAGTTAGTTGGACATTTCACTCGTACAAAACCCGTGAAATTCCCCGTTATAGTTAGTTCAGCTAATTATAACTCGCGCCCCGCAATGCACTGCTGATGACGTCACATATTACATCACTCATGACATGGTCAGTGACATCACTGATGACATCACTGATGACATCTCAAATGACATCACTGATGACATCATCCACGTGATAATCTGATGCACCTCCTCACACCCTAATATAACCTTTGATACACCCACTGTAAATTACAGACTGCCATTCTCAAAACCATAGACACTCCAACACCAATAACTACATACACACTCATTGATTCTTAGGTCTACACACACATCCACTCACTCACTTGTACAGTCACTCATACTTACGGTCACTCAGTACAGGACTATCATATGCACTCATACACCTACATAGACACGCACACACCGCCACTCATCCATAGAGGTACTCACACACCTAGTCAGTCATGCAAATAATTAATCACACTGCCATTTACTCACCTATACAGTTATACACACACCAGCTCACTTATTCATACAAATACTAGCACATTCTTACGCTCTTATACAATCACTGATACAAGCACACACTCATCCATACAGCCACTCTCACAATCACACACTCTCACTTATAACCATTTATATACTCCAACACACATATATACTGCCTTTGACATATGTAGTTACTCACACATGTACCACTGAGATATACATTCACTCACTAACACACCCATACACACACTCACCCACCCATACATCCATCACAGATGCACTCTTGAAACCATGCACCCAGTGAATCACCCACTCACACATCTATGCACAGAGTCACACACACCCCACCCACACAAACACTCAGGCACCCATACAGATACTCAGACAACCAATCAATAACTCATATAGACACTCATGTAGCTATTCACAAACCCATGCAGCCACTTACACAGCAACAGACAGACAGATATAGACATTCACACAGTTTAGTCACTAACCCATGCCTTCAGTAAGATACGTTTAATCACTCACTTATAGAGTCAGTCACGCACCTACTAAATCATCCATCCAAACACTTATACACCCACTCATTCTTCAATACACCTTGGCATATATATTAAACATATTTAAACTTTACAGAAACACACAGTCACTGGATGATGTCATCAGTGATGTCATTTGAGGTGTCATCAGTGATGTCATCAGTGATGTCACTGACCATGTCATGAGTGATGTAATATGTGACGTCATCAGCAGTGCATTGCGGGGCGCGAGTTATAGTTAGCTGAACTAACTATAACGGGGAATTTCACGGGTTTTGTACGAGTGAAATGTTCAACTAACTATAACTGTCCCTAAAACCTATGTTTTTTTCAGTGAATATATATATATATTCACTGAAAAACCATAGGTTTCAGGCACGTTATAGTTAGAAATTAGCATTTAAAAAACCTTTGAAATTCACTGAAAAAACCATAGGTTTCAGGCACGTTATAGTTAGAAATTAGCATTTAAAAAACCTTTGAAATTCACTGAAAAAACCATAGGTTTCAGACACGTTATAGTTAGAAATTAGCATTTAAAAAACCTTTGAAATTCACTGAAAAAACCATAGGTTTCAGACACGTTATAGTTAGAAATTTGCATTTAAAAAACCTTACAAATTCACTGAAAAAACCATAGGTTTTAGGGACAGTTATAGTTAGTTGGACATTGCACTCGTACAAAACCCGTGAAATTCCCCCGTTATAGTTAGTTCAGCTAACCCTTATTGGTGTAATTCCGTTCAGCGGTTTAGGCTGTATCCTTGCATAAAGTTTCCTATGGGAAATTGATTTTTTCACTCTTATTTTTTGAATTTCTTTGCAACTACTGAACGGATTTACACCATTTAAAAAAAAGGTCGCTTTCTGAACCAAGCGCTACCTTTTTGCAAAATTTGGTGTAATTCCATTCAGCAGTTCGGGCTGTAGCCGTGGCTAACATTTCCAATGGGAATTAACATGGAGAAAACACGTTTTGGGATCCCCCTTTTTTCTCGGCCCCCGCTTGATGAATCACCCCGAAACTTTCAAGACAGGAGCGGACCGGAGCGCCCCACTAGTTTTGAAACTTTCACGATGATTAGTCAAATGACGCCAAAGTTATTGGGAATAGAATGTTATGAATTTCCTATGGATAATAGGTCCTAACTATAACTATCTACTGGCGACCGCCAGTAGATAATATATTCACTGAAAATACTAAGGTTACAGGGAGGTTATAGTCATGCTAACATTTCACTTGTAAAAAACCAGAAAAGTTCAGCAGTTATAGTTAGCTGAGCTAACTATAACTCACGCCCCCGCAATACATTGCTTATGGCCGCACATATTACGTCACTCATGACATGGTCAGTCACATCACTGAAGAAATCACTGATGACATCTCAAATGACATCACTGATGACATTATCCAGTGACTGTGAGTGTTTTCAAAATGTTAATGAATACTAAATATATATACCAAGGTGTAGTGATGAATCAGTGGGTGTATGAGAGCCTGTATGGATGATTCAGTGGGTGCGTGACTGACTGTATAAGTGAGTGATTAAGTGTCTCAGTGAATGTATGGGTGAGTGACTTGGTTGTGGGAATGTCTGTATCAGTCTGTCAGGGCTATATGGGTTGGTGAGTGGGTGTGTGAGAGGTTGTATGGGTGATTGATTGGGTGTCTGAGTACCTGGATGGGTGTCTGAGTGTCTGTGTGGGTGGGTGAGAGGGCGTGTGACTGCCTGCATGGATGAGTGAGTCAGTGGCTGTATGAGTTATTGAGTGCATAAGTGAGGTGCTGTATATGTGACTGAGTGTGTGTATGGCTGTGTCAGTGAATAAATGGATGTGTCAGTGGTATATGGGTGAGCCGGGTCTGGTGGCTTAGTAGACTAATGCATCCACTGCAGGGGCCTCTGTTCGACCTCATGGTCACAGGTTCAAATTCCGCAAGGCCCACTCATCCTTTCATCCATCTGAGGTCAATAAAATGAGTACCATTGAGTTGGGTAACAATAATCATCTGTTATTCAGCACCAAGATACCCCATTAGGGGTGAATGTGCGGTTTAGAAACACACATGTTATGTTATATGTGAAAGGCCGTATAGGTGAGTGTTGGAGTATATGAGTGACTGTATGTGTGAGTGAGGGATTGTGATAATTTCGGTATGGGTGAGTTTGTGCTTTTGTCAGTAAGTGTATAGGTGAGTGAGTATGTGTTAGTATAAATATGAGTAAGTGAGTGAGTGTGTGTGTATATCTCTATGGGTGAGTAAGTGGCTGTGTGATTGACTGTATGGGTGAGTGAGTAGGTGTGTGAGTTGCTCTATGCGTGACTGACAGTGTGTAAGTGACTGTATGAGTGGATATGTCAGTGACTGTATTAGTGAGTGAGTGGGTGCATGAGTGGCTGTTTGGGTAAGTGAGTGAATGTCTGTGTAGACCTATTAATCATTGAGTGGGTGTGTAAGTACTGGTATGGGTGTGTCAATGGTTTTGACAATGGTAGTGTGGAAGTTGGAGTGGGTGTATTAATGTTTATATTGGGGTGTGAGTGGGTGCATCAGCGATTCTGTGGATGATGTCATCAGTGATGTCATTTGAAATGTCATTAGTTATGTCACTTAGCATGTCATGTGTAATGTAATGTGTGAGATCATAAGCAGTGCATTGCTAGGGCGCGAGTTATAGTTAGGTCAGCTAACTATAACTGCTGAATTTCTTTGGTTTTGTACTAGTGAAATGTTAGCCTAACTATAACGTCCCTGTAACCTTGTTTTTTTAGCGAATTTCTAAGGATTTTTAATTCTATTTCCTAACTATAACGTCCCTGTAACCTTTGGTTTTTTCAGTGACTTTCTAACGTTTTTTTAATTCTATTTCATAACTATAACATCCTTGCATAATTTTTCTGTTATTACATATTGATTCTTTGATTAGATAATTGATTTAACTTTCCCCTTGACTGCATGCATCACTGATTCAGTAAGTATCTCATTCACTGTTTAAGTATTTCAGTGGATCCATGAGACGGTGCTTCAGTCTATCAATGGTTCTGTAACGAACTGTGTGACTGTCTCAGTGCATCTATCACTTGGTGCATCAGTGTCTCAATGGATCTGTGATTTAGTTGATTGAGTCTCTCAGTCGATCTTTGAGTAGGTGCATAAGTGCCTTTGTGCATTTGAAAGTAAGTATATGACTGACTAACTGGATCTGTGAGCAGATACATAAGTGTCTAAGTGCATGTCTCAGTGGGTGAGTAAGTGGGTGCATGAGTGTAGGAGTGGGTCTGTACCTGAGTTCATAAGTCTCTCAGTGGGTCTATGACTGGGAGCCTGAGTGTCTGACTGGTTCTGTGAACAAGTGCGTGGGTCTCTGAGTGCAACTGTGAGTGAGTGCGTGAGTCTCTGAGTGTATGAGTGACTGGGTACATAAGTCTCTGACTAGGTCTGTGAGTGGGTGTGTGAGTAACTGTGTGGGTGTGTGAATGTCTGAGTGGGTTTGTGAGTGGGTGAATGAGTATCTGGGTGTATCTGTGAGTGGGTGTATGAGTGTTTCAATGGGTCTGTGAGTCAGAGCATAAGTCTGTGAGTGGGTGAGTGAGTGGGTACATACATGAGTGTCTGAGAGGGTCTTTGACTGGGAGTGTCTTGGTGGGTCTGTGAATGGATGCATAAGTCTTTGAGTGGGTGAGTAAGTGGGTGCATGTACATCTGAGTGAGTCTATGAGTGGGTGTGTGAGTCTCTGAGTTTATGAGTGAGTGACTTAGTGCATAAATCTCTGACAGGATCTGAGACAGAGTGTGTGAGGGAATGTATGGGTTTGTGAGTAGGTGTATGAGTGTCTGAGTGGATCTATGAGTGGGTGTATGAGTGTCTCTGTGGGTCTGTGGGTATGTGTGTGTCTCAGTGGGTCTGTGAGTACATTTGTGTGTGAGTGGGTCTGGAAGTGGGTGTGTGAGTCTCTCAGTGGGTCTGTACATGGGTGCGTGACTCTACGAGTGAGTCTGTAAGTGGGTGCATGAGTATCTGAGTGGGTCTGTGAGTGGGTACATGACTGCCCAGGTGGGTCTGTGAATGGGTGTAAAAGTCTCTAAGTGGGTATGAGACTGTGCGCATGAGTGTCTGAGTGGGTCTCTAAGTAGGTGCGTGAGTCTCTGAGTGGGTCTGTACATGGGTGCGTCACTCTCTGAGCGAGTCTGTAAGTGGGTGCTTGAGTACCTGAAAATGTTGCACGGTGGGCCATGGCTCATCCTGTGGTGCTGGCCACTTCATCATCGCGGGCCGAAGTGCAACCTGCGACACCCTTCCGCGACACGCACGTCACAGTGCTGCACAGTTGCCTGCTGTTTCAGCATCGCGGTTACACTCCGCGACGCTTATGTCTAGTCGGGCATGCCACAGTACCACGCGACGGCCCGTTAATGCTCATAAATACACAGAAGGAACACCATAGCTCCAATTGTGGAGCTGCGGCTTCCAGTACTTCTATGGGGCATATTTTCACTCACCCTTTGTTTTGCACGTTTTTCTGGGGCTTCCAGAATATTCTCCTGGTGACATCTTGTTACTTCTTCTTCCCATGAGTCATCAGTCTTGTTTCCCACGGGGCCTTGGGAAGGTTCTTTGTTTTACCCTTTTCAAGATGGCGACCTTTCCTATTCCTTACGCTTCCTTTTCCCTATCCAAGATGGCAACTTCTTATTTCCTGTTACCTCACTTCCTGTTACTTCACTTCCTGCGTATGAGTATTTAAGGGGCTGAATCCTTCATTGCCTTGCGTTGCAACACTCCTTGCTCCTACTGGTGTGTCCTCGCTCCTGCTGGTGACCTTTGCTCCTGCTTGGTGTATTTTTGCTTCCTGTTGGCGCACTTTTGTTTCCAGTTGGCGCTTCCTGTTCCAGTGTGGATTCCTTTAAACCTTCCACTCCTATTTGGAATTCTTGCCTTTTATTCTCCACTCCTTGCTGGTGTTTGCTCTTATTTGTGGGTTCTTCCCTTCCTTTCCACGTCTGGAGTCTCTGCTTTCAACAGAGGTTTTGCCCTACGGGGTTTTTTACTCCTGGGACTCCTTTTGGAAGGCACCGTCTGCTCTGGCTTTTCTTTGTTGGCAGCATCGTGGCTACCAGAAAGGGTAGCCCTTACCTCAGACAAACCAGAACCCTCAAGAACCAAAGCCGAGAACCTCTCAAATATGCCAGAACTGGTAAGAACATTACAAGTCATGACAGAAAGGGTATGTGGGTGGGTGCATGGGTATGTGAGTGGGTACGTGACTGGATGTATAAGTGTGTGAGTGGGTGTGTGAATGGGTGTATGGGTGTCTGTGTGAGTTTGTGAGTGCATCCATGGTCTGTGACAGTGACCAGTGAGTGTGTACAAATATTTATATATTTTTTTATATTTTCATCAATATTCGCAATGTTGATGCGATATTCACGATGTCCCCGTGATGGTACATGGGAGGCCGCACTGACGGTCACTTCGTCATTGCAAATATCGCGCGCGATCAAAAAAATCTATTTTGGACACATAACTAGTGTCACTAACATTCCCTTTTCTCAAACATAGGGTCAGAGTACCTCCACCCTGACCCCTTATCTTAGCTTTCACAGAAATTTTAAGCCCCTGGAACCGTTCCTGATCCATAAAATGGTGGACGCAACTTTCTTTTCAGGTTGCTTCCAGCTAATCACAGCATTCCTGCTAACGCGTTTTCCCGGTTTACCTCAAACACTTTGCGATTTAACCGCGTTCACTGCAACTTTCGGTTTGGGTTGCATCCAGCCTATCAGAGCATCCCCGCTGGTGCGCGCTTTTGCGATTTACCTCAAACACATTGTGATTTCACCGCGATCACTGTGAAACCATCGCAAAATATCTGTGGCCAAAGATATCACTATATTGTTCAGTTTTACTGTCACAAAAACTACTGAGCAGATTTGCACCAATTAACGAAAAGCACAATCTGCCCAACAACATCTACCTTTCTGCCAGATTTGATGTAATTCCGTCCAGCGGTTCGGGCTGTAGGTTCCACAACGCGGTCCTATGGGAATTAACATTTCAAACGCACCCTTATTTCGTGCCCCTATTTCTCGGTCCCCACTACACGGATCACCCCCAAACTTTCCATGACACACAGAACCTACTTTGGCACTTGTTATGGAACATGTCATGCAGATTGGTCAAACGACGCCAAAGTTATAGACAAGTCAAAAATTGCTTTTCCAATGGAAACTAGGTCTTAAATATAACTACACACACGCATATATATATATATATATATATATATATATATATATATATATATATAAAAAAACAAGTCCCCTTCTCCAGAAAGGAACGAGCCCACACGGGTTCTACAGGAAAGCAGGCTTTTAATGAACATCAGGGCATGACGCGTTTCGTCTGGAATAGACTTTTCAAATGCCACAAAGATTAAAATGTTCACAGGTGTCCACTTTTAAACACAGGCACCCCTATACGATTGGTTGAGGCACTGTGACTGGCGTTAGGAGGTGTGTCCTGAAACCGGCACTCCGAGATTCAGCGAGGCAGTCCATGCGTAAGTACTTCCCAAGTGGGCGGTAACTGCCTCCTTCCCTCTTTCGCCGAGATGAAATTTTGACAACAAGCAGCTGTCCTGGACCCTCACCCCACCGCAAGACTCCCAACTGCACCCCAAGAACATCTCCTAGGTAAGCGATGTTCACACGTGTAGTCACGGTCCAAATTACTCAGCATTGTCGCAGTTGGGGAAGCGGCGGTCCGGCGGTTCTCAAGTCCTTTAAGTAAACCAAATCTGCCACTTCAGCCGCCGGACTGCTTAGAGGTGGGTGCTCAAGTGCGCTGTGGCCGCACACAAACATATAAAACCAAGTCCCCTTCTGCAGAAAGGAACGAGCCCACACGGGTTCTACAGGAAAGCAGGCTTTTAATGAACATCAGGGCATGACGCGTTTCGTCTGGAATAGACTTTTTCAAATGCCACAAAGATTAAAATGTTCACAGGTGTCCACTTTTAAACACAGGCACCCCTGTACGATTGGTTGAGGCACTGTGACTGGCGTTAGGAGGTGTGTCCTGAAACCGGCACTCCGAGATTCAGCGAGGCAGTCCATGCGTAAGTACTTCCCAAGTGGGCGGTGACTGCCTCCTTCCCTCTTTCGCCGCGATGTAATTTTGACAACAAGCAGCTGTCCTGGACCCTCACCCCACCGCAAGACTCCCAACTGCACCCCAAGAACATCTCCTAGGTAAGCGATGTTCACACGTGTAGTCACGGTCCAAATTACTCGCCATTGTCGCAGTTGGGGAAGCGGCGGTCCGGCGGTTCTCAAGTCCTTTAAGTAAACCAAATCTGCCACTTCAGCCGCCGGACTGCTTAGAGGTGGGTGCTCAAGTGCGCTGTGGCCGCACACAAACATATAAAACCAAGTCCCCTTCTCCAGAAAGGAACAAGCCCACACGGGTTCTACAGGAAAGCAGGCTTTTAATGAACATCAGGGCATGACGCGTTTCGTCTGGAATAGACTTTTTCAAATGCCACAAAGATTAAAATGTTCACAGGTGTCCACTTTTAAACACAGGCACCCCTATACGATTGGTTGAGGCACTGTGACTGGCGTTAGGAGGTGTGTCCTGAAACCGGCACTCCGAGATTCAGCGAGGCAGTCCATGCGTAAGTACTTCCCAAGTGGGCGGTGACTGCCTCCTTCCCTCTTTCGCCGAGATGTAATTTTGACAACAAGCAGCTGTCCTGGACCCTCACCCCACCACAAGACTCCCAACTGCACCCCAAGAACATCTCCTAGGTAAGCGATGTTCACACGTGTAGTCACGGTCCAAATTACTCTGCATTGTCGCAGTTGGGGAAGCGGCGGTCCGGCGGTTCTCAAGTCCTTTAAGTAAACCAAATCTGCCACTTCAGCCGCCGGACTGCTTAGAGGTGGGTGCTCAAGTGCGCTGTGGCCGCACACAAACATATAAAACCAAGTCCCCTTCTCCAGAAAGGAACAAGCCCACACGGGTTCTACAGGAAAGCAGGCTTTTAATGAACATCAGGGCATGACGCGTTTCGTCTGGAATAGACTTTTTCAAATGCCACAAAGATTAAAATGTTCACAGGTGTCCACTTTTAAACACAGGCACCCCTATACGATTGGTTGAGGCACTGTGACTGGCGTTAGGAGGTGTGTCCTGAAACCGGCACTCCGAGATTCAGCGAGGCAGTCCATGCGTAAGTACTTCCCAAGTGGGCGGTGACTGCCTCCTTCCCTCTTTCGCCGAGATGTAATTTTGACAACAAGCAGCTGTCCTGGACCCTCACCCCACCGCAAGACTCCCAACTGCACCCCAAGAACATCTCCTAGGTAAGCGATGTTCACACGTGTAGTCATGGTCCAAATTACTCGGCATTGTCGCAGTTGGGGAAGCGGCGGTCCGGCGGTTCTCAAGTCCTTTAAGTAAACCAAATCTGCCACTTCAGCCGCCGGACTGCTTAGAGGTGGGTGCTCAAGTGCGCTGTGGCTGCACACAAACATATAAAACCAAGTCCCCTTCTCCAGAAAGGAACAAGCCCACACGGGATCTACAGGAAAGCAGGCTTTTAATGAACATCAGGGCATGACGCGTTTCGTCTGGAATAGACTTTTTCAAATGCCACAAAGATTAAAATGTTCACAGGTGTCCACTTTTAAACACAGGCACCCCTATACGATTGGTTGAGGCACTGTGACTGGCGTTAGGAGGTGTGTCCTGAAACCGGCACTCCGAGATTCAGCGAGGCAGTCCATGCGTAAGTACTTCCCAAGTGGGCGGTGACTGCCTCCTTCCCTCTTTCGCTGAGATGTAATTTTGACAACAAGCAGCTGTCCTGGACCCTCACCCCACCGCAAGACTCCCAACTGCACCCCAAGAACATCTCCTAGGTAAGCGATGTTCACACGTGTAGTCACGGTCCAAATTACTCGGCATTGTCGCAGTTGGGGAAGCGGCGGTCCGGCGGTTCTCAAGTCCTTTAAGTAAACCAAATCTGCCACTTCAGCCGCCGGACTGCTTAGAGGTGGGTGCTCAAGTGCGCTGTGGCCACACACAAACATATAAAACCAAGTCCCCTTCTCCAGAAAGGAACGAGCCCACACGGGTTCTACAGGAAAGGAGGCTTTTAATGAACATCAGGGCATGACGCGTTTCGTCTGGAATAGACTTTTTCAAATGCCACAAAGATTGAAATGTTCACAGGTGTCCACTTTTAAACACAGGCACCCCTATACGATTGGTTGAGGCACTGTGACTGGCGTTAGGAGGTGTGTCCTGAAACCGGCACTCCGAGATTCAGCGAGGCAGTCCATGCGTAAGTACTTCCCAAGTGGGCGGTGACTGCCTCCTTCCCTCTTTCGCCGAGATGTAATTTTGACAACAAGCAGCTGTCCTGGACCCTCACCCCACCGCAAGACTCCCAACTGCACCCCAAGAACATCTCCTAGGTAAGCGATGTTCACACGTGTAGTCACGGTCCAAATTACTCGGCATTGTCACAGTTGGGGAAGCGGCGGTCCGGCGGTTCTCAAGTCCTTTAAGTAAACCAAATCTGCCACTTCAGCCGCCAAACTGCTTGGAGGTGGGTGCTCAAGTGCGCTGTGGCCGCACACAAACATATAAAACCAATTCCTCTTCTCCAGAAAGGAACGAGCCCACACGGGTTCTACAGGAAAGCAGGCTTTTAATGAACATCAGGGCATGACGCGTTTCGTCTGGAATAGACTTTTTCAAATGCCACAAAGATTAAAATGTTCACAGGTGTCCACTTTTAAACACAGGCACCCCTATACGATTGGTTGAGGCACTGTGACTGGCGTTAGGAGGTGTGTCCTGAAACCGGCACTCCGAGATTCAGCGAGGCAGTCCATGCGTAAGTACTTCCCAAGTGGGCGGTGACTGCCTCCTTCCCTCTTTCGCCGAGATGTAATTTTGACAACAAGCAGCTGTCCTGGACCCTCACCCCACTGCAAGACTCCCAACTGCACCCCAAGAACATCTCCTAGGTGTTCACACGTGTAGTCACGGTCCAAATTACTCGGCATTGTCGCAGTTGGGGAAGCGGCGGTCCGGCGGTTCTCAAGTCCTTTAAGTAAACCAAATCTGCCACTTCAGCCGCCGGACTGCTTAGAGGTAGGTGCTCAAGTGCGCTGTGGCCGCACACAAACATATAAAACCAAGTCCCCTTCTCCAGAAAGGAACGAGCCCACACGGGTTCTACAGGAAAGCAGGCTTTTAATGAACATCAGGGCATGACGCGTTTCGTCTGGAATAGACTTTTTCAAATGCCACAAAGATTAAAATGTTCACAGGTGTCCACTTTTAAACACAGGCACCCCTATACGATTGGTTGAGGCACTGTGACTGGCGTTAGGAGGTGTGTCCTGAAACCGGCACTCCGAGATTCAGCGAGGCAGTCCATGCGTAAGTACTTCCTAAGTGGGCGGTGACTGCCTCCTTCCCTCTTTCGCCGAGATGTAATTTTGACAACAAGCAGCTGTCCTGGACCCTCACCCCACCGCAAGACTCCCAACTGCACCCCAAGAACATCTCCTAGGTAAGCGATGTTCACACGTGTAGTCACGGTCCAAATTACTCGGCATTGTCGCAGTTGGGGAAGCGGCGGTCCGGCGGTTCTCAACTCCTTTAAGTAAACCAAATCTGCCACTTCAGCCGCCGGACTGCTTAGAGGTGGGTGCTCAAGTGCGCTGTGGCCACACACAAACATATAAAACCAAGTCCCCTTCTCCAGAAAGGAACGAGCCCACACGGGTTTTACAGGAAAGCAGGCTTTTAATGAACATCAGGGCATGACGCGTTTCGTCTGGAATAGACTTTTTCAAATGCCACAAAGATTAAAATGTTCACAGGTGTCCACTTTTAAACACAGGCACCCCTATACGATTGGTTGAGGCACTGTGACTGGCGTTAGGAGGTGTGTCCTGAAACCGGCACTCCGAGATTCAGCGAGGCAGTCCATGCGTAAGTACTTCCCAAGTGGGCGGTGACTGCCTCCTTCCCTCTTTCGCCGAGATGTAATTTTGACAACAAGCAGCTGTCCTGGACCCTCACCCCACCGCAAGACTCCCAACTGCACCCAAAGAACATCTCCTAGGTAAGCGATGTTCACACGTGTAGTCACGGTCCAAGTTACTCGGCATTGTCGCAGTTGGGGAAGCGGCGGTCCGGCGGTTCTCAAGTCCTTTAAGTAAACCAAATCTGTCACTTCAGCCGCCGGACTGCTTAGAGGTGGGTGCTCAAGTGCGCTGTGGCCGCACACAAACATATAAAACCAAGTCCCCTTCTCCAGAAAGGAACGAGCCCACACGGGTTCTACAGGAAAGGAGACTTTTAATGAACATCAGGGCATGACGCGTTTCGTCTGGAATAGACTTTTTCAAATGCCACAAAGATTAAAATGTTCACAGGTGTCCACTTTTAAACACAGGCACCCCTATACGATTGGTTGAAGCACTGTGACTGGCGTTAGGAGGTGTGTCCTGAAACCGGCACTCCGAGATTCAGCGAGGCAGTCCATGCGTAAGTACTTCCCAAGTGGGCGGTGACTGCCTCCTTCCCTCTTTCGCCGAGATGTAATTTTGACAACAAGCAGCTGTCCTGGACCCTCACCCCACCGCAAGACTCCCAACTGCACCCCAAGAACATCTCCTAGGTAAGCGATGTTCACACGTGTAGTCACGGTCCAAATTACTCGGCATTGTCGCAGTTGGGGAAGCGGCGGTCCGGCGGTTCTCAAGTCCTTTAAGTAAACCAAATCTGCCACTTCAGCCGCCAGACTGCTTAGAGGTGGGTGCTCAAGTGCGCTGTGGCCGCACACAAACATATAAAACCAAGTCCCCTTCTCCAGAAAGGAACGAGCCCACACGGGTTCTACAGGAAAGCAGGCTTTTAATGAACATCAATCAGGGCATGACGCGTTTCGTCTGGAATAGACTTTTTCAAATGCCACAAAGATTAAAATGTTCACAGGTGTCCACTTTTAACCCCTTGACCGCGATCGGAATTCCGCTCGTATGGGGGACATTCTGATCGTGGGTGGAGTCGTGACGAGCTCAGCTCGTCATGCGCACAGCGCAACCGCGCAGCATGACGAGCTGAGCTCGTCATGAGCACGGAAGGGGTTAAACACAGGCACCCCTATACGATTGGTTGAGGCACTGTGACTGGCGTTAGGAGGTGTGTCCTGAAACCGGCACTCCGAGATTCAGCGAGGCAGTCCATGCGTAAGTACTTCCCAAGTGAGCGGTGACTGCCTCCTTCCCTCTTTCGCCGAGATGTAATTTTGACAACAAGCAGCTGTCCTGGACCCTCACCCCACCGCAAGACTCCCAACTGCACCCCAAGAACATCTCCTAGGTGTTCACACGTGTAGTCACGGTCCAAATTACTCGGCATTGTCGCAGTTGGGGAAGCGGCGGTCCGGCGGTTCTCAAGTCCTTTAAGTAAACCAAATCTGCCACTTCAGCCGCCGGACTGCTTAGAGGTGGGTGCTCAAGTGCGCTGTGGCCGCACACAAACATATAAAACCAAGTCCCCTTCTCCAGAAAGGAACGAGCCCACACGGGTTCTACAGGAAAGCAGGCTTTTAATGAACATCAGGGCATGACGCGTTTCGTCTGGAATAGACTTTTTCAAATGTCACAAAGATTAAAATGTTCACAGGTGTCCACTTTTAAACACAGGCACCCCTATACGATTGGTTGAGGCACTGTGACTGGCGTTAGGAGGTGTGTCCTGAAACCGGCACTCTGAGATTCAGCGAGGCAGTCCATGCGTAAGTACTTCCCAAGAGGGCGGTGACTGCCTCCTTCCCTCTTTCGCCGAGATGTAATTTTGACAACAAGCAGCTGTCCTGGACCCTCGCACCACCGCAAGACTCCCAACTGCACCCCAAGAACATCTCCTAGGTAAGCGATGTTCACACGTGTAGTCACGGTCCAAATTACTCGGCATTGTCGCAGTTGGGGAAGCGGCGGTCCGCAGGTTCTCAAGTCCTTTAAGTAAACCAAATCTGCCACTTCAGCCGCCGGACTGCTTAGAGGTGGGTGCTCAAGTGCGCCGTGGCCGCACACAAACATATAAAACCAAGTCCCCTTCTCCAGAAAGGAACGAGCCCACACGGGTTCTACAGGAAAGCAGGCTTTTAATGAACATCAGGGCATGACGCGTTTCATCTGGAATAGACTTTTTCAAATGCCACAAAGATTAAAATGTTCACAGGTGTCCACTTTTAAACACAGGCACCCCTATACGATTGGTTGAGGCACTGTGACTGGCGTTAGGAGGTGTGTCCTGAAACCGGCACTCCGAGATTCAGCGAGGCAGTCCATGCGTAAGTACTTCCCAAGTGGGCGGTGACTGCCTCCTTCCCTCTTTCGCCGAGATGTAATTTTGACAACAAGCAGCTGTCCTGGACCCTCACCCCACCGCAAGACTCCCAACTGCACCCCCAAGAACATCTCCTAGGTAAGCAATGTTCACACGTGTAGTCATGGTCCAAATTACTCAGCATTGTCGCAGTTGGGGAAGCGGCGGTCCGGCGGTTCTCAAGTCCTTTAAGTAAACCAAATCTGCCACTTCAGCCGCCGGACTGCTTAGAGGTGGGTGCTCAAGTGCGCTGTGGCCGCACACAAACATATAAAACCAAGTCCCCTTCTCCAGAAAGGAACGAGCCCACACGGGTTCTACAGGAAAGCAGGCTTTTAATGAACATCAGGGCATGACGCGTTTCGTCTGGAATAGACTTTTTCAAATGTCACAAAGATTAAAATGTTCACAGGTGTCCACTTTTAAACACAGGCACCCCTATACGATTGGTTGAGGCACTGTGACTGGCGTTAGGAGGTGTGTCCTGAAACCGGCACTCTGAGATTCAGCGAGGCAGTCCATGCGTAAGTACTTCCCAAGAGGGCGGTGACTGCCTCCTTCCCTCTTTCGCCGAGATGTAATTTTGACAACAAGCAGCTGTCCTGGACCCTCGCACCACCGCAAGACTCCCAACTGCACCCCAAGAACATCTCCTAGGTAAGCGATGTTCACACGTGTAGTCACGGTCCAAATTACTCGGCATTGTCGCAGTTGGGGAAGCGGCGGTCCGCAGGTTCTCAAGTCCTTTAAGTAAACCAAATCTGCCACTTCAGCCGCCGGACTGCTTAGAGGTGGGTGCTCAAGTGCGCCGTGGCCGCACACAAACATATAAAACCAAGTCCCCTTCTCCAGAAAGGAACGAGCCCACACGGGTTCTACAGGAAAGCAGGCTTTTAATGAACATCAGGGCATGACGCGTTTCATCTGGAATAGACTTTTTCAAATGCCACAAAGATTAAAATGTTCACAGGTGTCCACTTTTAAACACAGGCACCCCTATACGATTGGTTGAGGCACTGTGACTGGCGTTAGGAGGTGTGTCCTGAAACCGGCACTCCGAGATTCAGCGAGGCAGTCCATGCGTAAGTACTTCCCAAGTGGGCGGTGACTGCCTCCTTCCCTCTTTCGCCGAGATGTAATTTTGACAACAAGCAGCTGTCCTGGACCCTCACCCCACCGCAAGACTCCCAACTGCACCCCCAAGAACATCTCCTAGGTAAGCAATGTTCACACGTGTAGTCATGGTCCAAATTACTCAGCATTGTCGCAGTTGGGGAAGCGGCGGTCCGGCGGTTCTCAAGTCCTTTAAGTAAACCAAATCTGCCACTTCAGCCGCCGGACTGCTTAGAGGTGGGTGCTCAAGTGCGCTGTGGCCGCACACAAACATATAAAACCAAGTCCCCTTCTCCAGAAAGGAACGAGCCCACACGGGTTCTACAGGAAAGCAGGCTTTTAATGAACATCAGGGCATGACGCGTTTCGTCTGGAATAGACTTTTTCAAATGCCACAAAGATTAAAATGTTCACAGGTGTCCACTTTTAAACACAGGCACCCCTATACGATTGGTTGAGGCACTGTGACTGGCGTTAGGAGGTGTGTCCTGAAACCGGCACTCCGAGATTCAGCGAGGCAGTCCATGCGTAAGTACTTCCCAAGTGGGCGGTGACTGCCTCCTTCCCTCTTTCGCCGAGATGTAATTTTGACAACAAGCAGCTGTCCTGGACCCTCACCCCACCGCAAGACTCCCAACTGCACCCCAAGAACATCTCCTAGGTAAGCGATGTTCACACGTGTAGTCACGGTCTAAATTACTCGGCATTGTCGCAGTTGGGGAAGCGGCGGTCCGGCGGTTCTCAAGTCCTTTAAGTAAACCAAATCTGCCACTTCAGCCGCCGAACTGCTTGGAGGTGGGTGCTCAAGTGCGCTGTGGCCGCACACAAACATATAAAATGTGGGGGAGCGACCCTTGACCTTGCCAGGTAGGTCGCTCCCCCACCACACAGATCCGCCTGTGCTGGCCGCCCGCTGCTGCTGCTGGTAAGATCGCCCTTCCGTTTGTGGCCTCGGTGCCCGTATTGCTTGCTTGTCTCCCCTTTTCCCTTTTGTGCCCCCGCTGCCCCCATTTGAACTGTGCCCGTATTTGTGTCCGCTTTCTCTCCCCTTTTCCTTCTGTACCCCTCGCTGCCCCATTTTGAATTGTGCCCGTACTTGTGTCCGCTTTATCTCCACTTTTCCTTCTGTACCCCTCGCTGCCCCATTTTGAATTGTGCCCGTATTTGTGTCCGCTTTCTCTCCCCTTTTCCTTCTGTACCCCTCGCTGCCCCATTTTGAATTGTGCCCGTATTTGTGTCTGCTTTATCTCCACTTTTCCTTCTGTACCCCTCGCTGCCCCATTTTGAATTGTGCCCGTATTTGTGTCCGCTCTCTCTCCACTTTTCCTTCTGTACCCCTCGCTGCCCCATTTTGAATTGTGTCCGCTTTCTCTCCACCTTTCCTTCTGTACCCCTCGCTGCCCCATTTTTGAATTGTGTCCGTATTTGTGCCCGCTTTATCTCCACTTTTTCTTCTGTACCCCTCGCTGCCCCATTTTGAATTGTGCCCGTATTTGTGTCCGCTTTCTCTCCACTTTTCCTTCTGTACCCCTCGCTGCCCCAGTTTTTGAATTGTGCCCGTATTTGTGTCCGCTTTCTCTCCACTTTCCCTTCTGTACCCCTCGCTGCCCCATTTTGAATTGTGCCCGTATTTGTGTCCGCTTTCTCTCCACTTTTTCTTCTGTACCCCTCGTTGCCCCATTTTGAATTGTGCCCGTATTTGTGTCCGCTTTCTCTCCACTTTTCCTTCTGTACCCCTCGCTGCCCCATTTTTGAATTGTGCCCGTATTTGTGTCCGCTTTCTCTCCACTTTCCCTTCTGTACCCCTCGCTGCCCCATTTTGAATTGTGCCCGTATTTGTGTCCGCTTTCTCTCCACTTTTCCTTCTGTACCCCTTGCTGCCCCATTTTGAATTGTGCCCGTATTTGTGTCCGCTTTCTCTCCACTTTTCCTTCTGTACCCCTCGCTGCCCCATTTTTGAATTGTGCCCGTATTTGTGTCCGCTTTCTCTCCACTTTCCCTTCTGTACCCCTCGCTGCCCCATTTTGAATTGTGCCCGTATTTGTGTCCGCTTTCTCTCCACTTTTCCTTCTGTACCCCTCGCTGCCCCATTTTGAATTGTGCCTGTATTTGTGTCCGCTTTCTCTCCACTTTTCCTTCTGTACCCCTCGCTGCCCCATTTTTGAATTGTGCCCGTATTTGTGTCCGCTTTCTCTCCACTTTTCCTTCTGTACCCCTCGCTGCCCCATTTTTGAATTGTGCCCGTATTTGTGTCCGCTTTCTCTCCACTTTTCCTTCTGTACCCCTCGCTGCCCCATTTTGAATTGTGCCCGTATTTGTGTCCGCTTTCTCTCCACTTTTCCTTCTGTACCCCTCGCTGCCCCATTTTTGAATTGTGCCCGTATTTGTGTCCGCTTTCTCTCCACTTTTCCTTCTGTACCCCTCGCTGCCCCATTTTTGAATTGTGCCCGTATTTGTGTCCGCTTTCTCTCCACTTTTCCTTCTGTACCCCTCGCTGCCCCATTTTGAATTGTGCCCGTATTTGTGTCCGCTTTCTCTCCACTTTTCCTTCTGTACCCCTCGCTGCCCCATTTTTGAATTGTGCCCGTATTTGTGTCCGCTTTCTCTCCACTTTTCCTTCTGTACCCCTCGCTGCCCCATTTTGAATTGTGCCCGTATTTGTGTCCGCTTTCTCTCCACTTTTCCTTCTGTACCCCTCGCTGCCCCATTTTTGAATTGTGCCCGTATTTGTGTCCGCTTTCTCTCCACTTTTCCTTCTGTACCCCTCGCTGCCTCTGGCCACTCCCGCCGCTGCGGCCCGCCCCCCTGACTGCCCATTCGCTGCCCCTGCCTCCCGCCTCCCAGCTGCTCCTCCCTCCCACCTCCCCATAAATGGCGGCCGCTGCGCGGCCGCGCCGCTGGCGCGCCTAAGGCAAGCCCGTCTGCGCCCGTCCACGCCTGGACCGCGCCCAGCGCCAAACCCCTGGCCCCCGCAGCAGCCAACCCACCCACCGGACTTACGACACCGCCACCCTCAACGCACTCAACACCGGCCGCATCCCCGGCTGCCACCGTGCCACCCCAGGACGCACCCACGGACCCTTCGCCTGCCAATCCTGCAAGTTCTCCTGCCTCCGGACCTGCACCACACCCGCCAAGCCGAGCACCAGCAGCAACCACCTGAAGTGCTTCCTGCTCAACACCCGCTCCGTCCACAGACACGCCGTGGAACTTTGGAACCTGCTCGACTCCACATCACCAGACGTCGCTTTCCTCACGGAAACATGGATGAACGCCTCCTCAGCGCCCGACATCGCCATCGCCATCCCGGACGGATACAAGATCACCCGAAGGGACCGCGCAAACCAGACAGGAGGAGGCATCGCCATCGTCCACAAGAACACCATCCGCATCACGACCAACTCCAACGACAGCTTCACAGCCGGCGAACACCTGCACTTCCAGATACACACCGACCCCAAGACCACCCTCAGAGGCACCCTCATCTACAGACCCCCAGGACCACGCACACAATTCAGCGAAGACATCGCCGACCTCATCAGCCCGCACGCCCTCCCCTCGGCTGACTACATCCTCCTTGGGGACCTCAACTTCCACCTAGAGAACAACAACGATCGCAACACCACCACCCTGCTGGACAACCTCGCCAACCTCGGACTCAAGCAACTGGTGACCACCCCCACACACCTCGCCGGCCACACGCTTGACCCCGTCTTCTCCTCCAGCAAGGACATCTCCTTCAGCCACACCACCGGACTCCACTGGACAGACCACAGCTGCGTCCACTTCAGCTTCAGCAGGATCACCACGCACCACCACCCGCAACAGTTTCCGCGCAGAAGCTGGAACAAGATCACCACCGACCAACTCACCACATCCCTGAGCCAGAACCCTCCCGCCAGCTCAACGAACCCCAACCAAGCCGCCAGCAACCTCACAAGATGGATCACCAACTGCGCAGACGACCTCGCCCCATTGAAGACCCCCAGTCAGACCCGGCAACAAGAAAGCATCCTGGTTCACCGACGAACTCAAGATATCCAAGAAGAACTGCCGGGCCCTCGAGAAAGCATGGCGCAGAGACCCGACTGCAGACAACATGACCACCCTCAAGCACGCCACCCGAAAACACCACCAGCTGATCCACATCACCAAGAAAACCGCATTCAAGGAACGACTGGACAACAACGCCCACAACAGCAAGAAACTCTTCATCATCGTCAAAGAACTCTCGAACCCCACCGCCGGAAACAACGACATCACTCCCTCGCAAGACCTCTGCAACTCGCTCGCCTCGTTCTTCCACAGCAAGATCGCAGACATACACTACAGTTTCAGCACACAGCCGACGTACCCTACGACCGTTCCAACGCCCCCACCTCCACCCTCCGAGCCTGGACCCCTATCAACACCGAAGACACTATCCGCACGATGAACTCCATCCACTCCGGATCACCAACCGACCCCTGCCCTCACCACGTCTTCAACAAGGCCGACGCCGTCATCGCACCCCACCTCCGGGACATCATCAACACCTCCTTCGTCACCGCCACCTTCCCAGAGAGCTGGAAGCACGCCGAACTCAGCGCCCTACTGAAGAAACCGTCAGCAGACCCCACCGACCTCAAAAACTACCGCCCCATCTCGCTCCTTCCTTTTCCTGCCAAAGTCATCGAGAAGACCGTCAACAGACAACTGGCCGCCTTCCTCGAGACGAATGGATCCCTCGACCACTCGCAGTCCGGCTTCCGGGCCAACCACAGCACCGAGACCGCCCTCATCGCAGCTACCGACGACATCCGAGCCCTGCTCGACAACGGGGAAACAGCGGCCCTCATCCTCCTGGACCTCTCCGCAGCGTTCGACACAGTCTGCCACCGCACCCTAGTGCAACGCCTGAACAACGGCGGAATCCAAGAGAAGACACTGGAGTGGATCATCTCCTTCCTCGCCGGAAGAACCCAGAGAGTCCGCCTCCCCCGTTCAGTTCCGAGGCCACCGAAGTCATCTGCGGCGTACCACAAGGATCATCACTCAGCCCCACCCTCTTCAACGTCTACATGAGCCCCCTCGCAGCCATCGCACGCCAACACAACCTCAACATCATCTCCTACGCCGACGACACCCAGCTGATCCTCTCCCTCACCAACGACCCCACAACCGCCAGAACCAACCTACATGAAGGGATGAAGGACGTAGCCGAGTGGATGAGGAACAGCCGCCTGAAACTGAACTCAGATAAAACGGAAGTCCTCATCCTAGGATCATCACCCTCCGCCTGGGACGACTCCTGGTGGCCCCCTGCCCTGGGCAACGCACCCAAACCAACGGACCACGCACGCAACCTGGGCTTCATCCTGGACTCCTCCCTCTCAATGACCCGACAAATCAACGCCGTCTCCTCGTCTTGCTTCAACATCCTACGCATGCTGCGCAAGATCTTCCGGTGGATCCCCACCGAAACCAGGAAGACGGTCACCCAGGCCCTCGTCACCAGCCGACTGGACTACGGCAACTCCCTCTACGCCGGAACCACAGCCAAACTTCAAAAAAGACTCCAACGCATCCAGAACGCCTCAGCTCGACTCATCCTGGACATCCCCCGACACAGCCACATCGCCGGACACCTGAGAGACCTGCACTGGCTCCCCGTCAGCAAGAGAATCACGTTCCGACTCCTCACCCACGCACACAAAGCTCTCCACAACCAAGGCCCCAGATACCTCAACGACCGTCTGACCTTCTACACTCCCACCCGCCAGCTACGATCGACCAACCACGCCCTCGCCGCCGTCCCCCGCATCCGAAGAGCCACAACGGGAGGAAGATCCTTCTCCTACCTGGCTGCCAAGACGTGGAACTCCCTACCCATCCACCTCCGCCTTACCCAAGACCACCTCTCCTTCAGGAAGCAACTCAAGACCTGGCTGTTCGAACAGTAGCGGACCCCCCTCCCCCAAGCGCCTTGAGACCCTCCGGGTGAGTAGCGCGCTATACAAATGCTTGATTGATTGATTGATTGAATTCCTCTTCTCCAGAAAGGAACAAGCCCACACGGGTTCTACAGGAAAGCATGCTTTTAATGAACATCAGGGCATGACGCGTTTCGTCTGGAATAGACTTTTTCAAATGCCACAAAGATTAAAATGTTCACAGGTGTCCACTTTTAAACACAGGCACCCCTATACGATTGGTTGAGGCACTGTGACTGGCGTTAGGAGGTGTGTCCTGAAACCGGCACTCCGAGATTCAGCGAGGCAGTCCATGCGTAAGTACTTCCCAAGTGGTCAGTGACTGCCTCCTTCCCTCTTTCGCCGAGATGTAATTTTGAAAACAAGCAGCTGTCCTGGACCCTCACCCCACCGCAAGACTCCCAACTGCACCCCAAGAACATCTCCTAGGTGTTCACACATGTAGTCACGGTCCAAATTACTCGGCATTGTCGCAGTTGGGGAAGCGGCGGTCCGGCGGTTCTCAAGTCCTTTAAGTAAACCAAATCTGCCACTTCAGCCGCCGGACTGCTTAGAGGTGGGTGCTCAAGTGCGCTGTGGCTGCACACAAACATATAAAACCAAGTCCCCTTCTCCAGAAAGGAACGAGCCCACACGGCTTCTACAGGAAAGTAGGCTTTTAATGAACATCAGGGCATGACGCGTTTCGTCTGGAATAGACTTTTTCGAATGCCACAAAGATTAAAATGTTCACAGGTGTCCACTTTTAAACACAGGCACCCCTATACGATTGGTTGAGGCACTTTGACTGGCGTTAGGAGGTGTGTCCTGAAACCGGCACTCCGAGATTCAGCGAGGCAGTCCATGCGTAAGTACTTCCCAAGTGGGCGGTGACTACCTCCTTCCCTCTTTCGCCGAGATGCAATTTTGACAACAAGCAGCTGTCCTGGACCCTCACCCCACCGCAAGACTCCCAACTGCACCCCAAGAACATCTCCTAGGTAAGCGATGTTCACACGTGTAGTCACGGTCCAAATTACTCGGCATTGTCGCAGTTGGGGAAGCGGCGGTCCGGCGGTTCTCAAGTCCTTTAAGTAAACCAAATCTGCCACTTCAGCCGCTGGACTGCTTAGAGGTGGGTGCTCAAGTGCGCTGTGGCCGCACACAAACATATAAAACCAAGTCCCCTTCTCCAGAAAGGTACGAGCCCACACGGGTTCTACAGGAAAGCAGGCTTTTAATGAACATCAGGGCATGACGCGTTTCGTCTGGAATAGACTTTTTCAAATGCCACAAAGATTAAAATGTTCACAGGTGTCCACTTTTAAACACAGGCACCCCTATACGATTGTTTGAGGCACTGTGACTGGCGTTAGGAGGTGTGTCCAGAAACCGGCACTCCGAGATTCAGCGAGGCATTCTATGCGTAAGTACTTCCCAAGTGGGCGGTGACTGCCTCCTTCCCTCTTTCGCCGAGATGTAATTTTGACAACAAGCAGCTGTCCTGGACCCTCGCCCCACCGCAAGACTCCCAACTGCACCCCAAAAACATCTCCTAGGTAAGCGATGTTCTCACGTGTAGTCACGGTACAAATTACTCGGCATTGTCGCAGTTGGGGAAGCGGCGGTCCTGCGGTTCTCAAGTCCTGTAAGTAAACTAAATCTGCCACTTCAGCCGCCGGACTGCTTAGAGGTGGGTGCTCAAGTGCGCTGTGGCCGCACACAACCATATAAAACCAAGTCCCCTTCTCCAGAAAGGAACGAGCCCACACGGGTTCTACAGGAAAGCAGGCTTTTAATGAACATCAGGGCATGACGCGTTTCGTCTGGAATAGACTTTTTCAAATGCCACAAAGATTAAAATGTTCACAGGTGTCCACTTTTAAACACAGGCACCCCTATACGATTGGTTGAGGCATTGTGACTGGCGTTAGGAGGTGTGTCCTGAAACCGGCACTCCGAGATTCAGCGAGGCAGTCCATGCGTAAGTACTTCCCAAGTGGGCGGTGACTGCCTCCTTCCCTCTTTCGCCGAGATGTAATTTTGACAACAAGCAGCTGTCCTGGACCCTCACCCCACCGCAAGACTCCCAACTGCACCCCAAGAACATCTCCTAGGTAAGCGATGTTCACACGTGTAGTCACGGTCCAAATTACTCGGCATTGTCGCAGTTGGGGAAGCGGTGGTCCGGCGGTTCTCAAGTCCTTTAAGTAAACCAAATCTGCCACTTCAGCCGCCGGACTGCTTAGAGGTGGGTGCTCAAGTGCGCTGTGGCCGCACACAAACATATAAGACCAAGTCCCCTTCTACAAAAAGGAACGAGCCCACACGGGTTCTACAGGAAAGCAGGCTTTTAATGAACATCAGGGCATGACGCGTTTCGTCTGGAATAGACTTTTTCAAATGCCACAAAGATTAAAATGTTCACAGGTGTCCACTTTTAAACACAGGCACCCCTATACGATTGGTTGAGGCACTGTGACTGGCGTTAGGAGGTGTGTCCTGAAACCGGCACTCCGAGATTCAGCGAGGCAGTCCATGCGTAAGTACTTCCCAAGTGGGCGGTGACTGCCTCCTTCCCTCTTTTGCCGAGATGTAATTTTGACAACAAGCAGCTGTCCTGGACCCTCACCCCACCGCAAGACTCCCAACTGCACCCCAAGAACATCTCCTAGGTAAGCGATGTTCACACGTGTAGTCACGGTCCAAATTACTCGGCATTGTCGCAGTTGGGGAAGCGGCGGTCCGGCGGTTCTCAAGTCCTTTAAGTAAACCAAATCTGCCACTTCAGCCGCCGGACTGCTTAGAGGTGGGTGCTCAAGTGCGCTGTGGCCGCACACAAACATATAAAACCAAGTCCCCTTCTCCAGAAAGGAACGAGCCCACACGGGTTCTACAGGAAAGCAGGCTTTTAATGAACATCAGGGCATGACGCGTTTCATCTGGAATAGACTTTTTCAAATGCCACAAAGATTAAAATGTTCACAGGTGTCCACTTTTAAACACAGGCACCCCTATACGATTGGTTGAGGCACTGTGACTGGCGTTAGGAGGTGTGTCCTGAAACCGGCACTCCGAGATTCAGCGAGGCAGTCCATGCGTAAGTACTTCCCAAGTGGGCGGTGACTGCCTCCTTCCCTCTTTCGCCGAGATGTAATTTTGACAACAAGCAGCTGTCCTGGACCCTCACCCCACCGCAAGTCTCCCAACTGCACCCCAAGAACATCTCCTAGGTAAGCGATGTTCACACGTGTAGTCACGGTCCAAATTACTCGGCATTGTCGCAGTTGGGGAAGCGGCGGTCCGGCGGTTCTCAAGTCCTTTAACCCTTTTGCTGCTTCTGTCGGCCAACGGCCGTCGCGAGCACTACCTCCGTAGTGCTGCGCACGTCCGTTGGCCAACGCGGCCCCGCCCACTCTTCAAAGCCGCCGCACCGCGGCGAAATTTCGGCCGCGGTAAAGGGGTTAAGTAAACCAAATCTGCCATATATATATATATCCCTCCAATAAGCCCCAGAGCTTCAAGGACGCCACTCCTGCAGGGGAAAGTTCAAATGAGATTTTATTAATGGAACCAGCATCATCATTTCCAATCAATCACAGTCCCTGACGCGTTTCGGTGCACTGCACCTTAATCATAGGGCGGGGGAAGAGGCAGGGCCTGAACGCGCTACAACCTATTTTCCCTTTTAGTAGCATGCAGTGCACCGAAACGCGTCAGGGACTGTGATTGATTGGAAATGCTGATGCTGGTTCCATTAATAAAAGCTTGTTTCAACTTTCCTCTGCAGGAGTGGCGTCCTTGAAGCTCTGGGGCTTTTTGGAGGAATATGGATACGGCGTCTCCAGCCGTGAAGGATTGCACCACCTGGGAGATTGTGTGACAGGTCTGCGGGGCTGTAAAGGAAATGACAGCCTAATCGTGGCACAGAGGAATCATGATTAGGAACCGGACAACATTTCTGAGGCCCACTGGAGGGCTCTAAAACATTGTATGAGACATTGGGGGCAATACATTTTTGGCAACGACACTGACCCCACCAATGGGGAACTATTAACACTACAGTGCCCAGCATGCAACGCACTGGAGTGTGCATGCTACTAAAAGTGAAAATAGGGAGTAGCTCGTTCAGGCCCTGCCTCTTCCCCTGCCCTATGATTAAGGTGCAGTGCACCGAAACACGTCAGGGACTGTGATTGATTGGAAATGCTGATGCTGGTTCCATTAATAAAAGCTTGTTTGAACTTTCCTCTGCAGGAGTGGCGTTCTTGAAGCTCTGGGGCTTTTTGGAGGAATATGGACAAGGCGGCTCCGGCCGTGAAGGATTGCACCGCCTGGGAGATTGTGTGACAGGTCTGCGGGGCTGTAAAGTAAATGACAGCCTAATCGCGGCACAGAGGAATCATGATTAGGAACCCGACAACATTTCTGAGGCCCACTGGAGGGCTCTAAAACATTGTATGAGACATTGGGGGCAATACATTTTTTGGCACCGACACTGACCCCACTAATGGGGAAATATTAACACTACAGCGCCCAGCATGCAACGCACTGGAGTGTGCATGCTACTAAAAGGAAAAATAGGTTGTAGCGCGTTCAGGCCCTGCCTCTTCCCCCGCCCTATGATTAAGGTGCAGTGCACCGAAACGCGTCAGGGACTGTGATTGATTGGAAATGCTGATGCTGGTTCCATTAATAAAAGCTCATTTGAACTTTCCTTTGCAGGAGTGGCGTCCTTGAAGCTCTGGGGCTTTTTGGAGGAATATGGACACAGCGGCCTCGGCCGTGAAGGATTGCACCGCCTGGGAGATTATGTGACAGGTCTGCGGGGCTGTAAAGGAAATGACAGCCTAATCGCGGCACAGAGGAATCATGATTAGGAACCGGACAACATTTCTGAGGCCCACTGGAGGGCTCTAAAACATTGTATGAGACATTGGGGGCAATACATTTTTGGCAACAACACTGACCCCACCAATGGGGAAATATTAACACTACAGCGCCCAGCATGCAACGCACTGGAGTGTGCATGCTACTAAAAGGGAAAATAGGTTGTAGCGCGTTCAGTCCCTGCCTCTTCCCCCGCCCTATGATTAAGGTGCAGTGCACCGAAACGAGTCAGGGACTGTGATTGATTGGAAATGCTGATGCTGATTCCATTAATAAAAGCTTGTTTGTACTTTCCTCTGCAGGAGTGGCGTCCTTGAAGCTCTGGGGTTTTTTGGAGGAATATGGACACAGCGGCTCCGGCCATGAAGGATTGCACCGCCTGGGAGATTGTGTGACAGGTCTGCTGGGCTGTAAAGGAAATGACAGCCTAATCGCGGCACAGAGGAATCATGATTAGGAACCGGACAACATTTCTGAGGCCCACTGGAGGGCTCTAAAACATTGTATGAGACATTGGGGGCAATACATTTTTGGCAACGACACTGACCCCACCAATGGGGAAATATTAACACTACAGCGCCCAGCATGCAACGCACTGGAGTGTGCATGCTACTAAAAGGGAAAATGGTTGTAGCACGTTCAGGCCCTGCCTCTTCCCCGCCCTATGATTAAGGTGCAGTGCACCGAAACGCGTCAGGAACTGTGATTGATTTGAAATGCTGATGCTGGTTCCATTAATAAAAGTTTGTTTCAACTTTCCTCTGCAGGAGTGGCGTCCTTGAAGCTCTGGGGCTTTTTGGAGCATAATGGACATGGCGGCTCCGGCTGTGAAGGATTGCACCGCCTGGGAGATTGTGTGACAGGTCTGCGGGGCTGTAAAGGAACTGACAGCCTAATCGCGGCACAGAGGAATCATGATTAGGAACCGGACAACATTTCTGAGGCCCACTGGAGGGCTCTAAAACATTGTATGAGACATTGGGGGCGATACATTTTTGGCAACGACACTGACCCCACCAATGGGGAAATATTAACACTACAGTGCCCAGCATGCAACGCACTGGAGTGTGCATGCTACTAAAAGGGAAAATAGGTTGTAGTGCGTTCAGGCCCTGCCTCTTCCCCTGCCCTATGATTAAGGGGCAGTGCACCGAAACACATCAGGGACTGTGATTGATTGGAAATGCTGATGCTGGTTCCATTAATAGAAGCTCGTTTGAACTTTCCTCTGCAGGAGTGGCGTCCTTGAAGCTCTGGGGCTTTTTGGAGGAATATGGACACGGCGGCTCCGGCCATGAAGGATTGCACCGCCTGGGAGATTGTTTGACAGGTCTGCGGGGCTGTAAAGGAAATGACAGCCTAATCTCGGCACAGAGGAATCATGATTAGGAACCGGAGAACATTTCTGAGGCCCACTGGAGGGCTCTAAAACATTGTATGAGACATTGGGGGTAATACATTTTTGGCAACGACACTGACCCCACCAATGGGGAAATATTAACACTACAGCGCCCAACATGCAACGCACTCAGGGGCGTAACAAACACCCCCGCAGCCTCCGCGGTGCGGGGGGGCCCCCAGTCTTCAGTACATGAAGGGGGGCCCCCTCAGCTCATTGGTAGAGAGCTGTGAGTGGATTTCTCTCAGGCAGCTGCAGTGTTCAGCCTGCTCTGAGCTCCTCTGACCCAGGACTGAAGAGAAACAAAGTAACAAGTTACATTGTTTCTCTTCAGTCAGAGCCCGGCTGGAACAAGGATGGGGGTGGGGCCCCAGAGAGAGTATTTACGCAGGGTACTGCTCCTATGAGGCAGCACATAGCTGACTTGGGCCAGAGAAAGTTTGCAGCTCCAGGCTTCCCTACACTTGAAGGGGCCCCCTCGGCCCCCACACTGAAGTTAGTGCTGAAGCACAGGCCTGAGCAATGCACATCAGTTCTGTTTAGCTTCAACCTGTCTTTGGGCAGGTAGCAGTGTTCTGAACATCTTGCACACAAAAAAGAAACAGTTGCAATTTATAGCTTTTGTTTCTTGCTTGTGTACAGAGGCCTGGAAGGGAAGGCACCCCAGGATTTATCTGTGAATCAGAGTGCTGGAGTGCAGAAAGAAACAGTCGACAGGAGCAGTGATCAGGAGAAGGTCAAAAGGAAGTTCAAAGGAAGAAGCAAAGCTGTGAGGTAGAGACAGATGATAGAACTCTGTGTGTGAATGTGTGTGCACGCAAAGGGGCTTAACCCCCACCCCCCACCCAGGTGCAGGAGGCCCCCCGGGACCCCTCAGCCATGCACCTTGCTTGTCCTGATATTCAGCAGACAGCAACTTGATCTGTTCTTTGTGCAGAGACAGTGCAATAGGTTGACACTGCTCTGAAGAAATGTAAGTAACACTTTATTGTTACATTTTAGGAAGCCACTGATTTTACAGGAAGCCAGGCCAGGGTTTTTGTTAATTGCAGGAGTGGGTGAAGGGCTCTTGCAGAAGGCCTGGATGGATGACTAAAGCAGGATTCAGTGTTTGACTGTGGACCCTCCCACATCCAGCCTGCACCCTCAGTAAGAGTCCATTATCAGAGTCAGACTACAGAGGTGGCAAGCAGCAAAGAGCAAAAGGGTCTCATGCGTCCTGGCCCTGCAGCAGCCTTCTCCTAGGCCATGTTGGCATCCTTCAGCTGCTGAAGGGCTGTGATTCCTGGGGATTAAAGAAGTAGTGAGGCTAGCTAGCGCTGGACTAGCTGGTGTCCCCCAAACAGGTGAGTCCACCAACAGCCCTTTTCTTTCTACCTTGATGTAATAAAGGGAGGCATGGAGTAACTGCGCAGGCCCTTGGGGTATTGGGCCGATACCATAGTATTCATTATGCCTCACCAACTGGTAACAGCAAAAGGTCAGCAGTCCCAATTACTGATATGGAGGAGTTTAGCACGCATCCGTACCGAGTTAGACCGGTTAAGCATTACAAGCACATTTTTAAGGCCAGGAGAGAATTCAGATGCAGCCTAATCACCTGCAGTTTCCTCCTTGAAATATAAATTAAACATGCTAATATATACATCATTGTTTGTCGGAGGCCACACAAAGTCGGCCGGCGTCTTATGTTGTTGCAGCTGTTGGCATGCATGCTTCTTCCAGAAAGACTTCATGCCTTTCAGGATAATAAGAGACTTGCTGCAAAGGGCGGCAGTTTGAAGAAAGTCGTCTTAGTATGTTTTACTTTTTGAGTAACATTACTGTGTCATAGGCCATAACATTAAGCTGAAAACAGATTCAGATGAAATCACTATTCAATGAGTGCAACATGCACGGTATGAGTTGGATGTATTTGCTATTTCAGCCATTGATGTGTGCCTTTAGTGGTGAGCGCCTGTCTGCTACATCCTTTCACTGAGCTGGCACTGGCTGGATCATCTAACTGTATTTTCTATAGCTAAGGTGGAGGATGAACCTGGAGTAGAGGCCCCCGCTTCCGCACTTCTGCCTCTGTTCTGTACAGTATGAGACCATGAGCCTTAATCCGAGACCCAGCCGCACTATAGCCAAGTGCCACGCCAGTGTTGACTGCTCAGTGTTAAGGAGCCGATTCCTGTGAGCCAGTCTACCTGTCCAGGACAAGTCTCTGCGACTCTGCCCTCCTGCCTGTCCAACTCACACGCCCTCGGCACCTTTGCTAATTGTTATCTGCCTTCATCAGACTGCCCAGTAGTACACACACTTCAAATGAAAAACCCAAACAAAAGCAATTTAAACCAATCTTTACAGTGCAGGAGACCATCTCTTTTCAACTTGAGAAAACTCAAGGTTGTCATATCAGTACTGGAACAATTATTTTTTTAACAAAACTGTGGACATTGTTTTGATTAAATAAAAAAATGAAAAACCTTCGGAACGTTGTTCAAGATAGATCTCCGCTCCCCTCTTTTACTCTGAAATGAACAAATATACTTAGATTACAGAAAAAGAGTGTATCTGCAGGCAGAAAAGCGCCTGCAGCACTTTCCACTAACTTTTGTGTAGGCTGCCACCTCCACTAATTACTTTTTTATCGGCTTGGGCTGCACTTCCCTGGTGCAGACCGGTTTTTCAAATGTCCATGCATCTTTTTAGCCTGGGTTATCTGTGTGTCTGTCCATGGTTGGTCATTTGGTACTGTAGTCGATTTGCTTTTAGAACTGTCAGCTCTAAAATCTACACTTGTTAAAATTCAGCAGCCACTTGAAATACAAAGCTACTCTTGCTACTTTTTCTTTCTGTGCCTCCTCGGCAAGAAATGAAAACGTTGAGTCTCTCAGGGGTGTCCAACATAGGTCTAGGAGAACTGGATCCATGCAAGATATTCAGCTATCCATGCGCTATGTAAACAAATGCAATTTAGAGTCATTTTATGTAGATGTCTTCTATTTGGATATCCTAAATATTTGGCAAGGCCCTGGCTCTCCTGGACCTACCTTGTATGCCCCTGTATTTTCTACAGTGCAATGTCTGCCTTTCCGTCATAGCGCAGTCTTGAAGTGGTCCTTGTCATTGCTACGGTGCAAAGGATTAAACAATACACAAAGTAGCTATTTTGAGAACAACTGACTAAGGATGCTATGGTTTGCTACCAAGTTAGTAATATGTCAGTTCGAATACGCAAGCCACCATTGACTGTAATATTTATTAGAAAGAGATACTTTCTCCAGCATGTGTGTGTTCTTGACACCACATTGCCAGTGCAGCCCATGCCATTGACAGGAAGTGTTGGTGGGCATATTTATGATGTCGTTTTACAGTGGCTGAAAGTATTGATAATGTGGTCATAATAGTAAGAAGCATATTAGTAAGATAAATTTTATTGACACCTTATTAGATAAAAAAAAAAAAAAACATGTGACCATTTTTCAGAAAAGCAGTTTTTTCAAAATCCTGACTGTAATGCCCTGGGTTGCATGGGTGAGGCTGCCTTATGTGTAAGTTAGCTTGGCAGGGCTTTCGGATGCCTGATTTCTTGGATGACTCTATAAGGGGCAGGACTCAATATTTGAGTGCATGCCTCAGACCAGCACTGTTTGAGGTTGCACCATTGATGTTTTTAACACAAGACAGAGTGTAGTAGATTGTTTGATGAAAGTGCGACTCTAAAGATGATTTTGAAAACGTAAAAAATCTGTGATCCTGCTGTTTTAAATGAAAGGTTATATTAAACAGAAAACTATGAGAGCAACATTGTAAGAATCGGACCACCATATAAGAGCTACTATGTCATGTATGTTGGGTTATGGTATAATGTTGTTCAATAGTATGATGTGCCAAGTTTTTCTATGTGTTACGTTATGTTTTTATATTGTGTTATGTTACCGGGCTGTGATACGGCATACCATTGCTGATTTAAAGAGTGCTGCAGGCAGATAGAGGTCTACTTAAGTGCACTAAGACACACAAGGGAAGGGGGTGGGCACAAGAAGGTTTATAAAGCCACCTCCCTTGCGTGGGTGAAGGGCACCATCCGACAGTTTTCCAGCTGCATCGCCTCAGTCTTCGTGGGCAGTGCCAGCTCCTCTGAGGCATATTTCCACCTGAGCAGGAAGCGGACCCAGAACCTCTTTGCATTCTTCCTCTTTGGGGGTTCTGTATTTCTCTTCTCAGGGAGAGGTGGTGGGAAAGCATTGCTTCTATTGGGATGTTTTCAATGCCTGGCAGCCCGCAGTTGCGCAGGTTGCTTTCCAAATGAGGCTTGGTGGGGGTAGGCTCAGCCTGGCCTTTTCCCTCTCTCCTGATATCCTGCTTCCAGTTGGGTGATGGGCCTTGACCAGCTCCGGCACAGCAGCTAGATCGGACCCTCGTGCAGATGATTGCTCTGGCTCAGCTCTTCTTGGTCGGATCCTCGAGACCAAAATGAGCCAGACTTCCATGTGGCTTCTGTCTGCCACCCACGCTCTACCCTCAGGTGCCAAACATTACAGACAAAGCAGTGACCTTTAATGTTAAACATGCAAAAGAAAGAGATACAGATTTAGTGGTGCTTCTCTGGTCTATTTTCTATGTTCTCTGTAAGAATGTGGGTATGACTGAGTATCCCGGTGCACTGTAAGGTCATCATTTACTATGTTTTAAAAGTTTATACATTTGAATATACAATGAAAAATATGTTGTATAATGCACAGCTTTTGCCATAAAAAAAAAATATTATTCGGAGAGAACACCCCCCCGCCCCAAGCCCACTTGCAAGAGTTAGGCTGGCTCGCTACGTACCATAGAGCAAAGCGGAACTGGTCTGATAAAATATGCCAGGGCTGCTTTGGGTTCCCAGTCCGGCCCTGGCCTGAGAGCTCCTGACTGGGTCCAGAGCATGGCGGGCCCCCTCCATGTACTTTGCAGGGGGGCCCCCTCAAGTTTCGTTACGCCACTGAACGCACTGGAGTGTGCATGCTACTAAAAGGGAAAATAGGTTGTAGCGCTTTCAGCCCCTGCCTCTTCTCCCGCCCTATGATTAAGGTGCAGTGCACCGAAATGCGTCAGGGACTCTAATTGATTGGAAATGCTGATGCTGGTTCCATTAATGAAAGCTCGTTTAAACTTTCCTCTGCAGGAGTGGTGTCCTTGAAGCTCTGGGGCTTTTTGGAGGGATATATATATATGGCCTGTAAGTTGTAGAGAGTGTGACTTGGTTGAGACCTCCGGCAGGTTTTAAAAAATGTTCACAGTGTAAAGCCTGCAGTATAGGTCAAAATACTACAACATACCTTTCACTATTTAGCATAGAGCAAGTCAAAATAAAGGGCACATAGAATTGCAGAACAGAGTTTGCAATTTATATATTGACATGCACCTGCACTTGAGCTACACAGGTAGTACTGCACTACCTGTGTATAAGAGGATCTTGCAGCACATGCGCGCTATCACATACAATGGCCCCAACATATCCAGTTGCAAGGCACTGTGCAACACATCATCAGAATGACCCTAATCAGATAAAGTATTCTGTGATTGATGCTGTACCCCCCAGCAGGAGAGGTGGGGACCGGGTGAGAGCATTAAGGGAGCTGGAAATGAGATATATTATAAATCTTAATTGTAAGGTACCAAATGGCCTCAATATCGATTAGGAGTTGCATTCCTGCCTCTGGAAGGGATTAAAATGAAATTAATGAATAATTGCTTGCCCACATGGGCAACAGTGCAATTATAAGCATAAGGTGTGACCATAACGTGATTTATTTTTTCGTCGTTTGAAATTTATTTATTTGTGCAACCAGATCAGTAATATAATATATTACCCCAATGTAATGAAATTATGTTGTATGATAAAGATTTTGATATATGAATTTTCATCATAATTTTGCAAATTGAGAGAGAGATTTGCCAGTATGTATATTGTTTGGAAGATTGACCACTTGGGCTTAATTAAATTGTCGTACAAGTAGGTTGATCCTCGCAATATATCTACATCATTTATATATGCGTATGCACCCGTCGCTGATCGCGCTGCAACTAGGATTCAATTGTTTTGAATATATATATATATATATATATATATATATATTCCATATATATACCATATGGAATTTATACTCCAATAATTGCCGCAATAGCTACAATAAGGTTCATTATTTAGCACCACAGAGGTGTCAGGGAGGGGCCAACTCATGTGGATATATACAGAAGAAAAGGGACATAAAATATGTGCTTAGTACCTGCATAGAGGACACCGAAATATGACAGGAAACAAAATGGCAATGGTGATTAATATTTTGACAAAATTACGATATATTAAATTTTTTAGATGAATAAAAAATAAATATGAAAAATAAGTGTGAGAAAAACATGGTAAAGGACCGCTTAGAAAATATGAAATGTAAGAAAAATTTTCTCAATGAATCATGCAAGTAATGGGGGATTTTCAGATATAAGTTTTAATCATTTAACTGATCTGAATTGCGATTATGAATGCATGATATGGGCTAACATGAATTGATGTGGAAGTCTTGTCTCTGTTTCCATGATTACAAAGAAGAAAAAAAAGTAAAAGCGTTGTCATGGACGTTGGCATGTCATGTGATTAAGACTGCTGTGTTTGGTTCAAATGAGTTATGGCAGATGGAAAAAAAAAAGTGAAAAGTTGCAGTGAGTGTCTGCCTCGATCTTTTTGGATATTGAAGATTGCGGATGAATATGAATATATATATATATATATATATATATATATATATTCACTTAAAAAAACCAGAGGTTTCAGGGACATTATAGTTAGTTGGACATTTCACTCGTACAAAACCAGAGAAATTCGGCCGTTATAGTTAGTTGAGCTAACTATAGCTCACGCCCCCACAATGCACTGCTGATGACGTCACATATTACATCACTGATGACATGGTCAGTGACATCACTGATGACATCACTGATGACATCTCAAATGACATCACTGATGACATCATCCAGTGACTGTGTGTTTCTGTAAAGTTTAAATATGTTTAATATATATATAGGCCAAGGTGTATTGAAGAATGAGTGGGTGTATGACTGTCTGAATGGATGATTTAGTAGGTGCATGACTAACTGTATAAGTGAGTGATTAAACGTGTCTTACTGAATGCATGGGTTAGTGACTAAACTGTGTGAATGTCTGTATCAGTCTGTCTGTTGGTGTGTAAGCGGCTGCATGGGTTGGTGAGTAGCTACATGAGTGTCTATATGGGTTATTGATTGGTTGTCTGAGTATCTGTATGGGTGCCTGAGTGTCTGTGTGGTGTGTGGGTGGGAGGGGCGTGCGGGACTCTGTGCATAGATGTGTGAGTGGGTGATTCACTGGTTGTAGGTGTTCAAGAGTGCATCTGTGAAGGGCTGTATGGGTGGGTGAGTGTGTATGGTTGTGTTGGTGAGTGAATGGATGTCTCAGTGGTACATGTGTGAGTAACTACACATGTGAAAGGCTGTATATGTGAGTGTTGGAGTATATAAGTGACTATATGTGAGAGTGAGTGATTGTGAGAGTGGCTGTATGCATGAGTGTGTCCTTGTGTCAGTGATTGTATAAGAGAGTAAGTATGTGTTAGTCTCTGTATAAATAAGTGAGGTGGTGTGTGTATAACTGTATAGGTGAGTAAATTGGAGTGTAATTGATTCTTTGCATGACTGACTAGGAGTGTGAGTAAGTCTATCAGTGAGTGGCGGTGTGTGAGTGTCTGTATAGTTGTATGACTGCATATGCTAGTGGATGTATTGATGAATGACTGCATGTATGAGTGACTATATGGGTGAGTGAGTAGATGTATGTGTAGATCTAGGAATTACTGAGTGGGTATGTACTAACTGGTATGTGTGTTTATGGTTTCGAGATCAGCATTCTGTATTTTAGAGTGGGTGTATCACTGTTTTATTAGGGTGTGAGGAGGTGCATCAGATGATCACGTGGATGATGTCATCAGTGATGTCATCAGTGATGTCATTTGAGATGTCATCAGTGATGTCATCAGTGATGATACTGACCATGTCATGAGTGATGTAATATGTGACGTCATCAGCAGTGCATTGCGGGGGCTCGAGTTATAGTTAGCTCAACTAACTATAACGGCCGAATTTCTCTGGTTTTGTACGAGGGAAATGTCCAACTAACTATAACGTCCCTGGAACCTGTGGTTTTTTTCAGTGAATTTCTATGGATTTTTAAATGCTAATTTCTAACTATAATGTCCCTAAAACCTATGGTTTTTTCAGTGAATTTCAAAGGTTTTTTAAATATTAATTTCTAACTATAACGTCCCTGAAACCTATGGTTTTTTCAGTGAATTTCAAAGGTTTTTTAAATGCTAATTTCTAACTATAACGTCCCTGAAACCTAAGGTTTTTTCAGTGAATTTCTAAGGTTTTTTAAATGCTAATTTCTAACTATGCCTACAGAGGTAGGACATGTGCAGAAAGAGGAAGAAAGGCGCAGAAAGAAGCAAGAGAAATGCAGAAAGAGGCAACAGAAGTCCAGAAAGACAAAGAAAGGTGCAGAAAGAAGCAAGAGATATGCAGAAAGAGGCAACAGAAGTCCAGAAAGATGAAGAAAAGTGCAGAAAGAAGCAAGAGATATGCAGAAAGAACCAACAGAGGTGCAGAAAGAGGCTTTGTTGCAAAGTCATCCTGTGCCCCCAACTTTTTGCTGACGGGCACTGGTGGTAACTGACTCTTACTAACCAGGCCTAAAGCCAGTGCTATGCTAAAAGACACTTAGAATACAGTGAAAACACCTATATACACTAGGGAACACTATGCGTTGGGGTACCCCTGTAATTGGCATGACCTCCTCTGTAAGGCCCTAGTACATAATAGGGCAGGGGAATTAAAACTACCTCTAAGTTAGAGGTGCAGAAAGATGCTTCTTTAAGTAGTAGTCACGTTTGCAGAGTGGTAGAGAAAGGGTGCTGGGCCTCCGACCAGCGCTCAGGAATTCCGCTGTGTAGGACTTACAGGAGGTACCAGGAGGGTTGCTTGGCCCCCAAAGTCCCTCAGGAGTAAAGTGGACTTCATCCCCATCCCGTAGTCTGCCATGAGGTGCGTTTGCAGAGTGGTGGAGAAAGGGGGCGTGGCCTCCGAAGACGTCTTAGCAATCCTACTGTGTGGGACTTACTGGAGGTAACAAGTGGGGTAGTTGGTCCCCAAGGACATCCTTGGGGGCCAACTACCCCTCCTATTACCTTCAGTAAGTACCACACAGCAGGATTGCTAAGTTTTCATAACAGGCCACTCCCCCTTTGCCCACCACTCTGCAAACGCGCTCCCTGGTGTGCTCTTGGATGGGGGTTGAAGTCCCCTTCACTGCTGGGGGTCCTTAGGGGCCAACTAACCTACCTCTTACCTCCAGTAAGCCCCACACAGTGGGATTGCTGAGAGGTGGCCAGAAGCCATGCCCCCTTTCTCCACCACTCTGCAAACGCACCTCCTGGTGCACTCTTGGATGGGGGATGAAGTCCCCTTTCCTCATGAGGGTCCCTGGGGGCCAACTAGCCCACCAGGTACCTCCAGTAAGCCACACATAGCTGGATTGCTGAGAGTGGTCTGAGGCCACGCCCCCTTTTTACACCAGTCTGCACGTTAGATCTACAATAAATAAAGATCGCAGCAACGCGGTAGCCAAACACATGGAATTACACCATGGAGGTGATTGGAAGCAACTAAAATTCTTCGCCATTGAAACTGTCAATCGCCTAGAAAGTGGCAGAGATCGAGAAAGGAGACTAAGACAGAAAGAATCTCGCCATATCCTTGAGTTAAGATCCTTTGTGCCACACGGCTTGAATCAAAGTGAAGAACTTTATGTACATCTATGAAAGTACATTTAATAATGACTTGGTTTTGCTTCCCAAAGAAATATTAGAATTTTATTATTATATGAAGCTTATTATTATATTTTTTACTCACTATTTTTTTACTCACCTTTTTTCACTTGTTTGTAGGGTTTCTATTTCTGACACAGAAAATTTTGAATATATCGAACTCATTAACACATCAAAATAATGCACCTAAAATAGGAATGCCATACTAGAATAACAATAAACACATGGAGGCCGGATAGGATTTTGACAATGATGAATTCTCCACTGGAGGAGCAATAGAATGATACAATGAGATGGATGAATTGAACACAAACCCACCAGAGGGTTTGAATGGCCATCTCTGTACAATGATAAATATAGTTTGTATTTTCTTTGATAATGGTGACACATGATGTACAAAATGATTAATATTTGTCATTAAGAACAAAAGTTTGATTAGAGATTGGTTTGTAAATGAATGAATTTGCCAATGGATATGAATTTAATTTAACCTCACATAGTTTTGCACTTTATTCTTTATATTTGTTTGGAACTACAACTCCCATAACGCCCAGCAATGTCCAACAGGAAATGATGTAAAGCATGAGAAGGCTGATATCGGTTGTAAGGCACTAGCGGGCATTACCATGATCAAGGTCTCAGTGAGACCGAAACGCGTTGGTTTCTGATGTTCCTATGGAAGTATTTGTTTTGAATTGAAAGTAAAATAATTTTACCGAACCATCCCGGGAGTGCGACCCAGTCTTTTTCCCTGTGGGAAAGGAGTGTTTGAAATTATGGACGGCCAGGCTCGGCCGTGGGGTTCCGCACTGTCTAAGAGCGCCATGAGAGTTAGCAGGAAGGAGCCATATGGAGGAAGAGTAATTATGCTGACTGTGGCGACCGCCGGCATAATCCAGTGAAGAAATCGCTGAACTTAACTCAACGCGGACGCAGTTTCCAATCCGGAGGGTGGAAGAGACCGTGACACCGCGGATGAGGTAAGCGGGAAAATCTGGCATTTTCAAAACTAGTGATTAAACTACGCGCCGGTTGGCCCAGAGTATTTGAATATCAATCCCACAAACAGCCCAATAGGACTGGTTCTAATAGAGACCGTGGGCAAAGTGCGTGGCAATGGATATTTGAGATAACGGTTGGGTGGTTGGCTCATAAATATAGAAGGACCAAAAACCTTAAAACTTAAGTTGATTTGAATTAAGGAACACTGAAATGGAGAAACTGGAAGCAAAACGAAATGAACTGATGTCATCCACTTCATTCTTTGAACAAGATATACCTGAAGCGAGTGGCAGTGAACATAAAACCCTTGTTAAAAAATCGGACATTAAAAGTAAATTGAAACTATGGGAGAGATTATCGAAAAAAGAGATAAACAAGTGGTGGAAAGTCATCACCCTAAAAAAATATCTAGAGGTACAAAGAGTACCGAGAGGATTAAGAATCACCCTAATGCCTAGTCATCAAGACTCAAGCAATGAATTGCTACAAGAATGGGGTGAGCATATCTTGAACTCCTCATTGGGTCTAATGGTGATACTGGTCAAACATATCGAAATTGCGCTTAATAAAATCAAAGAACAACTACATGATTTAGAAAAAGAATTGGCCACAGTAGAGCTAAATCCGTAAATGAGCAAATTTAAGGCAGAATTGGAAAAACAGATTGAAGGACATGAGGAATCTGTTCAATTACGCAAGCGCACTAAATTTTAGCGGGATAAGGAAGATTATGCTGAAGGGAGAATATTCACATATGCTAGAAAATTTGATCTACTAAAACAGCAGGACAAATTGAGTAACATTACGAACATCTCAAGTAGTATCTCCTCTTTAACCTCAACAGATTCCAGTGAAGGCGAGACAGACCCAATGGTGGGTACAACGAAACGCGCTTTTTTAGGGTATATGCGGCTGGTACTTCAGCAACGCCAGTGGGAACAAAGTATGGGTCCCCAGCCGCAAAACTACAGGGGAAGGGGAAAAAGAAGGCCCCAGATGTACGGAAACAAACCAGAAAAGGAAAGAGGGTCCAGCGAATCAGAAAAAGTGGGAACAACAACACGGAGCATGCGCTTGAAGAAAGCCTTCTAGAAAAGACACAAGAATTAGCGATTATAAACCTATCAACAAGACAGATGACAGAATCCGAACTATCATTATTAAAACGTGGCCTCAATTTCTGCCCTAGTGCTCATATGGATATGGCACAAACCAGAATCGACCTTTACTAGTATGTGAGAAAAATAAAATTGGCAAAGATTTTTACAGAAAATGAACAATTGAGAAATACTAGGAAGAGTATTGCAACACCTAGCTCTACTTTATCAGCACAGGACTCAGCAAATTTATTGACACTAATAAACCTGGATGTGACAAAAGAATCAGAAAATATGAGCTTATAAGATGTCTGTTCTCAAATGGGAGCTGGCTTAAGTCACAAAAAACCAAAATCACAGTTCTACCCACAGTTAGCAGCAGGAAATAAGATTGATATCTTCCATGAGGCAATTGTACAAGACATCTATAAATTGAAAAGAACAAGATACATTGACAACTTAAATACAGAAGAGAGAAAAGCTTTATTTGACTTAACTCAAGATGATCAAATTGAAATAAAGATCGCTGACAAAGGTGTAACCATCATTATTTGGGACAAATTGGATTACATAAAAGAGGCACATGATCAATTGAACAACATCAATTACTATGAGAGATTGCAGACCAACCCAACCCCAGGCATGAAATTGGATTTGGACAAAAAGTTGCAAAAGTGGACAGTTATGAATCTCATCGATGTGGATGAATGCAAGTATTTAACAACACAATACCCAATAACTGCCACCATGTATTTCTTGCCAAAGATTCATAAACATCGAACGAGACCACCGGGACGCTCAATCATATCGGCAAACGGATCATTATTTGAACCAGTGGCAAATCATGTTGATTAGTTTTTGTTGCCCTTTGTCTCAAACCTTAGGGGCCGATTATGATGGCGGGCGGACTTTGTCTGCCCGCCATCGCCCCGGTAAATGGGACCGCCCGCTATGTGTGCGGCGGTCCCGCACATGTGATTAGGATGCCACCGCCACGGTGGCGGTGGCATCCCCCATTTCCAGCATTGTGGCGGGCGGTGCTCACAACACCGCCCGCCACAGTGCTGGAAATGTGCCTGTCACGTTGTGCATGCAGATGCAGGGGGGTACCATAGGTACCCCCCATGTGCACCCCCCACCCCCCAAAATACCTGGGGGCCCACTACGGGCCCCCAATGTCAGGGACCGCGAGCCTTTCCATGGCGGCGACGCCGCCATGGAAAGGCTCATCACCGCCGGCATCATAATGTGGATGGCGGTGTCTTGCAGACACCGCCATCATATTACTCCCTTTTCCGCCCGGTCGACTGATCGGCCGGGCGGAAAACATGCGGACGGTCTTTCCGTCTGCCGGTGTCCCCTCCGCCATGGTAATATGGCGGGGGGAATTTGGTGGCGGACGGACGTAAATGGCGGGCGGATCGCCACCGCCATGCGGGCGGTGGCGATCCGCCCGCATCATAATCGGCCCCTTAGTTCCTACATCAAAGACACCAGTGATCTATTGCGACATTTGAATGGTATACAATGGCAGGAATCATACTGTTTAATCACAATGGATGTGGTGTCGCTTTATACAAATATTGAACATGAAGTCGGCATTACTGCCTGTGAGTTTTTCCTGAAGGACAGAAACATTTATTATGCTCAACATAATGTTATGCTGTTGGAAATGATTAAGATGTGCCTGACCCAGAATGTTTTTCTTTTTCGTGAAGAAATTTACGAACAAGTAAAAGGCACAGCGATGGGCTTTTCATTTAGCCCAAGCTATGCCTGTTTAGCAATGGGCTGGTGGGAGCAGAAATGGGCCTGGCAAACAGATAATCATAGATTCGTAAACAAAACAATCATGTGGCTCAGGTTCATTGATGATCTGCTGATCATCTGGGATGGATCAGATGAGGAGTTCAATGAATATTTTAATATTTTGAATGCAACACCAGCAAATATCAAATTCACCTACAATATCAGCCAATCAAGAGTAACATTTCTGGACACAGAGATCTATATACAGGAGAACCAAATACATACAACATTACATAGAAAAACAACGGCAACAAATGCGACGCTACACGCAGAAAGTTTTCATCAGCAACCTCTATTCCAAAACATTCCGTATGGTGAAGTCCTAAGAATTCTGAGAATTTGTTCTGAAGATACTGAATGGCAAAAACACAGCAAATTAACATCACAAAGACTTCGACAAAGAGGTTATCCGGCCAAATTGATCAAAAAAGGTTGTGAAAAAGCTAACCAAAAAGTAAGAGAGGAAATCCTGAAAGTAAAAACTGTGGGCCAAAATGAAAATCCGGAAACAATTCAGTGTCTCACTACGTTTTCCAAAGAAACAAAACAAATATGAGGAATATTGGAGAAAAACTGGAAAATCCTCCAACTTGATCCAACGGTAGCAAAAATCATGGGAACACATCCCAATATAACATTCAGAAGATCAACCAATCTAAAAGATTGACTAACCCACAGTCACTTCCGTAAAAAGAAGAACACACCAACTCAATGGCTGAACACAAAGGGATTTGTGAAATGTCACAGTTGCAAAGTGTGCCAAATTGCTAAAAACATCCAAGAAATCAAATTGGCTAATGTAAAAATTTGGAAAATACAGGAATTGATTAGATGTAAAAGCCAGTTCGTAATCTATGTAATTGAATGCCTGTGCCCGTTGAAATATGTGTAGAGCACGATATGCAAACTAAAAAACTTATTTTGGAACACGTTAGATCTACAATAAATAAAGATCGCAGCAACGCGGTAGCCAAACACAAGGAATTACACCACGGAGGTGATTGGAAGCAACTAAAATTATTCGCCATTGAAACTGTCAATCGCCTACAAAGAGGCAGAGATCGAGAAAGGAGACTAAGACAGAAAAAATCTCGCCATATCCTTGAGTTAAGATCCTTTGTGCCACACGGCTTGAATCAAAGTGAAGAACTTTATGTACATCTATGAAAGTACATTTAATAATGACTTGGTTTTGCTTCCCAAAGAAATATGTGAATTTTATTATCATATAAATCTTATTATTATATTTTTTACTCACTATTTTTTTACTCACCTTTTTTAACTTGTTTGTAGCGTTTCTATTTCTGGCAAAGAAAATTTTGAATATATCGAACTCACTAACACATCAAAATAATCCACCTAAAATAGGAAAGCCATACTAGAAAAACAATAAACACATGGAGGCCGGATAGGGTTTTGACAATGATGAATTCTCCACTGGAGGAGCAATAGAATGATACAATGAGATGGATGAATTGAACACAAACCCACCAGAGGGTTTGAATGCCCATCTGTGTACAATGATAAATATAGTTGGTATTTTCTTTGATAATGGTGACACATGATGTACAAAATGATTAATATTTGTCATTAAGAACAAAAGTTTGATTAGAGATTGGTTTGTAAATGAATGAATGTACCAATAGATATGAATTTAATTTAACCTTACATAGTTTTGTACTTTATTCTTTATATATGTTTGGAACTACAACTCCCATAACGCCCAGCAATGTCCAACAGGAAATGATGTAAAGCATGAGAAGGCTGATATTGGTTGTAAGGCACCAGCCGGGATTACCGTGATCAAGGTCTCAGTGAGACCGAAACTCGTTGGTTTCTGATGTCCCTTTGGAAGTATTTGTTTTGAATTGAAAGTAAAATAATTTTACTGAACCATCCCGGGTGTGCGACCGAGTCTTTTTCCCTGTGGGAAAGGAGTGTTTGAAATTATGGACGGCCAGGCTCGGCCACGGGGTTTCGCACCGTCTAAGAGCGCCATGAGAGTCAGCAGGAAGGAGCCATATGGAGGAAGAATATATATATATATATGTGTGTGTGTGTGTGTGTGTGTGTGTGTATATATATATATATATATATATATATAACCCCCCTCGTTTGTTTGGCACAGCAGTGCTCATTGCGAGCTGAAATCTGTCCCGCTGGTGGTACTTACCAGAATATTGCATGCTGGACATTGGAGTCTTCGTTGTGGGACCACAGCAAAAGCAACCAGGTGGGACGAGTCGCACTCCCACCAATGGGAGAGCCAAGGAACATTCAAAAGGAGGGAGGAGGGTTAACCCCTTGTTACCGGCATCTGAAGAAGGCGAATCACGCCAAAATGCATTATGCCTGAACAGCTGTGAATAAATGGTCTCCCCGAAATTCCCCGCTGTGTCCTCTTGATTGCTCAGCAGTGAAGCGGTCATTTTGTGATATTTTGCGCGGGTTGCCAGTTACGCGCTGAAGAGGACCCGTCCTGCAAGAGGCCTGTGGGACAGCTGGCAAAAAGGCAGTTTGACATTAAAGGGATTGAATACCACAGGCCCGCCTCAAGAACAGGCCAGGCAAGTGGCCGCTGACAGCTGACAGTCCATGACTTCACGGAGGACCGCGATGACTACATCGTTGATCCACGGCCCGGCTTGATTTCTGGAATTGTGGCTTGGACGTAGGGGACTCGAGGTGCCCATGGACACTTGAATACGGGGCGTTCCCAAAGCATTAACCCCCCTCGTTTGTTTGGCACAGCAGTGCTCATTGCGAGCTGAAATCTGTCCCGCTGGTGGTACTTACCAGAATATTGCATGCTGAACATTGGAGTCTTCGTTGTGGGACCACAGCAAAAGCAACCAGGCGGGACGAGTCGCACTCCCACCAACGGGAGAGCCAAGGAACATTCAAAAGGCGGGAGGAGGGTTAACCCCTTGTTACCGGCATCTGAAGAAGGCGAATCACGCCGAAATGCATTATGCCTGAACAGCTGTGAATAAATGGTCTCCCCGAAATTCCCCACTGTGTCCTCTTGATTGCTCAGCAGTGAAGCGGTCATTTTGTGATATTTTGCGCGGGTTGCTAGTTACGCGCTAAAGAGGACCCGTCCTGCAAGAGGCCTGTGGGACAGCTGGCAAAAAGGCAGTTTGACATTCAAGGGATTGAATACCACAGGCCCGCCTCAAGAACAGGCCAGGCAAGTGGCCGCTGCCAGCTGACAGTCCGTGACTTCACGGAGGACCGCGATGACTACATCGTTGATCCACGGCCCGGCTTGATTCACGCCGAAATGCATTATGCCTGAACAGCTGTAAATAAATGGTCTCCCCGAAATTCCCCGATGTGTCCTTTTGATTGCTCAGCAGTGAAGCGGTCATTGTGCAGCAAAGAGGCCAGCTGCCCACGGTGGTTTTATTTTTGGACTTCCAGCCCCAGAATGCTCTATGTTATTACTCACCTGACTGTCATCAGTCCATTAAAAGGGAGAACGCTGGATAGTCCTTTGTTGGTCTTCTTTGCAGCTAGCAGTACACCTATGATTAAGGGCGGAGGCCCGAAACGCGTCAGGGAACTGCGGACGCTGGCAGTCCAGGAACCTTCCCTGACCCGACAACGCCGCATTGAGAGTGTGCCTCGCTTTGGGAGCTTTGTGGAACAGTATATATCCGGCTGTCTTGGCCGGGAGGTGCACCGCCGCATATCTAAGCGGTTCCGCTGCTGTCCTGTGGAGATAGCGTGAGCGGATCTAAAGTGGCGAGTGGCTGAATAGGGGAAGAATGTCTTGCTTTGCCTGAAGATATTTTCAATGACATTGTGCAGCAAAGAGGCCAGCTGCCCACGGTGGTTTTATTTTTGGACTTCCAGCCCCAGAATGCTCTATGTTATTACTCACCTGACTGTCATCAGTCCATTAAAAGGGAGAACGCTGGATAGTCCTTTGTTGGTCTTCTTTGCAGCTAGCAGTACACCTATGATTAAGGGCGGAGGCCCGAATCGCGTCAGGGAACTGCGGACGCTGGCAGTCCAGGAACCTTCCCTGACCCGACAACGCCGCATTGAGAGTGTGCCTCGCTTTGGGAGCTTTGTGGAACAGTATATATCCGGCTGTCTCGGCCGGGAGGCGCACCGCCGCATATCTAAGCGGTTCCGCTACTGTCCTGTGGAGATAGCATGAGCGGATCTAAAGTGGCGAGTGGCTGAATAGGGGAAGAATGTCTTGCTTTGCCTGAAGATATTTTCAATGACATTGTGCAGCAAAGAGGCCAGCTGCCCACGGTGGTTTTATTTTTGGACTTCCAGCCCCAGAATGCTCTATGTTATTACTCACCTGACTGTCATCAGTCCATTAAAAGGGAGAACGCTGGATAGTCCTTTGTTGGTCTTCTTTGCAGCTAGCAGTACACCTATGATTAAGGGCGGAGGCCCGAAACGCGTCAGGGAACTGCGGACGCTGGCAGTCCAGGAACCTTCCCTGAGCCGACAACGCCGCATTGAGAGTGTGCCTCGCTTTCGGGCATACATATATATATATGAGAAAGGCTATTCAAGCCGAAACGTGTCAGTGTAGTTGGAACTGGCTGCAATAAAGAAAAATTCATACACACGACCTGAAGTGCCCACTGCTCTCCAGCTTGCCAATTGATCTCGAAAAAAATAATATATATATATATATATATATATCCAAGAAAGAAGTGACTCAAACAGATAGATTCACCAAAGAACAAAAATATATTTCCACTACAACGTTTCAGCTTCCGCCTTCCTCAGGTAGTACAAGATGGTTTGCTCACTGGCTGCACAGATGACACAGCTGAATTTTCAAAAAGCATCATGAGTGAATATTCCATTTGGAATGTGGAATCAATGCAGTCCTGAGAGCTCTTGAGATATGCAGTAATCAGGTTGTATTATCAGTAATGTTCAGTCCATCTGGATGCAGTGATTTTAAACGGTACATCCAGAAGTTTTCTCTGGAGTATTTATATGTCAAACGGTTGACAAAAAAAATCTTAAGAGCCAACTTCAAATGCGATTCTCCATTCTTCATTTATTTTTTAGCACGTCAGCCATCATATATATATATATATTATATATATATATATATATATATATATATATATATATATATATATATATATATATATATAAAATATATATATATATATATGCAGAAAAAATTAAGGTTAAATTGACGTTATAGTCAGGAAATGTAATAATATGATACTTTAAATTTTTTTTTTATTTGAAATTCCCTGGAAAAAAACTAAGATACTATAACTTGTGCGCTAAACTAACTATAACTCATGCCCCAAACAAATATCATAGCGCTGATCCCCAGGCCCTGGCCCACCTCGGGAATATTATTTTTTTAAGCAGTGGACCCTAGACTTTTTTTTTAATTCTACAGTGGATTCTTGGATCCACTGTGCTCCCTGAGTTGAGAATAAAATCGCTACTCTCTGTTAATGACCACAAGATCCCTGCGTCAATATGTTCTTCTTTGTAGGAGTCGGCATAGACTGGGGAAAGAGCAGCTGGCTGGTAATTTTGAAGAAGCCCGCTAAGGCACTACCCACTACAAAATCAAACCTGCATTTTTATACCAAAAGGACCCCTGGAGCAGTATTACAGACAAGGCGCCCTTTCCCTGTTTGCCCCATGGTGCACCTTTCTAAAGGTTCACCGGGTGCAAACAAGAAAAGCGCATCATGTTAAAATGAATGCGCTGCCCCTAGGATGGATGCAAACTCGTGTTGCCCTGGGGGCATCGCAGTCAAGTGAAATATGGAGCAGCTGATTTGTTTCTCTGCGCAGGAGGTAAGCCGCCTGCATTTTTTGAGGGGGGTTAGAGATCACCTTGCAGGTGGGTGCAGTGAGTGGCTGCACCCACCAGCAGGGGGATGTCTGGGGGGGTCATGAGATCCCCTTGCTCTCCCCCATAGGGCTGCCTTTAGGAGGCACATTGAAAGTGTGCCACCTTTTTGTGGCACACTGCGCCCTTGTTGGTAATACAGAGCAGGCGCAGAGGCAAAGTGATTCTGTCATTTGCATAAGGGCCACGGCCCCATGCAAATGAGGGCACGCCCCTTCATAATAGCGCTGGTGCAACATGTGCACCAGCGCTATCTGTATTACAGAAGGGGACACACAAGCATCTGTGCCCCTTACTGTAATACCATTGTGCACTGGAGGGGCACTCAAAGTGGGCACACGCCCCATTGCTCCCCTTAGCACAATGTATAATACGGGCTCAGCAGGTCAAAGCTAAGTGCTCTTTGCATTGAGGATAGAAGCTAACACTCTCCTTTAATGTCCACAGGATTCCTTCATCGGCTCGTTCTCCTTTATAGAAGGCGGCACAGACTGAGGGCAGAGCTGGAGGGCAGATAGGCATGAGGGCAGTCAGTCCTCAGGCTGGAGATTTAGAAGAAGTCCACTCAACATCAAACCCCCATGTTTATACCAAAGGAACACCTGCAGTTCAAATGAAAGTGCTTTGTCCATTGAGGATAAAAGCAGGCATTTTCTGGTAAAGCCCACTATTCGATTCACCTTCTAGCTTACACACTCATCCCTTGACTCCTTTTCTGGTAAGATCAAAACACGTAGGAGGAGGCCCGAGCAGCCTTTGTATACATCTTATAGTCGATGGGAGCTGTGCATGTCTGGCACTGAGTCCCTCCGCAAGTATTCTCAAGGACCTGTAGAGCCATTTCAACCTCAGTCATGCCTGTGCAGCTGGTGTCCACTACTCCAGGCACTTATGTTAGGCATTTTCATTTAGCTTGCTGAGGTCAGGCAGAATCATGAATGTGGCGATAGGGGTGGGCTCTTTCTGCTGGTGACTCAGGTACCTGACACAGTCCATAGTTGCTAAAAAAACACTCTTCCTCACAGGTGTTAACCAGAAGAAGAACCCCATGCTCCATTAGTAGGTAGTACCTGACGGGCCACCAAAAATATGTCTGAGAGGGAAGATCTCCACCACTCTCTTAGCACCTAGCAGTTTTGAGGAATGCCAAGAGTCACCCCATGAGGGGGCTCTGGCACATTTTATGAGAGGATGATTCCCAAATACAGTGCTTTTATTGAGCTTTTTTCCCTTAGGTGTATGGCCTACTCTCATATTGTTTTCAGTAACCTCAATGGTTGCTAAGAAGTGAAAAGACCTACTTTAATTGTGGGCAGCCTCATAATGTGCCTGCATAAGCCTAGAGGCATGAAACCATCCAAATCAACCTCGAACTTACACAGCCAATGCCAATGCCGTCTGAACATGCACCATCAAGCCTTCTCATTGAAGTTGCTTCAAGGGTACAGCAAACAAATATTTTTCTTGATCATCTGAGTTATGTGTAGCCCGTTTGGCATCCATATTGCACTTCAGCAGGAGAGTCTTCCACCTCATATTTTACAGAACTCTAGATAGCCTGCTCTATTTGTGCCACAACTTACCTGTGCAAGTCTGTTTTTGAGGCAGGGACCCAGGTTCTGCTGTAAACATTTAGGGGCATATTTATGAGTTTTGTAGCGCAGGGCAGCACAGCTAGTCATCTTGCTGTGCTGACCTGCGTCACAGAGAGAGGGCAGGAATGCACCGGGGCAGATTTACAAGGACTGGCGCATCCCTGCAAATCAGCAGGGATGCTCCAGAATAGATGCGACACGCAATTCCCCCCTTGCGCCACCACGGATGCGTCGCATTTACAATGCGGCGCACTGTGGCGCAGGGATAGGCAGATGCGTGTCGCATCTGATGGCGTAAGGGGGGGCGCATTGCTGGAGTCGTGTCACAAGCGCGACGCAACTCCAGCAATGCTCAGGGGCCGCCCATACCTAACGTGCTGCGCCACTCCTTACGCTTGCTTCAAGCAGGCGTAATGATTTGTCACAGCGGCCTCTGAAAAGTGAATCAGTGAAATCTTGTAGATTTCACTGTGTCACTTTTACGAGGCTTTTTCCGAGGGAACGCCCACACCGCATACATTAAACCTGACGCAGGTTTAAAGTGGCGCAGGGATTTACAACGTGGCGCATCTCCTAGATGCGTCACGTTGTAAATAAGTCGCAACGTGGCGCATGGTTTACGCCGCCGCTGCGTCACAGAAGTGACGCAACGGCGGCACAAATGTGTCGCAAGGGGCTTGTAAATCTGCCCCACCGTATTTATCCACTACAGCGCATTCCTGTCCATTTCCCTTGCGCGATTTTGCCAGCCTAGCGCCATTGCAAGCCCCCGGGTGTAGGCAGGATTGTTTTTGTGCAGGAAGAGGCACCTTCCTGCACAAAAACAATCCTGAGAAACTTTCTGCAGCACCCATAGAAGGAGGAAAAAACTAGGCAAAATAAAGATATTTCTCCTCGTTTCACCTCTCCTAGGGAGGTGTATGTTTTTGGCGTATTCCCAGGTTTACCAGGTTTGGTAAATCTGGAAATGCGTCAAAAACGATGGGAGTTGTGAGGGAACACCCACTCAACACCCATGGAACGCCTCCCTTGCACAGAGTATTCCAATGCAGCGAATTGTGCTGCACTGCATTACTCCAGATTTTTTAAGCCATTCAAAGCCATGCAAAGTGGCTTTGCGTGGCTTCAAAAATATGGCTTAAGGTTTGCGTTGCTCTTGCACCACGCTGCTCTTGCACCACAGTGCGTGGTGCAAGAGCGATGCAAACCGGTTCATAAATATGGCCCCTAGTGGCAACCACAGAGCTGCACCGCAGCTCGCTATCCATTCTCACCATGTGCCCAAGCCTTCCAGTTCTGCATCGCTTTCCTCTCTGGTACTATAACAGAAGCCTACAATAACACCAACGCCTGTGTGCATCAGCTTTGTGAACCTCCGGACACAGACTCTATTACGAGGAGAAGACTCCTAGATAGTTATGAAAGGACTCTTCTTTTCTGGGTCTATCTTGGTGCAGTTTATTGTTGATTGGCTTGCACATCTAACATTTTCCCTAATTAAAACTGTGTTCGCTATACTTTGTATTTCTTGCACAGGTTTATTACTTGAAACAGTGTCTATCTATATGTGTACTGTGTGATAGAGCTACACTCTATTCCTCACCCGCTGTTGCCTTTCCTAGTTAAAGCCCGACTTGCACTGCTCTGATGTGACACATACACACCTACTTCCACATTGCGTGGGCTATCCAGTACACATTAACTTAAATCCCTAGGAACTGAGTCTGCCTAATAGTTTTGAGCTTGTAATGCTCAGAATAGGTGGTGAGCTGGAAACGTCTGTTTACATCAGCGCTATCCCAGTTACCACCAATGACATGCTACAGTCATATTATTTGAATCTCTATGACCTGCTTTTGGGTTTAGGAATATTTGGCATCTGTTGTCTTTGGCGCTGGAGGTTTGGAGCTTTTATCCTTGTGTTAGTCTCAGCATTAATCTCAGTTGTGAATTTATTCAATATACTCATAGCGGATAGAAATAAAAACAAGCATTGGCAAAGCCAATAGGTCTCGCCTATGTAGAGCTAATGCCTTTGTCAATTTCTTTTAGCCATATTGTACAGTGCAGCATGGCTGAAAGTTAGAAAAAAGTGATGTAAAATGGCCAATAGAGTTCATCGATGGGCAGTGATCCGTTTTCTCATTATGGGATTACTCTTTGCCTTCACAAAACAAACGTTCAATTAGCTGACGTCTGAGCTGAAGTTTGCCATTTTGGCCACGCATGAAGACAGCACCAAAAAGGCATTGTAGAGCAGGGGGGCACAGTGCTGTTTGCATCTTTGTAGCACCTTGACATCCGTTGGTGTGAATTCTGGGCACTTTTTCTTCCGGAGGGACATGCAGCAAAGAGGAAAGGAGTGAGCAAAGTGGACAGGGCAAGCACAATGGAGGAGGGTTGGACCGGACAAACAACAAAGCAAGAGGAGGGTGTGGGCAGGGCAAGCAACAATGCAGAAGGGGAAGGGAGGAGAAGGGGCTGCAAGTAAAAGGAAAAAAAATACCTCTGAAAGCAACAAGCAGTGTAAGGACATGAGACAAGGGAAGCTCTACTTAGACCATGCTACAGGGCAGGAACAAACAAACACATAGAGGAAGTAAAGCCGGCACTTACTGACCGAAGAAAAGCAAGGAAATGAGAATGACTATGAAGCCAACCAATGGTAAGACATGGATGGACTGTACATCACTAAGTGAACAAAAAATCTTGCAAGCTGTCTTTGGCGAGCCCTAAAGTATAGGAGGTAGGGGCTGTTGTGGGGATGGAGGAGGCAAACTGTCAAAGAGGCAAAGGTGCCCGCCAAACATACTGAAGGGTATAAAACAACTGACCACAAAACATTTGTGTCCTGTCTGAAGGGAAACAGATTTTACCTCACAGTCTTTGCTATGCAGCACCAGGAGCACCAGTCTTTACTACACTACTATAACAAACTTTTTATTTTAGTTTAAAAAAGTGATTTTTAGGGTTTAGGGATGGGTAGAGGTAAAAGGAGTTAAGCATGATTTCAGGGTTCAAAGGTTCAGAGGTGGCTATAGTTTAAGGGAGGTGAAGGGTGACTTGAGGGTTCAGGATGAGAAGAGGTAAAGAAAGGTGAGGGTGATTTGGGGGATTCCAGAATGGGCAGAGGTAAAGAGAGGTGATGGTGACTTGAGGGTTTAGGGGTCAAAAGAGGTAAAGGGAGGCAAGGGTGATCAGAGGATTTAAGGGTGAGTAGAGGTAAAGTTAGATGAGGGAGACTTGATTGTTCAAGAGTGGGCAGAAGTAAAAGGAGGTAAGGGTGACTTTATTGGAGAGTATGATATGGTAAACCCTGTTATTGTATGGGATGGTTTTGTATGGCCTGTCATGTTTTTTAGTAAAGTATACTATGGGCTGGTATTGTGTGGTATGGTACTCTTATTGTATAGTCTGCTATAAAATGGTATGATATGGTATGAACTGTCATTGTATTGAATGATATGGTATGGCCTGTTGTTATACACAGGGCCAGACTGGCCATAGCGGGAACCAGGCATTTCCCCAGTGGGCCGGAGGTGGTGGAGGCAGGTTTTGTGCATGGGGGCCGCTTTTGTCACCCAGGGCCGGTCGAGCAACAACCTGCCAGGGCTGGTTGCAGTTCCCATTCCGGCCCTGATTGTATAGTAAGGTAAGGTATGGCCTGGTATTGTACAGTGTGATATGGTTTGTTATTTTATAATATGGCAGGTTATGATCTGTTATTGTATAGTGTGGTATGTCATGGGTTATCACTGCATAGTATATTATGGTATGAGTATGGCATGGCGTGTTATTGAGGCACACAACCTAAGAACTGCTAATAGCAAGCATACACATTCATTTATGCAAGTGCTGATATCACTAGTAGGTACAATTCTTACAAATATATAACTTATGTTGTCTTTCCCAAATTGGGAAGGAAGGCGACATTACATGTTATGCGACCAAAACAAGGACTATTCATAAACAAACACATCTTTAGTGAATGCTGAAACATGTAACTTTACTCAAATTTTATAAATTGTGTTGCTGTGTTGTTTTGCGTCTCAGACAAGACTTGTTGGAGAAAAGTGACTTATTGGAAAGTGAAGTTTTGAAAAACCTAGAAAGCAAACAATGAGCGAGGGCAGTGGCAGCCCTAGAAGAAAAATGCAAAAAATAACGGGCATAAAAGCATCTAAAATCAAGATAGAGCAGCATAGGAGCACGTAAAATGAAAATACAAACAATAAATATCGACTCACAAAAAAAAGTACCACAATCCGTGCGCAGACAGCGTGTAAGAACAATATTCTAGAAATCAATCAGTACTTGATCCATGCTTCAGGGAAGAAAACAAAGAAACTTGAGACGAATGGAGCCGGTATGCGCAGATACACACTCACCAATGAAAAGGAATAAAATTAGAGCGACAACGAATACAACCAATGGTAAGTAATGGGCGTGCTAAAAGGCACTTTTTAGAGTTTTTTTAATTTTTTAAAGAAATAATAGATTGTCACAAACGACAGCGCCAATGCACAGTTTCAGGCGAGACATAAGCATACATACATCCACATTATACACCGGAATGTGAAAACAATGAGTTTACTTTCTGGTCTGCACATTATGAAGACACAACCTAATAGCACATCCAGATTTAACATGTTAAAGTGTTTATTCGAGCCATATGTAGTTATTAGGAGCGCCTGAGGCCACTGAATACAGAAGAGAAAAAAGAACAGATGACACATAATGTGCCTATTGAAGACCATCTTGTGCAATATAATACTGCGTGTCTGACTAAAGGTATTCACAGAACACAAACAGATGTAGTTGAAATCAAGTGATTAATTATCTCTAATGAACAATGTTTAACATATTGTCTCTGAAACATAACTAGATGACATTGATGCATATGTACTTTAACTCATTCTTTCCAACTTTATTAGGTGCGTATATCTGCTGCAGAGACAAATGAAACGCTCCCCAGCCAGGCTCCAAGCCAAAGACTAATTTATTATTTAATGTGGGAGCGATTACTCGGTGCTTCCTTGAACAGAAATGACAGGTCTGCGCTAATGGAGTTGTGCTGCACGTTAATATAAATCAGGACAATTAGAGAAACCGCGGAAAATCCCTTTGTTAGTTTTTCCCATCACCAGAAGAATTTAATATTGTTCATTTTGCTAACGTCCACTGACATTTACAACTACTAAGCCTTTTTTTAATCAAATCAATATTACTGGCATACAAATGAACTTCTTGTCTGCGGCAGTGACTCTCCGAAGGAATATAGCTTAACGATCATAGGCTGCTCTAGCACGTGTTCTAAGGGAAAACCTAAAAGCAGATTAAGAGATTCACGTGTTTTTTACATTGTTTACATTGCACGTTATTTTTCTATCCAAGCTCTTATACTTATTGGGGCAGATTTACAAGCCCCTTGCGCCACTTTTGCGTCACTTTTAACAAGTGAAAAGTGACGCAAAAGTGGCGCAAGGGGCTTGTAAATCTGCCCCCTTGTATTTAAAGACACCCACCTTTATCAATCAATCATTATATTTGTAAAGCGCGCTACTTACCCGTGAGGGTTTCAAGGCACTGAGGGGAGGGGGGAACTGCTACTGTTCGAATAGCCAGGTCTTGAGGAGTCTCCTGAAGGTCAGTAGGTCCTGTGTCTGCCGTAGGTGGAGGGGAGGGTGTTCCATGTCTTGGCGGCGAGGTGGGAGAAGGATCTGCCGCCGGTGGTTGCTCTTCGGATGCGGGGGACGGTGGCGAGGGCGTGGTCGGCGGAGCGGAGCTTTAATAATAGTTCTTATGTGACTCTGACACAGATTCGATTGTTATAAGGATAATGCATCATGAAAACTCCTGTTGCAGACTTTTATCTGCTCATTGCAGTCTGCACTTCTATGAAATGACTGCGATCGCCTTTAATAAAGTATCTTTTCCGTTTCTACGCTGAGTCCTGGTTGCACAATGGGCGTTATGATGCCGCCACACAATGGCTGGTGTTTCTTATCATCCGCTGTGCAATGTTGGCATCATGGACCGCTGACAGGAGGTGCCTGCCGGCAGAGCACGCTGCCAGCTACAACTGCCAGACAAGGCAGCTCTGCCTGAGGGTGCACAACGTGCAAATGCTTTCGCCCCCCCTTCGACACTGATGTCTTTACAGATTACGTTGCTGGATGAGGCAGAGAGAAAATAAACCCGATTATACCGTCATTTGGACAATCTTCTTCTGAGTTGTTTCCTTGAGGCCAAGGTACGTGTATCTACGACTCACTAACATGTAGGGATCAATTCAGCCCTCGTCTGCACACAGTGAACCCGGCACAGATCCCTATTTCTGCTACTGCAAGCGAACTGTGGATTACAACAGTAGCTGGGTTGGATTTAAAGGATTCATTTATGTGTGTCCCTATCCTCCTAGGGCACCAGTGGTTCTTAATGTTTTCAGATGGTACCCAAAAGGTTCATTTTTTCATCTTTCCTTCTGGATTAGCATCTGCTCCAGGGATCCACAACAAAGCTCTCTAGCATTTGGGACCTCCGGTGTGATGTTTGCACAACTGGAGAGTCACAGTAGACCTGTACCTCCATGACTAGTATCCTTTCACTCCTCCAGCAGATGGGAAGTGGATACATGTAGTAAACTCTCTCTTACAGGAACACAACTTGATGAGCAACCAGTAGACACCTCACCTTCTTCAGTCAAGAGGATGTTTTTATTAGATTGCTCTTTAATTCTGCGCAAAGGAAGGTTTTTGTACCACATAACAGGGTCTACAAGCTTTAGCATCAATTGGAAAATATGCTTCAAAGGATTCAGGCTTCAGCATGACTATGGGTGAGATACATATAACGATGGTAGATGGAATGTGTGTGATTCCTTGAGCAAGGTAGCATCTCATGATACTGGTATCCCACCTATGTCTCCATGCGGTTAAATCTAGAGGTTGCAGACCTGAAGAATATCATAGAGGCAAAAGGTTAGTAGCTTTGCTCATAACACTTCACAAGAAGTTTGACCTGTTATCCTCGGCAACAATGGTCATTACAACAGGCACCAACCCCAAAGTTTGGGGCTTCCTTTTGCATTGTCTCCCAGCTGGGAGAGTAGTAGATGTCAAAGCACTCCTTTCATTGTGAGCTCTATGAAGAATTCTATCCCACAGTACACAAAAAGGAGAGCTAATCAGAAACAGATGTTTTAATGAGAAAAGGCATCAGTTACATTTTAACAATTCTTATTACATCACTTAGAAAGTATAGAGTGCTCCATTGAAGTCAATCAAGTGAAGCGTCACTGTAAAAAGCAACATTTCATTTTTTTCTAATTTGAACAGATAAACTAAAAATAACTTTAACAATCATCAACACAACTTAAATACCTATTGTTAAAAGTTGGGTTTCTGGTTGGCTGAGGTATGCACACTCTCCAAGCAGGAACCACAATCCTAGTCAGGGTAAGTCACATACAAACTAAAAGATAAGCTGTGCTCACCCTCTGGTAGCTTGGCACACAGCAGTCAGGTTTATCTAAAAAGGCAATGTGTAAAGTATTTGTGCAACACACATACAGCAACACTATGAAAACACCACAAAAATACTCCACACTGGTTTAGAAAAATAGACAATAATGTTCTATATAAATCAAGGCCAAAGCAACACAAATCCAATAAGTAGAAGTTGAGATATGAATTATTAAAGACTAAAAAGAGTTCTAGCGCTTAGAAGCAATAAGCGCCAATGGGCGCTATCTGGTCGCGCTGGACAGGAGTACAGTCAACAATTCAGGCGGACTGCGATGGAGTGCAGGCCAGGTACAAGAGCCAACCAGGCCCGTGAACAGAGTACCTTGATCCTGGTCGCAACTGTGAAATGTGAGGTGCAGACGAGCGGTGCATCAATGTCGAGCTCGCAGTGGAGGTGTTGCGCTGATTTTCTACATGCAGTAGTGGCGATGCGTCAGTTCCGTAGATGAAGCGCCGAGTCGAGATGCGTTGATTCCGAAGTGTGATGTGTCCCGGGTTTCTCCACACAGTAGAGGGGATGCGTTGTTCTGTCCACAACTTCTGTAGCATTGTAGAGCGGTCTGATGCATCAGGCTCTGGAGGGGATGCGTTGGCCCTGGGAGTGATGCACCGATTCTACTCCCACAACAGGATCAATGCGCTGGTTCTGCCATATGCAGACTGGAGATGTGTTGATTGCTCTTGTGCAAGTTTCTGGGTCCACTTCCAGTGAACCAGGCACAGGAGCAGGTGTAGAGACTTTGATAGCCCTGGGTCTCAAGCATCAGGAGGCAAGACAACAAGCCCTTGGAGATTACTTCAGTTGCAAGGCAGAGTCCAGCTCTCCCTCAGCAGGGCCAGAGAGCAGCAGGCAGCAGTGCAGGACAGGAGAAAAGCAGGTATTCCAGATCAGCAGTCCAGCAGAGTGTCAGTCCTTGATGCAGCACAGCAGTTCTTCTGACAGAGTTCAGTTATAGGTCCAGAAGTGTCTGATTTTGTGGGGTCAGAGCCACAGTACGTATACCCAGTTCTACCTTTGAAGTGGGAGGGTGACTTCAAAGAAGGGTCTTTGAAGTTCACAGAATGCCTTTTTTCCCAGCCCTGGCCCTGGACTAGCTGTAGGGAGTAATCAGCCCTTTGTTTGGGGAAAGGGCACTGCCTATTCAGGTGTAAGTGTCAGCTCCTCCCTCCCTTCCTGCCCAGGAACAGCCATCAGAATGCAGATGAGTACTCAGACACAGCTAACCTTCCTGTGTTTGTGGCTGTCTAGAGGGAATGCACAAAGTGTAGCTGTCACCCACCGCAGATGTGTATTGGAGACAGGCTGCAGGCACTCAGAGCTATAAGAGCAGAGAAATTAGCACTTTCTAAAAGTGGCATTTCTGAAATAGTAATGTCAAATTCATCTTTACCAGTAAAGAGGATTTGTCATTACCATTCCAAAGATATAAAACATAATACAGCTACTCCTTTCTAATAAGGAATTACAGCTTATTGTAGTTGAATGGATGGATACTATCTAGATTTACGGCTACAAACAGGGTCAGGACCCAAATTGGTGATTGGCACTTCCCTCTCAAGTGGTTACACCCAAGAACCACTGGGTAGAGAAACTTAGTAGAAGTATAGAGGGAAGATGTTGTGCCTAATACTTCAATTATAGTATCCTGTAGTAATATAATCCAAAATACATTCTTCGTTTTTTTTTGTTTATTTATTGTGAACAGATCCAATGAGCCAAGACAAAAGGAACAGCCGTCACGTGTTTCGCCCGCGGGGCCAATAGGCCAAGGGCTTTTTCAAGGCCAAACGTCTTGTTAAAGGTCATGTGACTTGGAATTGTTCGTAGTTGCAGTCTCTGAGGTCCCAGGAAAGTAACAGTCCTTTACTTTCCTGGGAAAGGAATGGGCAGTGACGATGCTGGACAACGCAGCAGAAGTCACAATAGCTTGCCAGAACCTGATTGATTATCTGGGGGTAGTAGCACTGAGTGAGCATATCACGGTGGAAACACCTGATACAAGGGTAAGTGTCCCATATTGTTTATACGAAATAAGGCTCCAAATGGAAAGGGACATACTCAGGAAGATAAAGGGGCTCTTTTGGGAGAACCTGACTTATGGTTACGATATTCTTTTGGTCGAAAAGGATTGGCCACTTGAGTTCGTAATGGATTGCCCAATGGGAGACGAAGTTATTTTACCTGCTTTCTCTGACCTCGTTACCGGAATCAGTTAAAAATTCATACACGCAGGAGTGGGCATTAGCATTAGCTCCTGCACTTTACCGCAATCATGTTGGGTGAGATGAAGGGTCACCTAATCATGTAATCCCATTAAAATCAATTCCTTAACCACAGAGACAATACCTGATTAAACATGAGGCAAAGAAACAAGTCAGGAAGATCCTAGATCAACTTGAATACCAGGGGGCGATAGAGAATTGCACCTCACCTATGAATAATCCCTTATTTCCCGTAATGAAACCCAATAATTCATATCATCTAGTCTTAGATTATAGACATTTAAATGCATCCCCACGCACATTTGCCGTACAAAATGCACACAGTGCCACACTAAAAAATAACATTGTGCAGAAAAAATACAAAACAACACTAGACATCTCAAATTGATTTTTCTGCCAAAATATAGCACCTGGGAGCAGATATTTGACAGAATTCTTGGCGCTAGGCTCTCAACGCCAATTTCGTCAATTACCCCAGGGGTATAAGAATAGCCCCAGGTTGTTTTCAGCCAGGGTAACAGAGTTACTTCAAAATTTTGATGAGGAGGCATTGTCCTATGTAGATGACATCTATCTGATGGATGATGAATTAATGGAAGGGTGTTACCCAGAAACCGGTCCAAGGATGCTCGTTTCCGGTTCAGGGAAGAACTGGCTTGGCAGTTCGGGCTGGACTGTTCCCATGAGGCACAGGGTCAAGACTGATTTGCATAAAGCTGGGTCTGAACTGAGGTGGCGAAGTGAGCTAAAGAATGTTGATGGATTCAACCCAGATCTGTGACTGGGGGTGAGTGTCTGAAAAGTTTCAGCGCTCCGTCCATCATCTCCTTGTGTTTGCTATATTACAACATGGACAGTCACAATTACGGTCAATAGTAATACTGAACAGGACGTTACAAATGTTACGTTCTGGCCATGTGCCATGGCGTTACATCAACAGTACACATCTGTTTTCAGCATACGATCTAACAGAAAGACTGATAACAATGTCAAGAAGAGATGCGAAATATACCATGTTGCAAATTGAAAAATTAGTAGGGGTGGGCGGAATTTGCGTAGTCGCGCTACGCAAAGCTCCGCGAAACGGTAAAAAATCTCAGCGAGCACGCAAAAGTTCCGTGAACACGTGGAATTGCTTGTTCCGCCCGTTCGCGATGCTTTTTTCCAGTTCGCGAACGCTGTTTGCGTGCTCGGGGAGAAATATCTCGCAAACACGCATTTTGAAAGCGCGAACAATCAAAAAATTCCGCGAAGCCGCGGATTGCGGAATTTTTGGCAATTCCGCGTTCTCCGCAGAACGCGAAATTACCCAAATTCCGCAAATTCCGCGAGCGGAACGGAATTTACCGCCCAGGCCTAAAAATTAGACCAATTCCCTTTCACCGTGGGTGAGACACCATCCACTGACTGGATAATCCATGGTTACATCACTCTACCGGTCACTACCTTTCAATTCCAATATTGTCTCCAATACCAACAGGTAGGCAGATATGAAGCGCTAGGGGAAGGATATGTGCATGAGTATTGGGAATTACCGTTCAGGTTTAGATGCAGGAATGGGGACACAGAGGTTTTTCTTAGTGGCTCCAACTGTGAAGACGCCGTAAGTGGCTCATTGGTTTGCAAAGACATTTCTCTCCATGGGGCATGCCATGCTTCAATGACGAAATTGGCTTGTTATCTGAAGGGTTACCCAGCTGCCGTGATTCATCCTGCATTCAGGCTGCTCTTCAATGGGAGCTATTTGATGCTGAATGATGAAGGTTGCTGGGGAATGGAACCGGGCATCGTTTATCTGGTTAATTCCATAGTCACTTGTTGTACACAAGTACTGTTTCCTCCTGCCCGCACAGTTAGGGAGGCAGTGCTTTGGCCTTCAATAAATGTTTCCCATATAAAATTTGATTCCCTAAGCAAACTGAAAGCCATGCTTTTGTAAAAAGATGTGGCCGCAACTTCAGTCAAAGAGACGATTGATCTCCAGGTTAGAAGGTTCTCATCTGAGATACAGACACTACTCCACCCTAACTTCCCGCTGCATTTTGGGGAGATGGTACATCATATCTTTAACATGTCTGATATGAAAGGAATAGTGCACTTTTTAAACTGTATCGGCTCTGTTTTGGTTAGCACCTTTCATACGATATTCGGAGATATACCATCTTTCATATACTCCGTGATGGGAAGCGTTTTTTGGAGGGCTCCCGCTTGTCCTGCTACTTGTGGCAGGAATACTGGTTTATTCTATCTGCTCCGCAATGGACATCCCACTTCAACTCGAAATGGAGACAGCACTGCTAATGCTGCGTTGCTGTGAGCGCATGATACAGTACTTTGGCACACCTCGGCTTCAAGAACTAAATGAGCACTGGTTCTTGTCGTTCAGAACGGTGTGGCTTGACTGCATAGCATACAACCTGTCTTCCGCTGCCTGCTTTTCATTCACGAATGCGTCCTCGATATTTGTCTCGGATCAGAATTGGTTGTACCACCAGACATTGAAGTTCTGATGGACCCCTTAAAGGCCCATGCATATTGCGGTCCCCAACGTATTCCATTGATGATGAATGCATTATTAGAGCCCCCTGGGATACTTAAGCTCCTAGAGATGTGAACAACGGCTCTGCGGAAGATACGACACCTCCCTCAGTTGCTGCTGTGGGAACTGGATGGAATCACCTTTGCTACATAAACATGCTACGAGTTGCACCTCTGGGAACGGCTGCGGATGTGGGCAACAGCAATGTTGCGTCCACCACTCAGACCACATAAACAATTAGCCTTTTTGTGTCGGAACAATTTGGCCTCTTTTTAAAACAAAATGTACCAAAACAACCTTTTCTTTTTCTAGCACCATGGCTTTCTAAGTGCTTGGGATCCCAAATGATATAATGACTTTAAGGCTTCTTAATACATATTTTATTGGAAAGCCCGCTTTTAGATACATTTAGGAGTAGTTTTTAACGTTTTTAAAATTGTCTGCTGGCTTTTTAGATAGCTTTTTAGATATTGACCCTTAGTATGAGGAGTAGGTGTTATATGCCCGAGTTAGGCCGATGTACCAAAGCAGGTTATTTCTTACATTGTCCTCACAAATTACATTTCCAGCTGTGACCTTTTGCACATATTTGCATGCACAACAATGTTGGATTAGTTTCTCTGAAACTAAACTTGTTTTTACATCTAGGTTCGCACAATATTATTACAACGCCCTGAACATCATGTACAAGATCTCATTTCGCACTATGTACAAATGCCATAACTATCTTCATGCACGGGGTGACAGGGCTATCTACATATCCATAACATCAGTAATCTTTGCGCACATCTCAAGGCTGCTTTCTTTTATGAAAGATGAGCATCCCGATAGAATAGCAGAGGAGGCACTTCCGCTGACACCGAAGGTCCTAGCATGCTGAGAAATCACCACGCATCGGTCTGACATCTCGTGAGTGGTGTCCAGTTCATGACCAAGACGGAGTCCTTCACTCTATCCCATCAGGTAATGGGGTTGGATCGTCCCTAGGGAGGATTCTTGGCTCTACACCTACACACACTCTAGGTACACTTATAGTAGGGTTCGCATAGTAGGAGTACGCTAGATTCCTGCCTTGTTTATATGCCTGCATATATATATTGTTTAGCACCATGGTAGAACTGTATCTACTTTTTACGATTTTGGTGCTTGTAATCACGTTTATCTGCTTCTGTGTACTAATCATTGCAGCACACGTATTGGATGAAAGAATAACGTTGGTTCAATAAATATTATTGAAAACGTCCCACTGTGTATTCTCTGTATATTTCTCTGAGAATAAGTAAGTATGAGTGACTGAGCGTAAGATTCTGTACTGTTTCCATGATCCCTGAGGGGTCAGGGTTGTTATGTTCAGTGGTTGCCAGGAAACCGTTTGCTCCCTGGTAGGTTAGGGGGGGGCTTACGGTGGCACAGTGAGCTAGCTGGTCTATGGGCCAACATATCCTGCGGGGGTGTTCGGAATCAGTCTTGCCACCAAGCCCCTAGTTTATGTTGTCAAAACAATGCGCAGGTCCTACGGATTGGTAGAAACTATACAACAATTTAGTTGTAAAATATAACAATAATCGATGCTTAGTGGGATGCCGGAAGCTTTTGGGCCCGGTGCCAGTGCACCTGCTGCAGCATTCAAATAATGACCATGTTGCTATAAGATAACTGCACTTGTGACTGCTAGTTTGGAAGTAAAATATACTGTATCTGCTGCACCATTTAAATCAAGCCCTTTCTAACTGCAAGGTGACTGCAATTGTGACTGCCTGTATAGTAGTAAAATATAGCACTATGAGGTGTTTAGAGGAGTTCTGACAACTTTTGGGCCTGGTGCCACTGCACCTGCTGCACCATTCAAATCATTACCCTGTTGTCTGTAAGATAACTGCACCTGTCACTGCCTGTTTAGTTTTAAATGATAGCAATTATCTGGGTTTACTGGGGTCCCTAGAATTTTTGGTCCTGGTGTCACTGCACCTGCTACACCATTAAAATCAAGTCCCTTTTAACTGGAAGGTAACTGCAATTGTGACTGCCTGTTTAGTATTCAAATATAGCAATATTATGTGTTTATTGGAGTTCTGACAAATTTTGGGCCCGGTGCTACTGCGCCTGCTGCACCATCCAAATTATGACCCTGTTGTCTGCAATATAACTGCACTTGTGTCTGCATGTTTAATAGTAAAATATAGCATTGCTCTTGTATATTAACTTTATTTTTAACGTGCAATGTTTATTACAACATTTAGAATTTGATCATAATGACCAAATAGGTTGAGTTGTAAAATCAATCCGATAATGCCTACAAAGTGCAAAGAAAGTTACTGAGGCATGAATAGGAAATGCCACAAACGTTCTAAGGCTAAAGCATCTGCGTTACACAACTAAGTAATAAAAAGCAAGCATTCCAGTATATTGTTAGAAGCTCTCTGCCTTTTCCGTGGGAAGAGATCTTTTCTTGACAGTGAATTGGGCTTAAACAGTGTGAACAGCTTTAGTAGAAGTATCGTAAATGCGTGCAGCCAGTGGAAGTTAACAAAAAAAAGTTCCACACAAAAGTGAATGAACACAGTAAATTGGCTATAGGAACTGATAAGAGCCCCCTTTTAAGATATATTAAATACAAGAGATTTCACAAGCACAGCGAAAGTGCTGTGCAAGTGAAACCTAAAATGGTCAAATTAGCTTGCACCTATTTGTCACATTTAATTTACCTGTAAATCCCTAGTAAAGTGGTACTGCCTATATCTAGGGCTTGTAAATTAAATGCTACTAGTGGGTCTGCAGCACTGACTGTGCCACCCACTTAGTTAGCTCTTTAAACATGTCTCAGGTTTTCAGTCAGTGCAGCCTGTGTGTGTAGTTTTAAACTGCCATTTCGACCTGCCAAAATAAACCTTTTGAAAAGCCTAAACCTTCATTTGCAATACATTTCGGTCAGCCCTAGGATAGGCCCCAAACAGCCAATAGGGCAGGGTGCAGTGTATTTAAAATGTTTGGCATGCAATTTTAATAGGTAATTCAACAAAATATTGAATCAAAAACATTGTGTCATATAAATCTTATGTCAACAATATTGTGAAAAATTAATATTGTGGAGATTAATATCAATGTCAAAAATATTGATTTATTTAATATCGGTGGAGTATATATCGTTGGTAACCATATCATTTTTTAGTGGTAAATAGTGTGCTATACATTGTATTTTTTATCTTATCTATGATTATCATTGATTTTAATGTTTTATAATTTTTAAATATTTTTTATTTATAAAAATGTTTAGTTTGTAATTTAAAAATCATTAATGTTGTTTTTGATATGTAGAAATATTTTTTTAGTAGCAGGATGTTGGGTTTAGAGAGGATAAGGGTGGGGAGATTTTTCAAAAATATGTATTAACAGGCTGTCGGTCTCCCCGCAATCAGAACAGGGATCTCCGTCTGCCATATTATAATGGCTTCTGGACGGGTGGCGGTCGTAAACTTCCACCGCCATGGTTCCGACAGCTGGTCTGTATCCGACTGCCTGTCGGACCTACCTGTAGTCCCAGAATGGCGACATTGTCTGTCAGGCACCGCCGTAGGGATTACAATATCCCTTTCTGCCGGTCGTTCTGTGGCGGTCAACCTGCCGCAAAACGGCAGGCGGAAATGGATTTGGGGGGCCCGTAGCTGGCCCCCTAACTCCCTGGGCCAGACACATAGGCACTGGGGGCACCTATGGTACCCCCCTACATATCCCTATACCATGTGGTAGGCACTGCATGGTGCCTGCTACGTAGTGCAGGGATATGTGTGGGGTGTCTGTTTTGTCTTGCAGCAGGTGATGCAGAGCGCAGCACCCTCCGCAATACAAAACATGGGCAATGCGACTGCCATAGTGGCGGTCGCATCGTAATTTGCTCAGTGGGACCGCCGCCTTGTAGGCGGGCGGTCCCAAATATGATACGATGGAGGACGGACTGAAGTCCGTCCGTCATCGTAATGACCCCCTATGTATTAATGTGTACTTTATAATATAAAATGTTTTAATGTTGTTTTTTATTTTTAAAACTATTTCTTTAGTGGCGTGATGCTGGGTATATTTTTGGATAAGGGTTGGGAGATCTTTAAATATTATTTATTAATCTTCTAATTTATTAGTAAAATATTGTTTCAATGTGAAAATGGTTGTATTATTTTCAAATATTTTTGTACAAAATTTATAAATGTGAACAAAATATTTAATGTTAACAAATGTATTGATAAAATATTAGAATACATTTATTAAATTCTTAGTACAGTCCAGAACATTATTCTGTCTGTAATGTCTAACAAAAGTAGAGTTCGAAGACCAAGTGGCTGCTCTATAAATCTCTTGAAGAGAAACTCCCTGGAACTCTGCCCAGGAGACAGCCACTCCCCTGGTAGATCGACCCTGAATCAAGTCACCTCCAGAAGGGCCCTGTTGACCCTGCAGGATAGTATTCTTCAACCACCTACTCAAAGTGGCTCTAGTTGCAGTCTTGCCTTGACCCGCTTGCCCAAAAGTCACAAAAACTCAATCTGTCTTCCTGAATGCTTGAGACCTCTCAAGATAAATGGAGAGAACAGGTTTAACATCCAGAGAGTGAAGAGCCTTCTCCTCCTCCAAGGAAGGAGAGTGAAAGAAAAAAGGGAGAACCACCTCTTGGGAATACCCTGTAAATGAAGATTAGCAACAACTGGAGCCTTCATTTTGGTGAAGATCCTGGGGGCTGATTTTATGTTGAAGGGGTACAGGGGTGATGATTGTTTCTGACAGAATCTGAGAAGTCTGGAATTCTATCCTGTAATCACACTTGACAATGCTGAGGACCCATCCATCTGAGGTTATGGAACTCCATGTGCAGAAAAACTCTCTCATCCGTCCCCTGACCTGTAAGAGTCTGAGCCCCACAGCCATCAGGAAGTCTGTATCTTGGATCCTGCATTCAACTTCCGTTTCCTGAAATAATAAAACAAAGAAGATTTACCCTGGGATCTGGAAATATCCAGTGTTTGCCTCCTTGATGGTTGCCAGAAAGATTTCCTTCTAGACGACCTGGCAGATTAAGGCACTTCTTTTTAAATAGTGAAGAGTGTTTACTCTCTTTGAAGAGGTGATAGAGCTTCTCTTCTAGCCTGCTCCAAACAATGTCTGGCCCGCAAAAGGTGTCTTAAGGGTGGTGCTTTCAGGGCCACATCTGTATAAATACCAATTCTGCCTGGCCAAAATAGAAGCTCCACACACCAAACTGAGGATCTCACCACATCAAAGGTTATGTCAGAGAGGAACTCAATCTGTCGTTCCAAACACTCCAGCAGAGGAAGACAATCCCTTTCTTGAATGGCCTGAAAAAGCAGCTTAAAGTCTGAAATCAAAGACTGAGTGGTATAAGCTTCATAAACGCCAGCTTCAAGCGCAGCTTGAGAGCCAGAAAAGACCTTCTTTAAGGAAGAGTCCACTTTCTTTTCTGTGGGTTCTTTAAGAATATTTCTCTCTGCCATCAGACTGGCCAAATTGGAGCCTACTTGGACAGTCTCAAGGAGACCAGTCTCCATGTCTTCCAGAGGTTAAAGTTTTGCCATAAATCTTGGTATAGATATCTTCTCCAGATCCTTCCAATCACTCCTGATGATATGTATAATAAACTGCTGAATGGGTAGACCCACTTTAAAAGGCTTACAAAACTGTGGAAGCAAATTGTCCTGAGAAGAGGAAAGCCGTTCCACTGGAGGCAATCCCCTATTCTCCAGATCATGAAAAAGAATGTCCTTTAATGCTACCTTGGAGATATATCTCCCCTTGAGGTCAGGAGCCGGTAGCGAAGCATTGCTGTCTGAGTGGGAGAGATGTGTGGCCTGAAAGGAGATCATCCACCAGCTTATGAACATGCCTCTTAGCAGATTTCTTCCTGAAATCCACTCTAAATGCCTTTAAAGTTTCCAGGACAATGTGCCAAATTCTCTCCTCCTCCTTCTCCTTCACTACTCCCTACTTACGCCTCTAATGGGAGGGAGAGAAGAACTCCTCTGCAGAAAAGGTAGGCGACTGGGAAAGAGAGGTATGATGTCTCTTTAAAGAATGTTTCTCCATGACAAACAGTAGCAACAGCAATAGCAAAGCAGTCACCAATAGGCAAAAGATAGCAAAAGCATAGAATGACTCCAACTGCAGATGAAAAAGTACAAAAGTTGAAAGCAACAAATAATCACAATGAACAACATTTACCTGCCTCCACATTGGCTGTTGATATACCTGCCTGTAGCATTTTTTAGTGCTCCAGCCAGAAGAGAAAGGACGTGCGTATTCAGTGGACTCAATCCTGAGCATGGAATGGAAGGAGGAGTTAAAGAAGGATTCTGAGCTTTTGAAAGTGTTGGATCTGATCTGGAACGACAAAGTGGACAAGCTTGTGAAACCCTGGTCGTTATTGAGTGATGAGTTAGCCATTTGTAATGAGTTGCTAACTAGGGGCACGGTTCCCCCGGTGAGTCTGAGGGACAACATTATTCAAATGGCTCATGAAGGGCACATGGATATTTCAAAAACCAAAAAACGCATTAGACAGGATTTTTGGTGGCCTGGTTTGGATCTCATGGTGGAACGTGTGCTGCGTGAGTGTGTACCTTGTTCCTTGAGTGATAAGATACTCAGGCCGAGACAGTCACCTATCGTCTGCAGGAAATTACCTATATGTCCTTGGGAAGAGGTAGCTATAGATATAGTAGGACCTCTTCATGGTGAACATCAGACACCGTATCCAATTGTACTTCTAGATTTATACTAAGGGTGGGCGAAATTGGCAGAGTACCACTACGCGGAATTCTGCGAAGTTGAACAAAAACTCAGTGAAACTCCCGTTATGTCTCATCCCAATTAAAAAACAGATACCTCACATACCTTTGGTAAAACAACAAGTAATTCTATCTTTATATGCTAAAATGCATATAGTCATCTCATAAAAGTGAAAATGAAAATATAGTAAGCAGTGAGAGAGGTGATGATTTTGGGGTCCTTCCTAACCTGGGGAGAGAACCAAGCAGATGCCTTGAACACAAAGAGCACATCATGCTGAACGATTGGACCACCCCAAGCACAGTTATGGGCAAAAATACAATCCCAACCAAAGGCCCTGCAAAGCATTATGGGACAAGATTCTAGAGTGCAGTGAATATTATAGTATCCAATATCAAAACATTTCTCAAGCAGCAGGGGCTCTCCCGGCTCAGCTGAGAGCTAATACTATAATCTTCACTGCACTCTAGAATCTCACCCCATAATGCTTTGCTGGGCCTTTGGTTGGCATTGTATTTTTGCCCATAACTTTGCTTGGTGGTGGTCCTAGGAGGATTGGACCACCACCGAATCGTTCAGCATGAAACTTGGTGAAGCTCATCTCATCCCAATTAATAAAATAGAAACCTCACATACCTTTAGTAAAACAACAAGTAACTCTATCTTTACATGCTAAAATGCATATAGTCATCTCACAAAAGTGAAAATGAAAATATAGTAAGCAGTGAGAGAAGTGAGGATTTTGGGGTCCTCCCTAACCTAGGGAGAGAACGAAGCAGATGCCTTGAACACAAAGAGCACCTCATGCTGAACGATTCGGTGGTGGTCTCATCCTCCTAGGACCACCCCAAGCACAGTTATGGGCAAAAATACAATCCCAACCAAAGGCCCTGCAAAGCTTTATGGGACGAGATTCTAGAGTGCAGTGAATATTATAGTATCCAATATCAAAACATTCCTCAAGCAGCAGCAGCTCTCCCGGCTCAGCTGAGAGCTAATACTATAATATTCACCGCACTCTAGAATCTCGCCCCATAATGCTTTGCTGGGCCTTTGGTTGGCATTGTATTTTTGCCCATAATTTTGCTTGGGGTGGTCCTAGGAGGATGGGACCACCACCTAATCGTTCAGCATGATATGCTCTTTGTGTTCAAGGCATCTTCTTGGTCCTCCCACTAGGTTATGGGGGATCCCAAAATCATCACCTCTCTCATTGCCTTATATTTTTCAAAGCTCACTTTTGTGAATTGGTTATATGCTTTTTAGCATGTAAAGGTAGAGTTGTTTTATCAAAGGGTTGTGGGTGCAGTAGCTAACTCCGCTAAGTGGCGTTTTGTTTGAATTCCGTGTGTTCAATGTAATGCGTAGTTAGCAAATGTCCACTAGCGGAGCGGAGTTCATTGCCCACGGTTAACCTATACTCAAGGTGGATTGAAGTGAGTTGTGTACGTGACATTACTTCTCAGTGTGTGATAAAATTTATTGATGCAGTTTTCAAACGTGAAAGTTTTCCTAAATTCTTGTTGTCGGGAAATGGTCCACAGTTTTGTTCACGTGAAATGGAACTGTATTTGGAAGAATGTGGAATTGAACATAATAAAACCTTTCTTTATCATCCAGAGACTAATGGAGCTATTGAGAGGTTGAACAAAACTTTGAAGGAGGGAATACAATTGGCGAGGGTGAACAGTTTGAACTGGAGAAACGAGTTGCAGAACACATTTTCAGCTTACAGATTCACTCCTTATTCCTCCACGGGAAGACTCTGTTTGAATTATTCAAGGGGAGATCTCTGAATACAAAAATTTGTCCAGGATGGATGATGTTGGACGAAGGTGTGAAGGACAATGGGATTGGCCAGTGGAGGGACAAGGAGTTGTCTTTGCAGCAGAAAAGGAAGGAGTATTTTGATATCTGTAAATGTGCTAAGGCAGTTGAATTCCAGGTTGGAGATAAAGTTAAGATTAAGGCTCCTGTGGGCTGTCAAGACTGGTCTAAATTCACGAATGTGAAAGTAATAGTGAAATTATTCAAGAATGCAGTGAAAACTAATGATGGACGCATCTGGAATCACAGCCGGGTGGCTCATGTAAAACCAAGGAATGACAGTGCAGCCGACACTGAATCATCATCCGGAGCACCGTCTCAGTTGGGGCACTCGACATTTACCAGGAGGAGTGTGAGAATTTGCAGAAGCCCAGCATTTCTTAAGGATTTTGTGAGGAAATGATTTCATATTTACAAGAGTCCACCTTTGTTTTGGTACTGTTTTTTGTCTTAGTTTCCTCTTTTGTATAAGAGAAAAGTGGTTGTGGGGTTTTGTTTTAGCTTATGTTAATTGTAAGGGGAAGAAGTGTGATGTAGCTTGATTCTATATGGAATGTCAGGTGCGGGGAGAGCGAGGATTCTACCGGTGACAGTTGACCGCACTCGCTGATGGATGGGGTGTTTATTAAAGCCTCCTGTTCTTACCTGTGTTATCTGGGCTTCTTGCTTCATTACACCCCTCCATTTGGCCTTGCTGCTAATCTCCTGCCAAAAAGGAAAGAAAAGAGGTGAATGGACAAAAGAGGGCGTGGTGAAACACACACCTCCCCACTATGATGCCACCATAAGTGCATCTGCCCTGGACCACCAGGAAGAGCACACAACAAAAACCAGAGAGAAAGCCCCTGCTTCTTGAAGATGGCCTAAAACACACACCTGCCCGCCGAGACACATCTAGAGAGCAGGAGGAAGAAAGGGGCTAAAACCCTGACCCAACCCCTTTGCAATGAGGACCAGTCTATAGCCTACCTGTAGCCCTGCCATAGAAGGGAGAGAGACGGCCCTGCCCCCAAGCCGCACCATAGTCTGAAACAGCAACAAGCAACTGAGGCAGAGGCCCGTGGCAGGACATGCACCACCTCCCTGCACTGTAGGTCACTGCAAAATATCTAAAAGCAGCAGAGGTATGGGGACTCCCAAGCCCAGCAGGGGAGTCTCTCGTCCTCCAAACAGCTCATCCCATGTGTCCTCGTCCCAGAGGACAGGAATAACAACCAGGAGGATTCTGGGTAAGTCCATGCCTTATATGGTACCCAGGAGGTTGGGCAGGGCTTACTAGAATACTCCTGTTTGTTTTTCTGTCTGGATGGTGAATTCACCCTCATAATGTAATGATTGGGATGAGGATGAGGAATGTAGAGATAATGATGATACCTCTGATAAGATGACTTTGCATCTGAGTTGCCTTCTGTGAGGTGCATAACCCTGGGCATATTACTTCGCTACGCTTACGGAGCATGCAAAGTTTGTGCTACTACGCACTATGCAAATTGCACGTAGCAGAGTGAAAAACTGTGCTTATTGACGTAGCGTAGCAGCAGTATAATAAACACCTTAAAATGCTTTGATAAAGCAATTTTCTATGCTAAAAAGCATATAACCAATTCACAAAAGTGAACTTTGCCATTAAAATATCAAGCAATGAGAGAGGTGATGATTTTGGGGTCCCCCCAAACCTAGAGGGAGGACCAAGCAGATGCCTTGAACACAAAAAGCATATCCTGTGAACGATTCAGTGGTGGTCCCTTCCTCCTAGGACCACCCCAAGCACAGTTATGGGCAAAAATACAATCCCAACCAAAGGCCCTGCAAAGCATTATGGGATGAGATTAGCAGTGTGCAGTGAATATTATAGTGTCCAATATCAAAATAATTCTACAAAGAGCTGCAGTTCAACTAGTCGTTACTAGATGTCCCTCACGAGTCAAATGCAAAAGCATTGAAATTATTAATACATCAAGCTGCAGTTCCACTAGTCGTTACTAGATGTCCCTCACGAGTCAAATGCAAAAGCATTGAAACCCTTTCATGAAGCTTTTGCATTTGACTTGTGAGGGACATCTAGTAACGACTAGTGGAACTGCAGCTCTTTGTAGAATTATTTTGATATTGGATACTATAATATTCACTGCCCACTTCTAATCTCGTCCCATAATGCTTTGCAGGGCCTATGGTTGGGATTGTATTTTTGCCAATAACTGTGCTTGGGGTGGTCCTAAGAGGATGGGACCACCACCGAATCGTTCAAAAGATGTGCTTTTTGTTTTCAAGGCATCTGCTTGGTTCTCTCCCTAGGTTAAGGAGGATCCCAAAATCATCACCAGTACTTATACCCAGTTGCGCCTTTGAAGTGGGGGTGACTTCAGAGAAGGGTCTTTAAAGTGTTATGAGGCCCTTTCTTTCTGGCCCTGACTCCAGACGATCATTAGGGGATAATCAACCCTTTGTGTGGGATACAGGACTTTGTCTATTCAGGTGTAAGTGTCAGCTACCCCCTCTCCTCCTGCCAGGAAGAGCTACCAGAATGCAGATGAGTTCTCTGCCACACCTACCGTTCCTGTGTTTGAGGCTGTCTAGAGCACGTTCACAAATTGTAGTTGTCACCTACCCCGGATGTGTATTGGAGAAAGGCTGCAGGCACAAAGATCAGTAAGAGTAGGGAAATGCCCACTTTCTAAAACTGGCATTTCTAAAATAGTAATGTTAAATCCAACTCTACCATTAAGGAGGATTTATCATTACCATTCCAAAGATATAAAACATGATGCAGCTACTCCTTTCTGATCAGGAATTACAGCTTTAAAGTGTATTAAGGAATTCCCAATGTTAACCTCTGCAAGGAGTAGGCCTTACAGTAGTGAAAAACAAATTTGGTGGTTTGTCACTACTAGGACATGCAAAACATACCAGTACATATCCTACCTTTTACTTACACAGCACCCTGCCCTATGGGCTACCTAAGACCTACCTTAGGGGTGACTTATGTGTAATCAAAGGAGAGTTCAAGGCTTGGCCAAGGGTTTTAAAGGCCAATTCAAAGTGGCAGTAAACAAGCACACACAGGCCCTGAAATGGCAGGCTTGAGACAGATTTATAAGATACTTTGGGCCCACTAGTAGGATTTAGGTTGCAGGCCCTGGGTATATGGTATAACACTCTACACCGAACTTACAGATAAACTAAATATTTCAGTTGTGTATACATCAATGTTACCATGTTTAGGGGAGAAGCACATGCATGCACTTTAGCACTGGTCAGCAGTGGTAAAGAGCTCAAAGTCCTAAGGCCAGCAAAAAGAAGGTCATAGAAAAAGGAGGAGGAAGGCCAAAAGTTTGGGGTGACCCTTCAGAAGCCATTTTCCAACGAGGAATGAAGGGTTTGACTTTTGAAAGCAGTCTGATTTGGTGTTGTGTACTCCTTGATATGGCATTGATGTGGGTGTGAAGATTTAGTTTCGAGTCTAGGATGCCCAGGGATTTTGCTGCCTTGACAATTGTAGGCTCACTGTGGAAAATGTTTGAAGAGTTGAGCCACGTTTGTACAGGGATGCTAGTGTCAAGAGGTGAGATTAGAAGGAATTTCGGGGCATATCAGCAAGGGCTTTATCTCCGTTTGTCTGGCTTTAAAGGCCAGAAAAACGGAGATAAAACTATCGCCCTATCAACAAGAGGGTGCTAACATGCATAATCGCATGTTAGCACCCTTTTTCCCAACGCCTCCCTTTGCATCTCCAATGAGATGCAAAGTGGGCGTCACTGGGCGTACCCAGGATGGAGTGGACTACGTTGCAAATATCGCTGATTTTCACATCGCGATATTTACAAGGCAGCCCATATGATTTTAGCAGAGGTTAGATTTTGGCGAAAACGGCCGTTTTCGCCAAAATCTAACGTCTGCTAAAATCCTGATTTAGCCATCCCTAACATAGGAGGTGGATTCTGCTGATACAACCACAGGGTCGTATCAGCAAGGTTATCGCCGTTTTGCAGGGAACATCGCTGGAAAACCAGCGATGTTCCATGCAAAACGGCGATTTCCCCGCTATCGCAGGAATCTTTATCGCCTTGGAGATACGCGTTGCTAATAACGCGATATCTCCGCGATAAATACCTGCGATAGCCGGCGTTAGGGAAATGAGCGCTAAGCACGCTTTGCGATAGTTATCGCAAAGCGTTGTTAATATGCCCCTTCATTTTCTGGGGGTTTAGTTTGAGGTGTAATTGGATCATCCACATGTGTAATTAATTTAGCACTACTCCCAGTCTAATTATGTTGTCTCTGGAGGAGACCTTCAAATATAGTTTTGTGTCATCAGCATATAAGTGGAGGTTAGAGGTTCCATGTATAAATTGAAAAGGGTGGGTGAGAAGATGGAGCATTGGTGCACACCTTGTAGAAATGGAGAGGGGTTGATATGTCATTAGTCAAAGTTACGTTTTGAGAGGGGTTTGAGAGGTATAATTTGAACCAAGTTAGCAGCAGGCATTCTAGGCACACCCATTCATTCTGGATTTTTAGTAGTGAGACATGGTTGACAGTGTCAAATGCAAATGGGGTGTGGGAGAACAATCATAGAGGGCTCTCCTTTGCCTAAAAAAGTTAGTGTGTCATTTATTATGTGCAGCTTAGACAATTCTGTGCTGCAGTCGGTTCTGAGTTAAGACTTGTCGAGGTCAAGCAGATTGTTTTTGTCAATGAAGGTTTTCAGTTGTTTCTTCACACAGCTTTTCCATGACTTTAGCCATGAATGGAAGATTAGGTACTGGGTAAAAATTGAGTTGAATTCTTTTAGGAGTTGTTAGATTTGGGGGTCTCTAGTTGGCAGAGGTAGGTACCTTTGTCCAAATAGGGACCCTTGCTTCTAGTCAGGGTAAGGGGGTACACTCCTGAAATAACCCCTGCTCACCCCCTTGGTAGCTTGGCACGAGCAGACAGGCTTAGTTCAGAGGCAGTGTGTAAAGCATTTGTGAACACATACAGTAATCCAGTGACAACACTACAAATGGACACCACACAGGTTGTATTATAAAAATAAGTATCTTTTATATAGATTTACCACAAGACCATAAACGACAAAAATAATCCACAATACTGTACTTTAAAGATGGTAGAATTAGCTTGAGTCTCTTAAAATGGAAATGCGACACTTTGAGTTCAATGTACCTTAAGATGCGTAACACACGGCAACGAAAGTGTTGCAGGGAAGGTGATGCGGTAGTCCTTTACACACAAGGACGGTGATGCGTTGAATATCTGGTGCAAAGAAACAAAGTGGCGTCTTCTTGATGTTGCGACAACGAAGGGGTGATGCGTGCACGCCCGACGGCCGTGCGGCGATTTCGATGAATCTTTGGAGCCGCGACAGGCCCTGCGACACGCTTCCCTGGCGATGCGATGGCGTCTGATGCGAGGTCGACGATCTTCTCCTGGGATGCGGGGTGCCTTGTGTTGCGATGCATCGGCGTCTGATGCGAGGTCGATGCTCTGCCCCGGGGATGCGACGGCGTCTGCTGCGACGGTGACACTTTTCTCTGGTGCTGCGAGGCGCTTCGAAGGATGCGAGGGTGTCAGCGGCGCGCTTCTTCGGGGATGCGCCGGCATCTGCTGCGACGTCGACACTCTTCTCCGGCGATGCGAGAAGCAGCGGCTGCGGCGACACGCTTCTTCGTCTTGAGTGGCGCTTCCAGCTCCCAGCGACACGCAAGTGTGTCAGAAGGTCCAAATTCCCAGCAAGGGAATACAGGGGAGCTGGTGGGTGAAGTCTGTTGTCCCTGAGACTTCAGCAGGAGGCAAGCTCTGAAATCAAGCCCTTGGAGATCCTTCACAAGTTGATGAAAGTACACACACAGTTCCCTTCTCCTTTCTTTAGCAGTCAGGCAACCACTGCAGGCAGATCCCTCTAGCTTAGGGATAGTCTTCTCCTCAGTTTCTTCTTGGTTCCGCTCCTCAGCAAAGGTTTCTTCTTGTTTCCCAAAAGTGATCTAATTTCCTAGGGGTCTGGGTCCCCTTTTTATACACCTTTTCTCTTTGTTCTCTGAAGGCAGAGAGGCCTTTGCCTAGTCCAAAACCAGTTCTGGTCAGTCCTGGAGCACTTTGTTTACAGGACTCCTTCTTTCCTTTCAGTATGTGGGGTAGAGTGCTCAGCCGCCCGGCAGGAGGTGGAGCCAGCATTGTGGAAGGCAGGCACAGCCCTATTCAGACCCAGGTGCAACTCCTCCCTCCACTCTGGATGCAGATCTCTCTATTCAGCCCTGTGCTGACTCACCCTGTCTCCTGGAGTCTCCCAGCCCCTGTCACTCACAAACCCAGACAAGGAATACACAACCTAGCAGAAGCAGGCTTGGATAGTTAGGCAAGAAAATACCTACTTTCTAAAGGTGGTATTTTCAAACACAGTATGTTAAAACCAACTTCACTAAAAGATGTATTTTATCATCCTGAGTTCAGGCATACTAAATTCGTTTTTCTACCATGTTCCCTGGGTCAGTTAGGATTATAAAGTGTAATAATCAAACTGCCCAGTCTGGCCTATGGGGAACAGGTAGCCTTGCAATAGTGAAAAACGAAAATGGCTGTAATTCACTATTAGGACATGCCACACACACCAGGGCATGTCCTACCTTATACTTACAATGCACCCTGCCCTAGGGCCTACTTTAGGGGTGACCAACATGTAGTAAAGGGAAGGTTTAGGGCCTGGTAAGTGGGTGCACTCACCAAGTCGACATGGCAGCCCTAGGCTGCACACAGGCTCTGCAATGGCAGGCCTGAGACACACTTTACAAGCTGCTTCTGTGGGTGGCACAACCAGTGCTACAAGCCCACCAGCAGCATTGGATTTACCAGCCCTGGGCACACTCAGTGCACTGTACTAGGGACTGACAAGTAAACCAATCATCCAATCATGGAGTCACTAATCCATACACTATTTACAATAGGGAGAGCATATGCACTTTAGCACTGATCAGCAGTGGTGAAGTGCCCAGAGTCATAAAACAGCCAACAACAGGTCAGAAAAAATACAGGAGGAAGGCAAAAAGTTCAGGGATGACCCTGCAAAAAGGGCCAAGTCCAACACAACCCCCTTCCAGCCAAAAACGCAGGGGAGACCAATCACTACCTTGATGGGCTTCTCTGCTTTGGGCGATAGAACATGGACCCTGGCCCACAACAGCAGGGGCATACTCCAGTTCTACGCCAATCTGAACCTATTTGGATCCCTCTGTCCATACTCTCAGGGCCCACCAAGCTAACCCATGGGGAACCCTTCTCCTCACCTGTGGACACCATCTGTGCAGCATCTAACCTTAACTTGCTCACAGGTGTGTCCCAAAAGACAGACAGCAAGCCACAGTGGTCACTGACAGTGGTCAGGGATGAGACCCAGGCCTTATGCCTCTCAGGGCTCTCAAACCTCTGTGGCGTCAGAGAGCGGGGGGCAGTAGCCCCAGGTGCTTGGCACCCTTTGTCCACTCTCCCTCCTGTCAGGTCAGGTATGATATCCTGGTGCTGGCCCACCAGCCCCGGGCCTATACCCGGCGGCTGGACTGGAGACTGGGGTGGGCTCTCCCACACCCGGTCCTCCTCCTTGGGGCTCTGTACCCTCCCACCTGGAGCGGTACCCCCTTCCAGAATTGTCAGGGTGCCTGTAGCAGGTATCCTGCACAATTCGCCCACCAGTTCAGGGGTTCTATCCTGCAACTGGGTGTCCAGGTCAGGGGGGACACCCTGAACCTGGTCCTCCAGTCTAGGGTCCAAACCCTCCAGTTGAACCGGAGTCAGAGGCGAGGACTCCCTCCCTCTGCACCCCCTTCCAGAGTACTGCCCCCTCCCATCAGGAGCGGTACCCCCAGAAGACAAACTGGTAGGGGTACTGTTAGCAGCTGCCCCTTCCTCCAGGTCAGTGGGGACACCCTGAACCTGGCCCTCCAACCCAGGGTCTGTACCCTTAGGCTGGACCTGTGCCTGGCAACCCAGGACTTCCGGGGGGGTACACCAACCCCCCCCAAGGGAAACACACTCCTCTAGAGTTGTGTAAGAATCTGCCTGGTGCACCAGGACTTCCTGGGGACCACGCATGCCCCCCAGAGGGTAACACATCTCTCATGTGTTGTGTGACAGTCTGCCTGGCGCAGATCTCCAGACCCCTGTCCATCTGACAGCGCATGAAGATCCCCCAGGACAGAAGTGGTGTCACCATGGTCATTCACTGGTGACTCAGCCCTTCTGGCTGGTCCCTGACCCACTGGTTCTTCCACTGGGGTCTCTCTCCCCCTCTCACCCCTCACTCTGGACTTCTGCACCATCCCAAGTGGAGCGGCACCGCCAGACACCAGAAACACTGGAGCTCCATTTACAGACGCTCCAGGTTCTCTAAACACTAGGAGATCCTCCTCAACAGGCGGCCCATCAGGGCAGCCTAGGCTCCCTACCTGGTGTTCCCTCAAAGAACCATCCAGGCTCTAAGACTGGGTTTCGGGCACCTTGGGACACGCAGCCCCACACTCACTCCTTCTCCACTGAGACAGGACGTGAGTCCCTACACCCTCCCACTACCACGGGACCTAGCTGGGCTACACTGAACCTCTCCCACCACTCCGGGTTGGAAGACACCTGAGCCACTCCTCTTAGGGTCACTCCCCAATGCCTCTTCAGACCCTCTGGAATCCACCAAAAGGTCTGCCTCCATTGTGAGCTCCTGGGGTCAGAGAACTCACACTCCAACAGGTGTTGGCATAGCTCTGGAAAATAGGGACTTACAATATGCTCTCCCACAATTGGATCACACAGCCCCCTACAAGGGTTAACCAAACTATCCTTCACCTCACCATCCAGTGCCTTGCACACATACTCCACACCACTCTCCTGAGATTGGCAAGACAGTATCTGACTGTCTCTGTCATTCAACCCACACTCTTCTGGGCGGTCTCCACACTCACACATCAGGACTTCAACCATGGGGGAACCCCTCTCCCTGCACCTCTCATCTAGAGTCAGTAGAGTGTCCCTCCCACCTCTAGGACTATGAACCCCTGTGCCAGTTCCCCAATCCACCTCAGGGACACTGCGCACCACTAGAGCTACCTCATATCTTGGAACCTCCTGGTGTATATTAACCCCCTCCTTCAAGTCAGGTGCCACATCTCTGGGTGTGTGTACTACTCCCTCAGCACTAGATAACATAATTTTGCTGCCACCATCTAAGCTGGACTCCCCCTCCAACTCAGCAAAGCTCACTCTCTGAGCTACACACATTTCTTGTTGCTGGGCTGAGACACTCATGGCCTCCAGCCTCTCGAGCTTTAAATTAAACTCCCTCATTCTCAATTCGTGCTCCTGATCCATTCTTTTCTCTTCTAAGGCCAACTTTCTAGATTGCAATTCAAATTCCAACTGCCCCTCTAACTTGAGCTTGGTCAGCTCCCTCTCATGCATCCTACTCTTTGCTCTGTCCTCCAGCTCCTCTGGGGACAGACCTTGGGCAGAAACCCTGCTACCTGCTGGGGAAGTTACTCTCCTCCCCCAATCATAATCAACAGATGCTCTGGATGCTGCTGTATCCATGGTGATTAAACTTGGCAGTTTTTATCAAACATAGAAAGTCCCAGAAAAGAATATCTACCAAAGGTATGTGATGTGTTTTGGTCTGCACTCACTAGGTAGTGTTCACCAATCACTGTACATGAGTCACAAATGCAAGTCCAGAATCCCCACTGCTGACCACCAATGTTAGATTTGGGGGTCTCTAGTTGGCAGAGGTAGGTACCTTTGTCCAAATAGGGACCCTTGCTTCTAGTCAGGGTAAGGGGGTACACTCCTGAAATAACCCCTGCTCACCCCTTGGTAGCTTGGCACGAGCAGACAGGCTTAGTTCAGAGGCAGTGTGTAAAACATTTGAGAACATATACAGTAATCCAGTGACAACACTACAAATGGACACCAGACAGGTTGTATTATAAAAATAAGTATCTTTTATATAGATTTACCACAAGACCATAAACGACAAACATAATCCACAATACTGTACTTTAAAGATGGTAGAATTAGCTTGAGTCTCTTAAAATGGAAATGCGACACTTTGAGTTCAATCTACCTTAAGATGCGTAACGCACGGCAATGAAAGTGTTGCAGGGAAGGTGATGCGGTAGTCCCTTACACGCAAGGACGGTGATGCGTTGAAGATCTGGTGCAAAGAAACAAAGTGGCGTCTTCTTGATGTTGCAACAACGAAGGGGTGATGCGTGCACGCCCGACGGCCGTGCGGCGATTTCGATTAATCTTTGGAGCCGCGACAGGCCTGCGACACGCTTCCCTGGCGATGCGATGCCGTCTGATGCGAGGTCAATGATCTTCTCCAGGGATGCGGGGCGCCTCGTGTTGCGATGCGTCGGCGTCTGATGCGAGGTCGATGCTCTGCCCCAGGGATGTGACGGCGTCTGCTGCGACGGCGACACTTTTCTCCGGTGCTGCGAGGCGCTTCAAAGGATGCGAGGGTGTCAGCGGCGCGCTTCTTCGGGGATGCGCCGGCGTCTGCTGCGACGTCGACACTCTTCTCCGGCGATGCGAGAAGCAGCGGCTGCGGCGACACGCTTCTTCATCTTGAGTCGCGCTTCCAGCTCCCAGCGACACACAAGTGTGTCAGAAGGTCCAAATTCCCAGCAAGGGAATACAGGGGAGCTGTTGGGTGAAGTCTGTTGTCCCTGAGACTTCAGCAGGAGGCAAGCTCTGAAATCAAGCCCTTGGAGATCCTTCACAAGTTGATGAAAGTACACCCAAAGTTCCCTTCTCCTTTCTTTAGCAGTTAGGCAACCACTACAGGCAGATCCCTCTAGCTTAGGGATAGTCTTCTCCTCAGTTTCTTCTTGGTTCCGCTCCTCAGCAAAGGTTTCTTCTTGTTTCCCAAAAGTGATCTAATTTCCTAGGGGTCTGGGTCCCCTTTTTATACACCTTTTCTCTTTGTTCTCTGAAGGCAGAGAGGCCTTTGCCTAGTCCAAAACCAGTTCTGGTCAGTCCTGGAGCACTTTGTTTACAGGACTCCTTCTTTCCTTTCAGTATGTGGGGCAGAGTGCTCAGCCGCCCGGCAGGAGGTGGAGCCAGCATTGTGGAAGGCAGGCACAGCCCTATTCAGACCCAGGTGCAACTCCTCCCTCCACTCTGGATGCAGATCTCTCTATTCAGTCCTGTGCTGACTCACCCTGTCTCCTGGAGTCCCCCAGCCCCTGTCACTCACAAACCCAGACAAGGAATACACAACCTAGCAGAGGCAGGTTTGGATAGTTAGGCAAGAAAATACCTACTTTCTAAAAGTGGTATTTTCAAACACAGAATGTTAAAACCAACTTCACTAAAAGATGTATTTTATCATCCTGAGTTCAGGCATACTAAATTCGTTTTTCTACCATGTTCCCTGGGTCAGCTAGGCTTATACGGTGTAATAATCAAACTGCCCAGTCTGGCCTATGGGGAACAGGTAGCCTTGCAATAGTGAAAAACGAAAATGGCTGTAATTCACTATTAGGACGTGCCACACACACCAGGGCATGTCCTACCTTATACTTACAATGCACCCTGCCCTAGGGCCTACTTTAGGGGTGACCAACATGTAGTAAAGGGAAGGTTTAGGGCCTGGTATGTGGGTGCACTCACCAAGTCGACATGGCAGCCCTAGGCTGCACACAGGCTCTGCAATGGCAGGCCTGAGACACACTTTACAAGCTGCTTCTGTGGGTGGCACAACCTGTGCTGCAAGCCCACCAGCAGCATTGGATTTACCAGCCCTGGGCACACTCAGTGCACTGTACTAGGGACTGACAAGTAAACCAATCATCCAATCATGGAGTCACTAATCCATACACAATTTACAATAGGGAGAGCATATGCACTTTAGCACTGATCAGCAGTGGTGAAGTGCCCAGAGTCATAAAACAGCCAACAACAGGTCAGAAAAAATACAAGAGGAAGGCAAAAAGTTCAGGAATGACCCTGCAAAAAGGGCCAAGTCCAACAGGAGTGATTTGAATTACTTAGAGATCATCAGTGAAAACGACTAAGAAAACAAGGCATTTCTCACTCTGGTCAAGAGAGGAGTGTAGTCAAAGGTGATTTCTTTGAGGAATTTGGTGAGGATATGGTCTGATAATTTGTTGGGGTGGTTTAGATTGGTGGTTGTTGAAATGACATCAGAGTGTGTTACTTCTGGACTCAAGAGGAACCTCTGCCAAGGAGAAGAGCTGTGAAAGCTGAAGGAGAAGTACTGCTCCTTTGCTGTGTGCTGTGTGGGGTTGACCTGATGTGGCTGTTTCTGCCAAGGAGAGGTCCAAGACTGTGCTGTGTATCCTGTGTATCCTGTGCTCTCTTGTTTTTTCACCAGCTCTCTTCTTGGCATCTTCCAACACATTTCTGGGCTATCTCCTTTAAAGAAAACGCTTGACCGTGCTGCATATTTCTTTATCATATAGTTCTTCTGTGGAGCATATTCTTTTGGCCCTTAGCATTCGACTGAGTGGGTTGCTCTATTTTAGAGCACCTGGAGGGCCACTATTGGCATGTAACAAGGTGTTGGTATCCACTAGCTTTTATTTGTATCCTCATTGTCAATGAGTCACCAACTACCTTCAATTCCACATCAAAGAAGTCACAGTGTAAATGGCTCTGTGTATTTGTAAACTGTAAGTTGAGATCATTGCGACTGAATTTTTCTAAAAAGATGTTGAATACCACTTCATTTCCTTCCCACAAAATAAAAAAAATCATCTATGAACTGATTCCATAGGGATTTCCTCTGGGTAAACTCCTCATTTTCTATTGCCCAGGCCACCTCCTTCTCCCACAACCCCATAAATAATTTTGCGTAGGTGGGAGCGAAGGGGGTGCCCATTGCTGTACCTTGCTGTTGTAGGTAGTATTTACCACTGAAGATGAAAATGTTTGTGGGAAAGGCAATACTTCAACATTTCCAATAACATCTGTGTGTGATCAAACCATTCTATTGGATGATCTCTCAAAAAATGTTCACATGCCTGACTCCTTTATTATGATCAATGGATGTATACAGTGATCATATGTTCAGCGTCACCATGATATATTCTTGTTTCCATGGGATATGAAATGAAATTAGGCATTTATAAAGCTCGCGGATACTCACATAGAGTGTCCCGGCGCTAATCTCCAAAACCAGCAGAAAAACCCCGCCCTGCCTACCATCGTGTTATTGTTGGAACAGCCATGTTTTAAGTTGTTTACTAAAAAACAGCAAGTCCTGAGTCAATCTGAGATGTAGAGGCAAGTCGTTCCACAGGCGAGCCGCATGAGCCTGAAAGGAACGACCTCCAATCCGAGATCGAGTGAACTTGGGAATCACCATCAGGGATTGTCCAGAGGACCTTAAGACTCGTTGAGGCTGATAGCGTTGGATCCTACTTCTCAGGTAAACCGCACCCGTATCGCAGGCCTTAAACTGATGATTCAATTCCCTTAGAAAATCTATACTATCTTTTAAATATGATGGGAGGTTTACTACATATTCCTGTAGAAATAAATCCAAGTACCTGGAGCTATTATCCAGTAAGGATCCAAATGAGCTGACAATGGGTCTTCCCAGTGGATTCTGTGTACTCTTGCTTATCTTTGGGAGAAGATAGATGGCAGTAATCTTCGCATTTTCTACCCTAATATACTGGTATTCCTCCCATTCCAAAAGATTTGACTCATGCCATGATTTCAATTTCAAATGGTACTCCTTCTCTAGTTTCTTCATGGGATTCCCATTGAGGCAAGTATAATCTGCAGTATTGTTCAGCTGTCTCCTGACTTCCAATAAATACGTTTTTTGATCCATTAAAACAATGTTACCTCCCTAATCTTAATACTTTATGATCAGCGATGGATTATTTTTTAATGCATTGATATCTTTCCAATCCTTTAGGGAGAAGTTGTACTTTTTAGGATTATTCTGCCATTTTTCCCGGAGTTCATTTAGGACGACTAATTCTTGAAAAAGATCAATCCAATTCTCAGGGGGTAATTGGGGACAAAACGTACTTCATGGGTTCAGACCACTTTCCACTAGGTGGTCAGTTTCAAATCCCATATTTCTCAGGGTATTCTCATGCAGTGCGTCTCCCAATCCCTGTACTCCCATTCCATCATTCAAGGGTCCTCTCTCTCCCCCCACTTATTCAACATCTACATCCAACCTTTGGTCAGATCCCTTAAGATGACGGAAGTAAACATATTCAACTACGTGGATGATATGCAACTGTTATTAGCAATCAACGACAGCGATGCAGCTAGACTGCACTTCCAAAACACCATGCTATTCATTAGTGGATGGATGAATGATAACCAACTGAAACTTAACTCAGACAAAACTGAGATAGTCCTCACTAAGAGTAGAATGGTAGGTTGGAATTCGGGGTGGTGGCCTAGTGAGATGGGATTCCCTCCAACTCCGAAAAGGGCAGTAAAAAGCCTGGGTGTGATCATCGACGAGGATCTATCATGTAAACAGCAGGTCAGTGCAGTGACCTCGGCTTGTTTCCTGCAACTACGGTGGATAAAAAAGATTAAGAAATTCCTGACAAGAGAGGCCTTGATCCAAGTTATCTTGGCACTGATTATGTCCAGATTGGATTACGCTAACTCTCTCTATCAGGATCTCCCAAAATCCCTCCTGCGCAAGCTTCAGTCAATTCAAAACCAGGCTTCTAGGCTGATAGTTCAGCTTCCAAGCGGGGGTTCTATCACGTGGGTGACTAGGGACCTCCACTGGCTGCCGGTGGCACAGAGATGCAGATTTAAGGCATGCTGCACGGTGTTCAAGGTGCTGCATTTGAGATGCCCGGGCTTTGTGAAAGCTCGCATTGTAAAATACTGTCCGACGAGAGAACTACGATCAAGCTACCTGCACCTCTTGGTCACCCCCACTTACAAGAAACTCAGGATTGGAGGACGCAGGTTCTCTATCACAGCCCCTCGCATCTGGAACACCCTTCCATTGGAAATGAGGCAGGCATCCGTCTACACCAAATTTAGGCAACTTCTAAAGACGTGGTTGTTTTCACAAGCTTATAAATAGTAGGGATCCTCGTCTTTTTCATTACCTAGCGCCAAGAGACCTACCCGGTGATCGTGTGCTCTACAAATAATCAATAACATAACATAACATAACATTTGAGTGGAGGTCCCTCCGCTGTTATTTGAGACAACCTTTACATCCTTCATCACTAATTCATGAGTGCTGACAAGATCAGGAATATCCAAGATTTTAAACAAGGCTGACACATTTCGGATAACGCCTTCGACTTGGTATCACAGACACTGCGATGCATTGCATTTTATCATTAGTCTATTTTCAACCTTAATGACCCTTAACCCCTTGCATTGGGGCCGTCCGGCATCACAGTGGGCGTGTGCGGAGGACGGCCGGGGGCCGTCCAAACCCCGCCCACTCATTATTTCACCAGCACCGCAGCGGAATTTGCGCCGCGGTCAAGGGGTTAAACACTAGAGCAACAACGTCAAATATCTTATATTGGCAACCCACATCCTCCATGTTTTACCAATGTTCATTCAAATCCAAATACCAATGATATCTTTCCAAACCCAATTCTCATTAATCACAATATAGAATTAATAATACTTATTCAATGTGCAATCAATGCAACGTTTTTCACTTTTGTGGCTGGATATAACAACCTCAAAAGGTTCCATATTCTAAAGTGCATTATACTTCATAAGGTGCATGATCTATTATCCATAGGACATACCATCAATCTTAATTAGAGATGAAAAATGCATTCAAGTTAGCTTCTCAATCCCCCCTATATATGGCGCATCATAACAATATGATTCATATTTCCAAGTAGACAGTTTCTCTCGAAGTACAGTAGTATACTCAGGTACTTGTCATACCAATTGCCTCATGAAATCAAAATACTTAATATGTGATTATGATACACACACAGTGCTTCTCTTGAAGCACAATTCTATACTCAAGTATCCATCATGTAAAGTGCCTCGTGCATTCAAAATACTTGATATATAATTCTATTGCACATCATATGCTAATTTTTATAAAGTGCACACTGCATCATTGTACAATTCAATTGCACGTAAAGTGCATAGTGCTCATAAAGTGCACAGCTCATGATGTGAGCAATTATTACAGTACAAAAAGTCCAATATTATTAATTGTAAAGTGTAATCCATGAAAATATGTCATTCTGTTACATAGAAGGTGCTAATGACTATAAAGTGCAGAGCGTGTAATTGTACAAATCAATTGCACATAAAGTGCATAGTGCTTATAAGGTGCACAGTGCATAATTGTAAACAATTATTACAGTGAAAGGTGTCTTCCAATATCCTTCATGGCATAATATATACCTGAAAATCATTAAAGAATCTTTTCAAAGTGCATAATGCATAAATATTAACCCTCGTATCATGACATGATTATGAAAATATATGTACAATGCTGCAAATAATTATTTTTTAAATTACTCCTTTCATGATACAATGCATTTATTCTGTGTGGGGATACCAACAAAATCCTTGCAAGAAGCAACACCTCTATTAATCCTAGGTCATCGTAGTGCAGCTCATTAATGGGAATAATTCAATGTTCATTAAATACAAGCACAAAGAGAAGAGGTGTTGCGTGCTTTGTGCAACATTTTTCAATTTCAATATTAATTCCATCTTCTATTATGCACACTTTCACAAGGATCTCCTATTGTGGGGTAGGAATCAAAAGTTCCATTCAGTATTCAATCACAAATGGACACATAGTTCAGCATCAGTATTGTGACCCCCTGGCGTCTCTGTTCCCAATGATATTATTAATCGTGATTCCTGTTTTCTCAGTTCCTTTTCTCAATCACCTCCCCTTGGGTGGGCCCGGACTAGCTTGATTACACAATAGCTGAATATTGCCAATAACCAATTGTGATACTGTTCAAAATGGTAAGCCATGGGGTAACTCTGATCACCATTCCAAGTTGCTCTTATATGTTTTAAATCCTCAATTTTAGCTTATTGATAGTGCTACCCATGTACAGCTTATTACATCCACACCATGGGACATAGACAACATGGTCTGTATTGCAAGCGATTCTGTCTTTGATTGTGATCTCATGACCTTCAAAGGTTCAGTAATTCTTGAAATTTAATCCATATTTGCATGTCTTACAGGCGCTACATTTTATAAAACCTCCTACATTCATAGAGAGCCAATTCTTTTGTTCCCTCTTTGGATCATAATGACCAGATGTTAATCATTCATGAGTGTGGATGTCCCTCAACCGTTACAGCCTTCATCACTAATTCATGAGTGTTGACAAGATCAGGAATATCTGAGATTTTAAACAAGGAGGGTTTAGGTTGTACTGGGACCTCAATCGTAGATTTTTTGGGTTTCATTTGATGATATTTTTGAAGCTTCAATTTTCTGGTGTACTTACATAATTCAATTCTTGAATCTATAAAATCAGGACGTGTTGATGGACAGAATGTTAAGCCTAAATTGAGTAGTCTTTCCTGGTTGCAATTTAATATAGTTGATGATATGTTTCCTACAAGGGGCTTTTCATCCAACATCTCATTCAATTGTATTGAAGCTATTTGCGACCCCTGTTCTTTACTCGTCCCCTTCCTCTTGCCCCTCCTTGTCCTGCAGTTTCTTTTCTGTAATTTTGCAGCTGTCTTTTTCCTCTTGCTGCGTAGTCATTCTCAGTAATCGAAGTTCCTTGTTAAAATCCACCTTCTTTGTAGGTGCTTTTCCGTCTGATTTTTCATTTGCGCTCAGACTATCAGTTAAACCTGGCATCCTTGGCGTGGGTTTCCCCTGCATTTTTGCCTTTGCCTCCTGTGTTTTTACTGTGTGTGGGACTTTGTTTTTGCTGGTCTAGATGCTTTGGGCACTTTGCCACTGCTGTCCAGTGCTAAAGTGCAAGTGCTCCCTATGTAAATGTTGTCATGGATTAGTGTTTCCATAATAGGCTTATTTGGTTTACTGTTAAGTCCCTAGTACAGTGCAGTGTGTGTGCCCAGGGCCTGTAAACCAAATGCTGCTAGTGGGCTTGCAGCACTGATTGTGCCACCCACACAAGCAGCCTTGCAAAAGGGTTCAGGCCTGCCATTGCAGTGTCTATGTGCAGTCTAGTACTGCCATGTCGACCTGGCAAGTGCACCCACTTGCCAGGCCTTAAGCTACCCTTTTCTTACATGTGAGTCACCCCTAAGGTAGGCCCAAGTTAACCCTGTGGGCAGGCTGCAGTGTATGTGAAAGGTAGGACATGCCCTGAGATGTGTGGCATGTCCTGTTAGTGAAATACTGCTAATTTCGTTTTTCGCTATTGAAAGGCTATCTGTCCCATAGGATAGAATGGGGAGTTTATTTATAACATCTTCTAAATATAACTTCTCATTGGGACAAGATAGGAAGGTAAAGTTTAGTATGCCTGAACTCAGAATATAAAGATGCATCTTTTAGTAAGTGTGATTTTTACATTCTGTGTTTGAAAATACCAATTTTAGAAAAGTAGGTATTTTCTTGCTTAGCCATCCTGTGTGCCTCTGCTAGGTTTGTGTATTGACTGTCTGGCTTTGGAGTGACAGGGGTTGGGAATGTGCATTCTGTTCAGACAGCCACTTGGGGGGGGGTGAGGTGTGTCCTGCCTTTCCAGAGTGAGTCAGGGCTGGGCTGAATAGGCCTGGGCTGCATTCATTCAGAGTAGGGGAAGGAGATTTCTTTCACACCTGAATGGGCCTGGTCTACATTATACAATGCTGTCTACACCTCCTGCCAGGAAGCTGCACCAGAGAGGACAGAACTGGTTTTGGCTAGGCAAAGAGCTTCTCTGCCACCAGAGAATAAAGGAATTTGTGCTATAAAAGTGGGGCCCAGACCCCAAACTTTTAGATTACTTCTGGGATTCAAGAGGACCCTTTTTCAAGGAGAAGAGCTGGAGAAACTGAGGAGAAGTACTGCCCCTTTGCTGTGTGCTGTCTGGGGTTGGTCTGCAATGGCTGTTACTGCCAAGGAAAGGACAAGGACTTTGCTGTGTGCTGTGTCCCCTGCTTAAAGAAGATCTCCAAGGGCTTGAAGTAGAGCTTGCTCCTGTTCTGAAGTCTCAGGGACACAAAGACTTCACCCCCAGTCCTCTCTGAACTCCTTTGCTGGGAGTTCTGACCTGCCAAGAGGTGCCTGCCAGTGTTCTGGGCCTCTGGGCTGGAAACTGCAGAAGATTAAAGAGCTGTGAAAATCAGCACATCGCCTGGTTTCGACGCATCGCAGTGGTGCGAGAAGAATTTCTGATGCATCGCCGCAGCCGAAGAATCGACGCAGCGCCTGTGCACTGATCTCCGACGTCCGAGATCACTGCACTGACTCTGACACAGGCCCTGCTGTGTAAGAACCAACACATTGAGAGGACGTGGCTGGAATCGTTGCAGCGCATCCTGGATCTTCATGAATCACATCGTCCCGGATCGTCACGCATCACATAAAGGCGCCAAGTCTGTCGCATCGCTGGGGGACACAGTAAGAAACCGAGAAATCACCTCCCCACACAGTAAGAAACCAATGCATCACCTCCTCTCTGGTAAGGGACCGAAGCATCACCTCCCCTGCGCAGTAGTAAGGAACTGACACATCACCTTCCCCGGAGCAAGGAACCGACGCATCAGCTTCCATGTGTGTAAGGAACCGACGCATCACCTTCCCTGCGACCCTTTTTGCTTGTGTTTTTTTGACACATCCAAGGTACTTTGTGTTGAAAGTATCACATCCACCCTTTTCTCTTAACAGAACTATTTCTACCTTTTAAAAGCCATATTGTGATTACTGTATTGTGGATTTTTGTCATTTTGGTCTTGTTTGGTTTAGATAAAGATTAGTTATTTTTCTAAACTGGTATGGTGTGCATTTGTAGTGTTTTCACTGTATTACTGTATGTGTGCACAAATGCTTTACACACTGCCTCTGAGATAAGCCTGTCTGCTCGTGCCAAGCTACCAAGGGGGTGAGCAGGGGTTATTTTAGAAGTTTATCCCCTTACCCTGACTAGGAAGAAAGGTCCCCACTTGGACAAAGGTGCAAACCCTTGCCAACTAGAGACCCCCATTGCTAAAATATTGCCTACGTAATTCCCTCAGAATATATGTAGTTCCTGCATGATTCCCAGAGTACGAAGGAACTACATCAGTGGTTCCATATCTGCATAGTTACTAGCTGTGTATTCACATAACTATATTGCTACTATCTGGGTGATTGAATGAACGCATGGGTGTTGCTTGCGTAGTTCAATGAGTACATAATTAGTTCTTGTGTGATTGAAAGAGAGCATGTGTAGTACCTGGGTGATTGAATAAGTCTAGATATCACACTTGATATATAATTGCATACATGGATCTCTAAGAGTATACATTGCTCTTTTGCTCAGCGTTCACATGCATCAATAAGTTTCTAAAACTGAAGCCAATTCTCACCTTTTAAAAACACAAAACCTTTTCCTAATGGCAAACCTACATCATTTTGCAAATATTTCTTGTGTCTTTAAAACATATAGGGTTCTGCCCATTCTGTGTCTATGGGAAAATGTGTTCATGCATATGGCCCATATTCAGAATATCTCAAAGAAAGGTTACATTGCAAGTTAAGCTAGCACACAAACTCTCAAAAAACATTCTTCACTATCACGCCACCCCAATTTTAAACAGAGGATGTTGAAAGAAATGCACAACCCTCACTATATCCATGAACTTTTCAACAGCTTTAAAGGACATAGATCACCATGTAAACATATATGTGATTTCATAAAAGATGTACACCTTCAGGCCATCTTTCCAAAAATATACAGGGGCATATTAGCAAGACCCACGTTAAAATTATCGCCATTTTAGCGGCAGGAAACTGCCGCTAAAACGGCGATAATGGGCTTGCTAATATGCGTTATAGAATTCCAATAGAAGCCCATGTTAGATGTGCAGGACATCTAACCTGGGCTTCTATTGGAATTCCATAACGCATATTAGCAAGCCCATTATCGCCATTTTAGCGGCAGTTTCCTGCCGCTAAAACGGCGATAATTTTAACGTGGGTCTTGCTAATATGCCCCACAGTTCTCTGCATCTTTAAGTAGGCTCTACAGTCTCATTGTACATATAACTATCTGCAACAAGAAAAAACATATTGCGCCATCTAAACATATGCAAACCGATCATATATGTTAAAAACCACATTGACAAACACTTCCTAATACATATCTAACAAGTATTACTACTTTATAATTTATATACAGGCACATTTTCTTATGTTTTATTGATGACTACAGTGCTCCTGTTTAATAATGTGACTAAAACTACCACAACTCCCAGAATGCAAATAATATAGACGTATCTATTCTGCACATAATGCTTAGACATTTAAAACATTGTGATTGTTAAAGGCTTTGCTCATGGTAATTCTCAACAGTACTAACATCTTAAACACATACCCTCTGCCAGATACAGTTCATCTGATATATTTTGATATATTATTTTCCATTCCATTCAATAACTTTATTTCGGTTTCGAGGACCATAAAAGTGCAGTTCGTAGCAATAAAAAAGACAGTATATACATTTAAGTCACGGATAGTGCACCATCATAGAACTACTACGTATGCTAATGTATAGAAAGAAAACTGTACATTTAAAAACAAATGAACCTGATTTGGAATACATGCAGTAACATGATTCGATATTAAAGTGCAAATGCAAAAAAAAAAGGCCCATTAACAATTAAAACAGATAAAATTGGGCGACTATCCCAAGTTAAAACAATAAAAATATGTGCAAAATAATGTAGACATAGTTACTAATTTAAAAAGGTCCGCCGGGCATGCCACATGGAATTTAAGAAGCGGGAAACAGCAAAAACAGTGGGGGTGTGAGTGTCATATTTTAGAACTCTGTATGCCACAGCGCATTGTGTAAACCCTAAATTCTTACATAATTGGATAAGCCAGCGCTGACGTACTGATCTGTAGGCGGGACAAAAGAAGAGCACATGTAAATCTGTCTCCTCCTTGTGACTGCAGGCAGGGCATCCTTCAAAATCTAATTTGGACCATTTATTAGTGAAACCGCGAAGTGGCAGAATCCCCATTCTAAATTGCATATACAGTTTTCTAGCCGAGCTAGGTTGGATGTCATCCAAAAAGGGCTCCATTGAATATTCATCTTTAATTTGGAAAAAATCAGCCGTCAAATGGCCACAAGGCGAACTTTGGATAACTGATAGTTTATGCGTTCTGTACGATCTTATCAGTTCCAGCCGTGAAGTTGATGGGCATGATTCTTCTGGTGATTTCCAAAGTTCTACTTTACCCAGGTTACTACAAAGAACCCTAATATGTTTAAACCAGGGTAGCTTTGCAGATCCCGGGTTGTTCAATATCTCTTTAAGCTCAGCTCGATATGTGGCCAGTTCCGGGGTCACCCATAGCCGTTGCCAGTAGGTTAGGGGTCTAAGGGCTATCTCTTCACAAATAGGCCTAATGCTCAAGTCCAAGTGTAGAGGAATGAGGGGTGTGCTGGGGGGGAGACCTAACAACTGTCTCATAAAGTTGTTCTCAATTTTATTCAAGCTGATAGTAGAGCAATGACCCCACAATTCCGCCCCATACATTGTGGCGCCCCTTGCCTGGGTTTTGTAGATTTCAACCACTGGCCCTGCAGGTTTAAATGTAGAGGTTCTGTAAAGTTTCATAAACCCTCCCACTGTCTGCGCTAGCTTATGGGTTGCCTTAGTCATCTGGGGCCCCCATTCCAGATGCTCTGTAAGAGTAACAGCCAGCTAGTCAAAGACCGACACTCTTTCCAGTGGAGTACCGTGTAAAGATGGGTTCGGGCGAGACTTATTGGCAGGGTTGAAGACCATGTATTTGGTCTTTGATGTATTAATCTCTAACCCCCGGTTCTTGCAACAGGCGTCAAAGCCGTCGAGAATACGCTGAATTCCCATGGGCGACTTTGAAAGTAGGAGGGTGTCATCAGCGAACATCATCGCTGGGACCCTACCAGAAGCTAGCCTAGGGACATCGTTGTCATTCACCTCCCTGAGCTGCTCAATGAGTCCGTTAATGTAAAGGCAGAACAGGGTAGGAGCGAGCACACAACCTTGCCGCACTCCCTTGCCAACAGGAAAGCGAGGTGTCAGTTCGCCGTGTTTCCCAAAACTTACTTGGGCAAAGTTATCTTCATGAAGCCTTACTAAAATACTGAGGAGGTAAGGTGGGATCCTCAAGTCTCTAAGCACATCCCAGAGTTTGCTCCTGGGAACAAGATCAAAAGCCTACTTCAGATCTACAAATATTAAATAGAGGCTGCCACCCTCTATGGCCACCGTTTTCCAGTACAGGAGTTGAAGCCTGAATAACTGGTCAACGGTGGAAGTGTTCTTTCTGAAGCCGGCTTGATATGGACTCAGGATCTCTTCTTCTTCTATCCACGTCTGTAGGCAGTCAAGAAGTACTCGGGCAAAAAGTTTCTGGGATACGTCAATTAGGCTAATCGGCCTATAATTAGTAGGTAAGAGGGGACACCCTTTTTTAAAGACCGGAACAATTTCTGCCCCTCACCAGGTGTCAGGGGGGTTCATCCCATTCATGATTGCATTAAATAGGGACCATAAATACGGTCCCCATACTTTCGGTTCCTCCCGAAAAAGATCCCCTGGTATTTTATCTAGGCCCGGTGCTTTATTGCTAGAGAGCTTGTTAATGGCATTTAGGACTTCAGACAGGGTAATCTCTGTGGCTACCTCCTCAGCAAACGCAGAGGATGCTGGCAAGGGATCATCATTTACAGTTATGGGTGCCATGCTATTATACAAAGAGCGGAAGTGATTCTCCCAAGCTTCAGATGATATATTTGGTTCAATGGCTAACCTCCCTTGGTTGTCGCCTGCACTAACTATTGCCCAAAAGGTCTTCAGATCTTTGTTAGTTAGTGCAATTTTAAGGTTTTCCCACCTTTCCAGTTCCCAGGGCTTTTTTTCCAATTGGATGGTTTCTTTATACAGTGCCCGTTTTAATTTTGTTCCATTCCTGTCCTTTGCCTTAACAGCGTCCAATAGGGCCTGTTTTGCATTACAACATTTTACATTAGACCATTTGCATTTTGCTATTTTTTTCACATCACTGTGATACTCTTTTAAATTAAACTCCCATATGCATCTTCATATTTAAACACCTCCAGTTTAACTGCTTTTCCATTGTAAAAATACCTCATTCAGCTCCAGCCATCTCCTGACTACTATTGCTCCTTCACTTCAAAATGCTTAGAGCTTGGATTGTGGGCCACAGCTATATCTATTTGCTAAAGAGGCTGCAAAAAAGAGACGTATTGACTGGGACTTGGGTTTCCCAAATGTGCATATTATTTGGTTTGGCCAGAGAGGGTTAAAGTTTCATCAGTTGTTTGCTTTGGTTAAACCCACTGTGGATTCCCAAGCTCCTCACCTCATGATTGTGCACTGTGGTGGCAACGACCTAGGTGCATTGACTGGGGTTGGGATGGGAATCCTAATGAGAGAAACCTTTGCAAAACTGATGTCGCTTTTCCCTCACACTGTCTTGGTGTACTTTAATATATGCCAAAGACAGAAATGGAAGTGGTCAAATCAATTCCGTCCACAGATTGAAAAAGCCAGAAAACATGTCAATAAAACTGTTTCTGCATTCCTCATAGACCATTGCATGGGCGGTATCTATAACATGCATGGAATTTGTAGAAATGATGGAGTGCACTTTACAGATGAAGGGAACAGGGTGTTTCTAAGCAACCTGAAACTCTGCATCCCGTCTTATGTGTAGCAGCCATATACACACAACCAATACAATGGCTCTTGTCAGAGCCACCTTACTACCTGAAAAATTGTGAAGTTTTTTTGTAAAGATTTGTTTTTTTTAGTATTTGACAATCGTTGCGACGATGTAGCGATCCCCGTTGATACGTCACAAAAACAAAAAACAAAAGCAGACATTCAATGACCACCAACACATTCAAAAATAATATGTAAAAATATCCATTCTGAACATTGCACTACACATATTACTATGTACATACTTCTTTCAAAGCATGTTTAACCCGTTTGCTGCTTCGAACGTTCCGCGCCAGTGCGGAACGTTCTATTAAACGGGCGGGGCCGCGTCGGCCAACGGACGTGCGCAGCACTACCGAGGTAGTGCTCGCGACGGCCGTTGGCCGACAGCAGCAGCAAACGGGTTAAACTCATATCTTTGGAGTAAGTGTCTTTAAAAACCATCTGTCAGACCTATTTTCCTTTTTCGTGGTTATTCGGGGCATCCCGACGTCACCGTTGACCGCGACGATTGCGCTTTTTCCATAAAGTGAAAACACATATATGCACACATATTACAGTATTTTACATACTAGGGGTTTATTACTGTACACTTAAAACTCATGATTTTCTAGTGTATTTCTAGAACAACTATCTCTAAAACCTATTTTCCGTTTTCGCCGTGAGGCTGGAGATCGTAATGACATTGGTCATCGCGATCCCCGCGGTTACGTTGCGAAAGCAGAAAGCAAAAGCAGGAATTCAATAGCCACTACCACATTCAAATATAATAACTATAGAATTAATTCTAACCATCACAGTACATAACTCACTATAAAAATAACTCTATAAAAACATTTATCAGAATCTCAATATCTCTATAGCAATGCGTATTAATGATTCACTGATATACTTTTTTATATTTTAACTATTATTCGTGATGTCGCCGCAATAGTCGTGACGTCCCCACGATGGTGCACCGGGGGCCGCAGCGGCAGTCGCGGCATTGTCACTAATATATCGCACGATTATAAAATCAACTTTAGACATATAACTTGTGTCACTAACCCCCCCATTTCTCAAACATGGGGTCAGGGTACCTCTACTCTGACCCCTTATGCTAGCTTTTTTGGAAATTTTCAGCCCCGGGAACCGTTCCCGATCAATAAAATGGTGGCCACAACTTTCTGTTCAGATTCCGTCCAGCCAATGAGAGCATTCCCGTTGGCGCATGCATTCGCGATTACTCGCGAAACTGTAGCGAAATATCCGTAACCACAGATATCACTATAATTTTCAGCTTAAATTTCGCAGAAACTACTGAATGGGTTTACACCAAATAGGCAAAAGGCACTTCCTTGAACCAACATCTACCTCCCTGCCACATTTGGTGTAAGTTCGTTCAGCGTTTCAAGCTGTAGGTGTGACTAAAAGTTCTTATTGAAATTAACATTACAAACGCACCCTTATTTCTTGCCCCTAATTCTCTGTCCCCACTGCACAGATCACCCCCAAACTTTCCATGACAACCAGAACCTACTTTGACACTCTTTAAAAACAAAATTCATGAAGATTGGTCAAACGACGCCAAAGTTATATGCAACAGAAAGGGAGTGGTCCCAGCGGAAACAAACTATGACATAAACATCAACATCACCTGTTAAATCAATTACAATGAATGTTTATTCACATTTGAATAAATGTAATCATGTTGAACATGTGTTTGCATGTTCAAAAAACAGCACATTTGTCAATAGAATTGTGCATAGGTGCCCCAAAAGGGGGGGAGGGAAGGAGTAGTGCAGCAATGTGCGAAAGTGAGGGTAAGTGAGAGAGGGAGGGCAGTGAGCAATATATACATCCAAAACATAAATGGCCTATCCAGCCTTAACCAAGGCTAAACTATTTACACAACTAAAATGTTAAGAAAGACACGGTGAATCAGTCACTGTCGTCTACATTTGGTAAACAAAGTAGAGCTGTTGACGTTTCGACCCAGGGGTAGTGTAGGAAAATCTAGTCCACTCCTTACAGTAGGGTCTTGGTCAGAACCTTGGGGGGGCACCCTATGTCCACCAAGGCAAGTGGTGGAGAAACTGACAGTGAGAGGCCCGCAGGCTCCAGGTTCAGAGAGGGACGGATGCTTGTACAATGTTAACAGATTAGTTCATTTCTTTTGTATTCTCGAAAGGGCAGGATTAAATCAAGATGCTCCATGTATCTCAATGCTGAAATCACGTCCAATCACTGATTGCTCTTTTGTGCGGTCGCCAGTAGGTAGTTATAGTTAGGACCTAGATTCCATAGGAAAAGCGTTTTTTCTTTTGCCAATATCTTTGGCGCCGGTTGACGAATGTTCGCGAAATTGTCAAAACTAATGGTGCGCTCCAGTGAGCTCCTGTCTTGAAAGTTTTGGGGTGATTCGTCAAGCGGGGGCTGAGAAAAAAGGGGGGTCCCAAAATGCATTTTCTCTATGTTAATTTCCATAGGAAACTTTTGTCGCAGCTACTGCCCGAACTGCTGAACGGAATTACACCAAAGTTAGCAGAGAGGTAGCTCTTTGTCCAGAGTGCACTCTTTGCTTTAAATAGTGTAAATCCGTTCAGTAGTTCCTGAGAAATTCAAAAATAAAAAGATATCGAAATCTGGTGACCGCGGTGGATCCACGAACCCTCCTGAGCACGAGCTTGACTCTGATTGGCTGTCAACACTTCAAACCAGGAAGTGTTGGCAGCCATCTTGTGACTCGGTCACAAGAAAAAAGGTTAAAAATGAAGAAAAGGGGGCAGGGTATAAACACCCTGACCCTAGGCCTGCACCCCCAGGGCCAAAAACAGCATTTTTAAAAAAAGAATTCAGTGGGATTCGTGTACGTACGTGAATCCTGCAGAAAAAATGTGGGCAAAAAAATGTGGGCCAGATCCCGGGGGCAAAGGCGGACAATATATGCGGGTGCTGCACGGGCCCCCGTAGCCCCGGGGACCGCCACCTCCCCAGGGCTTTTTTATTATAAAAAGCATGGGGGGGCTCCTGCCCCACACATTGCCCCAGGAACCACCAACGTCCCTGGGGCATTCCAAAATAATGGGTGGGGGGGCCTGGCGGGCCCCCCAAGCGCCGGGGACCACCACCTCCCCAGGGCTTCAATGTTTAAATGTGGGGGGCCTCGCGCCCCCCCACAGCCCCGTGGACCGCAACCTCCCCAGGGCTAGCTTTAAAAATTATGTGTGTGGGGGGGCTCGAGTCCCCCCACACTGCCCCGGGGACCACCACATTCCCGGGGCACACTTTACTCTAATATGAGGGTCCGTTGCGGACCATCGGCCCCGGGGACCACCACCTTCCCGGAGCTATGTACAAGTTGGGAGGGGGGGCATTGGGGCTCCCCACACAGTCCCCAATGTGAGGCCAGGCCCCAGGGGATTGGGTCCCCGGGGCCAAAAGTGGCCAAGGGAAGGGAGGCCATGCAGCCCTCCTCCCATAAAGTAAAAAAAAAATACAAAAAGTGGCCATGCCCCGGGGGATGGGGTCCCTGGGGTGAAAGTGGCATCGGGAGGGGGGCCACATGGCCCCCTTCCCATTGTTAAAACAAAATAATTTTTAAAATGGCTCATGCCCTGAGGGATGGGGTCCCCAGGGCCCCAAAAATATTAAGGCTGTGTGGCCCCCCTTCTAAAAAAAAGAAAAAGAAAACAGAAGCCGACATCTCGCCGGAGGCCCCGCCGCTCCCTGCACCACTCTGCAAATGCACCTCCTGGCGCGTTCTGGGTTGGGGGATTAAGTCCCCTTGAATCCTAAGGGCCCTTAGGGGCCAACTAGCCCACCAGGAACCTCCAGTAAGCCCCACACAGTGGGATTGCTGAGAGGTGGTCCGAGGCCATGCCCCTTTTTACACCACTCTGCAAACGTGCCTCTTGGCGCACTGCTGGTGGGGCGATGAGGTCCTCTTGTGTCCTGAGGACCTCAGGACTAAAGTGGACTTCATTCCCCAAGCATCAGTGCCTCTGACCACTCTCAGCAATCCAGCTGTGTGGGGCTTACTAGAGGTACAGGAGGGCTAGTTGGCCCCCAGGGACCCTCAGGAGGCAAGGGGACTTCATCCCCCTACCAAGAGCATGCCAGGAGGTGCATTTGCAGCGTGGTGGAGGAAGGGGCTATGGACTGTGTCCACCTCTCAGCAATCCCACTGTGTGGGGCTTACTGGAGGTAACAAGTAGGCTAGTTGGCACCTAAGGACCCCCAGCAGCGAAGTGGACTTCAATCCCCATCCAATAGCGTGCCAGGGAGCGCGTTTGCAGAGTGGTGGGCAAAGGGGGCTTGGCCTGCTATGAGAACTTAGCAATCCTGCTGTGTGGGACTTACTGGAGGTAATAGGAGGGGTAGTTGGTCCCCAAGGATGTCCTTGGAGACCAACTACCCCTCATGTTACCTCCACTGTGTAGGAGAGTAGGATCTGCTTCACATGGGTACCCCCACTTTTTGCTGATGCTTCACTGTTTTTCGACATTAGTCTGGCTGGGGCCCTGCTAATCAGAACCCCAGCCTAGCTGCTTCCTCTCTAAAATGGTTTCCATGTGCCTTAGGCACATCACTGATTGGAATCTGGAGTGCCCTTATAAGTCCCTAGTATATGGTATACTATGTACCAAGGGCATAGGTAGCTCAGAGGCCTACCAGGGGCTGCAGCATTTATTATGCCACCCCTGGAAGGCCATCCGAACTGGCACCACAGGTCTGCTACTGCAGCCTGGGTAAGGTGGTGCATGCACCCCTTACTGTGATATAGGTTACCTATATCACTACATACATACACACATATAAACCTATAAGTCACTCCTATGGCAGGCCTTATCAATCCTGAAGGCAGAGTGCGTGGTTCCTATGTGAGGGGGTGCCCCTGCATGAGCAGGGCCCCTCTGCAGCGTTCGGAGACCCTTCTCTGATGCTGTTTGTAGTGCAGCCTGACCATATACTCTTAAGCGCATTATAACCTCGCGTTAAATGCTAACTTTGGAATGGCTGCACCTAAATATGTCGTGTCAAACATCTTGGAATACTACCCCCCGCCAATTCTGGCGGCGGGGGTAGCATTCCACCCTTCTAGAGGGAAAGACATGTTAACTCTGGCTAGCCCGGTAACTTCTTTCCAAAGCCCTGGCATCACAAAATGGATGCTGCTGCCACAGACACGAGTCTGGCCTCCTGCTGCTGGACGAAACTCCGGCAGGGGAGGCCTGGACAATAGGTTTCCTGTCCCAGGGAGGTGTGACCACCTCCCCAGACAGGATAATGTGTATTGGGGCAGGGCGGGAGCACTTTCGGGTGCTTTGAAGTCCTGCACTGGGGGCACACTTGGTGTCCCTGTGCATACCCCAGTTCAAACCGGATCAGGGGCTGGCAGCCCCTGCTTTGGCGCGAACTGGACAAAGGGAAAGGGGTGTAGCCACCCCTCTGCCCTGACCCACCCATAGGTGGGGCCACAGAGCAGTCCAACCCCTATCCTTAGTATAAGTATAGGAACCCAGTCCTTAGGACTTTAGATTATCCCTGGACGAAACTCTGAAACTGAATCCTGGACCTTCGACGCTCTACTCACGATTAGAGGACAGAAGAATCTCCCTTGGGGTCAAGGAGTGACTCCCCTGCTTGGCAGGCACCAAAGAAGCATCTGTCCGGTTTGCATTTCTGAAGCTCCCGCCGGACGCCGAAGTCATCGCATCACCAGAGGTGGATTCTCAGACTTCCCCGAGGCTACCCTGAGTCCCCAGCAAAGCTGAGGCCCGTGGCTATCGTGGGTGACTTGAGACCGTGACCCCTGGACACCGAGCACATTTGCAAGTGCATCCTCTTCTGGGTCTCTCCCGAAGTCGTGCTTTGGGTTCCGAGTATCCCTAGCCTCCAGCACCAACTGCACCGAAGATCACTGGCCTCCACTCCACGAGTGTCCTGTGAGCCAGATCCACGTGCGGCATCTCGAGGCTCCTTCGCGGTCACTAGCCCGTTGGCTAGTAGCCCTTAACGAAGGCCAATCTTTTTCTAACTTGGCATCCTGGTTGCTCCAGGCCTGCACTCACTTACCCTTGCTGGGTGAGTTCTCCAGACCTTGCTGGTCTGCACCATCGACGATCTTCCTCTGCATCGAGACTTGCCGTTGCCAAGGCTTGTTGGGTCCAATCCAGTCGCCGACACCTCAGCACTCGACAAACATCGTGTACCAGCCCGAATCCTGCTTCTGGTCACCGACAATGTCTCCTGGACCTCGTGGCTGAAGAGTCAAGACAACTGTCAACGCACCTGAAGCACTCGACATCGGTGGGCATCTGTCCATCGCCTTCCTGGTCACTGGCTAGTGACCCAGACTCTGTCCCCTCTGCTTTCAGGTTCTTCAGAACTCCGATCCACTCTTGGATCCACCCGGACACTTTTCACTTGGTCGCCAGCAGCACTTTGCAGCAGATCGCCATTCAAATCAACGACGAAACCCGACCCCGAAAGGCACCTATGCACCCGGCTTCCCTGGGTGAGGTAACACGAGTACTCCGGTGCTCCCGTGGGTAGAGACTCTTCAAAGTCCTAGATCTCAAAGGGTTAGCTCCAAGTCCTCCTTTAAGTGTCCCTTTCTCTAATTTCCCGATCACGACTTTCTCCATAGAAGTCAACGGCGTATCGCGGTTGTGTATTTACACTGCACGCGTCCCCCGTGGGTCCCCTGTGTCACTACCTTGGGTGGTTCCTTGTGGTCCAAGCACTTCTAGAGGCTCTAGGCCTAGTGTCTAGTTCAGTCGTGGTTCTTATACCACTTTATTGGTATATGGTTTGGTACGCCCCTAGGGCCCAAACGTGTATTTGTGCTATTACTGTGTTTAAATAACTTCTAACTTATGTATTTCGAACTCTAGCCTCATAAAGAGACTAGAGGGGTGTGTTTAGTAATAAATACATATATTTTGAATATATACCTGGTGTGGTGCTCTTTCATTTGGTCACTCAAGAGATTATAGACTGGTAAAACAAGCTGCTTTACATTCCTTCAAGACTTAGCCTGAAGGCTGCTCTCCATAGCTACCACTAGGATAGCTTTCAATAAGGTTGTCTTTAACCTATCTCCAATAAGGGGTTGTTTGGACTGGTGCAAGGTGCCCACTATAATTAGTGGACAGCATATACCAGGCCAACTTCTCACATTGGTGTGCAGCGTGTGGGATTCCAGCTTGCTATTGTTTTACCAGATAATCTCAATTGAATTGATCAACTGAAAACCACTAAAGGTACCTAAGGTACATATAATTTAAGCTTAGAATACAGTAAGTTCTACTGAACTTAGAGTTGTGTGTTAAGGGATAGCACAACCCTTTCTACAACTCAAGAGCGTTTAGTAGGCCACACTAGAGTAGGTAGTGCATACACCACACCACACTAGTAATGTCTTTAAGGGTAGGATCTAAAGAATCCTTGCAGAAAGCCACTGAGCTTCCACCCTCCAAGTATGATACACTCCCATTCTTGGAATTGAGAGCTTTATGCAACTTGAGAAAAATAAGGACAGGCCAAAGCCCCACCACCCAACACCTCAAGGAGTTGTTGGTGGCTTATGACCTTAGTAAGCCCTTGGGGACTGAAGGGGTAGGAGCTGAGGGTGGGGCAGATGATGAGGATGGGACCAGGGGTAGAAATACCCCCAGCCCCCCCTCTGAAACTGGCCAGGAGGGTGAAAATGACCCTGACCTGGATAACCCAATCCCTCCTGAGGAAGATGAAGAGGATAATCAGGATGATGCCCTCTTTGTCCCCCCAGGAAGGATTATGAGTGTGCCCAGAAAGTCTAGATCTCCTTCTCAGGAGTCTAACCACTCTGGCACCTCAATAGGGAGCTCTGTCTCATCTCATAGGAGGGAATCCTCTCATGAGAGAAGAAAGAGGCTGGTTCAATATGAGGAAGCTCAGCTTGAAATCAAAAAGAAGCAACTGGCTATAGACAGGGAGTCCCTAGATCTCTTTAGAGAGAGAAGAAAGTTGGGACTAGAGTCCCATGGTGGCAGCCATGTCCCTAGAGATAGGGAAAGGTCCTATGACCATAGGAACCTGAGCAAGATTGTCCCTCCCTACCAGAGTGGGGATGACATCCACAAGTGGATAACTGCTCTAGAGAGGGCCTGTAAAGTACAGAAGGTCCCTCAGGAGCAGTGGGCAGCAATCTTGTGGCTCTCCTTTGCAGACAAAGGTAGAGATAAGCTCCTCACTGTTAGAGAGGAGGTTGCTGATAATTACAAGGTCTTGAAGAGTGCTCTTATTGATGGATTTGGCCTAACCACTGAACAGTACAGGTTGAAGTTCAGAGATACCCAAAAGCACAGACTCAAGACTGGGTAGACTATGTGGATTGTTCTGCCAAGGCTCTGGAAGGCTGGTTGATGGGCAGTAATGTGTGTGACTTCTCAGGATTGTACAATCTGATAATGAGGGAGCAGATTCTTAATAACTGTCAAAATCAGCTGTTGCATCAATACCTGGTAGACTCTGATCTGACCTCTCCCCAAGAATTGGGAAAGAAGGCAGACAAATGGGTCAGAACCAGGGTGAAGCAGAAGGTACAGAACCAAGGTGGGGAAACCAAGAAGCAAGATGCTAAGAACTCTGAAAAGGGTGGGGAGAAGGGTAAAGATCAAAAGTCTTCATCAGGCCCCCAAAAATCTTCTTCTGGTGGGGATTCACAGTCTACCAAAGGGAAAGGCCAAAGAAAACCATGGTGCAAGGTCTGTAAGCAAAAGACCCACTGGACCAGTGATTGCACCAAGTCCAAAGACTCCAGTCCAGCACCCACCAATGCCCCTAAGGCACCTGTTCCCCCTAGTACAGTTGGTGGGAGTGCTCCAGCCAAGGGTTTAGTAGGGTTCACCCTGGGTACTGAGTTGGGCTCTGACCTAGTCAGAGAACTGACTCAGGCTGTGTTAGTCTGTGATGGAGGCATGGATGTGACCTCCACTGTGAGTCCCAGTAATCTGGGCAAGTACAGACAACAGCCTTTAATCAATGGACGTGAGGCTTTGGCATTTAGGGACACAGGGGCAAGTGTCACAATGGTGACACAAGACCTTGTGAATCCTGGGCAAGTTATACTTGGTGAGATGTACCAAGTGACCAATGCTAGCAATGTCAGAACAGACCATACTCTGGCAGTAGTTAACTTCTCCTGGGGAGGGGTAACTGGCCTTAAGAAGGTGTGGTAAGTGCAAACCTACCAGTCGAATGTTTGCTTGGCAATGACTTAGAGACTTCTGCTTGGGCAGAAGTGGAGCTCAGGACCCATGCAGAAATGCTGCCTTGGATTCTGGAAGAATGGACCAAGTGCCTTCCAAGAGGAGGAGTAGTAGGGTTAAGGCAGTGCCTTCCCCCTTGGCTCAGGAGGAAGATCAGTCCCTTGAGGGGGATGATCTCAGCCCTGAAGAAGGAACTGTCCCAGAGGAACTTGAACCTGCCCAGGTTGAGTTCTTGGGGACAAGGGGACCTTCTAGGGTAGATCTGAGCCAGGAGCAGCAGAGCTGCCCCTCCCTTGAACCCCTCAGACAGCAAGCTGCTGCTGAGGCTGCTGGGAAAGCTAGTGGTCCCCATACAGTGTATTGGGATGATGGACTCCTGTACTCAGAGAGTAGAGACCCCAAGCCTGGTGCTACCAGGAGGTTGGTTATACCTCTGAAGTTCAGGGGCTTCCTATTGACCCTAGCCCATGATATTCCCTTAGCAGGTCACCTGGGCCAGAACAAGACTTGGGACAGAATTGTCCCTCACTTTCACTGGCCCCACATGTCTGAAGACAGCAAGGAGTTTTGTCGCTCCTGTGTAACCTGCCAAGCCAGTGGCAAGGCAGGTGGCACTACAAAGGCCCCCTGATACCACTACCTGTGGTGGGGGTGCCCTTTGAAAGGGTAGGGATTGACATTGTTGGTCCCATGGATCCCCAAACAGCCTCTGGGCACAGGTTTATCCTGGTGGTAGTGGATCATGCCACCAGGTACCCAGAAGCTATTCCCCTCAGGACCACTACAGCACCTGTGGTGGCAAGGGCCCTCCTGGGAATTTTCTCAAGAGTGGGTTTTCCTAAGGAGGTAGTATCAGACAGGGGTGCTAACTTCATGTCTGGGTACTTAAAAGCAATGTGGAAGGAGTGTGGAGTGACTTATAAGTTCACCACACCCTATCACCCACAATGCAATGGTTTAGTTGAGAGATTCAACAAAACCTTGAAGGGCATGATTAAAGGGCTCCCAGAAAAGCTTAGGCGTAGATGGGACATACTCTTGCCCTGCCTTTTATTCGCATATAGGGAGGTGCCTCAGAAGGGGGTTGGTAACAGCCCTTTTGAACTTCTGTTTGGCCACCCTGTGAGGGGTCCACTGTGCTTGGTGAAGGAAGGATGGGAGTTACCTCTCAAGCCCCCAAAGCAAGATATAGTGGACTATGTACTTGGTCTCCGCTCCAGGATGGCTGAGTACATGAAAAAGGCAACCAAAAACCTTGAGGCTAGCCAGGAACTTCAAAAGGCCTGGCATGACCAAAAGGCTGTTCTGACTGTTTACCAGCCAGGACAGAAGGTGTGGGTGTTGGAGCCAGTGGCCCCAGCAGCTCTCCAAGACAAATGGAGTGGACCCCACACTATTGTTGAGCAGAAGGGTGAGGTCACCTACTTAGTAGACCTAGGAACACCCAGGAGTCCCCACAGGGTTCTCCATGTCAACAGGTTAAAACCATATGTGGACAGGGCAGACATGGGCTTGCTCATGGCTACTGATGAGGGGCAGGAAGAAGAGAGTGACCCACTCCCTGACCTGCTCTCACAGAATCCTGACGATGGGTCAGTAGATGGTGTAGCCTTGGCAGGCAGCCTCACTACCCAGCAACAAACTGATTGTAGGCAAGTTCTCAATCAGTTTAGACATATGTTTTCACTGACACCCAGTCAGACCACCTGGTGCACTCATGAAGTGGACACTGGGGACAGTCTGCCTATTAAAAATAAGATTTATAGGCAACCTGACCATGTCAGGGACTGTATCAGGACTGAAGTCCAGAAAATGTTGGAGTTGGGAGTTATTGAACCCTCAGATAGCCCTTGGGCTAGTCCAGTGGTCCTTGTGCCAAAACCTCACACCAGTGGTGGAAAAAGAGAGATGAGGTTTTGTGTGGACTACAGGGGTCTCAATGCAGTCACTAGGACAGATGCCCATCCAATACCAAGGGCAGATGAGCTCATAGATACTTTGGCCTCAGCCAAATATCTCAGCACATTTGACTTGACAGCTGGCTACTGGCAGATCAGACTAGCTGATACTGCAAAGCCCAAAACAGCATTCTCAACCCCTAGTGGGCATTATCAATTTGTGGTGATGCCCTTTGGTCTGAAGAATGCACCTGCCACTTTCCAGAGGTTGGTGAATACAGTTCTCACAGGTCTGGAAGCCTATAGTGCAGCATATCTAGATGATATTGCTGTCTTTAGCTCCACCTGGGAGGATCACCTGGTCCACCTCAGGAATGTTTTACAGGCCCTGCAAAAGGCAGGCCTGACTATCAAGGCCACTAAGTGCCAGATAGGGCAGAGTCAGGTTGTGTACCTGGGCAACCTTGTGGGTGGAGGCCAGGTTCAACCTTTGCAGAGCAAGATCCAGACCATCATGGACTGGACTGCTCCCACTACCCAGACTCAGGTGAGAGCCTTCTTAGGCCTGACTGGGTACTATAGGAGATTTGTCAAGGGGTATGGATCAATAGTGACACCCCTGAATGACTTAACTTCTAAGAAAATGCCCAAAAAGGTTCAGTGGACAGTTAGCTGTCAAAAGGCATTTGATGACCTGAAGCAGGCCATGTGCACTGCTCCCATTCTACAGAGTCCTGATTACTCCAAGAAGTTCATTGTTCAAACTGATGCATCTGAATTGGGGGTAGGGGCTGTACTGTCACAAATGAATGAAGAAGGTCAGGATCAGCCAGTAGCTTTCATTAGCAGAAGGCTGACCCCTAGAGAGAAACGTTGGTCAGCCATAGAGAGGGAGGCCTTTGCTGTGGTCTGGGCTCTGAAGAAGTTGAGGCCATACTTGTTTGGTACACACTTCCTGGTTCAGACAGACCATAAGCCCCTCTTATGGCTAAAACAAATGAATGGTGAAAACCCCAAACTGCTTAGGTGGTCCATTTCCCTACAGGGGATGGACTTTACAGTGGAACATAGACCTGGGAGTAACCATGCCAATGCAGATGGACTCTCTAGGTATTTCCACTTAGAACATGAAGACTTAACTGGGCAAGGTTAGTTTAATGTCCCTACGTTTGGGGGGTTGTGTAGGAGAGTAGGATCTGCTTCACATGGGTACCCCCACTTTTTGCTGATGCTTCACTGTTTTTCGACATTAGTCTGGCTGGGGCCCTGCTAATCAGAACCCCAGCCTAGCTGCTTCCTCTCTAAAATGGTTTCCATGTGCCTTAGGCACATCACTGATTGGAATCTGGAGTGCCCTTATAAGTCCCTAGTATATGGTATACTATGTACCAAGGGCATAGGTAGCTCAGAGGCCTACCAGGGGCTGCAGCATTTATTATGCCACCCCTGGAAGGCCATCCAAACTGGCACCACAGGTCTGCTACTGCAGCCTGGGTAAGGTGGTGCATGCACCCCTTACTGTGATATAGGTTACCTATATCACTAAATACATACACACATATAAACCTATAAGTCACTCCTAAGGCAGGCCTTATCAATCCTAAAGGCAGAGTGCATGGTTCCTATGTGAGAGGGTGCCCCTGCATGAGCAGGGCCCCTCTGCAGCGTTCGGAGACCCTTCTCTGATGCTGTTTGTAGTGCAGCCTGACCATATACTCTTAAGCGCATTATAACCTCGCGTTAAATGCTAACTTTGGAATGGCTGCACCTAAACATGTCGTGTTTGGTTTCAAACATCTTGGAATACTACCCCCCCGCCAATTCTGGCGGCGGGGGTAGCATTCCACCCTTCTAGAGGGAAAGACATGTTAACTCTGGCTAGCCCGGTAACTTCTTTCCAAAGCCCTGGCATCACAAAATGGATGCTGCTGCCACAGACACGAGTCTGGCCTCCTGCTGCTGGACGAAACTCCGGCAGGGGAGGCCTGGACAATAGGTTTCCTGTCCCAGGGAGGTGTGACCACCTCCCCAGACAGGATAATGTCTATTGGGGCTGGGCGGGAGCACTTTCGGGTGCTTTGAAGTCCTGCACTGGGGGCACACTTGGTGTCCCTGTGCATACCCCAGTTCAAACTGGATATGGGGCTTGCAGCCCCTGCTTTGGCGCGAACTGGACAAAGGGAAAGGGGTGTAGCCACCCCTCTGCCCTGACCCACCCATAGGTGGGGCCACAGAGTAGTCCAACCCCTATCCTTAGTATAAGTATAGGAACCCAGTCCTTAGGACTTTAGATTATCCCTGGACGAAACTCTGAAACTGAATCCTGGACCTTCGACGCTCTACTCACGATTAGAGGACAGAAGAATCTCCCTTGGGGTCAAGGAGTGACTCCCCTGCTTGGCAGGCACCAAAGAAGCATCTGTCCGGTTCGCATTTCTGAAGCTCCCGCCGGACGCCGAAGTCATCGCATTACCAGAGGTGGATTCTCAGACTTCCCCGAGGCTACCCTGAGTCCCCAGCAAAGCTGAGGCCTGTGGGTGACTTGAGACTGTGACCCCTGGACACCGAGCACATTTGCAAGTGCATCCTCTTCTGGGTCTCTCCCGAAGTCGTGCTTTGGGCTCCGAGTAGCCCTAGCCTCCAGCACCAACTGCACCGAAGATCACTGGCTTCCACTTCACGAGTGTCCTGTGAGCCAGATCCACATGCGGCATCTCGAGGCTCCTTCGCGGTCACTAGCCCGTTGGCTAGTAGCCCTTAACGAAGGCCAATCTTTTTCTAACTTGGCATCCTGGTTGCTCCAGGCCTGCCCTCACTTACTCTCGCTGGGTGAGTTCCCCAGACCTTGCTGGTCTGCACCATCGACGATCTTCCTCTGCATCGAGACTTGCCGTTGCCAAGGCTTGTTGGGTCCAATCCGGTCGCCGACACCTCAGCACTCGACAAACATCGTGTACCAACCCGAATCCTGCTCCTGATCGCCGACAACACCTCCTGGACCTCGTGGCTGAAGAGTCAAGACAACCGTCAACGCACCTGAAGCACTCGACATCGGTGGGCATCTGTCCATCGCCTTCCTGGTCACTGGCTAGTGACCCAGACTCTGTCCCCTCTGCTTTCAGGTTCTTCAGAACTCCGATCCACTCTTGGATCCACCCGGACACTTTTCACTTGGTCGCCAGCAGCACTTTGCAGCAGATCGCCATTCAAATCAACGACGAAACCCGACCCCGAAAGGCACCTATGCACCCGGCTTCCCTGGGTGAGGTAACACGAGTACTCCGGTGCTCCCGTGGGTAGAGACTCTTCAAAGTCCTAGATCTCAAAGGGTTAGCTCCAAGTCCTCCTTTAAGTGTCCCTTTTCTCTAATTTCCCGATCACGACTTTCTCCATAGAAGTCAACGGCGTATCGCGGTTGTGTATTTACACTGCACGCGTCCCCCGTGGGTCCCCTGTGTCACTACCTTGGGTGGTTCCTTGTGGTCCAAGCACTTCTAGAGGCTCTAGGCCTAGTGTCTAGTTCAGTCGTGGTTCTTATACCACTTTATTGGTATATGGTTTGGTACGCCCCTAGGGCCCAAACATGTATTTGTGCTATTACTGTGTTTAAATAACTTCTAACTTATGTACTTCGAACTCTAGCCTCATAAAGAGACTAGAGGGGTGTGTTTAGTAATAAATACATATATTTTGAATATATACCTGGTGTGGTGCTCTTTCATTTGGTCACTCAAGAGATTATAGACTGGTAAAACAAGCTGCTTTACATTCCTTCAAGACTTAGCCTGAAGGCTGCTCTCCATAGCTACCACTAGGATAGCTTTCAATAAGGTTGTCTTTAACCTATCTCCAATAAGGGGTTGTTTGGACTGGTGCAAGGTGCCCACTATAATTAGTGGACAGCATATACCAGGCCAACTTCTCACACAGTGGGATTGCTATGAGGTCTTCGGAGGCCATGCCCCCTTTCTCCACTACTCTGCAAACGCGCCTCCTGGCATACTACTGGTTGGGGGATGAAGTCCACTTTACTCCTGAGGGACTTTGGGGGCCAAGAAGCCCTCCTGGTATCTCCTAGAATTCCTAAGCGTTGGTCGGAGGCCCAGCCCCCTTTCTCCATCACTCTGCAAATGCGACTACTAGTTAAAGAAGCATTTGCAATGTAATAAGTCTCGCATTTGCGAGAGTTAGAGCTATTGGCATTGTAAATGTAAAAGTTTTTTAGTAATGTTTTTTGGAGTGGATGTACAATGTGTGTAGTGAAATTATGTGGTATGTTGTGCAGTGAAATTATGTGGATAGAAAGTATGTGGCATTTAGTGTATAGGAATTATGTAGAGTGGGATTATGTGTTATGGAGAGTAATTATGTGGTATGGTAGTCTGTATTGTGGAGCGGTAACCTCAGGTTTAGTCTTCCTTGTTTCCATAGAAGCTAAACTATAAACTCAATGAGACAAAAAAAAGACGGAACCACTGAGGAGCACTTCTGGACCTAGTCAGAGGTATGAGCGGGGCCACTGGAATTATGCGACTGTTTGGCTGCACCGACTTTTGCACAATTATACATTTTGCGCATTTGCCACTTAATCTATCATCTGCTGAATAATCTGCAGATTTGAACAAAAAAACTTGTTTCTAGCTCAAACTGCTCAAACGTTACCAAAAATGCAGCGACAAGTGTTATAGCGTGGTGGAAGGCCCTTTGCAAACCTAGAATGGTCACCTCTTACTTATTGCTAAATGTGGTGTTAAATTGGTATTAATGGTGTGCACACCACTCTTGCTTGTTTCTGCACCTTTCTTCCTTTTTCTGCACTTCTCTTGCCTCTTTCTGCACATCTCTTCTGCTTTCTGCACCTCCCTTCTTTCTGCACCTCTCTTGCCACTTTCTGCACCTTTGTTGCTTCTTTCTGCACTTCTCTTGCCTCTTGCTGCACTTCTCTTGCCTCTTTCTGCACCTTGCTTGCTTCTTTCTGCACTTCTCTTGCTTCTTTCTGCACCTCTCTTCCCTCTTTCTGCACCTCTCTTCCCTCTTTCTGCACCTCTGTTGGCTGTTTATGCACCTCTCTTGCCTCTTTTTGCACTTCTCTTGCCTCTTTCTGCACCCCTCTTGCATCTTTCTGCATCTCTGTTGCTTCTTTCTGCACTTCTCTTGCTTCTTTCTATACCTCTCTTGCTTCTTTCTGCACCACTCTTGCCTCTTTCTGCACCCTTCTTCCCTCTTTATGCACCTCTCTTGCCTCTTTCTGCACTCCTGTTCCCTTTTTCTGCACCTCTCTTGCCTGTTTCTGCAACTCTCTTGCCTCTTTCTGCAGTTCTGTTGTCTCCTTCTGCACCTCTGTTGCTTCTTTCTGCACTTCTCTTGCCTCTTTCTGCACTTCTCTTGTCTGTTTCTGCACCTCTGTTGGTTCTTTCTGCACTGCTCTTCCTTCTTTCTGCACCTCTCTTGCAAATTTCTGCACCCCTCTTGCCTCTTTCTGCACCCCTCTTGCCTCTTTCTGCACCCTTCTTCCCTCTTTCTGCACCTCTCTTGCCTCTTTCTGGACCCTCTTGCCTCTTTCTGGACCTCTTTTGCCTGTTTCTGCAACTCTCTTGCTTCTTTCTGTATCCCTCTTGCCTCTTTCTGCACATCTCTTGCCTCCTTCTGCACCACTGTTGCTTCTTTCTGCACTTCTCTTGCCTCTTTCTGCACCCCTCTTGCCTCTTTCAGCACCTCTGTGGGGGAGCGACCCTTGACCTTGCCAGGTAGGTCGCTCCCCCACCACACAGCTCCGCCTGTGTTGTCCGCCCGCTGCTGCTGCTGGTAAGATCGCCCCTCCGCTTGTGGCCTCGGTGCCCGTATTTCTTGCTTCTGTCTCCCCATTTTCCCTTCTGTGCCCCTCGCTGCCCCACTGTACTGTGCCCGTATTTCTGTTGATTTTCTCCCCATTTTTCCTTCTGTGCCCCTGCTGCCCCACTGTACTGTGCCTGTATTTTTGTTGATTTTCTCCCCGTTTTTCCTTCTGTGCCCCCGCTGCCCCACTGTACTGTGCCTGTATTTTTGTTGATTTTCTCCCCGTTTTTCCTTCTGTGCCCCCGCTGCCCCACTGTATTGTGCCTGTATTTTTGTTGATTTTCTCCCCGTTTTTCCTTCTGTGCCCCCGCTGCCCCACTGTACTGTGCCTGTATTTTTGTTGATTTTCTCCCCGTTTTTCCTTCTGTGCCCCCGCTGCCCCACTGTACTGTGCCTGTATTTTTGTTGATTTTCTCCCCGTTTTTCCTTCTGTGCCCCCGCTGCCCCACTGTACTGTGCCTGTATTTTTGTTGATTTTCTCCCCGTTTTTCCTTCTGTGCCCCTGCTGCCTCTCGCCATTCCCGCCGCTGCGCCCCCTGCGGCCCCGCCCCCCTGACTGCCCATTCGCTGCCCCTGCCTCCTGCCTCCCAGCTGCTCCTCCCTCCCACCTCCCCATAAATGGCGGCCGCTGCGCGGTGAGGTGAGCGACCCTTGACCTTGCCAGGTAGGTCGCTCACCCACCACACAGCTCCGCCTGTGTTGTCCGCCCGCTGCTGCTGCTGGTAAGATCGCCCCTCCGCTTGTGGCCTCGGTGCCCGTATTTCTTGCTTCCGTCTCCCCATTTTCCCTTCTGTGCCCCTCGCTGCCCCACTGTACTGTGCCCGTATTTCTGTTGATTTTCTCCCCGTTTTTCCTTCTGTGCCCCTGCTGCCCCACTGTACTGTGCCTGTATTTTTGTTGATTTTCTCCCCGTTTTTCCTTCTGTGCCCCCGCTGCCCCACTGTACTGTGCCTGTATTTCTGTTGATTTTCTCCCCGTTTTTCCTTCTGTGCCCCCGCTGCCCCACTGTACTGTGCCTGTATTTTTGTTGATTTTCTCCCCGTTTTTCCTTCTGTGCCCCCGCTGCCCCACTGTACTGTGCCTGTATTTTTGTTGATTTTCTCCCCGTTTTTCCTTCTGTGCCCCCGCTGCCCCACTGTACTGTACCTGTATTTTTGTTGATTTTCTCCCCGTTTTTCCATCTGTGCCCCTGCTGCCCCACTGTACTGTGCCTGTATTTTTGTTGATTTTCTCCCCGTTTTTCCTTCTGTGCCCCCGCTGCCCCACTGTACTGTGCCTGTATTTTTGTTGATTTTCTCCCCGTTTTTCCTTTTGTGCCCCTGCTGCCTCTCGCCATTCCCACCGCTGCGCCCCCTGCGGCCCCGCCCCCCTGACTGCCCATTCGCTGCCCCTGCCTCCCGCCTCCCAGCTGCTCCTCCCTCCCACCTCCCCATAAATGGCGGCCGCTGTGCGGCCGCACCGCTGGCGCGCCGAAGGAGCGCCTAAGGCAAGCCCGTCTGCGCCCGTCCGCGACTGGACCGCGCCCAGCGCCAGAACCCCTGGACCGCGCGCCCCCCGCCCCAGCCACGAGGACCGATGCCGATACGATGCCACCACACTCCACGCTCTCAACCCCGGACGGACGCACAACTGCTTCAAGGCCGCCCCGAAACGCACCCATGGTCCCTTCACCTGCCGGAACTGCAGCTACACCAGCCTCAGAGCCACCGAGGCGCCCGCCAAGAAGGACCTCAACCACCTCCGGTGCATCCTGCTGAACACCCGCTCCGCCCGCAAACACGCCGTCGAGCTCTGGGACCTGCTCGACACATCATCACCAGACGTCGCCTTCCTGGCTGAGACCTGGATGAACGACTCCTCCGCCCCGACATCGCCATAGCCATCCCAGACGGCTATAAGATCACCCGCAGAGACCGCATCAACGCAGTAGGAGGAGGAATCGCCATCGTCCACAAGAACACCATCAGGGTCTCGACCAGCACCGACGACACTCTCAGCACCGCCGAACACATGCACTTCCAGATCCACACGGACCCCAACACCACCCTTAGAGGCACCCTTGTCTACAGACCCCCTGGGCCCGACCCCAGTTCAGCGACTCCATCGCCGACTTCATCAGCACGCACGCCCTGACCTCTACCGACTACATCCTCCTCGGAGACCTGAACTTTCACCTGGAGAACAACAACGACAGCAACTCCACCACCCTGATCGACAGCCTCGCCAACCTCGGTCTGAGCCAGCTCGTCACAACACCGACCCACTCCGCCGGCCACACGCTTGACCCCATCTTCTCCTCAAGCTCCCACGTCTCCTTCAGCCACACCACGGAACTCCTCTGGACCGACCACCGCTGCATCCATTTCACCTTCCAGAAACCCACCACACACCACCGCACCCAGCAGATCCCACGCCGCTGCTGGAGCAAAGTCACCGAAGACCAACTCCGGGCAACCCTCGCTCTCAGCCCTCCCTCCGACCCATCCAACTCCGACGGCGCTGCCTGCAACCTCAGACGATGGATGGACGACTGTGCCAACACCCTCGCCCCACTGAAAAAGCTCACCTACAGCGACACCACCAAAAGAGCCAGCTGGTTCACCTCGGAACTCCTAGCTTCCAAGCGCACCTGCCGGAAACTAGAGAAGAAATGGCACAGCGATAAGACACCGGACAGCCACACAGCCCACAAAGACGCCATCCGTAACCACCACCACCTCATCAGGACCGCCAAGAGAATCTCCTTCAAAGACCGCCTCGACAACAACGCACACAACAGCAAGGAGCTTTTCAACATCGTGAAGGAACTCTCCAATCCCAGCTCCAACACCAACGACATCCCGCCGTCGCAACCCCTGTGCGATTCCCTCGCCACCTTCTTTCACCGCAAGATCGCCGACATCCACGACAGCTTCGACACCCAGACAACCCCAACTAAGATCGACCCGCCACACACCATCGACCACGACCCCCTGCCAGCCTGGGCCAGCGTGAACATCGAGGACACCATCAAGACCATGAGCACAATACACTCCGGCTCCCCGTCAGACCCTTTCCCGCACCACATCTTCAACAAAGCCAGCAGCTCCATCGCACCCCACCTGTGCAACATCATCAACCTCTCCTTCGAGACCGCGACCTTCCCAGAGAGCTGGAAACACGCAGAGATCAACGCCCTACTCAAAAAACCCAAGGCGGACCCGAGAGACCTCAAGAACTTCCGGCCCATCTCTCTGCTTCTGTTCCCAGCCAAGGTCATCGAGAAGATCGTCAACAAACAGCTAACCCGATACCTCGAAGAAAACAGCATCCTGGACCCATCCCAATCAGGGTTCCGCAGCAACCACAGCACTGAGACTGCCCTCATCGCCGCCACCGACGACATCAGGATCCTGCTGGACAATGGTGAGACCGCAGCCCTCATCCTGTTGGACCTCTCCGCCGCCTTCGACACTGTCTGCCACCGCACTCTACGCGCACGCCTCCACGACGCAGGGATCCGAGACAAGGCCCTGGAATGGACCACCTCCTTCCTCGACGGCAGAACCCAGAGAGTCCGCCTCCCACCCTTCCGATCCGAAGCCTCCGAGATCATCTGCGGCGTACCCCAGGGATCGTCCCTCAGCCCAACACTGTTCAACATCTACATGGCCCCACTCGCACGCATCGCCAGACAACACGACCTCAACATTATCTCCTACGCCAACGACACTCAACTGATCCTCTCCCTCACCAAGGACCCCTCGCCGCCAAAGCCAAACTCCATGAAGGAATGAAGGCCGTCGCCGATTGGATGAAGATCAGCCGACTAAAACTGAACACGGACAAAACGGAGGTCCTCATCCTCGGCTCCAACACCTCAGCCTGGGACGACTCCTGGTGGCCAACGACGCTGGGAGCAGCCCCGACACCCACCGACCACGCACGCAACCTGGGAGTCATCCTCGACTCAACGCTCTCCATGACCAAGCAAGTCAACGCAGTCTCCTCCTCCTGCTTCAACACCCTCCGCATGCTTCGCAAGGTCTACAGGTGGATCCCGACAGACACAAGAAGAACAGTCACCCAGGCCCTCGTCAGTAGCAGACTGGACTATGGGAACGCCCTCTACGCGGGAGCCCCGGCCAAGCTCATCAAGCAACAGCAACGCATACAAAACGCCTCCGCACGACTGATCCTCGACGTACCACGCCACAGCCACATCACCCCCACTTGAGGAACCTGCACTGGCTCCCCGTCGACAGGAGGATCACCTTCAAACTCCTCACCCACGCACACAAGGCACTCCACAAAACTGGCCCAGCCTACCTCAACAGACGGCTCTTCTTCTACGTCCCCAACCGCCAGCTCCGCTCCGCCGACCTCTCCCTCGCCACCGTCCCCCGCATTCGAAGAACAACCACCGGCGGCAGATCCTTCTCACACCTCGCCGCCAAGACCTGGAACACCCTTCCACTAAGCCTACGAAAGACCCAAGACCTGCTGACCTTCAGGAGGCTACTCAAGACCTGGCTGTTCGACCAGAAGCAGCATCCCCCCCCTTCCCTCTCCCCAGCACCTTGAGACCCTCGCGGGTAAGTAGTGCACTCTACAAATTCTGTGATTGATTGATTGATTCTGTTGTTTCTTTCTGTACTTCTCTTGCTTCTTTTTGCACCTCTCTTGCTTCTTTTTGCACCAATCTTGCCTCTTCCGGCGCCCTTATTCCCTTTTTCTGCACCTCTCTTGCCTGTTTCTGCAACTCTCTTGCCTCTTTCTGCAGTTCTCTTGCCTCCTTCTGCACCTCTGTTGCTTCTTTCTGCACTTCTCTTACCTCTTTCTGCACCCCTCTTATCTGTTTCTGCACCTCGGTTGGTTCTTTCTGCACTACTCTTGCTTCTTTCTGGACCTCTCTTTCAAATTTATGCACCCCTCTTGTCTCTTTCTGCACCCCTCTGGCTTCCTTCGTTGCCTCTGTTGGTTCTTTCTGCACTGCTTCTTTCTGCACCTCTCTTGCTTCTTTCTGCACCCCTCTGGCCTCCTTCGTTGCCTCTGTTGGTTCTTTCTGCACTGCTCTTCCTTCTTTCTGCACCTCTCTTGCCTCTTTCTGCACACCTCTTGCCTCTTTCTGCACCTCTCTTGCCTCCTTCTGCACCTCTGTTTGGTCTTTCTGCACTGCTCTTGCTTCTTTCTGCACCCCTCTTGCTTCTTTCTGCATTTCTCTTGCTTCTTTCTGCACCCCTCTTGCCTCCTTCTGTACCCCTCTTCCCTCTTTCTGCACCTCTCTTGCCTCTTTCTGCTCCTCTCTTGCCTCTTTCTGCACTTCTCTTGCCTCTTTCTACACTTCTCTTGCCTCTTTCTGCAATTCTCTTGCCTCTTTCTGCACCTCTCTTGCTTTTTCTGCAATTCTCTTGCTTCTTTCTGTACTTCTCTCGCCTCTTCTGTATTCAAATGGGAAGTGCAAGCTGTCAAGTTTAAAGGTCTGTGTGCTCTCATGACTGAGGTATGTGGCTACTTGTACATGTATTCTCACATGTATTATGCATCTGAAGATGGTAGCTTAAAAAGTGGGTAGCTTCTCCTATAGGTGGTCAAATCTTCTTAGTTCTGCTCTGTCAATCGGTGGCACTGGCAGACATGTCTTATGTCTATAAGTGTTATAGAGCCCCTCAAATATACTATTGAACATCCATGTGCCCTGTATTATGAGCAGAAAGAAATACATACACCTTTTTGTACACAAATTTACAGTGTATGCTGTTTGAAACACAGGTATTCAAGTATTTGTATGTATATTTTTTATGCAACATTTCACTAGGTAAAAGCAGAGACACACATGCATACCTTCAGAAACTTGGTCAGACTTACAACAGTGATATGCTTAGGATTGCTGTTTTATATTTGTTAGGCCTAACATTCTGAGCAGTCGAATAATAGTGAACCTTCAAGAGAAAAGTGAAGTCTAAGACATCTTGGGAGAAGGATTAGTATTTGGTTACTTTGTATGAGTCTGTTGTAAGGTACAGTCGAAGTAGGCCTCTTCCTGCACCTCTGTTGGTTCTTTCTACACATCTCTTTTGCTTCTTTCTGCACCTTTCTTCCTCTTTCTGGACTTCTGTTGCCTCTTTCTGCATTTCTCTTGCTTCTTTCTGCACCTTTCTTCCTCTTTCTGCACCTCTCTTGCCTCTTTCTGCACTTCTCTTGCTTCTTTCTGCGTCTTTCTGCACATGTCCTACCTATGTAGGCAGAGTCAAAAATTAGCATTTAAAAAACCTTAGAAATTCACTTAAAAAAACAGAGGTTTCAGGGACGTTATAGTTAGGAATTAGCATTTAAAAAACCTTAGAAATTCACTGAAAAAACCACAGGTTTCAGGGACGTTATAGTTAGGCTGACATTTTACTCATACAAAACCAGAGAAATTTGGCCGTTATAGTACCTGAGCTAACTATAACTCGCGCCCCGCAAAGCACTGCTGATGATGTCACATATTACATCACTCATGACATGGTCAGTGACATCACTGATGACATCTCAAATGACATCACTGATAACATCATCCACTTAATATCCAATGCACCTCCTCACACCCTAATATCACCTTTCATACACCCCCTCTAAAATACAGACTACCTTTTTTAAAACAATAGAAACACCAATACCAGTTAGTACATACCCACTCTCTGATTCATAGGTCTACACACACATACACTCACCCATACAGTTACTCATACATGCAGTCACTCATCACTACAGCCACTGATATATGCACTCATACACCCATACAGACACTCACACACTGCTACTCACCCATAGAGTTACTCACATACATAGTCAGTCACCCAAAGAATCAATCACACTGCCATTTACTCACCTATACAGTTGTACACACACCACCTCACTTATTCATACAAATAGTAACACATACTTACTCTGTTCTACAATCACTGACACAAGCACACACTCATCCATACAGCCACTCTCACAATCACTCACTCTCATATATAGTCACTTATATACTCCAACACTCACATACACTGCCTTTCACATATGTAGTGACTCACACATATACCACTGAGACATCCATTCACTCACCAACACAGCCATACGCACACTCACCCACCCATACAGCCCCTCGCAGATGCACTCATGAACTCATACACCAAGTGAATCACCCACTCACACATCCATGCAGGGAGTCTCACCCCTCCACCCACCCACACAGACACTCAGGCACCCATACAGGTACTCAGATAACCAATCATTAACCCATATAGACACTCATGTAGCTACTCACGAACCAATGCAACCACTTACACACAAACTGACAGACTGATACAGACATTCACGCTGATTACTCATTCACCCATGCATTCACTAAGACACGTTTAATCACTCACTTATACAGTCAGTCATGCACCCACTAAATCATCCACTCAGACACTCATATACCCACTCATTCTTCAATTTACCTTGGTGTATATTTTATATATATCTAACATTGTTAAACTTTTTAGAAACACTCAGTCACTGGATGATGTCATCAGTGATGTCATCAGTGATGCCATTTGAGATGTCATGAGTGATGTCATCAGTGATGTCACTGAACATGTCATGAGTGATATAATAGGTGACATCATCAGCAGTGCATTGCAGGGGTGCGAGTTATAGTTAGCTCAGGTAACTATAACGGATTAATTTCTCTGGTTTTGTAAGAGTAAAATGTCAGCCTAACTATAACATCCCTGTCCCTGAAACCGGTGGTTTTTTCAGTGAATCTATATATATATATATATATATATATATATATATATATACATATATATATATATATATATATACATATATATATATATATATATTCACTGAAAAACCATAGGTTTCAGGTACGTTATAGTTAGAAATTAGCATTTAAAAAACCTTTGAAATTCACTGAAAAAACCATAGGTTTCAGACACGTTATAGTTAGAAATTAGCATTTAAAAACCTTTGAAATTCACTGAAAAAACCATAGGTTTTAGGGACAGTTATAGTTAGTTGGACATTTCACTCGTACAAAACCCGTGAAATTCCCCGTTATAGTTAGTTCAGCTAACTATAACTCGCGCCCCGCAATGCACTGCTGATGACGTCACATATTACATCACTCATGACATGGTCAGTGACATCACTGATGACATCACTGATGACATCTCAAATGACATCACTGATGACATCACTGATGACATCATCCAGTGACTGTGTGTTTCTGTAAAGTTTAAATATGTTTAATATATATGCCAAGGTGTATTGAATAATGAGTGGGTGTATAAGTGTCTGGATGGATGATATAGTAGGTGCATGACTGACTATTAGTGAGTGATTAAACGTATTTTACTAAATGCATGGGTTAGTTACTAAACTGTGTGAATGTCTTTATCCGTCTGTCTGTTGGTGTGTAAGTGGCTGCATGGGTTTGTAAATAGCTACATGAGTGTCTATATGAGTTATTGATTGGTTGTCTGAGTATCTGCATGGGTGCCTGAGTGTTTGTGTGGATGGGGTGTGTGTGACTGCACATAGATGTATCAGTGGGTGATTCACTGGGTGCATGGTTTCAAGAGTGCATCTGTGATGGACTGTATGGGTGGGTGAGTGTGTGTATGGGTGTGTTAGTGAGTGAATGTATATCTCAGTGGTACATGTGTGAGTAACTACATATGTGAAAGGCAGTATATATGTGTGTTGTAGTATATAAATGGGTATAAGTGAGAGTGTGTGATTGTGAGAGTGGCTGTATGGATGAGTGTGTACTTGTATTAGTGATTGTATAAGAGCGTAAGAATGTGCTAGTATTTGTATGAGTAAGTGAGCTGGTGTGCGTATAACTGTATAGGTGAGTAAATGGCAGTGTGATTAATTATTTCCATGACTGACTAGGTGTGTGAGTACCTCTATGGATGAGTGGCGGTGTGTGAGTGTCTATGTAGGTGTATTAGTGCATATGATAGTCCTGTACTGAGTGACCGTAAGTATGAGTGACTGTACAGGTGAGTGAGTGGATGTGTGTGTAGACCTAAGAATCAGTGAGTGGGTATGTAGTTATTGGTGTTGGAGTGTCTATGGTTTTGAGAATGGCAGTCTGTAATTTAGAGTGGGTGTATCAAAGGTTATATTAGGGTGTGAGAGGATGCATGAAATTATCACATGGATGATGTCATCAGTGATGTCATTTGAGATGTCATCAGTGATGTCATCAGTGATGTCACTGACCATGTCATGAGTGATGTAATATGTGACGTCATCAGCAGTGCATTGCGGGCGCGAGTTATAGTTAGCTGAACTAACTATAACGGGGAATTTCACGGGTTTTGTACGAGTGAAATGTCCAACTAACTATAACTGTCCCTAAAACCTATGGTTTTTTCAGTGAATTTCAAAGGTTTTTTAAATGCTAATTTCTAACTATAACGTGTCTGAAACCTATGGTTTTTTCAGTGAATTTCAAAGGTTTTTTAAATGCTAATTTCTAACTATAACGTACCTGAAACCTATGGTTTTTTCAGTGAATTTCAAAGGTTTTTAAATGCTAATTTCTAACTATAACGCCCCTAAAACCTATGGTTTTTTCAGTGAATTTCAAAGGTTTTGTAAATGTCAATTTTTAAATGTATTAATTGTTATATTTATTTTTTTGATACTGATTTACTACATTTTTTTAAACTATTTATTTTTAGATATTTTATTTATTAAATTACATTGTAATTACATTATACATTACATTACAAAATATACTTTCTCAGAATGAATTACTTTAGTTTAAATAGTTTGCAAATAGGCAATAGAGTTTTAAGTACAGTAGTTACAGTTGTTGCAATGGGCAACACAATTTCAAACACAATGCAACATTGAGCTCAATGTGATTTTCTAGTTAAATGCAATTAGTTACTTTATGGATTACTTTTCTAACCACAGGACTGGATCCTAGATTCAGTCCTGGGACATCTCCTGTAAACAGTTGAGTAAAAGCGTTTTGGTTACAGTAGTGATTTTTAAGGAATATTATTGTATTTTAAAAGTTGACAGAAACTTTTTCACATAGAATCACCAATGTTATCCTATGGGAGGAAATTCACTTAGCAGGTAAGTAGTGTTATCGTTACTTTTTCTTACTCAGTGTTGGATCCTGGATCCAGCACTGGTGCATCTCCTGTAAACAGTTGAAAGAATGCATTTAAGTCATACAGGCGATATTTAAGGAATATTTGTAATTTGTGAAAATCGACACTTTGAAACTTTTCTGCTGAAAACCAGACAATGGATTCCTATGGAAGGAAATATAAGTTACTGGTAAGTACGGTTAGAATTACTTTTCAGGGTCAGTGCTGGGCTAAAAGATGCAGCACTGGGTTCTCTCCTGATAACAGGTGAGTAAATCGGAATTCGTAGTTCAGTTGATTTTAGAGGAATATTATAAAGTTCCAAAACTCCACACTTAGAAGAATTTCCAAGTGAAACCAGTCAATGTTAGCCTATGGAAGGAAATTCAAGTTACTGGTAAGTACGGTTAAAATTACTTTTCAGGATCAGTACTGGGCTGAAAGATGCAGCACAGAGGTCTCTCCTGATAACAGGTGAGTAAATCGGAATTCGTAGTTCGGCTGATTGTAGAGGAATATTATAAAGTTCCAAAACTCCACACTTAGAAGAATTTCCAAGTGAAACCAGTCAATGATATCCTATGGAAGGAAATTCAAGTTACTGGTAAGTACGGTTAAAATTACTTTTCAGGATCAGTACTGGGATGAAAGATGCAGCACTGGGTTCTCTCCTGATAACAGGTGAGTAAATCGGAATTCGTAGTTCGGTTGATTTTAGAGGAATATTATAAAGTTCCAAAACTCCACACTTAGAAGAATTTCCAAGTGAAACCAGTCAATGTTAGCCTACGGAAGGAAATTCAAGTTACTGGTAAGTACGGTTAAAATTACTTTTCAGGATCAGTACTGGGCTGAAAGATGCAGCACTGAGGTCTCTCCTGATAACAGGTGAGTAAATCGGAATTCGTAGTTCGGCTGATTTTAGAGGAATATTATAAAGTTCCAAAACTCCACACTTGGAAGAATTTCCAAGTGAAACCAGTCAATGATATCCTATGGAAGGAAATTCAAGTTACTGGTAAGTACGGTTAAAATTACTTTTCAGGATCAGTACTGGGATGAAAGATGCAGCACTGGGTTCTCTCCTGATAACAGGTGAGTAAATCGGAATTCGTAGTTCGGTTGATTTTAGAGGAATATTATAAAGTTCCAAAACTCCACACTTAGAAGAATTTCCAAGTGAAACCAGTCAATGTTAGCCTATGGAAGGAAATTCAAGTTGCTGGTAAGTACGGTTAAAATTACTTTTCAGGATCAGTACTGGGCTGAAAGATGCAGCACTGAGGTCTCTCCTGATAACAGGTGAGTAAATCGGAATTCGTATTTCGGCCGATTTTAGAGGAATATTTGTATGTTTCAAAAATCGACACCTAGAAACTTTTTCAGCAAAAAGCAGGCAATGATATCCTATGGAAGGAAATTCAAGTTACTGGTAAGTGCGGTTAAAATTACTTTTCAGGATCAGTACTGGGCTGAAAGATGCAGCACTGAGGTCTCTCCTGATAACAGGTGAGTAAATTGGAATTCGTATTTCGGCTGATTTTAGATGAATATTTGTATGTTTCAAAAATCGACACTTAGAAACTTTTTCAGCAAAAAGCAGGCAATGATATCCTATGGAAGGAAATTCAAGTTACTGGTAAGTACGGTTAAAATTACTTTTCAGGATCAGTACTGGGCTGAAAGATGCAGCACTGAGGTCTCTCCTGATAACAGGTGAGTAAATCGGAATTCGTATTTCGGCAGATTTTAGAGGAATATTTGCACAATGGTGAAGGGAGGGGGCGGGGCCTGAGGTGACATCTGTGCAAACGCGCCTCGTGGCGCGTTTTAAGTTGGGGGATTAAGTTCCCCTGAATCATGAGGGTCCCTGGGGGCCAACTAGCCCACCAGGAACCTCCAGTATGCGCCAGGGGCTGCGTTGCAGAGACGTGTACAGAGGCCACGCCCCTTTTACACCTCTCTGCAACGCAGCTCTGTGGCGCTTTTGAAGTACATGGTGGGCTAGTTGGCCCCCAGGGACCCTCAGGATTGAAGGGATTTAATTCCCCATCTTAAAACGCGCCACGGGGCCTGTTTGCACACATGTCACCTGAAGCCCCGCCCCCTCCCTTCACCACTGTGCAAACGCGCCCCGTGGCGCGTTTTAGGTTGGGGGATTAAGTCCCCTTGAATCCTGAGGGTCCCTGGAGTCCAACTAGCCCACCATGTACTTCTAAAAGCGCCACAGAGCTGCGTTGCAGAGAGGTGTAAAAGGGGCGTGGCCTCTGTACACCTCTCTGCAACGCAGCCCCTGGCGCATACTGGAGGTTCCTGGTGGGCTAGTTGGCCCCCAGGGACCCCCAGTATTCAAGGGGAATTACTTCCCTTCTTAAAACGCGCCAGGGGCGCGTTTGCAGAGTACTGCAGGGAGGGGCGGGGCCTCCGGCACGATGCCGGTCGTTTTTTTTTCTTTTTGTTTTTTAATGGGAGGGGGGCTGCGTGGCCCCCCTTCCCTTGCCCACTTTTGGCCCCAGGGACCCCATCCCCCGGGGCCTGAGCATTTTATTTGATTTTTTAAATTTAAAAAAAAAAAACGGGAAGGGGGCCGCGTGGCCCCCCTTCCCTGGGCCTGTATTGGCCCCATGGACCCCATCCCCCGGGGCATGGCCTCGATTTTTTGATTTTTTTTATTTGGAGGGGGCTGCGTAGCCCCCTCCTCAGGCCATTTAAGGCCCCGGGGACCCCATCCCCGGGGCCGGCCTTGAACTTTAAAAAAAATTTTTTTTTTTTTTAATTTGGGGAGGGGGCTGCGTGGCCCCCTCCCTGGCCACTTATGGCCCCGGGGACCCCATCCCCGGGGCCTGGCCTCTCGTTGGGGACTGTGGGGGTCCCCAAACCCCCACAGTCCCGCCGGCTCCCCGTGTCCTATGGGAGCCGGCATTGCTTTCCACATGGGGAGCAGCTAACATGCTGCTCCCCATGTGGAAAGCAATCAGCTTTGGATAATGGAAGCGAGAGCAGGTTTCCTGCTCTCTCTTCCAATATCCAAAGCAAGTTTGCAATGACAGGACGGGAGCGGCGAGGCTCCCGTCCTGTCATTGCAAACAGCAGTGTCCCGGGGGTAGGCACCCCGGGACACTGCAGGAGCCGGCCCTGGGGGGTGGCGGTCCCCAGGGCCATCAAGGGCTCCAGGAGGGGGCCGCGCGGCCCCCCTCCCAACTATTTCACAGCCCCGGGAGGTGGTGGTCCCCGGGGCTTTGGGGTCCGTAACGGACCCCCATATTCAAATGTTTAGTGCCCCGGGAGGTGGCGGTCCCGGGCGTGTGGGGGGTTGGAGCCCCCCACACAGGTTAAATTAACAAATAAAGAAGCCCCGGGGGGTGGCGGTCCCCGGGGCTGCGGGAGGGCCAAGAGCCCTCCCGCACCCTTTTTTTTCTAAAGCCCCGGGGGGTGGCGGTCCCCGGGGCTTGGGGGGGCCTTAGAGGCCCCCCCTACATAAATTAAAACCCCCCCACCATGCCCCCGGGACTTGGGCCACCCGGGGGCAAATTACCATCGAAGCGCGGGAGACCGCGCTCGATTCTTTTTCGGCAGGATCCGCGCTCCCTGAGCGGATCCTGCCGAAAAAAAAAAATGCTTTTTCTACCCAGGGGGTCCTTGTGGGACCCCTGAGCAGACCTAGGGGGTCAGGGTGTTTCTACCCTGCCCCCTTTGTGCGTTTTGCGCACTTTTTACTGCTTTCTTGTTCTTCGGTTCTACCGAGGAACAAGATGGCTGCCAACACTTCCTGGTTTGGAGTGTTGACAGCCAATTAGCAGACAGCTCGTGATCGGGAGGGTGCGCGAATCCGACGCGGCCATAGATATATATGTGATTTTCCTTTTTATTTTCTCAGGAACTACTGAACGGATTTACACCATTTAACAAAAAGGGTTCTTTCTGAACCAAGAACTACCTCTTTGCCAAATTTGGTGTAATTCCGTTCAGCAGTTCGGGCTGTAGCCGTGTCTAAAGTTTCCTATGGGAAAATGAATGGGGAAAACACGTTTTGGGATCCCCCTTTTTTCTCGGCCCCCGCTTGACGAATCACCACGAGACTTTCAGGGTAGGAGCGGAGCGGAGCGGGCCATAAAGTTTGAAAATTTCGCGAAGATTCGTCAACCGGCAAGAGAGTTAAATAGAATGTCGCGGATTTCCTATGGAAAATAGGTCCTAACTATAACTATCTACTGGCGACCGACAGTAGATAATATATATATATATATATATATATATATATATATATATATATATATATATATATATATATATGAACACCAACTCCAGTTTCCCTCCAGACTCTGGATACCGACACAGGGACTCCGATTTTCGATTTAAAAACTCTTGTTTATTTACATATATATACATATGAACAGATTCCTCTCACCTGTGGAAGTAATTTCTTTTTCCGAGGAACTGCGCCTCCATCAAAGGGGCAATGAACACTCAACACAAGGAAAAACCAGGGGAAGAGGAAGAGGCGGCAAAACAAAAGCCAAATAAGACGACAGCGCCGCAGAAAAAAGTAGCAACACTGGCATGGGAACAAGAAGTCAGAACCTGAAGAAACCATAATGGAAGAACAACGACTTACGGTAATTAATTTATCTCAAAGAACTATTTCTGAAGCAGAAAAAGAGGTCCTAATTCTAGGCCTAACATTTTGTCCTGATGTAGGGATGGACTATGCGCAGACACGCATTGATATATATAAATTCATGCGAAAATGTAAACTGTTTAAGTAACATTCACTGCGAAACAAAACACCTATAGTGAGAAATGTACCAGGAATAGAACCCACATCCTCATTACTTATTGAAGACATAGATACACTCAGACTTCTGCATGATCTCCACAATCATCCCCTTGAGGGTTTGACCCAAACAGCACCAGACCTCTTTGACCCTACACACATCGACACAGTTGCAGAAACATTTGGTCTCAATCTGAGTGTCTCCAGCGAAACCAAATTTACAAATAGATCTAAATACACACCACAAATAGCCAAGGACAATATCGATGTCTTCCATGAAGCAGTAAACCAGGATATTCTAAAACTCATTAAAAATACACCCAAAAGGAAGAATATACCGAAGAGTCAGTGGGACGCCATCAAGACACTACAGAAAGACGATAGCATCATCATCAAACCCTCAGACAAGGGCGGTAATATCGTCCTCATGTCAAGAGACAAATACACACAGGAGGCATTGAGACAGTTAAGTGACACGGTATGTTATGAGAGAGTAGGCAAGTCATACACCACCAACCTACAAGACAGATTTTTTAGCCTATTAAGAGGCTGGTTCGAGACCAAACTACTTAACTGGGACGAATATAATTTTCTCAAGAACGAGAACCCAACCATACCGACACTCTACCTCCTTCCCAAGGTACATCAACACTTAGCAAATCCCCCAGGACGCCCCATAGTTTCATCCAAAGGGAGCTTATTCGAAAACACCTCTAGTTACGTTGATCATTTTTTATGCACGCATGTGAAAGACCTTAGCTCATATGTAAGGGATACTAAGGATTTCTTACAGAAAATACAGAACATACACTGGGGACAGGAAAACTGGCTAGTTTGTTTAGACGTGGAGAGTTTTTATACAAGTATAAAACACAGAGATGGTCTAACAGCCTGTAAATATTTTTTGAAGTCTAGAAGTATACACCTATTAGAGCACACACATATGTTGCTACAAATGATCGAGCTAAGTCTTACAGAGAATGTCTTCATTTTCAATAATGTACTGTACAAACAAGTGCAGGGCACATCGATGGGCACATGCTTCGCTCCAAGTTACGCCAATCTTTTGGTGGGATGGTGGGAGGAGCAGGTGCTCTGGGATGATGCCCTCACGAAATGGACTGACAAAGTCAACCTTTGGCTACGCTATATAGACAATGTGTTCTTTGTGTGGGAGGGTAATGAAATCGACCTAGTAAACTTTGTCAAGAACTGAATCGCAACAATGTAAATTTGAAATTTTCTATGCAACATAGTCAGAAAACAGTGGACTTTCTTGATCTGAGATTGAGTGTAGAGAAAGGAGCACTATCGACCAATTTATTTCGGAAATCAACAGTAGGGAACTCAGTTCTACATGCAGCTAATTGCCATCACCCAAGTGGAGTATCCTGTTCAGCGAATTCTTACGAGCAAAAAGAAACTGTAGCTCTAGTGAAGATTACGAAAAAAACAAAAAATTAGATGACACAAAGATTTCAGGCGAGAGGGTACACGCAAAGGACATTACGAAAGGGAGCTATCAAAGCAGATGCCATTGATAGAAATGAGACACTTTTCCACCCACCCAAACCCAAAAGAGATTGCCAGGAACATGAAGGGCTTATAAGATTCATAACCAACTTTGGCACTCAGTCGACTGACCTAAGAAAGATCATACAGAAGCGGTGGGATATTTTAACCCAAGACCCCATCATGAAAATGAAATTAGGTCAAGCTCCCTCCATTACCTACAGGAAACCAGCATCCCTGAAAGATAAACCTGTCAGAAGCCATCTGACAACACAAAAAACTAATTGGCTTGACAGAGGGGGAGGCTTCCACAAATATGGAAAGTGAAAAGCCTGCCGCCATAGTGAGAATGTCAAAGAGGCCAAACTCATGAGAACCAATAGACAGTGGAAGATCTCCAAAAACATAAACTGTCTCACTGAATTTGTGGTCTATGTCATCACTTGCCCTTGTGGCAAGTGGTACATTGGATCAACAATCTTCCCAGTAAAGAAACGCATCTTAGAACACTGGAGGAAAATAACAAACAAAGATTTCACTTACAGCACTGCCAAACACTTTCACGAGGCACATGAGAGTGACTGGACAAAGGCAAAATATTTTGGCCTAGATTGTGTCCCTAAGAATCCCAGAGGCGGTAACCGCACACAAGCACTACGCAGACTAGAGTCGAGATTTATCATACAAGCCGGTAGTATTACTCCTATTGGCATGAATAATGACGAGGAATTACATGTGCATTTATAGTTCGCTGAGAATCCCTTTTAACCTTACTCCCTCAAAGGAGTTTCCATAATTCTATTTGCAATAGGACTTAATCTTTTAACTTTAGTACTTTCCATATCCCTTGTTTTCTTGTTTATTAATTTTTTGTTTATTAATTTCTTTATCACAGTTGCTGAGAATGCCACTGTTGATTTGATGACTATCTTTCTCTATAACGTTAGATATATAAGATGTACTGAATTCTAACCCCCTTTGGTTTACTCTCTCACAGAATGATACCCAGAGAGCAACCGTCAATGAAGAGTGCCACCACACAGGAAGTTAAAAGCACGGAGATCCGGCCTAGTTTATACAACAGCCGCCTCTTCTTTACAGTGTGTATGCACCATGAAAATACATTATGATAACATGCATCATACAAATTGTGGTCACCATATGACAGGGTACTTTACCCGGATGACACAAAAGATAAAGAAATCGAGTGTCTATAGATTGTACGACTTAATGTCAGGACCTCATGTTAATGTAATATTTCATGTAGCAACTGTACACACTAAATCCAACTCTCATGAGTCAAATTAATTTGAATTTGGGTACTATACCCATATAGGCTGCGCTTTGAACCAACACTGTTTGCATCAACACTATCATTCACTCTAAATGGGGTACTGAACCGCAATTAACAGGCATCTACAATAGGCATGTCAACCATTGCATTATGCACCTTATCGGATCACGCTGAATGTTCTCAGTTTTGTATATATATTGGTTTCACTTTTTTTTTTTTTTAAACCTTTATTGAAGGCAAAACAAGGAAGAATTGCAGAATGCAGCACTGTGCCCACATCCCCAGAGGGGCCGGCCGTGGAATGAGTGATTGTGTACAGCAGTGAGAGTAAAGAAAGGATACACAGCAAGCCGCCTACAACCACTAAGGGCCGGCCGCATCATGGAGGAAGGAACAGTCGGATAGATATCAGCATTATATTACCTCCCACATCGTCCAGATGAATAAAAAAAATACAAAAACACATAATAACAACCAATCGTAGCATAGGAACAAAACAAAACCCCCCCTCCGGCACAGTAATAGTATAGTAAGTAAATCAGAAAAAATTTGGCTTTTAGTAAGCACATCCACAAGGATAAGACAGGAGTCCGGGGATGAATGTGGCAGGTATCCCCATTAACGAAACGTGGAGGGCATACCAGCTTAAAGGTCGGGATGACTCATGAGATACAGAGTAAGCGGGGCCCAAAAATCTTTAGGGCGGGACGACTCAGGCAGCTCCTCCGCATAGATTTCCAATTGCTCCCTACAGTAGGATAGATCCCTAAGCCACTTACGAACCGTGGGCAGCCCCTTTGTGCCCCAGCATTGCGCCACGGCTCGCTTAGCCATAAGTGTGGCCACTGCAACCAGTCTCCTATTGCACGGCTTCAAGGACGTTACGCTGCCCAACAGACATATCTCCGGCGTACATTGCACTCTCTCCATTACGACATTCGTGAGCACATTCATCACTTTAGCCCAATAGGCAGCTATCCCCGGACATAGCCACGAAAGATGTAAGAAATCAGCGTCTGCCTGTCCACATCGCACACAGCAAGCATCATCTCGCAATCCGAATCTCCGCAATTGTACGGGGGTATAGTAAAGTTGATGCAAAAATTTTAAATGGATAACGCGTAAGTTGCAGTTAGCCGTCAGTCGCCCAGTCAGTCTGCAGCAATAGTACCAGTGATCCTCCGACAGTACCCCTCCCAGGGCCGCGTTCCATTTAGCGTAGGATGGATGTGCCTCCGCCTCCCGCTCACGGAGAGATGAATTATAGAGTTTAGTGATCACTCCCCGACGAGCCTCGCCCGCAAGCACCGCCTGCAGTGCCCGCAGTGGCTGAGGCTCCGCAGGGAAGCCAGGGTAGACATCCCGAATGGCCTGACGAATACGCACGTACGTAAAACCCAGCATAGCATCGTGAGGCCTGCTCGCCTGCACGTCCTGTAGCGAACGGAACTGGCCCTGGTTGTAGAAGTCCCCCATCTGGGTGATCCCGACGGCCTGTAACGTGGTCCGCGCCAGGCGCTCCTGCAGTGCGGATATACCGGGATGCGCTGCTATCGGCAATTTCGGGGCATAAAGGTAGGATAGCGTCGCACGACACGCCAGCGTCCGCCAGGCCGTGCATTGGACCGGGTTAATTTCCGTCCGAGGACCTCCAGCCCCCCCCGAGAGTGCCGCAGCCACCAATGGGAGTGGGAGGATCGCATCCGCCTCAATCGCAGTGTGGGGTAAGAGACGCTGCGGATAGAACCAATAATGCGCAAACTGCGCCTGAGCGCATAAATAGTAAAGGCGCATATCAGGAGCCTCAAAACCGCCGCGATCAAAGGGTTGAACCAGGGTGTCCCAGCTACAGCGAGGTTTTTTGCCCCCCCAGACAAATGACAGTAGGGCCGTCTGTAGAGACTTAAAAACTGAAACATTCAGGCGGATAGGGATATTCACAAATAAATATAGTAGTTTAGGCAATATGACCATTTTGATGGCTGCTATACGGTCTGCCAGTGAGAGCGGCAGACGAGCCCATCGCACCGCTCGCTCAGTAAGTTGAGAGATTGTACGTCCGTAATTCATGGAAATCACCTGCGCCGGATCCCTGTGCAGCCAAATCCCGAGATATTTTACTGGTTCCTGAGTCCAGGCCAGAGGGAAGTCCATTTCGAACTCGCAGGTTCCTGCCGTTAGGGGAAAAACCGTCGACTTGGCCCAGTTTATCCCCAAGCCAGAGAAGCCAGAGAAGCCCTCGAACCGGACATATTCTCGCAGCAAGGCCGGGAGGTATGTCGCAGGTTCACGAACATAAAGCAGCATGTCATCCGCGTATAGCGAGACAACCAATGGTCACATTCTGAAGCGCAACGCCGCAGAGGCGTGGAGCTGGTGCAACTTACAGGCCAGAGGCTCCAATGCCAGGGCGAATAGCATCGGCGACAGGGGGCATCCCTGCCTCGTGCCCCTACCAATGGGAAACACCGAGGACACCCAACCGTTCACCCGAACCCTAGCCGCCGGGGCGGAGTATAGAACCCTGATCCACTGCAAAAAGAACGGAGGGACACCCATCCTGGTGAGGACGGAAAACATGTATTCCCAAGAGAGCGAGTCGAACGCTTTAGTAGCATCGAGCAGCACCGCCACGGCCTGGAAATCGGCATCAAAATAGTGTAAAGTAGCAAAGATAGTACGCAGATTAAGCACAGTGGACCTCGCAGGCACAAAGCCAGACTGGTCCGGTAGCACCAGCAAGGGGTGCAGCGGCTGTAAACGGAGAGCGATCATTTTAGCTAAGACCTTGGTGTCAATATTAAGCATTGAGAGGGGCCTGTAAGAATCGCAGCGGTTGGGCTCCTTGTCGGGTTTCAAGAGCATGACTAGGAGAGCCTCCCGCAGCGAAGGTGGAAGACGGCCGGTGTCGTATGCCTCCGCATAGACTTCAAGGAGTCTAGGGGCCAAATCGTCGACAAATGCCTTGTAAAATTCTCTCGGAAGACCGTCCAGGCCCGCAGCTTTGCCAGTAGGGAGGGACATAATAGCCGTTTTCACATCCTCCTCATTGAAGGGCTGGGTAAGATAATCCCGATGGCCTGGGGCCAGCCAGCCCAATGCTACATCCTCTAGGTACGAAGAAATATCGGCCGTCTGAGCCATATCCTTGTTGCTATAAAGGGTTGTGTAATAGTCAAGTATGGTCTCACTGATGGCCGCCGTGCCAAAGCGGGTCCATGCCCGCCTCATAAAGCATCTCAGTGAAGTACTGTTGGCTCCGCTGTGCAGCCAACTTCCGAGCAAGCGAGCGACTGGGCCGACCCCCCTCACTGTAATATCTGGCCGTGCTACGTCTAGATTTGTGTCTCATCTCCTGATCAGCGGTGTCATTATATTCCGTGACTAAGGCACGGATCTTGGACAGGGTTTCAGGCAGCGGGTCCGCCTCATAGGCCCTCTCCAAAGCAGAGATATCTCCCGCAAGTTTCTGGATCCTGCGCCGCAGATCCCGCAGCACTCCAGCCTGTGCCCCCATGCAGACCCCTCTGATAGTGACCTTGAATGCCTCCCACATAGTCCCAACGCTATCTACAGAGCCAGCATTCTCCCGGAAGAAGTTACGTATAGCCTCCCCCACCGTGACCTTAAAGACAGGGTCCGTCAGGGAGGATGGCTGCAGTCGCTACTGAAAGGGCGGTCTCCCACAGGTCGGGACACATAAATCCAGCAGCACCGGAGAGTGATCTGACAACGTCCGGGCTAGGTGACGCACCCCTGTCGCCCAAGGGCATGCAGTTTCCGTGACCAGCCAGAGGTCCAAACGGGACCATGTCCCGTGCACCGCCGACACAAACGTACTTTCCCGCTTACCAGGGTGTTGCAGTCGCCAGACATCCCTCAGGCACCCAGCTTCCAGTATGCCACGCAATGTCTCCGCTGCTAGTTTAGGGTGTGCCCCCTCGCTACCCATACGGTCAGCATCCATGTCCAAGCATACATTAAAATCCCCCCCCATATAATTTCCGCATCCGGGAACCCAGAGATACGGCGCCAGACATCAGCAAAAAATGCCGGGTCGTCTACATTTGGCCCGTACACATTCACAAATAGAACACTCGTCCCGCCTAGCAGACCGTGCACTATTGCCACTCGCCCCTGATCGTCTATCTCAGAACGGAGGATCTGAAAGTGTATCCCCTTTTTTATCAAAATCAGCACACCCCGAGCATAACTAGAGTAGGAAGAGGCCACCCGGAGCCCAGCCCATCGTGCCCCTACATTCTTATCAGATAAGCTCGTGAGATGAGTCTCTTGTAAGAATGCGATGTGAATATTCATTCTGTCTAGGTAAGCAAACACTGCCCTGATCTTTTTAGGGGAATTAAGGCCCCGGACATTCCAGGTCAAGAGCCGTAGATTTCCACTTATCCGGTCAGTGGTCGGTAAGCCGACAGAACAATTGAATACGTTAAAGCCATGTAAGTACTGGTACAATAATAAGAAAGATGAAATGCAGTAATACACAAAACATACCGTGCCAGAGGGTATCCCCCCTCACTTCCCCCTCTCCCCCCACCCACTTCAGCATCCCCAACTTGCTAAAGCCATCCCGACCATCCCCCCCTCCCCGTCCCATCAAGCAAAGGTGGAAACCTTAGGTGGGGTATACCCATGTAGGGCGCTAGAGTGCAACTACCCTCCCATCTAGCAGGAGGTGGCTGCGCAGGAGCTGGAACCGTGCCTACAAACAACAGTACGCAAGAGCCCCTGCCCACAAGAACGGCATATGTAACACATTAGACCTAGTCAGCAGCTACATGGGCATGGAAATACTACATGGCAGAGGTAGTATAGAAACTCGACATAGGCAACAGTCATCACCAACTCAACAGAGGAGCAAACCAAGCAGCCAAGTGTGTTCATAAATGCACCCCAGGAACCTAATGTTCCTCTGTGTCCGACTGCAGACTGGCATCTCGTCGTCGTCGCTTGAGACTTTGGCATGTTCAAGAGCTGCCTTAGGGTTGTTGAAAATATGAGAGTCTCCGTCGGGGCCAATCTTCAGGCGGACGGGTAGAGCATAGCGTAAGGGACCTCCTCGGACCTGAGAAACTTCTTGACATCGGCAAACTCCCTTCTCGCTGCCTGAACTGCCACCGTAAAATCTGGGAAGAAGGAGAGCCGGTTCCCCTGGTATTCAATGGTGCCCTTCTCTCGTGCCAGGCGTAATATCATATCACGGTCCCTGTAGTTTAATACTCTCGCAATGATGGGCCGCAGGGGAGCCCCAGGCGCCGGGCGAGTGGCCAGCGAACGATGCGCCCGCTCCACAATAAACATGGGGGACAGCTGCTCCGTGCCAAAGAGATCAGTAATCAGCTTCTCCATAAATATCTCCATTTTGCCGATATTAGTGGACTCCGGTAGGCCAATAAGGGGAATGTTATTGCGCCGTGAGCGGGCCTCCAAGTCCTTGTTCTTGGCCTGGATAACAGACAGGACCTTCTCCATATTCAGAGCTTTCCCGGCAATGTCACTCAGACCGTCCTCCGCTGCGGAGACCCTCTGCTCCACCTCCCCCATGCGGGCGCTCTGCTTCTCCAATTGTGATGACATATGGTCCAAACGATTATTGACTGCCGCCATTGTGCCTTCGATTGATTGGAGGCTTCGCTGCATCGCCAAAAGCGTGGCTTCAAGGTCCGAGGGAGCCCCCTCTGACGCATCCGCCTCAGAGTCTGAGGCGGCCTTCTGCGACACCTTGGCGGATTTGCGCGCCTCAAACGTGAGGCGGGGTTGCGTTTTGTCCGCTTTACCCATGGCGCCCAATGGTATGGCTTGTCACCGGGGAGATCGAGGTGCCCGGCACAGAGGATGCCCCCAGCAGGGGCCAAGCAGAAGTCTGCAGATTCCCTTGCCGCCGTCCAGCCCCCCAGGAGGCCACCAGCCCGCAGCCGAGGAGCAGAGATCCACACCAAGGCTAACGGGTGGGTGGGCGGATGGAACACAGCAGGCAGACAATCGCAGGCCGGCCCACGGTCACCAAGCCGCCGGGACCGCTATTCAAATGTAGCTAGACCTGAGGGGCCACAGTCGGCAGAGACCCCACCAGCGCCGCTGCGCAGCTTCGAAGTCCTCAGCACCAATCTCCCCCCCACCGATCAATAGCACCGTGACTGAAGGAGCCTGGGTGGTCAAGGCAGCACCATCTCATTGCCGTCGACACTGCCGCCGGGCTCCGGTCACTCCTCATCGCCTCAGCCAATGTGACAGCCTGCGCGGCGCAATGCATCCAGCGCCAGATGCACGCCTATAGCAGCCAATTCTAGTGTGCTTTCCCGGGAGAAGACAACAGGGAGGCAGGCAGCCCCGTCAAGGCAGCGCACGCGGCCCCAGCAGGTCTCCCAGTGAGTGAGTCACGGTTATGCTGGCCAGTTCCTCTCGGCGGCAACGCGGGAAGGCCCATCCACTCCCCCACCGGCAGTAATGGCAGGAGCGTCCCCGCAGGTCCCACCAACGTAGGGGCCGGGGTCCGGCAGTTCTCCCACTCACAGCTCACAGGGGGCAGCTCCGCACTCAGGTCTCACTAGGGCCACCAGCACAACCCCAGCACCTTACAGCAGCCCATAGAGCGCGACCCGCTTGTAGGCCCGTACCCGCCTCCGCAGCCACCGGCCTGTAGTAGGCCGCGCCCCACTCACCACCTCCGGTGCCGGGGAGACCGGGGCCCGCTGTTGTCGCCGCCTCCGCTGGTGCTCGCAATCACTGTGAGAAGTTGGCCTGGTATATGCTGTCCACTAATTATAGTGGGCACCTTGCACCAGTCCAAACAACCCCTTATTGGAGATAGGTTAAAGACAACCTTATTGAAAGCTATCCTAGTGGTAGCTATGGAGAGCAGCCTTCAGGCTAAGTCTTGAAGGAATGTAAAGCAGCTTGTTTTACCAGTCTATAATCTCTTGAGTGATCAAATGAAAGAGCACCACACCAGGTATATATTCAAAATATATGTATTTATTGCTAAACACACCCCTCTAGTCTCTTTATGAGGCTAGAGTTCGAAAGTACATAAGTTAGAAGTTATTTAAACACAGTAATAGCACAAATACACGTTTGGGCCCTAGGGGCGTACCAAACCATATACCAATAAAGTGGTATAAGAACCACGACTGAACTAGACACTAGGCCTAGAGCCTCTAGAAGTGCTTGGACCACAAGGAACCACCCAAGGTAGTGACACAGGGGACCCACGGGGGACACGTGCAGTGTAAATACACAACCGCGATACGCCGTTGACATCTATGGAGAAAGTCGTGATCGGGAAATTAGAGAAAAGGGACACTTAAAGGAGGACTTGGAGCAAACCCTTTGAGATCTAGGACTTTGAAGAGTCTCTACCCACGGGAGCACCGGAGTACTCGTGTTACCTCACCCAGGGAAGCCGGGTGCATAGGTGCCTTTCGGGGTCGGGTTTCGTCGTCGATTTGAATGGCGATCTGCTGCAAAGTGCTGCTGGCGACCAAGTGAAAAGTGTCCGGGTGGATCCAAGAGTGGATCGGAGTTCTGAAGAACCTGAAAGCAGAGGGGACAGAGTCTGGGTCACTAGCCAGTGACCAAGAAGGCGATGGACAGATGCCCACCGATGTCGAGTGCTTCAGGTGCGTTGACGGTTGTCTTGACTCTTCAGCCACGAGGTCCAGGAGGCGTTGTCGGCAACCAGGAGCAGGATTCGGGCTGGTACACAATGTCTGTCGAGTGCTGAGGTGTCGGCGACCGTATTGGACCCAACAAGCCTTGGCAACGGCAAGTCTCGATGCAGAGGAAGATCGTCGATGGTGCAGACCAGCAAGGTCTGGGGAACTCACCCAGTGAGGGTAAGTGAGGGCAGGCCTGGAGCAACAAGGATCCCAAGTTAGAAAAAGATTGGCCTTCGTTAAGGGCTACTAGCCAATGGGCTAGCGACCGCAAAGGAGCCTCGAGACGTCGCACATGGATCTGGCTTACAGGACACTCGTGGAGTGGAGGCCAGTGATCTTCAGTGCAGTTGGTGCTGGAGGCTAGGGCTACTCGGAGCCCAAAGCATGACTTCGGGTGAGACCCAGAAGAGGATGCACTTGCAAATGTGCTCGGTGTCCAGGGGTCACGGTCTCAAGTCACCCACGATAGCCACGGGCCTCAGCTTTGCTGGGGACTCAGGGTAGCCTCGGTGAAGTCTGAGAATCTACCTCTGGTGATGCGATGACTTCGGCGGCCGACGGGAGCTTCAGAAATGCGAACTGGACAGATGCTTCTTTGGTGCCTGCCAAGCAGGGGAGTCACTCCTTGACCCCAAGGGAGATTCTTCTGTCCTCTAATCGTGAGTAGAGCGTCGAAGGTCCAGGATTCAGTTTCAGAGTTTCGTCCAGGGATAATCTAAAGTCCTAAGGACTGGGTTCCTATACTTATACTAAGGATAGGGGTTGGACTACTCTGTGGCCCCACCTATGGGTGGGTCAGGGCAGAGGGGTGGCTACACCCCTTTCCCTTTGTCCAGTTCGTGCCAAAGCAGGGGCTGCAAGCCCCTGATCCGGTTTGAACTGGGGTATGCACAGGGACACCAAATGTGCCCCCAGTGCAGGACTTCAAAGCACCCGAAAGTGCTCCCGCCCAGCCCCAATACACATTATCCTGTCTGGGGAGGTGGTCACACCTCCCTGGGACAGGAAACCTATTGTCCAGGCCTCCCCTGCCGGAGTTTCATCCAGCAGCAGGAGGCCAGACTCGTGTCTGTGGCAGCAGCATCCATTTTGTGATGCCAGGGCTTTGGAAAGAAGTTACCGGCCAGGCCAGGGTTAACATGTCTCTCCCTCTAGAAGGGTGGAATGCTACCACCGCCGCCAGAATTGGCGGGGGGGTAGTATTCCAAGATGTTTGACACCAAACACGACATGTTTAGGTGCAGCCATTCCAAAGTTAGCATTTAACGCGAGGTTATAATGCGCTTAAGAGTATATGGTCAGGCTGCACTACAAACAGCATCAGAGAAGGGTCTCCGAACGCTGCAGAGGGGCCCTGCTCATGCAGGGGCACCCCCTCACATAGGAACCACGCACTCTGCCTTCAGGATTGATAAGGCCTGCCATAGGAGTGACTTATAGGTTTATATGTGTATATGTATGTAGTGATATAGGTAACCTATATCACAGTAAGGGGTGCATGCACCACCTTACCCAGGCTGCAGTAGCAGACCTGTGGTGTCAGTTTGGATGGCCTTCCAGGGGTGGCACAATACATGCTGCAGCCCCTGGTAGGCCTCTGAGGTACCTATGCCCTTGGTACATAGTATACCATATACTAGGGACTTATAAGGGCACTCCAGATTCCAATCAGAGATGTGCCTAAGGCACATGGAAACCTTGTTACAGAGAAAGCAGATAGACTGGGGCCCTGAATAGCAGGATCCCAGTCCAACCAAGTCATAAACCAGCAAAACACCATAAAAAAAGTGGGGGCAACCATATAGTCAGATTCCACCTTCCTACATAACCCCCCCCAAACGAAAGGAGATAAGGCTAACCTTGGCCAGTTGAGCCTTCATTAACTAAGTGGTCATATAAGGAAGCACCTGCACTAGCATGGTTGCCCCCTGTCTTATGGTCCACTAAGCAATCCCTCACCCTAAGGGTATGAGAGGGTCTCCACCACTAGGAATCACTACCTGTGGTGTGCTTAGGTAAAGTACAAGGCTGGTGAGGTGTCTGAGAAGGGAAGTGAGGCCCTAGGAATGTTGGCCTCAGCTTCCTCAGATCACTGGTCACTATGTATGCCTGTCTTTCCATGACTGAGTTGCACTTTTCTCTAAGGGTCAACCTTTGGCTGCCTACAGCTGGGGGTTGGGTCCCTTTGGATGGACTACTGGAGGGACATGGCAGGTTTGGAACCTTCAGGTCCCAGGTTTGCCCTTGCCTACCAGAGTCCTTCTGGGGGAGGTCCCTACATAAAGGCATGGGGGATCCCTCAGTGTGTAGAGGAGTTTTCACCTGGCTAGGGCTACTAGACTGGGTGCCACTAATCTGCTGATGGGGGGGTTCCTCTGGACAGGGGGCCCTGGGGGGTCCACTGACCTCCCTGACCTCTGCAGCCCTGGGCTGGCTGAGGCAGGGTAGAGAGGGGCAGGTTACCTGCTCCAGACTGGATACCACCTTGGAAGGGTCCTCTGCCATCAGGGGTGTGGCCAGGCCAGGCCTGACTACCTCTGGGGCAGTTCCTTCACTAGGGGTAGGGTCAGTTCCCTGAGGAGGCTGACCCTTACCTACTGTCTGGAGGGAAGAAGACTTTTCTTCAACCCTTGTGCTCTCTTTTGGGGGAGAGTGGGCCATTCTTTCAGGCTCCATCTCTCCAGATTCTTGCGCTGGGGCTGTGGCCATTACAGCCCCACTAACCTTTACAGGGACGCCCAACATCCTAAGGTGGGTTTGGTGTTCAACTTCAGCCCAGGCTGAAATCTCCAGATCATTGCCCATCAGGCAATCTACAGGTAAGGTGGGGGACACTGCCACTCTCTTTGGGCCTGTGACCCCCTCATAGTTGAGATTGACTATGGCCATGGGGTGATCTGTTCTGACACCATCAATGTTGGTCACCTGGTATTTAAACTCAGGTAAAAGCTGTTGAGGGGGGACTAGTTTCCCTGCCACCATGGTGACACTAGCCCCTGTGTCCCTAAATGCCACAGCTTTCTGACCATTAATCATTGGCTCCAGTCTGTACCTGCCCATTGCTGTGGGACCCATGGTAAAGGTGGCAAATCCTACACCACCATCAGAGTCAGAGGAGTCTGTTGAGGGGTCCCTGTCTGAACCAGGGCCCACCTCTGTTCCTGTTGCAAAAGCACCTAACTTTTTGGGTGCACTACTCCCAACTGGAGGATTACTACTGGTAGTACCAGGAGGGGGTAGTAGTTGCTGGGGGAACATTTTCTTTATTGCCAATCCTGGGGCAACTGGGATCAGATTTCCAGTGCCCAGGCTTTTTACAGACATGGCAATATGGTTTCTTTTCAGGAGAGGAAGGAGTTTGGGACCCACCCCCAGAAGAGGAATTTTGGGGCCCTGTAGTGGACTTATCCTTAGATTTATCCCCACCTTTCTCTTGGGACTTAGTAGAATCTTTCTTCTGGTCACCACCCTGATTTCTAGTTTTTACTCTGGTTCTGACCCATTTGTCTGCCTTCTTTCCCAATTCTTGGGGAGAGGTCAGATCAGAGTCCACCAGATACTGGTGCAAAAGCTGGTTTTGACAATTATTAAGGATCTGCTCCCTCATAATCAAATTGTACAATCCTAAAAAGTCATGCACTTTGTTGCCATGTATCCAACCTTCCAGAGCCTTTGTAGCACAATCTACAAAATCAACCCAGTCTTGAGTCTGAGCTTTTTGGGTGTCTCTGAACTTCAACCTATACTGTTCAGTGGTTAGGCCAAACCCATCTATCAGAGCACTCTTCAAGACTGTGTAATTGTCAGCATCCTCTTCTCTTACAGTGAGGAGCTTGTCTCTACCTTTGTCTGCAAAGGAGAGCCACAAGATTGCTGCCCACTGCCTCTGGGGGACCTTCTGAACTTTACATGCCCTCTCCAGTGCAGTTATCCATTTGTGGATGTCATCCCCACTCTGGTAGGGAGGGACAATCTTGTTTAGGTTTCTATGGTCATAAGACCTTTCCCTATCTCTAGGGATATTGCTGCCACCATGGGACTCTAGTCCCAACTTTCTTCTCTCTCTAAAGAGATCTAGGGACTCCCTGTCTATAGCTAGTTGCTGTTTTCTGATTTCAAGCTGAGCTTCCTCATATTGAACCAGCCTCTTTCTTCTCTCATGAGAGGATTCCCTCCTATGAGATGAGACAGAGCTCCCTATTGAGGTGCTAGAGTGGTTAGACTCCTGAGAAGGAGATCTAGACTTTCTGGGCACACTCATAATCCTTCCTGGGGGGATAAAGAGGGCATCATCCTGATTATCCTCTTCATCTTCCTCAGGAGGGATTGTGTTATCCAGGTCAGGGTCATTTTCACCCTCCTGGCCAGTTTCAGAGGGGGGGCTGGGGGTATTTCTACCCCTGGTCCCATCCTCATCTTCTGCCCCACCCTCAGCTCCTACCCCTTCAGTCCCCCAAGGGCTTACTAAGGTCATAAGCCACCAACAACTCTTTAAGGTGTTGGGTGGTGGGACTTTGGCCTGTCCTTATTTTTCTCAAGTTGCATAAAGCTCTCAATTCCAAGAATGGGAGTGTATCATACTTGGAGGGTGGAAGCTCAGTGGCTTTCTGCAAGGATTCTTTAGATCCTACCCTTAAAGACATTACTAGTGTGGTGTGGTGTATGCACTACCTACTCTAGTGTGGCCTACTAAACTCTCTTGAGTTGTAGAAAGGGTTGTGCTATCCCTTAACACACAACTCTAAGTTCAGTAGAACTTACTGTATTCTAAGCTTAAATTATATGTACCTTAGGTACCTTTAGTGGTTTTCAGTTGATCAATTCAATTGAGATTATCTGGTAAAACAATAGCAAGCTGGAATCCCACACGCTGCACACCAATGTGAGAAGTTGGCCTGGTATATGCTGTCCACTAATTATAGTGGGCACCTTGCACCAGTCCAAACAACCCCTTATTGGAGATAGGTTAAAGACAACCTTATTGAAAGCTATCCTAGTGGTAGCTATGGAGAGCAGCCTTCAGGCTAAGTCTTGAAGGAATGTAAAGCAGCTTGTTTTACCAGTCTATAATCTCTTGAGTGATCAAATGAAAGAGCACCACACCAGGTATATATTCAAAATATATGTATTTATTGCTAAACACACCCCTCTAGTCTCTTTATGAGGCTAGAGTTCGAAGTACATAAGTTAGAAGTTATTTAAACACAGTAATAGCACAAATACACGTTTGGGCCCTAGGGGCGTACCAAACCATATACCAATAAAGTGCTATAAGAACCACGACTGAACTAGACACTAGGCCTAGAGCCTCTAGAAGTGCTTGGACCACAAGGAACCACCCAAGGTAGTGACACAGGGGACCCACGGGGGACGCGTACAGTGTAAATATACAACCGCGATACGCCGTTGACTTCTATGGAGAAAGTCGTGATCGGGAAATTAGAGAAAAGGGACACTTAAAGGAGGACTTGGAGCAAACCCTTTGAGATCTAGGACTTTGAAGAGTCTCTACCCACGGGAGCACCGGAGTACTCGTGTTACCTCACCCAGGGAAGCCGGGTGCATAGGTGCCTTTCGGGGTCGGGTTTCGTCGTCGATTTGAATGGCGATCTGCTGCAAAGTGCTGCTGGCGACCAAGTGAAAAGTGTCCGGGTGGATCCAAGAGTGGATCGGAGTTCTGAAGAACCTGAAAGCAGAGGGGACAGAGTCTGGGTCACTAGCCAGTGACCAGGAAGGCGATGGACAGATGCCCACCGATGTCAAGTGCTTCAGGTGTGTTGACAGTTGTCTTGACTCTTCAGCCACGAGGTCCAGGAGACGTTGTCGGCAACCAGGAGCAAGATTCGGGCTGGTACACAATGTCTGTCGAGTGCTGAGGTGTCGGCGACCGGATTGGACCCAACAAGCCTTGGTAACGGCAAGTCTTGGTGAAGATGTAGATCGTCGATGGTGCAGACCAGAAAGGTCTGGGGAACTCACCCCGGGAGGGTAAGTGAGGGCAGGCCTGGAGCAACAAGGATGCCAAGTTAGAAAAAGATTGGCCTTCGTTAAGGGCTACTAGCCAACGGGCTAGCGACCGCAAAGGAGCCTCGAGACGTCGCACGTGGATCTGGCTCACAGGACACTCGTTGAGTGGAGGCCAGTGATCTTCGGTGTAGTTGGTGCTGGAGGTTAGGGCTACTCGGAGCCCAAAGCACGACTTCGGGGGAGACCCAGAAGAGGATGCACTTGCAAATGTGCTCGGTGTCCAGGGGTCACGGTCTCAAGTCACCCACGATAGCCACGGGCCTCAGCTTTGCTGGGGACTCAGGGTAGCCTCGGGGAAGTCTGAGAATCCACCTCTGGTGATGCGATGACTTCGGCGTCCGACGGGAGCTTCAGAAATGCGAACCGGACAGATGCTTCTTTGGTGCCTGCCAAGCAGGGGAGTCACTCCTTGACCCCAAGGGAGATTCTTCTGTCCTCTAATCGTGAGTAGAGCGTCGAAGGTCCAGGATTCAGTTTCAGAGTTTCATCCAGGGATAATCTAAAGTCCTAAGGACTGGGTTCCTATACTTATACCAAGGATAGGGGTTGGACTACTCTGTGGCCCCACCTATGGGTGGGTCAGGGCAGAGGGGTGGCTACACCCCTTTCCCTTTGTCCAGTTTGCGCCAAAGCAGGGGCTGCAAGCCCCTGATCCGGTTTGAACTGGGGTATGCACAGGGACACCAAATGTGCCCCCAGTGCAGGACTTCAAAGCACCCGAAAGTGCTCCCGCCCAGCCCCAATACACATTATCCTGTCTGGGGAGGTGGTCACACCTCCCTGGGACAGGAAACCTATTGTCCAGGCCTCCCCTGCCTGAGTTTCATCCAGCAGCAGGAGGCCAGACTCGTGTCTGTGGCAGCAGCATCCATTTTGTGATGCCAGGGCTTTGGAAAGAAGTTACCGGCCAGGCCAGGGTTAACATGTCTCTCCCTCTAGAAGGGTGGAATGCTACCCCCGCCACCAGATTTGACACCAAACACGACATGTTTAGGTGCAGCCATTCCAAAGTTAGCATTTAACGCGAGGTTATAATGCGCTTAAGAGTATATGGTCAGGCTGCACTACAAACAGCATCAGAGAAGGGTCTCCGAACGCTGCAGAGGGGCCCTGCTCATGCAGGGGCACCCCCTCACATAGGAACCACGCACTCTGCCTTCAGGATTGATAAGGCCTGCCATAGGAGTGACTTATAGGTTTATATGTGTGTATGTATGTAGTGATATAGGTAACCTATATCACAGTAAGGAGTGCATGCACCACCTTACCAGGCTGCAGTAGCAGACCTGTGGTGTCAGTTTGGATGGCCTTCCAGGGTGGCACAATACATGCTGCAGCCCCTGGTAGGCCTCTGAGGTACCTATGCCCTTGGTACATAGTATACCATATACTAGGGACTTATAAGGGCACTCCAGATTCCAATCAGAGATGTGCCTAAGGCACATGGAAACCTTTTTACAGAGAAAGCAGATAGACTGGGGCCCTGAATAGCAGGATCCCAGTCCAACTAAGTCATAAACCAGCAAAACACCATAAAAAAAGTGGGGGCAACCATATAGTCAGATTCCACCTTCCTACAATCACCGCCTCCCGGGGTCCACCGCAGTAGCGATATGCGGCCCAGCTGTCCGCCGGGTGCAGCGCCGCTTGCCCCTCGCGCCAGCAAGGCACAGGTCGCCAATCGAGGCAGCGGGTCTCAGAGCCCTTCGGGCGCCGCCATCTTAGGATATCACAGCCGCGGCCACCACCGCTGAGATGCCGCCGTTCCCCTTGTCTCGGGCAGCCCCGGGTTCGACAGTCGAGTCGGGGACACTTCCCTCGTCAGGCACACTCCTCTATGCCTCAGGATAGGTAGTTTGTAAGGCGGATTCTGGACGGATTGTGGCGCAGCCGGGCAGAGCCTCACTAGGGTGCGGCCATCTTGCCGTGCGCCCTCTAGCGCCCCCCATATTGGTTTCACATTTAAACACAATTATTGTTTAATCAAAATCCTTTTTAAAACATGAGATTGATCATGCTCACATTATTTATTGCACCAGGAACAAGGGCAACTGCTATCAAGATGTAATGCTGGCAGTATGTTGTTTATGTTTATTATTGTTTAAAGTGCGTCACGTAGGACGGAATGTTTATTTAACGTGGGAACTCCACTAAAGGTCATGTGACCAACACTCCGGAAGGAGTCGAAACGCGTCGTTTTTGTGCCCGAATAAATTTGATTTTCATCAAAATCTGCAAACCGGAGTGGCTCGTCTCTTCGCCGAAAACGTAGGTGAGAGGAATCTGTTTGTGTATTGGTGCGGTGGCGTCCGCACCACTCAAGCCCCTACCCGCCTAGAGGGGCGTTCCCTGGTGCCAGTTCCTGCCAAGGATATATATATATATATATATATATATATATATATATATATATATATCAACTCCAACTCCAATTTCTTCGATCAAGAAACGGACACCGACACACGGGCTGGTTCAAACGATAAGTTTCTGGTTTATTGTATTTACGCTGTAACGCGTTTCGGCACTTCCTGCCTTGCTCACACAATATATATATATGTTACTTCAGTGTTGCAGGAAAAGAGGCAGTGCAAGCAGGTGAAGGGTCCTACCATCAACTGGGCGAGGTGTGGCAGCAGTGGTTGTTGCGGAGTCGAAGACCAGGGTTCGGAGCTTGGAGCCTGGATTGAAGGAGTATCTTTGGGGGGTGGTAGAGCCAGAATTCCTGGCGCTGGGCACGGTCCAGGCATTGACAGGCGCAGACGGGTTTGCCTTTGGCGCACCTTTGGAGCACCTGCTACTTGCTCCCGCTATGCGGCCGCATTGCGGGCTCCATTAAGTAGGTCCTGGTAGGAGGGAGGGACAGACAGGAAGTGGGAGGAAGGGAAAAAATGGCAGGAAAATATGGTGGGAGTGCAATGAGGCGGGGATGGTGAAAACAGAGGCAGTCAGCAGCAAAACGCTCAGGCACTACACCATCCATTGCCTATAGGAAGATCCTATCTCTGAAGGACCTCCTAGTAAATAGCCATTTAAGAGAACGCAAAACTAATTGGTTGGCTCAAGGTGGAGGCTTCCGCAAATGTAAGAAATGTAAGGCCTGTAGCCATAGCAAGAATGTCAACACAGTGACATTTAACAGGACTAGGACACAATGGAAAATTCGCAAATCAATCTCATGCGGGACTGAGTTTGTTGTCTATGTAATCACTTGTCCCTGTGACAAGTGGTACATTGGATCCACTATGTTTCCAGTGAAAAAACATATTTTAGAGCATTGGAGGGCAATCACCAATAACGATTTCACTTACAGTACATCAAAACACTTTCATGAAGTACACAACAGTGACTGGACACTAGGCAGATTCTTCGGACTTGACACAGTACCGAAAAACCCTAGAGGAGGAAATCGTGTCCAAACACTACGAAGGCTTGAATCTAGCCTCATTTTGCAGGCAGGTAGTTTGTTCCCCAATGGGTTGAACAATGACGAGGAGTTGCACTCTCATCTATGAATCAATTAGCTGTGAATAAATAAACCCCCCCCCGACCCGACTCCATTAAGTTCAGGAGTTATTAGTAACATGATTTTAACATGTATTGTAGAATTATTGTCTGTACAGTGTTTTAACTTGCAGATTTCCTTGTGTTCTGTCATATCCCTGTGTTCATTTTTTTTTAATCCTTCCCAATGGTTTTCAACTATATAAAATCTTAATGATCACATAGTATTGTCATGTAAGTTGTGTATTGTATTGTGAAAAATAGACCTGGGAGGCACATCATAGGACATGTAGCCCATTTCTCATAGATGAGAAGGAAATATTAGAGGTTTTCAGGTTGGCATCATATGCAATAATTTATGATGAATGACTACTATATTCGGAATTCTAATTCTAACAATGTCTTTTATCTTTGTTTTTTTGACAGAAACCCGGGTAGCAGCACATCATGGAATTAGCCACTCTGTTACAGCTAAAAGCACGAAGGGTTGAGGGACATCTTATCTGTGTTCCCCTTCACTTCTTTTGGGACAGACACGAAGGTATAGAAGGTAGCACTATACCGGCACATTTAGTTTGCCCAAAATAAGATCACGGAATAATTACACTGCTGCCCATTTAATGTAACAAAACAACCTGTACCTCCTCTTTTCCTTCCATTTTTTTACCCCACAACTAACAAGTAACACTGGGTACTATACCCAGCATGCTGCAAATAAATCATTGTGGGTAATTTATGAATACCTCATCATAGCCTCCCTGGGGGTCACACTGCCCGGAAGAGCCTCCAAATTAGGCACCTCCCGGATTAATTGAAAGCACGCATCAAAATCCATGACAATATAGGATATGTCTACCAATATCCTATGTTTTGTTATATCAAACCATTGACTGTGATGTCATGCTACACACGCACACACACACACAAAAAATGCATATTCAGACAGTTCACAGGAAATTCGCAAATTAATTGAATTGTTTCCTTATTATAATTTGAATATGTATATACCCCTTTTTTCCATATTAAGTTAATGTCTTCACTTTTTGTAAAAAAAGAACACCGTACAGTCTGTTGTCCATTTCAGTTGCACGCTGCGTCGTGCATGACGATTCACTATAACATACCGTGAACTTTGCACCTGGTCATGTGACCTAGACTTTGTGAGGAAGTCGAAACGCGTCTTGTTGTTTTCTTGCCATTAAATTGGATTTTTCATCACCCAAACCGGAGTGGCTCGTTTCTCCCACAGAAGTGTGAGGGTATTCGTCGGTATATATATATATATATATATATATATATATATATATATATATATATATATATATATATGTATATGAATCAACAAAAGCGCCCTTGAGCAGCAAGAGGGCACACAACAGCTCACCCACCATCCGGTCTGTCAGTGTAACTCTCCGTAGTCACTCGGTTCTGGATTAACAAGCCTGACGCGTTTCGAGGCATGGACGCCTCTTCCTCATAGGCTTTACTGTGACAAAAGTGCAGGTAAGGCCATCTTTTATTTCAACGCCTTTTAATCATTTCATCAACCTATGGTAGGTCTCGCCAGGTGATTGAGGCGCATTGTATGATGGGACACGTAGTCCATGATTAAACAACAATAATCCCTGAGTGGGGTCCGGTCACTTTTGTCGACATTGTACAGCATTAAAGTCCTTTAGTAGGATCCAAGGGACCACAGTGAGTTCTATTTCCTTTGGGGTTCACTGCGCTAAATGCTTCGGACACAGTTCCGTGCACAGCCTCTCATTCTTCACGAGATGGTGCTACTCTTCACGGCGGGGCACGCCGTGCGGTAATTTGAATCAACAAAAGCGCCCTTGAGCAGCAAGAGGGCACACAACAGCTCACCCACCATCCGATCTGTCAGTGTAACTCTCCGTAGTCACTCGGTTCTGGATTAACAAGCCTGACGCGTTTCGAGGCATGGACGCCTCTTCCTCATAGGCTTTACTGTGACAAAAGTGCAGGTAAGGCCATCTTTTATTTCAACGCCTTTTAATCATTTCATCAACCTATGGTAGGTCTCGCCAGGTGATTGAGGCGCATTGTATGATGGGACACGTAGTCCATGATTAACCCCTTGACCGCGATCGGAATTCTGCTCGTGTGCTGGACATTCCGATCGCGGGTGCGGTCGTGACGAGCTCAGCTCGTCATGCGCACAGCGCTACCGCGCAGCATGACGAGCTGAGCTCGTCACGCGCATCGAAGGGGTTAAACAACAATAATCCCTGAGTGGGGTCCGGTCACTTTTGTCGACATTGTACAGCATTAAAGTCCTTTAGTAGGATCCAAGGGACCACGGTGAGTTCTATTTCCTTTGGGGTTCACTGCGCTAAATGCTTCGGACACAGTTCCGTGCACAGCCTCTCATTCTTCACGAGATGGTGCTCCTCTTCACGGCGGGGCACGCCGTGCGGTAATTTGAATCAACAAAAGCGCCCTTGAGCAGCAAGAGGGCACACAACAGCTCACCCACCATCCGGTCTGTCAGTGTAACTCTCCGTAGTCACTCGGTTCTGGATTAACAAGCCTGATGCGTTTCGAGGCATGGACGCCTCTTCCTCATAGGCTTTACTGTGACAAAAGTGCAGGTAAGGCCATCTTTTATTTCAACGCCTTTTAATCATTTCATCAACCTATGGTAGGTCTCGCAAGGTGATTGAGGCGCATTGTATGATGGGACACGTAGTCCATGATTAAACAACAATAATCCCTGAGTGGGGTCCGGTCACTTTTGTCGACATTGTACAGCATTAAAGTCCTTTAGTAGGATCCAAGGGACCATGGTGAGTTCTATTTCCTTTGGGGTTCACTGCGCTAAATGCTTCGGACACAGTTCCGTGCACAGCCTCTCATTCTTCACGAGATGGTGCTCCTCTTCACGGCGGGGCATGCCGTGCGGTAATTTGAATTAACAAAAGCGCCCTTGAGCAGCAAGAGGGCATAGAACAGCTCACCCACCATCCGGTCTGTCAGTGTAACTCTCCGTAGTCACTCGGTTCTGGATTAACAAGCCTGACGCGTTTCGAGGCATGGACGCCTCTTCCTCATAGGCTTTACTGTGACAAAAGTGCAGGTAAGGCCATCTTTTATTTCAACGTCTTTTAATCATTTCATCAACCTATGGTAGGTCTCGCAAGGTGATTGAGGCGCATTGTATGATGGGACACGTAGTCCATGATTAAACAACAATAATCCCTGAGTGGGGTCCGGTCACTTTGTCGACATTGTACAGCATTAAAGTCCTTTAGTAGGATCCAAGGGACCACGGTGAGTTCTATTTCCTTTGGGGTTCACTGCGCTAAATGCTTCGGACACAGTTCCGTGCACAGCCTCTCATTCTTCACGAGATGGTGCTCCTCTTCACGGCGGGGCATGCCGTGCGGTAATTTGAATTAACAAGCGCCCTTGAGCAGCAAGAGGGCATACAACAGCTCACCCACCATCCGGTCTGTCAGTGTAACTCTCCGTAGTCACTCGGTTCTGGATTAACAAGCCTGACGCGTTTCGAGGCATGGACGCCTCTTCCTCATAGGCTTTACTGTGACAAAAGTGCAGGTAAGGCCATCTTTTATTTCAACGCCTTTTAATCATTTCATCAACCTATGGTAGGTCTCGCCAGGTGATTGAGGCGCATTGTATGATGGGACACGTTGTCCATGATTAAACAACAATAATTCCTGAGTGGGGTCCGGTCACTTTTGTCGACATTGTACAGCATTAAAGTCCTTTAGTAGGATCCAAGGGACCATGGTGAGTTCTATTTCCTTTGGGGTTCACTGCGCTAAATGCTTCGGACACAGTTCCGTGCACAGCCTCTCATTCTTCACAAGATGGTGCTCCTCTTCACGGCGGGGCACGCCGTGCGGTAATTTGAATCAACAAAAGCGCCCTTGAGCAGCAAGAGGGCACACAACAGCTCAACCACCATCCGGTCTGTCAGTGTAACTCTCTTGCTGCTCAAGGGCGCTTTTGTTGATTCAAATTACCGCACGGCGTGCCCCGCCGTGAAGAGGAGCACCATCTCGTGAAGAATGAGAGGCTGTGCGCGGAACTGTGTCCGAAGCATTTAGCGCAGTGAACCCCAAAGGAAATAGAACTCACCGTGGTCCCTTGGATCCTACTAAAGGACTTTAATGCTGTACAATGTCGACAAAGTGACCGGACCTCACTCAGGGATTATTTTTGTTTAATCATGGACTACGTGTCCCATCATACAATGCGCCTCAATCACCTGGCGAGACCTACCATAGGTTGATGAAATGATTAAAAGGCGTTGAAATAAAAGATGGCCTTACCTGCACTTTGTCACAGTAAAGCCTATGAGGAAGAGGCGTCCATGCCTCGAAACGCGTCAGGCTTGTTAATCCAGAACCGAGTGACTACGGAGAGTTACACTGACAGACCGGATGGTGGGTGAGCTGTTGTGTGCCCTCTTGCTGCTCAAGGGCGCTTTTGTTGATTCAAATTACCGCACTGCGTGCCCCGCCGTGAAGAGGAGCACCATCTCGTGAAGAATGAGAGGCTGTGCACGCAACTGTGTCCGAAGCATTTAGCGGAGTGAACCCCAAAGGAAATAGAACTCACCGTGGTCCCTTGGATCCCACTAAAGGACTTTAATGCTGTACAATGTCGACAAAAGTGACCGGACACCACTCAGGGATTATTGTTGTTTAATCATGGACTACGTGTCCCATCATATAATGCGCCTCAATCACCTGGCGAGACCTACCATAGGTTGATGAAATGATTAAAAGGCGTTGAAATAAAAGATGGCCTTACCTGCACTTTTGTCACAGTAAAGCCTATGAGGAAGAGGCGTCCATGCCTCGAAACGCGTCAGGCTTGTTAATCCAGAACCGAGTGACTACGGAGAGTTACACTGACAGACCGGATGGTGGGTGAGCTGTTGTGTGCCCTCTTGCTGCTCAAGGGCGCTTTTGTTGATTCATATATATATATATATATATATATATATATATATTATCTACTGGCGGTCGCCAGTAGATAGTTATAGTTAGGATCTATTTTCCATAGGAAATCCGCGACATTCTATTTGAAATAACTCTTGCGTCGGTTGACGAATCTTCGCGAAATTTTCAAACTTTATGGCCCGCTCCGGTCCGCTCCTACCCTGTAAGTCTCAGGGTGATTCGTCAAGCGGGGGCCAAGAAAAAGGGGGTCCCAAAACGTGTTTTCCCCATTCATTTTCCCATAGGAAACTTTAGACACGGCTACAGCCCGAACTGCTGAACGGAATTACACCAAATTTGGCAAAGAGGTAGTTCTTGGTTCAGAAAGAACCCTTTTTGTTAAATGGTGTAAATCCGTTCAGTAGTTGCGGAGAAATTAAAAAATAAGAGTCAAAAATCAATTTTCCATAGGAAACTTTATGCAAGGCTACAGCCCGAACTGCTGAACGGAATTACACCAAATTTGGCAAAGAGGTAGTTCTTGGTTCAAAAAGAACCCTTTTTGTTAAATGGTGTAAATCCGTTCAGTAGTTGCTGAGAAAATCAAAAGTAAAAACACATATATATCTGGGCGGAGCCTAACCACACATGTCATCGTGAGATCTGATTGGCTGTCAGCACTTCATCCTGGAATTGCTGGCAGCCATCTTGGGACCAATATAAATGATAGTACCCCATTGAAATGCATTGTAGTGAATCGAAGATTTTGAGGGTTACCAAAAGGAGAACTATAAAGGGTGATAACAGACTTTAGTTACATTAGAATTCATTTGTTGATGGTACCATACTAATTTCAGGAATTGTGGTGTGTTCTAAGGTGATTTTACCCTGTGAAAAACCTTCTGCTGGGATATTATGAATCATGTTTGAGAGAAAACTATTTTCACATGCTTGTCCCATACAGTTTTGGAAGGTGCCCCAGAAGCTAAAATGAGAGCATATTTTCTGTAAATTCACATTATCTTTCTCAGTCATGTGAGAATGAAGTCTGACATTCTCAGTAAAACATGTACATCCAACAAGGGCAGAGACTGTCAGTTGATTCCTTTGTGTTCTACTGCAGCTTCCCAGAGTGTTCTAAAGAACAACTAGAGTGCTAACAGCCTTACTTATGACAAAAGTATGGCACACCTGAAGCCATCTTGATTGGAATAAACTGGTAACACTTAAAACATTTAATTTAAAAAGGAACAACATGATGGGGTTCATCTTGTCATAGAAATTATGGTTAGTGCTCTGGAAAGAAAAATTAGGACATGTTTCAAGTGTGATCTCAAATATCTTCCTGTTATATTTCAACAGGAGCAGCCTGTCAGTTGATGCCTTTGTGTTCTACTGCAGCTTCCCAGAGTGTTCTAAAGAACAACTAGAGCGCTAACAGTCTTACTTATGACAAAAGTATGGCACACCTGAAGCCATCTTGATTGGAATAAACTGGTAACACTTAAAACATTTAATTTAAAAAGGAACAAAATGATGGGGTTCATTTTGTCATAGAAATTATGGTTAGTGCTGTAGAAAGAAAAATTAGGACGTTTCAAGTGTGATCTCAAATATCTTCCTGTTATATTTCAACAGGAGCAGCCTGTCAGTTGATGCCTTTGTGTTCTACTGCAGCTTCCCAGAGTGTTCTAAAGAACAACTAGAGCGCTAACAGTCTTACTTATGACAAAAGTATGGCACACCTGAAGCCATCTTGATTGGAATAAACTGGTAACACTTAAAACATTTAATTTAAAAAGGAACAAAATGAGGGGGTTCATTTTGCCATAGAAATTATGGTTAGTGCTGTAGAAAGAAAAATTAGGACATGTTTTAAGTGAGATCTCAAATATCTTCCTGTTATATTTCAACAGGAGCAGCCTGTCAGTTGATGCCTTTGTGTTCTACTGCAGCTTCCCAGAGTGTTCTAAAGAACAACTAGAGTGCTAACAGCCTTACTTATGACAAAAGTATGGCACACCTGAAGCCATCTTGATTGGAATAAACTGGTAACACTTAAAACATTTAATTTAAAAAGGAACAAAATGAGGGGGTTCATTTTGCCATAGAAATTATGGTTAGTGCTGCAAAAAGAAAATTTAGTGCATGTTTTAAGTGAGATCTCAAATCCTCTTCTATTTCATTAGAACATTTTGACATGCAGACTGAAACAATCACTTTCAATACCAGCAGTAGACTTCCAGTTAACTCCTTGGTGAGCAGTAGCTTTACTACAGTGATCTAATGAACAACTAGAGTAATAACATTCTGAATTTATGGCAAATGTGTGACACATCTGAATGCCTTCTTGATGGAATCAAAGTAAAAAACTGAAAGCATTTCCTACGGAGGAGACTGCAGTAAATGAGGAAATTAGGAAACTTCATAACAAAGAAGTCTTCCAAGATGGCCACCAGTGAAAAAAGAGCCCAAATGTAGCACAAATATTACCCAGATGTAGCCCACATATAGCCCAATGACAAAAGTGTGCAAAACACTTTTTATTTTTAGTTTTTTTGCAGTTTTATGTAGTGCAGACTGGTCAGGTATTGGAGCGTTGCATCTTAAAACATGACCCCCTACACTACAAAAACACCACTGCACTACCCTAAACCCTAAAACACTACCCCAGCACGACCCCCTACACTACACAAGCACCACTGCACTATCCTAAACCCTAAAACACTACCCCCAGCATGACCCCCTACACTACACAAACACCACTGCACTACCCTAAACCCTAAAACACTACCCCAACACCACTGCACTAACCTAAATCCTAAAACACTACCCCCAGCACGACCCCTACACTACCCAAACACCACTGCACTACCCTAAACCCTAAAACACTACCCCCAGCACGACCCCCTACACTACACAAGCACCACTGCACAACCCTAAACCCTAAAACACTGCCCCCAGCACGACCCCCTACACTACACAAACACCACTGCACTACCTTAAACCCTAAAACACTACCCCCAGCATGACCCCCTACACTGCCCGAACACCACTGCACTGCCCTAAACCCTGAAACACATACCCTAGCACGACCCCCTACACTGCCCGAACACCACTGCACTGCCCTAAACCCTGAAACACCACGCCCTTCATGACCCCCTACACTGCCCGAACACCACTGCACTGCCCTAAACCCTGAAACACCACCCCCAGCACGACCCCTACACTGCTCGGACACCACTGCACTGCCCTAAACCCTGAAACACTACCCCCAGCAAGACCTCCTACACTGCCCGAACACCACTACACTGCCCTAAACCCTGAAACATCACCCCCAGCAAGACCCCCTACACTGCCCGAACACCACTGCCCTAAACCCTGAAACACCACCCCCAGCACGACCCCCTACACTGCCCGAACACCACTGCACTGCCCTAAACCCTGAAACACCACCCCCAGCACGACCCCCTACACTGCCCGAACACCACTGCAATGCCCTAAACCCTGAAACACCACCCCCTGCACGACCCCCTACACTGCCCGAACACTACTGCACGGCCCTAACCCCTGAAACACCATCCCCAGCACGACCCCCTACACTGCACGAACACCACTGCACTGCCCTAAACCCTGAAACACCACCCCCAGCAAGACCCCTACACTGCCCGAACACCACTGCACTGCCCTAAACCCTGAAACACCACCCCCAGCAAGACCCCCTACACTGCCCGAACACCACTGCCCTAAACCCTGAAACACCACCCCCAGCAAGACCCCCTACACTGCCCGAACACCACTGCACTGTCCTAAACCCTGAAACACCAGCCCCAGCACGACCCCTACACTGCCCGAACACCACTGCACTGCCCTAAACCCTGAAACACCACCCCCTGCACGATCCCCTACACTGCCCGAACACTACTGCACTGCCCTAAACCCTGAAACACCACCCCCAGCATGACCCCCTACACTGCACGAACACCACTGCACTGCCCTAAACCCCAAAACACTACCCCCAGCAAGACCCCCTACACTGCCCGAACACCACTGCCCTAAACCCTGAAACACCACCCCCAGCAAGACCACCTACACTGCCCGTACACCACTGCACTGCCCTAAACCCTGAAACACCACCCCCAGCATGACCCCCTACACTGCCCGAACACCACTGCACTGCCCTAAACCCTGAAACACCACCCCCAGCACGACCCCCTACACTGCCCGAACACCACTGCACTGCCCTAAACCATGAAACACCAGCCCCAGCACGACCCCCTACACTGCCCGAACACCACTGCACTGCCCTAGACCCTGAAACACCACGCCCAGCACGACCCCCTACACTGCCCGAACACCACTGCACTGCCCTAAACCCTGAAACACCAGCCCCAGCACAACCCCGTACACTGCCCGAACACCACTGCACTGCCCTAAACCCTGAAACACCAGCCCCAGCACGACCGCCTACACTGCCCGAAAACCACTGCACTGCCCTAAACCCTGAAACACCAGCCCCAGCAAGACCCCCTACACTGCCCGAACACCACTGCACTAAAGCCTGAAACACCACCCCCAGCAAGACCACCTACACTGGCCGAACACCACTGCACTGCCCTAAACCCTGAAACACCACCCCCGGCACGACCCCCTACACTGCCCAAACACCACTGCACTGCCCTAAACCCTGAAACACCACCCCCTGCACGACCCCCTACACTGCCCGAACACCACTGCACTGCCCTAATCCCTGAAACACCACCCCTCAGCACGACACCCTACACTGCCCGAACACCACTGCACTGCCCTAAACCCTGAAACACCACCCCCAGCACGACCCCCTACACTGCCCGAACACCACTGCCCTGCCCTAAACCCTGAAACACCACCCCCTGCACGACCTCCTACACTGCCGGAACACCACTGCACTGCCCTAAACCCTGAAACACCACCCCCAGCACGACCCCCTACACTGCCCGAACACCACTGCACTGCCCTAAACCCTGAACCATCAACCCCAGCAAGACCCCCTACACTGCCTGAACACCACTGCCCTAAACCCTGAAACACCACCCCCTACACTGCACGAACACCACTGCACTGCCCTAAACCCTGAAACACCACCTCCAGCAAAACCCCCTACACTGCCTGAACACCATTGCTCTGCCCTAAATCCTGAAACACTAGCCCCAGCATGACCCCCTACACTGCCCAAACACCACTGCACTGCCCTAAACCCTGAAACACCACCCCCAGCACGACCCCCTACACTGCCCGAACACCACTGCACTGCCCTAAACCCTGAAACACCAGCCCCAGCAAGACCCCCTACACTGCCCGAACACCACTGCACTGCCCTAGACTCTGAAACACCAGCCCCAGGAAGACCCCTACACTGCCCGAACACCACTGCACTGCCCTAAACCCTGAAACACCAGCCCCAGCATGACCCCCTACGCTGCCCGAACACCACTGCACTGCCCTAAACCCTGAAACACCAGCCCCAGCACGACCACCTACACTGCCCGAACACCACTGCACTGCCCTAAACCCTGAAACACCAGCCACAGCACAACCCCTACACTGCCCGAACACCACTGCACTGCCCTAAACCCTGAAACACCAGCCCCAGCACGACCCCCTACACTGCCCGAACACCACTGTACTGCTCTAAACCCTGAAACACCAGCCCCAGCACGACCCCCTACACTGCCCTAACACCACTGCACTGCCCTAAACCCTGAAACACCACCCCCTGCATGACCCCCTACACTGCCCGAACACCACTGAACTGCCCTAAACCCTGAAACACCACCCCCTGCAGCACCCCCTACACTGCCCGAACACCACTGCACTGCCCTAAACCCTGAAACACCACCCCTGCATCGCCCCCTACACTGCCCGAACACCACTGCACTGCCCTAAACCCTGAAACACCACCCCCAGCACGACCCCCTTTACTGCTCGAACACCACTGCACTGCCCCAAACCCTGAAACACCACCCCCAGCACGACCCCCTACACTGCCCGAACACCACTGCCCTAAACCCTGAAACACCACCCCCTGCACGACCTCCTACACTGCCCGAACACCACTGCACTGCCCTAAACCCTGAAACACCACCCCCTACACTGCCCGAACACCACTGCACTGCCCTAAACCCTGAAACACCACCCACAGCACGACCCCCTACACTGCCCAAACACCACTGCACTGCCCTAAACCCTAAAAAACCACCCCCAGCATTACCCCCTACACTGCCCAAACACCACTGTACTGCCCTAAACCCTAGAACACTACCCCCAGCACGACCCCCTACACTACCCGAACACCACTGCACTACCCTAAACCCTAAAATACTACCCCCAGCACAACCCCCTACACTACCCGAACACGACTGCACTGCCCTAAACCCTCAAACACTCCCCCCAGCACGACCCCTACACTACCCGAACACCACTGCACTGCCCTAAACCCTAAAACACTCCCCCAGCACGACCCCCTACACTACCCGAACACCACTGCACTGCCCTAAACCCTAAAACACTGCCCCCAGCTCGACCCCCTACACTTCCCGAACACCACTGCACTGCCCTAAACCCTAAAACACTCCCCCAGCACGACCCCCTACACTACCCGAACACCACTGCACTGCCCTAAACCCTAAAACACTCCCCCAGCACGACCCCCTACACTACCCAAACACCACTGCACTGCCCTAAACCCTAAAACACTACCCCCGCATGACCCCCTACACTACCCAAACACCAATGCACTACCCTAATCCCTAAAACACTACCACCCGCATGACCCCCTACACTACCCTAAACCCTAAAACACTACCCCCGCATGACTCCCTACACTACCCAAAGACCACTGCACTACCCTAAACCCTAAAACATGACCTCCTACACTACACAAACACCACTGCACTACCCTAAACCCTAAAACACTACCCCCTACACTACACAAACACCACTGCACTACCCTAAACCCCAAAACACTACCCCCAGCAGTACCCCTACACTACCCAAACACCACTGCACTAACCTAAACCCTAAAACACTACCCCCAGCAGTACCCCCTACACTACCCAAACACCACTGCACTACCCTAAATCACTACCCCCAGCACGACCCCCTACACTACCCAAACACCACTGCACTACCCTAAACCCTAAAACACTACCCCCAGCACGACCCCCTACACTACCCAAACACCACTGCACTACCCTAAACCCTAAAACACTCCCCCAGCACGACTCCCTACACTACCCAAACACCACTGCACTACCCTAAACCCTAAATCTACCCCCAGCATGACCCCCTACACTACACAAACACCACTGCACTACCCTAAACCCTAAAACACTACCCCCAGCACGACCCTCTTCACTACCTAAACACAACTGCACAATTTGTTACAGGCGTTGCAACGCAGGCCTGTGGTGCTTACTGGAAGTACCTAGTGGGCTAGTTGGGCCCCAGGGACCCTCAGGATTCAAGGTGACCTAATCCCCCAACTTAAAACGCACCATGGGGCGCGTTTGCACAGTGGTGAAGGGAGGGGTGGGGCCTCAGGTGACATGTGCGCAAACACACCCTGTGGTGCGTTTTAAGTTGGGGAATTAATTCCCTTTGAATCCTGAGGGACCCTGGGGGACAACTAGCCCACCAGGTACCTTCAGTAAGCACAACAGAGTTGCGTTGCAGAGAGGTGAAAAAGGTGCGTGGCCTCGGAACGCCTCTCTGCAACTCAGCTCTGTGGTCCTAACTGTAGGTACCTGGGGGCTAGTTGGGCCCCAGGGACCCTCAGAATTCAAGGGGACTTAATCCCGCAACTTAAAACGCGCCACGGGGTGCGTTTGCACACATGTCACCTCAGGCCCCCCTCCCTTCACCACTGTGCAAACGCGCCCTGTAGCGCGTTTTAAGAGGTAGTTTTAATCCCCCTGCCCTATTATGTACTAGGGACTTGCAGAGGAGGTCATGCTAATCACAGGGGTACCCCAACGCATAGTGTTCCCTAGTGTATGTAGGTGTTTTCACTGTATTCTAAGTGTCTTTTAGCATAGCACTGGCTCTGGTTAGTCAGAGTCAGTTACCACCAGTACCCGTCTGAAAAAGTTGTGGGCACAGGATGATTTTGCAACAAGGCCTCTTTCTGCTCCTCTGTTGGTTCTTTCTGCACATCTTTTGCTTCTTTCTGTGCGTTTTTTCTTCTTTCTTCACATGTCCTACCTCTGTAGGCATAGTTAGAAACTAGCATTTAAAAAAACCTTTGAAATTCACTTAAAAAATCATAGGTTTCAGGCACGTTATAGTTAGAAATTAGCATTTAAAAAACCTTTGAAATTCACTGAAAAAACCATAGGTTTTAGGGACAGTTATAGTTAGTTGGACATTTCACTCGTACAAAACCATAGAAATTCCCCCGTTATAGTTAGTTCAGCTAACTATAGCTCGCGCCCCGCAATGCACTGCTGATGACGTCACATATTACATCACTCATGACATGGTCAGTGACATCACTGATGACATCACTGATGACATCTCAAATGACATCACTGATGACATCATCCATGTGATAATTTCATGCATCTTCTCACACCCTAATATAACTTTTGATACACCCACTCTAAATTACAGACTGCCATTCTCAAAACCATAGACACTCCAACACCAAAAACTACATACCCACTCACTGATTCTTAGGTCTACACACACATCCACTCACTCACCCGTACAGTCACTCATACTTAGTCACTCAGTACAGGACTATCATATGCACTCATACACCTATATAAACACTCACACACCACCACTCATCCATAGAGGTACTCACACACCTAGTCAGTCATGCAAAAAACTTAATCACACACCCATTTACTCACCTATACAGTTATACACACACCAGCTCACTTACTCATACAAATACTAGCACATTCTTACACTCTTATACAATCACTGATACAAGTACACACTCATCCATACAGCCACTCTCACAATCACACACTCTCACTTATAGCCATTTATATACTCCAACACACATATATACTGCCTTTCACATATGTAGTTACTCACACATGTACCACTGAGATATACATTCAATCACTAACACACCCATACACACACTCACCCACCCATACAGTCCATCACAGATGCACTCTTGAAACCATGCACCCAGTGAATCACCAACTCACACATCTATGCACAGAGTCACACACACCCCACCCACACAAACTCTCAGGCACCCATACAGATACTCAGACAATCAATCAATAACCCATGTAGACACTCATGTAGCTATTCAGAAAGCCATGCAGCCGCTTACAAACCAACAGACAGACGGATACAGACATTCACACAGTTTAGTCACTAACCCATGCATTCAGTAAGATACATTTAATCACTCACTTGTAGAGTCAGTCACTCACGTACTAAATCTTCCATTCAGACACTTATACACCCACTCATTCTTCAATACGCCTTTCCCTATATATATTAAACATATTTAAACTTTACAGAAACACACAGTCACTGGATGATGTCATCAGTGATGTCATCAGTGATGTCATCAGTGATGTCACTGACCATGTCATGAGTGATGTAATATGTGACATCATCAGCAGTGCATTGCGGGGGCGCGAGCTATAGTTAGCTGAACTAACTATAACGGGGGAATTTCTATGGTTTTGTACGAGTGAAATGTCCAACTAACTATAACTGTCCCTAAAACCTATGGTTTTTTCAGTGAATATATATATATATATATATATGTTGCTTCAGTGCTGCAGGTAAAGAGGCAGTGCAAGCAGGTGAAGGGTCCTACCATCAACGGGGCGAGGTGTGGCAGCAGTGGTTGTTGTGGAGTCGAAGACCAGGGTTCGGAGCTTGGAGCCTGGATTGAAGGAGTATCTTTAGGGGGGTGGTAGAGCCAGAATTCCTGGCGCTGGGCACAGTCCAGGCATTGACAGGCGCAGACGGGTTTGTGTTTTGCGCACCTTTGGAGCACCTGCTACTTGCTCCCGCTATGTGGCCGCATTGCGGCCTCCATTAAGTAGGTCCTGGTAGGAGGGAGGGACAGACAGGAAGTGGGAGGAAGGGAAAAAATGGCAGGAAAATATGGTGCGAGTGCAATGAGGCACGGATGGTGAAAACAGAGGCAGTCAGCAGCAAAACACTCAGGCAGAACACCACAGTAGTGAGGTAAGAAAAACAAAAGAGCGCAAAAGAGAAAATCAGGCAAGCAGGCAACAATCAGGTAGTACCGCAGGAAGAGAAAGAACAATCAGGCAATACCTCAAAGTGGAGAGAAACCAATCAGGCAAGCAGGTAGAACAGTAGCGCAGAGAAAACTAGCTGCAAGGCAATCAGGGGCAGGCTGAGGGCGACTCAACGAGCAGCAGCAGGGAGAGCGGGTATGAGGACCCTGCTCACTCACCTTATTGTTGGGTACAACAGGCTCTAGGCTGCAGTGTGAGACGAGGAACAGCAGCAGCTCCTAATACTTTGCAAGTAATAACTTGCCTTTTATGCAGTGCTTCACGCTGCTGTAAATAAAAGATGTTACTATTCCCCAATTTATGGTGCTCAATTTATAACTGAGAGTGAGCTTAACTGGGATTTAACCTTGTGACCTGCTGATCCACACTTTGTTCAAGGCACGTGTACCTAATAGTTTCAGAGCCGGGAAAAAAGTGAAGCATGACAAGTTCATGTTTAAAATAAAAGCCGCCTTGATAAGTATGGTATGCGCTTTGAATCAGTGTTCATCCAGTGTCTTTTATTCATATTGATTCAAAGCTCGGACTGACTGGTAAAATAATGTCGAACTTTTTTCAAGAAAATATCTGGAGTCTTCAGCTAAAACTGAGTTTCTCACCCACTAATCTGCTACAGATGTTAAGAGGTGAGCTCTGTGGATGAGCCCCGCTTATCACAAAATTATGATCTACCGTCACCAAGATGTTTCCTCCACTAAAGACTGCCTCAAGAGCACCCTGAAGTAGCCAGCCTTTTGAATACACTGTCTAAAATGCTTAAGTAAAATAAGTACTTCTGACTCTTTGTCACACTCTCTCCATTGCTCTCACGGTCTCTATTGTTCCACATCTCTCTTTCTCTACTGTTCTTTCTATATTTTTATTTCTCTACCTTAGTCTCTGTCTGCTGTCTTTTTCACTTGTTCATTGTCTTCCTTTCCCTCTCGTTTTATACCTCTCTAAAGCATTGAGCAGTAAAGACATATACATTTCCAAAATCTTTCACCTAGCAAAAGGCAAAACGAGTATTATCTGGACCTACTAGTGCGGTCCTATGCTGCATAAGTTGTACATATATAGGGGTAGATTTCCAAAATATTCTTACCACGCAGCACAACAACCACAGCCAAAGCCCTGCCTGCATTGCATGACTTGCAGAGAGCAGGACAGCACCATATCTACTAAGATATTGCACTGTTTTGCTCTCTCCCTGGGGCTGGCACACAATCAGGCGGCCTGGTGCCACGCAGTCACTTTTGAACCTCCGAGCAATGGTGTGTGCATCATGTCTAGGATAGGTTTTGTACTGAAAAGGTATACTTACAATACAAAATATCATGCCTAGAAAAACTTTATATACTTTTCCCACTTTGAATGTGTGCAGTACAGTGCAGCCAGGGCCGGACTGGGAACAGAAACCGGCCCTGGCAAACTGCTCAGCTGGGCCCCCTGGGGTGAGGGGGAGTGCAGCCGAGCAGTTTGCGAGGGCCGGTTTCAGCCAATTTTGTTACAGGGGGCCGACACACATGCAAAGTCGGAAAAGTTCAGAGAAAGAAAAAATAATCATTTTCAACACCTGCGTAAAATAGGCATTATTTATTTGGTACAAACCCCTGTCTACTTTTTTTTAGTAGACAGGGCATTGTGCTAAAAACCATGGGTAGTTGCATGGGAATGCCCATATACCAGTCATGGAACGCTCCCTTGATGCAAAGTAATGTAAAACAGCACACAGTGCTACAGCACACAGTGCTGCTTTGAGAATATTTTCAGTCAACTTCCCAGTGCAAAATGATGGGAAGTAAACCCCGAATAAACATTTTGCAATGGTTTACATCACTTTTTTGATGGGAACCCGGTGCAAAAAGTTAGTAAATCTGCCCCTCTGTCTCCAGAGAAAAGACTTGCAGAATCTCACTAGTGTTTCTTAACTGGTGCACCAGTCCAAACTAGCACTTTCACATTTTACAAATATTTGCTGTTTTGTTGGTCCATGCCGCAGATGCGTTCCTCACCTTTCAATGCCTCAAACTAAAAGTTATACTTTAACCACGCAAAACCATATCAATACACATTTGTATTTTTTCACATTGTGCTCGCTTTTAGAGGAGGGACAGGGAGAGGAGTTAGGTAAAGTTTCACCCCTGTAAGAGAATTGTTTTGTGCCTTCATTTAATTACCAGAATGCGCTCTGAGTTCAACAATAGCTTCTATTCTCACAATGCAGAGTGGAATAATTCTATTCATTTCGTGAAATCAAGGGTTCATAAAGGAGTTGATGAAAGGTAGAGTAGGTTTACCCAGCCCAGTATATAGTACTCTCATTGTTTCCTTCTGGGGCACACTAAACAAATGGCCTTTGGTGCAAATAGAAAACTTAATTAATGTGACAATAAGCTAAGGTTTGTTTAAAAATTATATTTTTTTAACCCATTCGCTGCCAGCAGGTGAATTTTCATCTGCTTCAAAGAGTGCCACTGTCCTCAGCAGATGAGTAAAATCAGCCTTCAGTAACTTCATTCTAATGTGCCTCTTTATGAGACCCATCGATTATACTTTTATGTCAAAATCTTAGACTTGGGAACAATACATTGTCAGAATGAAACATCTTTAACAAAAGAAACGTGATTAATTTCACTTATTCTGTCAATATCTTTTCTCATTCTTTCTCACTCATTCTTTTCCATTTTTGGAGCATCTCTCACTCATTCTCTGTTGGTTTTATGTATCACTCCGTTTCATTTGTTCATTGCCACTCTGTAGTGTTTTTACCTTTCATTCTTTATTGTTTCTGCCTCTTTCACTCAATCTTTGCTGCCCTTTAGCCTCTTTTATTATCAGCTATTTTGCTCTTTTGAGTTTCAGACTCTAAAGTGCTTTCTTTTTCCTGCCCTTAGCTGTCAGTCATGCCCTTCTCCTCCGACGGTGGCTTCTCCCACCTCCTCTCCTGATTTGCATTCCCTTTCCGCTTCCTGCTGCTCACTTAGCCCTGCCTGATGCTCCACCCCTGCTCCTACTTTACGGCAGCCACAGTGCAGATGTGCTGCTTGCATGCCAAAGGCAAGCCTGTCTGTGCTCATCAGCACCAGCCCGCGCCCAGCGCCAGGACCCCTGGTCCTCCTCCAAATCACTTCCACTACTCCTCCGCTTCCCTCTTGGCTGTGAACCCTACACCTCCCAGCACTGCTGCAAAGCCTCACTTGGCACCTATTGGAGCCCATCTTCACTACCTATAGTGAAATCACAATGGACAAAACCACACCCATTGCCTGGTCTGATCATGCCCTTGTTCATTTCAACATACCTATCCCTCACATCCATAGAAATGACATCAACAAATCCTTATGGCAGGAATGCAACAAGCGCTCAGAAGAATCGTGGGCTTTGGAGCTGCTAGACCACTAACTCCAACACCTCAATAACCACCCCATATACATCTCCAGCTTCTGGATCACCTCCTGTGCAGACATCATGGTCCTATTTAAGGCCATCCAGGCCACCAGTAAAAGACCACAAGCAAGTTGGCATGCAGAAGAGCTCTAACTCCCCAATGCCACTGCAAACAGCTAGCACACAGATAGAGACAAACCCAGAATGACACCAACAAGAGCAACTACAGAACATCACTTAGACGATACCACCAACAAATCAAAACCACCAAATGCTCCCCCCTCGCCGAGCGCATCCTAAGCAGCATCAAGGAAATCTTCACCATCATGAAAGATTTCACCTCTCCAGTAGCAAGCTCCTCCAGGGTCACTCCATCACAAGATCTCTGCACCCAGCAGTCCCTCTTCTTTAGCAACAAGATCTCCAGCATCTATAACAACTTGAGTCTCAACCACACCCTTCCACCCTCGCAGCCACCCTACCCATCACTTACAGTGATCAAAGGACCACAATGACCACCTGACCAAGAAACTGCAGCGACCATGTGCTCCATGCTTTCCAGCACTATAGGACTCCTGCATCACGTCTTCATTAAAGGAGTAGACTCCATCAGCTCAGCCCTCACCCCGATCCTGAATGACTCAATCAACACAGCCACCTGGAAGCAAGCCACAGTTCTCCCTCTCCTAAAGAAAGTCTCACTGAACCCTAAAGCACTAGTCAACTCCTTGCTACCCTTCCTTGAGAAAGTCATGTAGAAGATCATGAACAACAACCTAGCAATCCTCCTCAATGAAAACAACTTCCTCCACATGACATCCAACTGATCATGGTCAGAGGGGATACCATTGCCCTCACCCTTATGGATCTATCCACCACCTTTAATCGAAGTAGTGGTTACTGGACTGCAATTGAGTCAGTGGCATACCCCTCTCCCTATGCCACCCAGAGTTGACAGTGGTGATCAATACGTCCCTTCTGTGTTGGGGTGGCCATCTGGGAGAGGTGGAGATCAGAGGCCTTTGGTCTTTGGTGGAGGCCCAACTACATAACTTTCTCCTGAGCTGATGGCTATCCACTTAGCGTTGAAAACCTTCCTCCTTCCATCAAAGGGAAGCTTGTGCAGATGCTTATGAACAGCACCACCGCCATGTGGTCTTGCACCAAGCAGGGTGGCGTGGGGTCCTGGTTGTTGTGCTAGCAGGCACTAAGCCTTGGTAAATGTCTGGACCATCCAGGGTTTATCCTGGTGGTGGGCCGTCAGGCAGAACATTTTAGGGCCAGGGCGGGTGAGCCCAGCCATTGACACCTAGCGAAGTAGCAGTTACAGCCAGATGTGGTGGAAGGTCTCCTCAATGAATGGGGTGAACTTTGGCTTGATTTATTCACTATTGCTGAGAATGCATAATGTCAGCAGTTCTGCATGTTGAAGTTTCTAAGGTGCCTCTTGCTAAGGGATATATTCTGCTTAGAGTGTACCTTGGCTCTCCTGTACACCTTCCCACTGATTCTACTCCTGCCCTAAGTTCTGAAGAAGATCAGGAACGACAGAGCCCACGTTATTCTAGTGGCCTTGGATTGGGCACAGAGACTATGGTATCCAGAACTCCTTGGCTTGAGCATCTGTCCTCCAATCAAGATGCCCCTCTGGGAGGACCTGCTGTCGCAACAACAAGGCAGCATTCAGCACTTGGCTTTCGCAATCTCCACCTTCATACATGCAAAAGGAGCGGTGGAGGTGGTTAATGTCATCTTTGCAGCTAGCCATTCCTCAACGAAAACTGTATACACCTGTTGTTGTGTTTTTGGATGGCTGAGAAGAACATTTCGCTATGCTCGGTCCTACTGGACTTTTTAGTTTGAGGCAGTTCCCTGATCTACCTCCAAATAGGTACTGCTCTCTTATATATTCACAAAAGGTGAGAAATCTGTAGTTAGAAGTTTCTATCAGAAGAATAAGTTACTCCTGGTAGATATCTAGCTGCAGATTCCTCTCCTACCCTCCCAACCTCCTCGTTCTGTAAATTGAGTTCTACCCTTTAATAAGATCCCAAGTCTAGCAATCTGCACACTGGTCAAAGCCAATTTGCTGTTGGGGCTCTGTGACTGGGGGGACGGACAGCATAGAAAGCAACTGGTGTCATTGTATGGGAGTGGCGCCTCTATAGGCCCTGCACATCGTTTCTGGAGTGGAATAACTTCACTGCAGAGCTGCACGGCATTACCTACCAGCACACAGAGTTACTGCTCAAACGTTTCCCCATCAAGTCTGATGCCTGGGGAATATTGAAAAGGTGAGGAATCTACTGTTAGATAGTCTGTACCAGAAACAGTGATACTAAAGGTAAGTAACTTGTTCTTCTGGAACCTACATGTAACATACAATGTGAAAAAACTGATATTTTCTAATTCTCTAATTTGATAAATCTTCTTTAAGAACATATTGAATTAAATCTCTAGAAATTGGAATTGATATAGAGATGGTAAACCAAAAATAAAAATTTAAGTATCAGTTCTTATATTAATATTTTACGTCATGTGCAGTCACAGAGTACCTATAGTGATAGGACATATTTTTAAACTCATCAGCATGATATTCATATCACACTTAGAACAAATGAAACATACACTAACACAGCACCAATCATGCCATTAATGTTTTATATGAGATGCCTTTCACCTTTGGCATTGCACACAAAGCATCTCACTGTTAGTTAATGTAATGTTCTTCATTTTCCATAGCAAATAAAGTATTCTGGGGCACATAAGTAGAAAACACATCCTTCATGAACTGGATTCAAACGTCTCCAATCATGTATATTGTTAGGAAAGCATGCTTACACATTACTTTCACAATGAATGCCAAAAATCTTTTTCTTAATTTAAAATGCACTCACATAGTTACATTTCTGTATCAATTAAATATATGGATGTATGTCTGCTATACACTAGGGATGGTTACTTTTCTATATCATCACAGTGATTGTTCAATATGGGGATGAATGACTTTGCCATTATTTGTTGGTCCAGGCCACAAAAAAGACGAAAAATATTTCATAATATGGCAATCATCATTCTTTTACACTTCAAAATGTGGTGAAGTGGTCTGTCCAGTCAAAGGGCATGGGTGATTTCAAGTGCATTGTTGGTAACAAACTCACCTTAATGGACGTTTACTCTCCTTCACAACCATGAACCTGATCTACCTGTTGGTGCCCCTGATCCTGCTGATTGAGGACAAAGAAAATCAACACTGTTGCAGACGGAATTGACGGTAAGCAACACCTTTACCTGTTACCTTTTCTATAGCCACAGAACTGAAGCGCTGTAATCTTGTCTCAGAAAATCGTACTGACAAGCAATAGCATACCAATGTGTAATGCATATTTCTGAAATGTTGATAGTTAAGTCATTCAAAGAAACATCTAAATCAGCATATTGTACATAAATATTTGATGCAAACTGCCTTCAAACAAATTTACACTTGCGCAAAAAAGAATAACAAACAAAAATTGTTTTAAAATACGTACAGGTGTATTTAAAAAAAAATACTAAACAGTGATATCAAAAACCTGTGCAACACACATTGGGAAAAGTGCAATGTAACATGATGCACAAATCGCACTACACAAGCTGGAACTTTTACCACATTTATTAGCACTAAAATAAATGTCAGTTTCAATTTGAAAGTATGCAACATAGACAACCATGGAACTAGCTGGCACATGCATCAAGGTAGGCTTTTGCGATTCCTTAATTGCGATTATTAAGGAATTGCAATTAAGGAATCGCAAAAGCCTATGCATGTAGGAATCGCTATAAAAATAGCGATTCCTAAACATTCCTTAATTGCGAGTCGCAAATTGCGAGTCGCAATTAAGGAATGCCGTCCCATTCATTCCTAGGGGCCTACAGGCCCCTAGGAATGAATTGAGATTGCATGCGCAATTTGCGAGTACCAGTAGGTACTCGCAAATTGCTCATGCAATTTCAAGGATGCAAGGGTGTCAAAATGACACCCTGTTGCACCCTGAAATTGTGATGTGCACCCATGTTGCGCATACACATGCCCCAAGGGCATGTGTGTGTGTGTAACCTAAAACTTTAAAAATGCATTTTAGTGCATTTTTCAAAGTTTTTGCAAATTACAGACAAGTTTGATTTGTCTGTAATTTGCGGTCCCAAATAGCGAAATCGCTATTTGAAAGTGCTTCTAGCATTGCATTTAAGGAATCGCAAATTGCGATTCCTTAAATGCAATCGCAATTTAGGAATTCGCAAATAATTGCAAATTCTTAAATTGCGCATAGGAAACACTTTCATGCATCTCCAAAGGCCAATTTGCGATCGCAAACGGCCGATTTTTGCGAATCGCACCGTTTGCGATCGCAAAAACCTTTGATGCATGTGCCCCTTAACCCTTTGTCTACTGCAAGTCCTGTACCATATCCCAAAACAATAGTCACAATTTGTGATAAGTTGTAATGCATATGTGCTCAGATTGAACAACAGGAGTCAAGGTCAAACAAACACACCTACAACACATTTAGAAAAACAAAAGTTCAACATGATGGATGGTGCAAGTGGTCCTTACTAGGATGGAGGGGTTTAGGTTTTGGAGGGAGAGGAAGTGGATATGTCTGTTGTGTGTGTTGAGGGTGCAGGTGCCTGTGGATCTGTTGTATGTGCTGAATGTTTTGTGGTTTGTCGCTTGCTAAGTCTGTGTTTTGTGGGTGAGTGTTGGTATTTGATTTTCTGAGGTGTGCTACCTAAAGTATGTGTGGATGTGTGTGGTGTGGAGGTGAAGGGTGTTGATGTGGTGCATGTAGAGGGGGTGGTGCTTGTGTGTGTGGTGTCTGTTATAGTGTCTGTCAGTGTGCTGGTGGTGGGTGTGAGGGATGGGTCTGTGGTCATTTGTGCACTGTCAGTGGGTGTGTCAGTGGAGAGGGTGGTGAGTATATCTGTAGTGGTGCGTGCACTGTCAGTGGATGTGCCAGTGGAGAGACTGGTGAATGTGTCTCTGGTGGTGTGCGCGCTGTCAGTAGGTGTGTCAGTGGATAGGGTGGTGAGTGTGTCTGTGGTTGTGTGTGCGCTGTAAGTGGGTATGTCAGTGGAGAGGGTGGTGATTGTGTCTGTGGTGGTGGTTGTGGTGGGTACATGTTTGTCAGTGTTCCTCCGTTGCTTTTGTTTTTTCCTTTGTGTGTGTGTTCTGCTTGTGTCTGTTGAAGTATTTGCATGTGGATGTTTGTTAGTGCTTTAAATAGGGCTGGGCATGAGGAATGAGGATGGGCAGGGATGGGAGGTGGGGCAGGAGGTTGGGTAGGTTGCCAGGCTGTGGTCCGGTAAGAGGCCAGAGCCTGGAAGGTGTTCAGTAGGGCAGTCTGCCCTACAGCGATCGTGTCAACAGCCTCCTCACTGAGCGCAGCCAGGATGACAGGGGCATGGGGTGAGGTTCCTGGAACAAAGGAGACTGCACTCCTTTTAGGAATGCGGGGTTGACCAGATGAGGAGGAACAGTATGGAGGGTAGAGATGGGATTTTAGGTGGCAGACAAGGATGCAGGTGTAACACTTCCTGGTGGGTCTAACACCACTAGGGAATGCTCACTGGTGGAGGTCTCTGAAGCACCCCCCACCCTCCATGAGATTGGGTCCCTCGCTGTCGCTGGTGTTGGCAGCACTGGAACCACAGAAGCGAGCTGCTGCCCCCTCTTGTTCACCACGCTCTCCTTTGCCTTCTGTCGAAGATGCTGTGAAGACATATATAATAGGTCATTGTATCTGTACAAATGGAACTGATCATGAAGTATTATATTATATCACAATACATTTAAGAAAATTTCACATTACACCTGCTTTAGCCGCTCCAACCTTGTTTAGACTTTATCATAACCCCATGCATGTAGGCAACATTACCTGAAATTATTTGGTCACAGGTTGGTCATTACACATGATAGCTCATATATCATGCTTGGTCTTGTCTCTCACCTATCCATTACATTTCTACAGGAATCATGTAACACCTTTGAATGTTTCACCTTTGTTGCATAGTATACAGAACTTTGGCCCCGATTTAGATCTTGGCGTACAGGTTACTCCATCTCAACGGTGACGGATATCCCGCCCGCCAAAATATAAATCCCATTGGATGTTACGGAATGTATATTTTGGTGGACGGCATATCTGTCACTATTTGAGATGGAGTAACCCGTCCACCAAGATCTAAATCAGGTCCTGATACACCGATCATGATCACTCCAAAAAGACAAAGGTAACTCACAATATGCATCATATTACACCTTGATAGATTTCTACTGTTGACTAATCAGCCCTACCTTGGGCCTGAATCAGTGTTTCCAAGATGGGAAATCACTATATACATGGGATGGAACATTCCATCGCCAAAAAGCCTTGTAAGTATTCCCTTTGACTCCATTATATATGTAGGTTCTGGACACAAGAAAGGGCAATTATCAATGGCTTTGTGTATCTGTTACTGTGTCACCAATGTGTACACATTACTGTCTGTGTGCTTCTGAAATGTGTATGCCTCACACAGGATTTTTTTAATGAGAAATCAGACTGGCTTACATCCACACTTGTGAAGGATTAGGACATCATGCAAACCTGTCCCTTGTCATAGGAATTCACATGTAGGTAGGATTCTCAGCACAAGTTGGATATGTATATAACCTAAAATCTAGCCATTGAATCTGATGGCATTAGAAAATCTGGCTCACTAGCCCACTCTTATGTGGGTATGAAAATAACTTACCAAGCTGACATCTGCAACATCCACTGAATTATGATTCCATTGTATGCTATGTCACCTTCATTAGGGCTAAGCCTAGATCATTCTCAATAGGAAAGGATCATCACACCTGACACATGAGGAATTAATGGCCTGTAAACTATAACTGTTCCTCGTACATCCAAGCAAACTCTCATACGTAACTGTTGTTTAGGCAGGCATGTGTCTGTTGAAACCAGTCCTTTGGTAATGAACACAAATCAGGTGGTATCCTTTACCAAAACATCATGTACAAAACACTTCATCTTACACCTTGTGCCAAACTTACACCTTCCAAAAACAATATCTCTGGTGCAGATTGGGTTACCCATTTTTCCTCTATCTATTGTATTGAGGAGGAGCCTATTATGTCCGACACTCTCTCTACTCTGTTGCAGAATTCGCCACAGCTTTTGTTAACTCTGGAGGAAGTTGAGTTGGCCATCCAGTCCAGCAAGGGAGGGAAAGTCCCAGGTCCAGATGGGGTTCCAATGGATCTGGTGAAATCCATGCCAGAAATCCGGAGACCTCTTATTACGAATATCTTTAATGCTTCCCTATCGCATTCCATCCCTCCCTCGTGGTCCTCAGCAACAATTATCCCCATATTCAAAAAGGGAGACTTATCGTCGCCCAAGTGCTATCGACCAATCTCACTCATTGATAGCACGGTCAAAATCATTGGTAGAGTTATCTACAACCGTTTGGTCGTATGGGCAGCTGATAATGACACACTCTCCCCTTTTCAATTTGGGTTTTGACCCAAATTAGGAACAAACGAACAATGTTTAAATCTGGCCTTGACTATCGCCAAATATACTAAGGCTAAGCGATCCCCCATATATTTGGCCTTCATGGATTTATCCACCGCCTTTGATTCAGTGAACAGAACCAAACTTTGGTTGATGTTGCTGAATCAAGGCGTGGATCTCCCCCTGGTCAACTTTTTATATTGTTTACACTTGGACCTCACCGCACGAATTCATTTAACTTCACTTGGGGAACTGTCTTCCGAATTTCTGTTAAGGAGGGGGGTAAGGCAGGGATGCATATTGGCATCATTATTATTTATCTTATATATTAAAGATTTAACAGCTCACCTAGCCTCCTCCCACACTGACATACCCACAATAGCAGGCTGCCCTGTCCCTGCAATGTTATACACGGACGACGCCGTTTTGTTGGCCCTCACCCCAAAAGCCCTGTGACACCAGGTGGACCGTTTTGTTTCTTTTATGCACAATTTGAACCTTAGCACTAATTATTCCAAATCGCATATTATTTTTCGTTGCCCAGGCAAACTAAGTTCTAACAAAATTAGTATTAACCGCCATGCTTTGACATCCGTCAAGTCCTTTTGTTACCTCGGACTAAATTTTAGTTCTTCTGGGTCATGGAATCCCCACTGTGCTCAGGTCTGTTCCAAGTTAAGTAAATGCACAAGGACAGTAAGTAACCTCATCAGACCTCATATTAGAGGGACGCTGATCCCTCCTTTGAAAGTGTTTAATTCCCAATGCATTGGCGTGGCCACACACGGAGCAGGAGTTTGGGTTTCAGCAAATGCTGCTCTATTCAGGCAGAGGAACGCCGCTTCCTCCGCAGGTTATTAAGTGCACCCCCATTTACCCCCACCCTCACACTGCACTTGGAGCCAAACCAGGGTTTTATTGAGGATACGATCCAGATGGCGCCGCTCTTATTATGGGTTAGTATCTGGTTGAATCCAGCCGCTAAACTTTGTAAGGACATCATCTCCGACTGTATGAAGTTGGATAACGTTTCCGCCATATCTTGGTTGAGCTATTACGAGAAACTTTCTGCTCCCTTGGCATACCCTGGTGGTACCCCGAACCTATCTGTATCCCTAACAACGCCAAGTCTGAGGTGAAATTATTATTCAAGGCTCATTGTACAAAAATTAGGTTGAAATCCGAGCTATCCAAACCCCTGGTGCTGCAATATTACAGTCTTTTTTATACCATTGAGCCTCCGCTGTATTTGGCCCTGGAGCTGACCAGATGGGAGCGATCTATACTTTTTCGCTTTAGAGCCGGCTCAATCTATTGGTCCTTATCTTTTAAACATTATTCAGAATTAGAGGAAAGTAAGGTCTCTCTGTGCCCGTGTGACAACAATACTGGCCAATCTTTGTTGCACTTTATGTTTTTCTGAAATTTGCACAGATTAGCACGTCAACACTTTCTAATTCCCCTATTAAGCAGGTTAGGTCTACGTCACTGCAGTCCTGCACTCCACCATTTACAATCTCTTAGTTCCCCAGAGATCGTTTTTTACGTCTGTGCCTTCTTGAATGCTGCACTCAGAACCAGAGAAACTATGCTGGATTAATCTGACAGAATCTTTTATGGGCAGCTTGGTCCCAACTTGGACCTGAGAGGGCCTGGCTTGTTGGTAAGTACAATCAGACATGACATTGTTTGGGTAATCACAAGGTAAATCATTAGTAATTGTGTAACTTTTTTAGCCACATTTGTATTTTTCCATTTAGGTGACTCAGCATATCGTAACTGACCATAGTTGTTGGCACCGTTGAAGAATACAACAACGCCAGGGGAAGTCCGTTTCACTGAGGTCCATGGAAGAACACAGAGTCCTGTTCAGTTGGCTGTTGGGCTCCTGAATGCCAGTGGAGCCTTCCTCTACTCACCGAGAAGGTGTGCCAAATCATCATGGCCTACTGCATGTTGCACAACATTGCCTTGTGATGCAACATTCAATACATCACAGAGGATGGAGAGCATGCAGAGGCACCGGGTGAGAATGTTGAAATGGAAAATGAAAATGATAGTAGTGAAGAGGAAGAAGTTGACGCACGTCAAGATGTGATTGCCAACTTGTCCACCTGAGTATAAGTATACATCTACATTTCATTACATTAAGCTTAAAGCTACTTTTAATCTCATTAGGAGGGCAGTCTGTGCTGGACATTTATCAGAAAGGACATGTTTAGGAAGTCCAGGCCCTAGATGTTTGTTGCTCAAAGTGTTGACACATTAACTACTGGGTTCATTTCAAATGTTTCCTTTTCATTGTTCTTAGAAAATGTGACCTCAAAATGTGTTATGTAATTACAAAGAAATAATATATTTCGTAATTTTTTGAGGATCCTCACCATGTCATCTTCATTTGAACATTTCAACGTTGGGACATTTGTTGTGATATGCTGCAGTTGTGAAGTACAAAGGGAACATGGTTTGATCCTGTGGAAAACACACACAGACTTTGGGCATACATATCCTTTACTGAGACAACTTGGACAGTGATTGAATGGAAGTGTTGAAGAAAGCATTGGACTTGTTTTCTGTTGTATGGTAGCACCAAGGCAATATGTGCTGCTTGATTTGCTCTAACCACATGTGGCAGTCAACCAAAAGCATAGCCATCCCCCTTCACATTGGCTAAATGCTCATTTTGTGTTAAATACATGAAGTTGTTGATGTATCTCATCATTGACGCGAGAACTTCATGTAGCACACAACAGAAAATTGGTTGTGACATCCCATCACAAGTATTGGAATAATCCTGTTGCCACAAAATGTAGTAAGGCCATGACTTTGACAATTGGTGTAATAGATGTGGTAGTTCTGTTGCATGGCAGAAGGTCAGGCTCCAGCTGATGACACAAATCCAGTATAGTTTGCCTATTCAATCTGTACTTTTTTTTTATAATATCCCTTTCCTCCATGGTGGCCAGGTCTGGAAATGGCTGGTACACTTGAGGCTATCATCTCCTTACTCTCCCAGGGTTCAAATGTCTGTATGTGTCTTATGTATGGTTTGTAATGGTTAATACAAATTTGACAGAACAATCAGTTGCACATTTCAAGACATACTAGTTGATTAGTGTTTGTTATTTGTACTTTGTTGTCATGGTAGAAATTAGTGAGAAACCTTTCCTACTTGGAAATCATTTGTTAATACACAAACGTTTTGTTGTATACATTTAGAATAGTATGATGGAATGTATAACAATAGAATGAATACAAAACAATAACTTAAAAAACAGTCTTCTATTTTGTAAATGTTTCTTTTATTGCATAATGGGAAATGAATCAAAAATGGGGATGAAGCAAACAAAATAATAAAAAGTCAGTCATGATGAATGAAACCATATTTGTAGAGCCAAAATTATTTGTAGTCTAATGTCCAAAATACACAAGTCCTCAGAAAAGGTTTATGTGACCAGAAAAAGTCCACAGAGTGAATGGTAGTCACACACTGGATAAAATTAGGATCACAGTTTCTTGCTGGTGGTGGGGGTCTTGCCATCCTTTCCTGGTGGTCCAGATGAACATGTGTGCCTGCGGGTGGTTGGTGGATCAACAGTTGCAGGAACTTAGGTGGCTGCAGGTGTTGCATCTGGTGGCAGGGCCTCCCTTTCTGTGGCTGAGGCTGATGGGGTAGGGCAACATAGAGTTGTCCCACAGAAAGGGGAAGATAGTTCAGGAAAAGGCCTGTACAGATGGGTATAAATGTCCTGCAGCACCCCATTCAGGAAGCCCACATTGGAGTTCAGATTCTGCACCTCAACATTGTGCTCGCTCTGCAACTGCGTCATCTCCTGCACTTCGGACAGGACCTGGCCCATCATTTCTTGAGACTGCAGTAATGATCCTAAGAACTGGGTGATTTTGGCCTGGGTGATACGGACCCCAGTGGCCTTAATATGCTGGCCTCCAGACCCATTCCCAATACCTCTAACTGCACAAATCTGTGGCCTTGGCACAGTGGGCCCCATCCCATTGGTACCTGCATGGACTGGAGGTGATAATGGTGGTGGTGGTGTTGTCTCACCACCTAGCAGGACTAGGAGGCACAAGATGGTGCATCTTGCACTTCGTTCACAGGAAGTGGAGGGATCTGTTATCTGTGGTGTTGTAACAACTGGGGTGCTAGGTTTAGTTGTGGGCCTAGTGAGACTCACTGGAGCGGTCTATCCCGGCTGATGGACCAGGCATGGCATGTTCATCCAAACTGTCTATAGAGGAGACATCCTTGGAGGCTTGCTCGTGGGCTTGTGTGGAGTTATCCGGAGTGGCAGATGTTTGTCCACATGCTGTGGTAGTTGGACCTATCAGGAATGTAAGAGAAAATGTGTCAGTAAAAGTGTGGATTACACATCCAATGAGTTGTGAGCAACTATAATGTAGACACCTAAAAGGGAAAAATATTTGCATATCCTGATTGAATCTTTCTTTAATACACAAACAGTTTATGTTTCATACAAAAGTACTCGTAATTAACAGGTAGAAAGATGTCCTTAAATTAAAAAAATAAGCTTTTTTTAAGTATACCTGAAATGTTGCAAACATTCAACACAACACAATAGAGAGGAGAGATGTGAAATTCAGCATTCCAAGGCCTAGCAGGCTAAGAGACCAATATTTACACAACTCAGAGCGATGTTTAGCATTAGTCCTCATATGAATAGTGCATAGTTCAGTTTTAAGATATGCCACTTGTATTCCACATTAAAATATATATGGCATATATTGTTAGGGTCCACAAACATTGTTGACAAAAAAATGACATGATCCTAAAAACACCACAAACAATTTTCAAACTAGAGCATTAAATATGGATTGATGACTGAATGACACTTTGGCATATGGGGACATTTGTTGAAAAAGGGGAGAATGAGCTATATTAAATGTCAAAAAAATTCTCTACACAGAAACAAGGCATTATGACAGTTGTTGTTTTTTCAACTCAATATTCACAACACTTACAAAATTGTAACTTGTACATACCTTGTGTAAATCCGCAGTAGTAAGAGAGCAGGTAGTTATTATTGGAAACATATCTATGTTTTTTGAAGTATAAACACTTACAAGCACCATACCATCATGTGCAATGTGATGGCTATTGAAAGCTGTTTTCTTAAGTACAACTCATTACATTAAAACAAACAAGCGAAAGAAGATGTTACTGATATATTTAGGTTTTTATGTCAAAAACATTTGTGCATGATGCATTAGCAACAGCTATTGTCAAAGCAAATAGGAGATTTGTGTTTGGTGGCACAATGAAAGGTGTTACTTACCAGTCTCCACTTCACCAGGGATTCCTGTCAAGCCTTCAGGATGTAGAATGGACAAGACCTTCTCCTCCCAGGGCATGATATGTAATGGGGGGCTGGGAGAAACATCATGAGTCTTCTGGGTCAGTATGTGCTGCTTGGAAGCCAAGGAACGCTCTCTCCGCCTCAGGTCATTCCACCGCTTTCGAATTTCATCCTGTGTGAGCAGATTGTTAGCGACAGCATTCACTCTGTCAACTATTCTGGCCCACAAGAAAGGAAGGTGCACTTTGATTGAAGTCAAGTAGCAAAACCGTTAGTAATCCAAAAAAGTTCTTCTTTTTATTCAAGATTGTATGGATAAAACCGGCACACAGCCAACGCGTTTCGTTCCCTAGTGCCACGGGAACTTCATCAGGGCTAATTCAAAATTGCGAGAATATTCATGTGACCACAATCTTTCGCAATTGGTCCTTTTGATTCGGTATAAGAACACACGATAGTAAGTCAATTCAATCGGTCCACACAATTCTGGATAATGAGTTTGGTCATAAAAACGTATAAACTCAGTCTGAATCGCTCCCAAAGTTTAAGAGGCCAGGTATGAATAAAACCCGAGGTAGTTTCATAGAAAAGAAAATACAACATCCATTGTCGGTAGAAACGGTAGCTCACATGTATAAAGAAATGAGGGTGCAGATAGAACCCATTTTTGGTATCACAGCTACGTCCGCATGATGCCTATCAGCACAGTCACAACATTCAATAATGAACTATTCTGGCCCACATTATCCTTTTCCGAGACAGGGGTGTATTTTGGACTTGTGCTCTAAACAGTTGTGGCTCTACTTTTATGATTTCATCCACCATGACTGACAATTCTCCCTCTGTAAAATGGGGGGTTTTGGGTACAGGCATTATTGAGAAGATTATATACTTAAATTATATTAAATGTACACAAGGGAACAAATGAAATTTAAGAAAGAGGGAGAACCAACAGGAAGAAAAACAAAAAAAAACCTGTTTGACTTCTGGGAATCAGTTTCAGTGTTGTGGTGCTGTGGAATGGCAAAGGGTTGTGGTCTGGAATTGGGTGTGCTTTATAGTGTAGTAGGCAGGTGTTCACAATTGTGCAATGGGCATCAAGTGTGTGAAGCTAGCATCACCACTACAGCCACAGAAGAAATGCAATACTCACCGCGTCCCGCCACGGACTCACTCCATCAGCAGACCACCACTATGAGACCGCCAGGCCAACTGTATTATCTAAATTGGCTCAGCACAACTGCGCCGCCCTGATGGTGACGGAGTACTAATCACCAACATTGGAATCTACCGTGTCGGTTGCGGTGTGCTGCGCCTGCTTGGAACAACTCTGTCAACGCGGCTGCGAGTCAGCCCGCATAGATCTAAATCCTGCTGACAGTCCGCCATCAGCTTGATGAAGTACTAGTGACTGCCACCGCGGCGGGATGGCGGGATGGCGGGACTTCCGTCAAAATCTAAATCAGTGCCTTAGTTGTGGCTGGGTGTGTAGCTGGGTGTTGTGTTTAGGCAAATTCGGTGATTTTCCGTGCATTGATCTATTGCGATTGTTTATGGTAATATTTGTACTGTCAAGTTATGTCTGTATTTGCTAAATATGTGTTAATGTTGTGAGTTTGTCTTAGTTTACCGTTTCATTGTCTAAAAATAGTTAACTTCCCAGTGGATGATTGTTTAGTGGTTAGTTCAGATTTAAATATGTCTGATAGAGGTAGGCATGCCATGCAATAGGTCAATTTTGAGGAAATAGAGTAGCTAGTGGTGCAGTGCTTGCCACATATAATAATAGCAGGAGGAAATGTGGGCTAGGGCTACAAGAATGGAGGCAATGATGGGAGAGGGTAGCCCTCCATCTGATAGATGTGTCAAATGTATGATGTTCTGTACCATATCTTGAGATGGAGACCTACGCCACCATTTTGGAATTGAACTTGTTGATAAGTAATTGTACATGTAAAATAAGTACTTTTATGTCTTTTTGTATATCTGTTTTAAAAAAAAATAAGAATGTACAAATTATTTTGTTAAAATTATGTTTATTTAAAATTGTTAATATGCCTTTTAAACTTCTTTCATTATAAAAATTAATGATTTGTGTAGATTCTTGTATACATTTGATTAATTGAAACTCTATTACATTTTATTTCTCCTCTATAAGATGATCCAGAAATTAGCAGCCACAGGGATCCAGCCAGTACTGGTAAGTGTACTTTGTGTTATTATAATAAAACTTTACTTTCTTATTTTTCATAAATTATTCAATTTATCTAATTCCTTAGAAACAAAGTTATTCATTTGTCCATAGCTGTTTGTAATGGAGCCTTCAAATGATATTACAATCGCAATTGATATTACAATTTAAACATGCTTGCTCTTGTATGGATCTTTTTATGATACAAAGGGGTTTACATGTCTGATTTATTAAGTGAATAATATAAATTTTTTCAAACACATTTGATGTGCATCATAAGAGAGAGCATAATTTCAGCATGTCTAAGAAGAAGTGTCGCTATTTTACGCTCTCACTGTAGTGGCACACTTTAGGCTGTCATGCACCAATGCCCAAACCCCTGGACCATGGTGCAGGGGTAATTATGCTTTGTGAAGTAAGCATAGATTTTGTACAAAAGATGACCATTCCACGATCAACTACATGCTTAAATACTTTACTAACTTTGTATTGTGCTGTAAAGTGCAACACATACATATTTTGATGTATACATTAAATGTAATAAGTTGCCACAATGTTAAGCCAACTTCAGTGAGGCATAAGTTTTTGACTAAAATCCATGTTGAAAACCTTTTTATATTAATATTTTTTGGCCGTGAACATGGTTGGTTGCATTTGAACGCCTAGGAAATCCATTTGGAAAGCACCTCTCAGGGAAAGTTTTGTAAAGTAGGGCATAGTAACATCTTTTGTTCAATGTGGGGAACTTACTAGAGAAATTCTGAATTTGCTTTAGAAACTTATTGACAACACAACAGCTTGCACCAGGTTAAAATTACTTTTGAAACAATGTGTGGGTAAATGCCGGGCAAAACACTCAAGACTATGAAAGTTTAAAAAAAATGTACAAGGTTAAGGACAACATTCACTGCCTAATGGTATGTACCAAAAAATCTAAAAGATCCTCATATGTATATATATATTACCTACTTATAGTTAGGACCAACGTTTCCATTGAAAAGCGTTTTTGTTTGGCCAATAACTTTGGTGCTGCTTGACAAATCTTCATGAAATTTTCAAAAAAGTCCCCCTTTTAGTTCAGCTGCTGTGATGGTAGTTTTGGGGTGATCTATCAAGTGGGGCCAAGAGAAAAAGGGGTCCCAAAACACTTTTCCCCCATGTTATGTATATGGGAATTTTTCATTTTTTTAACACGACTACAACACAAACCACTGAACGGAATTACACCAAATTTGGCAGAAAGCTAGACATTGGTCCAGAAAGCATGCTTTTTGTGATTTGGTGTATATCTGTTCAGTAGTTTCAGAGATATTTAAGTTTAAAAAATTTAGATATCTGGGGACCCGAGTCCTTGCAGTGAGCTCGCAGATCCTTTTGAAATTTGATTGGCTGCCAACACTTCAACCAGGAAGTGTTGGTAGCCATCTTGGTACTCAGCTTGAAGCCGAGACCCAAAAAGTTTTTAAGAGGGCCAGGGTAGGAATACTCTGACCCCCCACATATGGTGGGTGGGGTCCCACAGGGACCCCGCCAGGTGTTAAACCCATTTTTTTCAAAATTTTGTTTCAAATTGGCAGATGGACCTTCGGATCCATGGAAAAATTGAAGATCACAGGGAGAGTGTTTTATAATAATGCGGGGGTGCCCATGCGGCACTCTCGCGCCCCAGAGACAGCCACCTCACTGAGGCAAATATAAGTAAACTGATGCAAGGGGGCATGCAGCCCCCTGAAGCCCCTGGACTGTCACCTCTCCGGAGCTTTATGTATAAAGAAAGCAGGGGGGCTGTGCGTACCCCCCGCAGTCCTGGTGACTGCCACCTCCCCAGGCACTTGACTCCCCGGAGCTCAAATAATATAATGGAGGGGTCCATTGTGGACCTGCAGCCTCAGGGACCACCACATGCCTGTGGGCTACAGTAAATATTGGAGGGGGGCCCTAATGGAGTCATACATGGCCCTGGGGACTGCCACTCCCCAGGGCCAGCTCCTGCTATGTCCCGGGGTGCCCGGGGTGCATAGCTGTTTGCTATGGCTTGGTGGGAACTTTACTAGTCGCATCAAGCCATGGCAATCTGTACTCCTTTTTAGGTCTCGCGCCTAGCGTTGCAGTGCGCAGTTCTGCTCGCGCAGCGCGAGACCTCTTGTATGGGCTTCAGAAAGCTAACCACACGCTCGTGCATGTGGTTTTGCTTTCGGAGGCTGGCATTGGCTGTAGCGTGCTTTTTTTTTAAAAAAACGGCACGAATTGGGCAAAGGCGGGAGCATGTCCCGCCTTTGCTCCGCCCATTCCCGTCCATGTCTAGGACGCGCATCAGCGCGCGGCACAGACGACAGGCTCCCTCGCCCCCCCACTCCTCTGTGGTGCACGCGCACCACTGGTTTATCTCCCTAACTAGCAAACCTGCCACTTCGTCAGCTCAGTATACTTTCCTTGAAGGGAACAAGCTGGCTTTGGGATTTTGATGCTGCCACACGAGGCTGCCCTTGGTTCCTGGTTAGTTAGGCAGCTTCGAGTTCCTGCAGATCTATTTGCATTCATTCATTCATCGTCCCCCTTCCGCTCCCACGTCTGATGAAACGGCTCAGTCATTATTGCTCGGCTGGCTGACCATGACTCATGCCCTGAACTCATCCCTGCCGGACGAGCTCGCGCTCCTGCGTCCGGGTGCGTCACCTCAGGGGTGTGTACTGCTGTTTCAGGGGCGGCCGGTGTTGTGTCTCTGTGTCCGGATGCGTCACCCCGGGTGTGTGTACTGCTGTTTCAGGGGCAGCCGGTGTTGTGTCTCTGTGTCCGGGTGCGTCACCTCGGGTGTGTGTACTGCTGTTTCAGGGGCGGTGTTGTGTCTCTGTGTCCGGGTGCGTCACCTCGGGTGTGTGTACTGCTGTTTCAGGGGCGGTGTTGTGTCTGTCAGTGTGTGTTTTGTAACGGCTATCAACGCCCTCGTGATCCGTGCTAATATATTCGCTGGAAAGAGGCTCACCGCTTTATTATCCTGAAGAGGGAGACCCAGTCTTTCGTTTGATAAGAGTGCGCTGTAAGTTGTCTCATGAGTCGAACTTTTTATTTACAGCTTTACAACGCAGGGAAGTGATTTATAAAATATATTACCAGGCCACTCTGATTAAAGAGCAGCTGTCGGCCACGTTCTTTAAGAGGGTTGTCTAAATTATACAAGAAAAGGCAAATTGTGCATGAAAGGTACCGAAGATTTGTGGCTTAGAAAAACGTGATTTTATTTTAATCAGTTTCGAAGTTCTTTCCAAAACTATTGGTAATGTTGCTCTGGTGCTTGCTTTAGAAGTTGGTTAACTTTTTATTAATTTGATTTAATGTGTTTTTTGTGCGGCAGTGTATTTAGAATTAACAATATATTAAATGCATTAGTATTGCGAGCAGTGATTGAAACTTTACAAACGTACAGTAATAAACACATGCAGTATATTCGTGTGTTCAGGAGAAGACTGAAGAGATCAATTTTTAAGAGTTTTCAAAAAGCTTTTAATTGGGTTGGTAGGCAAGAGGAAATATCCTCAGGCAAGTAGGTCTGAATCTGAAATGAGACCAGCCTTGTATTGGATAGCCATACGTGCATTTAACGGACCGTCCGTTATTTGGGCCTCCTCCTGTCTGTTGTCTGAGATGATCCCTTTCACGGACGGCTTTTGTTCGTAATTCTGGACATTAGAGGGAGCTCCGCAAGAAGACTCGGGCCAACTCTCACTATAGGAGACACACACTGCTATGGCCCATTATTATTCTGCTTGCCTGCCTATCATCGCATACAGAATGATAATGGACCTCTCTCTGCATGTAAATGGTTTTCTGCGCCTCCTCCTGCCCCAGCATAGGGCATGGCATTCTGCTTTTGTTCAGGGACTGGTGTCACCTCACCAGGGGCCAAGCTTTGGGGAAGTATATGTGTGTGTGGGTGGGGAGGGGGTGGGTGGTGTTGCATTTTGACACTTCTTACAGGGTTGCATGCACAGACTTCAGATCCCTTGTGTGCCAGCAATTTATAAGCTAAAAAATGTCACTTTAACTGTGGTGATTAATGTATCTGTTTGAGAGATCTGAGTTTTGACTCTTCATAAATTAGCACAGAGGGATAGTGTGCCTACAGCGAAGCACAATCTGTAACATGCAGATCAAAGAATTGTCTTTTGTTATGGGGACAGCTCAGTGGTTGACCATTTTGCCACAGAGACTCTTTCATTAATTGCAGTTAATAAGATACGATACTAATATAGCACAGTGAGCTATGAACCAAAATCAAATGGCAACATGGAAACTGCAAGGCACAAGTTTACCGCCTTATTGTATTTCTCTACTCATTCATTATTCTAAGGTTGATAAATAGGGTTCCTTTGGATAATAATAATTACTTATTAGTAAACACAATCCCAACTGCTAGGTTATGTTTTGAATCCTGAGTTTGTATTCCTCCAGACTAAGCAGTCTTCACATATAATGCCTACCAGCATGGATGATCTTTGTCTCCTTCACGTTGTTGTCTTCATTGTCTTAAGTAGGGGGCTGGAATTATGCATCCAGGGAGGGCCAAATAATGCCGCATGCGTGAGTGAATTATGCAGCAAGAAAAGGCAAATTATGTGGCGTTATGTTGACACAAAATTTATCATAGTATTACTTAATTATTTTGTCATTTTTAGGTCAAGCGTAAGCAGTGTGCATACTAATTTCTATTTGCATCGCTGTACAGTGGTACTTCCTCATTCTTAGTCCGCTAAACAGTGCTGCAAGCTGCTTCTCGGGTCCCGTCGGTAATTCCTCATTCTAAGTCCTCTAGGCAGTGGTGCTAGCTGCTTCCCTGGTCCCAGTGGTAATTCTTCATTTGTATTCCTCTATACAGTGCCCAGTGGTAATTCCTCATTCTTAGTCCTCTAGGAAGTGCTGCAGCTGTCTCTGTTCCCAGTGGTAATTCCTCATTCTTAATCCTCTACACAATGCTGCTAGCTGCTTCTCTGTTCCCGTCAGAAACCCCCCAATTCTAAATCCTCCAGGCAGTGCTGCAGCTCTGACTCTCTTCCCAAGGGTAACTCCTGATTCTAAGTCCTCCAAACAGTGCTGCTAGCTGCTTCTCCGGTCTCATCTGTAATTCCCACATTTTAGGTCTCTAGGCAGTGCTGTGGCTGTGTCTCTGTTCTCAGTGGTAATTCCTCATTCTTAGTCGTCTAGACAATACTGCTAGTTGCTTCTCTGGTTCCGTTGGTAATTCCTCAATCTACTCAAACTAATAAACCACATTCCCATTACTGCAATATGCCATCAAAATATAGCACAATTACAAAAACTACAAAAACCAATTGCTCTAGAGGTAAACACGTATAAGGTCCCAAAGGCTAGACCTATTGGCTATGCCAATGCTTATTAAAATTGTTAACACTGTCTGGGCATAGGTTGCACCTCATAAGAACCAGTTTAATACTCAAATATAGCAATTAGCAACAGAAAGGTGACCAGTTACCCTTTGCAAAAGGCCTTCCACTGCATGGAAACCTGTTGCTGCGTTTTTAGTAACTTTTGAATCATGTGAGGTAAAATCTGCAGAATATGCAGCAGATGATGGATTATGTGGCAAATGCAGCAAATCTATAACTATGCGAAAATCGCAGCGGCCGGACAATTGAATAATTCCAGTGGTCCTGGTCTCAGGTAACATTTCCTGTACATTGGCTTACATTGTGTTGTATAATATGTGTGTAATATAACACTCCCCAACACCCTAGTCTACCCTACATACTTGGAATGAGTAGCAGTGTAAAAGAAGTTAACTACACATGAAAGTGTGTGTGTGTGGAGAAGAGGGGCACCATTGGAGGGTGGTACTGATTGAATCCTTGGAGAAGGAGGTCTCTTTTTTGGGGGAGCAGGGGGGTCCACAACAAATAGTCTCACACCATCTGGCACCAGCACTAATAGCCCTGTCATGGGTGTAGCTATAATTCCTGCTGCCTGTGCAGTTCCCCAGGCCCTGAGGTTAAAGTACTTCAGCAGCTGATTGTGGGACAGCTGGTAGGAGAGAATAGTCTATGAACGGAGGAATTTATTTCTATTGTAATCAGGGTTTCTATAAAGTTTTTACTTCAACATTTCCAGTTAAGGGAAAACGAAGAACACACATAGAAATGCCTGCATAACATGACCAATGTGCTCTAATCCCTGAATCTTCTAGTCCCACACTGTCACCTGGCAGGCAAATGCTCCAGGCTGAAACCTTGGATGGATTTCTCCCTCATTCTTTGAAAAACTTCCTTTTCTTAACAGATAGTGATTTTCTGCTTGTAGGCATGTATGTAGTTTCAGACAAAATGTAATTCTGGACACCTGTGCCAAATCTTTGAGGGATAGTAACATTTCACACAACACAGCGCAGTAAGTGAAGTTGTGGTGCTCCGTTGCGTGAAAAAGAAAGAAGAGTAGGACCATATTTTCAAATATATGGTGCATTGGGATTGAAAGGTCTGAGATGCAAGTTACAAAGTGAACCCTCACATAATCTCTCTTCACTCACTATTCAACCTCTTCATCTCTACGTTCCCTTTTCTCTATCTGTTCCCTACTTTCCCCAACCTAGCTATTCGTCTCTGCCTCTCTCCCCCTACATGCTTTCTCTTGGTTCCTCCTACCTTGCCTTTTTTATGGCCCCTCTACCTTTTTTCTGTTTTCAACCTTCTCTCTGTCGTCCTCACCATCTATCTGTATCTTTTTTAGGTCTCGCCTGGCGTTAGCAGCGCGCATGCGCTGCTCTCGCCATGCGAGAGCCTTTTGGAATCAATACGGATTCCAATGTGCACGCGTACGGGTCGAGGCCAACGCGCGCTGGCCTCTCTTACCAGACATTAAAGAACGCTGGATTTTATGCAGATGCCTTCCGTTGGAGTTAACTTATGATGTGCTGCCCTCTAGTGGACTCATAACAAGCTTCAGGGAAGGAGCACCTAACTTAATCAACAAGCATTAAAAATGCAATAGGTCTCGCCTTTCATTAAGTTAAAGCCATACCATTAGCAAAGCAAATAGCTTTAACTTAATCAAAGGCGAGACCTATTGCATTTTCAATGCTTGTTAAGCATGCAGAGCCTTTGCTCTCGCTTGCTCAAAGCGAGCACAATTGCTTGTATACACAGAGAGCTGCATGTTAGCAGCTCCCTTTGTGTAAAAGCAATTCCAGCTCCCATAGGAGGTGGGATGCAGGCAGGGACTGTGGGGGCTTCAGGCTCCTCCTAAGGTCCCCATCTTTGATGATTAGATGCCCCGGGTGGGACCATGGTCCCCACGCTAGAGGGTCATGAGGGGTGGGCGGAATAAATTTTAATTTGTTTTCCAAAAGGCCACCCAGCAAGTCACCGAAAGCCCCTCCCCTTTTCTCCACCACTCTGCAAATGCACCTCCTGGTACACTGCTGGTTGGGGGATGAAGTCCCCTTGGGTCCAGAGGGTCCTTGCGGGCCAACAAGCCCTCCTGTTGCTTCCAGTAAGTCCCAATTTGTGGGATTGCTGAGAGGTCTTTGGAGGCCAAGCCCCCTTTCTCCATCACTCTGCAAACGCACCTCCTAGTACACTGCTGGTTGGGGGATGAAGTCCCCTTGGATGCTGATGGTGCTTGGGAGCCAACAAGCCCTCCTGTTACCTCCAGTAAGTCCCACACAGCCTGATTGCTGAGTGGACTTCGGAGGCCATGCCCTCTTTCTCCACCACTCTGCAAACGCACTTCCTGGCACACTGCTGGTTGGGGAATGAAGTTCCCTTGGGTCCTGGGGGTCCTTGTGGGCTAACAATTCCTCCTGTTACCTCCATTAACTCCCAAACATCGGGATTGCCTTCTGAGAGCCTCACTGACCCTCATGCAGCTGCTGCTGTGATCACTGGCTCCACTAGTCCTCTGCGCCTCTGCTCTCTGGCCCTGCTGAGCTTTTGGGTTTCCCCCAGACCCCCCAACTCACTAGGCCAGGCCTGGGATACACGTCGCTCCTATAGTAGGCAAGTTGTGGCACCAGGTGTCCCTCCGATTCCTGGGTGACCACTCCTTAGGCCTGTTCTGCCTTGGCTCGCTCCCCAGTCATTGCCACCATTCGCTAACAGTGGCTATTGGGGGCAGAAAGGGAGGCACCTCCGCCACCATCTGGAAGGCCTGTGTCTCTGCCGAGCTGCACTCCGCTCGGGTGCCCTTACCACCTCTGCTCCCTCTCCAACCATGTCCTCAGCTAACTCACTGCTCCTTGTGCCCTTACACAGATCCAGGGTGATGGAGGACCCTGGGGAGGCTATGTCCATGCACTAATGCTGTTTTTTCCCTCAGATGACTACAGGCGAGTAGAGTCACTGCGGGATCTTAGAAAAGCTTGCCTGCCAACGTCGGCTGCGAAGCCACGCCCCCCACATTAGCGGATTTTTGAGAAACTAAAAAAGAAATAAAATTAAAATGATAGATCTGTAAATCTGTACGCGTGCTACCAACGATTTTACTACAAAACATAATTTGTTTAATAAATACTTTAATAAATGTATATTTGTATCTAGTACATTTTTATGCATCACATCACAGCAACCAAAACGTGCTGTGTTATGTTGTATCAAAGAGAAAGAGCATCACTGCTCCACATCTCATCAGAAATGGGACAGTTTAATTTGCTTCCTTAGCTACCACACTTTAGACTGTCATGAGTCAACGCACACAAACCCTTGCAGCATCACACCCTCGCAGCATTAGTACAGAGGTGTATGCATTACGTTCTCAAAGGGGATCCTTCCAGGAAAAAAATATAATTTCATACATATCACACTTTGTATGTTTGCTGTAGAGTGCAGCACATGCAAACGTTTGAAAATGTGGAGGCTTTTAAAAGTTACTCCACTGTTATGCCTGCCTCAAAGAGGAATATTCTTGTCTACAAAATGCCTGTCTACAAATGTGTGTGGCAACACTCATGTACCACACAAAATACACACCCTTGATGCAAAGTAGCACCTCATAATACTTTGTGTTATTTCTGCCAACTTTCCAATATAAATCATCATTTTTGCTGTAAAGAAAGTCACGCCATAACATCTTGCACTGGACTTGCATCCAGTTTCTTTAGGATGTTTAAGAAAACAATTGAAACAATTCAAAAGTCAAATAAAATTTATATCTGTACCTAATAAGAGTGAATTTCCAAATAGGCTACACTCAAGACTAATTGTTGAGTGCCAACATATATGAATCATGGGCAGTTCCATTATACTTTCAACAAAGTTGTAGAAACTAGTAGTTACAATCCACGCCTTGGCCATTGATTAAGAATGCTTCTGATTTCTGTTTTCGTGTGCAGTTGTTGTAGGTGCCACTAATTGTACATGGGTGCTACATCTACTACTCCCAGCATATGTGGCAAATAGGCAATTCAATAAAAGGTTTGTTTGACCTGTATCTGTTCTGCAGCTGTTTTTGGGAAGCGCAGATACTATAGAGTGATACCTATGATAGCATCCAGTACATTTGACCAAAAGATGACAAGGCACTCATAGAAATACCAGCCACCTTGGCACAAGTACTTTGGAAAGATCCACTTCCAAGCAGATGTAATCCTGCCTTGAGCTTCACCTTTGGTGGTTTTACATGTGAGAGGACAGTGTTGGGCTTCAAATTAGGTCCATTTTTATCCAGTAGAGCCATGATACAGTCTTTATTACCTCTGTAATATTTGATAAGATCCTCCTCCTTTGGGTCAATCGGGGTAATTCTCTGCCGAGAAACCGTTCCTTCCTTTTTAGGCCTCGCCTGGCGTTGGAGCGCGCATGCGCTCCTCGCCCTGCGAGGGCTATAGTAAACAGTGTAAGAAGGGGAGCTTTAATCCACGCCCCTGTGTCTCGACCGTTTGCAATTGGCTTAGGTCGTGATTAATGTTTTTTCCGTGCTTTTGGTTTGCTGGCTGTCTCTTTTGTTGACGCCCTTGCAGTTTTGTGATGCCGCCCATCGTGACAAGCACATCTGTTTTCACTCAGCCCATGTGACAGCCTGCAAACCAAAAGCACGGAAAAAACATTAATCACGACCTAAGCCAATTCTAACAAGTGGCTGAATGAAAACATATGGCGAGCGTTTTTTTTTCTCTTTGTGCTTCACAGCCCTCGTGAAGAATTTTCTTATCTGCTTGTTAAATAAACAAGCAGATAAGAAAAGTCTTCACAACAGCCATGAAGCAAATGAGCCATGGTGCACAGGCATTCCGAGGGCGCCGGTTCCCAGCACTTACCCCTCCAAACGTTTCCAAGGCATATTTCGATTGTTTAGCGTTCATTAAGTACTGCTTTCGGCTCTATAAATCACTGGCGGCTTCCAGCGTTCAGGGCTGCCTCGTTTCTTTTCTCATCTTCTTTTCGTTTTTCAGTTCAATCGGCATGTGTGTTAGGTTTTAATAAAGGCTACTCCTTTGATGTTGTGCTGTAGTTCTTCGATCCCAAAGGCAGAGAGAGACTCGTATCCCAGTGACAGGCAAGCTGTGTTCCGGGGATCTTGTAAGGGTTCCATGGGCCCAAAGGCATGCAAGGAAAATGGACGCCTTTGCACCTGGTTGGATTAGTAAGATGGCTGCAGTCTGCATGCAGAGGGCCCTGCATACCCTCGGGCCACCTGCACCTACTAGAGAATTGAAAGCTCCACCACTGTCTGTGTTTGAAGATGCAGGCATTGGAATGGGCAGGAGCCGTAGAGTCTCACCTTTTCAGAAGCTGCAAACGGGGTCAACTGTGCACAGCAGTGGCTGTCTAAAACCTTAATTGTGCACCTTTCAGATTACACTGGTATTAGTTGATTGTGGGCTTCTAACTAAACGTCTTCGGCCGTATTCTTTGCGTTTTTGTTTTAAAGAATAATGGAGATGCAAACCGGTAAACTTTATATACCTAACGACGTGTATACTAGATATTGAAAGTGTGCTGTAACGTTCGTATAAGAGAACTTAACCCATTGCTGTGAGTATTTTACCGGGTTAGAAGGTGTGGTGAGACTGACTGACGTTACTAACAAGGTTTTACGTGGAGGCAGCTGCAAATCACTAACCACGCTTTCTGTCATTGCCCACACGAGGGAAACGAGATGTTCACCGTTGCCTGCGCTTCATGTTCACGTTGGTAACCAGCCATGCGGACTCCTCGTATTCCTGACGGAAGAATATAAGGCGCTTCATTTCACTTCTCACGGAAGCCTCCTTAAAATCCAGAGGTTCTGGCTGATACTTTTACTATATTCTATTGCTGAAATGAAATTTTGGACCTCCAAAAATTGAAGGAAGAGCATATGCATCTTGGACAGAGACGTCGCACCCACAGCGCCCAGAAACCCCTAGGGCTGACAGGGCTGCACTATAGAAATGCTAATTATTATAATAAATACAATTTTAGTTTTAGTTGTTTTCGTCTGCAGGCTGGCCTCCATGGTGATAAGAAATATTCTTGCTTAAGATTTGAATAAATATTAATGTAATAATCTACATTAGTATATGCTTGTAATTTGTCGAGGTCCTGACGCACGTTGCTGCTCCTGAAGGTGTACTTCGCAGAACAAATGTTATTTTTTCGTGCGGGATGCCATTGTGCATAGAAAACCTCTGCAAAAACTAAACTTGCGGAGAAAAAAAATCTTCATTCTGTTGTCAATGTGAAATAAAAAAATCAGCAAATGGCATCCATCGCCGTGAAGAACTTGTCACGGGAGGTAAGCCAATAATGTTTGCAAGCTTCGGAGACGGCATCTATCGAGAACTTCACAAACCTTCACCAGCAGAATGAACACTGCAGGTTCCCTTATAAATCCGCCTTGTTCTAAAGATTGAACGTGAAGTAGAAGGGGGCACTGCGGGGGGTCTGGGCGGCTCAAATGCCTCGGAAATGGGCGTGGGGATATGTCAAAGGAAGTAAGAAACGGGTCATTGGGTTAGGAGACAGGAGGGGGTGTAGGATATGTCAGAGGGTGGAGAAGAAAGGTTAAAGGGGAAGGGAGCAGAGGACAGCACTGTGAGGGAGGGGCTGGGTCGCAGTTTTCATTTGTGCACCAGGTGCAGTGTCACCGGGCTTCGTTGGCCCGAACCCTGATTTTTGTTGTATTTTGAAATTCGACAGCACTCGGTGGGGGGGGGGCATGGCCTTTCGTGTACAAGGGCCCATGACACACTGGTTACGCTACTGGTGGAGGGAGGGGCCAAGATAGATGGGTGGAAGACAGTTCAGAGGGGAAGGGCGTCAGATCGGGTGGGCGACAGGTCAAGAAGGGTAGAAAGGGGTCAGAGGGGCAGGAAGACAGGTCTGGGGCGGCAATAAGACAGGGGAAGAGTTAAAAGTGACAGGTCAATGGGACAGGGTGCGGGTCATCGCGAGAGACAGGCCAGAGGGGGTAGAGACAGGTCATGGGGTGATTGGTCTCAGGAGGGGTAGGGTGGAGGCTGAGGGGGTAGAAGAAAGGTCACGGCGGCCACAGGCGGTGCAGAAACAGAAGATTTGGGTCCAAGACTTATCTTCTGTCGTAGCTCGTAACCTGATACGTCATTGCAGCTGGTCGAATGGAATGCAACAAAGACCACGACTCCCAGAATGCATCTGATAGTCAAACACGGGACTGGATTATGCATTAACTGCGGTGCCCCTAACCCTGACTCTCCTCTCTCTCGGGGGTCTCCCTTTATCCCTCCCTCGGAGGGAGGGGGTAGCAGGAAGGTTATCTCTCAATTAGAGAACGCCCCTTATTGGGGGAGGGGTGTTATTAGCAGGAACCCTCCAGCACTGCCTGTTCACAACTGCAGGTTGCACACAGCCCACCATATAAAAAGCTTCAGGCTGTCCGCACCTCACCACCTTACAAGCCACATACTAGTCCATTCCAGTGCCATATTCTTGGAGCCCCAGGCAGAATGAGAGTTTTCCATTTGAGCACTCTTCCTCTCCTAGAAATTAGGTAATTTCTGAAGCCATTTATTAAAATCTGTGTTACAGCAAACAAATGATGGACGGAATGCTGACAATGCAAACATTCTCTCCCAGTCAAAAGATCAGGGTTAAATCCATTGTTCTTTTGTCCACTACGCCACCCCAGTTTGGACCCAGCCGTATGCAAATCAGTCTTGACCCTGTGCCCCATGGGAACAGTTCAGACCGAACTGCCAGGCCAGGTCCTCCCTGGACCGGAAACAAGCATCCTGGGACCGGTTTCAGGGTATGTCACCCTTCTTCAGCCAGGCTAGCTTGAATCCAGTGGCACAGTGAGCAAGGGACCCACGTCTGGCCATACCCATCCCACTTAGGGCAAAAAGTGTTACAGCAAACAAATGATGGACGGAATGCTGACAATGCAAACATTCTCCCCCAGTCAAAAGATCTGGGTTAAATTCATCGTTCTTTTGCCCACTTCGCCACCCCAGTTTGGACCCAGCCATATGCAAATCAGTCTTGACCCTGTGCCCCATGGGAACAGTCCAGACCGAACTGCCAGGCCAGAACGATGGATTTAACCCAGATCTTTTGATTGTGGAGAATGTACTGTCAACTTCTGTTTTCAATTGCGTTCATATCGTCATGGAACGATTTTTCTCTTTTGTAAACACGGGACCTTGATAAGTCCTCTCTTGTTTTCACGGTGATCACAGCATCTTGACACCGGCAGCAGCTGCAAGTTGGATGATATCGTTTATTCTTTATTGGATTTATTACGACTTAGTGTATATCATCACAAGTTCACGATTTGAAAACATCGAAATGGAATCAGTATTTTAAACCAAAGCCTTGAGAAAGCCCAGGGGGTCGAAACGTACGTCGGCTGCTGTTGTTTTCCATGTTTAATGAAATGAAATAAAACAAGTAAAAGGACCTGATTCGACATCTTTTGTGGATTTCTACAAAAGGACATTCATTGTTTGACGGGTTGAACCTCACATCGTGGGAAATTGGATAATAGTTAGAGTCATTTGGTGTGCCTTGGTGTATTTTGGTTGAATAGTGTTCTAGGCTGATTTCAGTCCTAGTGGATTCATACCCTGGTGAGTGGGTAGTGTGACACCACGAGAGCACCCTAAAATATTGTTATTTCAATCTGAGAGAAATTGAACAGTGGTATCAATACATGTGCAGGTCATGAGGCATACCCACAATCTTTGGAAAAAGTATGGTAACAGTATTATGTTTAAATACTGTGCAGGAACCATATGTTTTAAGTTTTTTCCCACCAAAAAAGTGTTGCAAGCCTGCAAATGTGTCATGGCACAAATATTAGGCATTCGCCATCATCTAAACAGAGTGTTTTACGTCCTTCCATTCTCTTTCACTCGAATGAAAAATTAATTGAAAATGACATTCGTGGTTTATCTCCACTTGTCAACTGGAGTTTCCACCAGGTAGAATTTTCAACGACTGAATCCTAGCACACTACGGCGAAGCTGAGTGAGTGAAATCTCAGACTTGCTTTTTAAGTCACGATATTTGCTTTGAAACTGGAAATATAATGCAAGACTGTTACATAAACTGAAAAAAAAGCTTAAACCCTGTCCCCGTTTCCCACTAAAACGTCTGCTTGGTGGTCCTATGAGTGGGGTTCCTCCAGCAGGCGATTTATGATCCCAGCTCACCAGTTGTCCACTGTCTGCTTATTAGCAAGCAGTTTACATTGCACACAGGGAGCGCCTAAAATCCCTCCACTTCGTCTCAGTTTTGGAAACTTCACAATCTTGGGTTAATAAAGGGAGGGGTGTGGGTGGCCTGCCAGAGCTGCCAACTTTTGAAGTGGGACAAGTGTCCTGACCTCGATGTAACATCATGTGATTATGGGCAAATCACTTAATCTTCCCGTTTATGTATATAATGAAAAAAATGTACCAGACCATGCGCATGTATTCTGGCGCTCAGGTAGCGCTGTAATGCCATTGGTTGGAAACAACCAACTAGCACAGTACTTGAAAGCACACTACAGTTTTTGGCCAAATGTGCAATCTTGAAGTTGAGGTGTGGCTGTTTTCAGACAAGAGATCCTCAGCTTTGACAACATTACGTTATTACTCTTCAGCCCATTCTGGTACTTGCACGTCTTTCAAATCACAACCTGTCATATTTGTCTTTCGATTTTAAGTCAGCGTCACGTTACAACAAGCGCCAAAGCTTGGACTAGAAGCCAGGACTCTTGGTCCAGGGTCACACGGTAGTCACCAGGCACGCCAACAAACCATTAGAGAAACATCCTACAACTGTATGGGAATGCCCACTCCCTCTCCACTACAAATAGGACCTCTAGTCAGGACACAATAGCAACGCTACATGTACCTAAACGTTTTTGGGCTTTTTTACATAGCACAAACTTGACCCAACGACACACCTTGGTTCTGTAACCAGGTCTTTGGTTTCTACAGGGACTTCAGACTAGCGAGATTATCCCCCACCTACCCTTTAAAAATGCAATAGATCTCGCCTTTGATTAAGTTAAAGCCATTTGCTTTGCTATACAATACCATTAGCAAAGCAAATAGCTTTAACTTAATCAAAGGCGAGACCTATTGCATTTTCAATGCTTGTTAATCTTTAGATGTGCTGGCTCACCTGCTGCCCGTACGACAGATGTAATAGGATCCTATTCATGCTCATGGGGAAGGGACCAAAAGTAGAAAGGAAACAGTACCCCCACCAGCCATTAGTTAAATAATAGCTTTTTGAATTGTGTCATTTATATTTGTTCTTTGTTATGCATTTTAATATGTTGATTTCTAACTTGCTTTGTTATGTTTTTCAAATATTGTTAAGCTCAAGATGTGCGTGGAGTTCTTATAACCAGTTAATCATTAAAAAAGACGAAAAGTAATACATGTATGCACATAGATCCTTGTGAATGTTAATTATTTATAATTTAATCTATAGTTATTGGGGGTAATGTTTCTTTTCTACTGTTTAGCTGCTTCCTATCATGCAGAATAAGTATGTCCATGGCTGAAGAGGATTGTATGTTGTGTCCTGCTCATAGTATACTGGTGAGTTTGGTCTGGATTTTGCCCCTACCTGGAACATTCATACGTTTTTGGCGCAATTCCACATTTACGTTAAACTGCATGTGTCTGTATTCAAATAGTAAATCACATTGCATTGGTTTTCTGATAAATTTGCATGAAACACCGACTTTGACTACATCCAAAAACCTTTGACACAATGCAGACCTTGCACCATGCATTTGGTCAAAAGTAACACAAAACCTCCAATGTGCAACTTTACAAATAGCACTTACGCGAATGTGCTAGGGTGCATGACGCAATGATGTTGCAGGGCCTTAATAAATCTGGGGGTTTATTTCTCTTCTGTCAACAGCTTTCTATTTACTCCGAGGGGATAGGGAAAGGGCAATGAGAGAAAAATATTGAAAATAAAAGTAATGTTAGGGCCCTCTTTACTTTATGATCCTGTAGTTGCTTTCATGACACTTGAGGTTAGCATGTATAGCATGGCTTTTTATGTAATTTTTAAATATTATACGCAACATGGGAATTTTTTGCATTTATTGCTTTAGATTGTGTGATGGATTTATAAGGATTAGAAAATAGGTCTGGCTATTTCTAACAAAGGCCATTTAGACTGGGCAGCTAATAAAGTATGTGTGCTAGAGCGTCATATTTTCTAGGGCTCATGTTAACAGGTCAGAGAAAGGAAAATTTCTATTCTATGAATCTCTTTAATAAACACAGCAGTCAAAATTTAGCTACAAAGGAAGACGACCTTATTTGTCCTATCTTGAAGGAAGGAGGGAGAAAAGTAGAAGTAAGCTTCTGTACACTTCTTATGTTTTTAACAAGTACTGTTTAGTGTCCCGTGAGAAAAAATTGGAGCGAAGATGACCGTCTCCACTCCATTAAGCATCATACACCAAAATACATAAATAACCATTACTGGGAGGAGAGTTAGATATGCGGACCGGTTCAGCCGCGGCCCGTGCAGCTAAGAGCAGTGAGGCTGCGTTGGGGGGGATTCGACAGACAACCTAGAGGAGAAATTAAATAAATAGTTAATTTTCCCTCGTCGTTGTCTGTCGAAATACCCCTCCCCTCCCCCCCCCGCTCTTACCTGCATGGGCTGATGGGCTGCGGCTGGACCAGTTGCTGTAGAGATATTGAAATACAGTCTGACTTCAGTCCTGAAGCAAAAAAGGGTGTGTGTGGAAGGTTTACATGTCTTAGCATATTATAGAAGTACATTAACACTATACTGTTAGCTAGTTATATTTTGGATGGTGATTTGACTTATAGATTACGGATGTGTGATGATCAATGATTGAGGGATATTTAAACTTTCGCAAACAGACTTGGCGCATAATTTGCATTAAAACTATACTGTCCTACTGACTCTAGCACCTAGACGCCCTTGGGCATTCGTGCGCTGTATAAATCCAAAAATCAAATTAAATCATAGTGTGTGTATTACTTGTTGAGTTGTTCATAATGTTTACAGTCTTTCTGATTAATGAGATTTGTAGACAAATGGTGTACAATAATTATCATATAATATATAATACCACTACTTGTCTGTGTTTGTGTACAGACTTTTTGGATTGGAGCAGGGCCCTTTTCCATCATCAGTAGATGAGAGATTCTCTGACAAGTTTTGTCTGACTCCTAACACTCTTGCATACCTGAGCATAACTGAGTGGTGAAAGAGTGAGGCACCTGCCAGGTCTCCTTTCATCGAAAAAGGTTGCAGTTTCCTTGTGAGGCTTAGTAGATCTACAGGATGTGACTTCAATAATTTGGGGTTCTAAGGATGTAATCAGGGTCAGCAAGGGCAGTGCAGCGAGGTCCAAAGTGCAAATAAACTGCTACTCATAAGCTGCCGATAACTACATTTTCTAGACCATGGTGACTGCTCTTTAAGATACACTGAAAAAAGAACAATTGAGGACTGAATGCTGAACAATGTCAAACATCCACTGTAGGAAAGTAGGATCAATCAATCAATCATGTCACTTATAAAGCGCACTACATACCCGCGAGGGTCTCAAGGCGCTGGGGGAAGAGGGGGTGGTGCTGCTACAGATCGAAGAGCCAGGTCTTGAGGAGTCTTCTGAAGGCCAGTAGGTCTTGGGTCTGTCGGAGGTTGGTGGGGAGGGTGTTCCAGGTCTTGGCGGCGAGGTGGGAGAAGGATCTGCCGCCGGCGGTCGTTTTCCGGATGCGGGGGACTGTGGCGAGGGCGAGGCTGGTCGAGCGGAGCTGGCGGGTGGGGGTGTAGAAGCTGAGTCGTCTGTTGAGGTAGGCTGGTCCGGAGTTGTGGAGTGCTTTGTGTGCGTGGGTGAGGAGCTTGAAGGTTATCCTCTTGTTGACAGGGAGCCAGTGCAGGTCTCTCAGGTGGGGTGTGATGTGGCTGCGTCGGGGGATGTCGAGGATAAGACGTGCAGAGGCGTTCTGGATGCGTTGCAGCCGTCTCAGGAGCTTAGCCGTCGTTCCTGCGTAGAGGGCGTTTCCGTAGTCCAGCCTGCTGGTGACGAGGGCCTGGGTGACTGTTTTTCTTGTTTCGGTGGGGATCCACTTGAAGATCCTGCGGAGCATTCGGAGGATGTTGAAGCAGGATGAGGAAACGGCGTTGACCTGCTTAGTCATGGAGAGGGTGGGGTCGAGGATGACCCCTAGGTTGCGTACGTGGTCGGTGGGTGGCGGGGCTGTTCCCAGTGATGTTGGCCACCAGGAGTCGTCCCAGGCTGAAGGGTTGGAACCAAGGATGAGGACCTCCGTCTTGTCCGAGTTCAGCTTCAGGCGGCTGGTCCTCATCCATTCGGCGACGGCCTTCATTCCTTCGTGGAGGTGGGCTTTGGCGGTGTGAGGGTCTTTGGTGAGGGAGAGGATCAGCTGGGTGTCGTCGGCGTAGGAGATGATGTTGAGGTTGTGCTGTCGGGCGACGTGGGCGAGGGGTGCCATGTAGATGTTGAACAGCGTTGGGCTGATGGAGGAGCCTTGGGGTACGCCGCAGATGATCTTGGTGGCCTTGGATCGGAAGGGGGCGAGGCGGACGCTTTGTGTTCTGCCGGAAAGGAAGGATGTGGTCCAGTCCAGGGCCTTCTCTTGGATCCCGGCGTCGTGAAGGCGTGTTCGTAGTGTGTGGTGGCAGACCGTGTCGAAGGCGGCTGATAGGTCCAGGAGGATGAGGGCTGCTGTTTCTCCGTTGTCTAGCAGGGTCCTGATGTCATCGGTGGCGGCGATGAGGGCGGTTTCGGTGCTGTGGTTGCTGCGGAAGCTGGACTGGGAAGGGTCCAGGATGTTGTTCTCCTCGAGGTAGCGGGTCAGTTGTTTGTTGACGATTTTCTCGGTGACCTTCGCGGGGAACGGGAGCAGAGAGATGGGTCAGAAGTTCTTGAGGTCCTTGGGGTCTGCCTTGGGTTTCTTGAGTAAGGCGGTGATCTCGGCGTGCTTCCAGCTTTCCGGGAAGGTTGCTGTCTCGAAGGAGATGTTGATTATTTGCCGGAGATGGGGCGCGATGGCTGTACTGGCTTTGTTGAAGATGTGGTGAGGGCACGGGTCTAGCGGTGAACCGGAGTGGATGGTGTTCATGATCTCGCTGGTGTCCTCGTCGTTGATGTTGGTCCAGGAGAGCAGGCGGTTGGTGGTTGTGGGGGCAGTGGTCTCGGTGGTTGCTGGGGCGGTCGTGGTGTTGAAGCTGTCATGGATGTCGGCGATTTTGCGGTGGAAGAAGGTGGCCAGTGAGTCGCACAGGTCTCGCGACGGCTGGATGTCGTTGGTGTTGGAGCTGGGATTGGAGAGTTCCTTCACGATGTTGAAGAGCTCTTTGCTGTTGTGTGCGTTGTTGTCTAGGCAGTCTTTGAGTGAGGCCCTTTTGGCGGATCTGATGAGGTGATGGTGACTGCGGGTGGCGCTCTTGTGGGCGGCGTAGCTGTCCGCTGTCCGTTCGTGGAGCCAGATCTTCTCCAGTTTTCGGCATGTTCGTTTGGAGGCCTGGAGGTCTTCGGTGAACCAGGTGGCTTTCTTGCTGGTGTGGCTGTTGGGCGGATTCTTGAGCGGGGCGAGGGTGTTGGCGCAGTCGTCGATCCACTGTCTGAGGTTGCGGGCGGCGGTGTCGGGGTCGGAGGGTTCGGCGGGTGGGCTCAGGGCGAGGTTGTGGTTAGCTGGTCTTCCGTGACTCTGCTCCAGCAGCGGCGAGGCATTTGTTCGGTGCGGTGGTGCGTGGTGGGCTTCCTGTAGGTGAAGTGGATGCAGTGGTGGTCAGTCCAGTGGGGTTCGGAGGTGTGGTTGAGGGAGACGTGTGGGCTTGCGGAAAAGATGGAGTTGAGCGTGTGGCCGGCGGCGTGGGTGGGTGTAGTCACGAGCTGTCTGAGTCCGAGGGTGGCGAGGTTGTCGATCAGGGTGGTGGAGTTGGTGTCCTTGTTGTTCTCGAGGTGGAAGTTCAGGTCCCCGAGGAGGATGTAGTCCGTGGAGGCGATGGCGTGTGTGCTGACGAAGTCAGCGATGGAATCGCTGAACTGTGGTCGGGGTCCGGGGGTCTGTAGATGAGGGTTCCTCTGAGGGTGGTGTTGGGATCGGTGTGGATCTGGAAGTGCATGTGTTCGGCGGTGCTGAGGGTGTCGTCGGTGTTGGTTGAGACTCTGAGGGTGTTCCTGTGGACGATGGCGATGCCTCCTCCGACTCCGTTGGTGCGGTCCCTGCGGGTGATCTTGTATCCGTCCGGGATGGCAATGGCGATGTCGGGGGCTGAAGCGGGATTCAGCCAGGTCTCCGTCAGGAATGCGACGTCTGGGGAGGTTGAGTCGAGAAGGTCCCAGAGTTCGATGGCGTGTTTGCGGGCGGAGCGGGAGTTGAGGAGGATGCATCTGAGGTAGTTGGGTTCTTTCCTGGGCGGTGGTTTGGCGGGGCGGGTGCTGGCGAAGCTGCAGTTCCGGCAGGTGAAGGGCCCTTGGGTGCGCTTCGGGGTGGCCTGGTAGCAGGCGTGATCTTTTCCGGGGTTGAGTACGTGGAGGGTGCTGGCGTCGTATCGGCGTCTGTTGATGTGGCGGGCGCGGGGGATGCCCGGACCAGGGGGTCTGGCGCTGGGCGCGGTCACGGCGCGGACGGGCGCAGACGGGCTTGCCTTAGGCGCGCCCGCTGCGCACGTCCGCTGCGCGGCCGCACAGCGGCAGCCATATATGGGGAGGTGGGAGGGAGGAGCAGGGAATGGGGCAGCGAATGGGCAGTGAGGGGGCGGGGCCGCAGGGGCGCAGTGGCGGGAAACAGGCACAGAAGAGAAAACGAGCACAATCAGGGCATCAAGGGGGCACAGAAAGGAAAAAAAACGAGCACAATGAGGGGCAGCAAGGGGGCACAGAAAGGAAAAAAACTAGCACAATGAGGGGCAGCAAGGGGGCACAGAAAGGAAAAACGAGCACAATCAGGGGCAGCAAGGGGGCACAGAAAGGGGAAAAAACCGAGCACAATCAGGGGCAGCAAGGGGGCACAGAAAGGGAAAAAAACGAGCACAATCAGGGGCAGCAAGGGGGCACAGAAAGGAAAAAACTAGCACAATGAGGGGCAGCAAGGGGGCACAGAAAGGAAAAACGAGCACAATCAGGGGCAGCAAGGGGGCACAGAAAGGAAAACGAGCACAATCAGGGGCAGCAAGGGGGGCACAGAAAGGAAAAAACGAGCACAATCAGGGGCAGCAAGGGGGCACAGAAAGGAAAAACTAGCACAATCAGGGGCAGCAAGGGGGGCACAGAAAGGAAAAACGAGCACAATCAGGGGCAGCAAGGGGGCACAGAAAGGAAAAACTAGCACAATGAGGGGCAGCAAGGGGGCACAGAAAGGAAAAAACGAGCACAATCAGGGGCAGCAAGGGGGCACAGAAAGGGAAAAAAAATGAGCACAATCAGGGGCAGCAAGGGGGCACAGAAAGGAAAAACGAGCACAATCAGGGGCAGCAGCAGGGCACACAGACGGAGCTGTGTGGTGGGGGAGCGACCTACCAGTCAAGGTCAGGGGTCGCTCTCTTCACCACGCAGCAGCCGCCATAAATGGGGAGGTGGGAGGGAGGAGCAGAGAATGGGGCAGCGAATGGGCTGTGAGGGGCGGGGCCGCAGGGCGCAGCGGCGGGAAACAGGCACAGAAGGGAAAACGAGCACAATCAGGGCATCAAGGGGGCACAGAAAGGAAAAAAACGAGCACAATGAGGGGCAGCAAGGGGGCACAGAAAGGAAAAAACTAGCACAATGAGGGGCAGCAAGGGGGCACAGAAAGGAAAAACGAGCACAATCAGGGGCAGCAAGGGGGCACAGAAAGGGAAAAAAACGAGCACAATCAGGGGCAGCAAGGGGGCACAGAAAGGAAAAAACTAGCACAATGAGGGGCAGCAAGGGGGCACAGAAAGGAAAAACTAGCACAATCAGGGGCAGCAAGGGGGCACAGAAAGGAAAAACGAGCACAATCAGGGGCAGCAAGGGGGCACAGAAAGGAAAAACGAGCACAATCAGGGGCAGCAAGGGGGGCACAGAAAGGAAAAGCAGAGCACAATCAGGGGCAGCAAGGGGGCACAGAAAGGAAAAAGCGAGCACAATCAGGGGCAGCAGCAGGGCACACAAACGGAGCTGTGTGGTGGGGGAGCGACCTACCAGTCAAGGTCAGGGGTCGCTCTCTTCACCACGCAGCGGCCGCCATAAATGGGGAGGTGGGAGGGAGGAGCAGGGAATGGGGCAGCGAATGGGCAGTGAGGGGCGGGGCCGCAGGGCGCAGCGGCGGGAAACAGGCACAGAAGGGAAAACGAGCACAATCAGGGCATCAAGGGGGCACAGAAAGGAAAAAAACGAGCACAATGAGGGGCAGCAAGGGGGCACAGAAAGGAAAAACTAGCACAATGAGGGGCAGCAAGGGGGCACAGAAAGGAAAAACGAGCACAATCAGGGGCAGCAAGGGGGCACAGAAAGGAAAAACGAGCACAATCAGGGGCAGCAAGGGGGGCACAGAAAGGAAAAAACGAGGCACAATCAGGGGGAGGAAGGGGGCACAGAAAGGAAAAAACGAGCACAATCAGGGGCAGCAAGGGGGCACAGAAAGGAAAAGCGAGCACAATCAGGGGCAGCAAGGGGGGCACAGAAAGGAAAAAACGAGCACAATCAGGGGCAGCAAGGGGGCACAGAAAGGAAAAACGAGCACAATCAGGGGCAGCAAGGGGGCACAGAAAGGAAAAAACGAGCACAATCAGGGGCAGCAAGGGGGCACAGAAAGGAAAAACTAGCACAATCAGGAGCAGCAGCAGGGCACACAGACGGAGCTGTGTGGTGGAGGAGCGACCTACCAGTCAAGGATCTGCTTCTTATGGTTACCCACACTTTTTGCTAAATGTGATACTGTTTTTGACTAGTCTGACTGGGATTCTGCTAATCAGGACCCCAGTCTATCTGCTTTCTCCCTAAACTGTTATGTTATGTACTTAGGTTCACTCAAGATTGGATACTGGGGTACCCTTGTCAGTCCCTAGTATATTTTACCCATGTACCCAGGGCTTAGGTACCCCAGAGGCCTCCCATGGGCTGAAGCATGTATTATGCCACCCATGAGAGGTCATGCAAAATGGAACTACACGCTTGCCATTGCAGCTTGTGTAAGTTGGTGCATGCACCACTTATTTAAGATATAGGTTTACTAAATCTAATGGTCACTGCACTTAAAACCTATGTCACCCCTCTAGCAGGCCTTTACAATTCTGAGGGCAGGGTGCTTGGTTCTAAGTGAGAGGGTGCCACTGCATGAGCAGGACACCCCTGCAGCCTACGGAGTCCATTCTCCCGGGTTGTCAGTGAGGCAGCCATTTACGACATATAGAGTGGCATTATGTGACCACGTGATGACCAACTCTGAAACGGCTGAAACAAATCCTATCGTGTTTGGTGTCAAACATGTTGGAATCATACCCTCACACCGGTAACCGGTGTGGAAGGAATGATTCCACCCCTCAGAAGCGAGCTTCGTTGGGTCCCTGGTGTTCCCGCTACCAGCCTTTTAGTCCTGGGCAGCACAAAATGGTTGCTGCCGACCAGAGACACATTTCTACCCTCCTGCTGCTGAACCAAGCTCGAGCAGGGGAAGGTAGAACAATAGGCATCCTGCCACAGGGAGATGTGACCACATCCCAGACAGGATTTAGTGTATTAGGGCTGGGTGGGTGCGCTTGCCAGCGACCGAAAGTCTGCATGAGGGGCTCATTTGGTGTCCCTGTGCATAGTCCAGTTCAAACCAGTACTGGGAGCTGTTGGCTCCTGCTCTGGTGCGAAACTGCACAAAGGACATGGGAGTAACCTCCCCACTGTCCAGACCCTCCCCTGGGAGGGTCCCCTGAATCTGTCCAACCCTCTCCTGTGGGTACAAAAGGGCTTACCTGGCTGTAGGATCCTAGATTCGATGTGGACAAGATTCTGAACCAGAAACCACTGAACTTTGACCGTCTGGACAGTCTGGACTTCGCTGGACTTTGTTTGGCCCCAACTTCATCTCCCTTTCATTCGGAAGCATTGTCTGTGCCCGTGCACCATACAGGACCTGTGGGAGCATCAAGGACAACCAAAGATATCTCCCTTGGAGTGAAGGAGTCACTCCCCTGCATTCGCAGGCACCTCAACACTGCTGTCAGGTCTGCTGACCCTGAGCTCCTACGGACTCCGAAGGCTTCAGCAACACAGGAGGTGGGTTTCTACATCCCTGAGGTCCGAGCTGCCCTCTCACCAAGACTGAGGTCAGAATTCCTTAGGGGGCTGCAATACCCGAACCCCTGTGCACCGCGTACATTTGCAAGTGCATATGCTTGTTGGCATTTCCCGAACAAGTGCATTGGGCTCCGAGTAGCCCCAACCTCTGGCACCATTTCCTACCAAGAACTCTGGCCTCCTCACACCGAGTTCTCCGTGGGCTGTTGTTTGATGGAATCGCTCAAGGTCCTCTTGCGACTCCTGTGCTTCCGGCCTGTGAGTCCACTTGAGGGTAAACTTTGCTTTTCTTGGGCTCTAATGGTTGTTCCAGGTCTGCCCTGACTCCCCTTGCTGTGGTGAGTCTCCTGGACCTTGCTGGCCCGAGCCGTACACATCCTTGAACTTGTGCGTGTGTTGCCGTTGCCAAGGCTTGTCGGTGCTCCCACCAGACACTGACCCCTCGACATCCTTCGTGGGACAGCTCGTATCCAGCTCCTGGTTGTCCTTGACATCTCCTGGTCCCCGTGGCTGCAGAGTCAAGAACGCCATCAATGCACCTGAAGCACCCGACATTGATGGGCATTCGTCTACCGAGCACCTGGTCACCCCTGAGTGACCCAGACTCTGTCCCCTCTGCTTTCAGGTACTCATCGACAAGAATCCACTTTTGGATTCCAACGGACACTTTTCTTCCTTCCAGCAGTAGCTCTTCTTCGAAGTCCTCCATTGGGTTCGACGGCGGTTTCCGATGCCACTTCAGACCTATGCACCCTGCTCCCCTGCGATAGGTAACTCGGGTACCTCGGTATCCACGGTTGGGGTGGCTCTCCAACCTCCTAACTTCCACGGGGTTTCTTCAAAGTCCACTGGGAAGGGTCCTTAAACTCTAAAATTCAATCGCGACTTTCCCATAGAATTGTACAGAGCACGTGGTCTTGTTCCCACACTGCACCCGTCCTCCGTGGGTCCTTACTTACTCACCTTGGGTGGTTCCTTGGGGTCCCAGCGATTCTACGTCCTCTCGACACTGTACTGACTCAAGTTGTGGTTCTTACACCACTATTTTAGTATATGGCTTGGTCCCCCCCGGGGCCCACTGTGTATTAGTGCTATTTACTATCATTTCTGTGCTTAAGTATTGTGTGCTATGTGATTATCTCCATGTAGGAGACACTGTGTCATACTAGAGAGTGCTATATTAATGAATACATATTTGTGTAACTACTGTGTGGTTCTCCTTTCATTTAACCAATACTATAAGGTTGCATTCTGGTAAAACAATCTGCTTAACATTCTTCAAGGTAGTTACAAAAAAGGGGTAAACCCAATAAAGCCGCTGGGACCTGGGTAGAGAACAGTACAGTAGAGAAATGGTCCCAGTGGAGTAATTCTTAAGAGTAAACGAAATTGAAGTACACTAGGCATTAATACACTAATACACTATGGATATTTATAGAACAATGTTATTTAATCACATTGAACATCCTTGCTTGTAAATCAGCAAATAACTCTACATAAATGACTTCAAAAGTAGTACCAAAACAGTGCCCCACGTTGCAGGGAGAAAGGAAGGGGAGAAGGTATTGTGCATCAAGTGAGGGTTAGAAAAGTGTAAAGGGAAAGTTGTGACATTCTATTCATCACATGAATATTTACAATGGAACACGGCTTATTACAGCCACACAATTCAATAATAAACAATACATAGCCATGATTTGTAATGTTATATCACAGTGATAAAGCACTGTTGATCCAACTGGCATGAAACAATGACACAGTCGACGTTTCGACCCCCAATAGACAGAGTAGGCTGCTAGACTCCTTTCGATGGGGTCTTCCTCAGGACAGAAAAAGAGGGAGGGGGGCACCATAAGCCACCCTGAACTGGATGGTATTGACGTTGTGGTTGGGCCCGTAGGCTCTAAAGGACAAAGAGCGGATTGATGGCACTTGAGCCATTCAATATAAAAATGATCCCTGTGAAACATCCATTACATCAGGGAAGGTTGCTAAAATCTCGTGTCCAAAATGGACCGAAGCGTTCCAATTATACTGTTGACAAATCTGTAATACAGAACAGGTTCGCCTATTTGGGTCAAGCACGATCATGACTTGCGTGCAATCCTCAATCTGAAATTAATCGAGCGCATCCGACTCCTGTCCATTTTGGACTCGAGATTTTAGCAACCTTCCCTGATGTAATGGATGTTTCACAGGGATCATTTTTATATTGAATGCCTCAAGTGCCATCAATCCGCTCTTTGTCCTTTAGAGCCTACGGGCCCAACCACAACATCAATACCATCCAGTTCAGGGTGGCTTATGGTGCCCCCCTCCCTCTTTTTCTGTCCTGAGGAAGACCCAGTCGAAAGGACTCTAGCAGCCTACTCTGTATATTGGGGGTCGAAACGTCGACTGTGTCATTGTTTCATGCCAGTTGGATCAACAGTGCTTTTTCACTGTGATATAACATTCCAAATCAGGCTATGTATTGTTTATTATCGAAATGTGTGGCTGTAATAAGCTGTGTTCCATTGTAAATATTAATGTGATGAATAGAATGTCACAACTTTCCCTTTACACTTTTCTAACCCTCAGTTGATGCACAATACCTTCTCCCCTTCATTTCTCCCCCGCAGCGTGGGGCACTGTTTTGGTACTACTTTGAAGTCATTTATGTAGAGTTATTTGCTGATTTACAAGCAAGGATGTTCAATGTGATTAAATAACATTGTTCTATACATATCCATAGTGTATTAGTGTATTAATGCCTAGTGTACCTCAATTTCGTTTACTCTTAAGAATTGCTTCACTGGGACCATTTCTCGACTGTACTGTAACATTCCTTCAAGACTAAGCCTGAAGGCTGCTCTCCACAGCTACCACTTGGATAGCTTTCTAAGGTCATCTTTGACCTCTTAAATCACCGTAAGGGTTGTCTGGACTGGTGCAAGGTGCCCACTTTAATTAGTGGACAGCATACACCAGGATAACTTCTCACATTCACCCCAGTACAGCGATCTGGGCCTAAATGCCAGGCCAGGTCCTCCCTGTTCTAGAAACAAGCATCCTGGGACCGGTTTCGGGGTATCACCCCTCATCAGCCAAGCTAGCTTGACTCCAGTGGCATGGAGAGCATGGGACGCACATCGGGGTATACCATCCCACTCGGGTGACAAATGCTAAAAGAACAATTGATGGAGACAGAGATCTGGGCCTAAATCCATTGTTTTTTGCTCCCCAGGCCATTCCAGTTTAAACCCAGCCATATGCAAATCAGTCTTGACCCTGCTCCCCATGGGAACAATCCAGCTCGAAGTGCTAGGCGAGGTCCTCCCTGGACCAGAAACAAAAATCCTGGGACCATTTTCGAGGTATCACCCCTCATCAGCCAGGCTAGATTGACTCCAGTGGCATGGAGAGCACAGGACCCACGTCCAGGCATACCCGTCTCACTTGAGGTACAAATGCAAAAGATACACTGCCATGAAACCCTCTTCACTGAATAGATTATGTGTTGTTCCTGTGACTCTGATGCGTTGTACAGCAACACAGGGGTGGTTCCTCCGCAATGGCAGTGGGGCGTCGCCCCACTGGCTCCGAGCCAGCCTGTGAAAAATAAGATTATTACCTAAATCATTTTATTTTTTTATTTGCCAGCTCTGAGCCAGTGCGCTCAGGGAGGGGTGGGGCTGAGGCATGGGAGGGGGGGGAAGAGTGCTATATGCACTCTCTAAGTGCGCATATGTGTTTGGCCGGCCGTCTGAGGCTGGCCAAACACATACGCGCACTTAGGTTTCTCCTGCCCGGCTGCATTGAATAACCGGGGTGGAGAAACCCAACAGACTCCCTGGTCTGAGCGGAGCATCTTTTCAGCCCGCTCAGACCAATCCCATTGCTGCTCTCATACCATGAGAACAGCATGGGGATTGCACAGGGAGTCTGTCCCAGTGTATGCTGGGAGCCTGGGACAGACACGGAGGTGCGAAGCGACACGGGAGGCGGGCACAGCTCCAGGTAAGTGTTTTATTTTTATTTTTAAACCCCCCCCACATGCTCCCCCTCCTGTGCTCCCCCGCACCCTTTCCTCCCGGCCACCACCTCTTCATTGTGTAGGCTGCCGCTGCAGCATCATACAAAGATTCCTGTAACATACCCAAAATGTGACTTTAATTTCAATATACTTTGCTCTTGGCTAACCATCGAAAGAATTTCTGTGATTTTCTTCTTGTCTTTAGTATCTCTGGGTTTCATTTAAGTCCTGGTTGATGCTCTTCCAATTCACCGGGACAACAGAGGCCCCACCTCCACTGGCTTGGCAACCTACAATTGTGGCAGACCACTTTTTGTCAAAAATGTTCCTACTAATTCCAACTCCTGAGAGACAAGTATATTTCTGCATTTCTCAGTTCGCAGCAATCATAACTTACATGGTGTTACTTGGTGGTCATAAACATGAAAACGTGTCTCAAGGCCTGCCCTAAAAAGGGCTAGCCTTCTTACACAGTGTAGTTGGCAGCATTGCTGAACAGTAGTTGGCTGATAAAAAAGATTCTGATGGCAGTGTCAGCAGAGGCTCTGCTATCAAAAACGACACAGCTCCCATATCACTAAATGAGGTTTGTCATATGGGATATCAACCAATTTTTGGCAGTTGCTCACATCTGTCAATCCTAAATGTCTCCATTGTTGTTTTGGTGACTAAACATCTAGAGCCATATTTCAAGGTTTTTGCTTCACCCTTGCGTCATGTGAGGGGACATAAAGTTGATGCAAAACCTTAATGAGATTTACCAAGCCATGCAAGGCACTCTGCGTGGCTTGATTAATCTAGAGTAACGCAAGGCAGCACACATCACTGTCTTGCATTACTCTGCAGCAGGGAGGTGTGCCATGGGTGGAGCAAGAGTGTTCCCATGCATCCAGTCATGCATTCTGACACATTCCCAGATTTGCCAACACTAATAGACCTTGTTGTTTCACCTTTCTAAGTGTGCTGCATTGTGCAGCACATGTAGAAAGAGGAAAATGCCTCTGAGGATTGTTTTAGTGCAGGAAAGTGCACCTTCCTGCACCAAAACAATCCCGCCTACAATGCATGCACCATTGCCTATGTTTGCTCTAGGCAACAGTTTGGGCACCAGCACAGGCAGAGAGCTGGAATGTGCCATATAATGTTAAATATGGTGCATTCCTGCCCTCTCCCTTTCACTCAGTGTAGCAAGGTGGCTTGCTGCATTGAGTGAAATATTGATATATGGGGGCCCAAGTGAGTAGTTTATGAGCCAACATCTTTCTAATTATCACTAAAGTAACATTTAACCCAAATGAACATTTTCTGCCCTGGCTGTGAAAAATAGTAAATGTAGAAAGGGTGCTTATACCAATCACGGCTGGCATGACTCATGGGTGGAGGGGGTGGGGGGTCGCCCGGGGAAGGGTTCAGGCGGGGGGAGTTAATTGTAAATAAAAAATTAAAACTTACCTTTGCCAGCCCGGTCCGGTCCCACGCTGTCTCTGCTTCGAGTCCTCGCAGGAAGCAGGCAACCTCCCTCCCCTCCCCTAAGCCAATCACAATGCTGCAATGGCAGCATTGTGATTGGCTGGGACGCCAACCACACAGGCGTCTATGGGGGGCCATTTTCTCCATGTAGGCTGCATGCAGCCTACATGGAGGAAAGAGAAAGGACGTATGACCTGTTTGATCGGCCCTGAGGCCGACAAACAGTCAGTGCCCACAACACTGGGCAAGCCATTCCTCCCCTGTCCTGGAGCAGGACCACCCACCCGCCCACCAACCAAACCCTTCTGCTTTTCGCAGTGCGAGAAGCAGAAACATAAAATGGTATTCATAATACCATTTTATGTTTCTGCTTTTCGCACTGCGAGAAAGCAGTGGGGCGACGCTCGTCCGCTCACATGGAGGAGCCGCCCCTGGCTTATCCTATCTACACTGTGGCTGGTGCTCTCAATACAATTATCTCTCAGTCTAGCTCCCTTAGTCTGTAGTTAGAAAGACTGAGTAACACATCTTCAACACATTTTTTGGACAGCGGAAAGTGATCTTCCGCTGGAGTGCTGATTATAAGGCATGATTTTCAGCAGAAGTTAGTCATAAAGTAGCTGCTTTGGGAATTACATTGGACAGATTTCTTATGGTGTCTACGAGTAGAGGAACTGAGGCATATTCACACTCTTCCATTGCAACAGATGTGCAACCAAAAGTCTTTCGGCCAGTGGTTACCCATCAGAGAAAGCTGCAGACCTTCAGTTAGAATGAAGAAACAGGTTGTTTTATTGACTGTCTGATGCAGGCACAAAGCAACCAAAGAACGTGACATTTCCTGAAAGTATGATGTGGTCTTTGGAATGGCAGCAGAACCACCATCCCTAGAGAATCTGGTGTTCATTGAATAACTAGGGTTAACCTTCCCCTGTCAGAACCAGAGAAGTGAGTGACCCTTAACACAAGTTCAACTTCAAGATCCAGAATCAATGACATAACAAGCCGAACTTCTTTCCTACAAGCTATTCAGGACTATACAATGGAACTAGAGCCCCCATGTGGGAAGGTGTTGGTGCCCAAAATATGCTTCTTCTGGACTCTCAGGCTGGAGACCTTACAAGGAAATGTAACTTCCTGAGAAGAAACACAGAGGACGTTCTAAATAAGTGGCAGGGTGTCCCACCAGCAGGTGGAAATATGCTCCACATTGGGATGAGTTTAGTGATCTTAGGATACAACAGAGTGCATCCTATCGCGCTGTTCTAAAAAAATGTCAATGCAACCATTGCTACTAAGACTTTCAAAGTGCCCAGCAATAAACCCCAAAAGTAAATCATTTGCATTTTCCATGTAGCCTCATCTCCCTGGATATTTTCATGATTTTTAGTGCAATGAACATGCCTAGAAATATCTTTATGACTGTCTGTCAGTGTACCTTGAGAGACAAGCAGAGAAGGTTGAGTAAATAATGAATTGCCTTTATTGTCAATGGACCATCGTTAAAAAAAAAAAAAAAAACTTCTGAGATCTTCCTCAATCACAGAGACTGGTGAAAATCCAATATGTTGCAAAGAAAAGGTGTGTTGCATAACACTGGGGGAGTGAGCACTAAGTTCATTTCTCCTTGGCATACGTGATTGCATGGACAACTAGCAAAGACAAGGAAGTGTGAAATAAGCATCATATTATCCACTGATAAATACTGCTAGCCAACTCAACCATTTCCATGGTTTTTGCACCACACACAAGGTCTTGTAAATGCATTATTTGTAAATGCATGCAAAAGCCCTGGCATTATACAAATATCAGCTGATATGCAAATCAGCTCCTTTAAGTAATGATGGTATGATGAATTTTCTTCAATGAAAAGTGCATTTTTAAAATCAATAAACTGTGTCACAATAAGATTTTCCTTTAATACTGTAAAGAACATATACTTGTGAACGGGTGATTTCCTTGGGAAATCCTATGGGAGCCTTAATTTACAACTTCGAGCTTTACCCCGTTCACCGATGCACACTAAGATGCCCTTTTATGGTTTCGGCTGCGGCCTTTCCTTGACCAATTTTGGTTTGGGGGCGATTGAGTTTCATGTTCTTCCACTTCATACTTCAGGACCCTCTGGACTTTCATGCCAAAACAGGGCTGCGCAAGTCATCAGTAACAGTTGACTGCTAGAGAGCCACTAACCTGGATAACTGGAGTCAAATTCAGTAACTCACTGCTATGGCAGTAGCAGCACTTAGTGACAAAAGCTGTTACCTACTGTTGCTACCTCATAAAGGAATTCCAGGCTATGTTACCTACTGTTGCTACGTCATTGAGGAATTCCAGGCTAGTCTGGCTAAGCTCTCCGAGAGCCTATCAGAGCATCAATGGAAAGCATGAACCACAGCTTCTGCAGCAGAGGGAAGGGAAAGCACAGAGAGTGATGTCGGTGGGTGGCGGTAAGTAATGTATTTTTCTGTTTCATTGGGACAGGGAGGAGAAGCTATGTTTTGTATAGCTCCCCCATTGCTCCTCCGCCTCTGCATAACAGTTGAAAGCAGACGCAGGTGATTTTGGGGGCCATACATAATAACATTAAAGATGAGTAAAAAGTGGATATAGGGAATGTGTTTCACCTTGGTGCTCCTAGTGACATCATAGACAACTCGAGCTTTGATCACGCTGTCTATTTTTTGTCACTCAAACCCCTCAGTGAAAAATCACGTAATTTACTGTTACCCATCTATAATTCTATATGTTAATGTGCGTCACCAAATGTATGTATACACATTAATGCCATTATTTGCATGCTTTGAAATGCAGCTAAAGCGCCAGACCTATTGCCTTTGTCAATGCTAATGTATAATTGATCCAAAGGTCATTTGTAAAGATAAGACATAAAAATGCCAGTTAAAAGGCAGGGCTCCAATAGCTGCACCCTTCCAGATCTGCACGCAGCACGTGAACGCCTACAATCAGGAAACAATTGTTCCTGTGTCTGCCTTTCATTACATGCCCAGCCACCAACTCTGGTTTATGTTGCTTTCTGTTTTATGAAAGTAAAAACGTGACAATCTACTGATAAGCCACCGTCATAAAGTGGCAAAGGAATGTCAGGACTTTCTGTAACCTTGATAGCTCTAATGCTGAACACATGTCTCCTTGGCCCTAATCACCTTGCCGAGTCAAAGTGTATATTCAGCGTCATTTACATGACACATGATCTAATGTCGGGGAACAACAATACCATTGTAGCACTAATTGAAAGCTCAGAGCCCAGAGCCAAGAGAAACCACAGGGCTGATTGCTGCGGGTCCCAGGGACAGAGATTTATTCCCACACCTGCAGCCGGCCCATAACACTAACATTGTTACCCACATCTGGCTCTAATCAGCACATAGGCCTTGATATGCTGCTCCTGTGGCACATAAATTTAGCATTACACTCATTTTAAAGACCCCTGCTTTCAGTTTCTTAAGGACAAGATAGATTCATGGCTCCACGGAGTCTAACAAACTAGAAACCACAAGCAGAGTAAGTTACTGCCAGACATTACCCACCCTGCATGCCACTTCAATAATGGCGTTTTACATTCACTCCTGGCTACCGAAGGGCTGCAAAGTGATACCGTGTTTACAGTAACAATATACAAATTCAGACATTTCTCCGCGGACTAGCTGCTTATTTGATTTGCAAAACAGGCAATAAACGAAAGTACAGTTCAGGTAAATAGAAACTTCCAAGTCGCAGGGGATAACCTGTTGCTTTACAAAGTTCCAGTGACAAACAGTGCTGCGGTTATATTATGCATGCCCAGAATGCGTCTTGTGAAGCCTGTCCCCAGTATGCAGAGCTATATTATCTCCCTAAATACTGTTGGTGCTTGCAGGATTCTGGAGGGACTACTTCCTTTTGTTAATGTGAAGATTAGTTGTGAGCGCTAAGAGACATGGGCTGCAGGAGCTGTTTATTACAACAACATATTTTGGAAAGTTAGAGAGACAAGACAATGCTACAACTGTCCAAAAATTGTTTACTCCTAGTACGAAAAACTTCTGCTGCTTCGCAGTCTGCTGTACAGTTAGATTATAACAAAGTTGCATGTATAACTTTAGAATTTCTAAGGTTTGTGTAGTTTAAGTTGGTTTTGTATAGAAATAATAAATTGCGTTTTCCAAACTATAACTAATCTCAAACCTTTCGTTTTTTTATCTTTCATTATATATTGAGTGCGGCGCTTTGTGGGAATGTAGCATTTGACAAAGGGCAATTGTGGCAGAACGAGGGGCGCATTACAAGTTTCTTTGTTTGAAATAAACACTCCCAAGGATGGCGGAATGTATTTATATTCATCATCATGCGAGTAATGAAAGGGATACCTGAGAGACCCGTAGTCATTGTGACAAGGGATTCCTACTAAAGGAGAAATGTCATGGGAATCATTAACTGAGTAAAAGTAGGAAAAGTCACACATACAATGATGGCGGCACTTTAATTGAAGAAAAGTAACAGTCCGCTTTCTTTTGCCATACATTATCTTCCAATGGGGATGTGCAGTGACTGTTTTAAAACTGGTTATGGTCACTTATCCTGTGCGCAATCAACATTGAAAAAGGCAGGTTCTGCTGAAACGCGTTTGTTGGATAGCGTGAATAAAGTAACTACAATTGCAACCCACTGAACACTCCACTGTTTGTTTTGAAATATATATTACCTACTGGCGGTCGCCAGTAGGTAGTTATAGTTAGGACCTAGTTTCCATAGGAAAAGCGTTTTTTGATTTGCCAATAACTTTGGCGCCGTTTGACGAATCTTCACGAAATTTTCGAAACTAGTGGGGCGCTCTGGTCAGCTCCTGCCTTGAAAGTTTCGGGGTGATTTGTCGAACGGGGGTCGAGAAAAAAGGGGGGTCCCAAAACACGTTTTGCCCATGTTATTTTCCATAGGAAACTTTAGACAAAGCTACAGCCCGAACTGCTGAACGGAATTACACCAAATTTGGCAAAAGGTAGGTCTTGGTTCAGAAAGAGCCCTTTTTGTTAAATGGTGTAAATCCGTTCAGTAGTTCTGGCTTTGCTTCATTGAAGCGAGAGCAGGGAAACCTGCTCTCGCTTCAATGAAGCAAAGCAGGATTAGCTTCCACAAGGGGAGCTGCATGTCAGCAGCTCCCCTTGTGGAAAAGCAATGCCGGCTCCCGCAGGAGGCGGGGAGCCGGCGGGACCGTGGGGGCATTGGGGCTCCCCCCACGGTCCCCAACGGAAAGGGCCGGCCCCGGGGGATGGGGTCCCCGGGGCCAGAAGTGGCCCGGGAGGGGGGCCACATGGCCCCCTTCCCCAAGATTTTTTATTAAAAAAAGGAAAGGCCGGCCCCGGGGGATGGGGTCCCCGGGGCCATAATTGGCCTTAGGAGGGGGGCTACGCGGCCCCCATCAAAAAATAAATTAAAAAAAAAAATTTAACAAAAGGCCATGCCCCGGGGGATGGGGTCCCCAGGGCCTAAATTGGCCTCGGGAGGGGGGCCATGCAGCCCCCTTCCCGTTTTTAATTTTTTTTTTATAAATAGGGGTCAGGCCCTGGGGGATGGGGTCCCCAGGGCCCAAAAAATAGTAAAATAAGGGGGGCCACACAGCCCCCCTTTTAAAAAAAATAAAAAAGCCTGCTTCGCGCCGGAGGCGCAGCCCCCTCCCTGCAGCACTCTGCAAACGCGCCCCCTGGCGCGTTGTAGGTTGGGGAATTAATTCCCCTTGAATACTGAGGGTCCCTGGCGGCCAACTAGCCCACCAAGTTCCTCCAGTATATGCCAGGGAGCTGCGTTGCAGAGAGGTGGTCCAAGGCCACGCCCCCTTTTTACACCACTCTGCAACGCAGCTCTGTGGCGCTTACCGGAGGTACCTGGTGGGCTAGTTGGCCCCCAGGGACCCTCAGGATTCAAGGGGACTTAATCCCCCAACTTACAATGTGCCAGGGGGCGCGTTTACACAGTGGTGCAGGGAAGGGGCGGGGCCTGATATGACAAGTGTGCAAACACACCCCTGGTGCATTGTAAATTGGGGGATTAAGTCACCTTTAACCCTGAGGGCCCCTGGGGGCCAACTAGCCCACCAGGTACCTCCAGTAAGCGCCACAGAGCTGCGTTGCAGAGAGGTGGTCCAAGGCCACGCCCCTTTTTACACCACTCTGCAAACGCGGCTTCTGGTGCACTGCTGGTGATGCGATGAGGTCTTCTTGTGTCCTGAGGACCTCAGGACACAAGTGGACTTCATCGTCCGAGCAGCAGTGCGCCAGAGCCATGTTTGCAGCGTGGTGTAAAAAGGGGCATGGCCTAGGAACACCTCTCTGCAACGCAGCTCTGTGGCGCTTACTGGAGGTACCTGGTGGGCTACTTGGCCACCAGGGACCTTCAGGATTCAAGGGGACTTAATAGGGATGTTATAGTTAGAAATTAGCATTTATAAATGCTTAGAAATTCACTGAAAAAACCATAGGATTGAGGCACATTATAATTAGAAATTTCCGTTTAAAAACCAATGAAATTCACTGAAAAAACCATAGGTTTCAGGGACGTTATAGTTAGAAATTAGCATTTAAAAAACCATTGAAATTCACTGAAAAAACCATAGGTTTCAAGCACGTTATAGTTAGAAATTAGCATTTAAAAACCTTAGAAAGTCACTGAAAAAAGCATAGGTTTCAGGGACGTTATAGTTAGTTGGACATTTCACTCGTACAAAACCATAGAAATTCCGAACTTCCGCCGTTATAGTTAGTTCAGCTAACTATAACTCGCTCCCCTCAATGCACTGCTGATGACGTCACATATTACATCATTCATGACATGGTCAGTGACATCACTGATGACATCTCAAATGACATCACTGATGACATCACTGATGACATCATCCAGTGACTGTGTGTTTCTGTAAAGTTTAAATATGTTTTATATATATATATGCCAAGGTGTATTGAAGAACGAGTGAGTGTATAAGTGTGTGGATGGAGGATTTAGTAGGTGCATGACTGACTTTATAAGTGAGTGATTAAACGTGTCTTACTGAATGCATGGGTTAGTGACTAAACTGTGTGAATGTCTTTATCAGTCTGTCTGTTGTTGTGTAAGCTGCTGCATGGGTTGGTGAGTAGCTACATGAGTGTCTATATGGGTTATTGATTGGTTGCCTGAGTATTTGTATGGGTGCCTGAGTGTCTATGTGGGTGGGTGGGTGGGAGGTGTGTGACTCTGTGCATGGATGTGTGAGTGGTTGATTCACTGGGTGTATGGGTTAAAGAGTGCATGTGGAAACAGCTGTATGGGTGGGTGAGTGTATGTATGGGTGTGTTGGTGAGTGAATGGATGTCTCAGTGGTACATGTCCAAGTAACTACATATGTAAAAGGCAGTGTATGTGAGAGTTGGAGTATATAAATGACTATACGTGAGAGTCAGTGATTGTGAGAGTAGCTGTATGGATGAGTGTGTACTTGTATCAGCGATTGTATAAGAGAGTAAGTATGCGTTAGTATCTTTATGAATAAGTGAGGTGGTGTGTGTATAAATGTATAGGTGAGTAAATGGAAGTGTGATTGATTCTTTGCATGACTGACTACGTGTGTGAGTAACTCTGGATGAGTGGCAGTGTGTGAGTGTCTGTATAGGTGCATGAGTGCATATGATAGTGTTGTATTGATGAGTGACTGCATGTATGAGTGACTGTATGTGTGAATGAGTGGATGTGTGTGTAGACCTAGGAATCAGTGAGTGCGTATGTAGTAACTGGTATTGGTTTGTCTATGGTTTCGAAAATGGTAGTCTGTATTTTAGAGTGGGTGTATCAAAGATTATACTAGGGTGTGAGGAGGTGCATCAGATTTTCACATGGATGATGTCATCAGTGATGTCATCAGTGATGTCATTTGAGATGTCATCAGTGATGTCACTGACCATGTCATGAATGATGTAATATGTGACGTCACCAGCAGTGCATTGCGGGGGTGCGAGTTATAGTTAGCTGAACTAACTATAACGGCAGAATTTCTATGGTTTTGTACGAGTGAAATGTCCAACTAACTATAACGTCCCTGAAACCTATGGTTTTTTCAGTGATATATATATATATTCACTGAAAAAACCATAGGTTTCAGGGACGTTATAGTAAGTAATTAGCATTTAAAAAACCTTTGAAATTCACTGAAAAAACCATAGGTTTCAGGGACGTTATAGTTAGAAATTAGCATTTAAAAAACCTTTGAAATTCACTGAAAAAACCATAGGTTTCAGGGACGTTATAGTTAGGAATTAGCATTTGAAAAACCTTTGAAATTCACTGAAAAAACCACAGGTTTCAAGGACGTTATAGTTAGTTGGACATTTCACTCGTACAAAACCAGAGAAATTCGGCCGTTATAGTTAGTTGAGCTAACTATAACTCGGGCCCCCGCAATGCACTGCTGATGACGTCACATATTACATCACTCATGACATGGTCAGTGACATCACTCATGACACCTCAAATGACATCACTCATGACATCATTGATGACATCATCTGCGTAATATCTGATGCACTTCCTCACACCCTAATATAACCTTTCATACATCCACTCTGAAATACAGACTGCCATTCTCGAAACCATAGACACACCAATACCAGTTGGTACATACTCACTCAATGATTCATAGGTCTACACACATCCACTCACTCACCAATACAGTTACTCATACACGTAGTCACTCATCAATACAGCCTTTGATTTATGCACTCATACACCCATACAGACACTCACACACCGCCACTCACCATAGAGTTACTCAAACACCTAGTCAGTTACCCAAAGAATCAATCACACTGCCATTTACTCACCTATACAGTTATACACACACACCACCTCACCTATTCATACAGATAGTAACACATACTTACTCTCTTCTACAATCACTGACACAAGCACACACTCATACATACAGCCACTCTCACAATCCTTCACTCTCAAATTTAGTCACTAATATACTCCAACACTCACATATACTGCCTTTCTCATATGTAGTTACTTACACATATACCACTGAGACATCCATTCACTCATGAACAAAGCCATATGCACACTCTCTCTTCCATACAGCCCCTTGCAGATGCACTCATGAACCCATGCAGCCAGTGAATCACCCACTCACACATCCATGCAGGGAGTCACACACACCCCCACCCACTCACACAGACACTCAGTGACCCATACAGGTACTCTGACAACCAATCATTAACCCATATAGACATTCATGTAGCTACTCACCAACCCATGCAGCCACTTACACACCAACTGACAGACTAACAGAGACATTCACACAAATTAGTCATTCTCCCATGCATTCACTAAGACATGTTTAATCACTCACTTATACAGTCAGTCACGCACCCACTAAATTTTCCATAAATACACTCATACACCCACTCATTCGTCAATACACCTTGCCGTATATATATATATATATTTTTTTCTTCCACTTTTTAAAAACACTCAGTTGCTGGATGATGTAATCCGTGATGTCATCAGTGATGTCATTTGAGATGTCATCAGTGATGTCATGAGTGATGTCACTGACCATGTCATGAGTGATGTAATATGTGATGTCATCAGCAGTGCATTGCGGGGGGCGAGTTATAGTTAGCTCAACTGCCTATAACGGCCGAATTTCTGTGGTTTTGTATGAGTGAGATGTCCAACTAACTATAACGTCCTTGAAACCTGTGTTTTTTTCAGTGAATATATATATATATATATATATATATATATATATATATATATATATATATAGTAAAACAAAAGCAAACGGTGCACCACTTCTTGAATGATAACACAAAAGTTAAGAGATCTGTGTCCGATGTTATTCTTCAAATCTTCCTTTATTCAATCATAAATAGTTTTAAACACATCAAGGTGAAAATACAGCCAACACGTTTCGTCCCGACGTTACCGCGACAGTAGGCGAGACATAGCTGCAGCTCCTTGCACTTACTATGGTGTGGATTGCTTGATTACTTCTGGTCTGGCCGCCATATTTGTGCGTGACCTTACGAACTGAGCTGCTATCCGAAGCCCGGTTTCCTTTATCAATATATTTATTTATTTATTTATTTTTATGTTTTATAGAGCGCGAACTTGACCCGTTAGGGTATCAGAGCGCTTTACAGAATCCTAGGGTTGTACAAAAGGCATGGAATCACAAGAGTAAACAATCGATTGGGAGGGGGTGGGGTGCTGGAAACATAAGGGATAGAAGGATACATAGGTACAGTTTACATTGCAGTTACTCAAGACAAGGCCCCAGGTTTCTTGGAGGGGTGACTAGGTCATCCGAGGGAGGCAATAGTCAGCAGTTGATCAGGGTCTCTGTGGTGGTTGAAGGTAAAAGTTTAAACGAGGAATTTACCCATAAGGAAGGTTTTGGCCTCCTTTTTGAAGCGTGCCAGAGAGGGGATTCTTCTTATGATGGGTGGGAGAGAGTTCCATATTCTTGGCGCGGCCCCAGCGAAAGCCCGATTGTAAGTTTTTTTTCCCCTAAAACGTGCAGGCTGGAGCAGGAGGTCTCTGGCGGACCAGGAGTTTCTGATTCCTCCGGATACCACCAGTTTCTGTGCAAGGTATGCAGGGGAGTTTGAGTATAAAGCCTTGTGTGTGATGCATGCCAGCTTAAGCTGTATCCTGGCCTCGAGAGGAAGCCAGTTCAGCGCTTTCAGGTGTGGAGAAATGTGATCGAATTTCCTTGTGCCGGTAAGTAGTCTGGCGGCCGCGTTGAGGCAGGCTTTTAAAGGTGCCAGGGAGATCTTGGGTAGACCCGAGAGGGTAGAACAGCCATATTCCAGTCTGGAGATGACTAGTGCTTGGTCTGCCATTTTTAGGTCGGGAGCGTCAAGGAAGGGTTTCAGTTTCCAAAGGTAGCTCAGGTGGAATCTGGCTGATTTGGCCATCGAGTTGATGTGGTCCCGCATGTTCAAGTTGCAGTCGAGGGTTATTCCCAGTGATTTGGCCGAGTCCACAATGGTCGGTGCGTAATTTAAGGCTGTGATGGCCTTAATCCATATCTGAATCTCCGGGTTGGTTTTAGGAGGGGAAATTAGGAGAAATTCTGTTTTCTTTGCATTGAGTTTGAGTTGATTGGAGGCGAGCCATTGGACGGTCAGCTTCAGGGCCTCATTCAGGGAGAGAATCTCCTCGAGGGATGAGATTTTGATGTAGATCTGAGTGTCGTCAGCGTACATATGGTAGGAGATATTTGCAGTGCGTAGGACTTCGGCAAGCGGTTCTAGGTAAAGGTTGAAGAGGGTGGGGGACAGCGTTGATCCTTGAGGGACTCCAATCGTGACCGGAGAGGGAGCAGACAGGTTGCCGTTGATTAGGAATCTTTGTGGTCGGTTTTGGAGGAAGGATCTAAACCATTCTAGGACAGAGCCATCCAATCCCATCCTGAGTTTGAGGCGTTCGAGTAGCTTTCCATGGTTGACCGTGTCGAAGGCAGAGGATAGATCTAGGAGGATTAAGAGACATGTTTTGCCTTGGTCAAGGGCTTGGAGGGCATCATCAACGATGTGGAGCATGGTGGTTTCAGTGCTGTGTCCAGGTCTGAATCCGGATTGGAAGTCATCGAGTAGGTGGAAGTTGTTGATGTGTTGACTTAGCTGCAGTTGCACACACTTCTCCAACACTTTAGCTAAGAGAGGGATGTTGGAAATAGGTCTGAAGTTGTCAGGGGAGGCTGGGTCCAGCGACGGCTTTTTCAAAATGGGGAGGACTTGGCCGGCTTTCAGAGAGTCAGGAATCGATCCCTGCCGGAGAGAGGCGTTAATATAATAATTATTGCTACATTTATACCAAATAGATAGGGAACGTTGGTTTCCATTTCCTAACGCTGGTTGTGCTTCACAACGGACACTCTTACATGATAGGTCAGGAGTGCTTTGCACATGCCCTGAAGAAGTTCATCTCTTTGGACGAAACCCATTGGCTGTATTTTCACCTTGATGTGTTTAAAACTATTTATGATTGAATAAAGGAAGATTTGAAGAATAACATCGGACACAGATCTCTTAAACTTTGTGTTATCATTCAAGAAGTGGTGCACCGTTTGCTTTTGTTTTACTATACATTATTGAGTCCAGTGTTGGACGGCACCGTGACAGTGGGTGCATATACTGTGTGCACACGCTATTTGGGTATTTCCCACTTGCTTATTGTATATAGGGGACAGCAGTTTAGGTGCTAGTTTTCCAAAGGGTTCCACTGTCATTGATTACATGGTATATATATATATATATATATATATATATATATCAAACAAAGATGCGAGGCCCATCTCGGAGATAAAAGCATTTATTTCGAAGACAGCAGCACTAATCTTCTATTACCTTACGCGTTTCGGCTGTCGCCTTGCTCACAGGTAGGAAGTTAACAGATGCAAAGTGCGTTGTGCTTGCTTTTAAAACATAATGTCACATGACCATTCTTTTAAAATACTACTCCCATAATGCATTGTATTATTCGTAAGTTCGTATCACATGGAATCCAAAATTGATCCTCAGTTAGCATTATTTATGCATTTTTTCTCATGTTACCTGCATCATTTTAGTGGAAATAAAGTCCCGTAGACATGTGTTTTCTTTCTTTCCAGTTTTATGCAAATGTTCTCATTCAGCATAGGTCTCCGAATCAGCATGTCTCTCAGAGCGGTCAGAACACGGGATGTTCTCCCATCCGACTCCCTTCCACACAGTCAGCTCTTTTTGCACTCGTGGCGTTTCCTAAGTAGGTAGGGCGACTGCAGTGGGTCATGCTCCCGATTTAAATGTCCAACAAAGTCTCCAATTCCAAGGAGCCCCGACCCTTCAGGGTGGCCTCGTGAAACAGTGAGCATGGAGCAGCTCACCAACACAAACCAAACAAAGATGCGAGGCCCATCTCGGAGATAAAAGCATTTATTTCGAAGACAGCAGCACTAATCTTCTATTACCTTACGCGTTTCGGCTGTCGCCTTGCTCACAGGTAGGAAGTTAACAGATGCAAAGTGCGTTGTGCTTGCTTTTAAAACATAATGTCACATGACCATTCTTTTAAAATACTACTCCCATAATGCATTGTATTATTCGTAAGTTCGTATCACATGGAATCCAAAATTGATCCTCAGTTAGCATTATTTATGCATTTTTTTCTCATGTTACCTGCATCATTTTAGTGGAAATAAAGTCCCGTAGACATGTGTTTTCTTTCTTTCCAGTTTTATGCAAATGTTCTCATTCAGCATAGGTCTCCGAATCAGCATGTCTCTCAGAGCGGTCAGAACACGGGATGTTCTCCCATCCGACTCCCTTCCACACAGTCAGCTCTTTTGCACTCGTGGCGTTTCCTAAGTAGGTAGGGCGACTGCAGGGGGTCATGCTCCCGATTTAAATGTCCAACAAAGTCTCCAATTCCAAGGATCCCCGACCCTTCAGGGTGGCCTCGTGAAACAGTGAGCATGGAGCAGCTCACCAACACAAACCAAACAAAGATGCGAGGCCCATCTCGGAGATAAAAGCATTTATTTCGAAGACAGCAGCACTAATCTTCTATTACCTTACGCGTTTCGGCTGTCGCCTTGCTCACAGGTAGGAAGTTAACAGATGCAAAGTGCGTTGTGCTTGCTTTTAAAACATAATGTCACATGACCATTCTTTTAAAATACTACTCCCATAATGCATTGTATTATTCGTAAGTTCGTATCACATGGAATCCAAAATTGATCCTCAGTTAGCATTATTTATGCATTTTTTTCTCATGTTACCTGCATCATTTTACTCATATATATATATATACACATATATTTCCAAAGAGAATCGCACTGCTGCGCAAAGGAAAACCGCACTCCAGAATTTTGAAGAAAAAGTTTTAATGGACTGGCGCGTTTCGACCAGTGCGGTCTTTGTCAGAGTCACTCTCCCAACATGGACGTGCTCTATTTTCTACAAAAACAATGGGGAAACAGTAATGGACATGGAAACAGACTCGTGGGAATATATTATTCACGTGATTACATTTCCTGGTGGGAGGTAAGACGTGTTAGACAGTAGAAATAAATGTCAAAAAAATGTATATGCATATGTACAAAAAGTGCATGTAATTACTTCACAATAACGCTTGGAAAATTAATTAATGTTCCTTATGAAATGTACACATAATAAAGGCACAAAACAGGGCGAGAAATTCATGCTGTCTGGCTCGCAAGCCAAACTCAGTATTGCTGGCCAGATATCACAATATTTAATTCCAAACTTAATAGACAAAAAGCACTTTCCATCTAGAAACATGTTGTGGTACTTGATACAGTACTCAACAATAACCGTCAAGTTGCTAACTCCCTCTCTTCCAACATAAACTATCCCCAAAAGTCCAAGGTCTTTACCAAAAAAGACATAAAAAAGTGCAAGGACCCAAATACAAAGTGAAAAATGAAAATCAACCTATTATTCTTTGAAATTAAAACACAAGCGCTAATCTGGGTGCAAGTTCTCCCTTTCATGACACACAGATAATGTAAAGTCCATTTCTGGTCACAAAACCAAAAGTGGGGTCTTCCATAGAGGACTATCCTAGGTGCACGTGGAGCTCCTCATCGTGGTTGAGGCCACCAGGGTGTCTGCTGCTAAGTCGGATGATGTACTCTGATTCCATTCGTCTCAACTTGCGTTCTCTGTCTCCCCCTCTTGCATGAATTGGAATCCTGTCAATGCCAAAAAACGAGATTTTAGAGACTATGAGGCCGATTCCGATTCAGGCAGGAAATCTCTCCGACCGAGTCGGACCCGGAGAGATTTCCGACCGAATCGGACCCTAGCTGTCCGACCGAACGAGTACGATGCGTTCGCATGCTATCGGACTCGATTCGGTCGGACTCCCATTGAAGTCAATGGGAGCCGGTCGTACAACGCGTACGCGGGCTCCCAGTGACTCAATGGTTGCGAGGTGAACAAGGGCGCCCCCTATAGTGGGTATGCGTCAAAGCGGGTCGTGCCGTACACGCACAGGTAGGGGGGACCCATGGGTCCCCCCTATGTGCGACTCACGCGGCTAGGCGTACAGGGGGGTCCGACACGGACCCCCAAAGTGCGGCTCCGACTGCTCTTTCGAGCCGGACGGCGCGGGTCGGTCGGACTGCTCGCGGCGTGCATCGTACTTACCCGGCTGGGGAACGTCTCCATTGCGCGGTGCGAGTCGTGTCCGTGCGAGTCGGTCGGAGCGGTTGGGTCCCGCGAACGAGTCGGTCGGCGATTTCGCGTACGTTCGCATCGTACTCGTTCGCCCGGACGCACGTCCGACTCGGTCGGAAACAGGGCATCCGAATCGGATCCGGTAAAGCCGAATCCGATTCGGAGCCCTACCGGCCGAGATCGGAATCGAACCCTTAATCTGCATTTGTACCTTGTACCTGAGCACAATGTTTCACCATAGTATTGCTCATATCTTTGTTCCTGATCGCATGTAGGTGCTCTAAGACCCTCTTCTTCACCGGAAAGATTGTGCTGTCCACATATCGCAAACCGCACACACACACCAGAACATATACAACAAAGTCACTGTTGCAGTTGATGAATTTTGTATCTTCGCTGTTTTGCCCGTGGGGAGGTTGTAGATTTTCACATTGGGACTGTTGGCGCATGCCTTACATTTCCCACACTTATAGAACCCCAGGAGTTCCCTCAACTAAGATCCTGAGTTGGTCGTGCCCTGATTCAGATGACTGTGCACTAACATGTCTTGTAAAGAGCTGCATTTGCAATAAGTAATGTGCGTGCTAGAACTTACCAGCCTACCAATCATGTCACATCTGACCAGATGCCTCTTATTTTACACTTTGGATTACATTAAATTCTAGGCGACAGACAGCTACAATTAAGTCGTTTTGGCTTCAAAATGCAATAGTGAATCTGTTGTAGTACCGCATGTATGAGTCAATAGCAAAACGGATGCAAAAGATTACTTACTATGGGCTGCTGGTCATTTTTGATAATTAAAAGGTTCAGTAATGTGCAAATCAAGAATGGATTAAATATTTTTTCAAGCATCAAAGACGTCTAAATAGATCTTCTTAATTAGTATGTAGAGGTATATTTGTTTGTCCATATGCTGTATGAGACACTGAGCAACATTTGTTTTATCATGCAAAGATAGAAAAGAAACATAAGTAAGTAGTAATATCAAAACAGAGTAAATAAATGGATAAGCACATAATGGAAAAGTAACAATTTTAATAAATAGGCCATTCAGGGCCCGATTTATCGCTGGTGACGCCCCGTGCAACAATCTTCTATGGCGCCCCCCTGACCTCGTTCTCCTCGAATTCCCTCACTACCAACCTCCAACAGTGTCCCTTATCTCTCCATTGCCCTTCTCTGACGTACATTTAATTTTTGTATAGTACTACTCATATTTGACTTACACTCAGTTCTTTGATCTGCATGATACACATTCTTTGGAGCAGGCACATTCTTGCACTACTTTCCGATTAGACAACACCCCGATCTCTCTTCAGCAGGAACATTAATCTCCAGAGTCATCTTGACATTTTTATTGTTGCCTGAAAACTGCTGGACTGGACATACAAGGAACTCTGCAATGTATATATATATATATTCACTGAAAAACCATAGGTTTTAGGGACAGTTATAGTTAGTTGGACATTTCACTCGTACAAAACCCGTGAAATTCCCCTATTATAGTTAGTTCAGCTAACTATAACTCGCGCCCCCGCAATGCACTGCTGATGACGTCACATATTACATCACTCATGACATGGTCAGTGACATCACTGATGACATCACTGATGACATCTCAAATGACATCACTGATGACATCATCCAGTGACTGTGTGTTTCTGTAAAGTTTAAATATTTTTAATATATATAGGAAAAGACGTATTGAAGAATGAGTGGGTGTCTAAGTGTCTGTATGGATGATTTAGTAGGTGCGTGACTGACTCTATAAGTGAGTGATTTAACGTATCTTACTGAATGCATGGGTTAGTGACTAAACTGGGTGAATGTCTGTATCCGTCTGTCTGTTGCTGTGTAAGTGGCTGCATGTGTTTGTGAATAGCTACATGAGTGTCTATATGAGTTATTGAATGGTTCTCTGAGTATCTGTATGGGTGCCTCAGTGTTTGTGTGGGAGGGGTGTGTGCGACTCTGTGCATAGATGTGTGAGTGGGTGATTCACTGGGTGGATGGTTTCAAGAGTGCATCTGTGATAGACTGTATGGGTGGGTAAGTGTGTGTAAGAGTGTGTTAGTGAGTGAATATATGTCCCAGTGGTACATGTGTGAGTAACTACATATGTGAAAGGCAGTATATATGTGTGTTGGAGTATATAAATAGCTATAAGCGAGAGTGAGTGATTGTGATAGTGGCTGTATGGATGAGTGTGTGCTTGTATCAGTGATTGTATAAGAGCGTAACAATGTGGTAGTATTTGTATGATTAAGTGAGCTGGTGTGTGTATAACTGTATAGGTGAGTAAATGGCAGTGTGTTTAATTATTTGCATGACTGACTAGGTGTGTGAGTACCTCTATGGATGAGTGGCGGTGTTTGAGTGTCTATATAGGAGTAAGAGTGCATATGATAGTCCTGTACTGAGTGACCATAAGTATGAGTGACTGTACGGGTGAGTGAGTGGATGTGTGTGTGTAGACCTAAGAATCAGTGAGTGGGTATGTAGTTATTGGTGTTGGAGTGTCTATGGTTTTGCGAATGGCAGTCTGTAATTTAGATTGGGTATATCAAAGGTTATATTAGGGTGTGAGGAGGTGCATCAGATTATCACGTGGATGATGTCATCAGTGATGTCATTTGAGATGTCATCAGTGATGTCATCAGTGATGTCACTGACCATGTCATGAGTGATGTAATATGTGACGTCATCAGCAGTGCATTGCGGGGCGCGAGTTATAGTTAGCTGAACTAACTATAACAGGGGAATTTCACGGGTTTTGTACGAGTGAAATGTCCAACTAACTATAACTGTCCCTAAAACCTATGGTTTTTTCAGTGAATTTCAAAGGTTTTTTAAATGCTAATTTCTAACTATAACGTGTCTGAAACCTATGGTTTTTTCAGTGAATTTCAAAGGTTTTTTAAATGCTAATTTCTAACTATAACGCCCTAAAACCTATGGTTTTTTCAGTGAATTTCAAAGGTTTTGTAAATGACAATTTTTAAATGTATTAATTGTTATATTTATTTTTTTGATACTGATTTACTACATTTTTTAAAACTATTTATTTTTATATATTTTATTTATTAAATTACATTGTAATTACATTATACATTACATTACAAAATATACTTTCTCAGAATGAATTACTTTAGTTTAAATAGTTTGCAAATAGGCAATAGAGTTTTAAGTACAGTAGTTACAGTTGTTGCAATGGGCAACACAATTTCAAACACAATGCAACATTGAGCTCAATGTGAATTTCTAGTTAAATGCAATTAGTTACTTTATGGATTACTTTTCTAACCACAGGACTGGATCCTAGATTCAGTCCTGGGACATCTCCTGTAAACAGTTGAGTAAAAGCGTTTTGGTTACAGTAGTGATTTTTAAGGAATATTATTGTATTTTAAAAGTTGACACTTAGAAACTTTTTCACATAGAATCACCAATGTTATCCTATGGGAGGAAATTCACTTAGCAGGTAAGTAGTGTTATCGTTACTTTTTCTTACTCAGTGTTGGATCCTGGATCCAGCACTGGTGCATCTCCTGTAAACAGTTGAAAGAATGCGTTTAAGTCATACAGGCGATTTTTAAGGAATATTTGTAATTTGTGAAAATCGACACTTTGAAACTTTTCTGCTGAAAACCAGACAATGGATTCCTATGGAAGGAAATGTAAGTTACTGGTAAGTACGGTTAGAATTACTTTTCAGGGTCAGTGCTGGGCTAAAAGATGCAGCACTGGGTTCTCTCCTGATAACAGGTGAGTAAATTGGAATTCGTACTTTGGTTGATTTTAGAGGAATATTATAAAGTTCCAAAACTCCACACTTAGAAGAATTTCCAAGTGAAACCAGTCAATGTTAGCCTATGAAGGAAATTCAAGTTACCGGCAAGTACGGTTAAAATTACTTTTCAGGACCAGTACTGGGCTGAAAGATGCAGCACTGAGGTCTCTCCTGATAACAGGTGAGTAAATCAGAATTCGGATTTCGGCTGATTTTAGAGGAATATTTGTATGTTTCAAAAATCAACACTTAGAAACTTTTTCAGCAAAAAGCAGGCAATGATATCCTATGGAAGGAAATTCAAGTTACTGGTAAGTACGGTTAAAATTACTTTGGAGGATCAGTACTGGGCTGAAAGATGCAGCACTGAGGTCTCTCCTGATAACAGGTGAGTAAATCGGAATTCGTATTTCGGCTGATTTTAGAGGAATATTTTAAAGTTCCAAAACTCCACACACAGAAGAATTTCCAAGTGAAACCAGTCAATGTTAGCCTATGGAAGGAAATTCAAGTTACTGGTAAGTACGGTTAAAATTACTTTTGAGGATCAGTACTGGGCTGAAAGATGCAGCACTGAGGTCTCTCCTGATAACAGGTGAGTAAATCGGAATTCGTATTTCGGCTGATTTTAGAGGAATATTTTAAAGTTCCAAAACTCCACACTTAGAAGAATTTCCAAGTGAAACCAGTCAATGTTAGCCTATGGAAGGAAATTCAAGTTACTGGTAAGTACGGTTAAAATTACTTTTCAGGACCAGTACTGGGCTGAAAGATACAGCACTGAGGTCTCTCCTGATAACAGGTGAGTAAATCGGAATTCGTATTTCGGCTGATTTTAGAGGAATATTTGCACAATGGTGAAGGGAGGGGCGGGGCCTGAGGTGACATCTGTGCAAACGCGCCCCGTGGCGCGTTTTAAGTTGGGGGATTAAGTCCCCTTGAATCATGAGGGTCCCTAGGGGCCAACTAGCCCACCAGGAACCTCCAGTATGCGCCAGGGGCTGCGTTGCAGAGACGTGTAGAGAGGCCACACCCTTTTACACCTCTCTGCAACGCAGCTCTGTGGCGCTTTCTGGATGTACCTGTTGGGCTAGTTGGCCCCCAGGGACCCTCAGGATTGAAGGGGATTTAATTCCCCATCTTAAAATGCGCCACGGGGCCTGTTTGCACACGTCACCTGAAGCCCCGCCCCCTCCCTTCACCACTGTGCAAACGCGCCCCTTGGGGCGTTTTAAGTCGGGGGATTAACTCCCCTTGAATGCTGAGGGTCCCTGGGGTGCAACTAGCCCACCAGCTACCTCCATTAGGCGCCACAGAGCTGCGTTGCAGAGAGGTGTAAAAAGGGGCGTGGCCTCTGTACACCTCTCTGCAAGGCAGCCCCCTGGCGCATACTGGAGGTTCCTGGTGGGCTAGTTGGCCCCCAGGGACCCCCAGTATTGAAGGGGAATTACTTCCCCATCTGCAAACGCGCCAGGGGGCGCGTTTGCAGAGTGGTGAAGGAAGGGGGCGGGGCCTGCGGGCCCGATCGTTTTTTTTTTTTTTTCCCTGAAGGGGGGCTGTGTGGCCCCCCTTCCTTTTTCCTATTTTTGGGCCCTGGGGACCCCATCCCCCAGGGCCTTACCCCCTTTTTTTTTTTTTTTTTTTTTTTTTAATTAAACGGGAAGGGGGCCGCGTGGCCCCCCTCCCGTGGCCGAATCCTGCCCCGGGGACCCCATCCCCCGGGGCATGGCCACACTTTTAAATTAATTTTTAAGGAGGGGGGCTGCGTGGCCCCCCTCCTCAGGCCTCCTTTTGCCCCGGGGACCCCATCCCCCGGGGCAGGCCTTTTTTTTTTTTTTTTTTTTAATTATTTCTGGGGAGGGGGGCCGCGTGGCCCCCCTCCCGGGCCACTTATGGCCCCGGGGACCCCATCCCCCGGGGCCTGGCCTCTTGTTGGGGACTGTGGGGGGGTCCCCAAACCCCCCACAGTCCCGCCGGCTCCCCGTGTCCTAAGGGAGCCGGCATTGCTTTTCCACATGGGGAGCAGCTAACATGCTGCTCCCCATGTGGAAAAGCAATTGTCTTTGGATATTGGAAGCGAGAGCAGGTTTCCCTGCTCTCTCTTCCAATATCCAAAGCAGTTTGCAATGACAGGACGGGAGCCGCGAGGCTCCCGTCCTGTCATTGCAAACAGCAGTGTCCCAGGGGTAGGCACCCCGGGACACTGCAGGAGCCGGCCCTGGGGGGTGGCGGTCCCCAGGGCCACCACAGGCTCCAGGAGGGGGGCCGCGCGGCCCCCTCCCCACATCAGCACAGCCCCGGGGAGGTGGTGGTCCCTGGGGCTTCGGGGTCCAAAACGGACCCCCATTTTAAATGTGTTAGTGCCCCGGGGAGGTGGCGGTCCTCGGGGCGTGTGGGGGCTCGAGCCCCCCACACAGGAAATTAAAAAAAAAAAAAGAAGCCCCGGGGAGGTGGTGGTCCTCGGGGCTGCGGGAGGGCCGAGTGCCCTCCCGCACCATTTTAAAATGAAAGCCCCGGGGGTGGCGGTCCCTGGGGCTTGGGGGCCCTTGAGGCCCCCATACATAAATTTAACCCCCCACCATGCCCCCGGGACTTGGGCCACCCGGGGGCAAATACACCGAAGCGCGGGAGACCGCGCTTCGATTTTTTTTTTTCCGGCAGGATCCGCGCACCCTGAGCGCATCCTGCCGATTTAAAAAAAAATAATAATAATTTTTTTGCCCAGGGGGTCCTTGTGGGACCCCCTGAGCAGACCTAGGGGGTCAGGGTGTTGCTACCCTTCCCCTTTTGTGCGCTTTGCGCACTTGTTTCTGTCCCTCGGTTCTACCGAGGGATAAAATGGCTGCCAACACTTCCTGATTTGGAGTGTTGACAGCCAATTAGCATGCAGCTCGTGATCGGGAGGGTGCGCGGATCCTCCGCGCCCATAGATATATATGTACTTTTACTTTTGATTTTCTCAGCAACTACTGAACGGATTTACACCATTTAACAAAAGGGTTCTTTCTGAACCAAGAACTACCTCTTTGCCAAATTTGGTGTAATTCCGTTCAGCAGTTCGGGCTGTAGCCGTGTCTAAAGTTTCCTATGGGAAATTGATTTTTTGACTCTTATTTCTTTAATTTCTCCGCAACTACTGAACGGATTTACACCATTTAACAAAAAGGGTTCTTTCTGAACCAAGAACTACCTCTTTGCCAAATTTGGTGTAATTCCGTTCAGCAGTTCAGGCTGTAGCCGTGTCTAAAGTTTCCTATGGGAAAATGAATGGGGAAAACACGTTTTGGGACCCCCTTTTTCTCGGCCCCGCTTGACGAATCACCCCGAGACTTTCAGGGTAGGAGCGGACCGTAGCGGGCCATAAAGTTTGAAAATTTCGCGAAGATTCGTCAACCGGCAAGAGAGTTATTTCAAATAGAATGTCGCGGATTTCCTATGGAAAATAGGTCCTAACTATAACTATCTACTGGCGACCGCCAGTAGATAATATATATATGTATGCATATATATATATGTATGCATATATATATATATATATATATATATATCACTCCAGCTCCTGGCCTGCCACTCCTTCGACAGGACCTCCAGGCACTGACCTCATAAACACCTCCAATAAATTCAAACAACTCCGATGTTATAAGGATGCAGTGCCAAAATTTATTGCAATGATTTCCTCCAAAGCTGTTCAGGCATAGTGCCTGCCATGACACGTTTCACTCGCCTCACGCGAGCTTGATCACATGACGCGCCACATGACAGGGAACAAATAAATACAAAGTGCGCACTAATGGCCTCAGAAAACTGTTTGCCACGTTAGTGAAATTAAAAGACAGACTGCACAATCGCAGGTCATCAATGAAAGTTTGAAACATGATGTAAATCCAAGGTGTAAAAAACTATGTACATATGACGATAAACAAGAGAAATCAGACACAATGTGCAAATACGTAAGGCTGTTTCAAATTAGCATATAGTTGCTAGAATCGTCAGATATCCTACTCGCACCTATGCAACACGAAAAGGATACATATTTCAACATCAGAATCTCAAATAATTATATTGTTCAGGATTAGATTTAAAGTGCTAGTGCTGTATAACATACCCCCATTAAAATTCCAAAATTGACATTATATGTAACAATACATTGGGATAATGAGGTATCATAGACCACTGTTGCCTGAAATTTAATAAATAATGAGAGATAAAAACTGTAGATAAAGTGCAAGTGCTTATTTCTCTAATTGTTAATCCATGTTGTACATAAACAAGATACAAAGTGCAAATGCAAAATACCACAACCTATTTGATCTGACGGTCCAAATATTTGGCATATCAAAGGACACTGTCTTTCATTGATTACATCATTATGAAAATCAAATCTTGAGACGTAATACTCTAATTAGAGCAGTCTGTAATATAAAGTGCTGTGCTGTGTGCAAAAAAGCAAATAACCCGTGCAAAAAGTGCTGTGCAACTTGCAATTTTCATAGCAGCATGTACCAATTATCCAAGCCTGAATAATATTAAAGTGCAAGTGCCACTAAATAACAGAGCACAGAGAGATGATAAAAACTTACTATTTACAAATAAACATCATACAGGTAAATTCATATGTTCTTGAGGAACTAGGAGCCATAATTATACTAATACCTTACACAACCTTACTGATTCAGGTGCACATATAACTAGAGGAAGTTGTGCATGTCCTCGCTGGTGTTAAGACCATTGGGCATTTTAGTATCCAGAGCCAGTATAAAATGGGTTTCTAGTTGACGCAGGCTTTTTTCTCGGTTCCACCCCATCCGGAAATGGGAACAGCCCCTAGCACAGAATACTCAAAATCTTTGAGTTTACTCTGGTGTACCAATTTAAAATGTCTGGCAACAGGATAATTTGGATCGGAATTAACAATTGCCCGCACATGTTGTAGAATCCGTTTATGTACAGGGAGCTTAGTGCTCCCTATATACTCAAGGCCACAAGTACAACGTAGCTTATAAATTGCAAACTCGGTGCGACAGGTCAAATATTCCTTAATTTGAATCTTTTTGTCACAAAATGCAGTTACATAATGTGTTGTATTAGTCGCAAAAGTGCACGCACGACACGAGTTGCATTTGAAAAAACCCATTTTAGTGAGCCAAGTGCTCTTAGGTGTTACCTCAGGACTTGATTTAACTAGGGCATCCCTCATGGAGGGTGCCCTCCTGAATGTAATAGCAGGCAGAATAGGTAATATGGGTCTTAGCGTTATATCAGTTAGTACTATGGGCCATTGAGCATAGATTATTTTACGGATTCTGCGCTCCTTTTGACTATAAGTAGTGATAAGTCTAATATTTCCTTTGTCATTATCAATGTCAACAGTGGGGCAAACTGAAGCTGAAACACGGTCTCTTTTAGATGTTAGCAGCTCATCTCTAGAAAGATCATTAGCTTTGTTCAAGGCCTGAACCAACAAGGACTTCTTATAGCCCCGGTCTAAAAAGCGACGCAATGCCTCTTGCTGACATTCTTGTGAATCAGTATTTAAACTACAAATACGGTGAATTCTCACGAACTCGCCGTATGCTATGCTCCTGATTAGGTGGTGGGGATGCGAGCTCTCAGCGTGCAAAATCGAGTTGCCCGCAGTTAGTTTGCGGTGCAATTTCGTATGAATCCTACCCTCGCTTATATAGAGGAGAACATCTAAAAATTCGACACTAAAATCATCAATGGTAGCAGTAAACCTAAGATTTTGCTCATTCAAGGTAATGGATGTTACAAACTCAGTTGCTGCCTCTCTACTTCCATCCCAGATTAAACAGATGTCATCAATATACCGCCAGGAATGCTTGACATGTGTTTGCCAGTCCACCCCATGCTTGGCCCTGAGGACATGCTCCTCCCACCAGCCAACATGGAGACATGCATAGCTGGGGGAGAAGCATGCCCCCATAGCCACACTTCTGAGCTGTTGATATGCATTCTGATTGAATAAAAAATAGTTGTTAAAAAGGCAAAGCTCTATCATAGTGATTAGCATGCAGTTGTGTTATTTCATACTAATGTCTCTAGAGTCCAAATAGTATGAATGAATGAATGAATGAAGCAGCACTTATAGAGCGCATAGCTACCCGTAGGCATCCCAGCGCTGGGGAATAACTGAGGCGTCAGAGAATCACTTAGGAAAGAGCCATGTTTTCAGCAGCTTGCGGAAGGCCGTGTGAGTGGATTCCCTTCGTAGCTGAAGAGGAAGGGAGTTCCAGAGTTTGGCAGCATTATATGAGAATAACCGACCACCGCTTCTAGCTCTTTTAATTCTGGGGACGACTGCCAGGTATTGCTCGTCAGAGCGCAGTCGCCTATTAGCTCGATAGGGCTTGACCATAGAGGAGATAATCTCTGGTCCTTTCCCTCCTATCATCTTGTGGGTGATGCATAAGGCCTTAAAGTGGACTCTCTCCCGGATGGGGAGCCAATGGAGAGCTTTCATGGGCGGTTTTGCAGACTGCCGGCTCTGAGTCCCCATGAGGATCCTTGCGGCGCAGTTCTGTACTGTTTGAAGTTTAGTGAGGACCGAACTCGGGGCTCCAAGGTATAAGGCGTTGCCGTAGTCCAGGTGCGAAAGAATAAGCGCCTGGACCATGAGCTTTCTTGCTTGAAAAGGGAGCAAAGGAAGCACTTTACGAAGCATCCCTATGATGCCAAAGCAAGAGGCCACCACCTTTCTGGCCTGGACTTAAAGCTGAGGTCTGAGTCCAGCAAGAAGCCCAGGCTTTTTATCTCTGACTTGGGAACAGGTGCTGAGCCCATCGAGGCTGGCCACATAGTGTCTGCCTTAAAAAGAGAAGTATTGCCAAGGAGCATAAGCTCGGTTTTATCGCCATTCAATTTTAGATAGGAGTGTTTCATCCACTTGGCTACTTCTTCAAGGCAGGTACAGAGGTCGGCAGAGGCCCTGTCTGAGTGGTTAAGCGCCACAGCCAGTTCAGTGTCCTCAGCATAGGTCACAATTTGCACCCCATAGGGAAGAACGATGTCCGCAAGAGGTGCCATGTAGGCGTTAAAAAGTGTTGGGCTCAGGGAAGATCCCTGGGGAACCCCACAGTGGAGGGGCCAGGATTTCGAGGTTGCCTCACCCTCGAAAACCTGGAAAGATCTTTCCTCTAGAAAGGATTGCAGCCAGATCAGGGCTACTCCGGACACGCCCAGATTTCTAAGTCGTTGGATCAGAATGAGGTGGTTGACCGTGTCAAAGGCCGCGTTGAGATCTAAAAGAATCACGGCCGAGGAGCCTCCTGCATCGAGAATCTTTCTGGATTCTTCCACAACTGCTAATAAGGCCGTTTCCGTACCTTGGCGGGGGCGAAAACCAGTTTGAGAGCGATGGAGAAGATTATTAGATTCCAGACGTGCAGAAAGTGCCGAATTGACGTGCTTCTCCAATATTTTGCTAATTCCTGGCAAGACAGTCTGGGTCCAGGCTAGGTTTTTTCAAAAGGGATTTAACCATGGCTTTTTTCCATAGGGGGGGACCACCCCGGCAGATATGGAGGAGTTGATCAAATCCAAAATGACTGGACCAACTGACTCTGCCACCTGGTTCAAAATCTTAGGCGGGGCTGGGTCTCTGGGCGACCCGCTCTTAACGAGTGTGGAGGTGGTCTGAAATGATTCATAGTTCATTAAGGGGAAGGCCTTAAGAGAATGTTCCTTACTCCAAGTGTAAGGGTCCTCTGGATGAGGGGTGGTATGACTGTCGGACGGAACAAAAGATTCGTAGATCGTTTGAATTTTGTTATAAAAATATTCTGCAAGTTCATTGCAACGTTGATCCGTGGCTAAGGGAGTATCGGGGGGAGAAGGAGCTCTCAGCAGTTTATTTGCAATTCGAAATGTTTCACGGGGGGAGTTGGCTTCTAAGGAAATTTTAACCTCGAAGTAAGAAGCCTGGGCTTTTTTTATTTCGAGCATGTAGATTTTAATAGCCTCCCTATATTCCTTTTTCTTGTTCGGGGAGAAGTCCTTTCTCCAAACTCTTTCAGTTTTTTTACAGGTTTGTTTTAATTCTCGGAGTTTGGGGGTATACCAGGCCGTTCTATTAGGCCCTTTATGCGACTGAGTAATTGTTTTTGGAAGGACCTGATCTAATGTCCCTTCAATCCAATTGTTGAATCTCTCATTAGACACCAACGGGTCGATGTCAGGAAGTGGCTTCGAATTTTCCAGTGCCGATACCCACTTTTCTGTGGGAAGTTTTGGCCAGCGGCGGGACTTAATTTGCGTTGGCCGAGTTGGGGGGGTAGCGTGGATAGGGGACCAGCGGAATGGAATCAGATAGTGGTCCGGCCAGGGAATAGGGACCGGTTTCTGACAAGATAGCTCCTCCAGATTAGAGAAAATGGGATCTAGGAGGTGCCCTTTTGAATGTGTTGCATATAGCACCTTCTGTGTGAGCTGGAAGGTCGCTAAGTCCAAGGACAGCTTGGATGCAGCATTCAATGCCAGATCATCAAAGTGGACATTGAAGTCGCCCAGTATAGTGAAATTCGCGGTTGTGCTGGCCAGTTTAGGGACTATTTCAGATAGTGATTTGCAGAATTGGCCCATAGATCCAGGGGGTGATAAATTAGGATTCCTGATAAGGAGAGCGTAGGCGTAAATCCTATTGAGAAATGAATGTTCTCACAGTCAAGTAGAGGGCTCCCAGTTAATGTATTTGATTGCAGCCAATCCATCAGAGTGATTAATGCTTGTATACAATGATTCTATGTCCATAACTACAAACAAATAATTTGGTTGCCATATCACATCATTAATCTTTCTCAGAAAATGGGAGGTGTCCTTCACATAGGATGGTAAAGTGATGACATGAGGCTGTAAAAAGTAGTCCACATATTTTGAAATTCTTTCCAACATACTCTTCTGGGCCAAAATAATGGGCCTTCCTGGAATCGGGACTGTCTTTTTACGAACCTAAGGGAGGAAGAAGAGGATGGGGATGACAGTATGATCCACTACTAAGAAATTCAATTCGTCTTTCGTTAAGAGGCCCGGCCTCTTCCATTGTGAGAGGCATTTACCCACTTTCTCTTGAACCAACCGAATTTCCTGTTTAGAAGATTTTCTATAACACAGGACATCCGACAAAAGACGGTTAGCTTCAGCCAGATATTGGTTTTTAGGCCACAGTACAACGTTACCGCCTTTGTCGGATTTCTTTATGATGATATCTTGATTGTCTTTCAACTTGTTGATCAGAGTGTGGTATTGGGCATTTTTGAAATTCCTGCGACGTTGATTTGTCATCATGGTTTTATTGAGACATTTGAGTTCCACAACTCTATCGTTAAAAATATCCACTGCATCCTTTGGCATGAGTGGTAAAAATGTCGATGCAGGGCAGAAAGGACTGGTAGCTGCTTTATTGATGTTAATGCCCATTGCAATCATGACTTGTTGTGTCGACTCACTTGTGGTACTATCATCATTAGACAAGGATTGTAGTGCCTGTAGTGTGGAAATATCCCTCACCTGTAGTTTTACGTCAGGGGTGACCATACTTGGTGTCAAATTGGATGGAGCTGTAGGAGGTTTGTTGAGTTGGAAATACTTGATGAGCTTCACTTTCCAAATAAACTTAAAGACATCGATTCTAGTTTGATTATATGAAAACTGATTGACAGAACAGTACGTGAGCCCCAAGGATAAAAGCTGGGTTTCTGCTGTTGTTAACACTGTCTCAGTGAGATTGATGACTGTATTGTAGGTAGTGTGCTTCATCGTCTCCATTTCCTTGCTGTATTCCCTCTGCTGGTATTGCTTGCGGTGCTTGTTCCGCCTCTCCCTCCTGCATTGATTGCTGGTTCTCCTTGCTGCTGCTGAGGGTTGCGGGGACGCAAGGTCTGCCTCCGGTCCTCTCGGAGAAAATTCAGCTCCTCCGCTGGGGTCAAATTGCTTACACAGATAGTAGATATCCTAGACGCAACTAAACGGCTATCATCCGAATCGCTATTCGAGGTGAGAGAATTAGTGTCAGATTCCACATCGGCAGCAGAGTTACCAGTGGGTGCACCGCGTGCTGGCTCCGATATTTTACTCGTAAGGGCCTGTCGTTTATAGTTATCAAACTTCCTGGAGAAGGTGAAAATTCTCCCCGTAGCATAGTCGTTCTGGTCACGTGCAAATTTAAACACTTTGCATGCCTTGATAGTATCTTCATGTTTTTTAATACGAACGTCTATGTCAGCACGCCCTTTTGTAATAACTTCATGTTGCCCTGTGGCATCTAAAAGTCCATTGACACGATCAATCTCAATTAAAATTGCTTCCCTGTCTATCTCCGCATATTTGATCAATATGTGTACCATATTCATCGAGGCCTGTAAATTGTTCTCTGCCCATTCCTTTAGCATAGCGGGGTTCGGATTCTCGAATGTTGGAGCAATGAGGACTCGAAGACCCCTGGGTACACGAGTAACGTCCCGATATTTTTCTAGGTGATTTTAGACAACACCCCGATCTCTCGTCAGCAGGAACATTAATCTCCAGAGTCATCTTGACATTTTTATTGTTGCCTGAAAACTTCTGGACTGGACATACAAGGAACTCTGCAATGTACGTATATATATATATATCCATGAAAAAGCCAAAGGTTACAGATAAGTTATACTTAGGAAATCTTTATTTATTCTTTCCATACAAACCATACTTAAACTTCAGAAACATTACAAATTCTAAAGTTATAGTTATAACTTACATTTAGAATTCACATACCACCCTCAAAAATACTATAAGTCGCACACCTACATACACAGTGCCCTCACCTCACTCGCTATACTACATTAGTCATAACTTGCACCTTGTCCATGCACTAGTTATAACTTTGCTTATGACATCACTTATACCATGTGACATCATAACTTTTAACAACACTTGTAACATCTCAATTGACATGATTTTGTGGCCATGCATGTTGAAGCAAACTGACAGCTGCAGAAGACCCTGCACTGTGAAATAACTAGTTGTTTGCAGTTACAACTGACAAATTAAGAAATAGTCTGATTACAGACATGTTCTGATGGTAGAGTAATAGGAAAATAATGCCTAGCATTTTATAAGAAGATTAGCACCCCACACTTGTTATCATATTATCATTTTTACCTTCGAGCTGGAGGCTGTAAATCACAGAGTTAGCTACCTAGCTGGTTATTATCCGAGGTTATAACAATAATCCTATAAACTTAATCCAAAGATTAATCAACTAAAATGAATATTATGACTTTTACCTGGTCTGGATCCTTGTTAATAGAAAACAAGCTAAATGCCTTCAAATGCAGTTGCTACGTTGGTAACTCAAATATGGTCTGTAATTTCCAGGTCAGGTGTCAAAGAAGTAATATTATAGATTAAATGATGGCACATGCGCCAGTGAAATTAGTTAGTATGAGTAGCCTCATCTAAAGGGCTGGCTTTCACAATGTGCATTTTACTTATTTTGGACCCCTTCTGTACCTCTGTCCCAGTAACTATGATTTTGTATTTAACATACACAACATTAAAATCACATTTTATAAGGCAAAACAAGTTTACCACTCCAATTAGATTGCTATGCAATCCAAGACGTTAAATAGTATAGCTGGTCAGTGATGATGGACTGACTTAATATCATAATAAGAAAAAGGTTCCAGCTTATTTAAGTATTTTGAAGACAATGTGCAAGTTTGATTTTGCTAACATTTGGAAACTATGGGCTCCATTGCAAACGTGACGGAGTACTCTGTCACCAAACTCTTGGTCCATGTGTCTATTTTAGCTTCCTCCAACGGCCTATCAGAGTAGGGGCCTTTAGAGGAAGGACATTACACTACCTTACATATTTAGAATAGATGATGTAGTGGTCTTTTTTCTGTCCACCATCCCGTGAGGGATAGAAAAAAATCAAATAATGACCCCGATACTCTGGGAGGAGACTCTCAGGGTGTGGCGTTCATTCATTTTTTGTTTTTCAGAAACTAGCAACTAGCTCCCGCTTTGGGACTTCATTTCTGAGAAACAGAAAAGTTTAAAAGTTTGGTGAACAGCTGTCAAAACAGACAGCGGCCATTTAACCAACTTTTGTACCTTGAAGGGAACCACCATGATGGTGGTTTCTTTAAAAGACATGAGATGACCACTGGGGAAATGGTTGCCTCTCAATTTGATGGACAAACGTTGGGATGGCGAAAGTAATGTCCTCCGCCATCCCCACATACATTGCTCTGTCTGAAAAAGCCAAAATCAGGCCCTGTAATTTTTTTTAACAAAAAGTTAAAGACTTTACAAACTGGTTAGGGAATCGACCCTGGCAAAACTTAACCTGAACCGAAGGGGATCCCACCCTTCCTTAATTAGTGACAACAAATTGTTTTTAACTGCACTAGGTACTATAGTAATGGAAATGTCAAATTAAGACTTGCAGCAATGGCCAAGGATGGGCTGATGATTAGTTGGAGCAGTGTCCAGTAATGATTGGGGAATTCATATAAACACCAATCCAAATATTTCATTTACATTGTGAACTTTACAATCTAAACATACACCATTTTGTAATCTAGCATGGCATATGTGATTTGCTTAAACAAATCAATCTGGCAGGATATTGATGTAGGAAATTTGGTTTTGGATTGAGTGGGGCAAAACGCGTTCTCAAGTAACAACCACAATCACTGTCAGGGTGCAGCACAAAAGTTACAAAATTAGCCTGTGCTAATCCTTTGGTAGATTGGAACAGAAAAAATCAGATTTTACTTAGAGGCTATATGTAAAGTGTTTATGGAGCACACAAACAGTAATCTAGTGAAAACACACAACAAGAAAAATCCCAAACCAGTTTGGAAAAATAGAGTACATTTTAATAATCAAATCTTATTGGATCAAGAAAAATCTAATCAGTAGAACCATATTTATGCAATTCCAACGGTTAAGGTGAGTATAGCACCTAAAAGCACAAAGCGCTACTCACTGTCATCTGGCCATACCAGTTTGGGGTAAAGTCACAAGTTAAGACCGACTGCGATGGAGTGCAAGCCAGATACAGGGAACAGGTTAGTCCCACTGAAAAAGTTACCTGCCCAAAGTTCATGAGTCCAGAGCAGGGAGAGAGTCATGGATAGTTGTAGTAGAGTAGTGCAAAGAGAAGGCTGGGCATCGCGGACAGTCATCGCTTTAGTATGAAGATCTAGTTGAGCATTGCTGCTAGTCGTCGCTGGAGCTTCACGTTAGCGGTCACAGCCGGCTGTCATTGCTGTAGTGTGAAGTGCAGATCTCGCGTTGCCAGTCCTCGCTGGTGGTCACTGTAGCACGAAGAGTCAGGTTCACCAGAGCTTTGCTTAGGTGATCCTAACGTGCGGCAGAGTATCTACATAAACGGGCCTGTTTACAGTTATGTAGAGTCCAAAACTTCAAAATGTCTCCCTTTCTTTAAGTGGAGTGCACTCTGATGGCAGGCAAGGGTCCAGGACCTGGGGGGGCACCTCTTGGGGATCAGGGTCTCACTCTAGCAGAGACCAGGAGGGCTCAGGCATGTCCAGTTGCAGGTCCAGACAGGACAGTTGTAGGGAGACCTCTGGAACATCTTGTGTCCTGTAGCTCAGAAAAGGAGGCCAGCAAGCTAGCCCTTGGATTTACTCTAGTGGCCCTTTGTTCAAGGAGTAGGTCCAGGGTTTCTTCCTCAGGCGGCAGGGCACCAGGGCAGAATGGCTGTAGGGAAGTCCTTTCAGTAGCAGGGCAGTCCTTCTTCTGAGTCTTCCATAGGTAGAAGTGGTCTGATGAGTGATTCAAGAGCTCTAACATTTATACCTGGTGCCAGCCTTTGAAGTGGGGGATTCACAATACTAACCCCTCATCTGGTTCTGGAAATTTCACTCCTTCCCCCGCCCAGGCTCTAAATGGTCTAGTGTGATAATAGGATAGTGTCAGGTCCCTATGTGAGTGTGCTGGAGACAGTCCTTTGCAATGTAGGTGGGCAGGGAACAGCCCTGCCCCAAACAACCGGCCACCCTGCCAATATCCAGTCTCCCTTTGTCTCACTCTCTGGGAGAAATACACAAAGGCCAACTGCCAAGCTATTCACAGTCATGTGACCCAGGATACATGCAGCAGGCAGCAAATGGTTAGGTCAAGAAAATGCCAACTTCCTACAAGAGAGTTTTAAATTACAATTAATTTGAGTGTAAACATAATTTTCCCATCTGCTCCCAAACATAAGTTGCCTGTTGTTAAGTGTAATAATGTAACCCTCAATCGTATCCTACGAGATAGATATGGCTTGCAATAGGGAAGAACAACTTTAGACCTTTTTCACTACCAGGACATGTAAATCGTAAACCCACATGACCTACTTTTTAAATACAATGCACCCTGCCCTATGAGCCTTTAGGCTCTACCTTAGGGGTTACTCATATGTACCTAAAGGGAAGGTATAGGTCTGCCAAAAGGTTTATTTTGACAGGTTCGAATGGCAGTTTAAAACTGCAGTACAAGCTGCAGTGGCAGGCCTGTGAAATGCTTTAAAAGGCTACTTTGGTGGGTGGCACAATGAGTGCTGCTGCCCACTATTAACATTTAATTTTAGCAGTGGTAAAGTACACAGAGTGTTAAACTCAGAAAAAACGAATTCAGAGAAACAGGAGGCATGGAGGCAAAAAACGTGTTGGGGACTACTAAGGATATGTGTCAGGTCTAACAGTAGTTACCATTTTTTATATTTCACCTTTGAACTACCCAGTCTAGCTCAGAAAAAAGTTTCATTGAGAAGACTTTTGAAATACCTAAAAGTGCGACTTTTCAAAATGTTTTCAAAATGTATTTTTTTTTTTATAGCTGTTAATGGTATCAACTTCAGTAATTTGCGATTTAATAGCAAACGCGTATGCACCGTCACAAACTATTATCGCTAGGGCCGGTTTCCAAAAACTTGGGCTTAAAATAACCAAGTAGCTTTGATATTTCTAGTTAGGTGGATTAAGTTATAATAGAATGTAGACACGTTCGTTCAAATTGCATAATCGAATTATTCTTGCTACTGCTGCGAATTGGAGCAGTAGAAATGTTATTTTTGTATCTGCCTGGTGCTTTAATGCCCTTTACAACTAGCAGTAACTCATTTAATATGCAACTCACTCCCATCAAAACAGTACAGAAGGATACGTCCTTTTTCTTGAAGGTACATATTCCTGATGGAGCTGAAAAAGTTCCATAAATCAATGAAGTAATTGCTATATAATGACCTATTGTTAGTGTGCGAGCCCAGAATGATGTCACTAGGGGGTAATGGAGCTACTGAATCAAAAACATGGCAGCTGTTTCTAATTTATTTGAGAGTCAGTTTGGACAGAAAATTAAATAAACACACAGACAAGCAGGACAAGGGCAAGTCCCTGCGTTCGTTTTATGATGTTTAATTCAATCACAGAAGTCAGCAGGCAGTCGGTGTTATGGTAAGGTCTCATTAATTGCCTGTCTCATATCTCACACACACTGGTCGCGTTCACCTCATTTTAGGGCTCAGCACTTTATTTGAAGACCTATCTTAAAAGGAAGAGATTGAAGCCCAGTCCCAGAAGATTTCACATTTTGAACACTGCTGCATTCGAATAAACGAGCTCAGCAAGGGTTAATTGAATGTTAGGCCTGCATTCTGTTACATCTGCACACTAATCTGCTTCACCATCCTCTATAGGTTTTGCGTTTTGCTTTTCATTTAAAATAAGCAGTGTTTTAGGTATATTTTAATCTTTGAAAAAAAGAAGTTTAACATAGGTTTGGAAAATTGTCCGTGTCTCAGTGATCTTCGTAGAAATCAGTTGTATTATGGCTAGAAAATTGAAACTAGCAGTAATCAGAGAAGCCGAGGAAATGACATTCCGGGGCATTAACTTTAATCTGCATGTCTGTCTGTTTGCCTTATTCTGACTTGCATGATTGTTGCCACTTGTGGTTTTTCTATATATTTCACTGTGTCTGCATGCCTTATTTAAAAAAAAATTAAAAAAGACATACCTGGACGCTTGCAATGTGTCTTCGTTCGGAGGACTAAATTGGTGTGTTTTATCATAAGAATTGTGAAAAAATAATTGTGATATTCGCACCGACACGCACGTCTTTAACTAAACACACATTCAGTACTCTACCGTATCCCATGTAAATATGATTTATTTCTAAATCTTAAGATCTGCCACGTTTTTGTTTAAATGTTTAGCTGATTAAAAGTAACATAATAGCCATGATTGTTGAATGGGATATCTTTCTTATTCCATTCAACATGGGGTTTTATATCACCGGCCTTCGTTTAGCACATTTCTACTTTTTGTAGAGCCTCATCGGTGGTCTAATGACATTTTTCTCTGACTGTGAGTACAGGTTGGACTGTTCGATGTATTGTTTTGTGATGGCGTTCTGTGTGCGTCGGTGAGTATGCCATATGACTGCTGTGTAATTCGCACAACGAGATTCAAGACCGCCCGGATTAATGTATTTGGGGGCATATTAGCAAGACCCACGTTAAAATTATCGCCGTTTTAGCGGCAGGAAACTGCCGCTAAAACGGCGATAATGGGCTTGCTAATATGCGTTATGGAATTCCAATAGAAGCCCAGGTTAGTTGTGCAGGACATCTAACCTGGGCTTCTATTGGAATTCTATAACGCATATTAGCAAGCCCATTATCGCCGTTTTAGCGGCGATAATTTTAACGTGGGTCTTGCTAATATGCCCCAAAGTGTTGTTAAGTGGCGTTATTTAATGAGTACATAGCAAGAGAGTTGTGTTATGCATATGGGTGAGGTACAGTTTAACATCTTGTAGTTCTGTCACGCCAGGTTATGTAAAGAATGGAATGTGTTGCTCAGATGGTAACGCTAAGTCATGCTCAGATGGTAATGCTAAGTCAGTTTTATATATTTGGCATTGTGAATTGAATGTGAAGTTGTTGCATTGTTATATGCACATTTATAAAGCGCTTACTATAATCTGTGTGATACAGAAAGTCATTCAGAATGTGGATTCCCTTTCCTGTTTTTTTGTACTACTTGACCAGAGTCCGAGGGGTCTCGAGACATTTTATGTAGCTGTTTTTCGCTGGGTGTGGAGTGGAGGTGGTTATTTTCGATAGCGTTTTGCAAAGTTAAATAGACTGCTGTGTTGTTTAGTGATGGATTATATTGGAGAATGTACCACGGGGAGTATAGATGTTTGTGCTAAAGGACACTGCAGCGCGTTTTGTTCTTCTAGGGTATACGATTGTCCATTGCTGTGTTAACTTTTTGGGATGATTGATACATGCACAGGCAAAACAATATAAATGCTTGTTTGATTAAAGAAATTATCTAGTTATATGCCTCACAGTTGTGTTGTGCTCTTGGTGGTGCTAGGTGAGTACAATAAGTTTAGTGTTTGGTGTGCCTATAATCTGAGTAGATGTATGTATGTATATGGTATTTCTAGAGCGCTGACCTAGCCAAAAGGCAGTGAAGAACTGTACATGATCAAAGGCAAGCGAGAAATAGGAGAGGAAACGAAGACCTTCATTTATGGGGAATTGGCTTAGGTCAGTGCCGTAAGGTTTCTTGCTGCTCTGCCCTACGCCAATATGAAAGGGCAGGAATGCACCGTATTTATGAATTCCTGTCCTTTCTCCCTGTGCTGGCACACAATTTGCTGCCTAATGCCAATGCAGGCTGGTGCAAGGGTGTCTGCATTGCATGCAGGATTGTTTTTGTGCAGGAAGGGGCACCTTCCTGTACAAAAACAATCCAGTGAGGTGTTTTCCTCTTTCTATATGTGCTGCAGAATGCAACACATATGGAACGAAGAAAAAACGAGGAAAAATAAAACAAATTCTCCTTGTTACGCCTGCTCTGGGGAGATGTAAGTTTTTGGCGCTGCCCCAGGTTTACACGATTAAGTAAATCTGGGGCAGTGTCAAAATCCATGGGTGTTGCATGGAATAACCCACTGCAATGCCATGGAAAACCTACCTGGCGACTTGTGCTGCTTTGTCTTACTCCGTATCTATGAGGCCATACAGAGCCATGCAAAGTTGCTTTGTGTGGCCTTGTAGATATGATTGAGAGGCTTGAGACATAGGAGCGTTAAAAAAAATTGATGCTCCGGATGTGCAAACCTCTCATAAATGAGCCCCACAGTTATGTATGGTTAATGCATTTTGATACAGTGTTATTTAAAGAGGTGAGTCCTCAATTCTTTCCTAAACTGGAGCAGTGTTGGGGCATCCTTATGGACACAAGGGTGTTATTCCAGATCCTGTGTGCATAGATGGAAAAAGTTTGTTGTCTTGTTTTTTTTTCTTTTTTAGACTTCTTAGTTTGCTGTCTAGTGCTATATTGGCTGTGGGTGTCCCGAGAACCACAAGAGATGGTGAGCTTGTTTGCAAGACAAGCAAAGGTGCTGGTTGTGATAGATCTGTAAATGAGGCCAATGATTTTGAAGATGGTGCGTGGTTGCAAGGGAGCCAGGGGAGTTCCATCAGGGTAAGAGTAAGGACCTAGATTAGACATGCTGTGGCATGTATGATGCCCCTCAGGAGTGCCAGTGTGGAGTCTGCGAGTCAATGGGCTAGGATATTACTAGGCCTGGGCAATAGTTTGCTTGGAGTAAATTAAGCAAATCTGCATTACTCTTTGGTGCAGAATTTCTAATAATTATGTGATTATTTCAGCTCACTTAATTACGAGTAATTTGGTGGAAAATATCCTAGAGAGAGAGCACCTTTAGTGAGCGTGAGTGGGTGCTAATGATTGCTATTCATGTTCTGCTGCATTTCTCGCTGTTTCTTAGAGCAAAATGCACCAACGCATGTATTTTGCAAGGGTGCCTTTTGCACTAAGAAGCTAACGCTAAATGCCGGTAGCAAGTTGGGTAAAAATCCCACATTTAGTGAGAGAGAGGGGCTGCTCGCATGTGCTAATCACATTTTGTTGCATTTAGCTATGTTTTTTATTACAAAATGCATCTTTGCGTCAATTTTGGATGCAAGTGGGCATTTTTGCACTAAGAAATAGCACTCAATGCAAAATTATTATTCTCGCATAATTTAAGCATAATCTCATGAAATTCTTAAGTAATTCCATGTGATTACATTTCATGGAATTACACAAGTTACGCCCACTCCTAGGTATTACCACAATCCACAATATTTAGCGCTAACACACCTTAGGGTAATTGCACGCTTTATAAAATTATTTCATTCATTCATTCATCTTGATGCAAGAGTACAATGGCTTGAACAGCAGTTCTGAAGGCACTTTCTAGAAGAAATTGTTTGAGTTTCTTTAGAAGAGAGATCTGGTACCGGGCCATCTGTGTTTTTTGACAGTGTGCTCCTTGAGAGAGAGGTTGGTGATCAGAGTGAATCCAAGTGATTTGGCATTCAGTGAGAGTTGAGCTTCGAAGCACTCAGTGTTTAAGTCATTGAGCCATTGAATAGATGTGTAGTTGAGGTGAGACTGTTTACTAAGCTATATAGCATTGAGCTATCATATCTGTGTGATGAAGCATAACTAATGTCTTATATGAGCCAGGCTTGTGACTGGTGATGTCAAATATGATGTCGTCAATGATGTAATTTGATATGTCATCAGCGATCCCATCAACCATGCCATTGGCAATATTATCAATGATACACACCTGATGTCATGGACAGTGCATGGCTGGGGCAAGTGTTATGGTATGACTATATTTAACAAATTTCAAGAGTTTTTAGTTTTATTCTCCATGGAAACTTGAAAGTATGTGAACCATATGTTATTTTTATCTGTGTTTTCAATGGATATCAAAAGGTTTTTAAAAAATGTAATGAGTTAGAATCAACATTTTACTGGCGATTGCGGCAATATCTGTGTTTGGGATACAGTAGGTTTGATTCTCAATGGTAATGTTGCTGTATGATGTTGCAGCAAACCCACTATTGTGTATGGCTTTCACCATGTAGAGTGGGGGTTAAAGGCAGCATGTGTCTCAAAACCACCTTTTGGCTAACCTCTGTTACATTTACCCTTCAGCTTTGTGCAGCATGAGTTTGCAGCAGGCACTCAACGTCCCATGTGGTCAATACCCTGCTGCACATGCAGTTTGCAAGTCAGTTCTGGCAAGAGAATAAAACACTCTCCTACAGGTGCCTCCCAAAAATAAACATAAATTTACATGCCAAACAGATTATGTGGTATACATAATATTATGGCCTTGTCCCACACACTGTTTAGGAATTATCACACTACTGGTATGTAACAGAATACAAAAACATATTAGAGCTATCAGGACTGTGGATCCTAGTTAACTAGTAACCAGACATTTCCACACGTATAATGAGGGAAATGTGGAATTTGTGAGGTATTCATTCATTCTGTAATTGTAACTTTTCTTGGTTTTTTCTTCCTTGGTTTTTTGTTACATGTTGTACGTTTTGAAAACCATAGTTTTACTTCTAACACTAGCTTCTCCTTTAATGATCTGCAGATAGAGAAAGAGAGAAATTAGGATGGAAGAGGAATTTGGGTTTGTAAATTTGCCCAGATTAATGTTTTTACAAAATAGAAACCTCAAGGACTGTTCTTGACAAAGGTTCTGTCCCAGACTGTTTGATAAAAGCCCACTGAGGCTTTATGTAGTACTATAAATATTTAGATAGACAGACCAAATGACAGAATTCTCATTTTGGCTTTATTTAGTATAGTATAATACACAATTCTGATGCCCAGCCAACATTTCATGAAAATGGACCATAATGTACAACACAAACTAATATAATATGAACTTTCAATATTCGATGCAGTGCATAACATTATGTTGGATATGAATAATTTTGGCAATTTGCTATTTAATAACCATTTTCAGTGATATATTTTGTTGTTTCTTTGTTGCACTTCATCCATTAGTGAAATGCTCTTTCAAAAATGGCTCCCTATCATGAGAAATGGCAGGATCAGCAAAATGCAATGTTCTGTTTGCCACATAATAATAAACAGAGTATTCATCTCACAACTCCAGAGTGCAAGTGCGTTCTTTGGAAGAATGGAGAGTGTTCTTGCTTTTGTGTAAGTGGATTAGATGGTGTCCACTTTGGCCCACTACCCTCGGTTGGGTGCCTGCTGACAGATACCCAACCTTGAATGGATGCATATCTATCTATCTATCTATCTATCTATCTATCTATCTATCTATCTATCTATCTATCTATCTATCTATCACCGAGTGGCAGTCGCCACTAGGTAGTTATAGTTAGGTCTTCCTTTCTATAGATGGAGAGTTTTTTGGTTTGCCAATTACTTTGGCCCCATTTGACGAATCTCCACAAAACTTTCCCATAAAAAGTTAATCCACCTCAGCTCCTTTCTGGAAAGTTTTGGGGTGATCCGTCAATCAGAGGCCGAGAAAAAAAAGGGGGGGCCCCAAAAAGTAAAATCTCCATGCATTTTCCATAAACTTCTTTAGACACATCTACAGCAAAAACTGCTGAACGGAATTGCTTCAAATTCAGCAGGAAGCTAGATTTTGTTTCACAGTCTGTCTTTTTTTTTGATTTGGTGGGAATCAGTTCAGTCATTGTTGAGATGCTAAGGGTAAAATATTATTGTATATTTTGGCAGTTGGGCTCGCGAGAGTCCCGCGAGCCTCCAGCGAGAGGCCCGTTTTTCCCATGAGCCTTCATGATATTGCAGAAGAGTGAGGCTCCGACAAGTCCTGCAAGCGATCTGATTGGCTGGCTGTTGCAATGTTAGAAATGAAATGGCCACCATTTCTGTTTACTGTGCAAAATTAGAGGTGTTGTGGAAACTAAATAAAAAGCTATACAAGTGGGCAGCAGAAAGGCATGCTGTCCCCTTATGTTTAGAGAGGAAGTGTCTAGGGATAACTACTGTGAAGAAAATAAATATATATTGTTTTGAACAAATTGTTACGATCTCGCAGGACTCTTGCAGGATTGCGAATAGTAAAAAGGAGTAGATGAGTTCAGTATGCACTCCATTAGTAGGAATCCATATTGTGGTAGTTGTTTTTGAGAGGAAGTGTGTACCAGATAAGTACTGTGATGAGTAGATGGTTAATACTTATTTTTAAAAGAATGTACATGGTTGCGAGATTCTTGCAGGATCGTGAAAAGTAGGAAAGAGTAGGTGATCTTTGAATAAATTCTGATATGCACACTTGTTACTGTAGGAAGGAGTCTTACTGGAGATGGTGTTTATCACAGTCTACTATTTATGCCCATTGGCTTTGTAAGAGTTGTGAGTAGAGTATAGTCTCTTCCCACACCCTACTATGCATACCCATTATCAGAGAGAGGGGTGTTAGCAGGGACGAGAGTCCCTGGGGAGAGCATACTATGCTCATCTGTCATCCAAGAGAGAGGTCTCATCGGACAGTCTAGTCTCTCTCCACACAGCACACTAAGTACATTTGTCACCTGAGACAAAGGTCTGACAGAAGAGGCCAGCCCATGTGCACACCCTACTATGCACACTTATCATCTGAGATGGAGATCTGGAAGGAGAGGTCTGTCACTTCCCACACCTTACTACACACACCCATCATCTGAGAAAGAGGTCTGGAAAGGAAGGCTAGCACATCTAGACACCGTAGTATGCACACCCGTCATCTGAGATAGAGGTCTGATAGGAAAAGCCAGTCCATGTACACACCCTAATACGCACACCCGTCATCTGAGAGAGAGGTCTGACAGAAAAGGCCAGTGCATGTACACACCCTAATATGTCCACTCATCATCTGAGAGAGAGGACTTAGTGGAGCAGCCAGTCTCTCTCTTTATACACCCTAATATGGAAACCTGTCATCTGAGAGAGAGGTCTGGAAGGGAGAAGGCAGACCATGTACACACCTTACTACACTCTCCCGTTATCTGAGCAAGAGGTGTGGAAAGAGAGTGCAGTCCTTGCAGACACCTCTCATGTAAGAGAGAGAGGTTTGAGGGAAGAGGCCAGTCTCTCTTCACACCCTATTACACACAGTCATCTTCCAAGAGAGGGTTCTCAGCGGAGAGGCCAGTTACTCTCCATGCTCTACTACACATACCCGTCATCGGAGAGAGAGGTCTCTGTGGAAAGTTCACTCCCTCCACATGCTCTAGTACGTACACCCATCATGCAAGACAGAGGTTTGACTGTGGTGGCCAGTCCCTGCCTGCACTCTACTACACATACCTGTGATCTAAGAGAGAGGTCTAAAAGAAGAGGCAAATCTCTGCCCACACTCTATTATGCATACTTGTAATCTAAGAGAGAGGTGTCAGCAGAGGGGCCAGTCTTTCTGAACTATAGTATGTACACTTGTAATCAAAGAGAGAAGTCTTAGCCTCTTAGACATCATACTAAGCACACCCGTCATGCAAGAGAGGGGTCTTGGTAGAGAGGCCAGTCCCCCCACACACACTACTATGTACAGTTGTCATCTGAGATAGAGGTCTGTGTGGAGAGTCCAGTCTCTCCCTACACCATACTACACATACCTGTCATGTAAGAGATGGGTCTCAATGGAGAGTATACTCCACCTTATATAGTACTATTTCCCTACAGTTCAGTGTTATCATCAATGACTCCATTTGAGATGTCATCAGTGATGTCATACATGATGTCATAGAACATGCCATGAGTGATGTCATATGTGAGGTTATCAGCAGTGAATGGTGGGGGGTGCAAGTTATGGTTAGTGCTACTAACTATAACTGCCGAATGTCTATGTTTTTCTTTAGTTTAAAACTTTAATGTTTTATATATATAAATATATATATATATATATATATACACACACACACACATATATATATATATATATATATATATTCACTGAAAAAACCATAGGTTTTAGGGACAGTTATAGTTAGTTGGACATTGCACTCGTACAAAACCCGTGAAATTCCCCTGTTATAGTTAGTTCAGCTAACTATAACTCGCGCCCCCGCAATGCACTGCTGATGACGTCACATATTACATCACTCATGACATGGTCAGTGACATCACTGATGACATCACTGATGACATCTCAAATGACATCACTGATGACATCACTGATGACATCATCCGGTGACTGTGTGTTTCTGTAAAGTTTAAATATGTTTAATATATATAGGGAAATGCGTATTGAAGAATGAGTGGGTGTATAAGTGTCTGAATGGATGATTTAGTAAGTGAGTGACTGACTCTACAAGTGAGTGATTAAACGTATCTTACTGAATGCATGGGTTAGTGACTAAACTGTGTGAATGTCTGTATCCGTCTGTTTGTTGGTGTGTAAGTGGATGCATGGATTTGCGAATAGCTACATGAGTGTCTATATGGGTTATTGATTGGTTCTCTGAGTATCTGTATGGCTGCCTGAGTGTTTGTGTGGGTGGGGTGTGTGTGACTCTATACATAGATGTGTGAGTGGGTGATTCACTGGGTGCATGATTTCAAGAGTGCATCTGTGATGGACTGCTTGGGTGGGTGAGTGTGTGCATGGGTGTGTTAGTGAGTGAATGTATATCTCAGTGGTACATGTGCAAGTAACTACATATGTAAAAGGCAGTATATATGTGTGTTAGAGTATTTAAATGGCTATAAGTGAGAGTGTGTTATTGTGAGAGTGGCTGTATGGATGCGTGTGTGCTTGTATCAGTTATTGTATAAGAGCGTAAGAATGTGCTAGTATTTGTATGAGTAAGTGAGCTGGTGTGTGTATAACTGTATAGGTGAGTAAATGGGTGTGTGATTAATTTTTTGCATGACTGACTAGGTGTGTGAGTACCTCTATGGATGAGTGGCGGTGTGTGAGTGTTTATATAGGTGTATGAGTGCATATGATAGTCCTGTACTGAGTGACTGTAAGTATGAGTGACTGTACAGGTGAGTGAGTGGATGTGTGTGTAGACCTAAGAATCAGTGAGTGGGTATGTAGTTTTTGGTGTTGGAGTGTCTATGGTTTTGAGAATGGCAGTCTGTAATTTAGAGTGGGTGTATCAAAAGTTATATTAGGGTGTGAGAAGATGCATGAAATTATCACATGGATGATGTCATCAGTGATGTCATTTGAGATGTCATCAGTGATGTCATCAGTGATGTCACTGACCATGTCATGAGTGATGTAATATGTGACGTCATCAGCAGTGCATTGCGGGCGCGCGAGTTATAGTTAGCTGAACTAACTATAACAGGGGAATTTCACGGGTTTTGTACGAGTGCAATGTCCAACTAACTATAACTGTCCCTAAAACCTATGGTTTTTTCAGTGAATTTCAAAGGTTTTTTAAATGCTAATTTCTAACTATAACGTGTCTGAAACCTATGGTTTTTTCAGTGAATTTCAAAGGTTTTTTAAATGCTAATTTCTAACTATAACGTGCCTGAAACCTATGGTTTTTTCAGTGAATTTCAAAGGTTTTTTAAATGCTAATTTCTAACTATAACGTGCCTGAAACCTATGGTTTTTTCAGTGAATTTCAAAGGTTTTTTAAATGCTAATTTCTAACTATAACGTGCCTGAAACCTATGATTTTTTAAGTGAATTTCAAAGGTTTTTTAAATGCTAGTTTCTAACTATGCCAACAGAGGTAGGACATGTGAAGAAAGAAGAAAAAACGCACAGAAAGAAGCAAAAGATGTGCAGAAAGAACCAACAGAGGAGCAGAAAGAGGCCTTGTTGCAAAATCATCCTGTGCCCACAACTTTTTCAGACGGGTACTGGTGGTAACTGACTCTGACTAACCAGAGCCAGTGCGCGTTTGCACAGTGGTGAAGGGAGGGGGGGCCTGAGGTGACATGTGTGCAAACGCGCCCCATGGCGCGTTTTAAGTTGCGGGATTAAGTCCCCTTGAATCCTGAGGGTCCCTGCGGCCCAACTAGCCCCCCAGGTACCTACAGTTAGGACCACAGAGCTGAGTTGCAGAGAGGCGTTCCGAGGCCACGCACCTTTTTTCACCTCTCTGCAACGCAACTCTGTTGTGCTTACTGAAGGTACCTGGTGGGCTAGTTGGCCCCCAGGATTCAAAGGGAATTAACTCCCCAACTTAAAACGCACCACAGGGCGTGTTTGCGCACATGTCACCTGAGGCCCCGCCCCTCCCTTCACCACTGTGCAAACGCGCCCCGTGGCGCGTTTTAAGTTGGGGGATTAGGTCACCTTGAATCCTGAGAGTCCCTGGGGCCCAACCAGCCCACCAGGTACTTCCAGTAAGCACCACAGGCCTGCGTTGCAACGCCTGTAACAAATTGTGCAGTTGTGTTTAGGTAGTGAAGAGGGTCGTGCTGGGGGTAGTGTTTTAGGGTTTAGGGTAGTGCAGTGGTGTTTGTGTAGTGTAGGGGGTCATGCTGGGGTTAGATTTAGGGTTTAGGGTAGTGCAGTGGTGTTTGTGTAGTGTAGGGGGTCATGCTGGGGGTAGATTTAGGGTTTAGGGTAGTGCAGTGGTGTTTGTGTAGTGTAGGGGGTCATGCTGGGGGTAGATTTAGGGTTTAGGGTAGTGCAGTGGTGTTTGTGTAGTGTAGGGAGTCGTCCTGGGGGAGTGTTTTAGGGTTTAGGGTAGTACAGTGGTGTTTGGGTAGTGTAGGGGGTCGTGCTGGGGTTAGTGTTTTAGGGTTTAGGGTAGTGCAGTGGTGTTTGGGTAGTGTAGGGGGTCGTGCTGGGGGAGTGTTTTAGGGTTTAGGGCAGTGCAGTGGTGTTCGGGTAGTGTAGGGGGTCGTGCTGGGGGAGTGTTTTAGGGTTTAGGGCAGTGCAGTCGTGTTCGGGTAGTGTAGGGGGTCGTGCTGCGGGGAGTATTTTAGGGTTTAGGGTAGTGCTGTGGTGTTCGGGTAGTGTAGGGGGTCATGCTGGGGGTAGTGTTCTAGGGTTTAGGGCAGTGCAGTGGTGTTCGGGCAGTGTAGGGGGTCGTGCTGGGGGTGGTGTTTTAGGGTTTAGGGTAGTGCGGTGGTGTTCGGGCAGTGTAGGGGGTCGTGCTGGGTGTGGTGTTTCAGGGTTTAGGGCAGTGCAGTGGTGTTCAGGCAGTGTAGGGGGTCGTGCAGGGGGTGGTGTTTCAGGGTTTAGGGCAGTGCAGTGGTGTTCGGGCAGTGTAGGGGGTCGTGCAGGGGTGGTGTTTTAGGGTTTAGGGCAGTGGTGTTCGGGCAGTGTAGGGGGTCATGCTGGGGGTGGTGTTTCAGGGTTTGGGGCAGTGCAGTGGTGTTCGAGCAGTAAAGGGGGTCATGCTGGGGGTGGTGTTTCAGGGTTTAGGGCAGTGCAGTGGTGTTCGGGCAGTGTAGGGGGTGGTGCAGGGGGTGGTGTTTCAGGGTTTAGGGCAGTGCAGTGGTGTTCGGGCAGTGTAGGGGGTCATGCAGGGGGTGGTGTTTCAGGGTTTAGGGCAGTGCAGTGGTGTTCGGGCAGTGTAGGGGGCGGTGCAGGGGGTGGTGTTTCAGGGTTTAGGGCAGTACAGTGGTGTTCGGGCATTGTAGGGGGTGGTGCTGGGGCTGGTGTTTCAGGGTTTAGGGCAGTGCAGTGGTGTTCGGGCAGTGTAGGGGGTGGTGCTGGGGCTGGTGTTTCAGGGTTTAGGGCAGTGCAGTGGTGTTCGGGCAGTGTAGGGGGTCGTGCTGGGGCTGGTGTTTCAGGGTTTAGGGCAGTGCAGTGGTGTTCGGGCAGTGTAGGGGTCTTGCTGGGGCTGGTGTTTCAGAGTCTAGGGCAATGCAGTGGTGTTCGGGCAGTGTAGGGGGTCTTGCTGGGGCTGGTGTTTCAGGGTTTAGGGCAGTGCAGTGGTGTTCGGGCAGTGTAGGGGGTCGTGCTGGGGCTGGTGTTTCAAGGTTTAGGGCAGTGCAGTGGTGTTCGGGCAGTGTAGGGGGTCGTGCTGGGGCTGGTGTTTCAGGGTTTAGGGCAGAGCAATGGTGCTCAGGCAGTGTAGGGGGTTGTGCTGGGGGTGATGTTTCAGGGTTTAGGGCAGTGCAGTGGTGTTCGGGCAGTGTAGGGGGTCGTGAAGGGGGTGGTGTTTCAGGGTTTAGGGCAGTGCAGTGGTGTTCGGGCAGTGTAGGGGTTCGTGCTGGGGGTAGTGTTTTAGGGTTTAGGGTAGTGCAGTGGTGCTTGTGTAGTGTAGGGGGTCGTGCTGGGGGTAGTGTTTTAGGGTTTAGGGTAGTGCAGTGGTGTTTGTGTAGTGTAGGGGTCATGTTTTAGGGTAGTGCAGTGGTGTTTGGGTAGTGTAGGGGGTCATGCTGGGGTAGTGTTTTAGGATTTAGGTTAGTGCAGTGGTGTTTGGGTAGTGTAGAGGGTCGTGCTGGGGGTAGTGTTTTAGGGTTTAGGGTAGTGCAGTGGTGTTTGTGTAGTGTAGGGGGTCATGCTGGGGGTAGTGTTTTAGGGTTTAGGGTAGTGCAGTGGTGCTTGTGTAGTGTAGGGGGTCATGCTGGGGGTAGTGTTTTAGGGTTTAGGGTAGTGCAGTGGTGTTTGTGTAGTGTAGGGGGTCATGTTTTAGGGTAGTGCAGTGGTGTTTGGGTAGTGTAGGGGGTCGTGCTGGGGGTAGTGTTTTAGGGTTTAGGGTAGTGCAGTGGTGTTTGTGTAGTGTAGGGGGTCATGCTGGGGGTAGTGTTTTAGGGTTTAGGGTAGTGCAGTGGTGCTTGTGTAGTGTAGGGGGTCGTGCTGGGGGTAGTGTTTTAGGGTTTAGGGTAGTGCAGTGGTGTTTGTGTAGTGTAGGGGGTCATGTTTTAGGGTAGTGCAGTGGTGTTTGGGTAGTGTAGGGGGTCGTGCTGGTGGTAGTGTTTTAGGATTTAGGTTAGTGCAGTGGTGTTTGGGTAGTGTAGGGGGTCGTGCTGGGGGTAGTGTTTTAGGGTTTAGGATAGTGCAGTGGTGCTTGTGTAGTGTAGGGGGTCGTGCTGGGGGTAGTGTTTTAGGTTTTAAGGTAGTGCAGTGGTGTTTTTGTAGTGTAGGGGGTCATGTTTTAAGATGCAATGCTCCAATACCTGACCAGTCTGCACTACATAAAACTGCAAAAAAACTAAAAATAAAAAGTGTTTTGCACACTTTTGTCATTGGGCTATATGTGGGCTACATCTGGGTAATATTTGTGCTACATTTGGGCTCTTTTTTCACTGGTGGCCATCTTGGAAGACTTCTTTGTTATGAAGTTTCCTAATTTCTTCATTTACTGCAGTCTCCTCAGTAGGAAATGCTTTCAGTTTTTACTTTGATTCCATCAAGAAGGCATTCAGATGTGTCTCACATCTACCATAAATTCAGAATGTTAGCACTCTAGTTGCTCATTAGATCACTGGAGTAAAGCTACTGCTCACCAGGGAGTTAACTGGTAGTCTGCTGCTGGTATTGAAAGTGATTGTTTCAGTCTGCATGTCAGAATTTTCTAATGAAATAGAAGAGGATTTGAGATCTCACTTAAAACATGCCCTAATTTTTCTTTCTGCAGCACTAACCATAATTTCTATTTAAAAAAGAACCCCTCATTTTGTTCCTTTTTAAATTAAATGTTTTAAGTGTTACCGGTTTATTCCAATCAAGATGGCTTCAGGTGTGCCATACTTTTGTCATAAGTAAGGCTGTTAGCGCTCTAGTTGTTCTTTAGAACACTCTGGGAAGCTGCAGTAGAACACAAAGGCATCAACTGGCAGGCTGCTCCTGTTGAAATATAACAGGAAGATATTTGAGATCACACTTGAAATATGTCCTAATTTTTCTTTCTACAGCACTAACCATAATTTCTATGACAAAATGAACCCCATCATTTTGTTCCTTTTTAAATTAAATGTTTTAAGTGTTACCAGTTTATTCCAATCAAGATGGCTTCAGGTGTGCCATACTTTTGTCATAAGTAAGGCTGTTAGCACTCTAGTTGTTCTTTAGAACACTCTGGGAAGCTGCAGTAGAACACAAAGGCATCAACTGGCAGGCTGCTCCTGTTGAAATATAACAGGAAGATATTTGAGATCACACTTGAAACATGTCCTAATTTTTCTTTCTACAGCACTAACCATAATTTCTATGACAAAATGAACCCCATCATTTTGTTCCTTTTTAAATTAAATGTTTTAAGTGTTACCAGTTTATTCCAATCAAGATGGCTTCAGGTGTGCCATACTTTTGTCATAAGTAAGGCTGTTAGCACTCTAGTTGTTCTTTAGAACACTCTGGGAAGCTGCAGTAGAACACAAAGGAATCAACTGACAGTCTCTGCCCTTGTTGGATGTACATGTTTTACTGAGAATGTCAGACTTCATTCTCACATGAGTGAGAAAGATAATGTGAATTTACAGAAAATATGCTCTCATTTTAGCTTCTGGAGCACCTTCCAAACCTCCATGGGACAAGCATGAGAAAATAGTGTTCTCTCAAACATGATTCATGATATCCCAGCAGAAGGTTTTTCACATGGTAAAATCACCTTGGAATACACCACAATTCCTAAAATTAGTATGGTACCGTCAACAAATAAATTCTAATGTAACTAAAGCCTGTTATCACCCTTTATAGTTCTCCTTTTGGTGACCCTCAAAATCTTCTATTCACTACAATGCATTTCAATGAGGTACTATCATTTATATTGGTCCCAAGATGGCTGCCAGAAATTCCAGGATGAAGTGCTGACAGCCAATCAGATCTCACGATGACATGTGTGGTTAGGCTCCGCCCAGATATATATGTGACTTTACTTTTGATTTTCTCAGGAACTACTGAACGGATTTACACCATTTAAGCAAAAGGCACGACACTGAACCAAGGGCTACCTCTTTGCCAAATTTGGTGTAATTCCGTTCAGCAGTTCGGGCTGTAGCTGCGACTAAAGGTTCCTATGGAAAAATGAATGGGGAAAACACGTTTTGGGACCCCCTTTTTCTCGGCCCCCGCTGACGTATCACCCCGAGACTTTCAGGATAGGAGCGGACCGGAGCGCCCCAACAAGTTGGAAACTTTCGCGAAGATTCGTTAACCGGCGCCAACGTTATTTCAAATAGAATGTCGCGGATTTCCTATGGATAATAGGTTTTAACTATAACTATCTACTGGCGACCGCCAGTAGATAATATATATATATATATATATGTATATATATATATATATATATTCTCAACAAATGAAAAAATACGTGGCACTCTCCTTGAATATTTCAGTTGTTTTATTTAAATCATCTCTCTCCTCTTCCCTACGCGTTTCGACCATCTCAGTCTTTATCACGGCAGTAAACATAGTCCTATGTTTATTTTCACCATTTATACTCAGTCTCCACGTTGCCCGTTAGGAGGCATTGTGGGACTCGTAGTTCTTTAAATACCATTAAAAAAAATTCAATTAGGCAATCATTGAAAATCATACATGTGATGGATTTAGGTGATCCCATTCATAACCCCAGTAGTTATGGAAACAATATTATAACTTATGATGAGTGTTAATTCTAACTTGTCGCATATTATGCAAGTTAGATCTATTTGCATCCTACTCGCGCTGTCTATTAACTCGAGGGTGTCAGCATTTAGTATGTTGACACCTGTCATGTTATATTCATATTATTAAGACAGACAGATCAGCTATGCCCTATACTGTATTTAAGAGAATGCGACAAGTCTTGACTTAGTGTCCTGTATTGGTTGTAATGGGCTAAGTGCCCATTTGTCATCAATATCTTTTAATACATCCATGCACTACAAGGCTATCAACACTAATCTGAGTCGGACTTCAGCGAAGGAGAATCGAGAACATCAACAATACGACACATGTCTTTTTTAGAGGAAATGAAGTTGCTCTACGAAGACCAGCAAAATCCAAGAATAAGGGGCAGAGGACGTGGAACTGGACGCACCAGGGCAAGAGGAAGAGGTGTGAAGGGCAGCAGAGAAGAAGGCGCAAGACAAGGAGAGGATCAGGAAAGAACAAAGGCATACCAATTGCACAATCGCATAGTACTCAAGAAATAATCGATGGCACACAAAAAGAAAAGGAACCTGATCTGATCATAAACCTGTCCAAACATGTATTAACGGATGCAGAACGAAGCCTATTAAACAAAGGATTGACATTTTGTCCAGAGAGACATCATGACAATGTGGAAACCAGAATAGACATGTATAAATATATACGGAAACTAAAACTAAAAAAATTCTTCAGCAAATCCCTGCCAAGAGTTGGGGAAGAAAATTCTACTGGAGAAACATCCATGACGGAACAAGGGAATCAATACACGATTGCTGAAATACAGAGCCTGAGAAACGCGTATGTATTAGCTAATGAGGTCAATGAGGCAGAAATATCAGATGTACAGATTCTGGAAAAAATGGGAGTCAATACTGGTAAACATCCAATAACTTACTTTAAGAACCAGTCAAAATTTTGCCCAGCACTACATCCAGGCAACCGTGTAGACACCTTCCATGATCTAGTGGTGGCAGAACTAGACATGATGGACAACATTAAACACGTCAATAGAAAGGAGAACTTGTCTGCAATGGAACGTAAAGCTTTACAATCATTGAAGGATAACATCATGATTGAGATAAAGCCAGCGGACAAGGGCGGAAATGTTGTCATTCTGGATAAACAAAATTACATCGAAGAGGCGATGCGCCAATTGAATAAAACAGAACATTATCAGGTATTAAAAAAGAATCCCATCAATGACCTAACAATTGAACTAAGCAATAAAATACAAGACTGGTGCAAAATGGGACTACTTAGTGAGGAAGAAGCCAAGTTCCTCACTACTGAAGATCCAGTGATACCAACAATATATTTCCTCCCAAAGGTGCACAAGACCCTACACAAGCCTCCAGGCCGTCCCATAATATCTAGCTGTGGAGCCCTATATGAAAATCTGGCATCTTATGTGGACTATTTCATTGCGCCAATTGTGCCAACGTTGAACTCCTACCTCAAGGATACAGGGGATTTTTTGCGCACTCTTATGGAAACCAGCTGGCAACAAGATTATCTACTAGTAACAATTGATGTAGTCTCCCTCTACACCTCAATCAGTCATGACTTAGGATTGAAAGCTGTTACTTACTTCCTCAAACAAAGACCAATAGGAGAATTACAGCACACCACTATGTTACTAGAAATGATGACGCTTTGCCTGAATAACAATATCTTTTTGTTCAATAAAAAACTGTATTCGCAATGCTGCGGAACTGCTATGGGAGTTTCCTTCTCTCCAAGCTATGCGAACCTCATGATGGGGTGGTGGGAGAGGAACATAGCTTGGAGAGAAGAGAACGACCAAAACACAGCCAGAGTTGTACTCTGGCTGCGTTTTATAGATGATTTGTTCCTTCTATGGAGAGGAACAGAAGCAGAGTTCCTACAATATCTAGCAATTCTCAACAACAACGAAGTGGGTCTGAAGTTCACGCACAATATCAACTCAAAGGAAATAGATTTTCTGGATACAAAAATATACATTGAATCGAACAAAATTCATACAACTGTGTATAGAAAGAGGACTGCCACCAATAGTGTGCTTCATGGCTCAAGCTTCCATCCCCAATCTCTTAAGAAAAGTATACCGTATGGGGAATACATAAGAATGAAGAGAAATTGCTCTGAACCTAAGGAAATGGAGGCTAAATTCGTAGAAACTAAACAACGCTTCTTGAACAGAGGATATAAATACAATGATATCAAGCGGGGTGAAGAAAAAGCAAGAGCATTAACTCGGGAACAGACATTAAAAAACAGTAACAAAAGGAATAGCAAGTTGGAAACACAATCACAGGATGGTATACCACGACTCATACTTATGTACAGTAAGGAGAGCTTCAAGATACAAAGAATCCTCAATAAGTACTGGAATGTCTTGAAGAAAGATGTGGACATTGGAACTAAGATAGGAGAACGTCCACTGATATCGTACAGGAAGGCACCCTCCTTATCAGATACACTTGTTAACAGTCACTTCGAACAAAAGAAACCAGGAACATGGCTGCAAAGCAGACAAAGAGGCTTCGGAAAGTGTGCTACCTGTAAGGCCTGTAAAATTGGAAGAAATCTGAAATCCATCAATGATCCACGAGGTAAAGTGTTCAATATCAACGAACCACTCACGTGTGAATCTTCGTATGTGGTATACTTGATTGAATGTTTTTGTGGAAAGAGGTACATAGGGAGTACCATTTGTCCACTGAAAAAGCGGATATTGGAGCACATAAGGGCAATACAAAATCATGATCCATCTTATGCAATTGCCAAACATATGGACACACATAACGGCAAAACATGGATGGACATACACTACTCAGGATTGGTCAGCGTACCACCACATGAGAGAGGTGGTAATAGAATGTTAAAACTGAGACGTCTTGAATCGAAACTAATAATTAGGTTCAAAACCATGACCCCACAGGGACTTAATGGGGATGAAGAGATGTATATCCATCTATGAGAGACCAGACAACTAATTTGTGACTTGATATCATGCTTGGTTATGATGAACTGCGCCAATCTGATACCCACCAGGATATAATAACTTTGTGAATAGAACTGCAGCCTGAACTCTGAAAGATCAGTATTTTATCGTGGATTTGAGTAACAGCAGTAATGAACAAACTTGGCTTGTGATGGATTAGTGTTGATAGCCTTGTAGTGCATGGATGTATTAAAAGATATTGATGACAAATGGGCACTTAGCCCATTACAACCAATACAGGACACTAAGTCAAGACTTGTCGCATTCTCTTAAATACAGTATAGGGCATAGCTGATCTGTCTGTCTTAATAATATGAATATAACATGACAGGTGTCAACATACTAAATGCTGACACCCTCGAGTTAATAGACAGCGCGAGTAGGATGCAAATAGATCTAACTTGCATAATATGCGACAAGTTAGAATTAACACTCATCATAAGTTATAATATTGTTTCCATAACTACTGGGGTTATGAATGGGATCACCTAAATCCATCACATGTATGATTTTCAATGATTGCCTAATTGAATTTTTTTTAATGGTATTTAAAGAACTACGAGTCCCACAATGCCTCCTAACGGGCAACGTGGCGACTGAGTATAAATGGTGAAAATAAACATAGGACTATGTTTACTGCCGTGATCAAGACCGAGATGGTCGAAACGCGTAGGGAAGAGGAGAGAGATGATTTAAATAAAACAACTGAAATATTCAAGGAGAGTGCCACGTATTTTTTCATTTGTTGAGAATATTAGTGCGAAAACTGGTCCTGTTTTCGCCGTGTGCACCAGCTGGATTGTGCGCCCCTGCTCAGGACTGTTTGTTGGTTCATATATATATATATATATATATATATATATATATATATATATATATATATATATATATATATATATATATATATATATATATATATATATATATATATATATATATATATATATATATATATGATAGATATATAAAAGATACTCTCGTTGTCTGAGTTGGGGAAAACAAGCACAGTACTCCAAACGTGGATCCCAAAGTTGTTTTTTAATGGGTGAGCGCTAGACAACGCGTTTCGGTTGCCGCTTGCAACTTGATCACAACAGTAAAGTGCCATTACACGTCAGTTTTTATCATGTGATCAAAACTCAAAGAAACTAACTAGGGTACTACTTGTACATTACAATTGTCATTGGGTGCCATCTTGTAACATAAGACAAACAACATATATATTCATTGTTTGAATCCATTGCAAAATAAATAATGCATCAAAAGCAGGAATACACGCATCAGAATAGATGCAACAGTACATTTAGACAAATGTAAAGTGCAAGTCCTACAAGGTAAGGCATTTTCGTATTTTAAACAGTAGTTATGTTTCACTAGTGTTCAAGGCAAGTGCCTAATTTCAAAAAACTTTGTTAAACATTAATCACACAGCGCAACTGGAGTTATAGTAATGTAAGCATATAACTAATGCACACCTTACACAGGACAGAACATCCAACAAATTTAAATTTAAAGTGCAAGTGCATAATAAACTCATTACAATCAAGTTGATACTTATATTTTAAAATAGATCATGTACACGGCAAGTGCCTATTTTCAATATTCAATCTTAAATCAACTGTATGACCCAAAAGGGAGTAAACCACTTCCCATCTATAGTAAGTATACGTCGGAATATTGTCTAATTATAAAGGATCTGCCTGATTAATTTTCTATGCAGTACCCAAAATTTATAAAATAAAGACAAAAATTAGATAAAATATTATTGCTGCTTCTACTGTCCACTTGATTGCAGAGTGTGTTCAGTGTGAGAACCCGATGTAAAATAATGAACAGACTCTACCAATTACAGAAAAAGGAATGCACTGCAGTTGAGTATAAATTCTGCAAATTTTTTTATTCGTAACAAGCACACTCAACTCTTTTCGGCAACCCCACTGTCTTGATCGAGAGATGGCACCCAGAAGTGAAAACGGAACATTACAAACAACTAGAATACATGTTATACTGATTGTTTATTATTTATATGCTAACTATAATTACGTCATTTTGCAATACTGGAAAATTATTAATTTGGGCCATTTGCTGTGTGGTACTGTAAGCAAGTCACTTGGTTGCTATTCATCAATGTGCCAATATCTAGAGATGTGCCAATAATTACCAAGGAAGCATGTGTGTTTACTTTAGTAAATTTACTTTAGACTATGATAATGTTCGCTTGCAATACTTGAGACATCGTTAATTTGTGCTATTTCCTCTATGGTATTGTAATCAAGCCCACTTGGATGCTATTTACCAATGTGCCAATAATTACTGATCAAGCAAGCGTGTTTAATTTAGTTTATTGTACTGTATTGTAACAGGATGGCATGTGGCTCCCAATGGTGAACCCTGTAATATTGTGCATTGTAAAGTCTGCTCTAATTTGAAATCGGGGCATTTACAGCAGCAACGGTATATTCCTGCTTCTGATCGTGATGAGCCCTAATACGTCTTCCCAGAGGAGCGGTGTGTTACTGCAAATCACTGCGCTGCATTTAAGTTATGTGGTAGATGAAAAATGTCTCTCAGTGCCAGTATTTTTTCTGAAGTGGCAACTATTATATGGCAAAGAAGAACATGAATAAATTGCGCTCTACTTTCATTTCTAGTTGATAGAGATCTGTTGTAGGAGCGATGCATTACTGGGCTCACGCTGCACTTAAAAACATGGGGAAAGAGACTAAGTCACTGCTGTTTGTCTTCATCCATCCTGAAGTGAGGACATGTTGTCGAAAATCTTGGATTTTTAAGCCCTGCATAATTACATCTGAATTGCTGAAGTGGTATCTGGTGAGGCTAACCACCAGAAAAAGGTCCCAAAGTTCCACTTTCTTTGTCTAACGACTAGGATGGTTTACAAAAGTCATTGTCTTGATCTTAGTAGAACCACGAGAAAAAGGTCCAAAAGTTTCCCTTTCTTTGCATAACGACTAAGATGGTTTACAAAAGTCGTCGTCTTGATGATAGTTGACATAGAATAGCGGGAAACAAAAAATAGAACACGAGCTGTGCATGCAAAACCTTCAAAAAAATAGTTCCACAAAAGCGGATGGAAACAGTACATCAGACCTAGGAAACTGATAAGAGAAGCACAGGTGGAACAACCCAGGAACAACAGGAAACACTACGCTACAGCCAATGGAAATGAAGGAAAAGTAAGTGGCAAGCAGAGGAACCAATGAAAGGCAACTAAAGCAAGGGGGGGAGGATGTAAGACCCTTTTAAGATATATTTAATTTAATACATTTCACAAGCACAGCGCAAGCGCTGTGCAGGCAAAACCTAAAAAGGGGGGTCCCATAACACACTTGCACTCCAATGCATTTTACATAGACATTTCAATCTTAGTAATATCTGTTAGCATTGTAGTTTTGAGGTGGTTTCGAGGTAGTACCGTGGTACACTGCGATGACAAGCCATGTTGGCTTAAGGCCACTTTACAGGTGTTCTAGCTTAGGGCCTTAAATATAGGTAAGTATCAGGTTTAATACATTTTCCCTACCTATTACCACTTAATTTAAGTGGTTATAGTTAGGGAAATATATTTAGAAGTTTTTCTATATTTAAAAAATACATATTACACTGTACAGAGGTAGTACTTAGGAACCACCTGGGTAGTACAGCAGTACCTTAAAAAAAACAAAAATGAAAAAACAGTGTAATACACAATATTTCACAAATATAGCGTACTACAGTGTCTTTACAATTTTTTTTACATATTTTTTTAAAGTCAAAATAGTCCACAGATTGCTACAGTAATATCTAAAAATTACACATTACTTAAAAAATGTACAAAGTACATTTGGTTAAAAACACGGTACGTGCTAGGTACTACGGCAGTACTGTGCAAACTGATTAAATAAATATTTAGAGGATAAAAAAAAAAAATTCCATACCTATTTCCACTTTCAGAAAATGGTAATAGGTTTGGAACAACAATAAAACCTACTATTGCTAATGTTTAAGGCCCTACGCTGCAACAATTCAAAGATCTACTAAAAGGCTTATAGTTAATATCTTCACTTTACAGCTAATATCTTATTTTCTGACTCACACTCAGAAAATTTAAAGCGGTTGTTGTGGCAAGCACAGCTGCAAGAAGAAATTCTAACAGACTGCATGAAATTATTAAATGAATACCCACTCGCACCGTCCAATGCAATTAACGACAGGCAACAGTATTGCAAGGCTCTGATAACAAAGTATGGCACAGAGAAAGCCTCCTTCCGTCAGCTAACCATGAAACAGAAAACCTCACTGTGGATGTCAAAAAATCTTGTTATGGCAAAAAGGACATTAAATATACTGCCTGTTGAAACACAATTATCTGGTCAAGGTGCAACAAGATAAAATTAGGAAACTGCACCAAGAGTATAAGAGAGCAGTCTGGTTTGCTAAGAAACAGTATTCAAATAAGTTCTGGGCTACATTGTGTCACACATGCAACACCAGAGATTCTAGAGCATTTTGGAAAAGAATCCATGAATTATATACATATTATATTAGGATTGCACTGCGGTCTACTACACAAACATAAGTGAGGAGTCCTGGGTGCACCACTTGCAAAAACACTATTCTACAAAGTCAGAGAAGCAGATAGAAAAGGGAATGTGCTATCACCCACAGCAGCCATGTCATCAGAGCCAGGCCCACTGACCCAGATGACCACAAGAAACCGGAGTGATTCATAGGGAACAAAAAAGGATGCATGTAAACGAGGTGGGACTCTTATCCAGGGTACAAGATCAGCCATAACTAAGACCAGGATGGGGCCTTCCAATAGGCAATTAGGGTTAGTTTTGAGCAAAAAACAAGTCCAATAGAAGCTATCATAAGGAAGAGAGAACAGACAGGGCCCCAGGACCGAATGGACTACCCTCTGCTATGTTCAAAGCTTCTCCAGAGTTATGTATCAACAATATTGCAATGCAATTTCGAGATTATAGTTCAAGTGCTCACAAAAAAGTGACAGCAAGCGTGATGTGGCGAGTGAGAGTGACTTCTAAAATATATACATCGCATTGACAACAAAGGCAGAAACTCCTGAGTGTAATTTAAACAATAAAAGGAGTTTCTTGTATAAGGTTTGAACTCCTTTTATTGTTTAAATTACACTCAGGAGTTTCTGCCTTTGTTGTCAATGTGATGTATATATTTTAGAAGTCACCCTCACTCGCCACATCACGCTTGCTGTCACTTTTTTGTGAGCACTTGAACTATAAACTCGAAATTACATTGCAATATTGTTGATAAATAAATACTGCATGTTGAAAAAGCCCTTCTGTGTCCCTGCCTACATTTAAATAACTGCCCACTATTGCTCCGCCCGGCATTAACTGCCTCTATATGACTTTTTGGTACAGGCATATTGATTAACACTGTTTTAAACCCAACTGCTCTTGTTTGGTTGGGACCAATCCGGCCCGATATAAACCACTGTTTTCTTAGAATACTAATAACCACCCCTGGTTCAAATATTGGGGCTCCCTTGTTTTTTCATTACATCTCCAGAGTTATGGGCAAAAGATACTCAATCTCCTCTTCAGTGCGGTGAGCCTCCATCGGGCAGTTTCAGACTCTTGGCATGGATATATAATCCACCAAATTTATAAAGGGGGCAATAGAGGCAACCCAGCAAATTATCAATTAGTAGCCCTACTTGATACTGATTCAAAGCACTACACAAATCTAGAACTGCAAGATTTGCAAGAATGGGTTGACAACTTGGCACTTATTCCATGGACCAAACAGGAATATGAAGAGCCCAGGGTACATCCTCAAACCTGGCACCCTTAACGCTATGCATTGAAAAGTCTTTCATTGAAAAAGTAACACTCCACGCTTGTTATGTTGATTTTAAGGTGGCATTTGACAGGATCTCCTGAGATCTACTTTGGGAAAAACACAATAGTATTGGGACCCCACTGAAAATAATGAGAGCCATCCAACTTCTTTCAACTGAAACCTGGTCATGTGTCAAGCTTGGAGATGTTACCAAGCTTTCTCAGAATATCCACACTTCAGTAGGCCTGAAACAAGGGTGTGTTCTTACCCCTTATTATTTAACATCTACATTTCAAGCGTGTCCACAGAACAGGATTACATAAATAGACATCCTCCAAATTTAGAGGGCTGTCGTTTTACTCACCTCGTATACGCCGATGATTTGCTCTTGATGAGCATGACCCTTGTAGGATTGCAATGGCTTCTACCAGGTTTCACAAAGTAGCACAAACTTGAAATCAATCATAGAAAAACGAACTCTGTAAAATTTAGCAAGAAATTAAATACACCGTGATCATGGATTTTACATGGATTCCACCTATCTGTTGAATCCAAATATAAACATCTTTGGATGATATTCGATTCAAGAGGCACTTTTACTCCACACATTGACACAATAAAATCTAAAGCCACCTCTCTGACTTCAGAATTTTATAAACTCCTATTATCACTGCAAGGATTCATTTTAGGGCCACAACAGAAGGCCATAGCAGTGATATTGCTCCCATTAATTACATATGACTGCAGAATAATGGTAGGAAAGAGGGTGGCAAGGCTATTAGATTTGTTAATCACAAAAGTCTATCGGACCGTCTTTAGGCTCACAAATTATACATCGCAGTCACAACTGTGCCTAGAGCTGAGTCTCATAAAAAAATAATTAGCCATAAAATGTTCTTTACTGAAAATGTGTCACAGATTCAGACTGGCAGAGAACAATTCATTAGCTGCACACATCTGACTTATTGATCACTAGGACAACTGGTTAGTTCAAAAAATTTCTCAATAGAACCAGGAAGATAAATCGACTCTGGCTAAGTGCGCCCATCCCTGGGAAGTCATTAATACCCATAAGTTCCTAAAACCAAAGACCTACTTCAACTTTGGATTCCCATTTCATATCTTATGTGTCTTCACCTAGGAATCCAACCACCTTTTGTCCAATTAGACTCAGCGGTGCGGAGAAGGGAGACCCTAATACATGTTCTTTGCATCTGCCCGGCAATGTTACTTGACCGTAGAAGGATGCTGCTGATGCTTTCTTCAGGCCGCCATTCGATCATGTACGCAAGCCGTTATAACTGTACTCAATCTGGATAATACATGAGTAACCATTCATGTGGTAAAGTTCCTGGAAATATTCAAAGCAAGAACAAAGGCCACCATAGGGAAATGAAAAAATACCATAGGTCTATGCGGCAATTGGATATAGTTGGACTCTGATAGCTATTAAAAGCAATGGCACTTTAGCAAAATTTGCACAGCCGCTGCTATGGTCTACCCACTTGATGCTTGGAAATTGATAGACATGTGGCAGCTTTAGGTCTACTTGATGCCATGAGGCTGACAGTGGCACTGTGGCCAGTCAAATCAATCAATCAAATTGTATTTGTAAAGCACTGCTTATTACCCCAGGGGGTATCCAGGCGCTGTGCTACTCTTAGTCTCAGTCAAAGAGCCAGGTCTTGAACCCCTTCCTAAAGAGGATGAGCGAGGGTGAGGTGCGTAGGTGGAGAGGGAGGCTGTTCCAGGTTTTGGCAGTGAGTGGAGAAAAAGAGCATCCTCTGGTGTGGCTGCAGCAAATGCGTGGCATTTGTGCGAGGGTGAGGTGGGCTGAGCACAAGTTTCTGGGGGGTTGGGGAAAGGTCAGGCGGTGATTCATGTAGTGTGGTCCAATGTTGCAAAGGGCTTTGTAGGCATGGGTCAGGAGCTTGAACTGGAATTTCGAGAATTTTCAGGTGGCTACCCATCAGCACCAGGAAAGAGTTTGGAGGTGTGCTGCATTAGTGTGCGTTGCTGTAGTCGAGTTGGCTTGTGATGAGGGCCTGTGTTACCGTTTTCCTGGTGCTGATGGGTAGCCACCTGAAGATTTGTTGGGGCATGCGGATGGTATTGAAGAAAGCAGATGTGACGGCGTTGACTTGATGCCTCATGGGGAGTTGGCTGTCTAGTATCATGTCGAGGTTGCATGCGTGGTCTTTCGGTGTGGGGGTGGGACTGAGCTCAGTCGGCCACCAGGAGTCTTTCCAGAGGGAGGTGTGCCTGCCGAAGATCAGTACTTCCGTCTTATCTGTATTCAGCTTGAGGCAGTTGTCTTTCATGCAGTTGTGGAAGCTTGTCTTTGTCTGGGTGGGGTTGCATGACGAGTTGTGTGTCATCGGTGTAGGAGATGATGTTGATTTTGTGTGTTCTGATGATGTCTGTGAGTGGTGTCATAGATGTTGAAGAGGGTGGGCCTGAGGAATAAGCCTTGGGGTACTCCACAGATGGTGTGCTTGAGGTGCAAGGTGAAGGGGGGCAGTCTCTCTGGGTGCATCCTGTGAGGAAGGACGCCACCCATGTAAGGGTGTTGTGTGTAATTCCGATCTGGCAAAGTAGCTTGATGAGTGTGTGGTGTGAGACGGTGTTAAAAGCTGTGGAGAAGTCTAGGATGAGGGCGGTAATTTCTCCTCTGCCCAGTAGGGCTTGGATGTCTTCTGTTGCTGCAATGAGGGCTGTCTTGGTGCTGTGGTTGGCCCTGAAGCCTGATTTGGATGGTCCAGTAGGTAGTTTCTTTCCAGATGTTCGGTGAGTTGGATGTTAATGGCATTCTCCAGGACTTTGGCGGGGAACGGGAGGAGGGAGAATGGATGGTAGTTCTGTGGATCTTTGGTGTCCGCTTGTTTTTTGAGGAGATGCCTTATTTATGCATGGTTTCTTTTGTTGGGGAAAGTTGTAGTGGCTATGGGGGCATTGAGGATTGTGGTGAGTTGGTGGCTGATCTCATTGCTTCCGAGGTTGAAGAGCAGATGGGGACAGGGGTCGTGGGGGGCCCTGAGTGGCTAGATTTCATAAGGGTGATGGTTGTTGGTGTGCCGAGATGTTCCCATGAGGTGATCGCATGGTTGGCCATTGTGGTCGATGGTTTGCTGAGAATGTCAGACAATTGGGGTTCAAAGTTTGTGTAGATGGTTGCTATCTTGTGGAAGTGGTCGGCGAGGGAGTTGCAGAATTCTTGTGAGGGAGGGATCACATTTCTGTGGCTGAGGGGCTGGAGAAATCTCTGACGATGGCAAAGAGTTTCTTGGTTCGGTTGGTGTTGGTTTCAATGCGGTGTGTGAGGGCCTCCTTTTTTGAAGCTTTGAGCTGGCAGTGGTAGTTGTTGAGGGTGGTTTTGTAGGCAGCTTGATCAGTGTCGTTCTTGCTGATCTGCGAACTTCTTTGTCATTGTTTGTATTTGTGTTTTGTTGTGTAGAGTTCTGGTGTGTACCAGCTGGCTCATTTGGTTGGTCTGTGCATCTTGGATGGTTTGGAGGGGGCAACTTGGTTGGCAGTGTTGGTGATCCAGCTGTTGAAATTCTCTATTGTTTGGTCCAGGTTTGATGTAGTGCTCGGCTGAGTGGTGCTGAGGGCGTCTCTCCATTGTTGCTGAGTTACTGTGCTCCAGCTGCGGTAGGGAGCATTATCTCGGATGGGTATGGTGTGTGGTCGGCTGACAAGGGTGAAGTATACAATGGTGTGGTCCATCCAGGTAAGATCTGATGTGTGGCTGTATCTGATTCTGAAGTTGGATGTGAAGATGGGGTCCAGCATGTGTCCTGCACTGTGTGTGGGATTGGTGATGATCTGATTGAGGCTGATGTTATCTAGTCTTTCCAGAAGTTCAGTGGTGTGGGTGTTGTTGGGGTGATCTAGGAGGAAGTTGAGATCTCCAGGAAGATGTAGTGTTTGGATTTGACAGAGAGGGGGGTGATGAATTCGGCAATGGCGTGGCTGATGCCAGTTCATGGTCTGGCAGTCTGTATGAGAGGGTGCCTCTGAAGGTGGTTCTGGCATCAGTGTGGAGCTAGAAGTTCATGTGTTACATGGTAGGCATGTGGTCATCGTTGGTGATGGAGCAGGTGATGGATTCCTTGTGTACAATGGCAATGACTCCCCGTGTTTGTTGGTATGGTCTCAGTCTTTCATCTTGTAACCGCAGTGCAGTGGCGGTATCAGGGGCTGATGTTGGGGTGAGCCAGGTCTCAGTGATGAAAGTTAAATCGAGGGCTAGGGTGGAGATGGTATCCCATACTTCGGTGGCGTGTGTTTGCAGTGATCTGGCATTGATTAGAAGGCAGTTGAGTTGCCCTAGTGGGGTGTCGGCATCTGTGGTGGGTGTGGTGTTGTTCGGTGGAGTGGTGATCATGTTGAAGTGGCAGTTGATGCATGTGAACGTTCCTGCTGTGGGGCATGGTGAAGCATGGCAGCAATTGTCAGTAATGGTTGTTGTAGCTGGGCACTGACAATTTAACACATTTTTGCACAGCCACGCCCATGGCCAAGCACTGTCACTTTAATAAATCTGGTATAGCCAAGCCCATGTCCTATTATCAATGTTGGAGCCTAATAGCTGTGCTGCAATCAGCACAGGATGCCGCAGCTGATCATTGACACTCTAATAAATTTTGCACAGCCTTGTCCAGGGCTGAGCACTGACACCTTATTATACTTTGCATAGCCAAGTTCACAATTAATTATATATTGAGAATATGTTGCATATAAAATTGCATTTTCTAATTTTTTTATTCAAGTAAATGGCTAATAATTGTGCATTTGACCACAGTAGTTTTGCATATTACTAATTTTATCATTGACATTGTTTGAACATGTAATGGCTTTAATCAACTGTACACTCTAGAAATAAACTTGAATTTGGATTATGGCTGCCTTTTAAATTTCTAAAGGGAGACATTTGCCAATTATACACTGGCTTACTATCGCTATGTACCAAGGTATACCACTAACTTTCTGCAGTATACCATGGCACTATATATCACTAGGGGACAAATTTGGGATTCTATTGTGTTACCTTTGCATTATGCATAGTGTTGCAAGGTCAACGCAATACATATGTAATGTTTGCAAAACTATGCAAAGCCACCATTCATCTCCCTGCTTTGCTTGGTACATGTACAAAAATGAAATGCAGCGCAAGTCGCTGCCTTGCATTACTCTGCACACCATAATCTACAGCCCTCCAAAATTTCAACTATATCCATACTCCACTCCACTGTACAGCACTACACTATACACTACTCAACTCTACGCTATTCCACTATATGCCACTCCAGTGTATACCCCTCACCACTGTACGCAACTCCACTATACGCTATTCCACTACATGCCACTTCACTCTGCGGCACTCCATTCTACGCTATTTCACTGTATAGCAGTCAAATGCATGTTACTCTATTGTACACCAATCCACTCTAAGTCATTTAATTCTGTGCTAATCCCTTGGACAACACTCTACCGTGAAACTCTCCAGTACATGCTATTCCACTTTACCCCAATCCACTATACACCACTGAGGTATTCACGACTCCACTGTATGCAACTCACCGTACACACTACACTGTGCACCAATTCAGTCTATGCCACTCCTGTGTACCCAGCTCCACTGTGCGCAACTCGACTATATGCTATTCCACTATACGCCACTCCACTGTACGCCATAGCACTGTACACTTTTCACTGTATGCACTCAACCGTATGCCACTCATATTTACACCAAACCACTCTATGCTATTCTATTGGAAGCCATATGCAAGGGTATAATCAGTGCATTGAGAAGGTGCGAGTTATAGCTAATTTAGTATGGCGAGTGAGATGAGAACACTGTGTGCAGAGGTGAACGAGTTATAGTAATTTGAAGGTGGTGTGTTAAGTTAAAATTAAAGTTATAAGTAACACTTTGTACGTAGGTACTGACTACAAAAAGAACAGAGCAGTATAGGCTATACTGATGGTTTGACTAGTATGAGTACATATATTTTCTCACAATACAAAGTGTAAGCGCTCAACTGTTCATGAACCCACTGCTAATGAATCATAGTATAGACAAATTTAGAAACAAACTAAACTAGGAGCGCTTGTGTCAACAATATAAAAAACCTGTCTGTAGGATATTACAAAAAACAATATATGTAGTGTTTCCTCCTGTTACTACAAACTCAGTTAATGTAACATTCAGATCATATTAATTATATCAGAAGGAGTCACATATTCTTGTTTAAAGTTCTTCTTTTATTATTCTTTAAGGACATACATCAATCAGCCTGATATGTATGTGATATATATATGTGTGTGTGTGTGTGTGTGTACATATGTTGATATATAGGAGGAATTATGCAATTCTTTGGAGGCAGCATTTATCATATAAGTTAGGATTTACTGCATTTGCCGCATAATTTTCTGTACAATTTGCAAAATTTAAAGTCTTCACAAAAAAGTTGTTTGTAGCTAAAACTAATTAAAATAATACTGGTAAAGAATGTGTAGTAAAATGTGCATTTTTGCAGCATAATTAAGAAAACCTTGATGCATAATTTGGCCCTCCATGCATTATTAGAGTAGTCCTGGTATGTTTCATATAGGTACCCCAATATGGGCTCAGGTAGTCACCTAACCTTTCACCTATATTCTCCCCTACCATTACACTACATAACGGTTCTTGGGGCTGACCTTTCACCTAGTCACGGTACTGTTTACAGGACGTAGGGTTTTCCCTGAAAACTAGCCTCATCCATTATGCATGAGGATTCTTGGAAACTCAGCACGACTACCATCTCCTGCATGATAACTATGTACAAGGGTCATTCCTTCCGTCAACCTAGGTCCGACATGACACAGCAAGGTAGAACCCCTTAGGGTACCACTTTGGGTATATAAACACCATATCTTGCTGAGGTATTCAGAGAAGAAAAGGACTTCCATGCTGACACACTGACGCGAGACGCTGAGATTCCTGTATGCAGACACTCCAGCTCGCAGTGGTCTGACATCCCTTGCGGGGTGTCCATCTCGAGAACAAGATGGGGTCCCACAGCCTCTCACTTCAGGTAATGGGGTTGACTTTATCCTAGAGGGATTCTTGGCTTTACACCTACATACATGCTAGGTACACTTAGGTACATCTAGTTAGGGTTGCATCGTAGGAGTACGCATTTATTACTGTCATGTATTTTATATACTTGCCTATATTCCTTGTTTTAGCATGATGGTAGAAATCTACCATACTTTCACTCTGTTAGTGCTTCTAATCACTTATATCTGTTTCTGTCTAATGGTTGTTTCAGCACACCTATTTTACAAGAGAATGATGCTGGTTCAATAAATGCTTATTGAAAAACGTCCCCACCGTTTATTCTGTGTATCTCTCTGAGACAAAGTGAGCGCGAGTGACTGAGCAAAAAGTATCGCACTGTTTTCACAATCCTGAGGGATCAGGGTTGTCATGTTCGATAGTTACCAAGAACTATTCTCTCCTTGGTAAGAGGTGTTTCTAGTGGCTCTGTGAGCTAGCTGGTACACAGGCTATTATACCCGGTGAGGGTGTCTCTAATCAGTACTGACAACAATCCTACAGTGTATGTTGTCTAAACGCACAGATCCTATATAGCTTTATAGGATCTACACGACAGTCCAGACATTGATAAAGCTTTGTAAAGTGGCTTGGGGGCTGTCATTATGTTGATGAAATATGTTTCATGGGGAACTTTGGAATATTTTCGATATTTCACCATTCACTGCATTTTATGCAATAAAAGCAACTAAATATGTAGAATGTATTATATGTGCCAGTCATTATTTCGCATACACTAGCATGGGGAGTAAATACATTGTGGTCAGAATATTGGTAACACCTTTAAATTGCAGTCAATACATGAGGAGTGTTTTGACCACACAGGTAATGTGAAAATGGCAAGTATGATTTTTAAAACATATATATTTATTACAAACGTAATAATGTGCAACTTAATTTAATTGTAATAATTAATCTCATTTAGATGTAATTTAAAAGTAATAAATATACATATTATACTAGCAATATTGCCACAAAGATAAATTAATATTACCTTTAATTGAATTATGTTTTTACTTAATTAAATGTAATGAAATATCCACACCTGATGTTTAAACACTCCTTACTACTGTTTAACACTATCCATCCCTGCAACCAAAGAAATCTCTACTACCTCTATACACTACCTGTCCCTGTAGCCTAAAAACCTCTTAATACCCATAAACACTACACATCCGTGAACCGCCCTAAAATCCTCATACTACACATCCATGACCCCAAACCCCTTACTACACCTAAACACTTCCCATCCTGGACCGCTAAATCCCTTAGTACCCTTAAATACTACCCATTAATTTGCACTAAAAGTCTTTTAGTACCCCTTAACACTATCTATCCGCAAAACCTAAAAATGTCTTACTACCCCTTAACACTACCCATACCTGAACTCTTAAAAACTCCTTATGACCCCTATTTACTGCCCATGACTGGACCCTAAAAACTCCTTACTATACTTACTACCCATTCTGGAACCCCAAAAACTCCTTTCTATGCCTATACACTACTTATGCCTGAATTTTAAAACCTCCTTACACATAGGCCTGGGCGAAATTCAAATTACACTGACATAATTTGATTTGTTACAGGAACTTCATGTTACGCTTGTTTTGTGAAACTTCTGAAATGACAACATTTTGACACTATTGTAGTTACACACCATGTGCAGTAAAAATTTACAGCAAAGTCAATTTGCTTTAAAAATGTACCACTAATGCATATGAAAAACAGCACAAAAGCAGCTGTTGTTTGCGGTGCCTTCGGTTTTCTACAGGATTTTTATAGCACATATAGAGCAAAATGACAGATTTATATTTTATGTTATTAGGCGTAACTTTGCTAAGATTTGGCATAACTACATGACAGCAAATTATGCAAATGTTGCACACCCCTAATTACGTCCTCTTCATAATGCTTATAAAACGTACAAATTAAACCATGTACCCATATATTAATTTACTTATTTAAATATACATTTATTACATTAAAATATAATCATTTTTTACTTTTATTGTTTTAAGTAACAGTATACATGTACATATAAATATATACATAAATATAAATATATACATGCATATATTTATAAAAACACATGCATATTGTTACTTAAAACAATAAAAAGAAAATTAGAAAACTATTTGTGAAGTAAAGTCCTGCGAAGTAAAAGACTTTAAACTTACCTGTGAAGTAAAGTCTCCAGATATAACTCCTGTTATATAATGTTTCGCAATGTAGCACCTGTGAAGTAAAAGTAACTTACCACCACCTGTGGAACTTGGGCAAAGAGCCTAGCACATGTCAAACCCTGATGCTAGACCCTGCTTTTGGCCACCTGTCTGGTGAAAAGCATACTCTTTTAAGGTTAAAGGAAGATTTTCTAAATGGTTTTGTATTGACTTTAAGCACTTGTGAGAAATTGGGTATTTGGTTTAATGGAGGGTGACCCCTGTTCAAGCAACAGCCACAATCCTCGTCACGGTGTACCACAAAGTCACTAAATTAATCTGTGCTCAACCCTTCAGTAGCCTGGCACAAAAGCAGTCAGGCTTAACTTAAAGGCAATGTGTAAAGTGTTTATGCAGCACACAAACAGCAAGTGAGAACAAAACACAAGAAAATCCCACATCAAGTTGGAAAAATAGAGTACATTTTAACTGTTCTAAAGAACTGTTCTGTACTATTAAAAAACTGACTACTGACACCTCTAATACCCTCAAGGACTTTACTCAGTCCTTTTGTAATAACTTGGCGGATGCTTTTTGACTTAAAGTTGAGGATGTCTGTAACAATGTCTCTAAGCTTACTTTGGCTGCTAACTCAGCTGTGCATATTTCTACTGATCAGGTTAATCTCACAAAGCTTTAGATTTGTACTTCTCCTTCTAGAGATGAGATTACGAAACTGATCAAATCATCAAAGTCTCATTCGCTGTGCGATTCCTGTCCGCCATGGAAGAGGGCCTCAATTCTACCTTTAATCAAGAAACCATCTCTAGACCCGCAGGTACCTAACTATTGTCCCATTCCCGGTCTCCCTCTGCCAGCTAAGCTGATTGAAAATGTGCTGAATAAGCAATTGGTCGAACATCTCCAGGCTAACAATCTTCTGGACACCACTCAGTTTGGCTTCCATGCTGGCCAAAGCACCGTGACAGCCCTTATCACAGCCACTGAGGAGATCAGGATATCTTTGGACCAGGAAGGAAGAGCCAACCTTGTCCTGCTCTATCTATCAGTGGCCTTTGATACAGTCAATCATGGGTTGCTGATGGATCGCTTGGGCAGGATGGGAGTGTCAGGAACAGCGTGGAAGTTGTTGAATTCCTTCCTTAGTGATCAGAAGCAGTCTGTCAGACTTGGCGAGGTTACCTCTCCCTCCTATTCTCTTCCTAGTGGTGTCACCAGGGGTCCTCCCTCAACCCAACACTTTTTAATGTATATGTTACACCTTTGGCTGAACTTATTAGATCTTATGGTTTCTCCCTGATGTCCTATGCTTACGATACTCAAATCATCGATTGGCTCCAGGGGATTCAGGGAAAGGTTTGATATTCTGTGAATGTATGTAGGCTGTCAGGCAGTGGATGTCTACGAACTGCCTTAAATTCAAACAAGCTTTTGTTCTTTGGGGCTAAATTAATGACAAGCTGACCGATTTTGATCAGGTCAACGCAGTCACTTTGGTTGCTTTTTAAATGCTTAGGCTGATCAAGAAGATTCTCCTTTTTATTCCAGCTCATTTGCAGAAATTGACAGTAACTTTGTTGATTATGTCAAAGATTGATTACTACAATTGGCAGTATCTCAATTAAGGGTGGGCGTAGTTCGCGAAGTAATGCTTCGCGAAGCTACGCAAAGTGCAGTTCGCGCTACGCAAGCTTCGCGTAGCACTACGCGAACTGCGTAGCGCACTGTTCGCAATGATTGCACAGTGCCGGATGCTTGTCCGCACTGTGCAATCATTGAAAACGGCAACTTGCACAGTGCGAGCTGTCTTCTACTGCCGCTCGAGTAGATTTTTACTCGAGCGGCAGCTTTCTCAACGCGGACTGGTAGTTTCTCATCGCGAGCGGTCGCGAGCATACGCGACCACTGGCAATGAGAAACCTGACCTCCCCGCGTTGAGAATCTCGCCGGGAGGTTTATTTTCCACGCTCGCGATCGGCAACTTGATGTTGCTGATCGCGAACGAGGAAAAAGTCTCGCCGGGATGTCATTTTGCTTGCTCGCGGTCGCCAACTTGACGTTGAGGACCGCGAGCAAGCAAAAAATTACCGCGGCACTACGCTACGCTACGCTACGCGTGTTCGCACTGTGCTACGTGCAATTCGCGTTGTGCGAAGTAGCGCAAACTTCGCAAACTACGCGAGCGTAGCGTAGCACTTCGCCCAGGGTTAATCTCAATGCCCATCAGCATGTTATTAAAAAGCTACACATTTTGCAAAATGAAGTGGCCCGGTTATTGTATAAAATTCCCAAATATCATTTGGTTTCGGAGTATGTTAGGGAACTTCACTGGCTTCCAGTCAGACACAGGATTATGCTTAAGGCTCTTTGTATTACAAACAAAGCACTGCACGGCCAAGGTCCTAACTTTCTGAGGAAGGGCTTAATTGATACACTCCAGGTAGGTCACTTCGATCAGCCTCTGCCAAATTTTTGGCACTGCCTAGGTTTCATCGCATGTCCTGGGGCGGCAGAGGTTTTGTGCTCGGAGCTGAGAAAGCTTGGAATGCTCTTCCATTTTATATTAAAATTATGCCAGATCTTTTGGCTTTTAGGAATTCCTTGAAAACTTGTTTTTTCCCTATTATATCATTTCTTTATTTTGGGACATTTTCTTTCAGTATCTCAGCTAGCGCCAAGATGCGCTCTGGGTAATCAAGCACTTTAGAAAAATAGATAACATTACAATAAATTATTTGACACCAAAATGACAAAAATTCAATCTGTGGAACTAGAGTTATCAATTTTTAAAGAGTAAAGTAAAAATTAGTGCCTAAAAGGTCAAAGCACTAACTGCAGACATCTAGTCGAGCAAGACTGGGTCAAAGTCGAAAAATATGCCTACCACGATGGTGCGCTCGTCGGATACAAAAAGTGGATTGGGCCAGGTCGGTGCTTACCTTTGGACTTAGAAGAAATTTCGAGGAAAATGTTCTGAAAAGGTAAAGTTCAGCGGAGCAAGGCTGCAGGCAATGTCTGAAGAGGAGGCATTGTCATTGGAGAACCACTGCGCAAAGTTGCAGTGAAGGATCCCACGTTCGAACTTAGTCTCTTTTTTGGAATTCAAAAATCTCCAGAGGGACGAGGCTGGAGGTTACAGCCAACAAGGTTTCCACAAGGCTGATATCCCTTTAGTGAAGGACCACTGAACAGGATGTGCTGCTGTGGAGAAGAATGTATTGGGAGCTGCTGCAAAGTCAGGCCAACCCTGCAGTGCCCCTTGAGCAGGTAGAGGAGAAGGTTGGTCTCAGTCTTCCATCGGTTCTCCTGGCAGTTTTTAGCAAAAAAAATTCCAAGTCCCAATTTTTGGCTTTTAGCTATCTGGACAACTTTAGCACCACCACCAATGGTCCATCACGGGAGAGGCACCAGTTTGGGGGTTAGAACTCACTCAGCCTGGATCCAGGTGTAGGTTCAAGAAGGTTGGAGCTTTTTCAGCCCCTGATCAATCAATCAATCAGTACATTTGTAGAGCACACGACTCACCCGTGAGGGTCTCAAGGCGCTGGGGGGGGCAGGGGTGCTGCTACTGCTCGAACAGCCAGGTCTTAGGAGTCTCCTGAAGGCCAGCAGGTCCTGGGTCTGTCGTAGGCGGATGGGGAGGGTGTTCCAGGTTTTAGCGTCGAGGTGGGAGAACGATCTACCGCCGGCAGTCGCTGGATGGATGCGGGGGACGGTGGCGAGGGCGAGGTCAGCGGAGCGAAGCTGGCGGTTCGGGGTGTAGAAGGTGAGTCGTTCGTTGAGGTACGCTGGTCCGGTGTTGTGGAGAGCTTTGTGAGCGTGGGTGAGGAGCTTGAAGGTGATCCTCTTGTTGACAGGGAGCCAGTGAAGGTCTTTCAGGTGGGCTGAGATGTGGCTGTGGCAGGGGATGTCGAGGATGAGGCGTGCAGAGGCGTTCTGTATGCGTTGTAGTTGTTTCTGGAGTTTGGCTGATGTTCCTGCATAGAGAGTGTTGCCGTAGTCCAGTCTGCTGCTGACGAGGGCCTGGGTGACTGTCCTTCTGGTACCGGTGGGGATCCATCTGTAGATCTTGCGGAGCATGCGGAGGGTATTGAAGCAGGAGGAGGAGATGGCGTTCGCTTGCTCGGTCATTGACAGTGCGGAGTCCAGGATGACTCCCAGGTTGCGTGCGTGGTTAGTGGGCATCGGTGCAGCCCCCAGTGCGGCCGGCCACCATAAGTTGTCCCAGGCAGAGGGGGTGGATCCGATGATGAGGACCTCCGTCTTGTCCGAGTTCAGTTTCAGGCGGCTGGTCGTCATCCATTCGGCGATGGCCTTCATTCCTTCGTGGAGGTTGGATTTGGCGGTGGTGGGGGCCTTGGTGAGGGAGAGGATGAGCTGGGTGTCGTCGGCATATGAGACGATGTTGAGGTCGTGTGATCTGGCGATGTTGGCGAGTGGTGCCATGTAGATGTTGAAGAGTGTCGGGCTGAGGGACGATCCTTGGGGTACGCCGCAGATGATCTTGGTGTCTTTAGAGCGGAATGGGGGGAGGCGGACACTCTGGGTTCTGCCGGTGAGGAAGGAGGTGGTCCAGTCCAGTGCTTTGTCGCAGATCCCTGCATTGTGGAGGCGTGTGCGGAGGGTGTGGTGGCAGACGGTGTCGAAGGCGGCCGAGAGGTCCAGGAGGATGAGGGCTGCAGTTTCTCCGTTGTCCATCATGGCTCTGATGTCGTCGGTTGCGGCGATGAGGGCTGTTTCAGTGCTGTGGTTGCTGCGAAATCCGGATTGGGACGGGTCCAGGATGTTGTTCTTTTCGAGGAAGGAGGTCAGTTGCCTGTTGACAATTTTCTTGATGACTTTCGCCGGGAACGGGAGGAGGGAGATGGGCCGGAAGTTCTTGAGGTCCTTGGGGTCAGCTTTGGGTTTCTTCAGTAGGGCGTTGATCTCGGCGTGCTTCCAGCTCTCCGGGAAGGTGGCGGTCTCGAAGGAGCTGTTGATGATCTTGCGGAGATGGGGTGCAATGGTGGAGCTTACTTTGTTAAAGATGTGGTGCGGGCAGGGGTCGGATGGTGAGCCGGAGTGGATGGTGTTCATGATTTTGATGGTGTCTTCGTCGTTGACGTGGGTCCAGGAGAGCAGGGGGTCAATGATGATGTGGCTGGGGAGCGGTGCATCTGAGGTGTCTGTGTCTGTTGGGGGGGCCTGGTTGCTGAAGCTGTCGTGGATGTCTGCGATCTTGCGGTGGAAGAAGGTGGCTAGGGAGTCGCAGAGGTCTTGTGATGGCGGGATGTCATTGGAGTTGGAGCTGGGGTTGGAGAGTTCCTTCACGATGTTGAAGAGCTCTTTGCTGTTGTGTGCATTGTTGTCAATGCGCTCTTTGAAGGAGGTCCTTTTGGTGGTACGGATGAGTTGGTGGTGTCTGCGGATGGCGCTCTTGTAGGCTGTGTTTCTGTCTGGTGTCTGTTCATGGTGCCACTTCTTCTCGAGCCTACGGCAGGCCTGCTTGGATGCCTGGAGGTCGGCGGTGAACCAGATGGCTTTTCTGTCGGTGCGTCTGTTCGAGGGTTTCTTGATCGGGGCGAGGGTGCTGGCGCAGTCGTCGATCCATTGCCTGAGGTTGCGGGCGGCGGAGTCGGTGTCGGTAGTGTCCGTTGGTGGGTTTCGGGCGAGGGTGGTGACTAGCTGGTTTTCGGTGACTTTGCTCCAGCTGCGGTGGGGGGTCCGTTGTGTGTGGTGGTCCGTGGTGGGCTTCTCGAAGGTGAAGTGACACAGCGGTGGTCGGTCCAGTGGAGTTCGGTGGTGTGGCTGCAGGTGACGTGGTTGCTGGCTGAGAAGATGGGGTCGAGCGTGTGTCCGGCGGAGTGGGTGGGAGTCATGACGAGCTGTTTGAGTCCGAGGTTGGCAAGGTTGTCGAGCAGGGTGGTGGAGTTGCTGTCATTGGTGTTCTCGAGGTGGTAGTTCAGGTCTCCGAGGAGGATGTAGTCCGTGGACGCAATGGCGTGCGTGCTGACGAAGTCGGCGATGGAATCGCTGAACTGCGGCCGGGGGCCGGGTGGTCTGTAGATGAGGGTTCCTCTGAGGGTGGTGTTGGGGTCGGTGTGGATCTGGAAGTGCAGGTGTTCGGCGGTGATAAGTGTGCCGTCGGTGCTGGTCGAGATTCTGAGGGTGTTTCTGTGGACGATGGCAATTCCTCCTCCTGTTCCGTTGGTGCGGTCCCTGCGGGTGATCTTGTAGCCGTCAGGGATGGCTAAGGTGATGTCAGGTGCCGAGGAGGGGTTCATCCAGGTCTCCGTCAGGAAGGCAACGTCTGGGGAGGTGGAGTCGAGTAGGTCCCAGAGTTCTATGGCATGTTTGCGGGTGTAGCGGGTGTTGAGTAGAAGGCATCGGAGGCTGTTGCGTCCTACCCCGGTGGGCGTGGTGGTGGTTTGGATGCTGGTGTAGCGGCCGTTCCGGCAGGAGAAGGGTCCATGGGTTCGCTTTGGGGTGGCCTGGAAGCAGGTGTGTGATCGGCCGGCGTTGAGGGCGTGGAGGGTGCAGGCGTCGTAGCGGCGTCGGGTGTCGTGGCGTTCATGGGGGCCAGGGGTTCTGGCGCTGGGCGCGGTCCAGGTGCGGACAGGCGCAGACGGGCTTGCCTTAGGCGCGCCTTCGGCACCCCAGCGGCGAAGGGGAGGTGGGAGGGAGGAGCAGCTGGGAGGCGGGGAGCGGGACGAATGGGCGAGCGGGGACGCAGGGGACGCAGCAGCGGGAAACGAGAGAGCAGAACGGGCGGAGAAATCAAGGGCACAACAATGCAGGGAAATACAGGGAATAAAACAAACAGAATACAAGCACAATATTACAGAGTGCAATCAAAATACAGAGCGCAGAGTCAAACGGAGGGCAGACAGGAAAAGGGGCAGATCGAGCGCACAATTACCTACGGCCTACCACTGGCCACCAGGGATGAGGCGCAGGTGGTAGCCTGCGGGTGGAGGAGGGCCTCGAACTTGCGGCAGTGGCAGCAGCAGCAAGCTGGGATACACGGGCAAACAGGTGGTGCTGTTGCGGCGTGGGGAGCGACCTGCCTGGAACAGGGTCAAGGGTCACTCTCCTCACCGCGCAGCGGCCGCCATAAGAAGGGGAGGTGGGAGGGAGGAGCAGCTGGGAGGCGGGGAGCGGGACAAATGGGCGAGCGGGGGGCGGGGCCGCAGGGGACGCAGCGGCAGGAAACGAGAGAGCAGAACGGGCGGAGAAATCAAGGGCACAACAATGCAGGAAAATACAGGGAATAAAACAAACAGAATACAAGCACAATATTACAGAGTACAATCAAAATACAGAGCGCAGAGTCAAACGGAGGGCAGACAGGAAAAGGGGCAGATCGAGCACACAATTACCTACGGCCTACCACTGGCCACCAGGGATGAGGCGCAGGTGGTAGCCTGTGGGTGGAGGAGGGCCTCAAACTTGCGGCAGTGGCAGCAGCAGTGAGCTGGGAGACACGGGCAAACAGGTGGTGCTGTTGCGGCGTGGGGAGCGACCTGCCTGGAACAGGGTCAAGGGTCGCTCTCCTCACCACGCAGCGGCCGCCATAAGAAGGGGAGGTGGGAGGGAGGAGCAGTAGGGAGGCGGGGAGCGGGACGAATGGGCGAGCGGGGGGCGGGGCCGCAGCGGTGGGAAACGAGAGAGCAGAACGGGCGGAGAAATCAAGGGCACAACAATGCAGGGAAATACAGGGAATAAAACAAACAGAATACAAGCACAATATTACAGAGTACAATCAAAATACAGAGCGCAGAGTCAAACGGAGGGCAGACAGGAAAAGGGGCAGATCGAGCGCACAATTACCTACGGCCTACCACTGGCCACCAGGGATGAGGCACAGGTGGTAGCCTGCGGGTGGAGGAGGGCCTTGAACTTGCGGCAGTGGCAGCAGCAGCGAGCTGGGAGACACGGGCAAACAGGTGGTGCTGTTGCGGCGTGGGGAGCGACCTGCCTGGAACAGGGTCAAGGGTCGCTCTCCTCACCGCGCAGCGGGCGCCATAAGAAGGGGAGGTGGGAGAGAGGAGCAGCTGGGAGGCGGGGAGCGGGACGAATGGGCGAGCGGGGGGGGCCTGGCCACAGGGGACGCAGCGGCGGGAAATGAGAGAGCAAAACGGGCGGAGAAATCAAGGGCACAACAATGCAGGGAAATACAGGGAATAAAACAAACAGAATACAAGCACAATATTACAGAGTACAATCAAAATACAGAGCACAGAGTCAAACGGAGGGCAGACAGGAAAAGGGGCAGATCGAGCGCACAATTACCTACGGCTTACCACTGGCCACCAGGGATGAGGCGCAGGTGGTAGCCTGCGGGTGGAGGAGGGCCTTGAGGCTCTGATCAGGAACCCAGGAACTAGCCCTTGGAGTCACTCCGGTAGTCCTGGGTTCAAGTGATGAAACAGGGCTCAAGCAGCAGGGCATGCTTCTTAAAGTTCAAGACAGGTTCCAGACAGAAAAGCAGCCCTTCCAGGTGTAGCAAAGCAGTCTTGTGGAGTACACAGCCGGCAGTCCTCTGATAGTTCTTGTACAGCTCAAGAAAGTGAACTGAAGAGTGGGTCCTATTTTTATACCTGGTGCCTTCTTTGAAGTGGGAGAAATTTTGGAGAATTCCCTTTGACGTTTTCGAAGCTTCCTGCCTCACCCGTCCTGGCTCCAAGCAGGCTGCATGAACAATGCGATGGTGACAAGTCCTTGGTGTGAAGGCAGGGCACAACCTATTCAGTTGCAAGTGGGTCTGTGCCCAGCTCTGTACCTCCATCCTGTCAGTTGATTGCCCATCCGAGCACACCTAATCCCTCTATTGTGTGGCTCTGGAAGGAATAGGAACAGTCCAACTGCCTACTACGCCCAGTCATGTGACCCAGGAACAGGCACCAAGTAGGGGAGGAAAATGCCAACTTCCTAAAAAAGTAATTTACAAAACTTAAAATCTGACTTTTCATTAAAGAGGAATTTAATTATGATTTCTCAGACACCAAACATGAATTGCTTACCTGTTACCAATCAATAGTTAGCACTTACTAAATATAATGAGGCAACCCAATGTAATATTATGGCGGAGATGGCCTCACACTAGTGAAAAACAATTTTAGGGGTTTTTCACTACCAGGACACTTAACACTTAAAAGTACATTCCAACCGTTTAATTACAATGCACCGCGTCCTTTGGGCTACCTAGGGATTAACTTAGGGGTGACTTATATGCAATAAAAGGGGAGTTTAAGGCTTGGCAAGTGGGTTGTATTGCCAAGTCGAATCAGCAGTTTAAAACTGCATTCAGGCTACATTGGCAGACCTGGGACATATGTTAAGGAGGTACTTAAGTGGGTGGCACAACAAGGGCTGCAGGCCCACTAGTAGCATTTAATTTAAAAGGCCTAGGTATATGGCATACCACTCTACAAGGGACTTATAAGTAAATTAAATTTGCAAATCAGACGTTAGTCAATTTGACCATGTTTAAAGGAGAGAGCACATGCACTTTAGCACTGGTTAACATGGGTAAAGTGCACAGAGTCCGAGAGCCAATAAAAACAAATTTCAGCAAAAAGTGAAGGGCAAAGGCAAAAGGTTTGGGGAGGGCCAAGTCCAACAGCACTTTAATACTTCTTTCCATGACAACCTTTATCCCGAAGTACGTGCTCTTCCCTGTCCAAATTGCATTTCCTGCACTATTTGTTCACAGGTTTTTGGGTGGTAATATATTGTGATAATTGTGTTGGAACTGTGCAGCACATTTCGGGAGTCACAAATTAAAAATTTGTGATTGATAACAAGAGGTCTGGTTGCCACCTTTTTCGTCGGGTAAGAGCAGTGTTTCGCTGCGTGTGCCCCAGGGCTCGGCCCTTACCCCAACTGACATCTGTATGACCCCCTTGGTAACTTTGGTCTAGTCTTTTCGGGCCAACATAATCTCCTTACTTTCCACTTAGCATCGGGACACTCCTCAGAGTAGCTGTGCATGCTAGAAATACCGTTATTCATTCATTCATGGAGCCTCCAGACATCCCCCGGCAGACAGGTGCAGTCACTCGCTCGACCCGCCTGCAAGGGTATCTCTCGCCCCTCTTAAAAGTGCAGCCTAGTTGCTGCCTGCACAGTGAAACACAGAGCAGCTGCTTCAAAGTAGCTCTGTATTTTACTTGAATGAGCTACTCCCAGGGCAGCACAAGTTCGCTGCTGCCCTGAGTGCAGCGCATTCAAAATAATAGGGTGCACTTTTTCTGTTTGAGCATGGCGCACCTGTTTGAATGTGCGCCCTGGCACAAACAGGGAAAGTGAGCCCTATATCTAGTAGGGTCCCAGAAGTCTCCATATCTTCAATTACTAGTGTAAACAAGCCTAACTATGCATAACTTGTTTCAGTTTATCTCTCACTCCTAAATACAGAAGCTGATTGCAGAGCCCATTTGTCGATCATAAAAGGCAGAAAATTGCATTTATATTATGAAGACATGAGTAGAAACATTCCATTCTTCTCAAGTAAACTCCAAACCCCTGTGCAGGACGAACTAAGCCATTCTTTTCCACACGCCTTTTACATGACGGTCATGAATTTGAAGTCTGGAAGGTAAGCTGTCATAATACATGTATGGCTAGGCCACGTGTCTCGTATCCTATGAAACCATATACAAGTCACAAAAGCAATATTATTCATAAAGTTCTTCATGAAATATTTTAACAGTGGAAAGAAAACAAGCAATGGCGTGGATGAGCGATGCATGAGCATCGACCCCATAGTGTGGTATTGTGGGCCCTAGGCCCACATGCTGGCTAAAAGAACCACACAGACATGGTACTGCGATACTGGAACTGGCCCAGGGCACTTGCGCCCGGCCCCTTTTATTTGCAGGGTCGCCTGACTGGTGACGCCTGTGAAGGGTGGGTGTTAGTGTAAGTGTTGACAAGGGTGAAACACTAGAACGTGTCCAGCCGGACACTACATCCCTCCCAAACTTTAATGAAAAGAAACAAACAAAAGTCCAACCTGTAAGAAAACAAATAAACACTACACAGCACCAAATGAGTCTCTTCAGGCCGTCAGCCAGGCAGCGCTGGAGCTTTGGACCGCATGGTCAGGATGCTTTAGTCCGCCTTGGCGATGTATTTCAGACCGGCCTGGTCTCGCGGTGTTGGAGTCTATTTACATAGTTCATGTATCGGTGCATCTGGAGCGGTGGTGGAGTGCACTCTGGAGATCTCGCAGGCGCTCAGGTTCCGGTGGACGACAAACCTACAGCTGTTGGGGATGATCTCGGTGTATGAGGCCTTTCCTTGGAGGCGACGTGCTTGATGGTCTTTCTAGCTCCTGACAGCCTAGCAACTTCAGGCTTGCCACTCTTGCCTGGACTCCTCTCTCACTGGAGCCCCCTGGAGGGCCTTCCTGCCGGGCTGCCATGGGATCGTGTGGACAGTGCAGGCTTCGTGTAGGCCGTGCAAAGGCGTCACTGAGGAACTGCCAACAGGACCACAGCCAAGTCGCTCATGTAGCCACAGAGGGTGGTGTCTCAGTCTAGGTGTTTTCGCCGTCAGGACTCAGGTTCTGTGCCTTCCTCTGATGGTCTTTGGGTGACCAGTCTTTGACTGTGACCTCCATGCTTCCCGTGCCTGTCGTGGAGCTGCTGCCGACGCATCTCTCCTATTCGGGTTCCCCTCTCACAGGAACTCCGTCGAGGCCCTTGCCCCTGGATTGCCACGTGACCGTGTGGGCTGTGCGGGCCTTTCTTAGGCCGCGCTGAGGGGTCGCTACAGAACTCCCAACAGGGCCACGGCCAAGCCTCGTGTAACCACAAGGGTGGATATTCCAATGGTCGGGTATGCTCTACTTCGGCAGGCTTCAGGTTGACGGGGGCACACAGAAGGTTCCTGGGTGTCTAGCCTCGTTGAACTCCAGTTGTCTGGAGTGTTGGGATCCACTCTGGTGGTGCGATGCTCCTTTGACGTCCGTGGTGATGTTGCACCTGGATGACGATGACAAACACAGTGATTTTCCTTCAGTTGAGCAACAGGCGGTGATCTCTTGCCTTGGGTGACCTCGTGGAGTGAGGAGGACTGGAGAGACTTCGTGGCCACTTGCAGTTGTCTTCCAGCAGGTGCACTTGCTAGGCGTGGTGCTATCGATACCAAGCAGCCGGTGACAGGTGAGTGGGCGGTCGAACTGCGAAGCGTGGGGCCTGGATGCAGATCGTGCTGGTTAGCGGCTTACGCTGGTTAGCGGCTTACGGTTGGTCCTCCCGCAAAGCTGTCTCCAGTGACGTCTCTGCACCCTGGTGGCTGGCACCTTCTCCAGTGCTGGCACGAGTCCTCCGTCCTGTTGCTCTTCTCCTTTCCTTCTTGTGCACCTGTGGTGGTTGTTTGCCCTGTGGCGTCATGCCACTGTCCTTTCTTCCTTCGCGGAGTTGCGTCATGCCATACTCTTCTCCTCCTTCCGACCAGGTTCCTCACGTGGATGTGGCGACCTGCCACCTGTCTCATGTTTGCGCCACATGGACATCTCTCTGGTCGTGTCCGGTTGCTTCTCCTCTTTGGAGAGGTCTCTCTCTCCTGGGCATTTGCTCGTGCTTGGTGTGCTCGTTTTGGATCTTGCGGCGGTGTCTGTTCACCACTGGGGGCACATGGCGCAACTTCTTCTCCTAGGGTGGCGCCAGTCAGCCACGCGGGGGGGTGCGTGCACAGTGCACATTCACCGTGGGCTTTTCGTGGGGCGTGCTTGGTTGCCTTCGGTCTCCTTATGTTGCTGGACCTTGCTTGGCCACTTGACCCTTCTCTTGGCTAGGGCAGCTCTGGGCTTCTTGGGAGTGTCCTTGGTTGTTCTGTGCTGCACACTGGATGTGTTGGGCAGCTCTGGGCATCTTGTGGCTTGAATGGTCTCCGCTCTGTCGTGGGAGACAGGGGGGCGCAGCACAAAATGTTCTTTTGGGAAGGTGGACGCAAATCAGGTTCATGTGTTTTCACTGGACTATTCAGGTTTTTTTTTTGTTGTTGTTTCCTTTCCTCTGATGCTTGCCACTCAGGCACGTGGCGTCCTCACATGCAGGCTGGTCTGCCACGTCGTCTCCCTTCCCACTCACTTGGGGAAAGAACGAGACTGGCAGGTGTGTCTTGAAACCACAGTGCTTCTTTACTGCAGTGATGGCAAGTGTCCATTAGAGGGCCTCACAGTATTCGCTCCTTCCTCTCAGCGTTTCCCTGCAGTATCATTCATTCCTTAGGCCAGGGTGCAGGGCAAAGAGGGCTGCTACTAGGTGGTGCTGCAGGCCTGCATATGTTGGAGATGCGGGGGTATGGTTGTAGGGCACTCCGTATTCATAGTGGCCACTTGGGCCTCAGTGCAACAGTGGTCTCTCACAGGCCTCATCAGAGGAGCAGCGGTGCTGCTGGCTTTTGGGTGCTGGGAGCACAGTGTAGTGCCGTGTGTGCAGAGCCGGTGTAGTTTATTGGGCTGCCGCGGGATCGGGCAGCCAGGCTCCATCGGGAAAGATTCCTTCCTCTTTTCCACAGTGGCAGTCTTTCAGCAGCCACGGACCACGCTGGGGCAGAGGCTGAAACCTGGGACTTGTGGTGCGGTGCTGCATTTGACCGCTAGATGGCGTGGAGAACTCCTCGTTAGGCCATGGCAGCCGTCCTATTCATCGCTGCGGAGGGCATGGTGTGGCCCCGGTGGACATCGACAGTATGCAGGTGCCAGGCGGGCCGCAGACCAGGTATTGCCGCAGCATGGCGCTTTTCTGACTTCTTTTGCTGCTCTCGGCTTGAGCAGGTTCCGCTCTCCCTTCTCAGGTGAATCACTGGGCAGTATCGGGCTGGGACGGCCGGTGTGGGCTTCCTTCACTGCGGGGACGAGCTTGACATGTTGCGCAGGGAGCCGTTGCCTCACGCGCTTTGGCCACTACGCTGCGACTGCAGCCTCATCGCCTGTGCGGGCATATGGTGACTTCAGTCCCTGGCCGGTCTGACTGCGGGAGCTTGCAGGGACACACACATGCGACTGGCACTAGGGCGGATGCCGGTTAACTCACTGGCTGGTTTTTGCGGTTATGAGACCAGGGTGACACTGGGGTGGCGCTGGTGCCACAGGAGGCACAGGGGCCCTCCTCCGCGCTGCTGTGTACCTTTGTCTGTACCAAGCCAACTCGGCGGTGCCAGGGCTGCTTGACGTCTTCAATGCCTCATCGTTCTGTCCGCAGGGTATGGCAGTCGGGCACCGGGTTCTTTGCAGACGATGGCAGCTGAGGAGGCGAGGGTCGCTTACGGATGCCTCAGCAGCAGGGGCATGTCGTAGTATGCACGTTCTCTTCACTGCGCTGTCTTCTTCACCCAAACTGTCAGCAGATGGGCAGTAGTGGTGGGAGGGGCGGGGGGTGAGAATCCTCATCTATGTGGGGCGATGTGCCTGCTACCACAGGGTAGGCTGCACCGGCATCAGAGGCCCCGATCCCCTCCTCCAGGCCGGCGAAAACGGAGATACTCTGGCAGAGCTAGCCGCCCCTTCATCCACGACTGATATCGCCGATAGCACGGCGTGTGGGATGGGGTGTATGCAGGCTAATCGTTCTCGTTGAGGAACGGTAGGGTCTCCTTTCTGCACGCACGAGTGGTCAGACCCGCCTCGTCGCCATTGTGGTATTGTGGGCCTTAGGCTCACATGCTGGCTAAAAGAACTACATAGACATAGTAGTGCGATACTGGAACTGGCCCAGGGCATGTGCGCCCAGCCCCTTTTATTTGCAGGGTCACCTGACTGGTGATGCCTGTGATAGGTGGGTCTTAGTGTAAGTGTTGTACATGGTGAAACACTAGAACGTGTCCAGCCGGACACTACACATAGAAGGTGGTGTGTGACCCAGCTCCATGTGAAGGACTGTCCAGCAGCTGAGATGACCAGTTCTCGACTGGTGAAGATTATTGGGAGTGCCTCTATGCAGTCACCATCAGGACTCCTCCGAGCAGGTAGCTGTTAGGCCAAGCACGTCCAAGTGACATCGGTGGTCCTACCAATGCCATTCACAGTTTTACATACACCCGCCCCGGCAGCAGTTCTCTCTGTCTAATTGTATTGCTTGCATGATAGGTGGGAAATCCGCAGGAACGACTGGTGCTGTTGTCGCATATTTTCATTATGGACAAAAGTTAGCAGGAGTGTTGAGCAAAGTTATTTCCCATTGTAATGTAATTGAGAAATAGAAACAGTGATGTGGCAGACACAATCTGTGAGGGTTTTTGCCGTCACAAGAAGTAGGTCATTAATTTGTTAGTGGATTGTTTTATTCGTAGAGCAGTGGGGGATTCAAAATATTTTAGCCATAAGAAAACTAAATTAAATGAACAATAACAGCTACATCCTGGCATCGGGTGAAACAAAGAATGTTCCCTGGATTATTCGACTCAATGCACATGATGCGCACGTGTTAAAATATGAGAACGTACTGATGACTGTACCTTCTGCACCAGGGATGTTTAAATAGGTGCAGGGGCATTTCGCCTTCCACCATGTTAAGATTGATAAAATGAGTATCACAGAGCTGAAATTAGCAACACTTGGTATTTATACTTCGAAAAGGTGACAAAATATGCTGTAGCATAGGCGTGGGTCAATGACCTAATTGCCGGATTTTGTTGCACATGTACAACAGTTTATGTCCCAATTTAAGATCGTTCTGAATGGCCTGTGGAGTTGTTTTAATCCTTCATGGTTTTTCCCGGTGCTGTGGTCTTAGGAGGTTTTTTTTAATGTTCCCCAGAATCTAGGCTTGGACTCTACAGCAAAATAAAAATAGAGCCCTAATAAGGCTCTAACACAATATAAGGAAAGACTGAACCTGCATGACCCCTGAAGGGTGAAATTTCCCAAACAATGTGAATACACGTGTTATTCAGTTAGATATGGATCAGCAGCCAGCTTGGAATTTTTTTGGGGGGTTTTCTGTGACCCTGGCACTTAAACGATTCATATACATATAGTCGATATTCAGCAACCTTCCCCCACAATATAGCTGGGTGCTTAGCAGTGTATTACTGAAGGATGAGACCTGGGATGAAGAAATTTGGAACTAATTCTCTCAGTTCTTTCTTTTAAATATGCTTTCCGCAAGTCTGGAAATTGTCTGGGATGCATTTAAGGCCACTATAAGGGCGATCATTACATCCAAAGATATTTACAGGTGGAAAAATGTAAGATTAGGGAGACAAAGTCTGGCGGATCGCTTAAAACAAGCTCAGAAGAATTTCCTTTACTACAAAAATAGTCATTATCATCACCAATATGAACAGGCTAAGAAAGACATGCAGGACTATTAAAGCAAAGGAAATTAATCAAAGCATTAGAGCGGCAAGTGTACAAAGAGAGTGAATACTCAGGCGGTGAGTAGTATAGCAAGCCTGTGAAAAAGTCTCTAAAAGCATAATTAAAGCTTTAATCAACACCAAGACCTATATACATGTCACTGATAGTGCTTCAACACTATAGAGCAAAAGACACACAAATGATGGATGGAATTTGTAGCACATCAAACATTCACCCCCAGTCAAGAGATCTGGGTTAAATCTATTGTTCTTTTGCTCACCATGCCACCCCAGTTTAGACCCAGCCATTTGCAAATCTTGAATTTTATGGGTCAAGATACTTGTTCAACCTGGATGAATATCGAGCCACATATTAGATATCATGAACGCTCCATTATTTGGTCTTTTACTCGGTTCACTGATAGAATATCGATGACATATATATCGATGTTCAAAATATCGAAAAAAATATATAGACTACAAAAATATCGACTCCCATACCTAAATAGGTAAGTACAAAAATATTGATGTAAAAAATATAGATGGAAAAATATCGATTTAAATATATATATATAAAATAAAATAATATATATTAAATATATTAAATATTAATATTAATTTTACCAAAACAAATTACATTTAATATACATTTTAGCAAAATATAACAAATAAACTTAATTTAAAACAAGATAAGCACACAAACATAATAATTTATACATATATATATTTACTTTAAAATAATTATCAAACTATTATCTTTAATTTATTTTAAAACTTTAAAAATATATCAAAATAAAATATATATATATATATATTCACTGAAAAAACCATAGGTTTTAGGGACAGTTATAGTTAGTTGGACATTTCACTCGTACAAAACCATAGAAATTCCCCCGTTATAGTTAGTTCAGCTAACTATAACTCGCGCCTCGCAATGCACTGCTGATGACGTCACATATTACATCACTCATGACATGGTCAGTGACATCACTGATGACATCACTGATGACATCTCAAATGACATCACTGATGACATCACTGATGACATCATCCAGTGACTGTGTGTTTCTGTAAAGTTTAAATATGTTTAATATATATAGGGAAAGGCGTATTGAAGAATGAGTGGGTGTATAAGTGTCTGAATGGATGATTTAGTACGTGAGTGACTGACTCTACAAGTGAGTGATTAAATGTATCTTACTGAATGCATGGGTTAGTGACTAAACTGTGTGAATGTCTGTATCCGTCTGTCTGTTGGTTTGTAAGCGGCTGCATGGCTTTCTGAATAGCTACATGAGTGTCTACATGGGTTATTGATTGATTGTCTGAGTATCTGTATGGGTGCCTGAGTGTTTGTGTGGGTGGGGTGTGTGTGACTCTGTGCATAGATGTGTGAGTTGGTGATTCACTGGGTGCATGGTTTCAAGAGTGCATCTGTGATGGACTGTATGGGTGGGTGAGTGTGTGTATGGGTGTGTTAGTGATTGAATGTATATCTCAGTGGTACATGTGTGAGTAACTACATATGTGAAAGGCAGTATATATGTGTGTTGGAGTATATAAATGGCTATAAGTGAGAGTGTGTGATTGTGAGAGTGGCTGTATGGATGAGTGTGTACTTATATCAGTGATTGTATAAGAGCGTAAGAATGTGCTAGTATTTGTATGAGTAAGTAAGCTGGTGTGTGTATAACTGTATAGGTGAGTAAATGGGTGTGTGATTAAGTTTTTTGCATGACTGACTAGGTGTGTGAGTACCTCTATGGATGAGTGGCAGTGTGTGAGTGTTTATATAGGTGTATGAGTGCATATGATAGTCCTGTACTGAGTGACTAAGTATGAGTGACTGTACGGGTGAGTGAGTGGATGTGTGTGTAGACCTAAGAATCAGTGAGTGGGTATGTAGTTTTTGGTGTTGGAGTGTCTATGGTTTTGAGAATGGCAGTCTGTAATTTAGAGTGGGTGTATCAAAAGTTATATTAGGGTGTGAGAAGATGCATGAAATTATCACATGGATGATGTCATCAGTGATGTCATTTGAGATGTCATCAGTGATGTCATCAGTGATGTCACTGACCATGTCATGAGTGATGTAATATGTGACGTCATCAGCAGTGCATTGCGGGGCGCGAGTTATAGTTAGCTGAACTAACTATAACGGGGAATTTCTATGGTTTTGTACGAGTGAAATGTCCAACTAACTATAACTGTCCCTAAAACCTATGGTTTTTTCAGTGAATTTCAAAGGTTTTTTAAATGCTAATTTCTAACTATAACGTGTCTGAAACCTATGGTTTTTTCAGTGAATTTCAAAGGTTTTTTAAATGCTAATTTCTAACTATAACGTGCCTGAAACCTATGATTTTTAAGTGAATTTCAAAGGTTTTTTTAAATGCTAGTTTCTAACTATGCCTACAGAGGTAGGACATGTGAAGAAAGAAGAAAAAACGCACAGAAAGAAGCAAAAGATGTGCAGAAAGAACCAACAGAGGAGCAGAAAGAGGCCTTGTTGCAAAATCATCCTGTGCCCACAACTTTTTCAGACGGGTACTGGTGGTAACTGACTCTGACTAACCAGAGCCAGTGCTATGCTAAAAGACACTTAGAATACAGTGAAAACACCTACATACACTAGGGAACACTATGCGTTGGGGTACCCCTGTGATTAGCATGACCTCCTCTGCAAGTCCCTAGTACATAATAGGGCAGGGGGATTAAAACTACCTCTTAAAACGCGCTACAGGGCGCGTTTGCACAGTGGTGAAGGGAGGGGCCTGAGGTGACATGTGTGCAAACGCACCCCGTGGCGCGTTTTAAGTTGCGGGATTAAGTCCCCTTGAATTCTGAGGGTCCCTGGGGCCCAACTAGCCCCCAGGTACCTACAGTTAGGACCACAGAGCTGAGTTGCAGAGAGGCGTTTCGAGGCAACGCACCTTTTTTCACCTCTCTGCAACGCAACTCTGTTGTGCTTACTGAAGGTACCTGGTGGGCTAGTTGGCCCCCAGGGTCCCTCAGGATTCAAAGGGAATTAATTCCCCAACTTAAAACGCACCACAGGGCGTGTTTGCGCACATGTCACCTGAGGCCCCGCCCCTCCCTTCACCACTGTGCAAACGCGCCCCGTGGTGCGTTTTAAGTTGGGGGATTAGGTAACCTTGAATCCTGAGGGTCCCTGGGGCCCAACTAGCCCACTAGGTACTTCCAGTAAGCACCACAGGCCTGCGTTGCAACGCCTGTAACAAATTGTGCAGTTGTGTTTAGGTAGTGAAGAGGGTCGTGCTGGGGGTAGTGTTTTAGGTTTAGGGTAGTGCAGTGGTGTTTGTGTAGTGTAGGGGGTCATGCTGGGGGTAGATTTAGGGTTTAGGGTAGTGCAGTGGTGTTTGGGTAGTGTAGGGAGTCGTGCTGGGGGGAGTGTTTTAGGGTTTAGGGTAGTGCAGTGGTGTTTGGGTAGTGTAGGGTGTCGTGCTGGGGGTAGTGTTTTAGGGCTTAGGGTAGTGCAGTGGTGTTTGTGTAGTGTAGGGGTCATGTTTTAGGGTAGTGCAGTGGTGTTTGGGTAGTGTAGGGGGTCGTGCTGGGGGTAGTGTTTTAGGATTTAGGTTAGTGCAGTGGTGTTGGGGTAGTGTTTTAGGGTTTAGGATAGTGCAGTGGTGCTTGTGTAGTGTAGGGGGTCGTGCTGGGGTAGTGTTTTAGGGTTTAGGGTAGTGCAGTGGTGTTTTTGTAGTGTAGGGGGTCATGTTTTAAGATGCAACGCTCCAATACCTGACCAGTCTGCACTACATAAAACTGCAAAAAAACTAAAAATAAAAAGTGTTTTGCACACTTTTGTCATTGGGCTATATGTGGGCTACATCTGGGTAATATTTGTGCTACATTTGGGCTCTTTTTTCACTGGTGGCCATCTTGGAAGACTTCTTTGTTATGAAGTTTCCTAATTACCTCATTTACTGCAGTCTCCTCAGTAGGAAATGCTTTCAGTTTTTTACTTTGATTCCATCAAGAATGCATTCAGATGTGTCACACATTTGCCATAAATTCAGAATGTTAGCACTCTAGTTGTTCATTAGATCACTGTAGTAAAGCTACTGCTCACCAAGGAGTTAACTGGAAGTCTACTGCTGGTATTGAAAGTGATTGTTTCAGTCTGCATGTCAGAATTTTCTAATGAAATAGAAGAGGATTTGAGATCTCACTTAAAACATGCACTAAATTTTCTTTTTGCAGCACTAACCATAATTTCTATGGCAAAATGAACCCCCTCATTTTGTTCCTTTTTAAATTAAATGATTTAAGTGTTACCAGTTTATTCCAATCAAGATGGCTTCAGGTGTGCCATACTTTTGTCATAAGTAAGGCAGTTAGCACTCTAGTTGTTCTTTAGAACACTCTGGGAAGCTGCAGTAGAACACAAAGGCATCAACTGACAGGCTGCTCCTGTTGAAATATAACAGGAAGATATTTGAGATCACACTTGAAACATGTCCTAATTTTTCTTTCTACAGCACTAACCATAATTTCTATGACAAAATGAACCCCATCATTTTGTTCCTTTTTAAATTAAATGTTTTAAGTGTTACCAGTTTATTCCAATCAAGATGGCTTCAGGTGTGCCATACTTTTGTCATAAGTAAGACTGTTAGCGCTCTAGTTGTTCTTTAGAACACTCTGGGAAGCTGCAGTAGAACACAAAGGCATCAACTGACAGGCTGCTCCTGTTGAAATATAACAGGAAGATATTTGAGATCACACTTGAAACATGTCCTAATTTTTCTTTCCAGAGCACTAACCATAATTTCTATGACAAGATGAACCCCATCATTTTGTTCCTTTTTAAATTAAATGTTTTAAGTGTTACCAGTTTATTCCAATCAAGATGGCTTCAGGTGTGCCATACTTTTGTCATAAGTAAGGCTGTTAGCACTCTAGTTGTTCTTTAGAACACTCTGGGAAGCTGCAGTAGAACACAAAGGAATCAACTGACAGTCTCTGCCCTTGTTGGATGTACATGTTTTACTGAGAATGTCAGACTTCATTCTCACATGACTGAGAAAGATAATGTGAATTTACAGAAAATATGCTCTCATTTTAGCTTCTGGAGCACCTTCCAAAACTGTATGGGACAAGCATGTGAAAATAGTTTTCTCTCAAACATGATTCATGATATCCCAGCAGAAGGTTTTTCACAGGGTAAAATCACCTTAGAACACACCACAATTCCTGAAATTAGTATGGTACCATCAACAAATGAATTCTAATTTAACTAAAGTCTGTTATCACCCTTTATAGTTCTCCTTTTGGTAACCCTCAAAATCTTCGATTCACTACAATGCATTTCAATGGGGTACTATCATTTATATTGGTCCCAAGATGGCTGCCAGCAATTCCAGGATGAAGTGCTGACAGCCAATCAGATCTCACGATGACATGTGTGGTTAGGCTCCGCCCAGATATATATGTGTTTTTACTTTTGATTTTCTCAGCAACTACTGAACGGATTTACACCATTTAACAAAAGGGTTCTTTTTGAACCAAGAACTACCTCTTTGCCAAATTTGGTGTAATTCCGTTCAGCAGTTCGGGCTGTAGCCTTGCATAAAGTTTCCTATGGGAAATGGATTTTTTGACTCTTATTTTTTTAATTTCTCCGCAACTACTGAATTGGTTTACACCATTTAACAAAAAGGGTTCTTTCTGAACCAAGAACTACCTCTTTGCCAAATTTGGTGTAATTCCGTTCAGCAGTTCGGACTGTAGCCGTGTCTAAAGTTTCCTATGGGAAAATGAATGGGGAAAACACGTTTTGGGACCCCCCTTTTTCCTCGGCCCCCGCTTGACGAATCACCCTGAGACTTTCAGGGTAGGAGCGGACCGGAGCGGGCCATAAAGTTTGAAAATTTCGCGAAGATTCGTCAACTGACGCAAGAGTTATTTCAAATAGAATGTCGCGGATTTCCTATGGAAAATTGGTCCTAACTATAACTATCTACTGGCGACCGCCAGTAGATAATATATATCAATAATTTAAAATATTAAAAAAAACATTCTATAATAAAATAAAACATGAAACTATTAAAAAATATTTAAGCGTACATTTCCCAATACAGTCAGTGCAACAGTAGGGAAAGTGTTGGATAGCAAAATAATTACATTTACTATTCCAACTCCAGTGAGTGCAACAGTAAGGAAAGTGTTTGATAGCAAAATAATTAAATGTACTATTCCAACTCCAGTGAGTGCAACAGTAGGGAAAGTGTTGGAAAGCAGAGGGGAAAAAATTACTATTCCCACTCCAGTGAGAGCAACAGTAGGAAAAATGTTGGAAAGCAGACGAGAAAAATTACTATTCCCACTCCAAAGAATGCAACAGTAGGGAAAGTGTTGGATAGCGGAGGAGTAGAAATTACTATTTCCACTCCAAGGAGTGCAACAGTAGGGAAAGTGTTGGATAGCGGAGGGATGAAAATCACTATTCCCACTCCACTGAATGCAACAGTAGAATAACTGTTGGATAGCTGAGGGGTAAACATTTTTATTCCCAATTCAGTGAATGCAACAGTAGGGAAAGTGTTGGATAGCGGAGCGGTAAAATTACTATTCCCACTCCAAAGAGAGCAACAGTAGGGAAAGTGTTGGATAGCAAAGGGGTAAAAATTACTATTCCCACTCCAGTGAGAGCAACAGTAGGGAAAGTGTTGGATGGCGGAGGGGAAAGAATTACTATTCCCACTCCAAAGGGTGCAACAGTAGGGAAAGTGTTGGATAGCGGAGGGGTAAAAATGACTATTCCCACTCCACTGAATGCAACAGTAGAATAACTGTTGGATAGAGCAGGGGTAAAAAAATGTATTCCCACTCCAGTGGATGCAACAATAGGGAAAGTGTTGGATAGCGGAGCGGTAAAAATTACTATTCCCACTCCAAAGAGTGCAACAGTAGGGAAAGTGTTGGATAGCGGAGGGATAAAAATTACTATTCCCACTCCAGTGAGAGCAACAGTAGGGAAAGTGTTGGATAGCGGAGGGGAAAAAATGACTATTTCCACTCCAAATAGTGCAACAGTAGGGAAAATGTTGGATGGCGGAGGGGTAAAAATTACTATTCTCACTCCACTGAATGCAACAGTAGAATAACTGTTGGATAGCGCAGGGGTAAAAAATGTTATTCCCTCTCCAGTGAGTGCAACAGTAGAGAAAGTGTTGGATAGTGGAGGTATAAAAATCACTATTCCAACTACAGTGAGTGCAACAGTACAGAAAGTGTTGGATAGCGGAGGGGTAAAAATTACTATTCCCACTCCAGTGAGTGCAACAGTAGAGAAAGTGTTGGATAGCGGAGGGGTAAAAATTACTACTCCCACTCCAGTGAGTACAACAGTAGGGAAAGTGCTGGATAGAGGAGAGGTAAAAATAACCATTCCCACTCCAGTGAGTGCAACATTAGGGAAAGTGTTGGATAGCGAAGAGACAAAAATTACTATTCACACTCAAACAGTTAAAACAAAAATAAAAAACATAAAAAATATAAAAAATGATAAAAATGAATAAACGATATTTAGAAATGAAAAATCTAATATATGAAATATATAAAAAGAAAACATATTATAATATTAATTACATATAAAAAACCTACATATAATATAGAATATAAAATAATAAATACATTTATGAAAGAAAATTCTTTTAAACTAGAAAATATTTACAAACAAGTAAATTAATTAATACATAAATGTATTTATTATATTTCCTACCCTATAACACCACACCAATAACAAAACACTTCAGCATTTTTAATAAAAATGTTCCCCAAAATTAACATAATTAATAATCAATTAAAAAAATTATTAATAAAAAAACCTCATAAACATTAATTAACTACACACAGTTTAACAGTATGATATCCACAACACACGCCTAAATTAAACTCTAAAATAATAAGACAAAATTAAAAATTATTTATAAATGAAAAACTATTACTATTAACAAATAATAATAAAGTCATTAAAATGTATTTAATACCCACCCTTTACCCCTTTAAAAGTAAAAACAACAGACAAAAAAATAAACAATTACCCAAAATACATATCAAATAATTAACAACTATATATTAATTAATTAAATACAAATTACTTGCCACCCTTAACACCTATGAACACCACAACACACACCTGAAATCAATTACACAATAACCATAATTAATTACCAATGAATTAATTAAAATTAATTAACACCCAATTATTAATTCATCAATAAAAAATTAATTATTTCCCACCCTTAACACCTATAAACACCACAACACACACCTAAAATTAATTACACAATTACCATAATTAATTACCAATTAATTAATTTTAAATTAATTAACAACCAATTATTAATTAATTAATAATACATTACTTTACACATTTAACACTATAACATCTCAATTAAACAAATATTAATAAATAAAAAATTATCAATACATTTAATATAATTAAATTACTTCCCACCCTATTCCCCTATAAACCCGCAACCCGCTACAGAACTAAGGGGTCTATTATGATGGCGGGCGGACAAAGTCCGCCCGCCACCTTAACGGTGAACGGGACCGACTGCCAGAGGTGCGGCAGTCTCGCTGTGGCCATTAGGATGCGACCCCCACCCTGGCGGTCGCATCCCGCATATTTAACATTGTGGCGGGAGGTGCTTTGTGCAGCACCCGCCACAATGCCAAATATGCATGTCGTGCATTGGCATGCACAACGTGACAGGCACCGCGGGGTGCCTGCCACCTTGTGCATGCCAATGTCAAGTGCACCCCCCACCCCTCCAACACCACGGGGGCCCGCAACAGGCCCCCAAAGGCAAACACCGCATGCCTTTCCATGGCGGCATCGCCGCCATGGACAGGCCACACTCTGCTGACATCGTAATATGGTGGGCGGTGCCTGCTAGGCTCCGCCACCATATTATTGCCCAGGACCGCACGGCAGGCAATCGTAACGATTGCCTGCCTGCGGTAAAGCGGCGGACGGTCTTTCCGTCCACCGCTGGGCCCTCCGCCATCGTAATAGGGCGGGGGGTAAATGGCGTGCGGGCGGGGAAGGATGTCAGGCGGATCGCCACCGCCAGTCGGGCGGTGGCGATCCGCCCGACATCATAATGGACCCCTAAAAACGCAAAATTCAAATAAAAAAAAATTAATAACTACTAAAAATGTAACACATATATTAAAAATACAACCAATTCTTATACAAAAAAACATACAACACATACATATAAAATATATACTAAAATACATAACATTAATAAACAAACAATATTTTTAACAACTATATTTTTGCAAACGATATTAAACACTTCGATATTTTTAAATCGATATTGCTTACCTTAAGTCGATATACTTGATCACGAGATTCTTGCTGTCGATATTTCTTACCCATGATATTTGCAACTCGATATTTGTGCAACTCAATATTTGTGATTCGATATTCTGTCTCTGCACCCTTTTACTCATGTCTGGGAGTTTTTGAAAGAACTCGATCCTAAAGGGGTGAGTCAGAGCTCAGAGCTAACTGAGGATCTCATTGAAAGCACTACACAGAGGTTGGTCAGCTAGTGGAAAACCATGTTAGAGGTAGCAAGAGAGAGCAATATATTCTTGAAAGTGGCCCAAAGGTGGGAAGTTTACGAAGCCATGACAATCTCCCCGGAGGTATGGAAAAAACTTAACACGTTCAATTTTATGATTTTAAAAGTGGCAAATTTTTGTCGAATGCAATTTTCTATGCAATGGTTGTTATATAGATTGCCATTGTTTGTTAATAGAATTATGCCCCAAATTCCATATGCCTGTTTTAGATGTTCTCTAGAAGCAGTAGGTAACTGAACACACATTGTTTTCTGATGACCAAAAATTATGGGATTTTGGCATGATATTTCACAATATTTTCAGACTAATTTAGGTTTTGTCCTTCCCACAGATCTTCAATAAATATTGTTGGGCTACCATTCGAATATGAATACGAACTTACAAAATGTTAATCTTGTAATATTGGTGCCCTTCTAAGGTACCTTTGGTTGAGCAATGGAAAATCAAAATGTTAAAGGTCAAAGAATATGAAAAATTATATGCCTTAAGGTTACAGTCTATGTCGGAACGGAATTTGTTGAATTGTGGAATGTTTTTGAATAGAGGAATGCTATGTTAAATACGAAATAGAGGGGGATAAAGCACTGAAACATGTCAGTAAAAACACTATACAAATATCTTTCTCCTTCTTGAATAATGTATGGATTATGTCTTCTGCTGGGAGAGACCATTCATGATGAGTTAAGGGTTTTGTATAATACTCCTAATAGTATTTCATTCGCTGAAATGATGAGCATACACAAGAAATCCATACTGTGTATTTTAAAAAGGCTTTATTAAACATTAAAGCCCAGTTCTAGTGCAGACTATATAAAAGATCATTATTGCAGACATAAAAATAATGGTGACAAGCTACAATTAAATTAATTTAAATACAAACAAAAATGGAAACATATCACATGGTGGTCATTGAGTCAAATCATTCATGGAATCAATTTGTATCTGAGTCTTTTTGTTCCTAGCCTCTAGCTAATAGTCATTTTTGCACCGAAATGGCATGTAAATGAGTTTCCTAGGTGTCCTTTTTTATACTAATACCTTTCACTCGTAGTCTTTCTTTTTTAAATATTTTTTGCAGTTTTTATACAAAAAAACACAAGATGAAAAAACCGTTATGATATTTCAACAAATATACCAGCAGAGACAAAACAAGTTGTTTAACCTCCAAAGGAGTCCCAGCTTATCACACATAAATGTATACAATACAATACAGTTCATCGGGAGGGAGCAAGATGACGTTTGTGTAACACTCCCAGTTGCTCACCGCTCCACCCCCCCTCGATAGTTCGCCGGTAGTCTACAACGTCTGTGATATGGGAGGAGAATCTTGTGTAATAGTGGGGAGCCGGGAAAGTAAACGCCACTATCAAGGATGAAACTGAAGCTACAAGCGTCCTGATCGCAATGGGGGCTTGAACCAGAGGACTATACTGTACCTGGCTTCTTTGGAGACTCTTCGGCTAACAAGCTGTTTTTCTGCCTTATGACCGATCTGCAGCGAGCACAAACAAGAGGTCCGCTTGAAGAAATGACAGGGAGAGGAGCCAAAACTGCAAAAAAGCGACCCCTACCCTCTGCGACCATGATTGGTGCAGCCTGGCCGGCTGCTACCGCTAAATTACAGGCTTCGAGCAGCCGCGAGATCAACAATGAAAGTAAAGGCGGTAGGAAGGGGGACAAAGTGGCAGGCAAAGGGAAGCGTGAGCCTGAAATCAGAAAGAAACCAACACAGGGGCTCGCCCGGGGAGCCAATTTGACAGAGTCTGGAGGAGGGCAACCTTTAATAGTCGATTTGTTTTCAGCCACCAGGAATAAAGGCATAGAAGGAGTGGATCCAACGCTTGCCTCAGATATTTTCAAGACTACACCAGCTGAATATTTAACGGTAATATAGAGTGAGCTGATAAGCAATAGGAATGGTGAGCCAAATGCCACATTAATTGCCTCACCTTTGGACGAGCTAGAGTTGGTGCCCTCAGAAGCATTACCTGGGAGAGTGACTATAGAACAATTAGAGAGTAGTCTTGTTTCCTCCGGGCAGGATGATACTGGGGGTGGGGGATTGTTATTGCTGTACCCCAGGAGATACTTGTCTCTCTCAGACAGCGCAGGGCAAATTAGGGGGAACAAAGCAAGAAGCAGTGTTTTCCCCAGATATAATGGGTGATAAATCTTTTTTATTGACTGATGATTCTGAGTTGTCATTTACTGGCAATTTGTCTTCAAGTGATGTTGTCCGTTCGTACTCAAGTGGCAGCTGTTCATTGGAGGAATCAGTGCTACTAACACAAAGAAAATGCAAAAAAAATCCTCACTAAAAAAGGGAAAAAAGGGAGCACCCAACAATGAGAAATGAGCCGAAGAGACACGCCAAAGCTAAGATGGGATTACTCCGCAATGCAGTTGGCTTATACAAATGGAGAAAAAACTGAGAAAGATCCGGCTGTGGAAGAACAAAAATCGCAGCCAGGGCAGCAGGGCCAGAGTTGAGCAACATGGTAGAGCCCTCCCTTACTGTAATTTTCTCCTCCATCATGCAGATGCAGGAGGAAGCCCGAAGCGACAGCCGTCGGCACAACAAGCATCAAAGAAACTACAGGGTGCGATAAGGAAGATGAGCAAGACATGCTCTGATACAGCTGAAAGGATGTCAATAGTGGAAGTGCGGACAGTGAGCCTTGAAATGAAGGTTGCTGCCTTGAAAACTCAAAAGGCATCTTAAGAATCCATGATGAATGATGTGATGTGCAAACTGGATTACCAGGAAAATAGGCAAAAAAGAAACAGTTTGAGACTCCTGGGGATACCGGAAGGTGCTGAAAGGATTAATGCTAGATTATTTATAGTGAACCTTCTAAAGGGTGCCTTTCCAGATATGACAAAAAAAACTGGGATAAAGAAATACAAAGAGTGCATCGTTTCCCCTTAATGCTGAAAAATCAACATTCCAGTAACTCAGAACGGCCATGAGCAGTACTTGTATATTTTGGCAATTTCCTATTGAGACAGCTTATTTATGCTCAGGCTCGCCCAAATGCTAAAAAATAATTTCGAGGGGGATGTCTTTTTTCGCAAAGCCTGATTTTGCCCACGCTACAGTTGAGCGAAGATGGCGCCTACGACAAATGTTCACGCCATTTCAGAAATTGGGAGCCGAGGTATATCTGCAAAATCCAGTAAACCTGAAAGTTATTGTTAATGGGCACACCCATAGTTTTGTGTCCGAAATCCAGGCACAGGAGTATTTAAAAGAACTTGCAGGTGGCTCCAATACATGAGTAAGGACATAAGGTATATTAAAAGGGATAACATGGCTAGAAGTAGGAAAATGAATTTGTATTAGAATAAGGAAAGGTAGTCGAAAATTTAATAACGATGGATATCACGTAAGTGGGGGGGCAAGGTGTTGGGTTTTGTTGCTCTAAACGTCTATCACGCAGGCTAGGCCTGATTGCTCATATTTTGGGGGAGAGGGGAAGAATGGATTTAAGGGGTTAGTAGGGATGGGTTTTTTGGGGGGGTTTTGTGGGGGAGATTAGGAGGGGGCAAACCCACATGCTTGCAAGAGAAGATTATGGAGTGAGGGATTTCTTAAGCTGAAAGACGTAGGGCTCTGTGTCCTAATGGTGCTCGAAATTTGTAAACAAAGTCTGGTATTTAAGATGATTTGATGGGAGGGCAAGGGAAGCTGCGGATTGCTACCATTAATATCTATGGGCTGAATGATGCTAAGAAAAGGTCGAGAGTCTCAATGGGTCTTCACACTTTGAAGGCAAAATATCGTCTGTCTTCAAGAGACACACATTGAAGAATCATGGAAAGATGTATTACATTTTAGCCCGAAATAGTGGTATACAGTACTCTCGAGTATGGGTAGATAAACAAGGTAGATGGGTTATGGTGGAAAGCCATTCTAGAAATGGAGTTAAATTTACATTGTGGTCTGTGTATGGGAGCATACTGGATGATCCCTATGTTGTTGATTGGTTATCCAATGAGTTAGCACACTGGCCTTTACCAATTATTTTATGTGGGGATCTGAATAATAATCTACCCAGAAATCGGGATATGGGAGAGCATCAAAATTATATAGGTCAGAAACCCAAAGTACATCGAGCCCTAAAAGATACCTGTAGGGATCATGGGCTAGCTGATATGTGGAGCAAGCAGAGACTTTTAGAGCATGGGTATACTTATTATTCAGCGCTGCATCAATCACATGCTCGACTAGATTACTTTTTGGTGTCAACGGTATTTACATACAACTGTAAAATTGAGTGATACCCTCGTTTTCTATCGGATCATAATCCCATAGTATTAGTGGTTCAGGGAAATGGGATTAAAACTAAAACCTCATGGAGCTTTGAATGTGCCCTGTTGGTAAACAAGGACTGCTGTAGACATATGAGAAATTGGATTCCTACATTTTTAAGGAGAACATAGAAAGTGGTCCAATTAGTGTATCTGGGACACGTTGAAGGCATGTATACGGGGGAGATATTACGGTTTTCTCTGAACCATGGGAAGGAGGCAAAAACGAATTAGTCAAGTTAAACAAGATATCTTAGCTGCAGCAGAAGAAAATCTGGTTACAACAGTTCAACAGGGAGGAGTGCGAAAAATTAAAGATCCCTTACATGGGTTAGTTTCTGACCCTATTAAGATTAGAGCTGCTTTACGGACTTATTATCGACATTTATATTCCGAAAGTACCAAAAGTAATACCAAGCAAATAGCTGACTTCCTAAAATCAGTGCCTTTAAATAAGTTGACTATAGAATAGATAGAATGCCTGGAAGGGCCATTACAATGGGATGAGATTTATTCTGCCTTGACTAGTCTCCCCTTTGGAAAGGCCGCAGGCTCTGACTCGATTCTTTTGGAATTTTTTAGAACGTTTGCGGGCCAACTGAAAGAACATATGATGATATTATTCAATCAAATATATTGTGGAGCTTCCCCCCCAGGGTGCTTGTCTATGGTCAAAATTGTTGTTTTTCCTAAAAAGAACAAACCTGTTGTAGAACTTGGGTCATATCACCCAATAACTCTAATTAATGAAGATTCAAAAATCTATTCTAAACCCTTAGCTGTACGGCTAGCGCAGGTGATACCAAATATAGTCTCTAATCGACAACATGGCTTTATCTCTCGGAGGGACACTACAGATCATATTAGGAAAGTGTTCTCTCTTTTTGATGCAGTGCAAGTGTTCAGGACCCTATGGCTTTGATTTAGCTTGATGCACGGAAGGCTTTTGATAGGGTCTCCTGGCACTATCTTTGGGACACGATGAAAACAATGGGTATCAGACCAGGATTTATACAGGCAGTAAAGGCTCTGTATTATAAACCTGTAGCTAATATTTTTGTCTCAGGTGATATAACTGCATGATTTGAGGTCTCACGGGGCGCGGCAAGGATGTCCGTGTTCACCACTTTTGTTTGCAATATATATTGTTCCATTTATACAAAACTTAGAGAGAAATGTGGCAATCCCACCGTTCATAGTGCAAGGATATGAAACTAAAACCTTAGCATACGCAGATGATATTGCTCTTGTGACCCCCAAACCAGGAATAGCCCTGAAAAAAATTGAGAAAGAAGCATTACAATTTGGGGAGATTTCAGGATACTTGTTGATCAAGGACAAGACACAAATTGTTACTAATGATAAGAAATTAATGGTAGATATCCGAGTGGTAAAAATGCGGTATATTTGGGCATTATCAAGTCAAGTCAAAAGATGCTTTATTTGACAATGCATGTCATAAAAGCGTTACAGATAGAAAGTTTAAAACAGTGCAAAAGGTTAAAATCTTAAAAACATTTGTCCAAAATTCATGGTATGACAAGCATAAAAGCATAAAATTCAATTAATCTCAATTAATATTAAATGTTTAAAAAATCTTATTAGGCCCCACACATCACTTTAGCCCAGGTACGCATACGTAATTGGAGGAAAATTCCTGTTTCATTTTTCAGTCGGGGATTGCTGTGATCGAATATACCACATCCATCTTAGGAATTTTGCCACCGGAATTGCATACCTAAGTGATGGATCGGTACAGAGAATTCGTAGAGCTGTACTACATGATCAAGTACCCATATTCCAAAAGGTCTCCACCCACCATGATTTACGTGGACCTGAATAGGCGGGGCAGACAAACAGCACGTGTGATAAGGTTTCTACGTAATCAACACATGAATTGCATTTATTGTTCTCAAAGGTTGACCATTTAGATGTAAAACACTTTAAGGGTAGAGATCCTGTTCTAAATTGGAAATACAGTTTCCGATCGAGGGGCTTTGTGATGGCATCCCAGTAGAGCTCGAGGCTCAGGAGTGGTTTTATCTGTAGAAAGATCCCTGAGAGTCAAGTAGAATCATGACGCCTGATCTCTTCATGTGCAGTCATCTACCAGTATGTATCCTTGAGTGTATCTTTTGTCGGGAACAAGGAGCTAGAGGGACTATCCCACAGATGTGATAGACCCATTCTATTAAAGAGGCTCCTCAGATTTCGCAGCTAGCTGATTTTATGGAATTGATCCATATCAATAATGTCCTTTAGACCCTCGGCATATACGGCCAGTTCCGGTTTACACCATATTCTGCGCCAATATAAAATAGGCCGTAGCCTGGCATGATCCACCATAGCTTTCCTGCCTAAATCGTTCCTTAAAGGAAGAATTGGTGTACTTTGTGGGAGACTGGTTATTGCTTGCAGGAACATATTCTCAGCGGTAGTTAGCTGTGACAAATTCTCTAGGCCCCACAGCTCAGCACCGTAAAGGGCCTAGCTCACCACTTTGGTATTATAAATTTGAAGTACCGGGCTGAGTGGTTTTGTCAAAGAGGTTTTAAATTCCTTTCTTAGAACACCAGCTAAATGCCTAAGTTTTAATGTCATGGCGTCAATGTGTGGCTTCCATCTCATATCCTTCTGTAGTTTGATGCCCAGATAGACGAATGCATCAACCTGCTCGAGGGGAAGCCCATCCATTGTCATTCTGCTCTTAAAGGATCTATGTTGATTAAAAGCCATGAACTTAGTCTTAGCAGCATTCATTTTTAAGCCTCATAAAAGACAAAATTATTCATGTTATTGCAGTGCACTCTGTAGTCCACTTGGGGTTTTAAAGATAATCAGCATGTCATCTGCAAACATTAAAACCGGGATCTTTCTACCAGCTAAAACAGGTGCATCAGTGAGGACAGCAGCAAGAAAATTTGTGACTCCATTGGGAGAACAATGTAGGAGCTAACACACATCCTTGACGGACGCCCTTTTGTACAGGGAAGGGATCTGTCTTGTTTCCCTGTATCCCCCAGCGTATTTGTGCGAAATTTTCCTCGTGGAGGCAGGCAATAAGGGAGAGTAAATCTGGTGGCATCCCCATCTCCTTCAGTACCTTCCACAGTTTATGTCGTGACACCAGGTCAAAGGCTGATTTCAAATCAACAAAGGCAGCATACATGCTGCCCTTGCAGAGGACTATTGTTCGCCAATATAGTAGAACAAAGCGAAAGACCTGGTCAATTGTGCTTATATGGGCCCGGAAACCTGCCTGAAGATGGCTAAGGATGGAGTTTTCATCCATCCATGCTTGAGCCTTAGCCAGGACAAGCCGGGCCACCACCATTTGTATAGAATCTATAAGGCTTATTGGCCTATATTTACCGGGCATGGATTAATCTCCTTTTTTATATATGGGGATTATCTCCGCCCCGCCAAGTGTCTTGGATAGGGGCACCGTGAGCAATGGCATTAGCTAATAATAATATATATTGGGTTCATTTGGATTTGTCCTGCAGAAAAATGTCGGCTAGAACACTGTCTATCCCTGGTGCTCGACCTCCTGTAAGTGCACTAAGGGCAGAACTAACGTCTGCCTCGTCAAATACTTTATCAGTAGGGTAGAGGTATATTGGTAGGAATCCACTGTCCTCTACTTCATCACAAGCGTGTGGAGAGGCAAAGTGGCTAACCCACACACCCAGATCAACATGATTTTCCAGAGGGGGTGCCACTCCTCCCCTACCCCGTTTTACCAAATACCAGAACCGTTGGGAATTATTACTACCACAAGCACGTTTTAATTCCAACCACCTATCCTCATCCCAGTCTTTTTTGGGACAGAGGATAGCCTTCTTATAAATGGACCAAGCGGATCGCACTCTAGCCACATCCCCCGACTTAATTACCTCACCAAGGGCCCCACGGGCATATCTGAAGTCAGTATTGTACCAGTGATGCTTTAACTGGATATCTTTTATTCTAGCTTTGCTCAGTCTTTGGAAGTAAGTGCAGATTTTTGAAAATAATGAGTTGTACAGGTGTGTGAGTTCATTTAGCCTGGCTGATGAGGGCTGTGAGCCCGAAACCGGTCCCAGGATGCTTGATTCCGGTCCAGGGAAGACATGGCTTGGCAGTTCGGGCTGGACTGTTCCCATGAGGCACAGAGTCAGACTGATTTGCATATGGCCATGTCTGAACTGGGGTGGCGGAGTGAGCTAAAGAATGATGATGGATTAAACCCAAAATCATCCCCTTTGGTTTTGCATTGTTCGCCCTAAGTTGGCAGGGTATGCCCAGACGTGGGTCCCTTGCTCACTTTGCCACTGGATTCAAGATAGCCTGGCTGATGAGGGCTGTGAGCCCGAAACCGGTCCCAGGATGCTTGTTTCCGGTCCAGGGAAGACATAGCTTGGCAGTTCGGACTGGACTGTTCCCATGAGGCACAGGGTCAGACTGATTTGCATATGGCCATGTCTGAACTGGGGTGGCGGAGTGAGCTAAAGAATGATGATGGATTAAACCCAGATCAGTTGACTGGGGGTGAGTGCTTGCAATGTTCAACACTCCGTCCATCATCCCCTTTGGCTTTGCATTGAGTTCATTTAGGGGCTTGTGGTTAAGGAGGCATAGCTCCATCGCTTTCACTGTTTTCTGCATCTCACTAGTTATGGAGATAAAATTTCAGGGCGTTCTAGGATCATGGGCCATTTAACTCGCTGCATGTTGTTTGAGAGCTGAAGATCACTGGTAATGAGTAGGTTGCCAGTTTGTACTTATGTCCTTAAATCCCTAAATACGAGCCTGGAGCACAGCTGGTCATGATCACTCTCCACACGTGCCTGCACAACCATGTCTTCAAGAGTGTGCCATAAGTTCAAGCTAACTAGAAGATCGTCGATACAACTTGAGTGATATCCATTATTGAATGTATGTGCCCCATGTCTTTCGGAGGTGGATCTACCATTGGCCGCCCTTAAACCGTATTCTAAACAAAGGGCTTTCAGTTGGATGGCAGCCTCGGTCCATCGTTCGATTGGTGTTAGTTCCAAAAGTGGAACACTCCACTGCTCGTCCTTCTCCCTCGCCAGGTCATTATCCTCATTGTCGAAAGGTTTGAATATTGTAAAATAACAAATCCTATGCACACGCAAAAATAAGAGGTATATAACACCGTTCCTGGAATTTACAAAGTCGAGACAAATCCTTGATCCTTTATGGTTCGATTTTAATATGAGTTTTCTTGCGCAAACCAGCCAACGCGCGTTTCGTCAATGGGTAATATCCCCATGACTTCTTCAGGGCTTCCTGCACAATTGATTGCAGCTCCCAATCTCTCCACCGGTGATAATTCCAACCCAGTTGGGCATCTATCAGTTTTTCACCTCATATAAAATTAATTCCAATGCTTTAATCTTCAATCCAGATAATATCTGATCCGAGCCTCTTATCCCATTATTCTTGTACCTTCGTGCGGCACTCTCATTCTGAATACCCACTCTATAGAAACAGGCGGCGGAGTAAGCCGACTAGACCCAGACCGTGGCGAGTAAGCCAACATGACCAGTGTAATCTCGGGAACTCTATCAACTCAAATTAATTTTATACGAGGTGAAAAACTGATAGATGCCCAACTGGGTTGGAATTATCACCGGTGGAGAGATTGGGAGCTGCAATCAATTGTGCAGGAAGCCCTGAAGAAGTCATGGGGATATTACCCATTGACGAAACGCGCGTTGGCTGGTTTGCGCAAGAAAACTCATATTAAAATCGAACCATAAAGGATCAAGGATTTGTCTCGACTTTGTAAATTCCAGGAACGGTGTTATATACCTCTTATTTTTGCCTGTGCATAGGATTTGTTATTTTGTTCTGTCTTGGATCTTTGGGTCCTGTTTTGGGGGTTTATAGGGATATTTCCCCACCTTTGCACCGCATATATTTTGTTCAAACTCAATACTGATCACGCTATTTGGTTTAGCGCCGATACAACATGCCTGTGTGAATTAATGTCCCCTCCTCCTTTTTGTCAAGGTTTGAATATTGTGTTTAGATCCCCAACTATAACTACTGAGGCATCCTCTGAAAGGGTATCTAAAAACTCGCCTAAGGCTTGAATGGTTTCCGATTTCCACCCCCCGCTGTGGCCTCTCGCATACACATTGTAAATGTCAGTAGCTCCATATGGGCCAGACACCAGCCTGATTGCAAGGATATCATTGCTGTCTAAGGGTAAAACCAATATCTTAAGACCAATATCCTGTCTAACCCAGAGTGTGAGGTCACCCAATGGGCTACCTCTACCACCCTGGGTTGCCGGGATATAATAGTTAAGGTATCCAGGGTGGAAAAGTGGCTCTTTAGACCAGGTTTCCTGGAAAGCACAAATATCAAACTTTTCTATAAAATTGCTCCAATCAGGAGACGTACCCCTATGCCTCAAACCGGCAATGTTCCAGGATAGTACTGTAATAGTGCGTCACGTTAAGTGTATATCTGGTATCGGGCCCACCCTATGGATTATGAGTCCTAATATCTGGTCTGGCTCACACCTGACACTACTAGGAGAGCTACTCACTGTTGGGAATATACTTTCGGGACAAGGGATGATAAGCTCACTAGTGTGTACTATTTTAGCTACCTGTGAGCTGGCAGCAGGGGGCGGAGGAAACCTTCAATCTATCTCTCTGAGTGGGGACCCGATAGATTGGGGGTCGGCGGGCAGGTTGGGAATCAGATCACTGATCTTTTCCAGAAGGCTGTATTTGAGGCGAATGTTGGTTTGAAAAGATGTTGGGTCCGAAGATCGAAGGCTACCAGGTTTTCAACTAGGTCATGGTGAGATAGAGTAAGGGCAATGGTATCTGTGACAGACCCCGGAGTAGAGTGTCTTTTAGCCCCAACTATATCATCCCTTATTATGGATCGACACCCCCTCACTTGCCGAATCCAATGAATGGACTTATTGATCAAAGTGGCCTCAACTTCTATATATGTCCTAGGTGAGAGCTTAGGTACATTGGTCAGGTATATTATCTGCTTCAACACGGGAGTGTTATCAATACCAGGGGGATTAGGATGCCTGTTTACCTGAGGAAGCAGAATGCTTGCTTGGGGGCCCTGTGCCTGATTCAAAGTTGGAAGTTGGTTGGGAGCAGCCCTGTTATAGATTTCCCCACCCAAGTGATCGGGATCTTGATGGACTCCCTTGGCTCATCCCTGAATTAGAGCCCTCACTCACCAACCTAGTTGGTGACATGCTTCATCATTGGGTTCCCACCAGAGAGGCCGAGTGCCTCCCTGGTGTGCTACGACGCCTGAATTACAGCAGAGCAGGTATTGGTGAGATAGTGTCAGTGCAGCAGTCAGATAGTGCAAGTTAAAAGATGCCTGGTTTAATCCCAAAACAATTTTAATGGTGGAAAACCAGATATCAATAAAAACAAGTGAGACGGACGCTGGTTGGCTCCAGGCGCATCCGAATTGGTCTAAGTGTGGTGGGTGGTCAACATGTTTCTGCTTATGAAGTGCGATTTGCTAAGCATTCATCAGGACCAAGCCTCCACGGCAGTGTGCGCTCTGTTCAACATCCGGGTCCGAGGATTGGCTCTGTTAGGTTATGTGTGGGAGAGCGCTCTTTGGAAATTCCACAAGCGGCTCAAACCCCCACCCGGACCCATGATGTGAAGTCAGTTGACACTTTACTGTCCGTTGGCTTTTTGGAACTCCAGAAGGCCCCCGTGGTAAAACCATGAATTTTACCATTTGTATTCCTCCACAGGTTAGGGTGCGCCTTAGAGAGCGCACACCGCCGTGGAGGCTGGGTCCTGATGAATGCTTAGCAAATCGCACTTCATAAGCAGAAACATGTCGACCACCCACCACACTTAGACCAATTCGGATGCGCCTGGTCAATTTAGCCAGACAACCAGCGTCCATCTCACTTGTTTTTATTGATATCTGGTTTTCCACCATTAAAATTGTTTTGGGATTAAACCAGGCATCTTTTAACTTGCACTATCTCACTGCTGCACTGACACTATCTCACCAATACCTGCTCCGCTGTAATTCAGGCGTTGTAGCACACCAGGGAGGCACTCGGCCTCTCTGGTGGGAACCTAATGATGAAGCATGTCACCAACTAGGTTGGTGAGTGAGGGTTCTTTTAAATAAGATGTATTCCTCGTGCTGTTTTGCCCTCTCTACTCTCTCTTTTGTTGTTATTGAACTTATACATTAGAGGGACTAAGAGTGATTTTCCCTCCCTCTCCTGTTGTTATTATATCATCCCTGAATTACTCTGCTGCCATTAGCACCTGTGTTAACTCCCAGGGGTTCCTCTGTTATAGAGCGGGAGTTGACCGACCCCCCTCTTGTCTTTTACCTGACTAATAGACTCGGAGCCTAGATTTGTCTTAAGGAGTTGAACATCATTGAATACCTTACTAAAGGATTCGGAAAGGCTACCCACAGCTGCCTTAAGCGCTCTAATTTCTTCTACTAAGTTAGTTATTTGAGCTGATAATGATCTTTGCGAGGACATCTGGCTGTGTGTAGGGTTTGTGTGGCTAACCATGATTTTGCCAGAGTGGACAGCTTCCTTGCTAGCACGGTGTTGCAGGGATTCTGCACATACACAGAACTATGCGCAGGAATATGGGACCTTGGTGTATAGGGGCTAAGCATTCCCACCACCTTAGTCCCGACGAACCCAGGACCGACTAGCTATAGTGTCTCACTCGCTCTCCTACACACTTATGAAGAAGCAAATGATTAGACACCCCAGAACACAACACTCCCAGATCTCTCAGGAATCGTGGTAACAAGACACACCTTTTCGCTCACTCTCTCTTCCATGTCCACAATAAGAACTGACTGAAACACGAATATAGCTTAAAATGTTTATTTTAACTATCGTGCTCTAAAACGCAGTATACGAGCAACAACCAGCAGAAAAATGCATAAAACTAATACAGTTAGCATTGCAGCAAGGCCACATATCATAAAGGGAGATGTCATCATATAAAGACAGTGGATAAAGGACTATGGAGCACATGCATCATTGTAAATATCGGTCGCAAAGGGGCAGATTCGCAGAATCTGCCCCTTTGCGACCGGTATTTTTGCATTTGGGATGCATCAACCCAAATGCAATCTCGCAATTTAGGTTATCGCAAATTTTGCGATTACCTAAATTGCAAATGCATTTAGGGAATCGCAAATTGCGATTCGCTAAATGCAATGCCTGATGCACTTTAAAAATGTGATTTCGCAATTTGGGATCACAAATTACCATCAATTTAAAGTTGATGGTAATTTGCGAAAACTTTGAAAAATTCACAAAAGTGCATTTTTCAAAGTGCCATGTTGCACACACACATGCCCTAGGGGCATGTGTATGTGCAACATGTGATCACATGTAAATTTCAGGGGTGCATGAGGGTGGCCTTTTGGCCCCCTTGAAATTGCATGCGCAATTTGCGAGTACCTATTTGGTACACGCAAATTGCGCATGCAATACCCATTCATTCCTATGGCCCCATAGGAATGAATGGGAAGCTATTCCTTAATTGCGAATCGCAATTTGCAATTTGCAATTAAGGAATATGTAGGAATCGCTAATATTTTAGCGAAACCTATATGCATAGGCAATTGCGATTCCTTAATAATCACAATTATGGAATCGCAATTGCCTACAATGATGCATGTGCCCCTATAAGGCCTAACCACCCTCCCCTTGGTAAGAAGACGTATTATTATATAATAGAAGATCTCTGGGCTTTGTCAGCAAACCCCATGCCTTAGTGCCTAGATGGTCTATCTACATCATAGGAACTGCATTGCTCTTCTCCCTGGAAAGCTCCCTCTCCAAGTGTGTGTTACCTAAACATGCATCCCCATAATATCAAAGCACGAGTATCCAGCAGCAGCTGTATTAGCATGTTTTGTCTAGGTGCAAGGGACTGACCAGAACAGAATAACAAGGGGCATTGTTTATCAACCTTGCTCACAGTGTTCAGACTAAACTCCAGGAACAAGCAGAGAACGGACCAAGCAGACGGTTCTCATGTGAAAGGCATAAACAGAGCCTTGCAAAATTAAAACCTTGTAGTAACGTGCGCAAAAGCAGCATCATGGCTGCAGGGCTCATGCTAACTTAGCGATGTCGACAATGTCCCTATCAGCCATGTGACACCCTCCCCTTGGCCAGGTCGTAGCATATAGAAAAACAGAGTGCAAAGGTAAGCAGAGTCAAAAAATGCTTGTAAAAGAGCCAAATTAAGAAGATGCAAAAAATCTAGTTTAAAATGTTTTTAAGGCGAGTCTGGAAAATTCATCAGATCACGTGATCCGAGGAATGCAAACCGTTCCAAAAGATTATCCCTGTCATTCATAGCAAAGAGGGATGCCATCCAGTTGAGCAGGTCGAAGGAACACACGTGCTTCTCATAATCCGATGCTTCCAGGAGCATATCCGGACAACTTGCGTGATATTCGATGAAACTCCGTTGCAAGAGGCGCTGTGCAGCCTCACAGGTATTCCAGTCTGCCAACACTCCAAGTGCAGCCGCACGCATCAAATGGCCGTCCCCAGAACAGGCCTGGACATGGGCCAGTAACGGACCCATTAACAGATCATAATCCAGGTCAGTGCCGGATGCATTGGAGAGGCATTTATCCAATGCCCAATAGAAAGGGCACCGTCGGCAATAGAACACAGGTTGCACGCAAGTGAAGTAGGTGAAGCGAAAAGTAAGTCCATAACTCACACCAAGCGTCCCCAATGGCAAACATCCAAAAAGTTGTTGCATTCAGTCACGGTACAGTTGCAATTGGCTGGGTCTGTGCAGTACCACAAGATGGGCAGCCATTGTGTAACAGGAGCAGAAGTACCAGCACGCCACACACCAGCAAGAGGATCAATGGAAACCCTCCGAACGCGCTTGAAAAAATAGAATGAATAAAGGCTGGTAATACTCCAAAAATCATCTGAAAAGAGGACACAAGGCCGGATCCCACAAGTTTAAAAAAATGAGCAAGGCTTTCAGTATCAGACGCATTAAATATTTGGTGTATTAATTCTCCAAAATGGAGTGGGAGATTGGTGTTTAGTGGTGAGTGAGGGGTTCTCGCCACCTGCAATTTGAAGGTCTCCCGCGCTGATGTGAGAGCCACTTCTTGTTGAAACAATAGCGCTTTGAGTCTGCTTAGTTTATTGAAATCTGTTTTCAAAGTTGGAATGGAAGGCCAAAGTGAACTATCTACAATCCCATGTGGGGTGGAAAAAGGACATTGCTGCAACAAGTAACACGTTGCGAAACCGTCACTATATACGGGACGCCGGCCCGTAAGCCACAGCAGTCGTGGTTATTCAAAATAAGATAACTGCCATTTGAAAGCAACGTGAGCACAGGAATGATTGCTGGGACGGGCGTACCTTTAAAAAAACAAGCCAGATTAGGTGCCGACATGTTACATGCGCCGTGCAATTTAACTTGTTTGCAAACTAGGGAATGTTCTACCGTGGAATCGCAATCCTCCCCTGTTAGGAAAACTTCCTTATCCGCGCGCTGACATCTGTAGGTGAAAGGCAAGGACCACAATTCATGAATAAAAGCACTTCCCAGGGGCTCAAAGTGGCCAACAGGGAAGTGTTTCATGCAAGATGTGTGCTGAAATAGTGAGAAGGGTAGTGAAATAACTCCATGTATTACCCATACAGCTGAATCAGTCTCTGCTACAGAAAAAGGTAACTGTTCAAATTGTTCTATATGTAACAGCGTGTAAGTTGCGTCTTTCATAGACATAAATCTCTGTCTATCAGTCAAATTAAACGATAAAAACAGTGCAGAAGCATTCAATTAATCCCATGGAACTTTCCCCATTTTGAGCGTTTGTAATGTCCATGCAAATTGCACTACAGAGCGCAATTGATTTTGACCATGATACAGCACAGATATATCATTCAATTGAAACAAAATTATCCAGGGCTTAAATACGGGAGGATAACGTCTTAATGCTATTATCTACCACTGCAAGAACCTTTTTCAAATTAGCTTGGTCAATTTGGCGCAGACGCCCTGCAGCCTCCATCTGCGACAGTTTCCATAATTCATTCTATGCCTCATAAATAAATCGCTTTGATCTTGGTGATTTAGGACCCAAAATAAAATCAGCCAAATTGATATCACTAGACAAAAGGGACAGGTGTTCTTTCACTGACGACAGTGTGGAGTGTCCCAACCATTGCTGACACAATTTCCCCACCAAATACATGGTGACTGAATGAGAATGTGGGAAACATGGATAAGGTCTAGTTTGTGTGAAACCTGTAGTTGCATTAAGAAAACGCAGTTGACATGCATTGGAACTTGTTGGCCACAACAACCATCCCAAAGGGTCGACGTCAGAAACATTTATACCACCATTTCTGAACAGGGCAAGCAGTACCTCAACCGTATGATTGGTGTGCCATGTATCTTACTCAGCCAATGAAGGAATGGAATGAACATTCAAATTTTTGGCTGTAGCCAAACCAAAGTAAGTAGTCTGCTGCACTGTGTCATTTAAAAACAAAATTTGAGTCGGAATCAGACACGCATGATGCAGAGCTTCAGCACCTTGGACCTGCCAATCTTTAGTACCCCAAATGGATTTCAAATCAATGGTATCTTTCCAGTGTTTGTAACCATGTAAATCCAAATCAGTCCTAAAGGAATTAGAATAAATCAATTTTGTGTGAGTCAACATGAATTTAGATTGAGATGGCAATTGTAATTTAAAGAAATAGGACTCTGGATTGGATGGATTGAAATCTGAAAAGTATGTGAACTTACTCCAGAGAGTACTAGAACTCCCCTGTAACGGAGCCGGACAATGTTCTCACATGGTAAAACTAAAAATCGGTCTTAACGTGTTTGTTTTATGCAAGAAATGATGGCCATAATGTTGGTAACAGAATAAATCTGCATAATTGGCCGAATTCAAATACAAATCTTCAGCATCAAAAACAACATAATATTTTAAATCAGAAAACAATGAATGAACGGCCTGAACATCCCAGTTGTCTGAGTGTATGTCCTGTGTTACCACATCTCCTAGTGAAACGCGGAATACGTATGGAATGTTCAGGACCTCCGTTGGACCATGGAAATCGAATGCAACTTTATTCCAAACGATGCCATCAGCAACAGGGAAGGCCGAAATTTTCACGAGGGCTTGATTACGTTTCATGATATGGGACGATGTATGGGGAGCCAGAATTCCATCAACCAACTTAACAGCAGAGCGTTCCGGCAAATAATGACCATTGATGAGCAAGAAGAACACTGTCACAATCCCAATCCACATGAAAAGGAAGATAAGTGTGAGCACCATCCAGATGTATGTCCAGGGTGGGACCAGGTAAGTCTTTTTGAACCAGGTAATGAAAAGACTAGTACATGTCAGTGGAGTTGTCACAGATGAGGACGAAGAAGATGAATCGTAAGAGAAGCTGGTACGATCCATGTAATAACCGCTTGCTCCCAAGTGCAACATTGGGGGCTGTGCAGCATCAGATGGATGATGTATAGTACTGTCAGGATCGCCAATGAGGACCTCAATAAGAGGAGAATCATACTCGACGTCTGCATTGGAGAAGATGAAGGTACAACACACAACAAGTCAGTAAAAGTTTCCAACTACCCCTCCATAACGGAGGTACTAGTCGAAGACGCTGAAGCTTCGGATTCAGTGAAACAGCTTGGCTTGAAATACTGGGAGTCACACTATTCAGTATCGGCCATATGGTGTAGCTTGACATTGTCATTTGAAATAAATCTGTTTTCCTTGCAGCCAGGCAAAGGAGGTAAAATTACTGTACGAGTACCCTTCATTCCAAGAACTGGGACAGGTGCACGATAAGAGGGACCAAATTCTTTCTTGTTCTCCAGGTTTTCTCGTACCAGATCACCAACTTTAGAAAGCCAGCCAGTCACAGGAATCAGCACCGCCCCTTCAGTGGACGAGGGTGAGTGATCTTTAGTCAATGTGTCACGGGTCTTTTGTAGTTCCTGCAACATAGTAGAAATGTTATCTACGTCAAACTTTGCAGCAGCCGCCACAACGTCTAGACCATCAAGGTCTGGCACAAACATTTTAATGCCAAAGAGCATTTCGTATGGGGTCCGCCCACCCAGAGATCTTCTTGGGAGATTATTTAGTGCACGTTGAACCGCATACAAATGAGTCAGCCAACCCCTGCCAGTACCTAAGACCCGAGCTGTCAAAGATTGCTTTAAGTCATGGTTCATTCGCTCCACTATAGAATTGCCCCCAGGCCTGTATGGATACGAAAACTGCACCAGCACCCCCAGAGACCTCATTGAGTCCTTGTACGCCTTAGAGGCAAACGCAGGACCTTGGTCAGAATGGAAGGTGCCACAGGCAAAAGTCCCGACAAAGACACGAAAATCTCTAATGACATTTCGAGCATCAGCACTGCGTTGTGGCCAAACCCAAAGGAACCTAGTGCATCAATCAACTGCAACTAAAATATGTTTAAATGCAGTATCGGAAGTCAAAGGACCGCAGTGATCAAGATAAAAACAACCAAACGGTTGATTAGAAATGTATAGCTGTGTGTGTGGTGGACGTGTAACCGTAGATGGTTTAATCTGTTGACAAATGTCACAAGATAGCACAAAATGACGGGTTAGTTTATATAAACCACACCACCAATAACGTTGCTGTAAAATAGAAACAGTCGCAAAAACTCTGGCATGTGCAGCAGCCATGCCTTCATGTGCGGCTATGATCAAAGGAAGTCTGCGGTCCTCGTTGGGAATCAGCCGATCCCCAACGGAGGGTATTGTAGCAAATGGGACTTGCTCAGGTGACAAATGATAAGAATACTTAGAAGGGAAACCTTGTGGGAAGTTTGTCCCACCTTTCGTAGCAGTAATCGCCGCAAGAATATCATTATCAATCTTAGTCACGGACCTAGTAACTGCTGCTACTGAACATGTGGCCACTGCAGATTTGGATGCCTCATCAGCCAAAGAATTACCAACAGCATGTGTTCCCGCACGCTGATAGCCATGAGTATGAATAACCTGTGTGAGCGGCAAACGTTCTTTAAGTTCTACCAATTAGACCCAAAGCATTTTATGCTTAATTGCGCTACCTTTAGAGTCTCGATAATCATTCTGAGACCAAAAGAACAAATTATCATTGAAAGCCTGCACACAGTAGTAGGAATCGCACACAACAAGAGTGTTCACATCAGGATCTGAGAATTCTAGAGCTAAAATCAAAGCACGCACCTCCACCAATTGAGCCGTGCAGTCCCCAAGCACCTGTGTATGTACTATAGAAGACTTAAATTCACCATTTACAAGTCAGCCTGCCACAATAGCGCAATGCGCCGAATAATCATGCTTTGACCCGACGGCCGGTTGAGCAGATCCGTCGTTATAGATGACACATTTGTACTGATCCAAAGGAAGCAACAACAACGGTGGAGGATGAACATGTTCATATTGTAAAAACTCCTGTGTCTGCAATGAGGGATCAAAGATAAAAGTGACATCAGCCGATGTCAAAGAACTCGCCCATTGTATCCAACGTGGATGCAAAGCTTTAGAATTCGGGACACTCGCCTTTGTCACTGCTTCTAAAGTAGCTTCAGGCGAAACCATAAGAATGCATTTTCCCTGCGCCAGAGAGCGTTCCTTCAGAATCCGAACTGGACCGCAGTCAAAATTTTCTCAACTGTGGAAAATCGTATTTCCGCCGATGTGTACAAATGCGATTTATATGCTATTGGTACTGTGTCACCTTCATTGAATGTCAAATAAGGGAAACCTACCGTCCCTGGGACAATTCTTATGACCAAGTTCGTAGAATTATCATGAGTTAACAAGAAGTTGGTCGCAAGGAGATCAGACTGCAAAGACCGAAGAATCGTGGTATGTTCCGGAAGCCAGCTGCCAGACGAAAAATAAGGCTGTATCAACGCGTAAAGCGGTTTGATACGCTGGGCATAATCAGGAATGTATGTCCAAAGTTTAAAAATCCCGGCAAAGATTGTAGTTTCTTCAATGTGGACGGTGGTTGCAATTGTGCACATTTCTCCAGAAAGTGGGGTGCTAAACCCCAACCTTCGTTATTGAGCTCGTAGCCCAAAAAGAGAATCGCCAGACAGGCAATGTGTGATTTAGCAAAATTACATTTGTACCCCAGGTCGACAAAAGACAGTATGAGCGATCCACACGTACAAGATGAGGTATTAACTCATCATCTGTCAAATAAATGTCATCGACGTATGAGAACGCATCAGGGTCAATGTCGTGTAATAGAGACACAACACACGCTGCAAAAGCCCCGGGACTGTTCTTATAGCCCATAGGCAAACACGTAAAGCACTTCTGATTGTCGACTGCGGTCAAGTCATGGCTACCAGGAGCTAAATTGTGACTATAAAAACCATTGGCAATATCCAGTGTTGTTTTGTATTTTTTACGAACAATATTATTCACTAACGCAGAGCTGTGTGTGTTTTGTACTGCAAATGTTCGAAAGTGACTGTTTAAATGTCTGTAATTCAAAACAATATGATATGAACCATCCGGTTTCGATATCGGAAAAAGAGGATTATTCATGGATGAAACACAGGGTTCAATGACACCCTGATATTCCAACTGGGTCAAAGTTTCACTTACGGACGCTTTAGCTTCACACCTGATCGGATATTGAGCCTGCGGCTGTGGCATAGAATGTAAAGGTATTTCATGTGCTGGCAAACCGCTATTCTAACCCACCTGATTACGATACACAGCCGGCGCTAGGGCCAAAGCCCATTCCGCAGCGTAAGCATGTTTAGCCTCGTCAGAGACGTAACGGGAAAAACTCGGGAGTATCACGTCTTCCCCACTGGAAGAAGACAAAACAAATGGAGAAGGCCAATCCGTCTCCGCCAACAAAATGTCATAAGAGGAGGTAAGGTTGTCCCAAAAGACTCCCTTAATTGTCCTTTTAATTTCACCCTCCATTTGGAGGACTATCTCATATAGCCTATCAGGGGGTGCAACTCGGGTATCTGCTGCTTCCACTGTGATGAACGTATCAGTTGCTCTCACCTCCAGACAAGGATGGAGTGCCTCCCGCACTATCGTAACTTACGCCGTGCTGTTGAGGAGTGTCACCGCCCACCTCCAATTGAGGAGCAGGGTTCTCACCATCTGAGGCATACTTTGCTGTCAAAGCGGCAACTTTCTTCTTCTGAAACAGGGCTCAGAAAGGAGGTAGTCCCTCCGATTTGGCTTTAACATCAAACTGGCGTGGCGGATCACGTCTCTGCTGAGTGGTCTCGCCTTGTCTGCGATCCTGGCGCTCTCCACCACCAAATTGTGAATCCGACGAGTCCTGTAAAGAACGAGGAGAGCGCGGATCAGGAACTTGAAATCTCTCTGGTGTCTTAATTTTAAAGCGGTCACGTAAATCATATCTACGCTCAGAAGCTTCAGGTGTCAGTTAACCAGCACGCAAACCTTGCTTCTGTTGTTGCTGCCGCTGATTCCTATTCCACATCTTTTTAGGAAAGACAGGAAAGCCCATCCTTCTCAGGTTGGGTCTTTTGTTGTGTTTGTGTAAAAGGCTTAATTCCCCGAATATTGCTCCCTAAGGATTTATATACTTTAGCAATAATCTTTGGCAATTCACATTGCTTATCAACGTCAGCAACCGCCTCTAGGCGCTGACTCACCTGTAAGCTAACTGCTTCCCCCTTTACGTTAGCAAGGATCATATCGGAAACAATAGGGAACACCCTTTCCAATCTCATCCCCAACTCCAGGGCAGCCTCTGCCCCGTGTTCATCTTGAACCTTTTTAAATATGGACGGAAGAACGGTCATGGAGGGGGTGCCAAAACACAGCGAATATACCGCCGCAAACACTTTCCCCCAGGTGGTGCAATCAGCCAGATTGGGAATAAGTCCTTTAGGTAAACTCATGGTAAGGATCCTGCGTTTCTCCACAGGCGTAGTGTGTGGAAAGACAGCTTCAAGTTGTTCAATTCTTTCTGCAAGCCAGTAAGGGAAATCATCCCTATTCTGGGGATGTTTACCCATCACTGAATTAATCATGATGGGACTAATAACAAGACCACCACCATGTCCCGGTGGGTGTGCAGCAGCTCCAGGCGGAGCCACCTGAATAGTATGTGACATAAACTGTATTACAGCCCTATGTATATGTATCAACTATGTATGCAATTGTCTCAGCTCAGCGATAGGAACATTAAGGTAATTTGGATGTGGTGAAAACCCAGCCAAAACGGGCCACGTGGCCCCATCAACTGATAAGGGGCCTAAACGGACCACAGAAACAGGGTGAGGAAGGGCGCCATTAAACCAGATGGTATGCTGCCAAGCTGTTGACGGAACTTCAAGTAATCGATAAGGGCAATAATCCCACAGGACCGCGGAGGCAGTATATTCGTGAAGCAAATTATCATTCCTATCCACTGCCGGAAAGGTAACACAAGAATAGAACACCTCGAAGCGGTATGCTGCATCCGCCTCAACAACAAAAATAAAATCAGCCCCACTGTTAGGGACTGCATGTTGAGCCAAGTAAGCTGTGACCACAGCGCGGTTGGGTGCCGCAATAGCGACCGCAATAAGAAGAGTGGTAAAAGTAACAAAAGAACGGTAGCGCACAAGCGGGCCAATATAGAAAGAAGAACCGTTTAAAAATTCAAGCTTGAAAAACCTACATAAATCAAAGATAGGAGGTTAAGCCCTCACACCACGGACGTCTCCGGAAACTGGTGAGAGGGTATTGTGACAAGCACAAGCACTACTCAGGGGTCCTGCGAATAAGCACCAGACCAAACATTGGTGGCGCCATGTTGCAGGGATTCTGCTCATACACAGAACTATGCGCAGGAATTTGGGACCTCGGTGTATAGGGGCTAAGCCTTCCCACCACATTAGTGCCCACGAACCCAGGACTGACTAGCTATAGTGTCTCACTCACTCTCCTACACACTCATGAAGAAGCAAATGATTAGACACCCCAGAACACAACACTCCCGGATCTCTCAGGAATCACAGTAACAAGACACACCTTTTCGCTCACTCTCTCGTACATGTCCACAGTAAGAACTGACTGAAACATGAATATAGTTTAAAATGTTTATTTTAACTATCGTGCTCTAAAACGCAGTGTACGGGCCACAACCAGCAGAAAAATGCATAAAAGTAATACAGTTAGCATTGCAGCAAGGCCATATATCATAAAGGGAGATGTCACTGTATAAAGACAGTGGATAAAGGACTATAAGGCCTAACCACCCTCCCCTTGGTAAGAAGAAGTATTATTATATAATAGAAGATCTCTGGGCTTTGTCAGTAGACCCCATACCTTAGTGCCTAGATGGTATATCTACATCATAGGAACTGCATTGCTCTTCTCCCTGGAAAGCTCCCTCTCCAAGTGTGTGTTACCTAAACATGCATCCCCATAATATCAAAGCACGAGTATCCAGCAGCAGCTGTATTAGCATAAATGCATAAAACTAATACAGTTAGCATTGCAGCAAGGCCACATATCATAAAGGGAGATGTCATCATATAAAGACAGTGGTTAAAGGACTATGGAGCACATGCATCATTGTAAATATCAGTCGCAAAGGGGCAGATTCGCAGAATCTGCCCCTTTGCGACCGGTATTTTTGCATTTGGGATGCATCAACCCAAATGCAATCTCGCAATTTAGGTAATCGCAAATTTTGCGATTACCTAAATTGCAAATGCATTTAGGGAATCGCAAATTGCGATTCGATAAATGCAATGCCTGATGCACTTTAAAATTGTGATTTCGCAATTTGGGATCACAAATTACCATCAATTTAAAGTTGATGGTAATTTGCGAAAACTTTGAAAAATTCACAAAAGTGCATTTTTCAAAGTGCCATGTTGCACACACACATGCCCTAGGGGCATGTGTGTGTGCAACATGTGATCACATGTAAATTTCAGGGGTGCATGAGGGTGGTCTTTTGGCCCCCTTGCACCCTTGAAATTGCATGCGCAATTTGCGAGTACCTATTTGGTACTCGCAAATTGCGCATGCAATTCCCATTCATTCCTATGGGCCCATAGGAATGAATGGGAAGCTATTCCTTAATTGCGAATCGCAATTTGCAATTTGCAATTAAGGAATATGTAGGAATCGCTAATATTTTAGCGAAACCTATATGATTAGGCAATTGCGATTCCTTAATAATCACAATTATGGAATCGCAATTGCCTACAATGATGCATGTGCCCCTATAAGGCCTAGCCACCCTCCCCTTGGTAAGAAGACGTATTATTATATAATAGATCTCTGGGCTTTGTCAGCAAACCCCATGCCTTAGTGCCTAGATGGTCTATCTACATCATAGGAACTGCATTGCTCTTCTCCCTGGAAAGCTCCCTCTCCAAGTATGTGTTACCTAAACATGCATCCCCATAATATCAAAGCACGAGTTTCCAGCAGCAGCTGTATTAGCATGTTTTGTCTAGGTGCTAGGGACCGACCAGAACAGAATAACAAGGGGCATTGTTTATCGACCTTGCTCACAGTGTTCAGACTAAACTCCAGGAACAGGCAGAGAACGAACCAAGCATACGGTTCTCATGTGAAAGGCATATACAGTGTCTTGCAAAAATAAAGCCATGTAGTAACACGCGCAAAAGCAGCATCATGGCCTGCTGGGCTCATGCTAACTTAGCGATGTCGACAATGTCCCTATTGGCCACGTGACAACGGGGGACAGAACCTGATGGTGAAAATGCCTCCCTTTGCGGTCGCCTTATTACTTCTGAACCCCCTGTTAGTACCTCACTTCTCAAATTGGTATGCTTATCTGGAAGATCAGCATTATCCGTAAGAGGGGAAAAGCTGTAACTGCAAGGAAAAGCTGAAAGATCATCTGCAGACGCTTGCTCCTCTATAGCTTTATTATCAATCTCTCTGACACTAGGATTTGGGAGAGCTGAGGGAGGTTTCTTTCCCTTTACTCTATTAAAGATCGATGGAATATGGCCACTATGGGTGTTATGATTAGAGCTTCCAGGAGGCTGTATACTGGGTGCTGGGTCGCTTGTGGTATTTGTATCAAGAAGGCCTTCACATTCAGATAGTAAGCTATCAATACGGTCTAACACCCCATCTCCCACCCCCCCCCATCCCCCCTCAGCAAGGCTCATAGCCGATTTACTCTTCTTCATCCTTTTTTTGGTGGCAGCCTTTAGGCCCTCCTCAATAACTTTGCGTTTTCCCATTATGGAGCTAGCACTCAGCGCAAAGGATCAGTTACATACAGTTACATACAAAGAGGTCCAGAGAAGTAGAGAAGCAGGATAACCACTGTATGGAGCCAATTGTAATTCAAAGACAGTACCTTTGTCCTGTGATGGACATCCGATGGAAAGGGAAGTAAGAATTCCAGATATCAAAAATCAGGGGGGTGGCCCAGCCCAGCCTCTTTCAGGCTCTGATGGGCGCAGACAGGCCCACCCTTGGCTGGGCTTTGCACAAGTGCAGCCCAGGAACGCCCAAGCGCGTCCCGCGCTGCGGGAGAGCCAGGCCGGTTTTCTGGCATTGGGAGGGTGATGTCACCTCCCGCACCGCACCGTGAATGGAGCCTGCTGGGAGACCAAGTCCCAACCCCAGCGGTAACAGAGGCACTGCGGGTTGTTTGCTGCCTGGACCTCGGATGGCCCGTGAAGTCCCCCGTGGAGTCCCTCGCACTGGAGGAAGAGAGTCTTGCGTTGGGGCTCAGAAAGCCGTTCAAAGAAGAATCCTGCACTGCGTGAGAGCAAGGCCTGTTTTCTGGTGTCTGGAGGGTGACGCCTCCTCCTGCGCTGCGCTGTGAATGGAGCCTGCTGGGGGACCGAGTCGCACCCCAGCGGTAACAGAGGCACTGCAGGTTGTTTGCTGCCTGGGCCTCGGACGGCCCGTGAAGCCCCCCGTGGAGTCCCCCGCACTGGAGGAAGAGAGTCTTGCTTTGGGGCTCAGAAGGCCCTTCAAAGAAGAATCCCTGTACCATATTTGGGCATTATCATTACAGCTGATTTAAATGAAATTATTAAAGAAAATATGGATCCTCTTATTGGGAAGACCAAAATGGAACTTGCCAGACTGAATAATTTACACCTTACAATAGTGGGTAAATGTAACATTATTAAGATGATCTCCTTTCCTAAAATTGTATATTTCTTAGAGCTATTCCCTTAGAAGTTTCAAATTACTGACTGAAGATATTAGATGAGATATTTACAAGGTTTTTTTGGGCTTACTCCAAACCTAGAAAGGCACTGAAATATCTTTCGCTCCTGAAGGATAAGGGTGGGTGGGCTTTGCCAAATCTCAAGCTGTATTATTGGGCTACAATGTTACAGTACAGCACTATTTTGCTACAGAAGCAACCCACTAGCGAGGTTCAAGATGTTATCCCCTCCACATATGAGTTGTTAATTGCCATGGAAGCCTGGGGATGTTTGTGGAGGCAGCTTGAGCTCAGATATTATAAAAAAAGTGTGATTCAAGTGTCTTCTGGGAGCTTATGAGGTGTGGGCGTCTGTTCGTAGACTGATAGGATTAGGTAGGTTGAACTGCTATGTGCCTCTCCAGGATAATAGGAATCTACCAGAGACCTTAAGGGATCAGTATATACAAAGGTAGATTAAAGCTGGGCTGTATAGAATAGGTGTATTTTATTCTCCCATCTGTATTTAAGCATTTTACGATCTTAAAAAAGAGTTTGGTATTAGTCAAAGGGAATTTTTTAAGTATCTTTAAATAAGAGATTATCTGCATCGTATAGGGGGTCTCCCTGCAGGATTATTTCGAAATAAATTAGTAGAGAAATTAACTGCACAGTGTAAGAGTAGTATCGGGACATTATATCATCAATTCAACTCTGAAATGAAAGATGATCTTGGAAAGTACTCTTTAAAATGACAAGAAAAACTGACAATAATGGAAACTGATTTTATTTAGAACTTTTGCATTATCACAAACTGTTTTAATGTCGGCTACTTTGCAAGTGCAGTTTAATAAGATTTTTTTTTCTATATTGTACACCATCTAGATTGCGAATTGGGGTGATTGCAAAGGGACTAGGTCTCCCGGCTTTGTTTAGCTCAGACATAGTACACATGTTTGCTACATGTAGAACTCTTATCCCTTTGAAAATGAAATCAGTAGCTTGCAGTATTCCAAACTGGAGCTAAAAGTCTCTTCAACTCCAACACTGATTTTATTAGAAAGACAAAAAGGAGAGACGGTGGAGGATGCAGAGTCTTTTCTCAGTGTCTCGATGGCTATTTATTGATTAACTATCACCTCCGCAAGGCTGGACCTTAACTCTCCATCGTTTCAACAGTGGCTGGCCCGATTATTATAAATTTATAATCCAGAGAAAGCTGTGTATGCTAGAAAGGGGAATCGGGCATGAAAGAAAGGATTACAAATCTGGGCGTCATTAACCAAGTGGTTGAGGTGATCTTTTTTAGGGACCCTTTGACACCTGGAGTGGGCACATGGTAATTTTAACTTTAGTACTATGCACTTTAAATATGTGAAAATAATGGTTTAATTGATAAGCTGAGATTTATAATGCATTAGTATTTGAATGAAAGGAAGATATATTTTTTGTGCTCTATGTATTAAAAGCTGAGATGTGGTTCCTTGATATCATTGAGCGTGTGGCATTGGGTGGGGGGCTGGAGAGGGGGTTGTTATGTATGTATTTATTTAAAATGAGCAATAATTTTTTTTTTTAAGAAAACAATACAATTCATTGGAAAAAGTGCAAAAGTGCCTAGGGGTCGACTAGCCATTCCCAGACTTATATTGGACTGTAGTTATACTCCTTCTCAACAGACCATAGTCTTTAAGCTCTCAAATACATAAAGTGCAGCTGTGCCGAATCAGTTTTCGTGTAAATATTATTGGATCTGATATTAAAGGTGTTTAATATGATAACCATGCTTCTACATCCTAATTTTAAGACTTACTACCCGTCCCATCATAAAGTGCTTAGAATACAAGGAGATTTTCCAGGACTTCTACCACCCTCAGTTCACTGGCAGGTGGTCATTATAGAAACCTGATGTAAAATGCAGCTGTGTATCCCCCTTTATTAATTGTGTTTTTTCCTTCTGGGACAGTTATCTGCCAAATACACCCAATATCCAGAAAATTGGCTTTCCCAATCTAGTGATAATTTCACCTGGAGTACTGGGTCCTAAGATTGTGTCATAAGCCACCTACCTGGACCCCAGATGATTCCAAAGGGGCGGCGACGCTAGTTCCCGAATCCTCCAGAGACTTGCCCTCGGTTTACAGGACGAGACACTGCTGTAGATACAATCCCAGGGGGACGGGGGTTGGGAAGGAGAGAGCGTGTAGAGTCAAAGATGCTGTGGCTCATCTACTCAACAGCAACACCGAAGCAGGCATTCACATCAGTCTGATGAATGGTACCAGCAGATATGGTACCTATAAACAAAGAAATAATAAGGCTTTAGTCTAGTATTAACTCTATCTCTTAAGGTATCACCTCACGAAAGCTTTCCAAATCTCAATGAACCTTTAGTTTTGTTGTTGTTTTGTTATTATTTAGATTGTCCGTAGAGGCTCCTATATCAAAATGTTCAAAACTGTAGTGAGTATGATTTCAGCATCAAACCCACAAGCAAATTTGGATGGGGTTATCTTCACCCAAGTCCTCTCTGGCAGAGCCCTGCCAACAGTATGTACAAGTGGGGTGGTATGGCTTGATCAGTGAAACGTGAAACACTGCGTGGTTAGTGTATTCAGGTGGAAGCCGTAGCTTCACGGTGACTGGATTAATTATCTTAATAATGTCATAAGGAACTATAAACTGCGGTCGTAGTTTCCTTGGGCCTTCTCGTTGTAGGTGTCGTGTTTATAACGATACCCTGTCTCCTTCCTTCCTTGTATATAGGTGCTGGGGTTATATGCTTGTCAGCTTGTGCCTTCATGACCAATTTGGCTTTTGCTAAACTTGTCCTAGCGTGTTTTTGAATCCCATGCAGTTGTTCAAATCTTTCTGTGACTGAAGATAGCGTAGCTAAAACTCCTGATATATCAATGGGAACGGCCTGAGGATGTTGTCGTGACATGAAGAAGAACGGTGTGTAGTTTGTGGCTGAGTGGGTGCTGGTATTATAAGTGAATTCAGCAAGGGGTAAGGCCTAATCCCATTGTCCTGTGTATAGTAAGCATCTTAGTGTAGTTTTCAGTGTTTGGTTGACCCGTTCAGTTTGCCCACTGGTATGTGGGTGGAAGGCAGATGAAAAGGCTACCTCTATTCATAACTTATCACAGAGTGTTCTCCAAAATTTAGATGTGAACTGAAACCCACGATCTGAGATGATTTTAGTCGCTAGACCATGCAGTCTTACGATATGATCAATGAATATTTGAATAAATTCTGTAGCGGTGGGTGTCTTTTTGAGGGGGATGAAATGTGCCATTTTTTATAACATGTCAACAACTACTAAAATGGTAGTGACGGTATTGCTTGCTGGAAGGTTAGTAATAGAATCCAGGCTAACTGGGGGTATAGGCAGAGGCTGCAATTAGCCTGCAAGCACATTGGGAGTGTTCTTGTTTCATTGGGCAACCAGATACGTATTCTTGTATATCCTTTCATATGTTGTTCCACCAGAAGGTCTTTTGACAATTCCTTAGGGTGTTCGTTATACCTACGTGCCCTGCTAATACTGTGTCGTGATTCCATTGAATTACGTGACGTCTTAATTCTATAGTAGGGATATACAGTTTCTGAGCGTGAAGGAACAGCTTGTCTGTGATAGTATGGTTAGGTGTTTGATCCATTCTTTGGCCTTTAGTCTTTTATATTCTTCATGTAAGGCTGCCATAAAGGTGTCACCCTCGCTGACTGCGACCTTCTTTTCCAGTGGAATGATAGTAGGGGAGTCTGATGTGGAATTGAAAGAGAGAGACCATACCCCAGTCTAGAACGAACATCAGACTGTAACTGCTTGGTCCCTGGGTGATCCGTGATGATGAAACCGACCCCATTAAAGACATGCAGCGATCGCATTTGACGGGAGGTGAGAGCCCTAATGGAGCTAAAGAATTTTAAATGTTTATGAGCTGAGAATATTGTGACTGTATGTTTAGCCCCCTGTAGGTAAGGCCTCCATTCAGTGAACATCAGTTTGATGGCCAGAAGTTCTTTTTCAAGCATATAAGTTTGCTTTGCTAGTAGCAGTATTTGGGATTTAAAGGCTATGGGATGCATGTGTCCAGTTCTTGGGTACTTTTGAGATAAAAGTCTTCCTACGGCCACCTGCGAAGCATCAGCTTCTAAGTAATGGGGCTGGTCTGGATTGGGATGCTGAAGAATGGGTGCAGTGGTGAATTTAGTTTTTAACAGTTGCAATACCTGATTGGCTTCTGGAGACCACGCGAATGATTGCCACTTTTTTAGCAGCTGTGTTATAGGTGCCACAATCTCTGAAAAGTGCGGGATGAAACAACGATAGAAATTGGCAAAGCCAAGTATGTGTTGAATTTCCTTGACATTTGTTGGAGTTGGCCTATTGGTAATGACTTCTACCTTTTTGGGGTCCATAGTGATGCCTGTCGGAGATAAGTGATACCCCAGAAACTCTACTGACTGTACATGTAAGGAACATTTGTCAAATTTAGCAAAGAGAGCGTTTTCCCTAAGGTGCTGCAAGATGGCACGTACATGCTGTACATGCTCTTGTTCTCAGTTTGAGTAAATGAGAATGTCATCTATGTAGACTATTGCACAAACATACAAAAACTCTCTCAAGACCTCGTGAATGAAATATTGAAATGCTGCCAGGGCATTACATAGCCTGAAGGGCATAACAGTATACTCAAACAGCCTGAACGTAGTCCTAAAGGCAGTTTTCCATTCATCACCTTCTCATACACAGATTAATTGGTAATCTCCCCGTAAATCTAGTTTTGTGTAAATGGTGGAATTTCTGACATGCTCAAGTAGTACTGAAATTAACGGTAGAGGATAGTGGTTCTTAATAGTCACCTTATTGACTCTCCTATAATCCACACAAGCCCTCAACTCCCCTTTCTTCTTGGGTACAAAGAAGAGTTGGGAAGACACAGTCAATGGCGAGTGGCGTATAAAAACTATCTCTAGTAGGTCATCCACATATTTGGGTAGATATTGAGTTTCTGGTTCTGTCAATGCGTAAACTCTACTGCAGGGCAGCATTGCTCCCTGGAGGAGATCTATGCATCAATCAAAAGCTATGTGTACGGGCAGTTGGGTGGCTTTCACGCGGTCAAAAACATCTTGAAAGTCCTGGTATTCTGTGTGTAGTTTAAGGTTTTCTGCTTCTTGGACCAAGGTGCAATGCAGAGGCATTCCCTCCTCTGGAGCCTCTTGGTAGCAGGTCGTAGTGCAGAATGGTGAGTCCAAGGTTACGGTTGATTTATGGATTATGGTGTTCTAGCCAAGGTACTCCCAAAATTTACCCCAAAGGTGGGAGTGTCTATTAGATCAAAGACAAGTTGTTCAGTATGCCGATTATCGCACACTAAGGTTAGAGCCTCTGTATGAAAAAAAGTTAGTCCAGAAGACAACTCTGAACCATCTACTGCTTGCACAGGCTCAGGTTTTTCTTTGGGAACTTTTGTGAGCCCAAGCTTGGCAGCTAGGGTCAGATCAAAGAAATTACCAGTGGCCCCTGAGTCAATAAGCATGGATATTATGTGTCTGCCCTGTAGGTGATAGGATTACTGTGACTCAGATGGACAGATACCGTGGAATTTGTGTTCCTACATTGGTCAGATATTGTGAGATCTGTATGACTTCTCTTGAAGAGACGATCTCCCTTCTGGTAGAGAGCCTTAGTTTTCCCTGTTCTTGATCAACTTCTACACTAGCCATAGCCTTAGGGTCAGATTACAACTTTGGCGGTGTTGCGCCAGCTGTCCGCCGGCACAGCATTGCAAAAGCCTTGCAAGGACTACCCGCCTGATTACAAGTTCAACTTGTGTAGGCGGACGGTCCTTTTGCCTTTCTTATGGCGATGCCCTGAAAAAGGGCACCGCAATAAGAACTGCAAAAATGTTCTAGCACATCATGGACTGTGACGTTCAGCAGGTCCTTAGCACCTTGTCGTAGGTTTAATAACTCATTGTCATTTGCTTGGATAAAAACATGTTTTGCAAATAACTTAGTCATGGCAGCTCTAAAAGCAGAATAGTTGTATAAAAGGGGATCATTTGTTTCTATTAATAGAATCACCCAGTTAGCGGATACACCTCCCAAACAAGAGATTACAAATGCTACTTTAGCAACGTCATTGGGAAAATGCCTCAGGTTTGCATAGGAAATGTAATTGGCATTGACTCATGAAAGCATTCTGGAGCTGCTAAGGGCACAGGACTGGGTGTAGATACAGATACACGCAGATTCTTGTCAGTAGTTGTAAACACCCCTTTCTGAAATGGTTTTCCAAACACAGGCTGGGTCAAAACTGGGTGACTATCCTTGGGTTTAGTATCCCTCCATTGTGTGATATGTGCCCTCTCTCGTTGCAACCCTTCCTTAAGTGTTGCATTTTCTGCTTTTAACCTATTCAGATCTAATTGCAACTGCTGCTTTACCTCAGACAGTTTGTAAATGTCATTGAGGTCCACTGATAAGGCACGTGCTAGATCGTCTGTGAATATTTGGTCTTGATTTGTCAAGAAATGTTAGGTGTGTCGCTTAGCCTTCTGTCATAAGCCACCTACCTGGATCCCAGATGATTCCAATGGGGCAGGGATGCTAGTTCCTGAATCCTCCCAAGACTTGCCCTTGATTTACAGGAGGAGACACTTCTATGGTGGCAAATCCCAGGGGGTTGGGATGGAGAGAGCTTGTAGAGTCAAAGGTGCTGTGGCTCGTCTACTCAACAGCAACACTGCAACAGGCATTCACACCAGTCTGATGAGTGGTACCGGCAGATATGGTACCTATAAACAAACAAATAATAAAGCTTTATTCTAGTATTTACTCTATCTCTTTAGTTTTGTTTTCATTTAGATTGTCTGTAGAGGCCCCTTTATCAAAAGTTTCGAAACTATATTCAGTATGATTTCAGCATCAAACCCACAAGTAAATTTGGACCGGGTTAGCTTCACCCAAGTCCTCTCTTGCAGAGCCCTCCCAACAGTATGCACAAGTTGAACAAAAATACTGGTTACCTTTGTTTGCAGCACAATGTTGCGACTGAGCTCAGCGCATAGTAATATCAAGTCTGTTAATGTGTCTCTCCTTTTCTTTTTTCCATCCAGGTGCAAGACTAATGCAGGACGCTCTTTGTGGTGAGGTCGAAGCAGGAGGCTCAACGGACCTGGCAAGAAAGAGTTCTCAAAGCCAGGAAACAGGTATGTGGCTGGCGAAGAGGCTAAGCAAAGGGGAGGAGTGTGGATAGTGTTTAAATAAGACTGCTTGAAAATACCCATAAAGGTCACATTCGAATTGTTTGTTGCAAGGAACAGGTGCAGATAATTAACTTGATGAGGCTGCTTTCTAGAAGGTGCTTTAGAATGTTCACAAAGGTCGCGTTCTAATTTCTTCTACTCTCTTGAATCCCCGAGGGCCCCCACCCTTTCCTGTTTAAAAATCCCAAATTTGGAGATATTTAAAAAAGTATTTATGAGAAATCTTGAAGTTAGAGCATAGCTCTTCAAAAGAGATTATTTCATTGGAGTGAAAAAGTTGCCTAGTCTCTTTAGCCCTTGGTCCTCCCAGCCCATTAATGGAGAACCCCTAAAAATATCATGGAGTAATGGATTTTTGTGCAATAAAGTATAGTGGTTAACCCACCCTAACCCTAGCTTCTTTCGGCCTGAGATCCATATCTTAAAAACTCCTTGCAGGGTTTTGAGCCATACTTTCTTGAAATAGCTGGGTACTACCTGCGCAGGAAACAGCCACAGGTTTCTTTTCTCAGCAGTAATTCAAAGACAAGAGGATTTCCACCCGCCTATCCATCCAGCACTTGCTCTCTGAATAACAAGTGCGTATATTGGCAGGCTGCAACCCAAATAATAGAGTCTGAAGTCTGGTACAGCCCAACCCCCTCTATCTCTAGGGGGAGTTCAATATTTAAGAGCCCTTCTGATTTTCGAATACTCCCAACTAAAACATGTGACCATATAGTTTATTACCTTGAACCAGTGGTTATTGAATTTGAGAGGAATGGCCCGGAACAGATATAGCACCTTTGGCAGGAAGATCATCTTCATGATGTTACTGAGTTTGACTATAGAAAGATGTAGATTATCCATTCTATGTAAGTCTCTACTAGCTTCCCCAATGACAGGGACTAGATTGGTTTCAACCAATAGTTCCAGCTCGGCCACCATATTAACCCCTAGATACACAGCCATCTCAACTACTCTTTCATCCTCATACTGAGCAAACCTATTAAGAAGTACTTAGGTTTTATTTTGATTTAGCAGGTACCCAGAGAAGCTCCAGAAGGCCTGAGCCTCGTTTTCAATTTCAGTTATAGCCATCACAGGGCTGGGTGTATCTATGGCCACATCATCCGCATAAGCAAGAAATTTAGTATCCTAGCCATGGGCAACGCATGGGTACTATCGAGGGGTTCAAGTCTAAATTCCCTATTAGGGGGTTAATATGTAACACAAAAAGCAGGGGAGAACACAGACACCCCTTCCTGGTGCCTCTCTGTATTTGAATTTCCCATGAATGGGCGCCCATCAGTTGAAGTCTGGCAATAAGTCTATGATATACTGATCTTGTTGCTGTAATATATCTGAATCCTGTTCCAAATTGACCCATGACTGTCCATAGGTATTTCAAGGAAACCCTATCAAACATATTTTCTGTGTCTGATAAAATCAAGGCCATGGGATTCCCTGATACAGTTAAGGTATCAAAGAGCGTGATGACGCGGCAAATGTGGTCCGTGGTTCCCTTCCCTGGAATAAACCCATGTTGTCTTCGAGAGACAATTTTTCCTATAACTAGACTCAGACGTGTAGCGAGTACCTTAAAATAAATCTTTGTGTCGCTATTAATAAGTGTTATCAGCCTGTATGACCCTGGCTCTTGCGGTGGTTTGCCTTTTTTGGGAATACAACTGTATTAGCCATAGACCACAAGTCTGGAGCTGCCTGCCCTTTTGGATCTGCAGAAACGTAAACATCAAAACCTGCCCTAACTGCAAGGAGAAGACTTTGTAAAATTCTAGCGGGATCTTATCCACTCCTACTGCTTTCATCGAGGGCCAATCTTTAATGGCAGTTTGCACTTCTTCCCAAGAAAAAGGGGGATCCAATAAGTCCCCATCTTCCATACTTAATCCCTCGAAAGGGACTGACTCTAGGAAATGTATTGGATTCCTTTCTGCTTTATCCTTTTCTGTTTTTTCTCTATAGAGCCTCTCATAGTACTCCCAAAACACCTCTCGGATTCCCTCAGTGTCAGAGACCAAAGCTCCACAAGAGTCCTTTGCCCCCGTTATCTCAGACTGCATGTTTTTTTTGTCTGTTCCGAACAGCCAGAAGATATCTCACCCATTCGCTATACTCGCAACACTCCCACTTCCAAGTTGAATATTTTTCTGCTGCTTTCTTTCCCAAGATATCACTGATAGCAGCCTCTTCCAGGGTCCTATAAAGCTCTTTTATATGCAGCTTATCTTTATTTTGCTCCTTAAAGCCAAAGCTAAGTGTCTCCCCCTGCATCCCAGCCTTAAAAGCGTCCCACTCCGCCCCAACGTCTGCACTTCCTCTATTATACTCCATAAACTCAGAACTCCAGCTATTCATATGTCGAATATATTCTTCATCCATAAGCAGAGCTTAGTCAAAGGTCCAAATCCGCACATTCAACCCCAGGTCAGTCCCGGCTAGCTCTAATACCAACGGGTTGTGATCAGACACGACCCTGGGAATTTTTTGACTTTAGACCCATTTACCAGGCTATGAGAAATGAAAAAATTATCCAAGGGGCATGAGATGGATGTGGAGCAAAGTAAAAGGTGAATCCAGGATCTGGCGTCTTAGTCTTAAACTAAGCATCCGTTGGCACACGAGTAGTTCCTAAGTAGACCAGAGATCTAAAAACCTTTGGCTTACAGCCTGGGTACATCTTTAGTCCTTCCTCTAGCTAGCCCCTTATATTGATTTTAAAATCCCCACAGATTATAATCGGAGTTGGCCAGAGTGCAAGCTCAGTATCCATCCAAAAAAAAGACAGCAGAGTCATCAATGACTGACCCATAGACCAGGACCAGGGCGAAGAGAACCATTGTATGATGACATTCAGTGATCACCCATCTTCAAAACCTGGCTGCTAGTGCATGATTAAACCTGCAGGTGTTTCTGCGCGCTATGATGGCCACCCCCCCTGACCTTCACCCCCCTGAGTTGTGCACCCTATCAGTTTAAAATCAAGAGATTCCAGTAGGTGCTTTTTTGCTCCTGCTATGTGGGTCTCTTGTAGGCAGAGAATATCTGCCTATAATGCCATTAGGTCCTAGGCCATCTTTCTCCTCTTACAGCTGTCATTCAGTCCACATAAATTTACTGTTGCTATACATATCTTACATGTCTTCACCATTCTGGAAAAAATACATCTGCCCTGAGACCCCTAGTTTCATGCATCGATCTATTTCCCTCCCAACAGTGGTGGCCGGCACAGGTAAGAGTGGTGGGGCAGTGGTGCGGGGGCAGGGCAGGGTGGGGGAGAGGGAAAGTCGGCAGAAGACGGGTTAGTTAAAATTAAATTTAAAAAACATAATAAAACCACTTACCTTGCACTCGTCACATCGCCAACTCAGCGATGCGGCAAACGCAAGGTAAGTGGTTGTATTTATTTTTTATTTAATTTTAACTAACCAGTTGTCTGTCGACTTAAACCCCCACCTCGCCCTGCCCCGCCTGCTCCACTGCTCTTACCTGTGCCGGCCACCACTGCCTCCCAACAGCTTGTATAAACCAGCCTGTTCCTTCATCTTCCCTCCACCCTCCTTGGCCCAACCCCATGAACCCACCAACCCAGACTCCCCTCACTTGGAGAACCCTCCCCCCAAACCCCTGCCACCCCTCCACCACCATGAGGCATTCAGGTCTCCCATGGCTTGAATGGTGGCTCTTGGAATCACCCTTCTTATGCTCTACCCAAGCTCTTAAATTGTGTATTTTCTGAGGGAGTAACGGATTAATAACATGCTAATGCCCATAACCACAAGAGGCTGTGACTAACCTCCCCCGCGCCCCCTTTATACTACTATTCTATTGCAGAATTCAGAACCACAATACTCCACTAAGCGAACTTTCAACCCATAAAAGAAAATTAAATTTCGGTGTAATGGGATTTTCTACAGGCTAGTAAACCCAAGAGTAACAAAACCCCCCACGCCTTGTGTCAACAATTCACTCCGAATTATTGGATTAACATCCTGATTGAGAGAGCTGCCCATCCTCAGAGGGAATGTTCTTCAAATATTTTGCAGCCTTTACTTCAGAAGAAAATCTTCGAATTTTGCTATTGTAGACAACCTTCAGCCAGCCAAGGTCAGAGGATCCATGATCTTTTCAAACAAAAGCGAGTTCCCTAAATGATTAGTGTAGAAGATATTCTAATGAAAACAGAATTTCCATTGGAGAAAGAATGGAGACCATAAAGAATTGAAAAATAATTTATCAAGTATTTTGAAGAAATATGTTATGTGTGTGTTCACACCACCCCAGAAAGGTCTACTACTTCTGTCAGCTATAGAAATAAAAGGCAGTGATAGATAAGGAAATAACTGCATTTAATAGCCACATTAAATGTGGATGGTCGAAAGGGAGAAGGGGGTGCTCTCAATCTGCTGAACCTTTAGATGATTCCTTTTAAGGTTATTTGCTGTCATGCAGTGAGATAATGCAGAAATAAAGCAGTTTTGTTAATTAAAGATCAGGGCACTTTTCTGAGCCTTAAGTTTCTGTAATGCCCAACTTAATTGTGTTAGAGCAGACATCTTTGTGTATCCCTGTTGCAAATATTGCAATCGTCCTTAAGAATGTTCAAGGCAGAAAACATTTTAGAAGCAATAGTGTAGACATGTTTACATAAAGTATGGAGACCATTGTCAATGACTTTAAATGTAGTTTGTCTGTTAACCTGTTATTCCTTCAGGTGATTCTATTGCCGAATAGGCTCTATTTTCTTCAGTATCTGGAAAGATTAATTTGGTTTGATTTTATTTTATTTATAGTTTATTAAGCACTTGAATCACCCCTCAAGGGGTCTCTCCGCGCTAGGACCTTGCTTTCGTCAGCCAGGGAAAGGGCCCAATTAAAACAGTGCAGTCTTAAGAAGCCTCCGGAACTGCAGGTGCTCAGCAGCTGGATGGGTAGTTGGTTCCAGTAGGTCGGGGCTAAATGGAAGAACGCTTTACCGCCCTGCCGGGATTTTTTGCAGCGTGGAACCACAAGAAGAGATTTGGACCCAGATCGAAGTGCCCTGGGAGGCTGGTATTTCGTGAATTTGTCTGCCAGATAACTGGGGCCTTTACCGTTTAGGGATTTGTGTACAATACAACATATATTAAAACGGATCCTCTTGCGCACTGGTAGCCAATGCAAGCTCTGCACGAGGGGAAGGGAAGAGGTGCGGGAGGGAGCATTGGAAATCAGCTGGGCAGCGGTATTTTGGACCACTTGTAGTCTGTTTAATGACGCTTCATTCGCTGAAATCAGCAGAGCATTGCAATAATCCAGGCAACTTAATACTAGTGTCTGGATAAGGGTTTTCCGAGTGGACAGGGAAAGGAAGGGAAATACCCTTCGCATAAGGCTTAGGACATGGAAGCAGGCACTGGTGGTGGTAGAGGCCTGTTCCTTCAATAGCAACTTCTGGTATAGGCGGACCCCTAAGTTTTTTACCACGGTCTTGGGGGTAGGTGTGGATCCTAGCTCCGCTGGCCACCAGCTCGGGGACCATCTCAGAGATGCTTCGCCGAACAGCATAATTTCAGTTTTCCCCGCATTAAGCTGGAGAAAATTGTTTCTCATCCAGCAGGCAATGGTCTTCATACCTTCTGAGAAGATGGACTGAGTGTTGGCGTTGTTTTTATCAAAGGAGAGTAGAAGCTGGGTATCATCAGCATACGAGATAGGTGTGAACCCTAAATCCCTAAGTAATCCTGCTAACGGGGCAACATAAATGTTAAATAGAGTGGGACTGAGACAGGATCCCTGGGGTACTCCCTTAGTCAGTACCATCGTCTCGGATCGGAAAGGGCCCAAGTTGATATTCTGAGTTCTGTGTGACAGAAAACTCTGTATCCATTGCATGGCTGTCCCTTGAATACCAATTTCACTGAGTCTCCTGAGCCGGATTTGGTTAGAGACAGAGTCGAAAGCTGCCGACAGGTCAAGCAGCACCAATAGAGCTGCCTGTCTGTTGTCTAGTGACTGTCTGATGTTATCAGTGACAGCAATCAGAGCTGACTCAGTGCTATGTCTGGGTCTAAAGCCTGACTGAGAGGGATCAAGACAACCGGAGGCTTCAACAAAGTCCGAGAGGTGTTTATTAATATGTTTTTCTAAAATCTTGCTCAGGAGGGGAAGCAATACAATACAATAAACCACTTTTTCCAGCAGGGGGTGGACCTAAAAGCAAATTATTAAAATCCATATCCTCCCTTATTCTCAATATTTTTTTCACAGCATTGAAAATCGAGTGTGACATCTACGCCTGGCACATCTTAAGTATACTATATATGCAGTCACCGTAATGGTAGAATAAGTAGAAAACCTGGGACCAGGTCCGTTTGTCATAAGGCTAGTAGCTTTAGCCATGAACCTTTATGCGCATGCATTGTACTTAGCAGCCAAAAACTATCCCATTCAAATCATACAGTGTCATGATGAGGGTTCCATTTTGAATCATTTCATTTACATCGTTATCAGACTCATTTCATTTCTAGTTGTTTAGTATTAACCTTAGGAATTGAAGGTGTCTTTAAAATTGTAGGGAAGCAAAACCCATGCAATGTATTTATCAAGTTCAGTTTTTATGTACATTACATTTATTATTGTCAATGTATTCAAGCTCCTGAAAGACAGAGAAGGTACAGTGAAGTAATGTGGAAGAAATAAACATTACATGCAAATTATAAATCTGGCTTTGGATTATTTATTGTAATTGTGATACTTTCTTAATGAGCAATATTTTAATCATTTGCTTAGTGTTCTCATTATAATTGCTATACTTGTATATGAGCATGATCTGTATTGTGTACTATATTTTTATAAAATTCATTTGCATCTTGTGCTTACTAGCATACTTTTTCCCAGCATAATTTGCATCATGTGTTCATTATAGCTTAACACACTCACATACACTAAGATTGTAAACACTGAACTTTAAGCACTATATTCCTATTATGGTAGGCACACCGACTTGCACTAAAGTTGTGATTGAGGTGTTTTCAAATGCCCAAACCACCAATATCAACTGTAAATGCTATTTAAAAAGTGAAGATTTGATTGAAATTACTGGCACACTGTGCTTTAAAATGCTCATTTTTTCAAAATCCAGTGGCTTAGAAACCTTAACCCACCTGCAACGTGACCTTTCAATTTTATCAAGTTCTGATTGTGACGGGTGTAACTCCTGTAATTTAGTGTAGCGTAATCACGTGAAATTACCTATGAATTCTTAGAGATTACACATAATTATGTGAGAAGAGTAATTCTGTGTTTAGCGCTATTTCTTATTGTAGGAAAGTGCCCTTTTGACATTGCCACCCCCATTTTTTGCCTGGTACTTGATGTGATTTCTACTGGAAGTGCACTAGGTTCCTTCTAACCAGGTCTCCAGTGCCAGACCTCTTTCCCTAAAACTGTGCAATGGTACTGCAATTGGCAATACCTTTAGCAGTCCCTGTAAGTCCCTAGTGAGTGTTGCCCCTGGTACCTAGGGCAAGGAGGCTAAAGAGGGAGCTTAAGGGCTTCAGCACGAATCGTGCCACCCCAAAGGACTCCTCATCAAACCCATACAGACTGCCACTGCAGGCTGCATGTCTTGCTGCAGACAAAAGTGAAAACACGGCATGGCACACATCCATATGTGGCATGCCCACAGACACTTCATGCAGTCACCCCTGCGGCAGGCCCTACAACCCTATGGCAGGGTGCACTATAGTACATGTGAGGACATATCTGCATGAGCAGATATGCCTCTGTGCTGGTCAGCTTTATTGCTTCAAGTACAAGTGAACAGGGGTGCCATTTTGCATACATGAGCAGGACACTGGTGAAAAGGAGTTCCCCAGATACATGATGGCTTCACTAAAAATAGGGATGTTTGGTATCAAACATCTCATATTAAGAAACCCCCACTGATGTCAGTGTTGGATTTATTGATACATGCACACAGAGGTCACCCTGGAGGTGACCCCTGAAAACCTACCAGACACTGGTGTGCTGAATGACTTGTTTTCTCCAGTCTGCCACCAGAGACAAGTTTCTAACCCCCAACGGTGAGGGCCTTTGCTCTCAGGAGGACAGAAATCAAGTGTGCTTGGGCAGAGGGTGCTTACATCTCCACACACAGGATGACCTGCAGATTAGCATTCCTCCGCAGGGGAGGTTTAAAGAGCCCACCGCCCTTGGCATGCGAATCTGGCTTCTCTCACAGCAGAAGAAGCCAACCCCCTTTCTCCAGTGCTCTTTGACACCTGGATAAATGGGAAAATTAGCTAGTAGGATAGGCGTGTTCACCTGCAGGCCAGTACCCCCCCAAAAATGGGCTACCTGAAGTGGAGGCAACTTTTCAGAGTTAGCCATTTTGGTGATGGCAAACTTAGGAACTCTGGGACAGGGTTATGTCCATTTCCAATAGGCAGTGGTCATATAGGGGGTATAGTGACCGCAGGGGTATGTAGCCCATTGGTTACTACCCTACACTCCCCTAACACCCCTAAATTCAGTATTTGAGGGAGCCCCTGGTGCCAGAAAATCAGATCCTGACAACCTATGAAGAAGAAGGACACTGAAGAGCCACAAAGCAGAAGCCTGAAGAAGAGCAACTGACTTGGCACCAGCCCTGCCGGCCTGTCTGCTATTCTCTGTCGAACCTGTGCTGAAGACATCTCTTCCTGCAGCTGTCATACCTCCAAAGCCTGAGAGGATGGCCTGCCTTCAATAGAGACTCAAGAACTTGTGTGGAGCAGTGGGACTGCTCCCCTGCATCCTGCAGGCACCCCAAGAAGCACCATGAGGACTTCAGAACCATCAAAACCCGATGCTGCCAAGCACCACTGCACCCAAACCCCCCTGCCCAAGTTGAAGTGGGCCAACGGTGACAGCGTGGTCTCCAAGCCCTCAAGAGACAGAGTCCACTTTGGGATCACCTCTGGCGAACTCCCCAACGTCGCCTCCAGTCTCTGCTTGCAGGCCCCCTCAACCATGAGTGATCCCGGACGAAGAAACCAGATACCTCAAAGACCCTCTGCACCAGGCCTCCCTGGCCTGAGGAGAAGAGGACCACCGGTGTCCCCTCGTCCCCTAGCATCACAAGACTCAAACCCTTCTGTTGGGTCAGCCCGACTGGCCTCCCAGTCCAAACCAACAGCTTCTTTTCACGCAGACCAAACCCTATTGACTAACGTTAGGAACACGACGCTGTATTGCACCACTGCACCAGGCTACTCTAATGCCGCTGGAGGTGACCTGATGGTGCTGCCTTGCATCTTGCCCAATACTCACTTTAAGTCCCAGAGATTTGTCTCGTAAGTCGCTGTACTCTACCTGAATGCCGTACTTGTTGTTCCTTACATAGGATAACATTGCAGTTTCTGCAAAAATGCACTGTGTTGACTTTTCAAATGTAAAAGTATTTCTCTTGGAAAACGTACTTACCTGATTCTATTGATTCTGATGCCTATACATATAGAAATGTACCTGTTATTTTTAGAATTTAGTGTGGATCTCCTTATTGAGTTGTGTGCATCATTTATTAACTATTGTGTGCATTTACGGATGTCTAACACTCCTCTCTGATAAGCAAGCCTAAGGCTGCTTGACGACACTGTCCCCTAGAAGAGCACCTTGGGATTGCTAGAGCAAGCCCCTGTCCGCTCATAACGGAACCCCTGGACTCTTTGCACCAGATACCTAATTTTGGTGATGGCCACCTTTCTATGGGGTAAAAAGCCTATTGATGTGACCCACTTTTTTAAGGAACTCGAAATACCCACCTACCAGGGTCGGATTGTACAGTAGGCATCAATTGTTCCAATAGATTTTATTTCTATTTTGGTCACTTCTTGCTCAAATGATTTCTCCATTTGACTTAGAGAGGACGCTCCGGCTCAAAGTATTATGCTGTCTTTTTCAAATATCTGTGGTTCATTAAATCTGCTCTCTGTAAACCAGGAGTCCCACCCCGCCTCATTTAGTTAGGTGGTTCGACAAAAAGTGCTCACAAGCAGATAGGACTTGTTGAAAACCTTGCATGAAATACCTCGGTGTCAAGAGAAGGTTAAGAGAGGCAGGGTGGTCTATTGCATGACTTGTACGGAGTGTAAGATCCATCTGAAAGAGGAGGCATGGGATAATCCACTCGCCAGTAGCGCTCAACAGGATAGTGCCGCCTTTTGGCGAGTGGTAAATCTCCCCCTGTTTAATAGTGACCAACTTTATGATCAGGCGTCAACCATCACACCGCAAGCTAGAGTCGAGCATTTTAAGGCTATTTATAACAAAGAGGAAGAGGTGATCGCATCAGATGGTAGTATTGAGGATCATAGAATTGTATTGGCGAGGTGACTTCGGCGATCTCCTGTCTTTCCTCTAACAAAGCCCCTGGGCCTGATGGAGCGCGTGGTGATCTCTTTAAGTCCTCTGTTGTTCGGTGGGCCCCCTTAATGACACTGAACTAAATGCAACTGCTAGAGGCTCCCCTCCACCGACATGGTGTCAGTCGGTCATAGTCCCAATTTTTTAAAAGGGAAATAGGTCAGATCCAGCCTGCTACAGGCCCATACTCTTATTGATTCAGAGGTAAAAATTATTGGTCCGGTCCTGTTAGAGCGGCTTTCAACGTGGGCAGAGGAGCACAGCATTTTGTCTGACCTACAATATGGGTTTAGGCCGGGGCGGGGCACTATTAGGCAAAGCCTGAATCTTTATTTGCTGATCTGCAAGTACACAAAGGCTAGGGGGTGGGGTGTAATCCATCTGGCCTTCATGGACCTCAGTTCAGCCTTTGATAGAGTTAATCGCTCTAAGCTGTGGTCCATGATGGTCTAGATGGGTATAGAGCCAGCACTAGTACACTATTTGCGGGATTTGCACAAGGATATTTCGGCATCTGTTAGTTATGGCCCTAATGGTGAATGCACGCCGCACTTTAATTGAAGCGTGGTGTCCCACAGGGCTGCATATTAGTGCCATTTTTATTTATTTTTTATATTAATCAGCTAGAATCAGTCTTGACGGAATTTCCCTTGGATGTCCTGGACGTCGCCCAATTCCCGCTCTGCTTTATGCAGATGAGCAGATGATACTGTAATAATTGCATGGACTGCCAGCGGGGTTACAGAGACTTTTAAATCTTTTTATCGATTTTAGGAATGGCCTTGATTTGTCCACTAATTTTTTTCCAAGTCAGATGTGATGAAGTTTTGCCCGCCTAAGACAAAAAACATGAAATTTATAGTAGAAGGTCACCACATTAGCCAGGTTGATAAGTTTTGTTATTTGGGTGCTCAATTGGACTCTTTTAACTGGCACTCACTAATAAATGATAACGTTATGGCTTTCAATAGGGCTACGTATAGTATAGGAGTCCTTTCTCGTCAGTTAGGGCGTACCCACATAAAGACAGTTCTTGACATTTTTAAGGCTAAATGTATCCCGATAGTCAGCTATGGTTGTGGTATATGGGGATACAGGACTTTTGCCCCAATCCAAATAGCTGAAAATAAATTCCTCAGGGGGCTCTTAGGGGTCCCACAAAGTACATTTTCTGAGGTTGTCCACAAAGACCTGCCCTCTGCTGTTCTGGCTCTTGGTTTGGACAAAGGATGAGTTAAGATATAATAGATTGAACGTGCAAGATTGCATGAATCTGGACCACTCATCACAGATCCCTGGATGACTTATGTCTTTTCCAACATGAAAACTTGAGGGAGACCTAAACTTTATACTGATCCAAGATGTATTGTCAAAACTGACCACTGATGAGTTAAACAAGCGCTTAGAGATAAGGTGGCAGCAGAACGTGAGGCAATAGCATTTGAAAAGCAATCACCATGTCACATGATACTGGTGAAAACTGTAAGTAGTTTGGAGCATTATCTTACTTTGGACATGCCAAGCTACCATCGACGATTAGTTACTTTTTTTAGGCCTGAATTATTTCCGTGGCTACTGCCCGCTAATCACGGCTGTTTTAAGGATTCGTTGTTGCCTTTGTGTGAATGTGATAATGTCTCTATTATTGACACTCTGCAAATAGTTATGATCTGCCCGAGATATAACTATTTGCATTATAAATTTATACGTCCACTTCTGATGTTCATGAACTTTAATCAAGTGACACATGCAGTATTGTTTTTACAGCTTTAACTCCCCCCACAGTATGCTTTTTTTTATCATGTTATCTTTCCAGTGATTTAAAGTAAGCAAAACTGCAATTTGTGATGATGTCGATATTTAGGAAATGTATCATTTTGTGTTTGGCTTTTATGATATCAATATTTATGAAATGTATCATATTGTGTTTGACTTTTATGATTTTACTTTTAAAATTGAATAAAGTAAATATTGATTGATTGATGTCTTATAAAGAGCCAGCTTCCTACACTTGTGTTATGTTATGTTAACATCACTTGGTATAGCGCAATGACTCATACCCAAAGGAATATCTCTTAGAGAAAAAATGCACCCTCGTAACCAAAATGGGCACAAGAATGAATTTTGAACTAAGAAATAGCGCTAAATGCAACAGAACATGTATAGCGAACGTGAGCAGCCACTCATGCTTGCTAAATATGCTTTTGAGATAGGATTTTCCCCCAATCTACTCTAGGGATTTAGCAATATTTTCTGACACAAAATGCACCCTTGCATCCAATATGGATGCAAGGATGCATTTTGCACTAAGAAATAGTGCTAAATGCAGCAGAACACAAATAGCTAGCGAGCGCTTATGCTAAAAGTGCTCTTGCAGTAGAATTGATTTCTCGCAAATTTCTCCTACTTACCGGAGCAGGAGTAGTTCTGTTATTATTTGTAATTCTGCGTCAAAGAGTATCATGAAATTATTGGAATTACTGGGATTACTTTGACGCAATGGAAATTCTGCCCAGGCCAAGTAATGAGCTAGGGGCCTCATTTACAAGCCCATTGCGCCGCAGGTGCATCACTGTTTTGACGCACCGGCGGCACAATGGGCTTGCCCATATTTACAAGGCCACGTAAAGTGACCCTGAGTGACTTTTCATGGGCTTGTAAATATGGGCCCCTTTCACGCATTACTCTGCATGAAAGGGACGTTCCTTGGGTGTTGCTGTGGGTGTTTCCATGCAACATCCATGGAACCTGACACATTCCCAGATTTACAATGTTTTTCAGAGCTGGGAATGCGTCAGAATCCTATGCCTCCCCTGGAGAGGCATAGGAGTGGTGCAACAAGGAGAAATACTTTTATTTCTCCTCATTTTCTCCTCTTTCTACGTGTGCTGCATTCTGCAGCATTCATAGAAAGAGGAAAATGCCATCAATGATTGTTTTTGTGCAGGAAGGTGTCCATTCCTGCACAAAAACAATCATCCCTGAAGTGCAGGCACCCTTGCAAAATGACGCAAGGGTGTCTGCATTGGCGCATGGCAGCCAATTGTGTGCCAGCACAGGGGAAAGCATGCGGATGCGTCGTATTGTTGTTAATACGACACATCCGTGTGCTTTGAAAATTACGCAGCTCGGGGCAGCAAAATGGCTTGCGGCGCTGCGCTGCGTCATTTTCTTCTAAATGAAGCCCTTTGCTTTTAAAGTTGTGCATAACTGAGAATATACATAAAACATTTACCATACCTAATAAAGGACAGCCTACTAAAATGATGGAAAATTCTAAAATGCACACCTACACTAACAAACAAAAGTGAGTGCTCCATTTAACCACTTGCATGCTCATGACGGCCCCAGGCCATCATGCGTCACGGTGGGCGTGTGCGGAGGATGGCCGGGGGCCGTCCGAATCCCGCCCACTATTCAAATTGCCCGCACAGCGCGAAAATTCGTGCTGCATGCAAGGGGTTAATGACTGAGCATAAAAATTACATAATGGAAGTTGCACCAGTGGAAACAAAAGTGTACACACCACTATATGCACAGATGTATGTTGTTCATGATATGGTAGAAATCAGTAACTTAATGAAGTATTTGCTATTCCTGATGGACTCTACGGGTCATTTTTAACTCACATCAGCAAGGTTTTGCTTAAGACTTTGAACTATAGTACAAAAGATTTGATTTTTGTGAGGTCAGCAGAGCACACGTAAATGCAATTTTTCAGCAGAGAAACGAAGGACACTGTGCATTATCTATGGAAACCGGGAACCATATCATTATGGGCTACACTGGCACATGGCAGAGCTGGGTGCCTGTAGTGTGTAAAGTGAGTCAATTTAATGCACAATGTCTTCAAGGAGTTAGGGCTCCAGATGGCACATCTTGGAAATAGTGAGGAGGGTTGCCAGTTTCTGTTTCTGAGCTGTGCTGTCTAAAATCAACCCTAACTCAGAGTACTATCTGGTTAAATGAATTGACTTTACACAGTGCAGGCGCTGGGCTCGTCGCTGAACCAGGGAAGCCCATCACGATGCGGCACTGGAATTCATTCAAGAAAAAACACTGGGGCAGGCTGTTTAAACCCTATGAATGCTCAGATTGCTTAGTCCATCAAAACAATTAAAAGATCCCAAAGCAGTAATGATGGCACTACACAAATTAGACAGAAATGATATTTTATAACAAAAAAAAAAAACTGTCCATAGTATTTTTCTGCCGAATGCAAACACTGCACTACACATTAAATAAAAGCAGCAATATTATGTGCTGTTGCCCAGTATAGAATTCCAAAAAGCCGATGTGCGATTTGCACCTCGAACACACTGTACACATGAGCTGGAACGGAGCAGCACGCTTTGATATCAACGGAATAATGTGAGACTGGGGCACAAATTGTCATTGGCTGTTGGGGTAAGGTAATTGAACGTGCACCTTTAGCATTTTTTTCTCTATATGCACACAGGGCTGTAGTGGATGAAACAAAGGGGCTCATTTACAAGGAGCTTGCGCCGCCAATGCGTTAACATTTTTGACACATTGGCAGCGCAGTCAGTACTCCACATTTACAAGGTGTTGCATCTAGGCTGATGCATCACTTTTAGGAGTCCTGCGTCAAAATGTTCTTGCGCCTGAATCGGCTGAGTCGCGTAAGTATTATTATATGCAAGGCAGGCGCTCCATTGTTATGAGAGGGGAAATCCACGTAGACTGGTCAAACTCGCACGCAAGAGGGCATGGTTTAACCCAAGAGATATTCTTCAAACACCCAAAGTATGCACCAACGATACTGGTAACATGATGATACGTGTCACCACTTACTGTACCCGGAGCAACCAAATCAAACGTATTGTAAACCACCATTAGAAACTGATCGCTGACGATCTGGAATTGGTTGATCCTCCCATGCACTCATTCAAGAAGGGCAAAAGCACACAGGATCATGTGGTCCGCTCGCTTCTGGAAACTCCACCACAACCTTCAATTCGATCTCTATGGCACCTACCGGAGATCGTGGGCCATTACAAATGCGGCTGATGCAAAGCATGCAGTTTAAACATTGAGACAAGGCAGTTTTGTTATAAACAGTGCACAGTTGATTTACAAACTCACACCAACTGCAACACCACTGACGTCATTTATGCAATCATATGCCCATGCAACCAGGTATATATAGGGCAGACACGCCAGAAAATAAAGGCCCACATTTTACAACATTGTAGCTGGATCCGATGTGGCGTTGTAGGGGCACCATTGGTAGAACATTTTCAAATGAAGAACCATTCACCAGGGAGCATTAAGTGGGTAGTCCTAGAAAAGATTTCATTGGGCATTAGGGGCGGTGACATCAATTCAGTGCTCAAAGTCCGTGAATGCAAATGGATGCACCCATTTGATACCGTCCATGACGGATTGAATGAACTTGATGCCACGAGTGCACAATTGTCATGTCTTTCAAATGAGTAACCTACCTGTGTTCCAGATTGCACTGACTCCAATAATACATCATCACAGATCAGTCTTGACAGGCCATTCTTTGATGTTACTAAGCACACAACTGAAATGTCATGTTTTTCTAACAAGTGTTTGGGGCCTGTCACTGTATCTTGTCCGAGCCATTTTCCTTTAGGTCATATGACAGACCAGCCTTTTACCATCATATTGTTTTATTCATGTGCGCGATTGTGGACCATTACTATCGAGGGATTAAGCTGTTTTTAGTAATGCAACCCAGATCAGTCCTTACTGCTCATGCTCTAGTGCATATGGAATGGTCTTTATCTGTGATCTAATTTGTCATATCCTCCCAATAACTGTCTGTGACCTGTGATTGTATATTGTTCATAATGTCACACCACTGATCAGTTTTATTATATATTTATGTGTGCGCTCCAACATTCGAACAATCCGACCCGTTTATACTACATTACACCACATTGATGCGTGTATACTGTATTTTAATTTAACAACTCTCCATCCCCAACAATTACGGCGTGTTTTTTAACCGCCCGTCGGATTGCTAATGTCGCTATTGTGGTCATTCTGCCTACGTTTTCCCATGGTTACCACCCCTGCTCCCGCCTCCCAGCTGCACGTTCCCTCCCCCCTCCCCTACTTAATGGCGGCCACTGCAGGGGAGCGTGAGCAAGACCTCTGACCCCGGTCTGAGGGCTGCTCTCTCCCAAGCAGCTCCGCTGTGCTCTGCCTTGGGTCGCAGATCCTTGGCCCAACCCAGGTAGGGTTCGAGACCGCCCGGTGCCGAGTGCCCACCTCGCTGGCATCTTGTAAGTGCGCTTGTCCCGTCTCTTGGTTAGCGTTATTGTAGTTATTGTCTTTTCTGTTCCCCACCTGTGTTATTGTGCCATTTGTATTGTGCCATTTGTTATTGTGCCATTTGTTTCCTGCATTCTGCCCACTCATTGATTTCCATCCTCTGTAATTTGTGCCCATCCGTGTTGTTTTGGTCATTCTGCCTACGTTTCCCCGCCGTTACCGCCCCCGCCTCCCAGATGCACGTTCCCTCCTCCCTCCCCTACTTAATGGCAGCCGCTGCGCGGTCGCGCAGCAGATGCACGCAGCGGGCGCGCCTAAGGCAAGCCAGTCTGCGCCCATCCGCGACCGACCGCGGCGAGCGCCAGAAACCCTGGTTCAGCCACCCCCCACCGCTACGACTCCGCCGCCCTCCTCGCCCTCAATCCCAGAACCCACTGAGACTGCCAACAAGCCTCACCGAACACGACCCACGGCCAGTTCTCCTGCCTCCACTGCCACCGCACATTCACCACCACCCCGCCCGCCAACACCACCGACGTCAGCACCGACGACACCCTCAGATGCATCCTCCTCAACGTGTGCTCCGTACACAAACACGCCATGGAAATCTGGAACCTACTCGACTCTCTCTCGCCCGACATCGCCTTCTTCACGGAGACCTGAACAAATGCCGCATCCGCCCCCGACATCAACACTGCCATCCCGGACAGGAAGGACCGCCCCAGCTGCCCGGGAGGGGGCCTCGCCATCGCCTCACCACCTCCAGCGAAACTTTCCCCTCCACCGAACACCTGCACTTCCAGATCCAGACCAGCCCTAACACCACACTCCGAGGAACCCTCATCTACAGGCCCCCCGGCCTCCGGACACCCTTCGCCACCACCATCACCGATTTCCTCGCATCCCACGCCATCGCATCAATGAATTACATACTGATTGGAGACCTCAACTTCCACCTCGACAACCCTAGCGACCCCAACTCCACCATCCTCCGTGACAACCTCGCCAACATCGGACTCAACCAACTCGTCACCACACCGACACACAGATCAGGACACACCCTCGACCCCATCTTCGCTGCAGGTAACAGCGTCCACTTCAGCCACACAACACAACCACCATGGACTGACCACCACTGCTTTCACTTCACCGTCGACAAACCCAAGGCACCAAAACTAGCCCCCGCCCACCACGAAGGAACTGGAGCAAGGTTACCGATGAGCAACTGAACTCCACCCTCACCCGAGACAACCACAACTGGGCAACCGACGCAAACATCGCAGCCAGAGAACTCCACACTTGGATCTCCAACTGCGCAGTCAAGCTCGCCCGCTACGCAACCCTGGCAAGCAGCACCCCAGGAAAGCTGCCTGGTTCACCACTGCTCTCCAAGAAGCCAGACGCACCTGCAGATGCCTGGAGAAGAACTGGAGGAACACCAAAACAACCGATAACTACTCCACCTACAAGGACGCCATGACGGACTACCACAACCAAATCAGAACAACCAAAATGAACTTCATCCACAACAAAATCCTCGCCAACTCCACCAACTCCTAGGAACTCTTCAATGTCATTCAGGAATTCACCAACCCACACAGTGAAGCCACAGACGTCACCCCGTCCCAATACCTCTGCGACAAGCTTGGAACCTACTTCCACCTCAAGATTAGAACACTGTACGACAACTTCGCCGACCACCCACGAGACGCCACAGCCGGCCCCCGCCCCCCAGAGACACCAGCCAGCCCACCATCTCCAACTGGACACCTATCACGACCAAGGACACCGCCACGACCATGAAAGGCATCCACTTGGGGGCCCCCACTAACCCCCCCACATCTACCACAGAGCCGCAGACACCATCGCACCTGAACTACAATGCACCATCAACACCACCTTCACAACAGGCACCTTCCCAGACGACTGGAAGCGCGCAGAAGTCAGGCCCTTGCTCAAGAGGCCCACGGCCGACCCCACCGACCTCAAGAACTACCTGCCCATCTCACTCCTCCCCTTCACAGCCAAAGTGGCAGAGAAAGCAGTCAACATGGAACTGACACGATTCATCGAAGAGAACGCCATCCTCGACCCCTCCCAATCCGGATTCCGAAGCAACCACAGCACCGAGACCGCCCTACTCACCTCCACAGACGACATCCGCACCCTCCTGGACCAAGGCCACTCCGCAGCCCTCATCCTCCTCGACCTGTCTGCAGCCTTCAACACCGTCTCTCACCGCACACTAGTCGCCAGACTACACGATGCAGGCATACAAGGAACTGCCCTGGACTGGATCCGATCATTCCTCACCGGAAGAAGCCAAAGGATCAGACTACCGCCCTTCCTCTCCACCCCCACGGAAATCACCTGCGGAGTCCCGACCCTCTTCAACATCTACATGGCCCCCCTCGCAGCCATCGTCCGACAACACGGCCTCAACATCGTATCCTACTCCGACGACACCCTGCTCATCCTCTCCCTCACCAGAGACCCCTCCACCGCAAAACTCAACTTCCAGAGAGGAATGCAAGACGTCGCAGTCTGGATGACCAACAGCTGCCTAAAACTCAACGCCGAGAAGACAGAAGTCCTCGTCCTGGGAACCACCCCTTCAGCATGGGACAACACCTGGTGGCGCACCGCCCTCTGGAGCCACAGGTCAATGCCGTCACCTCCAGCTGCTTCAACACCCTCCGCATCCTCTGCAAGACCTTCAAATGGATCCCCCCTGAGTCAAGGAAGACAGTCACCCACGCACTCATCACCAGCAGACTGGACTATGGAAACGCTCTCTACGCCGGCATCAACAAGTCCCTACTCCGCAAACTCCAGACAATACAGAACACCGCGGCCAGACTCGTCCTCGGCATCCCCGGCCCGAACACATCAGCCAACACCTACGGAGGCTCTACTGGCTCCCCGTGGAGAAGAGAGTCACCTTCAAAATCCTCACTCATGCCTACAAATGCCTACACAACAACGGACCCAAATACCTCAACGACAGAATAAACTTCCACGTACCCAAAAGAAACCTCCGATCTTCCAACCTCGCACTGGCTGAAACTCCATGCATCCACAGAGCCAGAGCAGGCGGAAGATCGTTCTCCCACATTGCAGCCAAGACCTGGAATGAGCTACCGGCAGACATCAGACGCGCCCCCTCCCTGAACACCTTCAGGAAGACCCTCAAGACCTGGCTCTTCGGCTGAGCGGATCTGCGCACCCCCCCTCAGCACCTTGAGACCCTCACGGGTGAGTAGCGCACTTACAATTCCCTGATTGATTGATTAATTCAAGGTAGATTGTGCCTTCCGCTCCGTGTGGATGCTCCACATCCCAGACGTTGACATCCGCCACGTATGGCGCTGTTTGTCAGCATCTAGCGGCTGAGCATACAGCGAGCCGTTCGAGCGCGTGCACGCCGCTAGCTCGGCCGGCTACATATAACCTGACGCTGTCTCAGCCAGGCTTGCCAGACATCCGCTGGACCCTCATCAAGCACGGAGGTATGTTTTAAATCCCTGCCTCGCATTACACCACTCGTTCAGATTTATCTATACCATGGATTATTCTTTGAGGCAAATTACTTTTTTTATACTTGTGTTTTCCTCATTAGATCACTTTTGGACTTTGTCCCGCCAGGAGATCTATGATTAATTCTACATCTCCCGTTTTCAGAACAGTGTTTGAGTATGTTATGTTATGTTATGTTAATATGATATTTAAGCGATACAAAAGAGGATGATGGACGGAACGCTTGAGCCAATCAAACACTCACCCCCAGTCAACTGATCTGGGTTTAATCCATCATCATTCTTTAGCTCACTCCACCACCCCAGTTCAGACATGGCCATATGCAAATCAGTCTGACCCTGTGCCTCATGGGAACAGTCCAGCCCGAACTGCCAAGCCATGTCTTCCCTGGACCGGAAACAAGCATCCTAGGACCGGTTTCTGGCATTCCAGCCGTCATCAGCCAGGCTTGCTTGAATCCAGTGGCAAAGTGAGCAAGGGACCCACGTCTGGGCATACCCCCGCCAACTTAGGGCAAACAAAGCGATACAAAAGGGATGATGGACGGAACGCTTGAGCCAATCAAACACTCACCCCCAGTCAACTGATCTGGGTTTAATCCATTATCATTCTTTAGCTCACTCCACCACCCCAGTTCAGACATGGCCATATGCAAATCAGTCTGACCCTGTGCCTCATGGGAACAGTCCAGCCCGAACTGCCAAGCCATGTCTTCCCTGGACCGGAAACAAGCATCCTAGGACCGGTTTCTGGCATTCCAGCCGTCATCAGCCAGGCTTGCTTGAATCCAGTGGCAAAGTGAGCAAGGGACCCACGTCTGGGCATACCCCCGCCAACTTAGGGCGAACAAAGCGATACAAAAGGGGATGATGGACGGAACGCTTGAGCCAATCAAACACTCACCCCCAGTCAACTGATCTGGGTTTAATCCATCATCATTCTTTAGCTCACTCCACCACCCCAGTTCAGACATGGCCATATGCAAATCAGTCTGACCCTGTGCCTCATGGGAACAGTCCAGCCCGAACTGCCAAGGCATGTCTTCCCTGGACCGGAAACAAGCATCCTAGGACCGGTTTCTGGCATTCCAGCCGTCATCAGCCAGGCTTGCTTGAATCCAGTGGCAAAGTGAGCAAGGGACCCACGTCTGGGCATACCCCCGCCAACTTAGGGCGAACAAAGCGATACAAAAGGGGATGATGGACGGAACGCTTGAGCCAATCAAACACTCACCCCCAGTCAACTGATCTGGGTTTAATCCATCATCATTCTTTAGCTCACTCCACCACCCCAGTTCAGACATGGCCATATGCAAATCAGTCTGACCCTGTGCCTCATGGGAACAGTCCAGCCCGAACTGCCAAGCCATGTCTTCCCTGGACCGGAAACAAGCATCCTAGGACCGGTTTCTGGCATTCCAGCCGTCATCAGGCAGGCTTGCTTGAATCCAGTGGCAAAGTGAGCAAGGGACCCACGTCTGGGCATACCCCCGCCAACTTAGGGCGAACAAAGCGATACAAAAGGGGATGATGGACGGAACGCTTGAGCCAATCAAACACTCACCCCCAGTCAACTGATCTGGGTTTAATCCATCATCATTCTTTAGCTCACTCCACCACCCCTGTTCAGACATGGCCATATGCAAATCAGTCTGACCCTGTGCCTCATGGGAACAGTCCAGCCCGAACTGCCAAGCCATGTCTTCCCTGGACCGGAAACAAGCATCCTAGGACCGGTTTCTGGCATTCCAGCCGTCATCAGCCAGGATAGCTTGACTCCAGTGGCGTAGTGAGCACGGGACACACGTCCGGGCATACCCTTCCCACATAGGGCGAACAGCAAAACACACAAGATGATGGACAGAATGTTGCACATTGGCAAAACATTCACCCCCAGTCACAGATCTGGGTTTAATCCATCGTTATTTTGCTCACCAGTCCGTCTTGTGGCTGATTTATTCCCAATGATTACTTTCAGCATACACAGAATCATGCATCGTAATCCAGCGCTCGTCTCCACAGCATAGGAACATACAGGTCCATTTTTCCGAGTACTCCACCAGATTCCTCTAAGTGGATTGAAGGGTAACTTACATTGCCTTTTTTTGATTAATGATTTATATCATTGTTCTCCATCGCCTTAAGTAATGAGGCCATTTTATTTCAAACCACTCATAGGTGTCTTCCCCAGTCCTGAAGAAGACGCCCCCGTAAGGATTCGAATTGCCTGCATACATCCTTGGGGTCGAAACGTCGACGGTTGTTTCCTTGCTTCCACGTACTGTCAACAGGGATTGATTTACTGTGACATACAAATACTTTGTTCTTTCATTTATATTATGCCTTCATAATGGCTGGATAGGCTACTGTTAGTTGTTGATGTATATATTGCACATCGCCCTTCCTTTTTTGTCAACCCTCACCAACGCACACCCTTTGAGCACTCCCCCACTTTCCTCCCTTGGAGCACCGTTTCATAATTATGTAAACATTTGTGCTACCATTTGAATTTGAATAATATGTTGCTTTATGTCAATAAATAAATAAATTGTTGAATTTGATTTACTCAAGGTTGTGAGAAGTTGGCCTGGTATATGCTGTCCACTAATTATAGTGGGCACCTTGCACCAGTCCAAACAACCCCTTATTGGAGATAGGTTAAAGACAACCTTATTGAAAGCTATCCTAGTGGTAGCTATGGAGAGCAGCCTTCAGGCTAAGTCTTGAAGGAATGTAAAGCAGCTTCTTTTACCAGTCTATAATCTCTTGAGTGATCAAATGAAAGATCACCACACCAGGTATATATTCAAAATATATGTATTTATTGCTAAACACACCCCTCTAGTCTCTTTATGAGGCTAGAGTTCGAAGTACATAAGTTAGAAGTTATTTAAACACAGTAATATCACAAATACACGTTTGGGCCCTAGGGGCGTACCAAACCATATACCAATAAAGTGGTATAAGAACCACGACTGAACTAGACACTAGGCCTAGAGCCTCTAGAAGTGCTTGGACCACAAGGAACCACCCAAGGTAGTGACACAGGGGACCCACGGGGACGCGTGCAGTGTAAATACACAACCGCGATACGCCGTTGACTTCTATGGAGAAAGTCGCGATCAGGAAATTAAAGAAAAGGGACACTTAAAGGAGGACTTGGAGCAAACCCTTTGAGAACTAGTACTTTGAAGAGTCTCTACCCACGGGAGCACCGGAGTACTCGTGTTACCTCACCCAGGGAAGCCGGGTGCATAGGTGCCTTTCGGGGTCGGGTTTCATCGTCGATTTGAATGGCGATCTGCTGCAAAGTGCTGCTGACGACCAAGTGGAAAGTGTCCGGGTGGATCCAAGAGTGGATCGGAGATCTGAAGAACCTGAAAGCAGAGGGGACAGAGTCTGGGTCACTAGCCAGTGACCAGGAAGGCGATGGACAGATGCCCACCGATGTTGAGTGCTTCAGGTGCATTGACGGTCGTCTTGACTCTTCAGCCACGAGGTCCAGGAGGCGTTGTCGGTGACCAGGAGCAGGATTCGGGCTGGTACACGATGTCTGTCGAGTGCTGAGATGTCGGCGACCGGATTGGACCCAACAAGCCTTGGCAACGGCAAGTCTTGATGCAGAGAAAGATCGTCGATGGTGCAGACCAGCAAGGTCTGGGGAACTCACCCAGTGAGAGTAAGTGAGGGCAGGCCTGGAGCAACCAGGATGCCAAGTAAGAAAAAGATTGGCCTTCGTTAAGGGCTACTAGCCAACGGGCTAGCGACCACGAAGGAGCCTTGAGACGTCACACGTGGATCTGGCTCACAGGACACTCGTGGAGTGGAAGCCAGTGATCTTCGGTGCAGTTGGTGCTGGAGGCTAGGGCTACTCGGAGCCCAAAGCACGACTTCGTGGGAGACCCAGAAGAGGATGCACTTGCAAATGTGCTTGGTGTCCAGGGGTCACGGTCTCAAGTCACCCACGATAGCTACGGGCCTCAGCTTTGCTGGGGACTCAGGGTAGCCTCGGAGAAGTCTGAGAATCTACCTCTGGTGATGCGATGACTTCGGCGTCCGGCGGGAGCTTCAGAAATGCGAACCGGACAGATGCTTCTTTGGTGCCTGCCAAGCAGGGGAGTCACTCCTTGACCCCAAGGGAGATTCTTCTGTCCTCTAATCGTGAGTAGAGCGTCGAAGGTCCAGGATTCTGTTTCAGAGTTTCGTCCAGGGATAATCTAAAGTCCTAAGGACTGGGTTCCTATACTTATACCAAGTTTAGGGGTTGGACTACTCTGTGGCCCCACCTATGGGTGGGTCAGGGCAGAGGGGTGGCTACACCCCTTTCCCTTTGTCTAGTTCACGCCAAAGCAGGGGCTGCAAGCCCCTGATCCGGTTTGAACTGGGGTATGCACAGGGACACCAAGTGTGCCCCCAGTGCAGGACTTCAAAGCACCCGAAAGTGCTCCCGCCCAGCCCCAATACACATTATCCTGTCTGGGGAGGTGGTCACACCTCCCTGGGACAGGAAACCTATTGTCCAGGCCTCCCCTGACGGAGTTTCGTCCAGCAGCAGGAGGCCAGACTCGTGTCTGTGGCAGCAGCATCCATTTTGTGATGCCAGGGCTTTGGAAAGAAGTTACCGGGCTAGCCAGAGTTAACATGTCTTTCCCTCTAGAAGGGTGGAATGCTACCCCCGCCGCCAGAATTGGTGGGGGGTAGTATTCCAAGATGTTTGACACCAAACACGACATGTTTAGGTGCAGCCATTCCAAAGTTAGCATTTAACGCGAGGTTATAATGCGCTTAAGAGTATATGGTCAGGCTGCACTACAAACAGCATCAGAGAAGGGTCTCCGAATGCTGCAGAGGGGCCCTGCTCATGCAGGGGCACCCTCTCACATAGGAACCATGCACTCTGCCTTTAGAATTGATAAGGCCTGCCTTAGGAGTGACTTATAGGTTTATATGTGTGTATTTATTGAGTGATATAGGTAAACTATATCACAGTAAGGGGTGCATGCACCACCTTACCCAGGCTGCAGTAGCAGACCTGTGGTGTCAGTTTGGAGGGCCTTCCAGGGGTGGCATAATACATGCTGCGGCCCCTGGTAGGCCTCTGAGGTACCTATGCCCTTGGTACATAGTATACCATATACTAGGGACTTATAAGGGCACTCCAGATTCCAATCAGTGATGTGCCTAAGGCACATGGAAACCATTTTAGAGAGGAAGCAGCTAGGCTGGGGTTCTGATTAGCAGGGCCCCAGCCAGACTAATGTCGAAAAACAGTGAAGCATCAGCAAAAAGTGGGGGTACCCATGTGAAGCAGATCCTACTCTCCTACAAAGGTGATGTTTGATTACATGTTGACATTTGGTCCACTGTGACCACTACATTGTGTACTACGTTGTTATGTCCAGCGTAAAACCAACGCAGTGATATTTGCTAGTTTTGGGAAAAGTGACGCATCATTGACAAGCGGCGCGCAAAGGTGCTAATGGCCATGGAGGTGCTAATATTGCAGCTTGGAGTTGCATGACAACGACTACCCCACCAACCCCACCCCTCCCACTACTCACCCCACTGGCAGCACAGGAGAAGGGAGGGCGTCTATTGGCAGCATGCTTCCAGAAATGTTCTCAGGGAGAATGAGGTAATCACTTATTACCAGCTTAGGAAAGAGTCAATTTTACAGCTGCTACACTTGGCAAGGCTCCAGCCAATAACTGTCAGGTCTACCAACATCCCTCCATCTGGGTCCTTCCAGAAAACAGCAGCCAGAGTAGCCGGATTTTCCCAGCCATCTTTCTCATTCTACCTACCCTCTGTCCTGGATTCCATCATCCGCCTGACACCCCAGTTCCTCCTCTTCCCCAACACCCACAAACTGCAGCTGTAGACGAAGCAAGGGTTTTATGCCATTGCTGGGTTCCCCCATGTGCTTAGTGTCATAGACTGCACACATGTGCAACTGGTTCCCCCTGCTGCGATATTCCACCTCTACTGGAACCGGAAACACACCCACTCCATCAGTTTAAAGGCCATTGTCGACCATTAGAGCCTTTGCACCAATGTACTGGCCAAATACACCAGAGTGTGAATGATGCATACATATTCCGGCACTCAATCATAAATTACCGATTCCAAAGTGGAAGATATGAGAGTGGCCTACTTGTAGGTAAGCAAAACTCAAGTACCTACCAGACCCACTAACAGTTAGAAATGGATGACATAATACACATCTCTGTGTCTGTCAACACAGATAGGGATATAAGTATGTGGGGTGTACATGGGTAATACAAACCCCCAAGTTATATATGTTAAGACACACAGAGTCACTTTGCCATTGAACAGGGAAAAGGTACAGTGCAATGCATTTACAAAATTGGTTTGATCCGCACACATTAATGGCAAGAAATCAGTTCCACCAAGTGAGATTATTCACGCGTTTCTTTATTCTTTAAGCTTTTTTCTTTTTTTTCTTCACAGGTAGCCAACGCGTCTCGTCCTATTAAAGGACTTCTTCAGGGCTCATCAGTAATCCGTTTTACTACACAAGTGTTCTCACTTCTCGTGTAAAGACATGGAAGGAGGGATGTATGCCTTGAATACGTTTTGAAAGTTACGGAGGTCGACATTGACCAATACACCGCTTAAAGGAATATACCAAATAGTACCAGTCCTATCCAGGATTTAATATAAAAGACGCACAGAAAGAGCACCTCAAAGATCACTTTACCTGAGAAGTGAGAACACTCGTGTAGTATAACGGATTACTGATGAGCCCTGAAGAAGTCCTTTAATAGGACGAAACGCGTTGGCTACCTGTGAAGAAAAAACAGAAAAAAGCTTAAAGAATAAAGAAACGTGTGAATAATCTCACTTGGTGGAACTGATTTCTTGCCATTAATGTGTGCGGATCAAACCAATTTTGTAAATTTTTAATGTGAAATTTCTTTTCACACATTAAAAAAATATGGGGTCTTGTTTCTTTTGATCATCGCACCATATATAAATAACCTCCCGAGACATAAATAAGTGCGGTTCTGTATCCAAGACCTCTTTTGTAAATCACAGTGTAATGCATTGTTGGTCAAAATGCTGTGTAGCATCACTGTGTGCAAAGGAGGTGTTTCATGGGCGTTGTAGGGGTGTCCCCATGTCACTCCCACGGTTCATCAGGCATGCCATATATCCCATCCCAGGAAAACTGCACAATGTAACAAATTAAGTGGCCTCCCCAGGTGATGTGTAACAATCAAAAATAAATGAAGTCATCTAAGTATCTCCCACGTCCTATGTGTGCTGTGTTCTGTGGCACACATACATTGACGATCAGGCCTCTGAGGCTGCACCCTGTGCAGGAAGGTGCACCCTCATACACAACCACAATCCTGCATGAAATGCAGGCCCCCAACCACACGTGATGCAAATGAGAAAGTGTGCAACTTGTGTGCAACTGTAAGCTGAATGACCAGGAATGTTCTTTACCGGCCTCATTATTGTGCACTACTGCCCTTTTTCAGAGACGCAGTGCAGTGCAGAAAGGTGCCTTGATGCACTGCAGAGTGCTACTTTGTTGCAAAAAAGGCCAATGCGTGAAGGAACAATGGTATGTCTGCACGGTGTTGTCAGCATACAGTCCATTACACAGTCCGTCTACTGGTGGCATTACCCATAATGGCTCTGAAAAAAACTGCCACTCTTGATAAACATTTGACAAAGACCTGCAAGATACAGCATAAGACACTTGTGCATATGAGATATACATCATGCATGAACACACTCACCACATGGATATGCTGTGAGGTGATATGCATTAAGGTGAAATTCCTTGCTGACATGTATGGACAGATACTAGGCTATGTAGAGGGACCCATGCTATCGCTTGAATTACATGAAATGAGCCATGTAATGGTCCTGCAGGTATTTCCATTAGTCATCATAGGAGAAGTGTCCAACATGTCTGTTTGATGTGAAGTAGCTAGCTAGCCACCATCCATGTTTCAAATACCTGGCACAGAGTCAGACTATGTATCAGTCTGTATGGAATTGTGTCCCTGCCTTATCAGTTACTCAATGCTGAGGCACAATAACTGTACTTGCCAGACATAACTCATTTTACATTTGTTATTGGGCATGCTGCATAAGTAACCGCAATGTATTATTAGAAGGAACATGTATACCATACTATGTGTAGCATAGTTCCTAATCGGTCTCAGTATTAACATGGTACTACGTAGATTTCGGAAGACAATGCAATTTTGTGCATGCAATGGCAACACCTGAGTACTTTGGTTTTGTTACATTGGGAGAAGTAAAGGTTTTTAAATGATGGCTGCACAAATTTACCACAAAGGAATATATTTTGGGTATATGAGATGGCACATGTGATGTTACCAAATAGATTAAGCGCAATATTGATTGACACAGTTCATAGTTCAACTTTGTCTGATAAATATTTCCTTCTGCTCCAACAGACATGACACCTGACCAGCTGAAGGCCCACCTCAGTCGTTTGGACCGATACCACCACATCAGGCATGTAGGAAAGGCCTACCGGTGCATGGCTCAAAAATACATCGAGAATAGGGCCAATGGGACATGGAAGTTGACACCCCCAGGACCACAAACACATGAAATGCCAGTCACCCGCCAGGAGGTTGCAGAGGCCCTGTAGCTGGATTGGTTGCTGTTCTGGGTCTTTCACATACTCAGCCAGCTGGACCACCACAGCCCATGCCCACAACCACTGGACAGTCTATTGACTTTCGGTAATTGGCCACGAAGGATCTCAAGCTCCGTGTTGCCAGTTTGGAGCACAAGGTGGACACCCTGATTCGTATGGTTTAGACACTGCAGCTATCCATGGTCAGAAATGGGGACTAGACTTAGGCCTCAGTCGGACTTGTTGCCCCTCCCCAGTTATTTTACCTATTGTTATTTTATAGTGGTTTTATAGCACAGTTTAGGATAGGTTTTAGTGTAGGCATGGGCTAGTTAGATTTTAGTAATTTTAACATTTTAGGTGTGATTTGGTCTTAGTTGGGTATATGGATGGGTAGGTTATTTGGTGGGTGGGGGTTGATGTTTAGGATATGTGTTTAATAAAAATAGAAAAGGTGTAGTTTACGTTGTTATTGTATGGCAATGTGTATTAAGGGGGTGGAAGGTTGATGTTTAACATGTCTGTTGTGTTATATGTGTAGAGTAAGATAAGTTAAGCTAAGGTATTTTTAAATAGATTTTAGGATAAGGTACTGTAATTTAGGTAGCATAGTTTAGCCTAGCTGTAGTTTAAGTTAGATAAGTAAGTTAGTGTAGTCTATGTACTTTTAGGTATGATAAGTTTTATTTCTAAATTAAATAGCTATCTTTACTACGTACAAGTCTACTTCATGATTTACTGTGTAGGAGTTGTCAGATCTGCTTAGGTTGTGTTAAGTGCATGAAGTCAGATTTGCAAGCAGTGTTTGTAGACATGTGTAACTAGGAGAAACACCTATGCAGAGGAACATGTCAAGTGTGGCATGGAATCACTTAAGGGATCTTCAAATATAGTTGACCACTGTAACAGGCAATCTTGGTGTGAATTGATACATAGCCCAAAAAGGTATTCACCTACTGTTGCACTGTGTTTGTAAATCAAGCAACATGAATTTAAGTGATGGTTCTGTCACACCATTGTCACAAATCAAGGATATTTTGGGCCACACACTGGTGCCAGCCACTTACCATCACCATAGGACCATTTTATTGGCATTGCAGTGATGTTTGCTACCTGGTAGCCATGGAGGTGGGCCCCACCTGCGCTCATGCATGTGACATTGGGTAACTACTTGCTAGTTCAGATGCACATAAGGTTTACATATACTATTGCCCTTGGCCTGTTCAGATTTTGCCATAGGTCTATTGAACACAATTCCATTTGGATAATAGTTTGCGTCTTTAGGGGGCAGCACATCCACCATGGTCTACTTTGTCCAATCATAAAAAGATATACGACACACTAGTTCCGTGAGTGATTTTATTGACACATGAACCGAGGAGCAAGAGGCAGTCCTTGGGACAACAACCCCAACATAGTATGTGAGCCATTGAATGTCCAGACAGAGTCCATGGGGGATACATGTCATGGGACATGTGGTGTAGAGGAGGGTTCCAGTGAGGAGGAGGATCAAATTGCCATTAGGGAAGATAGGCCACAAAGACAGTCCACAAATGGGTGAGATGAACAGGTGGGAAAGTAAATGGAGGACAGTACCGGTTGAGAAGTACACTGGCATGGCTTTAAGCCCAGGTCAACAGAGAAACTGGCCATGTGGTACAGACAAATGCTACCGGACAATTTTTGAGTGGAAAGAGGAGAAGTCAACATCTTCGTCCTCTGGCGTGTATGGTGACTCTTGTGAGGGAGGTGTTGTTGGTGCCTTCGGCAATGGAGGCATACGCACATCAGGGGCTGAAGATGTGGATCCTCTGTCCCCAGCAGCATTTCCCTGTGCCAACAAGTAAGGCAGCACAGCAACAAGAAGGGCCTGCTGGTTTGCCAGCACAGTGACAATGTCGTGGTATAATGCACCCATTGTTGCTATGTAGGAGTCTTGCTTCCACTGCATGAACTCCAGGGTTTTGGGGATCACCCTCAGCTAGTTGGTAACCTTGCTGGTGCCACTTCAGCAGGGAAGTTGTTTGTGCCTCTGCCTCATGACACCCGCGATGTCAGCTAGGGTCTGTTATGGCTTCGGAGGTGTCCTTATTGGGGCTAAGGCACATACAGACTCCCCCTGGGATTCCTGCCACAGTCTACATCCCCGCCAACACTACATCTACCCACTCCCGATGGACACCTACTGCACGATGTTGGAATTCAAATTTAGGGTCCTCGGAGTCCAGGGCCGGGGTGGCTGGTGGTGTTAGTTGGGTGATATGCAGATCCTCTGGAGACAAGATTGTTTGCCCTTCTTCCAACCGGAAATGGTGTCTCAATGGTTTACAGGATTTGATGGAGGGTGTCTTGTTCGAGGGTGGGCAGGCTGTCATCGTCAGCAGGATCCTCATCCAGGACAGGCAGGTGGTTAGGAGTTGTTGGTACATCCTCTAAAATGAAATAGATATATGGTGTTGTTAATCTATGTTAGATGGTGACATGAGTAATGTGGTTGACATTCAGACTTCCTACTAATTCACGGTCAGATCAACATTGATGCTTAGAACATCTGTTCCTCATAGGTTTAGAGGCCAAGTTGCAGTGTATTTGACTTTCAGATGGCAGAATATCTTCATTGTTCACACAACCACTGTGTAACAAGATTGACTTTTCATGTCATGATACATGTTGCAATACAGCTCGCTGGCCCTGCTGTCCCTGCACGTGTGATATGAGGTACAGCCACCTCTGCCTTGGTGAATGCCTTTGTTTTTCATTATGTCTATGCTTATTGTTTTTTTACGTCTTGGCACCACTACTGTACACATTGCACATAGTCCCCAGGGTGTCTGCACTCCCAGTGACCAGTACTCAGCCCACAGCTCCTGTGAAAGTGAAGTGGGTTTGCTCATGAGTTAGTTATGATCCTGCAGTCTGCTTTTCACACAGTACACCACGGCACTCTGGCTTGTTGCATTCATGTGGCCAAGAGTTCAGTTAATCACGCATATCCTGCACACCTCTACACATCTTCCAACCTTGCTACACTGCAGGAATGTGTGAGGGCATGTACTTTCCATGGGTTTCATATTTGTGTATACTCATGTGATTTCATAGCATAAACAGTTGGCTCCATTTGTGGACAGTGGGAACTGTGTAGCAACTCTGAGAGGACGGGCCCATTCAAACTAGGTAAATTGCTAACACTTACACTTAGGCCATTTCATCATTGACAGAGTAGGTCATCAGTAGAGTTTCAGATATCTTTTTACTCAGGCCTCCTCTCTTGTACGTGTATATGCCTCCTCTGGCAATCCTGATTTTGGACCAGGCACTCAGTTTACTGCTCCACACTGATTGTACCCAGATGATACATTGACTCTCATGTGCCTACAACACCAACTATATGTGTGACCATATCCAATGGAATGACATGGCTGGCTGTTTTTGAGGACTATGGGGTGAGCTGTAGCCCACATGGAAGTATTGCTAGAATTAGTGACATGTACCTACCCAGATTTGCCACACAACTGGCCCATCCACCTTAGCCTCAAACCATCCCTGACTCCTGCCCTTTGTAGTGGCAAACTTGTTCATCCCATACCTTGACAGATTCCTGTTTCACATCCTCCGACTTTGACATATGTGGCATGGTGAGACATTTTTCCTTCAGACTCCCTCCTGCCACATGCTACATCTTCACCCAGGGCCACATCACATGTAGGTTGTGCTTCCACAATGGTCTCTTCTCTGTCATAGACACAGTGGCATCATGGTGCAAGGTGGCTTGCATTGTAACAGTCAGGTTGGGCAGGGTTAAGGTGTCCATGCATGATGTGCTGTTCCATTCCATGTTTTTTGCTTTGTAGCTCTAGTGACTCTTTTGTTATACATTCCACTACATGTGCCAGTATGCAAATGTGAACCTGGAGTGGTGCTGCACTTCACACATGGTAGGGATAAACGTGAGGGAGCTAGACTGAGCTGTGCCACATGTGACTGGGCAGTATGACTTACATGTATGTGATATTTAACAGTACATGACCCAGATTCCTGCCCTTTTCCCTGCACACAGCTCAGTGGAGCACTCAAACCTAGCTAGCTCCACTGCACAGCATGACCTTTTTTGCCACATTGCCCCTTGTTGTGACTTACCCTCTCGGTCTTGTTGTTCCTCATGGGCTGCACTGTTTTGTCCAGGAACCTACTCCTCTGGGATGATAGCTGCCACCCGTTCCTCCAAGGCACCCAGCTCCTCCTGTGGCACTGGACTTCCTCCTTCGGTCTGCATGGCTGCCTTCAGGTTGTTGGCCAGTTTCTCCTTCATCCTGCAGTGATAGTCGTGCCAGCATTTTTTGCAATCGTTGACTGGCCCCTTGGTTTGTCCCAAGCTGCTGATCTTGGCCACTATGAATTGCCGAATAGCCTCTTTCTTTTCTAAAAGCAATTTTGAGGTGACAAAGTGCTGATGTTGGTGCTCTGTCACCTCAGTGGTCAAGATGTCATTATCCTCCTCACTCAAGTTGCTCTTCCTCTTCCTTAGAAGTCTGTCTGGACATCCTGGCTGGTGCTGGGGCTGTTAGGGTTGTTGTCCTGGCTGCTGCTCTCTTCTCCCCTCTTTATGGCTGGCTTCTGTGAAGTGTGGCAAATGTTTTTTTTCCAAAGCTTAATTTTGAATGTTTTTGATGCTTGATGCATGGAAATTGACGCTAAGGTGGTTAGCGTCACTTTACGTGCCGCTAACCAGCCTTACGTCAGTTTTGCTCCTGAGGCGTCAGCTCCCGCTACAACATCAGGCCCGCTGCAGTGTAATTTTGTTTTACGCTGCCTAATCCTTACGCCATTGTGCACCATACCATAAATATGGCACATCCATAGTGTTAAAAAATGATGTAGCAAATCACAAGTCAATTTGACGCAATGCAGCAATGCGCCAGTTCTTGCAAATGAGGCCCGAAGTCCCTAACCATGTAGCAAGTGATTCAGTATGCATGGGGTGTGAAGAGCTACATAATAATAATATGCATGATACAACCACATGTCATGAAAATACAGGAAATACAATACAATGGAGTCTTTGAAAACAATACTTTTTAAGAACCTTAATGTACACACAGAGTGTCAAGAAGCGGCTCAGTCAGTGGTATAACAAAACCTAAAGGGGTCTGTAAGCAAGTGGTTCCTGGTTGAGAGGGGTGAAGCTATTCTCAAGCAGCAACCACAATTCTTCTCAGGGTGAAGTCACAAGCAAACCCTAAATTAACCTGTGCTCAACCATCAGGTAGCTTGGCACAGAGCAGTCAGGCCTAACTCAGAGACAATGCATCATCCGAAAATCGGGTCGCAAACGGGCAGATTCGCAGAATCTGCCCCTTTGCGACCTGTATTTTGCATTTGGGATGCATCATCCCAAATGCAAAAATCGCAATTTAAGGAATCGCAAAATTGCGATTACTTAATTACGATTGCATTTAAGGAATCGCAAATTGCTATTCCTTAAATGCAATGCACTAAACTGAAAAACATAGCGATTTCGCTAATAGGGATTCGCAAATTACCATCAATCTGAACTTGATGGTAATTTGCAAAAACTTTGAAAAATGCACAAAAGTGCATTTTTCAAAGTGCCATGTGGCGCGCACATATGCCCTTATGGCATATGTGTTCGCCACATGAGCCCAGATGCCAAATTTGGGGGTGCAGCAGGGTGGCCTTTAAGGCCCCCTAGCACCCTTCAAATTGCATTCGCAATTTGCGAGTACCTATTTGGTACTCGCAAATTGCGAATGACTTCCCATTCATTCCTATGGGCCTCTAAGTCCATTGGAATGAATGGAAAGGCATTCCTTAATTGCGAATCGCAATTTGCGATTCGCAATTAAGGAATTTGTAGGAATCGCAAATATTTTTGCAAAACCTACATGCATAGGCAATTGTGATTCCTTAATAGCGATTCCTTAATAATCGCTATTAAGGAATCGCAATTGCCTAGCTTGATGCATGTGCCCCAATGTGTAAAGTAATTGTGCAACACTTCAAACAGCAACAAGGTGAAAAGAAACTGTAAAAGGAGCCCACATCAGTGTCAGAAGACTAGAGTGATTTAATAAATAAATCAAGACCAAAATGACAAAAACCCAATTAGTAGAGCCAGAAATAAAAAAATGTAAAAGTTTTTAAAGAAAATTTCGCTAAGAGTCGGAAAGCGCCAATTGTGGTTATCTGGTTGTGCCGGACCCGGACAAAGTCACAAGTTCAGGCCAAACGCAATGGAGTGCAGGCCGGCCACAGGGACCCAGTTAGGCCCACTAAACAGAGTACCTAAATCCTGGTTTGCAGAGCATTGCGTGGATCCATGTCGAAGATGTGTCGCACAGCCGAAGCGATGTATTGGTTCTGAGATGCAATGAGGCTACGGTGCGAGGTCCCGTTGCATCAAGGATCCCATCCACGGGGCTTGCGATGTGAAGTCCGGTGTCCATGATGCGGCGCACAGCTGTGAGACTGCGATGTGGAGTCCGTTGTTGTTGTCGAGGCTGCAGTCGACGAGTGCTGTAAGGGCTTGCGCTGAGGATGCATCATGCAGCTGTAGTTCTAAAGTTATGTGGGGTGTGGTGGCGATTCGAGTCTTTGCAATGGATCCAATCCATGCAGCAGTGGCAATGAGTGGGTTCTGCTTGGGGTTGCGCAGCAGAGCAGGGGAGATACGTCGGTTCTTCTGGATCCACAGAGGCTGGTCACCACATTAAGCCCACTTCCAAGGGCCCAGAGCTGGGGTGGAACCACTTGGCAGGGTGGACTTGCAGATGGCAGAGTCCAGGTGCAGATGCAAGGTGGTTGGAAGCCTTTTATGTCCTGCGGCCTCAGATCAGGAGGCCAGCCAACTAACCCTTGGAGTCACTTTAGGTTCTGGGTTCAACAGATGCAGGAACAGTCCTTCTCACCCAGGCAAGAGGTCAGCAGGCAGCAGGTCAATACAGCAAAGCAGGAGTCCAGCAGAGTGCAGTCCAGCAGCACCACAGAAGTCATTCTTCCTGGCAGAGTATCTACAGGTCCAGAAGTGTACTGAAGTGGTGATGTCTGTGGTCCTTCTTTTATATACAGTTTTGCCTTTGCAGCAGGGAGAAGCTTCTAAAGGCATGCCTTTAAAGTGCATAGATGCCCTGCCTTCCATGCCCCGGCTCCACACTACAGGGGGTATGCAGCCTTTTGTGTGGAGGCAGGACAGAGACTATTCAGGTGTAAGTGAGGCTGGGCCCAGCTCCTCCTCTCATCCTGCCAGTGATGGCCCATCCATTCACACCTAAGCTTGCATTGTGTGTGGCTGTCTAAGAGAAATAAACAAAGCCCAACTGCCAGCTACACCCAGTCATGTGAGCAGAGGCAGGCTGCAGGCACCAAATGGCTAAGGCAAGAAAATAGCAGCTTGCTAAAAGTATCATTTTCAGAATTGTAATTTGAAATCCGATTTCACCATAATTTAGGATTCCAGAGGCACCAAACATAAACCATTATCTCTTTACATTTGGAAATTACACTTATAAAAAGTAATAAGGCAACTCCAATATTATCCTATGGGGGAGATAGGCCTTGCAGTAGTGAAAAAAGAGTTTTTCATTGCCAGGACATGTAAAACTTTAAGGTATGTGTCCTACCTTTTAAATATATTGCACCCTGCCCTCTGGGCTATCCAGGGCCTACTTAGGGTTGACATATGTATTAAAAAGTAACATTTGGGCCTGATAAAATGTTTATTTTGCCAGGTCAAAATGGCAGTCTTGAAACTGCACACAGGCTGCAATAGCAGGCTTGAGGCATGTTTAAAGGGCCACTTAAGTGGGTGGCACAACCAGAGCTGCAGGACCACTAGTAGCATTTCATTTACAGGTCCTTGGTACATGTATTACCACTTTACTATGGCCTTATAAGTAAATTAAATATGCCAGTGAGGATAAGCCAATATTACCATGTTTTAAGGAGTGAGCACATGCACTTTAGCACTGGTTAGCAGTGCTCAGAGTCCTAAAGCCAGCAAGAACGAGATCAGCAAAAATGGAGGAGGAAAGCAAAAGGTTTCGGGTAAGACCACCCTAAGGCTGACAGGTCTAACAGGGGCTCTTTGCAAGGTATTGTGAGGGGTCTCCCACACTGCAAGGGGTGCAAGGACCTCTGTAAAGACCCTGGATGCAGCTTCAGTCTTATGGTTCAGTGAGGACAGGACCCACATCTGGGCATACCAGTCGTACTCCTGGCATCTCACACAAAAAGTAATTGGTGAGATGTTTGAATCAATCTCAACCACTGACAATATCTCTGGCCTGTTCCCAAGCCCTCTCTGCCATTGTAGACAGAAGTCATATAAAGGTTGAACAACAGGTGTGCTACAATCGATCCCTGGAGAACCCCTCAATCTCCTTAAGCCTAACCTCTTGAAAATGATTGGTCAAAAAAGAGGGCCCGACCACTGTTTCCCAGTTACTTTGGTTTTCACTGGTTGTAGTCATATATTGTTATCAATTAACACGTTTAAGTTCCTTTTTAGGTCTCGCCTACGCAGCGCGCATGTGCTGTTAGGAGGGCCTTTAGCCGTCGCTCTGCTCATTTTCAAGCACACACTCGTGCTTGTGGCGGCATCCACCTTGCGGGAGCGAGCAGCGGCCCGCCACAAGCACGAGTGCAGTGCTTGAAAATGAGCAGACTGCTCTCCAAGCGCGCGCGCGCACCACTCGCGGGCTCACCTCCTGCTCCCTACCTCATCTCCCTCTCTCTCCTTGCCCACACGTCCCGGCCACTCACTCGCTCTGCCCTCTCCGTCTCCTTTTTTTGCTCGATGTTTTTAAACAGCTGTTTTTGCACGTTCGTGCGTTTCCTTTTATAACAATGCTGCAACTCAATTCAACCTTAACCCCGCAGGTAAGATTTTAATTATAATCAGTGCGACGGCCGCCCCAGCCTCATCTCTAAGTATTGCGGCGGCATGCATTTATTTTGTCTGTGTCAGTTTTCTCCTCCCCCACCCTGCTCTTTTACAAATGCTGCATGCGAGTACTGTACAGGACAGCATTAGCAGAAAGCAATAAGTAGACCAAGGAGACCGCGGTCAGATAAAATATGAACATTAATTATCCGTCTTTAGGCAACAAAGTTATAAAAAAATACCCAAATAAACCTTCACTTGTGTTGTTTTTTTCCCATCAGATGAGTTGTTAATGATAGCAGTTTTTAATTGTTCCATTGTGCTCATTTTGCGCCGGCTGGTATGTAAAGATCAAATTATTTTCTGTTTAGCTATGCGGGGCGGGACCAGGACCCTGATGGTGCGTGGCAGTGTGTCTCTCGGACAGACAGTCAGAATCCCTGGACACCAGAGGTGATCGCCCTCCCTGGCATGGAACACACATTCTGTAAAAAGAACATGTACTCTGCCATATCATAATTTTTAAATGCTTCCATATTCTGAACAGAAGCAATGTTTGAAGTGGCTGTCGTAGCTTAGGGAGTGGGCGGAAAGGGAGCGGCAAACTTCGCCATGTCTTTGTAACTGTGTTTGTGTGTTACAAAGTTAATGCAAAGAATATTGACAATGTACTAGAGATCTCATCTGATCGCGCGAGCCAGAAATAGTTATGCTACTGCAAAATTAAAAGGCAGACTAGTCGGTGTACGCATTCACCAAGCTTAATTAATCGCGCCATGAACATGGATGTGAATACATTTTTAGTAGGTCGCAACAATAAGCCAGTTTGCTGTAGACTAAAATCTTCACCTGCTGAATTTAAATACGTAATTAATGGTAATTTGAATTCCGGTTGCTTTTGTGGAATACAATCCGTTGATGAGAAGCAAGACTACAAGTACCAGCATGCATTGCCATAGAATAAAGGGACAAGAGTACTGCGTTTTTAGTTATACACAGTAATTGGTAACCTGGCTAAAGTATTCGTACGAGACATGCCTCGTAGTTTAGTTAGCGTTCTTTAGCACTCGTCGGGCACCGTCAATCAATCAGCTATTTGTGTAATGTTTATTGAGCCTCCTGCCCTGGGAATGGTTACACACAGAGGGTCTCTAGGTTGTTTTAGACTGCATGTAATTTATTGCAGGACACTGTCGTCCCGGTGTGGACCCCCTCTTTCCCTGTGAGCTTTTATCGCCATACGCTTTTTTCAATCCCCCAACAGCATGTCTATATCTCTTCCCATGCCGTCGGCGAACAATTATAATATTTTTTTTAAAACACACAGGACAATGTGTGTTTGGATATACCGTCCATGTTATTCTTGGCACTGGACTGTTATCACAAACAGCAGAATAAAGAAGCAGGATTTAAATACAAAATTATAGCCTGATTTCACATTTAAAGACAAAACAATATTTAAAAGGTTCACCTTGATGCCCGCTTCCGCCCTCTTTCTGCCTCTTGTTTTTGACCTTCTTAAGTTCGATGTCTGTATCCCGCTGTACCTCATGTTAGTGCCCTGTCCTGCCCTCTTCCTGCTATTAATGTTCGCCTTCCCCCATCCGCACCAAGTCACCATAGATAGCGCACCACTACCTCAGCACTAGCACAGCACCCGTGCAGCACCTCCTGACTACCAACACAGCACTACCTCAGCATCAGTGCAGCACCACCACCTCAGCACCAGCATCTCTTCAGCATCACTCAACACCACCACTGCACCACCTCAGCATCACTCAGCACCACCTGAGCACCAATACAGCATTACCAAAGCACCACCAAAGCATCACTCAGCACCACCTCACTATTACTGAACAACACCTCAGCACCACCTCTGCACAAGCACACCACCACCTTAGCACTACATCAGTTTAAATCAGCATGACCTCAGCACCAGCGCAGCACCACTTCAGCACCAGCGCAGCACCAGCACAGCACCAGTGCAGCACCACCTCACTACCAGTGCAGCACTACCTTGGAATCAGTGCAGCACCACCACCTCCGCATCAGCACCAGCACAGATTCTTCGCCACCGCAGCATCACTCAGCACCACCTCAGCAAAGCGAAGAATCTACTCAGCATCACTCAACACCACCACAGCACCACTTCCGCATGAGCACAGCACCACCTCCGCATCAGTGCACCACCAACGGCAAAGCACCAACTCTGCACCAGCGCAGCCCCATCAAGACATCAGCACAGCACCACCTCAGCACCAATGCAGCAGCACCTCAGCATCAGCGCATCACCCGCATAGCACCAACTCCGCATCACTGAGCACCACCTCCATACAAGCACACCACCACCTCAGCACCATGTCAGTATAACTCTGCATCACCTGAGCATCAGCACAACATCACCTCAGCACCACGACAGACAAACTGGAAGACGTATATGTTAATTCTTTTTTTAATAGGGTCGTTCATTTGTACATGTTTACTTGGTTAAATATAAGGTAACAAAAATGCTTATAACACTTTATTATAACTTTTCAACATGCTGCACAGCAGCCACACTGCTCTACAACATAGCCTAAACACATTGGCAAGGCCAATAGCTCTGGCTAAACACTTATAAGATCCCAAAGGCGAGACCTATTGGCTATGCCAATGCTTGTTATTACTGGACCCTGTTTTTACTGGTTAACTGACTCGGTTGCTGATAATAATAATAATAATACGAATGATAATAATTATAATACAGCCATCAATACAGCAATTGTTGCATTGTTACTGTTACCCAGTTTAATGATACTCAATGTATCATCCTTGGAAAGATGAAATACTGGAATGGCACTTCTAGAATCAAACACCATAACCTGCAAATCACACTAAATAGCAGCAGAGAGCATTAACCTTGCTGGGCCTGCTTTGCGAGGAGTAGCTTTTTAAGCTTCCCCATAATTCTGTGCTTCCTGGAGTAGCTGTATTTTCATGCTTCTTTTGAAAAGTGGTAGAGATCCATAAACTATGGCCAAATATATGAGGACTGGTGAATGTGCTATTTTCACTGGAGCATTTGGAGAAAGTATAGTTTTGAACGCCCTTGTCGTAGCTTGAAAACAGAGGCAAGTCAGGTTACGTGTGTGCAAAGCATCCACATGCTCAGTATGTGGTAGAGCTTTGGCTTACGAAGGATGTTCATCATATGATACACCAGCATCCTGTTTCCATCCGCGTGCGCCTTTTGTGCAATCAATCTGTGATGAGAAGCAGCGAGACAACCGTCAGGATTAATGTGCCAGTCACTTTAAGCATAGCCTCTTAACAAAACAAATACCACTAATTAGGGATGATGAATCTATATGTACCAATATCTGGTCAGGTTAATATCTGTTAGGTATTTATAAGAATTTGAAATGCAGGCTGAGTAACACATTTTGAGCAGTACCCATGAGATATTACCCGGGGATATTACAGCGATGCTGCTCCTAAAAAGTATTTCTGAATGACACGTCTTGCCATACTAGTCGAGTACCAACACCTCAAGTGATCCCCATGCAAAGTGAGTTGAGGGAGTGACTTTCTTCTGTTTCATGGACTGTAGGGATGTGCTAGTTATGCTGCAGCTCCTTCGGGAGGACGGTACACGGGCAATGACAGGAGGGCCTTATTGCCTCTTGGTGCTGGATGCTTTCAAAAGCGAACGCAGACACTGCAGACACCCAATGCTTGTCTTGTGGTGTGAGTGACACAGACTGTGAATGAGGCTGGCAAGAAGGCCAATGGAGGAAGAGACTGACCCTTTGTCCTCTCCCTAAACTGATCTGTGGGATGACACAAAACGAGACTACCACTCGAAGCAAGCACTGGATGAAGAGGGCTTCATCTGATTCTGTGTATTATAATAATTATTATAATTTTTTGTTACATAACTTTTCAGAGTCAGTTAAAGCTGTTTTTAGCTAAAATCTAAGAATAAACGCAAGGCTCTAAAGTTTTTTGAAGTGTCCACTGCCGGGACTGAGAAATACCAAAGGTGCCTGGTCTTGATTCCACCTCATAGCTATTTCTTTCACCATCCTATACTTCCTCTTTACCTCACTCTTGTGAATTCTTGTTCAACCCGCTTTCTCCCCAAGTTGCTGTTTTCCTATATTTTTTGCCTTCAACCAGCAGCCACTTACGCCAGTCAGGTAAGCATTGATTGATAGCTATGCAGTATTTGTTTCCAAAAAGTATCCTCATCAGAGACGTTTTAAGGCATGGGCAAAGTGGGCTCTGGCCCAGGGCCCCAGCCTTTCATGGGGGCCCTGATAGAGCCAGCTCTGTTGTGCAGATAGACTTGACCTGATGACCTTGAATAATTCTTAAACAGATTGTTTTAAATACGTTTTCCTGAAATTTATTTTTAATGTGGGGGATGTGTGAGTTTATTACAGTTATTTTGCAGCAAAATGTTGTGTTTACATTTCATGCAACATCCATAAAAACATTTCTTTAAATCAAAACGGGACCTCACATATGAGAAATGGGAGGGTGTCTCAGAGATTAATTGCAGTAATATTAGCGAGCTGCTGCTGTGTTACAATATTGAAACACACCTCACTATCCCTGAATATTAAATGTAAAAAATGTAGAATTTGGAGCAGTGTGCCTGTGCACTGTTAGTAAACTGTCCAAAGAGGGTATGAAAGAGGTGATCATAAATTCAAAGCTGTTCCGAACAGGGTCCCCCAAAATATGTTTGGCCCACGACCCCCAAAATCCATAATATGTCCTTGATCGTCATAATACCCTCAAATCGGCTTTATAAAAGATGCTTTCCAGTGTGAATATCTGCACAGAAAATTATAAGACTGTTTCGCTGTGCTAGGCCTGAGAGAGCAGGCTGAAAGCTGCTGAGTAAGTGTTTGTGTCTCTCACACGAAATCAATGTGTGAGGCCAGAGGTGTCTAACAACACCTGACGACACCTTTAGGTTTAAGATTGAACAGTCTGCTCTGGTCGAAAATGTTTAATGAGCTGGGAAAACGGTGTTGTAGAATCAGTCAACATCCTTCTTTTCAGTGTGTTAACTACAGAAGGAACCTGCTGCCCAGAATAGAAAAATGTGAGGCATGCTTCTTGCTTTTAATCATATAAACTACCTGCTGGAGTCTTCTTCACCTTCTGCCACATTTTTCGGTCTGGGTTGACTGCGCAGCTCTCACCAGAACTTGTGTTCACCAAATAAAGATCTGTAAGAAGCTTCCTGCCTACTGGATTTCATTTGGCAGACGTATTGTGATTTCACTGATAAAAAAGTGTTTGCATTGCACATAATATGCTCACTATAGAAGGGCTGAGTTGGTTACAGTAGCAATCAATTGATCAAGATCTAGGCCTGATTGGATAAGTTGGAAACATTATTCAAATGCCATAGGTCAGATCTGTTTATGATGAAAAGCTATGGCAAAGACAGTAGGCCTTACTTATTTATTGGGAGAAGCATATGTTACAGCCAACAGGCCTTTATGTGTGGATTATTATTACACTGCGCTAAGGCCTGTAGGCAAGAATTTTCTAATGCAAACCCCAGGTCAGGTTCAATATCTGTGGAACTATTTACCAAATGCAAAATAAATGAAGTTTATGCTGTTAGCTCTCTGGCAAAAGCAACATCAAGGGATTTTACAATGTAAATGCTCTTTCAAACACAATATGAATGGGTTTTTACATTGTAAATGCCATAACAAACACTGTAGGAAGGGACTTTACATTTTTTATGATTTGACAGATTATATTGTGAAATCTCTGCCAAATGCAAAGGGAAGGGGTATAGTAGAGGTACCCAGTTTAAGGTCTGGCCACAGTATATATGCATGTGGTATTGAGGAAAATAGCAATATTCATGTTAATGTATACTTAGGGTCTGTCTAAAATGTTTGATGGGTCACTCTAGGCAAAGATCGTATGTTCTTGCTTGTATTTGTTATATAGTCAATTGGCTTACTTTATTATTTTTAAATGTGGTGACAAAGGCAGTAGGCCTCTTATTATACACTGTGAATAGCTTGATAAAGCTTGTAAACCTAATCTTTTTGATTGTGAAGAGCCTCATCCTTTTCCAATAGGCCCATATAAGGCCATTGTTGGTTTTACGAATGGCATCTGTGGGTGCACAAATTGTCACAAGGTAGCTCACAGATAATGAGAGCAGACTATATTTACAAGGTTAGTTGCCATGTGTGACATTTCTTTAGGGTACATGATTTACACCGTAGTTAATCTGCAAGTCTAACCTGACATTAAATGAATTTCTAGCTCCCAGCACCTTCCTGAGTTCGCCTTGGACTGCTTTGTCTAGTTACCCCATATACAAGTGTGAAAAGGGTACCTGGTCCCGAGTAGGAGGGTCTGGGGTAAAAAGATCCCAAGACAATAGAAGTGACATACCCTCATTTCCAAAGTTGGGCCCAGCAACCTTGAACTGTCCTGGGACCTCCTGAACCAGATTTATCAAATATAATAGGAACAGGTTTTAAATGATGAATTCTCCAACAAATAAAACAGGAAGGGATTGCACACTACTTGCAAAACACCATAGAAAGGGACTTTACATTAAGAACTCTCTTACAAAAGCAATAGGAAGCGGGTCTATATTATGAACTCACTATCAAATGAAATAGCAAGGGGTTTTATATTGTGAACGCCATGAAAAACACCAAAAGAAGGGATTTTACTTTGAAGCCTTGACCTCTGGTCCAGGCCAGCACTCTCCCCAGCAGCTCCACCTCACAGCTGCTCCGCTCCCGTTCAGAGCCCTTCCACGAAGCAGGGTTCGCGCCGGCAGCCAGTCACAGCGCCTCAGGTGTTCTCCTCATTTGCCTGCCGTTTTTGTTTTTCCTCATTGTTGCCTATCGTGCTGATTGTGCCATAGTATTATTCTATGTTTTCCCCTTGCTGACTGTGCCATTGTATTAATCTGTGTTTTCCCCCTTCCCCGCTGTAATCTTGGTCACTTCTCCCGCCGCTGCTGCCCCTGCGGCACCGCCCCCCGACACAGCCCCGCTCCCTCCTCCCTACCCTGGTCCCGCCCCCCCTCCCCTACTTAATGACGACTGCGCAGCGGACGCGCGCCTAAGGCAAGCCCGTCTGCACCCGTCCGCGACCCGACCGCGGCCAGCGCCAGGAGCCCTGGATCTCCGAGACCCCGCCGATACAACTCCGCCGCACTCCACGCACTCAACCCCGGAAGACACACCGACTGCGAAAGATCCTCACCTAACACCACCCATGGACCGTTCTCGTGCAGACCCTGCCGCAGATCCTTCACCATCGACAAAACCACCACTACCGCCGAAGGCCCGCCTGATGCACGCACCGCCGAAACCCTGACATGCATTCTCCTCAACGTGCACTCCCTGCACCGACACGCTGTAGAGATCTGGGACCTGATCGACACCCTCACGCCCGACGTCGCCTTCTTCACGGAAACCTGGACCAACGCCACCTCCGGCCCCGACATCACCACTGCCATCCCCAACGGCTACAAGATCCAGAGAAAGGACCGCCCCCACCTCCCAGGAGGAGGACTCGCCATCGCACACAAGACCCCCCTCCGACTCTCCACATCCAGCACGAGCGACCCCCACTCCAACACAGAACACCTCCACTTCCAGATCCAGACCAGCCCCAGGACCACGCTATGCGGCACCCTCATCTACAGACCGCCGGGACCTCGCACCCAGTCCACAACCACCATCACCAAGCTCGCCGCACCCCACGCCATCACCTCCACGGACTACATTCTACTCGGGGACCTGAACTTCCACCTCGACAACTGCGACGACCCCGACTCCACCACTCTCCTCGACAACCTTGCCAACCTCGGACTGAAGCAGCTGGTCAACACGCCCACTCACAATGCTGGACACACCCTCGACCCAATCTTCGCGGGAGGGACAAACATCCGTTTCAGCCACACCACCCAGCCCCTCTGGACGGACCACCACTGCGTCCACTTCACCTTCAATACCACCACCGCACCCAAGCCCCCCCGTGCCCACCGCAAAGGAACTGGAGCAAGGTCACAGAGGAACACCTCAACACCACCCTCCTCCAAGACCCCCCCAGCGCCACGACCGACACCAACTCCGCAGCCATGGAATTTCACCGCTGGATCTCCTGCTGCACCGACAAGCTCGCACCCCTCCGCCACCCCGCCAAACAACGCCCTCTGAAGGCCGCCTGGTTCACCACAGAACTACAAGGAGCCAGACGCTCCTGCAGACGCCTAGAGAAAACCCGGCGAAACCAGAAAACCACGGAAGCACGGAACAACCACAGGGACGCCCTGAAGAAATACCACCAGCGCATAAGAGACACCAAACGGACCTTCATAAGAGACAAAGTCCAGACCAACGCGACCAACGCCAAGGAACTGTTCAACGTCATACAGCAGTTTGCAAAACCCCCCAGCGAAGCCATGGACGTCACACCTTCAGGAACTCTGCGACAAGCTCAGCTCCTACTTCCATCTAAAGATCAAGGTCCTCTACGACAACTTCAGCGAACAGACGCCGGACACCACCCCCCCCCCTACACCACCGATAAGCCTACCATCATCACCTGGAATCCCGCCACCGTAGAACACATCACCGCGACCATGAAGAAAACCCACTCAGGAGCCCCAACGGACCCCTGCCCACCGCACATATTCCACAGGGCTGCCGCCGCCATCGCACCCGAACTAGGATGGACCATCAACGCCTCATTCATGTCCGGCATCTTCCCAGATGACTGGAAGCGGGCGGAGGTTAAACCCTTCCTCAAGAAGCCAACGGCTGACCCAACAGACCTGAAAAACTACCGGCCCATCTCTTTCCTCCCCTTCGCGGCCAAAGTCACCGAGAGACTCGTAAACGCCCAACTGACCGCCTTCATCGAAGAGAACTCCATCCTGGACACCTCCCAGTCTGGATTCCGCAGCAACCACAGCACCGAGACCGCCCTCCTCGCCACCACCGACGACATCCGCATGCTACTCGACCAGGGACACACTGCGGCCCTCAACCTTCTAGACCTCTCCGCAGTCTTCGACACCGTTTCACATCGCACGCTCGCAGCCAGACTTCACGATGCGGGGATACAAGGAGCCGCCCTTGACTGGATCCAATCCTTCTTCTCCGGCCGAACCCAGAGGATCAGACTCCCTCCCTCTCTCTCCGAACCCACCGATATCAACTGCAGAGTACCCCAAGGATCATCGCTCAGCCCCACGCTCTTCAACATCAACATGGCCCCCCTCGCCGCCATCATCAGACAGCATGGGCTCAGCATTGTATCCTACGCCGACGACACCCAGCTCATCCTCTCACTCACGAAAAATCCCGAAGACACCAGACTCTGTTTCCAGGAAGGAATGAAGAATGTGGCAGCCTGGATGAAAGACAGCTGTCTGAAGCTCAACTCAGAGAAGACCGAGGTCCTCATCCTCGGACCCTGCACCTCCGCCTGGGACAACACCTGGTGGCCCTCCGCCCTCTGGAATCCACCCACCCCTACAGACCACGCACGAAACCTCGGCATCATCCTCGACTCCTCCTTCTCCATGAACCGCGAGATCAACGCCGTCGCCTCCACCAGTTTCAACTGCCTGCGCATCCTCCGCAAGACCTTCAAATGGATCCCCCTGACTGCAGAAGGACCGTCACCCACGCGCTCATAACAAGCAGACTGGACTACGGCAACGCCCTATACGCCGGAATCAACAGAACCCTTCTACACAAACTCCAAACCATCCAGAATGCCGCAGCCAGACTCATCCTCAGGACACCGCGTCACGAACACATGACCCAACACCTCCGAGACCTCCACTGGCTCCCCGTCGAGAAGAGGATCACCTTCAAACTCCTCACCCATGCCTACAAATCCCTCATCAACATCGGATCCAAATACCTCAACGAGAGAGTATCCTTCCACGTACCCAAGAGGAACCTCCGCTCCGCCGACCTCGACCTGGCAGAGGTCCCCCGCATCTGCAGAAACAGAACAGGCGGGAGAGCCTTCTCTTACATCTCAGCCAAGACCTGGAACGAGCTCCCTGTGAAAAGAAAAAAGAGGAAATAAGACCATTAGCAAAAATGAAAGCTGTTGGTGCAGTGTAAAGCAAAGATATATAGGAAATAAATTTGGGACCAAACCCAGACCAAGAAAGTTTATGAAAAATAAATTACCAATCCATATGACCGAAAGCTTTTTCAGCATCAAGGGAAATTGCCACTAGTGAGTGCACATATTTGTTAGATTTGCTTAACCCCTTCTATGCATCGGATGCGCGGGAGCCATCCGCCGCATAAGTGCTCATGTGCGTCGGACGGCTCCAGCGCGTCCGACGCCATGGCACAGGAAATCCCTCTGGTGCAGGCACCAGAGGGATTTCTTTTTCTCCCCCAAAGCCTCGGGAGCTGGGGAAGAGCTTCCCCAGCTCCCGAGGCCACCCGTGGAGGGATTCTAGGAAATGACGATCAGCGCGCACGTCGCGCTGACGTCATTTCATAGAAACCGAAACTGAAATGAGCCTTCATTTCAGTTTCACATTCTATGTGCTCAGGGGGCTATCTCAGCCCCCTGAGCATGTAGAAAGACGGGAGAGGTATCATTGGAAAGGGGAGAATCTCCCCTTTCCAATGGTACCCCTCCCCCCAGTGGATCCCTGCTTGGAGATTGCCCCAGGAGGGCGATCCCCAAGCAGGGATCCACCCACTAGACACCGTGGAGGGGGAGCGGCCCCTTGGGCAAGGGCCTTTACTCCCTCCAAACAAATTGGGCAAATTCAGTCTTTCTGCCCTTCTGGGGGCAGATGGGGGCAGGAGCCCCCAATCTGCCCCCCCGGGAGGGCAGAGAGCCCACTAGACGCCAGGGATTTTTTTGTTGCCAATTTTAATTAGGGTGTGGGCTACCCAAAATGGGCATGCCAATGCCCCCACCCCCACCAAAATTACGGCCTTTATGCCCCCCTAGGGGGGCAAAAAGCCCACTAGACGCCAGGGATTTTTTTGGGGCAATTTGAATTAGGGTGGGGGCTGCCCAAAATGGGCATGCCAATGCCCCACCCCCCCTGCAACAATTACAGTCTTTCTGCCCCCCTGAGGGGGGCAGAAAGCCCACTAGATGCCAGGGATTTTTTTGGGGAAATTTGAATTAGGGTGGGGCTGCCCAAAAAGGGCATGCCAATGCCCCACCCCCCTGCAACAATTACTGCCCACTAGAAACCAGGGATTCTTTTTTTGTATTCATGTAGGGGAGGGGGCTGCCCAAAATGGGCATGACAATACCCCCACCCCCCAGAGAAATTCCAGTCTTTCTGCCCCCAGGGGGGGCAGATGGGGGCAGTGGCCCCTGATCTGCCCCCCGGATGGGCAGAAAGCCCACTAGGCACCAGCGATTACACTGGCTTTTTTATGTGTGGGGGTGGGGGCTGCCCAGAATAGGCATACCAATGCCCCCACCCTCCTAAAAAATAGCCACAGTCTTTCTGCCCCCCTTGGGGGCATATCGGGGCAAACCCCACCCGATTTCCCCCCAGGGCGGCAGAAAGCCCACTAGGAACAGACTTGTTTTAGCAATGTGCCTACCTGTGGATTTTGGGCCCTAGCACAGCCGGCACATAGGGAAACCTAGCAAATGTGTACATTTTTGAAAACTAGACACCAAGGGGAATCCAGGATGGGGTGACTTGTCTGGCTCTCACCAGAATCCTTTGCAAACCTCAAACTTAGTGAAAAAAAACACATTTTCCTCACATTTCTGTGATGGAAAGTTCTGGGATCTGCGTGGATCCACAAAATTCCACCCACCCAGCATTCCCCAAAGTCTTCCGAGAAATATTGTACCTCACTTGTGTGGGTAGGCCTTGTGCCCGCGACAGGAAACGGCCCAAAACGCAACGTGGACACACCACATTTTCTCAGTGAAAACTGACCCTTTTTTTGCAAAGTGCCTAGCTGTAGATTTTGAACCCTCGCGCTGCCGGCACCTTGGGACACCCAGCAAACCTATACATTTTTTAAAACTAGACACCCAGGGGAATACAGGATGGGGTGACTTGTCTGGCTCTCACCAGGTTCTGTTCCCCAGAATCCCTTGCAAACCTCAAACTTTGTAAAAAAAAACACATTTTCCTCACATTTTTGTGGTGGAAAGTTCTGGAATCTGCGTGGATCCACAAAATTCCACCCATCCCGCATTCCCTAAAGTCTTCTGAGAAAAATGGTACCTCACTTGTGTGGGTAGACCTAGTGCCCGCGACAGGAAACGGCCCAAAACGCAATGTGGACACTCCACATTTTCACAGTGAAAACTGACCCTTTTTTGCAAAGTGCCTAGCTGTAGATTTTGAACCCTAGCTGTGCCGGCACCTAGGGAAACCTAGCAAACCTATACATTTTTGAAAACTAGACATCCAGGATGGGGTGACTTGTCTGGCTCTCACCAGGTTATGATACCCTAAATGCCTTTCAAACCTCAAATTTAACTGAAAAAATCACTTTTTTCTCAAATTTCTGTGTGGGAAAGTTCTGGAAACTACGTGGATCCACAAATTTCTGGGTTTTTGGCCCCGGGCTCGGCGGCCATCTTGGGAAACTACCAAACCCACACATTTCTGAAAAGTAGACACCCGGGGGAGTCCAGCGAGGTATGGCTTGCGTGGATCCCTCAACGTTTTCCTACCCAGAATGCCCTGCAAACCTCAAATTTAGCTGCAAAAATCACTTTTTTCACAAATTTCTGTGTAGGAAAGTTCTGGAATTTACGTGGATCCACAAATTTCTTACCACCCAGCGTTCCCCCAGGTCTCCCGATAAAAATGATACCTCACTCGTGTGGGTGGGTCAAGTACCCGCGACAGGCAAGGGCCCAAAACGTTTTGAGGAGACATCAAAATTACCCATCACAAAACAACCTGGTTTTGCAAGGGGGGTCACCTGAGTTTTTGCCCCCGGGCTCAGCGGCCATCTTGGGAAACTACCAAACCCACACATTTCTGAAAAGTAGACACCCGGGGGAGTCCAGCGAGGTATGGCTTGCGTGGATCCCTCAATGTTTTCCTATCCAGAATGCCCTGCAAACCTCAAATTTAATTGAAAAAAATCACTTTTTTCACAAATTTTTGTGTGGGAAAGTTCTGGAATCTACGTGGATCCACAAATTTCCTACCACCCAGCGTTCCCCCAGGTCTCCCGATAAAAATGATACCTAACTCGCGTGGGTGGGTCAAGTACCCGCGACAGGCGAGGGTCCAAAACGTATTGAGGAGACATCTAAATTACCTTTCACAAAACAACCTGGATTTGCAAGGGGGGTCACCTGGGTTTTTGGCATCTTGGGAAACTACCAAACCCACACATTTCTGCAATGTAGACACCCGCGGGAGTCCAGCGAGGTATGGCTTGCGTAGATCCCCAAACTTTTTTCTACCTAGAATGCCCTGCAAACCTCAAATTTAGCTGAAAAAAACACATTTTCCACATATTTTTGGGTGGAATCACTGTGCCGGCACAAATGCCCTACCCCACAGCGTTCCCCTCAGTCTCCCGAGTAAAATGATACCTCACTTGTGTGGGTGGGGCAAGGGCCTGTGACTGGGAAGAGCCCAAAACATAGGGATTAAGGGTATAGCACCGAGCATTCTAAGCGCTACATTTTTTTAAAAATACGTTTTTAGCCAATTCTGCATTGGACACCCACACAAGTGAGGCATCATTTTACTCGGGACACTACGGAGAACACTGTGGGGTAGGACATTTGTGCCAGCACAATGATTCTACACAAAAATATGTGGAAAATGTGATTTTGTTAGCTAAATTTGACGTTTGCAGGGGATTTTGGGTAGGGAAACGTTGGGGGATCAACACAAGCCATACCTCATTGGACTCCCCAGGTTGTCTAGTTTTCAGAAATGTGTGGGTTTGGTAGGTTTCACTAGATGGTGGCGAGCCCGGGGCCAAAATACCAGGTGCCCCCCCCAAAACCAGGTAGTTTTGTTGTAGGTAATTTTGAAGTCTCCACAGTACGATTTGGGACATTTCCTGTTGCAGCCACTATGCCTACCCACACAAGTGAGGTACCATTTTTATCGGGAGACCTGTGGGAACGCTGGGTGGTAGGGAAATTTGTGTCAGCCCGGTGATCCTACAACTTTCCACACAGAAATGTGAGAAAAATTGATTTTTCAACAAAATTTGAGGTTTGCAGGGGATTCTGGGTAGGGAAATGTTGGTGGACGCACGCAAGCCATACCTTTCTGGACTCCCCGGGTGTCTAGTTTTCAGAAATGTGTGGGTTTGTTAGGTTTCCCTAGATGGCCGCTGAGCCCGGGGCCAAAAACTCATGGGACCCCCTTGCAAAACCAGGTTGTTTTGTGATAGGTAATTTTGATGTCGCCTCAATAGGTTTTGGGCCCTTGCCTGTCGCGGGTACTTGACCCACCCACGCGAGTGAGATACCATTTTTATCGGGAGACCTGAGGGAACACTGCGTTGTAGGAAATTTGTGGATCCACGCAGATTCAAGAACTTTCCCACACAGAAATTTGAGAAAAAATTTGAGGTTTGCAGGGGATTCTGGATAGGGAAATGTTGGGGGACGCACGCAAGCCATACCTTGCTGGACTCCACCGGGTGTCTAGTTTTCAGAAATGTGTGGGTTTGGTAGATTTCCCAAGATGGCCACCGAGCCTGGGGCCAAAAACACAGGTGACTCCCCTTGCAAAACCAGGTTGTTTTGTGATAGGTCATTTTGATGTCTCCTCAATACGTTTTGGGACATTTCCTGTTGCAGCCACTATGCCTACCCACACAAGTGAGGTACCATTTTTATCGGGAGACCTGGGGGAACGCTGGTTGGTAGAAAATGTGTGGATTTACGTGGATTCCAGAACTTTCCACCACAGAAATGTGAGGAAAATGTGGTTTTTTTTTTACAAAGTTTGAGGTTTGCAAGGGATTCTGGATAACAAAACCTGGTGAGAGCCAGAAAAGTCACCCCATCCTGGATTCCCCTGGGTGTCTAGTTTTCAAAAATGTATAGGTTTGCTAGGTTTCCCTAGGTGCCGGCAGAGCTAGGGTTCAAAATGTACAGGTAGGCACTTTGCAAAAAAAGGGTCAGTTTTCACTGTGAAAATGTGGTGTGTCGACGTTGCGTTTTGGGCCGTTTCCTGTTGCAGGCACTAGGCCTACCCACACAAGTGAGGTACCATTTTTCTAGGAAGACTTTGGGGAATGCGGGGTGGGTGGAATTTTGTGGATCCACGCAGATTCCAGAACTTTCCACCACAGAAATGCGAGGAAAATGTGTTTTTTTGGACACATTTTGAGGTTTGCAAGGGATTCTGGGTAACAGAACCTGGTGAGAGCCAGACAAGTCACCCCATACTGGATTCCCCTGGGTGTCTAGTTTTCAAAAATGTATATGTTTGCTAGGTTTCCCTAGGTGCCGGCAGAGCTAGGGTTCAAAATCTACAGCTAGTCACTTTGCAAAAAAAGGGTCAGTTTTCACTGTAAAAATAAAGTGTGTCCACGTTGCATTTTGAGCCATTTCCTGTCGCGGGCACTAGGCCTACCCACACGACTTAGGGTAACACAGAATTGTCGAGCAACTGTTATTACCTATTGACTTTCGATGCATTTCTGCCTTCCAAATGAAAGACAATGTGTAAAAAAGAAGTCACTTTGAAAAATGTCCTATAATTCTCATGCTAGTATGGGTACTCACAATTTCGGAAATGTGAAAATATCTACTGTTCCCAAACTCTATATTTTGTTCCAATTTCAGAAATACATAGGTGTCTTTCATACCGATTTTTCCATGTATATATTTTCCCAAATTAATTGCTATATACCCTATACATAATAAAAAACCATTGCAAGACGCTGCTCAGTTATTGGCTCTGGGTTCGTCGGGTTCTTGGTGAACCTACAAGTCCTATATATCCCCACAACCAAAAAGGTCCAGCGGATGTAACGGTATATTGCTTTCAAACAGCTGTCATAATTAGAAGAAGTTACAGGTGAAAACGTTGGCACAAATGGCTGTTTTGTTCAACTAATTTTCAATTTGTCCTCTATTCAACTTTTAGTTTCTATAAAGAAACCTTGAAGGATCTACACAAATGACCCCTTGCTGAATTCAGAATTTTGTCTACTTTTCTAAAATGTATAGCTTTCCAGGATCCATTATTGCTTTCATACCAATTTCTACCATTAACTGGAAAAAGGTTGAAAGCACAAAAATTACAAAAATAGGCTATGTCCCAGTAAAATGCCAAAACTATGTAAAAATTTTTTTTTTTTTACAAAAGTCTGCTTGTCTCTAAAAGCTGGGAAAATGGTGATTTCAGCCCCACAAACCCTTTGTTGATACCATTTGCAGGGAAAGAACCAGACGCTTTCATTTGCAGCATTTTTTCCCCATTTAAAAAAAAATAATAATAATGTAGCTGTATTTTGGCTAATTTCCAGGTCCCCTTTAGGGGAATCCACAAATACTGTATACCTTTAGAATCCCCATGATGTTGGAAGAAAAGGACACAAATTTGGCGTGGATACCTTATGTGGTCAAAAAGTTACAGGGGCCTAAGCGCGAACTACCCCAAATAGCCAAAAAAGGCTTAGCACAGGGGGGGAAAAGGCCTAGCAGCGAAGGGGTTAATATATTATAGAAAACTCTAGTGTTATCAGAAATGCCTCTGCCTTTAATAAAGCCCTATTGTTCTTTGCAAACAAGAGATAACCTAACCAAAGAGCAAGAATTTTAGCAAATATTTTATAGTCAGAATTGACTAAGAAGATCGGCCAGTATTTTTTACATAAGTGTGAATCCCTTCCAACTTTAGGAATGAGAGAGATGAGTGCCTCTTGAAATGTACCATTGCATGTTTTAGATGAAATAAAATGAGCAAATAGAGGATGACGTTTTGGAAGCAAACATTTGTAAAAGTGAAAATAAAATTCTACAGGAAAGCCATCTGGTGCAGGAGCTTTTCCAGTTTAAATCAATTTCAGTTAAGGGAGAGATCATCCGCTATTGAGGAAAAATCTATGGGGCCGATTACGATGGCGGTCGGAAAAGCATTCCGACCGCCGTGGTAGCGGAAATTAACCATCCGCATGTACCGCAAGAAAACCGGCGGTCATATTAGGATGAACCGCTAGAAAAAACCGACCGCGGCAGACGGATTCCACGAAACTCTGCCGGGACCGTGCGGAGTAGGTGAAAATCCGTCCACAGCGGTCGGATTAGCTGCGGAAAGACCCAAAACCGCAGTTCGACCAGCGGATTGACCGCACGTGAAATTAGGATACGGTTGCGGTGACAGCGGAACGATCAGTTGTTTCCGACCGCCGCGATCGCAACAATAGATGAATGGGAGAGCCGGCGGAAGCGCTGTTGTATTCCGACTGCCGCGGTCGCTCCGGAAGAGTAATGGCGGTCAAAAGCAACCACACAACAAGGCTACCAAGTTTGGCTATAAATCTGGCTCAGCCCCAAAAAACACCAAATACACCCCAATGGCACATCCCCATGGCAAAAAAAAAAATACAAATCCCAGGTCAACCCACACAACACACCTGACATGAATACTCCATTTTGACCCACCCACATAGCTGAGTATAAAACCAGCCCCTTCCCTGCCCACAATCCTTTGCACAACTCCAGCAATGAAGGGCCCAACCCCAGAGCACCAAGGAGAGGCAAATCTGCACACAACACACCATCACAACCACACACACACCACACACATCGCCTCCACCACCTCCACACCTGCACTTCTCACCCATTTGCACATCACACTCCATGGCACAGAGGAAGATGCCCAAATTCACTGACAATGAGTTGTCAGTCATGGTAGATAAGATAATCAGAGTAGAACCACATTTGTTTGGAAGCATGGTCCAACAGACACCAGTATCCAGAAAAAATCAAATGTGGGCAAGGATAGTCAACAAAGTCAATGCAGTAGGGACCACCCCGCGCACCCTGAAGGACATCAGGAGGAGGTGGCATGACCTCAAGACCAGGGTGAAAGAGCATGCCAAGAAGAACCATGAGCTGGCTCAGAGGACTGGCGGGGGCCCTCCCATTCCCCCACTGACATTCAACGAATGGGAGGAGAAGGTGCTTGCCATACTGCATCCAGAGAGTCTCACAGGAATATCCGGGGGAGTGGAGGCTGGTAAGTACCAACAAATGTCCCCCATTACACTGCAATGTACTGTCTCACACAACTAGAAAGCTACACTTCCTAAACATAAATGCACCAACGTACTACATACTCTTCCCAACACATGTCTCACAGATTTAGCATTCCTTTCCTCTGAATCACCCCAAAGGTAGCCAGCAACATTTCCATGTGGGCATGTGTACAGGCAGCCATCACTACAAGTCCCACCAGGCCCCCTGTCCCGTAGCTGACCAGGATGGAGCACTCCCCACACCCATGTGGTAGCCATTGCATTGCACTACTCAAACTTACAGGTAGGTAGCCTTATCAACAGGGAGGGGGGGGTGTGGGTAGAAAGCCAGCACTACAACTCCCACCAGGCTTCCTGTCCCACAGCTGAACAGGATGGAGCAGGTGTGTGGGTGGAAAGCCAGCACTACAACTCCCACCAGGCTTCCTGTCCCACAGCTGACCAGGATGGAGCACTCCCCCCACCCACAACCATGTGGTAGCCATTGCATTGCTCACCTTCACCTAACAGGTAGGTAGCTTTCTCAACAGGGAGGGGGGTGTGTGGGTGGAAAGCCAGCACTACAACTCCCACCAGGCCCCCTGTCCCACAGCTGACCAGGATGGAGCACTCCCACCACCCACAACCATGTGGTAGCCATTGCATTGCTCACCTTCACCTAACAGGTAGGTAGCTTTCTCAACAGGGAGGGGTGTGTGTGTGTGTGGTAAGCCAGCACTACAACTCCCACCAGGCCCTCTGTCCCACAGCTGACCAGGATGGAGCACTCCCCCCACCCACAACCATGTGGCAGCCATTGCATTGCTCACCTTCACCTAACAGGTAGGTAGCTTTCTCAACAGGGAGGGTGTGTGTGGGTGGGAAGCCAGCACTACAACTCCCACCAGGCCCCCTGTCCCACAGCTGACCAGGATGGAGCACTCCCCCACCCACAACCATGTGGCAGCCATTGCATTGCTCACCTTCACCTAACAGGTAGGTAGCTGCTTAACAGGGAGGGGTGTGTGTGTGTGTGTGGTAGACCAGCACTGCAACTCCCACCAGGCCCCCTGTCCCACAGCTGACCAGGATGGAGCACTCCCCCACCCACAACCATGTGGTAGCCATTGCATTGCTCACCTTCACCTAACAGGTAGGCAGCTTTCTCAACAGGGAGGGGTGTGTGTGTGTGTGGTAAGCCAGCACTACAACTCCCACCAGGCCCCCTGTCCCACAGCTGACCAGGATGGAGCACTCCCCCCACCCACAACCATGTGGCAGCCATTGCATTGCTCACCTTCACCTAACAGGTAGGTAGCTTTCTCAACAGGGAGGGGTATGTGTGGGTGGGAACCCAGCACTACAACTCCCACCATGTCCCCTGTCCCACAGCTGACCAGGATGGAGCACTCTCCCCACCCACAACCATGTGGCAGCCATTGCATTGCTCACCTTCACCTAACAGGTAGGTAGCCTGCTTAACAGGGAGGGGTGTGTGTGTGTGGTAAGCCAACACTACAACTCCCACCAGGCCCCCTGTCCCACAGCTGACCAGGATGGAGCACTCCCCCACCCACAACCATGTGGTAGCCATTGCATTGCTCACCTTCACCTAACAGGTAGGTAGCTTTCTCAACAGGGAGGGGTGTGTGTGTGTGGTAAGCCAGCACTATAACTCCCACCAGGCCCCCTGTCAGACAGCTGACCAGGATGGAGCACTCTCCCCACCCACAACCGTGTGGTAGCCATTGCATTGCTCACCTTCACCTAACAGGTAGGTAGCTTTCTCAACAGGGAGGGGTGTGTGTGTGTGTGGTAAGCCAGCACTACAACTCCCACCAGGCCCCCTGTCCCACAGCTGACCAGGATGGAGCACTCTCCCCACCCACAACCATGTGGCAGCCATTGCATTGCTCACCTTCACCTAACAGGTAGGTAGTAAGTGCATGAACCCTGCCATCCTTCTCAAAATGCCTGGACCCATATGACCACACCAGCACTCACATGTCAGCCAACTTGGCATAGATCCAAAAGACACATCCAGTGTGCAGACAGCAAAGCGCACGTAACTGTCACAGAAATAAAACTTTGACTCACCAAGTCACATGTGAAAGTAATTCATGGCACAATCATGCACAGACCAGAATGCAATGTGTAAGTGCCATGGTGTCAGAGCATGAAGGCCCATATGAACACAAAACATGCATGGTCAGTCTGACAAACATAGCTAAGTACATGATATGAAAAAGGTATGTATAACATTACAAAGGCTAGTTCTTGTCTAGCTGAAATTGATTCCACGATGAGCAAACAAAAAAGACGCATCACATAAAGTTGCTGTGCCGCAAGTCGTCAGATGATGACATGTCCTTGTAATCACTCAATCTGTACGTGGCACATGGTTTCAATTTACATGTCACACCATGTGCAAGTAATGTATGTACCTCAACATCATATCATGATGCTCAGTATCTTGCAGCCATACCAAGTATTGCAAAGTAAAGTTTTTGGTGTATCAAATGTAACATCCAAAAGTCTAACACCAAGCTAGTGGAGTGCACTTCAATGACCATTTAACCTCTGTTCAACAGGAGATCCACAAGCAAACAACTGCTGCGGAAAACACCACCAACCTGCAGAGCCTGTCTCCCCTCCCTGAACATGAACTCTCGAATGCTGACTCCCTATGTTTCTCGGATGAAGAGCAACAACCTGGCCCATCCGGAGTGCCAGGGCACACCACGTCTCAGGCCCTCATTGTCCCCACCACCACCACCACCACAGCAACAACAACAGCGCTGACCCCTGCTACGATGACCTGTGCGGCCTCCACCACCACCATCACCACTGCTGCCTGCAACACTCTCCCTGCCTCTGTGGTTAGCAACACCACCACACAATCCGAGGATGCCAGGGAGAGTGTGCGGGTGCGTCGAGTGCCACCGCCACAGGTCCGTGTCAGCAGGGCAGGTGGGAGGGCAACTGGGGGACAAATACAGGAGGACACTGAGACCGAAGCCCTGGCCACCATTGCAAGAGTCCTTGGGGCATACGAACAGAACCAGGGACAGATGGGCCAGGTTGTGGAAGAAGTGCGTGAGCTCCGCCTGCTGCTGAGGTCCATGGACACACGCATGGGCCAAATTGTGGACCTCATGGGCCAGCTAGTGGGTGTTTTGAGTGACAGACATGAGGCCCAAATGACGGCTCAGCCCCCCTCCAGTGGCCCACCTGCTGATATTCCCACCACCTCAGCTGCGGCCACAGAGAGGGGTGAGCTGCACCAAAATGACTCCTCAGATACCGCTGAGCCTGCAGCAGAGGCCCCCCCCTGCCAAACGCAGGAGGGGACATCCGAGAAACACCAGGGGAGGATCCTGTGGCAATGCACCATCTACAGGCAATCACTGAGCCAGCCATGATGGCACCTGTGTTCCCATTGACATTGACTTTGTTGACTATCCTTACCCACATTGCCATGTTGATGGCAGGAGTCTGTTGGGCTGTGTGACCACATCAATGTGGTGACTACTCTATTTGTCTCATTTACCATCACTGACAACTCATTAAATCACTTAGCACAATTTTATACATGATCACTTCTCTGGCACAAATACACATTGGAAATAAACACTCTTTACACACCCATGTCTTTGTGTCAGCTCCATGTTTATCACAGTATAGACAATGTCAACTCAGATTCCAATGTACCACAAGCTCTGATTGTGACGAGGCATTGAGAGGGTGAAGGAACCTAGAAAGACACAAGAGAATGACATTCACTAGTCAGGTGATGCCATTACAGCTAAAACACACCACTAATCATCAACGTACAAGTACCAGCACACATAACAATGAGCAACAACATCAACAGAGACATGACGTACATGGACAAATATACCCTGTGCCACACACTTCAGCCATTACCACAGAGCCAACAACAGCCAGCAGTCAAAAAGTACTTCTATGCATTGCCACTACCATCAAAGACAACAGACAATGTCACTGTTGTACAATGTCACTTACACTCAAGGGAAGTAGTTGTCGATGAGCTGTTAACGCAAGTCAACACCTTCCTCTTCTCCACTATCGTCGTCACTGGGCATGTGTGGGTCTGCAGGGGGGGTATCTGCTGCTCATCATCCTCCAGGAGCAGGGGGACCTCTTTGCGCAAGGCCAGGTTGTGGAGCATGCAGCATGCAACGATGATCTGACACACCTTTTGGGGAGAGTAGAGTAGTGCACCTCCGCTCTTGTCCAGACACCGGAATCTAGACTTCAGAAGCCCAAAAGTACGCTCCACCACACGACGTGTCCTCCCATGTGCATCATTGTAGCGGACTTCACCCGGGCTCCAGGGATTCCTTAGTGGGCTCAGCAACCAAGGCCGGTTGGGATACGCAGAGTCACCTAGGTGTGAGACACAGAGTGCAATTTAGTGATACAAACAGTAAGTGAGTACAGCATGTCACACATACAGCACACTACTTGACGCTGCATACTCACCAACAAGCCATGCACGCTCCGGATGCAGATTTGTCATTAATTGTGGAATGATGCTGTTCCGCAGAATGTAGGAGTCATGTGCAGACCCGGCGAATTTGGCACCGGCATGGGAGATGATCATATCTGCTTGGCACACCACTTGCACATTAATGGAATGGAAATGTTTCCTGTTCCGGTAGATGTGCTCACGTGCCTGTGGTGGAACTAGGCCAACATGTGTGCAGTCAATGGCCCCAACAACATTTGGTATGTATCCCAGGTCATAGAAATCCCCCTTCACACCTGCCAATTCATGTCTCCTTGGGAAGTGGATGTAGCGGTCCTTGTGTGTCATCATTGTGGACAGGACATCACGTAGCACCATGCTAAACATGGCCTAAACCATCCCACTGGCGATGGCCACCGTGTACTGAAAAGAACTAGTAGCAAAGAAGTGCAGGGCCGCCATCACCTTGACTGTTGGTGTCAAAGCAGTCGGATAGGTTCTGTGAGGCCTCAGGTGGGGCTCCAACTGACCACATAGCTCTTGAAGGGTGAGGCGATCCAAACGGAACTTCCGAATGATGTCCTCATCCTCCATGTTTGCCAGCACTGGGAATGGCCAATGCACATTTGGTCGTCTCCTACATAAAATTAAATGGGACACATGTCAATTCATTCACATATGAGATGTGTCAAACAGCTTACATCGTGACTGACGCAGCGCCAACAAGGACTGGACTGTAACAACAGCTTAATGCACAAGTCCCATGCAGAGACACCTTGATCACATGTAGTAGTACATGTGGTCAGTATGTACATACTGACCACTTCCAAAACATAATCTGACTATGTGAATGGAAAATGGTAAATTTCTACATCTTGTGTCACCAGCCCTGGGAGTAGTTGACACAGCACATGTTTGAAACAGCAACACTGCTGACTCCTACGTAGCTGCTGTACCTGTCACACCTTCTTGCTTAAGTTGCACAGAGCACAACTTTTCTACTCCATGAGCACAGTGTGTGTAAGCTGATCAACTATCAACATGAATTTAGCTATATACACAGTGAAATAGGCACATTATGTAGTCAGTCCATCATTACTGTGGGTTGATTAGCCATCTCACACATTGACATGTTCACAAATATGAGAGTCCATTACACACCAAATCTGTGTACATGCCCACAAATATCATATGTGACATGTGAGGAAGTAGATGCCAATGCATGTAATCATATGCACTGACATGGCATGTGTAGTCATCAGTGAGTTCAATGTCACACTAGCATGGAATTTAGCAATCAGGTGGCATTATACATTGTAAGTGTCTAGTGTTTCATGATGAGATGTGCCCATTGCCATTGCCAGAGCATGATGTGTCCATAGGTGCGGTATGCGTGCTCCGCCACCGCAATCACGGTCGTTGGCCACAATTGAAAAATGCCAAATCGCGGTAGCGACCGCCTGGCCCCCGCAGTGTGCCACCGCCAATGCCCATGCCATTGCAGCCAATGGGAACCGCGCTCGCGGTAGTGGATTACACATTTGAAACCCGCGGTAGGCGTGCTCCGCTACCGCGGGCCCGGGCATTGGTTACATTTGAAAGATGCACGATTGGGGTAGCAACCGCCTGGCCCCCGCTCTGTACCACCGCCAATGCCCATGCCATTGCAGCCAATGGGAACTGCGGTCGCGGTAGTGAAATACACATTTGAAACTCGCGATAGGCGTGCTCCGCTACCGCGGGCCCGGGCATTGGTTACATTTGAAAGATGCACGATTGCGGTAGCGACCGCCTGTCCCCCACGGTGTGCCACCGCCAATGCCCATGCCATTGCAGCCAATGGGAACCGCGGTCGCAGTAGTGAAATACACATTTGAAACTCACGGTAGGTGTGCTCCGCTACCGCGGGTCCGGTCATTGGATGGATTTGAAAGAAGCAAACCAGGCAGACCAATTGCAGCAGCAGAGTACCTCTGAAACATCCCCAGGGGCCTATAAATCTCTGTGAGAGAGCCACACATTTCAATTGTATTCAGGCACTGCTGCCTGCCATTCTTCACCACCAACTGCTGCTGTTCCTGTCTGCTGGAGCCAGTGATGGCGAGAACTGAGAACATCAGGGCCCGTCCCTTCACCACAGAGGAGCTGGAGGTCCTGGTGGACGAGGTCCTTTCACAGTACGGGAGGCTATATGGTGCACCAGATGTACTGGTAAGTGTTTCAGAGTGAAAGTCTGAGAGTGCTCAGAGTGCTCACATGATGTTGCTCTGCAGTAGTATGTGCCTGTGAGTGCAAGTTGATGTGCATGCATCCTTATTTTTCATCTACCATGCTCCCTACACTTGCCCAGTAAGAATTGCACTTGAGTATTTGGGAAGGATGGCAACATGGACATTTCTACAGCCCTTCTTCAGCAATGAAAATATGAACGTTGGTCTGAGACTGGGTAATGTAAATGTGTGATACACTGCCTAGCATGCTGACTTCATGTCAATGGGGTGTGTAGCCTTGTTTCCACAGATCCATGGCTGCATTGTAGGATGGGAGGGACATGCAGTGTTTTTGCAGCCATACAGTAGCACTGCTGGTTTGGACAGTCGAAGTCTGAACAAACATTGCCTGTGCTATGTGATGTCATAGTCCATGAGGTTTTCACATGCTCATTTGTGACATTACAAATGTATTTCGTCCAGAGGGTACAGAAGAATGTGTGTACAGTTTTCATTTTGCACCCTTGGATATGTGTGCATTATGCACAAGAGTGTAACACTCCTGATGGTAATTCACCTATGACACATCAGATAAATGTAACATGAAGATATCATCCTTATAATGTTATCATAATGTGTTCTGTCTCGCATGTGTAGGCACTGTTTGCCCTCTCATATTGTATATGCATGTGAAATTTCGGATGACCCACGTTTAACCTCAGTGTGAGTTCCCCTGGCCTGCACAGTAACTGCACAATTTTAAAGGGACCCATCAGTAAATGGACTGAGTGAAACATATGTGTTGTCCACCACCCTATTTCTCAATGAGCTATCTTAGGCCTGAGGATTGCACGAGACAGGCCTCCACCTTGTGAGAAGAGTGTGAGAATGTCAGATCATGGCCCTAAATGTGACCTCCATGACACAGGTAGCCATTCACTGGCCAAGGACATTGAGGGGTGTGTAGTGTTGGACACAGTGAGTCTGCCCCGACACATCATTTCAAATGAATTGTGTGTATTGCTCAATCACATACTGCATCACAGATGAGGGTCTTCTTCACATTGGTTTCTGTGCTGGCACTCTGCATGTGTATGAGATGGCCAGGTACTGTGTCCATCATCATACATGTATACATTTCTAAGCGATTATTTGATGCAAGTGTACTACTTGTCATGATGTATGGCCTCTGCTCAACATTTATGTATTGGTGTGCTATGTTTTTTTCATGCTCCTGTACTGACACACAGTGGTACATAACACAGTGTCACTGAAACTTCCTCTTCTTGTCTCCCATGCCTGCAGCTTAAGGCCCACCAGCGTAAGGCATTATGGAAGGCCATTGCACGCAAGGTGCGGGCTCTGGGTGTCTCCAACCCACGGCACACACACTGTCACAAGAGGTGGGATGACATCTGCCGGCTGAGCAAAAACGTGGCAGAAATGACGCTGGGGGTGCTCCCTCGGAGTGGCAGGTTGGCACGCAGGACCATGACACCACTAATGGCCCACATCTTGGCAGTGACACAGCCAGAGCTAGATGCATGCTTCAGGGCCCATCAGCAGCAAGTTGGGGGTGAGTATTCTTTGAAGTGTGATTTGGGGTGTGAGTGACCGCATGGATCCCAACCCTGAGCCAGTGCGGAGCTCTGTGATGTCTCTAGTGTGATGCAAAGGCTACTAAGTGGCCTCAGTGTTGAGTGCAGCTGTTATGCATTGCTACAACATGTGGTTTCTCATGTGTTTCATACAATGACCCTTGACATTGAGAGATGAGATGTGGCCTTCTGACATATGCTGCAGTATGAGTGTCACAGACATCACCTGCCAGGCAGCTGCAGTGAGCATCATGTTAGTGTGCATATATAGATGTGTGCTGTGCACAACTTAAAATTTGTGACAACTACACAGCTGACACCAATGCACAACTGTAGTTGTGCTTCAAAGCACAACATGGTGGATAGCAGGAGCTTGTGGCCATTGCAAAGGACATTTGGGAGTCTGTATCTGTGGTGTTCCCTTGAAGTTACTCCATATGTGACAGAGAAAACATGATTAGATGTATACCTATCTCACCTACAAACACGTAGGTGTGCTTACAGAGAATAGCATGTTAGGTTACATGGAGGCACAGGCCAGCTATTTGGCTGTATCAACGTCACATGGACCATTAATATCAACTATGCATGTTTCCATGCATTTTCTGATGATTGCATGAAGGTTGCACATGCTGACTGCACATGGAGGAGGGCAACATGGGAGGATCATTTTCAAGTGTTGTGCGTTGCTTGCATATGATGTTTGTGAGTATGTCACTATACTGAACCTATGTCTCTGTCTCTTGCAGCATCTACCGAGGGCACGGAAGGACAGGGGACCGACACCAGTGGGGAAGCTTCTGGCACGACTGCTACACATGAGCTCACTGACACTGAAGTGACCAGCGCCTCGGAGGGGGACAGGAGTGCCCTGGAAGAATCACGCCCGAAACACCAACCTCAACATCATCAGACTCCAGCGGTGACTCCTCGATGTTGGCGGGCACAGGAAGGTCGGAATCTGCCTCTTCTTCCACCACACATCGTCCAGTGCCCACCCTCCCGGTTGCTCCCACAAGTGCTGTCTGTGCCCGCAGCCCTAGGAAGGGTAGAGTCTCCTTCCCCAGGCACTGCTGCCCCTGCCCCTGTCTCCCCTCCTGCCCTCAGTGTGGAGGCGGTTGACCTTTTGCGCCAGCTGTGTGTGGGTCAGACTGCTCTCCTGAATGCCTTCCAGGATCATGACAAGAAGTTGGCACAGGTAGTTGCCTTCATGGAGGGGATTCATTCTGACGTGGGTGGTCTACACCAAACTGTCCAGTCTTTGTCCTCCACAGTGACGGCAGCCATTCTGTAGTTACAGGCTCCAAGTCCGGCTCCTGTCCCTTCATCACCCACCCTGCCAGTGGCACCACCTGACGAGAGTGCCCACACGCCAGAGCCCTCAGGCACCAAGTCCTCCACACGCAGCACACAACAGCAGCACTCCAAGCGGACCAGACCACAGACACCATCCCCAACACACAAAACAGGCACACAGGAGCGCAAAACCAAAGCCCATCACGTGACACTCATGGGCATCAGGCCAAGAAGCAGGCATCAACATCACATTCATCAAAATCACCCCCATCCAAGGGCACTCCCATCCCCACACCTGCTCCCAAGGACCAACAAACAGTTGCCCTGTCTGCTGTGAACCTGGTGCCTGCAACGACTGAGCACAAACACTTCTCTAAGGCAGATTCACCCACAACGTCAACTCCCACCCACACCCCTGTGAAGCTGGGACAGGAGAGCAAAGTGGGGGTTTACCTGGACAACAGGGGATGCAGGGGAAGAGGCAAGGCCACCCCAAGCGTACCACCAGATCCAGCAAATCCCCACAGGGAGAGCCACCTGCACCTGATACACCTTTGGTGGAGAGTGAGGCTGTGGTGCCCACCCCACTTCCCACTCCGGCAAAGACACTTGTGGGCTATCGAATCCCCAAGAAGTTGAGACCCAGCCCTCAACATTCACCCTCACACACTGTGACTCCCGGAAGCATGTCTCCACCTCCCCATGCTACCACACCACCCGGTCCAAGCAGCCCTCAGGCTCCCACAGCCACTGATGCCTCTACCTCAGCTGGTCCTCTCTCTCCCAGGTCCAGTCCTCCAACTGGCCCTGACAATCAGCCACCTCCCAGTTCAACTGAAAGCAAAAGTTGAGGCAAAGTCCCCCTCCCCACACCATTTCTCCCACAGCGGTGCCTGGACTGCCCATTTGTATTCCCTGAGCTGGGGTGATTCCCATGGCAGTGGCCTTGCTGTTTGTTACTTTGGATGCCCATTCCCTGTGCAGTTTCTCATGCACACATGTGCATACTTTGAATTTGTACTGGCCAATGTCCTTGCTGTTTGTTACTTTGGATGCCCATTCCCTGTGCAGTTTCTCATGCACACATGTGCGGACTGGAACTATGGACTGGCCAATGGCCTTGCTGTTTGTTACTTTGGATGCCCATTCCCTGTGCAGTTTCTCATGCACACATGTGCGGACTGGAACTATGGACTGGCCAATGGCCTTGCTGTTTGTTACTTTGGATGCCCATTCCCTGTGCAGTTTCTCATGCACACATGTGCGGACTGGAACTATGGACTGGCCAATGGCCTTGCTGTTTGTTACTTTGGATGCCCATTCCCTGTGCAGTTTCTCATGCACACATGTGCATACTTTGAATTTGTACTGGCCAATGGCCTTGCTGTTTTGTACTTTTGATGCCTATCTGGATATTATGTAATAAAGGCTGTTACTCCTGTTGTCTGCTTTGTCAATGTCCTTGCTAAATACATTTTTTTTATGTATGGGTATCGGTTCATGTGACACATGCTCTGTATGCCACTTTAACATTGCCAATTGCTTGTTTTACTTATTCTGAGCTTTCCAGAGGTAACAAGCACTTTTGTGCTTCTTGAGTCTGAGGCTTGAGGGTGCAATGAAGGTTGTTTGTGCTGATCTACTCTTCTCCTAATCATTCTGTGCTCAGGTTTGCTAACTTGTACACATGTCATGTTAGTATGCAATACCACAACAGAGGTGAATGCTATACACATGTTTACTTGCGGGTGGCCAGGTTCCGGCATATCTGTGTGCTCTTTCTTGGTGTGTGCACAGCAGTGTTGGTGTATAGTCATCTTGTGTGGGCCTCTCTTCATTGTCACATGGGTACATTAGGATGTGTGCACTTGAGTAGTCATACAGTGTAATTGGCCTGTCATTGTCAGTAGTGTTGATGTGTATGTGCCCCTGCACATGCTAACTACACACATGTATGATCCAGGAAATGAGTGCATGTTTGTTTAGACATGTGCTTCAGATTGTGTGCACATGTAGGAGTTGTAGGTTGTGCACTGTGCAGTGTGTCAGTGTGTACTTGCACTCCTGGGGGACACCTACTTGTTGTCGCTGTCAGTTGTGAGTATGCAGAGTGTGTGACTGCAGAGTCTGTGTTGTGTTTAGTTGATCAGCCATGTGTGTTGTTTAAGTTGGTGCTCGCTGTGCTGACCTGCTCAGCCACACTGACATTATTTGTGAGTTTTCTCATGCATTGCTGTCACTTGACACATTTTTGGCTCCAGTATGGTATGTGGTATGAGGAGTCATACCATCCCCTATGGGTGCTTCTGATGCCTACACATTGTGAGTTACTCCTCTATGTGTTTGTGGACTGTACACTCCTTACCTGTCCACTACTGATGTACACACCACTTCAATCTCATGTCTTCCACCCCATGGCTTGCCAGTGTGTGAGCCTCCCCACCACTTCATAGTGTGACACTATACTGTGTGAGGATGATCTGTGTACAGGATCAATGTGCCACTCAGGACAGTTTCACAATTAGTTATCTGTTATTTTCTTCAGATAGTTTGCAGTCATGGTTGCTCATGTGCAGTGCATATGTTTGATCAGCACAGTCCTGTAGTCATGTTGTTTGCATCTGGGTTTCCCTGAGTTGTGCATCTGTGGGTGATGGCTAAGCTGTATGTGTGTTTGCTGAGGTACTGCTCCCCTTCCTGAGTGTGATGTTATCTGTGTGCTGTGATGATTTGTGTTGTGGGATTTCATGGTGGGGCACTCAGATATGTGTGCTACTGGTTTGGTTGGTGTGCACACACTGCTTGGTGTGCATGCAGTGATGTCAGTGTATGTTGCCTTGTACTTGCCTGGTGTGCATCCCCCTGATGTCCAGCTGAGTTTGCTATGTGATGGTTTGGTCTGTGCATCTGTTGTGTTTTTTAGTGGATGGATGCAGTGTTTGGCCTGTGTTGGTTCTTTCTACTGACAGGTGCAATGTGTGTGTGATGTTCTATTTGCATGACATTGTGTGTGAGTAGTTTGTGCATTGTGATACATTATGATGTGTTTTGCATGTGTAGTGTGCATTTCTTGTGTGAATGTCACATGCAGCAATGTGGAGTCTTGTTCATGAGCTTGTTTTGAGTGCACAATAGTGGTTTGTCCTCCTATTTTTGACCTGTCACTTGTCAGGATTGTGCATGTGCATGCTTGTGGTACACTCTGACTCCATGTTCACTTGGTGACTGGTGTGTTGTCTAGGTCTGTGTTAGCTGATTTGTCCCCTTGATCCCAGTTGGTGTTCATGATTGGCTTTTGATGATGCAATTCTTGTTTGTGTTGGGGTATGGCGTCTGTGCATTTGTCCAGAGTGACAATGTTGTGTATTCCTGGTCTGTCTAGGGTCACATTGCCTTGCCACGTTTTGGCTGCACATGGCTGGGCTTGTTGGACTTCTGTGGATGTTGTTTGTGAGATTAGTGTTTGGCTATTGTTTTTGGGTCAGCATTGGTTCAGACATCCCTGCGTGTGAGTCTGACATTTGTAGATGCACCCCAGGGTGTGTAATTGGTTGTCAATAAACTCACAGGACCTTATTTGCACCTTTATGTGTGTTTCTCACAGGTGTTGAGTGTTGCAGGTGTGAGATGGGTAGATGAGGGGTATGTGTGAAGGTCCTACTTGGGTTTGACAGTCAGGGAGTGTGACAATGAGCCATGTGTGTTGTGCTGGTGGCATACACATGTCAAGTAAGTTGACACAGATGTTCGGCTGATCACTGTATGACTTCTGACACTTCCTATAATTCCTGAGACTATGCATAGCTTGCATTGATGTATCCCTGAGTTGTTGCACAGAGGTCACTGTGGTTTAATTTCACTCACTGTGCCTCCCATGTCTGATTTGATGGCCTAAGTGTAGTGTGATGTGTTCCTCCTCTTGCATGTGATGTGCACATGCTATGTGGCTTGCTTCATGGTTTTCCAGCACTGTGCACTTCACTTTGGGCTAGCCCATTTATTTTCATACATTGCTGCTGACCTATGGTATGTGTATGTGGCAGAGTGTCAGTGTGGGATCTTTCTGAGGGACTTGACAAGCAGTGCGCACAGTTCAGTGGTTGTTCATATGCAGTGTGAGTCTTCATTTCTTAATTATACTCTCTTTGATTCACATTAGTGGCAGGTAGGTGTGAGGAGGAGGGTTGTCCAGCCCCTGACCTTCTGTGCAGGGTGTTCATCTTCACCCCCACCTTCCCAATCAACCTACCTTGCCTTTTGATGTGTGAGGTGCAAGGTCTAGCCACACCTGGGTGATAACTTGTGCAGGGGGGGCGGGCACAGGAGGGGCACACAGCATGTGCCCAAATGGGTGTGAGAAGCGTCCTGTGGGTAGGGTGTAGGTGGAGCCCTGGGAAGCTGCCCAGAATGCCCATGCCTGGTGCCGGCCCTGCCTACTACATTGTGCGCAGGTTTTCCCGCGTCTTCACCGCTGCGGTGAAGTGACCGGGACATTGCAGTGATTTCGCGGTTGATGGGTGACCCGGATGCGGAGTTGTGGATTTCTAGCAGGCAGGACATGTGTGAGTACACTGGGGGATATGTTCCTGTCCCCACCAGAGTGTCTAGTGTGGACAGGAACCATATTTCAGCACAGGAGTTGTGTGTTGTGGTTGTCTGCGGAGTTGTGTATTTACGTACCTGCGGTGTTGATGGGGCGGCGTCTTCTCTGCTGGTAGCGGATGAGGTACAGCAGCGGAAGGGCTTGCAGAGCTGGATCCATAGCGGTCAGGACCGCGTGGAGGTGACCGGGATTCTGGTTTCGCTCTCCGCAGTAGTGCTTCCGCCGTCTACGGGTGGCTGGTTTCTCCGCTGGGTTGTGATGCGCTGTTTGACGCATCGTGATTTGTACGGCGGTCGTAACGTCATTCCGCACGGCGGTCTTTCTCTATTGGCTCCCTCCTCCACCATTGCGGAAGGAAAACACTGGCGGATCCCGTAACTCCGCAGTGGACGGAAAATGGGCTATCTCCATCCATCGTAATACGACGGACGTGAGAACCGCCACTGGAGTGCGGAAAAGGACTTTTTCCGCCACCGCCAGCACCGCGGATGTGCCAAAGTCCGCCATCGTAATCGGGCCCTATGTTAGTGTTGAAGTCTTAGTGGATAGAGGAGCAATATTGTTGCATGCCATTTGGATCTGGAGTGGATTCAGGGGTATAAAGGGTAGTATAATACGTTTTAAATTCATCTAAAATTTATGCATCTTTAACGACAGTTGAGGAATCTGGTTTTAGAATAGATTCAATTCTGGTACTTTCTTTTTTAATTTTAGGTAGGCAGCCAATAATTTACCTGTTTTGTTTTGACCACCATAATAGCGAGCGCTTCCTCTGAGAAGATAGGAGGTAGTATTTTCTGTAGAAAGTTTATTATATTACATTTTTTCTATAATGAGAGCATTGAGATCAGTCATAGAGTTAGTATTATTATAAAGAGTTTCCAAAAGTTTCATGTGTTTCAGGATGTCAAGTGCTTTTTGAGAAATACATTTTTTCTTCTTGGAAATGTAAGAGATAATAAAATCTCTAGCTGATGCTTTAAATGTGTCCCACACAACATGAAAATAAAGATCAGGGGTTGCATTAAGGGGTAAAGAATTCAGTAATAAAGGGCTCAAATGTAGAAGTAAAGGCTCGGTCTATTATCAGGGAAGTGTTGAAACGCCATTGTCTATTGCTGGTACTGATAGGGAGCAATTCTAAATCTAAAAATACCACAGCATGGTCAGAAATCAGTATAGACAAATGTCTGCATGGATCATGTGTTGGGTTAGTAAATTGAAAACAAACAAATAATCTATTTGAGATTGGGATAGGTGTGTAGGAAAGAAAAATGTATACTCACATAATTGTGGATTACATAATCTCCAGGAATCAATAAGATATCTTTGGTTAATAAGTGTAGTACATTCTTGGTGCATTGTAGAGGGAACAAATGTTGTTTTGGAGGTTCAATCTATATAAGTATCTAAAACTAAGTTGACTTCACCACCAAATATTACATATTCTGTAGTGATAGATATCAGTTTAACAGAAATAGCAGGCTAAAATCCATTGTCAATTTTGGTAGGTGCATAAATATTAAACAAAGAAACAGGAACATTATTGATCCGTAGATGTGCAATCACCCAACGACCTTCATCATCTGATTCCTGAGAAAGGAGTGTAACATTAAGTTTTTTATGACAAAGGTTAATAACTCCCTTTCTTTTGCCTAAGCTAGGAAAGGAAAAGACATTTCCTAGCCATTGTCATTTGAGTTGATGCAACCACATGAGTCTCTTGTAAAAATACAATATTTGGTTTAAGTTTGGATAAATTGGCAAGTACCATTTGCCTATTGATGGTTGAACCCAAACCTTTAAAATTGCAGGAAATAGTGCGTACTGTCACTCAACAAAAATTAAAAAGTATAACATGCTAATTATATACATAGTAATGACTTAAAAATGCAATACAATACTAAGAATTGCTCTAAAAAATTATTAGAAGGTAGTAAGTAGGTAGTAGAATTATGATGAGAAAGTATAAAGATATGACAGAAGAAAGGGAGGAAGAAAGAAAGAAAAAGAAAGGAAAAAATAGATAGAATCCATATATAAAATAAACAAAGTGACATACCAAAAACACAAAAATGAACAGAGGGTGGAGAAGCCACAGTGGGAAGATGGAACAACTGACTTGAACTCCAGGGCAGGTCAGGAGGGAGAATAACACATCCAAATGGACTAGGGTTGACAGTGATCAAATAGAAAAAACAGCACCTAACAAAAACATAGAGAAGAAAAACATATGCTATTCAGAACATGGAATTAACATATTTTATACTGAATAGAACAACTCTATTTAGCATTAATAAAGAACATTTTAGTAGTAGATAGTCCAGTGACTTCCATTGCCTCTTCCTTGCAGTTGTTTAAAAACCATTGTAACAAAGCAGGATATTTATATGTTGTATTCATATTTTTATAGTTCACTTTGAAGAGACAAGGATGAAATTACCCAAATATCTTCCTTTTGTCTGCTGTGGTTTTAATGTAATCTTGAGAGAAGAACAATACAGATCCTTGCCATGATCCTTTTATGTTAACTGCCTGTAAAATATTCAACAAGTCAGTATACTCTAAAAAGTACAAGATGACCCCTCTTGGCTTTTGAGAAGAAGATGCAACACATGGGTTATGACCCAATCTGTATACTCTGTAAATGTTCAGTGTTCGCATTTCAGGCAGATCAAGAGCCTTCGGAAGAAAAGATTGCAAAAAAGAGTTGGGGTTAGATCCTTCAGGCCTTCTGTTGAGGCATAAATACAAAGATTTTTTTCGCCTATTGCAGTTTTCAAGGTCTTCAACCTGCTTTTTAAGATGAGAAATTTCCATCTGCATAGGAAGAAGTTGATGAGTAGTTGCTAGAAGTGTTTTCACCTGCTGTTCCATTTGAGTTGCTTTTTGTCAATAGTAGACCATTTGTCATTGAGACTTTGGAGACACCTGTTCATTTCCTCCACATATGGTTTAAAAGCTCGTATTTCTTCCAAAAGCAGCTCCATAGATATTAGCGGAGGAGACTTAATGGGTGAAGGGGGGTCTTTTTTAACCCGTTTCTTTGATGAAAGCGTCAAAGAAGCAACCAGCTTAGATGTATGTTTAGGATTCAGAAGAGGGACGTTTGATGCTGTTGAAGATGGAGCATTATGTTCGGAGTTTTCCATATCTTCCTGTAATATAGAAAATGGGTTGGAGTCTAGCAAAGCAGAAAGTCTAGTTTGCGATGTTGGATTGTCAGAATTTCCTCTGAAAGATCTTGTTTTCCCCATAAACAAAAATAACAGGCTGGTAATAGGGTCTTGTATAATGACGAAGCATTGGTGTATAGAAAGTTATTGTTGTTAGCAAGATAGTATAAATTAGGTATTGACTGTTGAAAAGGAGCAGTAATATTGAAGTTAGCAAGAAAGGGATATAGACAGTAGCAAAGTTCCAGTTTTTGAGCAGTTTTTAAAAGGAACATTGGTTGTGGTATGGAAAGAAAGTTATCAACCGGTAAGAAGTTCCAGGAAGTTGTCGGTGGTGGTCGGCGCTGCAAAATTTAGTGCCACTATGCTTAAGAAAGTGTTGAACTTCGCAAGTAACAAAGCTGTTTTAGCACATCCATAAATTGATATCCCAGACTGTCATAGATTGATCAAGAATATTGATGTTATGAGAACTGCTCCATAAACTCTGACACCTTCGTTATATATCTGATGGACGGCAGTTTTGAGGAGAAAAACATTAGAAGAGCTGGAACCAATTGAGGCAAAACTGTACTGCACATAAAGCTCTGGTTCCAAAACCAGTTTCCAACACAGTCCATATTATATAAATAGTTAAGGCTGCCCACAATGTATTGAATGCAGTGAGTTGACGGGCTAAAATGCGTACCAGAAACAAAATGGCTGGCATGATTCCTGTCGGGAAAATGTGCCGCCCGTAATGAAGCAGAAACACGGTATTTACTGCTTACCATGCAGAGTTAAAGTTTCAGTTCCCTGCAGGACAAGTTCTGATACCAGATGAGCATGGTGCAGTAGTGCGTTGTCTGGGAGGAGGTGAGAGTCACTTGGAAACCGCGGCAGAGCTCCAACAGTCAGCTGCCATCTTCTTCGACATCAAGTCACGCCCCTCAACTTTTCAACTTTTACTATGATTTCAAGATGGATTCTGCAAGCAAGGATGTCAATCATTTCAGTAGTGCTAGTGACTCTTATGTGGCCTTCACAATTTGGATGGGAAGCAATGCTGAATGTGACCAGAGATATTCCCTTCCAACTTTTCTTCAACTTCTGACTGACCTAGGCCAAAATCCTCACTACCTCTTGCAATAAGGTTCTCTTAATTTGATATTTTGGAGGTATGTGAGAAGACATCTTTCATTTTGTTCCAGTTCCAATAGTAGAGATGGGTAATTTTCTATCATCTGTTTTTGATTAAATAAAGGCTTGTAAAAGAAGCTGATTAGCTCAGCAGATTATGTGTTGATAGATGAAGCTTTGAAAGGGTCATGTTTCTAAGTCTGCAAGTTACTGAAAGGAGGTAAGATTATTAAACCACCCACAGCTAAATATGCTCACTGTGAGATGCAAGTTCAGATCTAAACTAATTCAAAAGGTGAACAGAGTATGGGAGTTTATCTTTGAAACAACATTCAACAAAATTGGCTGTACTTATCTGTCCTATGTCTTTCAAATGAGAGCTTGATGACACAAGGAAGGGCTACAGGGGCACAGTTTCATTCTTGCTCCAGTAATGATCTGAAGGTTTGATGCTCAACTAACGGCCTTTGCTGTCTACACAGTGCACCACACTTGAGCAGAACTTAGAACTCCTTGGTTGCTCTCTTTTGATTGGGCATGCTACATAAAATGCTTATACCTTCTTTTATTATCCATTAGCTTTTTACTAAATCATTGCTGCCTTCTATATATTGTGAGCCTCAATTCAACAGATTTTCCCTTTATTGTCATCAATGTGTTTTTCTGTCCCTATCTTGCCTTTCTCTTTCTTTTCCTTGTATCTGGGACCTTGGTCGCATTTCTTTCTGTTTTAATCAGTTTGCAGACCTTTACATGTACCTTTGCATTCTCATTTATTGCCCCTCCTTGGCATGTCTCGCTGACTTTGATGTCCTCAATCAGTCTAGCAGACACACAGCAGTGCTTATATGTTTTGATGCATCCCCGTCATCACTTTTCCTAGTGATGATGATACCACTCTCTGGTGCACTGTAGCTAATATGGGCCCTACATTATTCTTCAACATTCATTTTCAGTTTTTATGATTGGACTCCTATTGATTGCTACTCTGTTACTTTTTATGGCTATCCTGACAGAGACACTTTAGTTGGCTGGATAAACTGACATGTCCTGCATCATCACATTACTTTGCAGTGGTGCTACTATTCTCCCGTCTCCTTAGCTCTTCTTGTGTGACCGCAGACTTGTGGGTTGTTTAAACTGATTCGGGGCATCCATTGCTTACTCGTGTAACTGATCTCGCCATGGTTGCCATTTGCCGATTCTGTCCTTCTAGGTATATGCCTCCTGAATCCATTATTTATTTTTAATCGCAGGGCATACAGATTTGCCTTTGCCATCCCTTTACTTTATTTGGGTTGCGGTTATTGAAGTCACTTTGTGAGCAGACTTTGCATTTCCTTTGGTCCTCTGTCCTCCTGTTTGCGTGTTCCTGACTCTTATAGGTACTGGCTCTTATTTCCCACTGTGAATTTACTTACAGCCCTAGCCCTGACCTTCCTGACTCTTACTCAAATTCAGACACATCTTTATCTCGCTACTGATAATCTCCATAACCATGTATTCAGCCTGAGTTGACGGATTTTCTCCCTCATTAGGTACCCACATGTGATTTTTAACCCCTGATTCTCATATTATTTTGTCCACACCTGCATAACCTGTTCCCTGATCTTGCTCACACTCTGGTCCAGAATAAGATCCAAAAGAGACACGAATACGTTTAAAATATTTATTTTAACTAACATGCTCTAATATGCAGTATAAGTGCCACAATAAGCAAGAAAACGCATAACACAAATATGGGAAGCATAGCAATTAGTCCATAAATCATGAAAGGAGCTGTCATTATGAAAAGACAGTATAGCCTAACCTACCTCCCCTTGTATAGAAGCAGAATGATTTATATATTAGAAGATCTCTAGGCATTATCTGCAGACCCCTTTCCTCAGTCTATAGATGGTAGATCTACATCATAGGTGCTGTCTTGCTCTTCTCCCTGGAAAGGTCCCTCTCCAAGTGTCTGCTACCTATTCGTGTATTCCAATAAGACCAAAGTACGTGTTCCCAAACAACAACTGCATCGGTATGTTTTGTCTAGGTGCTAGGGCCTGACCAGAACAGAATAACAAGGGTCATTGTTGATCGACCTTGCTCACAATGTTCAGACTAAATCCCTGGAATCTGCAGAGTGTGAACACAGCGGTAGGTTCTCATGTGAAAATTGCAAAATAGGCATTTGCAAAATAAACTTGTGCAATAACGTGCGCAAAGCAGCGGACAGTCTGCAGCGTGCTCATGCTAACTTAGAGAAGCCTACAATGTCCCCATGGGCCATGTGACACCCTCCCCTTGGTCAGGTCGGTAGCCCTGGACTAAATAGAATTCAGTGGTAAGCAGAGGCAAAGCGTCTAGTTCAAAGGCCCAACAGTGATTCAAATCCAAAGTAGAATCAGCGGGACTGAAAAAGGGAAGATGAATAAAGAGATGAGAAGAAAACTTCTCCATTCACAGCGTATCTTCTGGGCCAAAAATTTTGCAGGAGAAGTGGAATGCCATAAGCTCTAACAAGCTGTTAGAACCAACAATATTAAAAAGGTATTCCATCTAATTTAGCAATTCAAATGAGCAGACATGCTCCTCATATCCAGAGGCCGTTAGGAGCATTTCAGGGCAACCTGCGTCGACTTCGATGAAACTCTGATCCAAAAGGCACTGTGCACGAGCACAGGTACTCGAGTCTGCCGATGGTCCAAGTGTAGGATCGTATACAAAGCACCTACCCACGGAACAGTCCTGGTCATGGGCCATCAACGGACCCATCAGCAGTTCACAATCCAGGGCAGCGTGTGACATATTGGAGAGGCAGATGTCCAGGGCCCATTGAAAAGTGCACCGGAGGCAGTAGAACATAGGTTGCACGCAGGTGAAGTAGGCATAACGGAAGGTCAGCCAATAGTCGATGTTTAGAGTTTCTAATAGCATTAAACCAAAAAGGTGCCACATCCGTTCACGGTACAGCTGCAACTGGTCCCAAGTTGGTAGTACCACAGGTTGAGCAGCCATTACAGAGCAGCAGTAGAAGTAACTGAACTCCACAAACCAAGAGGAGCAGTAGGGGAAACCCTCCGAATACGCTGGAAAAAATAGAATGAATAAAGCTGGGATTACTCCAAAAATAGTTTGACACGAGGTGACAAGGCTGGAGCCTACGACATTAAAAAAAGTGGGACAGGCCCGGTGTTACAGACGCATTAAATATTTGGTGAATTAATGCTCCAAAATGTAGGGGGAGATTCGTGTTTAGCAGTGATTAAATCTCACTTGATGTTCTCGCCACCTGCAATTTGAAGGTCTCATGAGCTACTGTGAGATCCACTTCTTGTTGAAACAATAGCGCTTTAAGTCTGCTTAGCTTATTGAAATCTGTTTTCAAAGTTGGAATGGAAGGTCACAGCGAACTATCTACAATCCTGTGTGGGTGTGGAAACAGGACGTTGTTGCAACATGTAACATGTTGGAAAACTGTTGCTATATACGGGTTTTCGGCACGTAAGCCGCAGCAGTTTTGGTTATTGAGGATAAGATAACTGCCGTTAGAAAGCAGAGTAAGTGTGGGAATAATAGCAGGGACCGGGGTCCCCTTAAAAAAAACAAGCCAAATTAGGGGCCGAAACGTTGCAGGCGCTGTGAAGTTTTACTTGTTTACAGACAAGGGAGTGTCCTACTGTAGAATCACAATACTGCCCTGCAAGGAAAACATCCTTGTCCACTCGCTGACAACGAAATGAGAACGGTAATGACCATAATTCATGAATATAACTGCTCCCAAGCGGCTCATATCTACCCACAGGATAGTGTTTCATGCAAGCTGAAAACTGGAAAAGTGAGATGGGCAAGGAAATAACCCCATGTATTAACCACACCGCTGAATCAGTTTCTGCCACTGAAAATGGTAACTGTTCTAGTTTCTCAATGTGTAACATAGTATATGTTGCATCATTCATTGACATAAGTTTTTGTTTATCTGTCAAAATATATGGTAAAAATAGTGGGGAAGCATTCAGGTAATCCCATGGTACTTTCCCATTTTTCAGTGTTTGCAAGGTCCAACCAAATTGCATAACAGAACGCAGCTGATTCTGACCATGATACAATGTAAACACTTCATTCTGAACAATGTCATTAACAGATGATACAATATTATCTAAAGTATATATACGTGAAGACAGAGTGTTTATACTGTTATCAACTATGGCAAGAACTTTTCTAAATTATCCTGATCAATTTGACATAAGTGTACTGCAGCTTCCATTTGTGAGTTTCCAAAACTCATTGTATGCTGCATTCACAAAACGTTTAGTGCGAGGGGATTTTGGACCTAAAAGAAAATCAGCAAGATCAATGTCACCGGACAAAAGGGAGAGATGTTGTTTCATGAACAACAGTGAGGAATGTTTCAACCATTGTTGACATAATTTACCAACAGAATATGTGGTAACTGTATGAGATTGAGGGTAACAAGGGTCAGGTCTACTATGAGTGAACCCAGTTGTGGCATTAGTAAAGCGCAAATGGCAGGCATTGGTGTTTGTGGGCCACAGCAACCAACTCAAAGGGTCAATAGTAGATAAATTAAGAGTACTGTTTCTGAAACATAGCAGTCAAGTCCTCAATCCTGTAGTTGGTATGTGTATGCCATGTGTCATAGTCAGCCAAGGACGGAATTGATGGAGTATTCAAATTCTTAGAAGTGGCTAAGCCGAAACATGTGGTTTGCTGAACCGTCTGATTTAAAAATATTAGTTGAGACGGTATTAAACATGCACGATGCAAGGACTCAATACCCTTGACCTGCCAACTTTATGTTCCCCAAATGGACTTTAAATCAATCGTGTCCTTCCAATAATAATGACCTTTCAGGGACAACTCGGATATGAAGGACGAGGAATAAACCAATTTAGTGTGGGTAAGTATGTATTTGTTGAGGGTGGTCACATTTAGTTTGTAAAAATAGGGCTTCGGGTCTGATAAATTGTAACCCGTAAAATATGTAAACTTCCTTTTCTGTCTTATTGAACTCCCCTTAAATGGTGGTGAGCAATGCTCCCATTGCGTGTAACTAAATTGTGGTCTCTGAGTGTTGGGCTTGTGCAAAAAATTATGGCCTTAATGCTGGTAGCAAAATGAATCTGCATAATTAACGGAATTTAAATACAAATCTTCAGTATCAAATATAGTGTAATATTGTAAATCAGAAAACAGTGAGTAAACAGCGTTGACATCCCAATCGTCGGAGTGCATTCCAGGTAAAACGACATCACCAAAGAGACTCGGAAGACGTATGGAATTTGCAAGATTTCCGTAGGACCATATACATCAAATGGCACTTTATCCCAAACGATGCCATCAGCGACTGAGAAAGCATAAATGCTAACTAGGTCTTGATCTCGTTTTATTTTATGAGACAATATATGTGGGGCCAGAACTCCGTCAACCAAGTCTGCAGCAGAGCATTCAGGTAAGTAGTGGCCATTAATCAAAAGGAAAAAGACAGTAACAAAGCCAATCCACATGAAGAGGAATACCGTCAGCAATACAATCCAGATGTATGTCCATGGCGGGACCAGGTAAGTTCTTTTTAACCAGGAGATTAAATCACAAATCCGTGTAGGCGGCTCTGCCACAGAGGAAGACAACAAAGAGGTATCTGAAGAAAAATTATCTCGGTCCACATAGTGACCACTGGAACCAAGCCGAAACAATGGGGGCTGTTCTTCATTGGAAGGTGAATGAATTGTACTTTCAGGAATGTCAACTATAATTTCGACTGGTGGGGAAGCATACTCATTTTCCACAGATGCAGATGTAGAAGGCAAAACAGGCAACAAATCCCCTGCCAGTGGTTGCGGAGAATTTGAGGAAACAGAATGCATTGGATGAAGGGAAACATCCCTCCACGGAATGCTTGTAGGCATACTATTGAGTATCGGCCATATGGTGTAACTTGACATGTTCAATGGAAATGAAACGATTCTCCTTGCGACCAGGTAGCGGAGGTAAGATCACAGTACAGATGCCTTTTAAACCAAGGACTGGAACTGGTAAACGTTACGATGGACCAAATTCTTTCTTGTTCTCCACCTTCTCTCGGACCAGATCACCAACTTTAGGAAGCTAGCCAGAAACCGGAATCAGCACAGCTGCATCTGTAGGTGAGGGCAAATGAGTTTTCGCCAGAGCGCCACGATTCTTTTGTAGATCCTGTAACATAGCACAGTGGTTAGCTAAGTCAAACGTTGCGGCAGCCGCCACAACGTCCAGACCATCAAGGTCTGCCACAAACATTTTAACGCCAAAGAGCATCTTGTATGGGGTCCACCCAACACGGAGATCTTCTAGGGAGATTATTTAGTGCACGTTGGACTCCATATAGATGAGTCAACCAGCCTGACCTGTATCTAATACCCTTGCCGTTAAAGATTGCTTTAAGTCACGGTTCATCTGCTCCACAACAGAATTGCCCTCAGGCTGATATGGAGATGAGAATTGCACCTACACCCCATAGACTTCATTGAATCCCGGTAAGCCCTAGAGGCAAAAGCCGGACCTTGGTCTGAATGGAAGGTGCCACAGGCAAATGTCCCTGCAAAGACACGCAAATCTTTTTTAACAGTTTGAGCGTCAGCACTGCATTGCGGCCAAACCCAAAAGAACCTAGTGCACGAATCCACTGCAACCAAAATATATTTTAAAGCATTGTCTGATGTTAAAGAACAACAGTGATCAAGATAAATACAACCAAACTGTGGATTTGAAATGAAAAGCTGAGTATGAGGTGGTCGTGAAACTGTAGAAGGTTTAATCTGTTGACAAATGTCAAAGGAAAGAATATATTTATGCGTTTGCTAATATAAGCCACGCCACCAAAAATGTTGCTGTAAAAGCGAAATAGTCGCTGTTACTCCAGCATGTGCAGAAGCCATGCCTTCATGAGCAGCCACTATCAAAGAAAGTCTGCGGTCCTCATTGGGAATCAAATGATCACCAACTGATGGAATGGTTACAAATGGTATTTGATCAGGCATTAAGTGATAAGTATAACGAGTAGAAAATCCTTGGGGAAACTGCGTTCCCTTCTTTGTTGCGGCAATAGCTGCCAAAATGTCATCATCAATTTTAGTCATAGACCTAGTAATAGCTTCTACTGAGCATGTGGCTACTGCGGGTTTGGCTGCCTCATCAGCCATAGAATTACCAATGGCGTGTGCTCCCACACGCTGATGGCCCAACGTATGGATAACATGTGTGAGCGGTAAACGTTCCTTAAGAGCGGCCACTTGGACCCAAAGCTTTTTATGCTTTATGCGCTACCATTTGAATAACGAAAATTATTTTCTTGCCAAAAGAATAAGTTGTCATTAAAGGATTGTACACAGTAAAAGGAATCGCATACCACAAGCGCAGGCACATCGGGATCAGCAAACTCAAGTGCGAAAACCAAAGCACGTAAGTCAGCGAATTGAACCGTGCAATCCCCAAGGAATTGTGTGTGAACCAAGGAGGATTTAAAATCACCGTCCACTATCATGCCAGTCACAATCGCGCAGGCTGCTGAATAAGCATGTTTAGAACCAATGGCAGGCTGTGCAGATCCATCAGTGTAAATTATACATTTGTACTGATCAAGAGGGAGTACCGATAAAGGAGGAGGATGAACATGTTCATATTGTAAAAACTCCTGTGTTTGCAAAGAAAGATCAAAGATAAAGTTGACATCAGCCGTCGTCAATAAACTAGCCCATTGTATCCACTGGGGATACAGAGCTATAGAATTTCTGTACACTTGCCTTCGTGACAGCTTTTAAAGCAGGCACCGGCAAAACCATAAAAATTCATTTTCCATGCGCCAGAGAGCATTCCTTTAGAATCGCCATCTGTACTGCTGTCAAAAACATTTCTGTCGAAGAAAGGCGCATTTCAGTAGTATACAAATTCAATTTATACGCTATGGGAACTGTGTTCCCTTCATTGAAAGTCACTCAGGTGAAACCTAACGCTCGTGGTACAATCCTTATGACCAAATTTGTGTTGTTGTCTCTAGTTAACAAGAACTGATTCGCAAGCAGATCAGACTGCAAAGACCTAAGTACTGCGGTATGTTCCGGTAGCCAACTGGAAGAGGAAAAAGAAGGTTGTATCAATGCGTATAGTGGTTTGATACGCTGGGCATAATCAGGAATGCAAGTCTTGCCGAAATTCAAGAAACCCAGCAACGATTGCAATTATTTGAGGGTAGATGGAGGTTGCAATTCAGCACATTTCTCCAAAAAGTGGGGGGCCAACCCCCTACTTTCATTATTGAGTTCATAACCAAGGAAAAGGACTGGCAAAAAGGCAACATGTGACTTCACAAAATTAAATTGGTAACCTAACGTCGCAAATGTTTGATAATGCGATACACACGCGTAAGATGCAGATTCATTTCATCATCCGTCAAGTAGATGTCATCGACGTACGAAAAGGCATCAGGGTCAATTTCATGTAAAATTGACACAATTCATGCCCCAAACACTCCTGGGCTATTCTTATATCCCATAGGCAATCGCGTGTATTGACTTTGATTGCCGAGAGCGCTGAATGCAGTCAAGTCACGGCTTTCAGAAGCCAATGTGTGACTGAAAAAACAATTGGAAATATCCAACTTAGTTTTATGTTTCTTTCGAACAATGTTACTCACTAACGCAGAGCTATATGTGTTCTGTACTGCAAAGGTACGAACATGACAGTTCAAATGTCTGTAGTCTAAAACTATACAATATGAATTGTCCAGTTTCAATATCAGAAACAGAGGATTGTTCATCGAGGAAACAAGGGGTTCAATCACACACTGATATTCCTAATGAGTCAAAATATCACCCACGGACACTTTAGCATCACGTTTAATTGGATATTGCTGTTGGGGCTGTGGTGTAGAATGAAAAGGAATAACATGCACCGGAGAATCCTTGTCCCAGCCTGCCTGATTGCGATATAATGCAGGAGCTAAAGCTAGGGCCCACTCCGAAGCGTAAGCTTTCTTAGCCTCCTCCAGGACATATTGAGAAAAACACAGTAGAAAAACCTCTTCTCCCCTAGAGGAAGCAGGTACAAAGGGGGGAGGCCAATCAATCTCCGCCAGTAAAATATCATAAGAAGATGTCAGATTGTCCCAAAAGACTGCTTTAACAGTGCGTTTAATATCACCTTCAATTTGGAGGCTCACTTCATAAAGCCTATCAGGAGGAGCAACACAAGTGTCAGCTGTCTCAACGGTAATAAAAGTGTCAGTTGCTTTCACCTCCAGATGCTGGTGGAGTGTCTGCCGCACTATGGTAACCTCTGCCGTGCTGTCGAGGAGGGTTACCGCCCAACTCCTGTCAAGGAGGAGGGTTCTCACCATCTAAGGCATACTTTGCAGTTAAAGCAGCAACTTTTTTCTTCTGAAACGGGGCTTGATTTTGAGGTGGTTCTTCCTGCTTGACTTTTACGTCAAACTGACGCTGTGGGTCACTTCTCGCCTGCGTAGACTCGCCTTGTCTGCGATCCTGTTGCCCTCCTCTGCCAAATTGGTGATCTGATGATTCCTGAAAGGAATGAGTAGAACGAGGATCAGGAACCTGAAACCTCTCGGCTGTCTTAATTTTAGAGCAGTCAAGCAAATCACATCTGCGTTCAGAAGCGTAAGGTGGAGGCGAACCAACACGAGAACCAGACTTCTGTTGTTGCTGCCACACATTTTTATTCCAAGCCTTTTTAGGAAAGACTGGACGACCCTCCTTCTCAGGAGGGGGTTTACTCTGTGCCTGTGTAAATGGTCGAATCCCTAAGCTATTGCAACTAAAGGATGTATACACATCTGCAATAATAATCGGCAATTGTCGTTCCCGATCTACGTCTGCCACCGCCGCCAGGAATTGGCGCACTTGCAAGCAAACATCTTCACCTTTAATGTTGGCCAGAATCATATTGGAGACAATAGGGAACATGCCCACAAACTTCATCCCCAAATCCAGGGCTGGACCAACCCCGTGTTCATCCTGTACCTTTTTCAGAAATCTCGGCAGAATGCTCATGGAGGGGCTGCCCACACACAGTGTATACACTGAAGCAAACACCGTCCCCCAGGTGGTGCGGTCCGCTAGAGGAGGAATTAGACCACTCCGCAAACTCATTGTAGGGATCCTGTGCTTCTCAACAGAAGACATATGTGGAAATACAGCCTCAAGCTATCCAATGCTCATGCGATCCAATCCTCATGCGATCCAAAATGGTAAGTCCTCACGATTCTGAGGACATTTTCCCATCACAGAGTTAATCATGACAGGACTAATCACAAATCCTCTGCCCTGACTTGGTGCCGGAGGAGCAGCTCCAGCCGGAGCTGCCTGAAGTGCACAAGACATAAACTGTATGACTCGTCTATGAAGATGAACTAATTGTGTATATAGTAGACGTAGCTCCACGATAGTAACATTGAGATAATTGGGATGTGGTGTAAAGCCAGCCAAAACAGGCCAAGTAGCCCCATCGATAGACAAGGGGCCCAATCGAACAAAAAAGACAGGGTGAGGAAGGGCGCCATTAAACCAAATGGTATGCTCCCAGGACGTCAATGGAACTTCAATTAATGCATAAGGACGATACGCTGCTGGAGGAGCAGCGGCCGTGTAAGTGTGAAACAAATTATCATTCGCATCTACCACGGGAAATGTAACCCAAAAATAAAATACTTCAAAGCGGTATGCTGGATCCGCCTCAACCACGAAAATAAAGGTAGCCCCCTCATTGGGGACTCCGTGCTGAGTCAAGTAAGCCAAAACCGCCGCCCTGCTATGTGACGGAAAAAGCTACTGGTTGTGCCATGTAAAAGTTTAAAGAGCCATAAAAATGGTAGCGCAAATGGCTCGAAAAACCTTTTAAACTTCAAGCTTAAATAATCTACAGAAATAGGTGTACCCTACAAATGCAGGAAGCAAAGCCCCCTCACCACGGGTGTCTCTGAGAACCGGTGAGAGGGTATCGTGGACAAGCACAAGAGCTACTCAGGGGTCTCGTGAATAAGTACCAGACCAAGTGTTGGTGGCGCCATGTTGCAGGGATTCTGCACAAACACAGAACTATGTGTAGGATTGTGGGACCTTAGTGCATAGGGACTGGGTCATCATACCATTTTAGTACCCATGAGCCCAGGACCGACTAGCTATAATGTCTCACTTGCTCTCCCACTCACTCACAGAGAAAAAAATGATTAGACATCCCAGAACACAACACTCCAGACTCTCTCAGGAATCGTGGTTGCAAGACACACCCTTTTGCTCGCACTCTTGTACTTGTCCACAATAAGATCTGACAGAGACACAAATAAGTTTAAAATATTAATATTAACTAAAGTGCGCTGATGTGCAGTATACGTGCCACAATAAGCAAGAAAATGCATAACACAAATATGGTAAGCATAGCAATTAGTCCATAAGTCATGAAAAGAGCTGTCATTATGAAAAGACAGTATAGCCTAACCTCCCTCCCCTTGTATAGAAGCAGAATGATTATATATTAGAAGATCTCTGGGCGTTATCTGCAAACCCCATACCTCAGTCTTTAGATGGTAGATCTACATCATAGGTGCTGTCTTGCTCTTCTCCCTGGAAAGGTCCCTCTCCAAGTGTATGCTACCTATTCGTGTATTACAATAAGACCAAAGTACGTGTTCCCAAACAACAGCGGCATCGGTATGTTTTGTCTAGGTGCTAGGGCTTGACCAGAACAGAATAACAAGGGTCATTGTTGATCAACCTTGCCCACAATGTTCAGACTAAATCCCAGGAATCTGCAGAGTGTGAACACAGCGGTAGGTTCTCATGTGAAAATGGCAAAAGAGGCATTTGCAAGATAAACTCGTGTAGTAACGTGCCCAAAGCAGCGGACAGTCTGCAGCGTGCTAATGCTAAATTAGAGAAGCCAACAATATCCCCATGGGCCATGTGACAATATCGTGTGCGCAACTTCATGAGTGCATTCATTCAATTACTCCATATTCTCAAGACCAATCCTGTTTCTATTTTTCTTTCATTTACAGGCTTTTTATTCCCATGAAATCACACATACGTCTCAGACATGACCATATTTATTTGTGTGTATTTGTTTACTGTAGGGAGTTGTTTTTTATTTATTCATCTTTTATTTTATTAAGCATCAATACTGTTAGTGCTCAACAAGATTACTTTTGGCCCTGTTGATGACCCATCGTATGGATTTGGGTGGAAACGCTATCAACAGCAACATAGTAGAAAAATAATATTTTTGAATGATTCAAAAGAAAGGTTTTCATTACACTTTGTGCCAAAATCGAACTTATTTTAAGTACCTCTCTAAACAAATACATTTTTTTGTCTTTTTGCCATTTCCTTAGATGTCATCACCACTTAGCGCCAACTTTTAACTTTCCAGCACCTTGGTTTCATTATTAACACTCAGCACTTTATAACTTGATAATCTTTACACTGATTTTAAATATTGTTTCCATAAATAATTCAAAATGTTTAATAATCTGCCATGTGTTTCACATTGTTTGCATTTACAAAACTCTCTATGGTATTGATGATATTGTAAATATATCTCAATTTAGTGATACCTATTTGGACACTGCTGCTTAAAAAACAATGATGAAAAAGAGAAACACAACATTTACTAGTAAATCAATAGCAAAGTCAAGCTAAATCAGTACTTCCTTAAAAAAAGAGACAAACTAGTTTGCTTATGCCTGTTGATGGCTATTTGACAGGAGCCCTATGAGCTGTGTAATTGCTTCTCTGGTGATTGATATCAGATGAGTGGTTGGAGTTCCACTGTCACTCGTGATTATTCCACATAATTGTTCTTTCCGCTTTGTTTATCTGCAATGAAATCAGATACATAGTACAGCCATTTGAAAGACAGCCAAGCTAAACTGTCCTGTGACAACCTAGTAAGGTGTGTATCTCTGTGCCATATGGTGAGGCTATTGAGGTAATGAGAAGTCATTTGTGGTAAGTAACAATCGTTTCTTTGTGTTATTTACCCTTTCAGGGTTGTCAGGAACATTTGCAGCATGGTTATGTATCTTTCTTTGTGGATATTGGAAAAATGGTCATACTATTTGTAACTATCAACTAGAATCTGAGACCAAATTTGTGTCCAGCTAATGTAAATTCAGGAATGTAACTCTTAGCTTCCTTTGACTCTGTCACCACCTAATATTGGAATCCGTAATGTTGATATTTTGCAAGAGAAAATATGATATGCCATTCTTGGAAAGGAATATTTGACCATTCTCTGGGACCCTAATCGGTGACTGGATGAGTCAGTTTGTCCCATAACAAATTTCAGAAATAATTTATCAAAGTTCATGTTGAAAGTTATGAAAGAGAATTCTGCTCCACCACTCCCCTTTCTCACTAGAACTCATTTATGCACAGGGGTCTCAGATAAAAGACAGATGAGGCCATTTCAAACTGGCAGAGAGGGCAACAATGAGTGGATCTCCTGTCATCATCCCCGCTGGCACTCTTTCTCTTCGGCCCAGAGTTTTCCTGAGTGCATACCACAAAAGACTGTTATCCACCATTATCTCATAGCCTGCTTACTGCATCATCATGGGTTCTGACAAGCTTTATTGTAAGCCTGGGCGTAGTTCGCGAAGTAGCGCTACGCGAAGCTACGCAAAGTGCAGTTCGCACTACGTGAGCTACGCGTAGCACTACGCGAACTGCGTAGTGCACTGTTCGCAATGATTGCACAGTGCCGGATGCTTGTCCGCACTGTGCAATCATTGAAAACGGCATCTTGCACAGTGCGAGTTGTCTTTTACTGCCGCTCGAGTAGATTTTTACTCGAGCGGCAGCTTTCTCAGCGCGGACTGGTAGTTTCTCATCGCGAGCGGTCGCGAGCATACGCGACCACTCGCAATGAGAAACCTGACCTCCCCGCGTTGAAAATCTCGCCGGGAGGTTTATTTTCCACGCTCGCGATCGGCAACTTGATGTTGCTGATCGCGAACGAGGAAAAAGTCTCGCCGGGATGTCATTTTGCTTGCTCGCGGTCGCCAACTTGACGTTGAGGACCGCGAGCAAGCAAAAAATGACCGCTGCGCTACGCTACGCGTGTTTGCACTGTGCTACGTGCAATTCGCGTTGTGAGAAGTAGCGCAAACTTCGCAAACTACGCGAGCGAAGCGTAGTGCTTTGCCCAGGGTTACTTTATTGTCACATGAATCTAACTTTGAGGCTACTGCTCTACCTGCATAACTAGCCTTTGGAAGACTTGGGACCAATCCACCAAGGTGTCTTAGTGCATGCAAACCTGACACTCATATTTCTTTGAACAATGCAACCATATTTCTTCCTGCTGTTTTTATGTGTGTTTCTTATATGTGTCATGTAAGACACATGAAATAGAGTTTCTAACCCTTCAAAATGAAAGTAGGTATGTTCTTTCAAAAACTGTGTCATTTTGTTTGCACTATGTGGAATCTGAGCTTCATAATAATCACATTTTGATTCCAACAGTAACTCTTGTTTTTATAACAATGTGATTTTGCTTGTCAGCTTATTAAAATTTGCATACAGCATTTTGTAGTACTTGGTCAACTGACTGTAGCTATCACCTCTTGTGTTGGCTGGTATTGTGTAACACCACAACATTCAACTGGCTAATTCACAGCTGCTAAATATGTGATTCTTTTTTTTAAGTGAGCAACACCTTTAACTGAATCTCATTGTGTGAGAACCATTTTCATTGTTTCTAAATTCTCTGAGATTATTGTATGCAGAGATACCTTCAATTTGTAAATATTTTCATTTGCAGCTATGTTGCATACATCATAAAAATATTTGTATGCATATAAGTAAAGCTTTCAATGTAATTGAACAGTCATTTGAATTTTAAAAATGCTGATTGTTCTTCAAGTAAACTATGCAGTTAATGTGGAACTTCCCATATGTATATTTTAAAATCAAGTTCCCTAGTTGTGTACCAACCAATAGCTTTCTTGATAAAACAATCTTCTAATTGCAATACATTGATAGGTATTTTAATACATCCATGTATCGACCGTATAATTCCTGAGTTTTCATAAGAAACATAAGGTAATACCTCAAATTCCTGTACGGAAATAGAGCTGTACAGAGAATTTCACTTGTTCACCATTCTCTGATGATCACTTAACTCATACATATTAAATATTTCAATTTCACTTATGAGGTTTCATAGAATTATATGTGATCTCGGTTCATGTAAGGTTGTCTGCAAAGTAAACATACCCTTTAACTGTTTCTGTTTATGTCTATAATTTTCTAATCTGTTTTACTGCATCTACAGCAATTGAAGTCATTTTTTATACTAAATATATTTTCTCTGCCATTATCTTTAAGTCATAGTCTATTACATCAAATGTTCCTTTTAGATTTTCTACATCTATTTCTCTCCTTTTTGGACATCCTTAACAGCAAATCTATGTGTTATAGCCATAGCTGCTAAGGCAATTAAATCTTATTTTATTCTTTTTTGTTTCTTTGCACCTCTAAAAACATAAATAATCATCTTCTCATTCAATGTTTCTATGTGTTGCCTTACAGTTTCTAATGAATTTTTGTACACCCACTCTTAATATAATTTAAAAATACTGTAAGTGTCAATATGTACTTTACACTATCTAAGGTCTGATTTATTAGCTAAGGGATGTATTATTCTTTAAGCAAATTCGCCATAACATTGATTTGTTTGTAAATTCTATATACAAGAGTTCTTTGATTCTGAAGATAGAGTTTTAAAGGTACTATTATTAACCAATGCCTGCATTTCGTTGTCATTCGGTGTTCACTTCTCTCCCATTTCTAGCTTGAGCAATGTAAATTATTTTCCATGGGTATCAAAGGAATTAACAATTAATATTCATCAGTATAACATGTACACATTATTTGCTAAACTGTATTATACAAAAATATTAAATAATCAGAAAACGAACATGCTGACATTAATGAATCAGACTCTTGATTCGGATTACAAGTCAACTCTCTGATCTCAATACCGATTTTACAGGTGTGATTACATTCCAAACTGAATAACCTTTTTCGGTATACTCTTCTAGAAGTGTATACAAATATTTTGCTTGGTGCCTAAAAATAAACACATTTGTAAGGTTTGTAGTATCTTGATTTTACAAATAAATTTTTGCATCATTCTTATACTTCGCTGGAGACTTTAAAAAGGAAATTTTGCCTCAAACCTGGGTTTACTTCTAATTATTGGAAATGGACACTGTACCCAATTTTGGTTCTTGTGTACTTTTTGTGTTGCATTTGCTGTCTGTAGATGCCAGGCCACATATCGGGTATAGCAGGAATTTGCATCAGATTTTTCACAGTAAGATGAGGGTCAGAATCGTACATTGATGCATGTGCTTTTAATTCCATAAGCAAATCCTTCACAGTGTCTCTTGTCCATTCGATTGAAAAGGGACTCGGGGATAAGATGGCGTCTTAATCAATATGAAAAGTGTGTAAAATTTGGACAGTTCTTGCTGGTCTTAAGATTTGATGATCTAACTTTTCCCAATATATACACCATCTTGCAGTGGGTGGTTATCATTATCTGATGTGATACACCTGTAATAATTCTATGTATTTCACTTCGATTATTTGGCTTTGTAATCATAGCAGCTTGATTTTCCATTCTTGAACATATTCTCCTTAAACCATTCTTATAATAAAAACCACCATTATTAACCAACCTATTAATTAAATCAAAGTTATCTCAAGCCAGATATGAGTCCAATGCGATGTAGCATATTCTGTTATAAAGCTTTTAAATCTTCAATATTTGTTTTTCAAGAAAGCCATTTTTCTATTTTATTTCTTTGAGTGGACAGACTTCCCATCATCATTTTTTTTAGGGGAATCATCTTGATTTCTAATAATGCTGTACTACACTCAAAGATTTACATAATGTATTTTATCTTAGCAAAGGTGGTGCAGTTTAGGAAAATTCAAAAGTTCTTTCAGTGCTGATTTCTTACTAGCCCGGGTATGCTGCATATCCTGAAACAGAGTGAGATGTGATTGATCATGTGGATCATCCCATCCTGGAAGGTCTGGTTCATATATTTTGACTCCGAATAGTATTTCCTAAGGGGAACAATTGGACAATACGTGTCTTGGAAAATAATGTATTACTCTCTCTGTACCCTACAGGTTTTGGACTAGTGATCCACCATTGCAGTAAGGACTTGTTTTAACATATTGTTAACTCTCTTTATGACTTTGCGTGAACTGGACCTAAAGGGATGCTAGGAGTGGATACTTGTCCCTAGCTAATGCCTTACAGGTAAAGGTTTGCCAATGGTCAGAATGTAGGATCTTCCCTCATTGCTACTATGTTTAAGAGGTTTTTTTCTGACTGTGTGAGCCATAACCAGGCATTGAGGTCAAATTCACATATATTGGGTGAATGAGTCTAACATTACTAATATATATTTGTATCTTTCTACTGATTGTAATGGACCAATATGTTCGAGGTACACGATTTGGAAAGAATGTGCAGTTTTCACCCATGGAAGGGGTGTAGGGTCTAACAATCATCGGATGTGTCATTGTCTGATAAATTTCACCTTGAAACCAGTCGCGGCCGGTGCAGGTAAGTGCGGTGGGGCAGTGGAGCAGGGCTGAGAGGAAGTCGAAAGTAGACAGAATAGTTTTTTTTTTAATGTTACCTATTGCGTCATCTGTCGAGTAAACCCCCCTACTACCCCGCTACACCCCATTGCGCTTACCTGCGCCGACTGCCGCTGCTTGTAATAGATATTGTTTAGTTTGTTTTGGAATTAACAACCACCAGTAACTCTTCTGTAGGATAAGTTGCAAACACTCCAGCATGTGCTGAGTCTGTTGCTTTATGAGCAGCTTTTATTAAATTCGATCTGGTAGATTTATTTGGGATATAACACTCACCTATTTTAATCATGTTTACAGAATGGAGCCATTCTTATCCCAAAAAGTAGTTGCAATTCTCTGGAAAGCCAGAAGGCAGGTTTTTTTTATAGTACAATGAATAGACTGCTGAGAGCATATCTGAGTCCATTCTTGCCTTCGACTGGATCATCACTGCTACTTTATAAATCTGCACATGTATGGCAGATTTCACAGCTTGATCTGCAGCAGAATTGCCTGTGGAATGAACTTCTTCACTTCGGTTCAGGAAGTGTGTGCTGTATTTCCACCCATGAAAGCTGTCGTCAGAGAGGAACCCTCCGGGAGTCCAATCCTATGTAGCTCTTATTGCCTTTCCCATGAGTATTTGTAATCATTTGCCTCCCAGTGCTTTAAAAAATATTGTATCATTTAAAGAGAATAATGAGTCAGGTATGAGTAATGTTAGAACTGATTTGTCAGTTTTCTGTAAGGCCAAGAGGAATGTTAATTAAGCAATTAGGGGCACATGCATCAAGCATTTTACCGGTCGCAAACGGGCCGATTCGCGACCAGTAAAATGCTATTTGCAATGCATCAATCCCAAAGGCATTCGCAAAACAGGTAATCGCAATTTTTGCGATTACCTATTTTGCAAATGCAGTTAGGGAATCGCAAATTTCAATTCCCTAATTGCGATGCATTATGCAATCGCAAATTGCCTTTTCGCAAATTGCCTTTTCGCAAATTAGAATCAACTTAAAATTGATGGTAAGTTGTGCTTCCTTTGAAAAATGCACAAAAATGCATTTTTCAAAGTGCAATGTGGTGCATACACATGCCCTTAGGGCATGTGTGTGCACCACATGTGCATACTTACCTCTGTTGGGGGTGCATCAGGGTGGCCTTTTGGCCCCCTTGCAACCTTGAGATTCCATACACAATTTGCTATTACCTATTTGGTAATCGCAAATTGCGAATGCTGTCCCATTCATTCCTATGGGCCAATAGGAATGAATGGGAAGGCATTCCTTAACTGCGAATCGCAATTTGCGATTCGCAATTAAGGAGTGTGTAGGAATCGCAAACATTTTAGCGAAACCTACATACATAAGGAATAGCGATTCCTTAATAGCGATTCCTTAAGAATCGCTATTAAGGAATCGCTATTCCTTAGCTTAATGCATGTGGCCCTTAGTGCTGTTGAGTCTAATAAGGGCTACACTTGTATGTTCCTAATTTTAAATTCAGAGCCCTCAAAACTTCCTTGCAATGCTGAACAGGCTGCAGGGTACTGCTGTATTGTGCATGTTGCAGGCTGATATTCATGTAAATGTTTTGCAGGCACGGTCTCTGGAATTGCCGATTAATTTTGTACGAACAATTGGATTTTTAATGTAGGGTCATACGCAAACTGTATATCAGCATTGGCCTAAGTCACAGCCCACTGTACTCAACTGACGTATAATGCTTGTGAATGTGGGCTGCTTGCTTTAGTGGCAGTTTCCAGGGATGGTATTGGTGTTGTTATGATTATTTTCTTTCCTTGGACTGTGGGTTGATCTTTAATGATTGCAGTCTATACTACAGTGAGTGTTTTGTTTCTATTGGAGCAAATCTATCCTCTGCAGATGTGTATAAATGTGATTTATATGCAATAGCTGTGGTATGTCCTTCATTGTACAGAGTATATATATATCCTGATTGACTAGGTACTCTTCTCATCCCCAAATTAAGCATGTTTACTCTTATTTGAAAGTATGCTGTGGTAATCATGTCTCTCTGTAATCCTATGAGTATCTGTGTATGTTCCAGCTTACATTCCTTTAAGAAAAATGTTGACATAATCAACTGATATAGAATTTGTACTCTCTCAGCATAGTGTGGTAAATATATTCAAAATGTAGGAAATCCTTTAATGCTTGTAATTTCAATAGGGAATTTGGAGGCTCAAGAGTCACTCATTTTCTCAAGAACCCAGAACTCAAGAAGATATGAGTTCTTTGCCTTCACTGTATAACTTGTTACCTAAAAATTACATCTAAAAATAATCTCTTGTTTTCTTGAAATTCAGTTTGTTATCTGCCTCTGCTATCCTGGTGACTATACTGTCTACTTGCTGCAAATGTTCTTCTAAAATATCATCTGTGATGTATATATCATCTACAAAACAACTTACACTTAAATCACACTGTAATAATATCTTAATTTTTGTCTTGCCGAAAACACATGTAATGCTGGATTAAATTCCTTAAAGATTATAGGAGGTTAAATAATATGATTCTGGTTTCAAGGTTTGTGTAAAAAATCAATTTTCTATATGCAAGGTGGTTGTATATTTTATGGATGTTAATTGTATCATTAATCACATGATAGGTGCATTTTTTATTGCATATGTTTTGCAACTTGAATTCAAATTGTGACAATCTAATACTATTCTCCAAGATTTTGCTGGTTTCAAAATTAGGTAAACATGGGTGTTCATTGTGGAGGAACATGAGGCACTTTTCCTTGGTACTGTAATTCACCTCTAATTCATTTGAGATCTTTCTAGGCTTCTGGTTTTATTGGATGTAAGATTTTGACCCACTTTCATCCCTCAAAGGAATTAATTGGAGTTTTGCAACATTATCTCATCCTGCTTGATTCTTGGATAGTGCAGGAGGTAGCTGTAATTTCCACTTTGTAGCATATCAGTCCTTAAGTGACTGGAACACTATTGAGGAAAATGCTCCCATTATAGCTTCATCCCCTGTTGGAGCCTCAAAATTAACTTGTGGGGGCTTATCCTCTTGCTCTAGGATTATATGATAAGAATCAATTAATTGGCTGAAAGTATAATTGAGATTGTTCGTTCAATATCTCCTTTGATTTGCATTTGAACGTTGGATAGTAGACCTAGTTCATTTAAACTATCCGATATTTCTAACGCTATGTTTTCACTCTTCTGCTCCACAATCAGGAGTTTTGAGTTTTTTGATGGGCCATAGTTTTTTCTGCCACATGGTCCAGTATGTTCACTACCCATGTTCTGTTCCTCAATAGAACTCTCTTTCTGTGAGGCATGCTGCATTTATTTTTTTGTTCTGAAATGGTAGTTTTGAGGGCCCTGGCCCTTGACTGTCTCCTTTCCCTACTGATCAGGCCCTGGGGAAGAGTGGGTACCTTTACCTTTACCTGACTCTGTATTCTTATCTCTACGAGCCTGTAAAGAATAAGAATAGCGCTCATCAGAGGATTGATATCTCTCTTGAGCTCTTAAGTCTTTTTAGTCTCTCAGGTTGAATCCTCCCTGTTTTGCATCTTTGCAATAAAATTATAACTTCTTTTTAAACCCTACCCAGAACATTGTATTCTCTTCCCCCCACCACCCTTCTCTGTCTTTCTTTAGATGGCCACACATTGTCTGCCTTGTTTTCAACTGAGGTCTCTGTGGTCTCACCCTTAAGGTATCTCTCCCCATGGAGACACAGAAGTGAGAAAATATTTTCGGTAACTCTACCTCTCTTTTGATCTTGTAGAGTTTCATCATATCATTAATAGCCAACAGTCCTGCATCACTTTAAATATTACCAAGCATCATCTCTGCTACGTTTTGTATTGCCTATTGGTTCATTGCTAAAGGTGAAGCTCCATGCTCTGCCTAAATTTGTTTTAATACTTCTGACAACACTGCAATTGAAAGCATATCATGCATAGCCATTTATACAGTAACAAATACACTTCCCAATGACTGGCAGCTCTTGTACATTCAGTACCATACCCATTGCTAAACACATATTTAATATTCAATGTTCATCCTGTGGAGTAGAATGAAGAAACACAACCTCTAATTAGTGGGTTTTCCTTGCTAACCAAAACAATATCTCCTTCCGTTCAGACAGTTACCAGTCTATTATAACATTTATTGTCTGGGGAATTTATAGTCATTGCTTGTGCTTGTGTAGAGTTTGCACAACTTCTACTATCTCAGTTTCTTGTGGTGCTGATACATACTACCTCTATTGTTTGTGTATTCTTATATTCTCAGTGATCATCTCCCTTGATATAGACAGGTGGGCTTGCTCTTGGTGTGTAACACTGAACAGTTTTGTCTTGGCATTGTAAGTGGTCCTAAGAGTACTCTTTGCTCTCCATGCAGGAGTTTTCCTGAAGCAGTGTGAATGTTCAATATATGCTAAGGGCACTTCAATATACACAAATGGATATATTAATATGGAGGGTCTATCTTAACATACTTTATGAATAGCCGTAATGTGTCTGCAGCTCATAAGTCAATGAAAGAGTAAAATACTTCCATAGTACAGTGGGTCTTCTCCAACCACTTAATGGGAATCCCTTAGCCATGAAATGAGCAGTAATAGTGACACAGACATTTTTTGCACTTTCTATTTCCTATAACTCAGTTTCTTCTGGGCTTTCGACCACTGTTCAGAAAGACTCAAACTTGGTACTTATGATAAGGCTAACCCTTTGTATCTATTAAGCACTTCACAAACCTAATTGGGAACCTCAAAGAGAGCTGTACGGCTTGTACCGAAGCTTGGTGAAACTGTGCGGGTGTCGGACAACATTAACGTTGGGATGGTCAGAGTCTGATTCCCAGCTCCCCCTCAGGAGATGTTGGTCTATAGTCCGGCTATCTCACAGTGCACTATCCGAACCCCTAACCTTACAGGGTAAAAAATATGTGTGCAACTTCAAAACATGACATCCCTGATCCCCCAAGGAAATCGTGGTAATAGATCTAGAACATTTTCATTTGGATTCTCATGCATGCCCAAAGAGGTACACAAGAAATATTTAGCAAGACTTTACGATACTTATTGTAGCGTTGTGCTTCTTACATAGAATACATGTGCTGTAATTATGAGTAGAATTAAACAGATTAGCGTAATTAGCATCAGAAGAATAGTGAAAAGAATAAAAATTTCCACCATTGAGTTAAGACAGTGTATATATGCAGGCATATAATTACTGTGTACATGTGTACTCCTGACAAGCGCTCACTAACCTAGACTTGCCTAGGATCGGTTATCTGCCAAATCCCTGCTGGTGGATTAACTCCCTATTACCTGTGGGTAAGTGTCATCAGGCTGTCCGTCTTGGTGTAGAGCTGGACATCACTTGTGTTGGTACGCAGGAATCAGCTGAGCAGGAATTCCGACATGTGGTAACCCCGCAGTGTCAGCGGAGTGCTCCTCGCCTAAACAAGGAAGTGGTTCTGTATTTACAACAATAGAACCCATGTGGCCATGTCGCAACCCCTTGTTTAGGCCATAATTGTTTATTCTAGTTGGATAGCGTTGTCGCTTTTTGGACAATAACCTAAATAACATTTGCACAGCGAACTTTATAACTTGTACTGAATGTTCAAGGCATCGTGATAGAGTGTCTACAAAGTTGAAATGTAAACAGTGCAGATTCAGAGAATGTTATGCTGCATGGTCACGGAGTTAAATGTATGTCAAAAGTCACTGTGTGCAAAAGAGAAGGCTACTTAAGAAAGCTGAGCATGTAAATGGGGTTTTTTTTGCTAGGCCTATCCTGACCATGTGACCCCCACTCCTTGGACGTGCGTGTGTGAAAGCTACCTCTATACAAATGCTAAAATATAAGAGTTAAAACAATATAAAAGGAACCCTACTAAAACCTAAAAAAGCATCACGATTCTTTAATAACAGAGCATAGAGAAACACAGTACTTAAAATCATTCAAATAATTAAATAGCTATAATAACATATTTATTTAAAAAGCAATTTAGCAAAGAAAGAAAGCCAAAATAAAAATTGTCTCATGACTTGAAACTGCCAGTTGTTTATGATTTCTGAGAGGTAGACAAAACATTGCTGTTCCCAGCCAATGCAGACGATGTTCTCAGAAGCACCCATTGAATCAGATCCATGAAGCAAGCATGCTCCAATCCACCCACAATCAGCAGCCGGCGAAGAAGGAGTACCCAGTGTGAGATCCACAGAAGCTGAGCCAAGATCCAGATCTCTGGGAGCAGAAATATACCAGGAGGGCTTGTAGAATGCATTTAGAAGCAATGGCAAATGCAAGGGGCGATAGTACAAGGGGGCCGTTAATGGTCTCACCAGTAGGTCAATTTCCAAAGACTGAACCAGTTGCGTTGCTAGGCATAAATCCAGTGCACAGTTGTGCAGGAATTGGTAACCCCGCAGTGTCAGCGGAGTGCTCCTCTGCCTCAACAAGGAAGTGGTTCTGTATTTACAACAATAGAACCCATGTGGCCATGTCGCAACCACTTGTTTAGGCCGTAATTGTTTATTCTAGTTGGATAGCGTTGTCGCTTTTTCGGCAATAACCTAAATAACATTTGCACAGCGAACTTTATAACTTGTACTGAATGTTCAAGGCATCGTGATAGAGTGTCTACAAAGTTGAAATGTAAACAGTGCAGATTCAGAGAATGTTATGCTGCATGGTCACGCAGTCAAATGTATGTCAAACGTCACTGTGTGCAAAAGAGAAGGCTACTTAAGAAAGCTGAGCATGTAAATGGGGGTTTTTCTGCTAGGCCTATCCTGATAATGTGACACCCACTCCTTGGACGTGCGTGTGTGAAAGCTACCCCTATACAAATGCTAAAATATAAGATTTGAGAACTTTCTAGGCTTCCGGTTTTATTGGATGTAAGATTTTGACCCACTTTCATCCCTCTATGGAATTACGTGGAGTTTTGCATCATTATCTTATCATGCTTGATTCTTTTTAAAAAAAATATTTTTATTTGCATTTTCTTTTCAACACAGGTACAGCTTACACTTCCAAGCAGTTGAGTAAATACCATCATAGCATAATAATCAAGAGATACAGGCATATGCCACATCGATACATAATCTAGTGATGCATACTTCTCGAATACCCATTGTCTCATTCCCATCCCTTTACCCTTCTGCACTACCCTGTTAATCAGGTTGGATAATTGCTTGCGAGTCTTCCCCTGAGAGTCCGTAATATTGCAACCATGGTTTCCATATTTTCTTGAATTTCTTTGGACAGCCGCGGGCTATATATGTAGTTTTTTCCCCTGACATGTATACGTCCATTCCCCTTTTCCACTCATTCAGTGTGGGCAGCTGTGCCGCCCCACCATTTGCGCACCAGATCTCGCTTGGCCACTACTAGACACAGGTTGACCAATATTAACTTTTTCCTGGGGAGATCAACTTCTGTAGATATACCTAATAGCCCAAATTTGGGATCCATGGGTATCTTGTCTCCTAATATATTCTCTAGCTCCGCTGTTATTGACTCCCAGTATCCCTGTAACTCTTGGCATTCCCAGATCGTGTGGATGTATGTGCCTATTTCGTGAGTACATCTGAGGCAGTTAGGAGTATCGGCCCGTCCCATTTTATGCAGACGTGATCTATCATAGTAGATCCTATGTAAAATCTTAAACTGGATGAGGCGGAGTCGCGACTTAATAGCCACTTCTCGTGGGTGCATCAATGCATTCTCCCAATCTAGGTTGTCCGTGACTCCCAGTTCTAGTTCCCACTTTGCCCTTAATTTCATGAGAGTATCTGGTTTATTATTTATTTAAGCCCGATATGTCCAGGAGACTGCTTTCTCGCTGACTTCCCCCATGAGGAGTCTGCCCTCTAGTGGGGCATACTCAGGGATTCCCTCCGTGTCAATTCTCTGCGCCTTCCATGCGTGGGCCAGCTGTAGGTATTTGTAGTGTTGTTTCTGGTGCAGATCATATTCCTTTTGGAAATGTGAAAAGGTGGCAAGTTCCCCCCGGTCTAATATGTCTTTAACTTTAGAGATGCCCAACAAATCCCATTTCTTGAACCCTTTTAACTCCTTCGATGCTTATGACGAGCTGGACTCGTCATGGCACACAGTGGTCGTGTGCTCATGACGAGTCCAGCTCATCATCAGACCACCCACGGGGAAGCGCTGGCGCTCCCCGTGGGAATCCGATCGTTGGTTTTTTTGGGGGGAGGAAGGGGAAGGGCTTCCCCTGCCTCCCCCCGCCTCCCCCCCCATCAATGACGTCAGCGCGCGAGGCGCGCTGACGTCATTGAGGGTTTTCCTTTCTATCCCCGATGCGCTGGAAGCCATTTGATTCCAGCGCGTCGGGGAAATCAGGTGAGTTTTGTCTCCAGGGAGGGGGGGTTTGAATCAAAAGAGGCATCGAGGGAAAGGAAAGGGTTTTCCTTTCCCCCGATGCCTCTTTTGTGCATTCCTGCTGCACGATCATGCGATCGTGCAGCAGGAATGCCCACTAGGCACCAGGGATTTTTTTTTTTTAAATGCGCATCAAAATACTGTTTGGGGGAGCGGCCCCTTGGGCAAGGGTCGCTCCCCTTTTGGGGGCCATATGTTTTTGTGCTTTGCCCCCCTGGGGGGCAGTTTTCGTATTGTGCCCACTAGACCACCAGGGAGAAACGGTGGGGAGTGGCCCCTTGGGCAGGGTCACTCCCCTTTGGGGGCTTTGTTTGTGGCCGATCGGCCAAAGGATAGTGCCCTTTATTTATTTATTTTATTTATTTATTTTAATTAATGCCTGCGTGGACTGTACCCGAAGGTGTCAGAGCGCTTCACAGTAGGACAGTAACATTACATGAGGAGAAGGTTACAAGTGAGCATAATACAAAAGGAAACGTTACATTACATGAGGAAAAAGTGACAATTGTGCAAATAAAACAAACAAGATACAAAAAGAGGTATGCGTTACAAGATACATGAGATACAAAATACAAATAGAGGTATAATACTGCAATAAGTGTCAGTCACTCAGAACACACTGGGAAGGCACTTCTATAGGCATGGAGTACAGATTTTCCTATAGTGGAAGAACTTCTTTGAGGGAGTAGAGAGGGCGTGAATTAAACAGGAGACTTAAAATGAAGGGTACACAAACATAAAATCCAACACAGCACGCAAGGGTGAGGAATGTACAGGAAAAAGTACAAATTTACAATGAAGAGCGAACTTCCTAGAGGGGGCTGAGAGTGAAAGTATTAGTTCTGAAAGTGTCTTTGGAAGAGAAGAGATCTGAGGTCAGCTTTGTAGATCCGGGTAGAGGAGGTGGCACGGAGCAATGGGGGAAGCGAGTTCCAGATTCTCACCGCATTTCCTGAGAAGGATTGTGCCATCGATCTTTCCCTTTTTGAAGACGGGGGGGGGCTCAAGCAGAAGCTTTTCCGCATTGCCAGAAGGGCGAGAGCCACCGGACAATTTCAATTTATTTGCCAGGTAACGAGGGGAGAAGGTGTGTAAGGCTTTGTGTGTGATGCAGGCAGTTTTGTAAATAGATCTTGCCTCGATCGGAAGCCATCGAAGAGAGGATAGGAGTGACGTGGTCGCTTCGTTTAGACCCTGAAATGAAGCGAGTTGCTGAATGGAGGATGGATTTGAGAGGGAGAGGTGGGATTTGGGTAGGCCCGTCAGAAGAGAATTGCAATAATCCAGTCTTGAGAGAACCAGAGATTGTACCAAGGTTTTTAAGTCTTTCTCTGGGAAGAACCGACGGATCCCCCATAGAAGGCGCAACTGGTAACGTGCGTTCTTAGCAATAGAGTTGATGTGGGAGATTAGGTTGAGTCTTTTGTCAAGAATGACACCTAGGGATTTAGCGCTGTCGACAATGATGGGTTTGTTGTTGAGTAGGTTCACCTGATCCATCCAAGATTGAACAGGAGGAGGTGAGAGAGAGGTAGAGAAGAGGAGGAATTCAGTTTTGGCGGGATTCAGAATGAGTTGGTGATCTAACATCCAGTTGTGAATAGAGTTGAGAGTAGAGTTGAGTAGTGAGAGATCGTGTGCAGAAGATACCTTAAGGTATCTTCCCACTAGTCCACCAGGCATTTATTTGTGGAGAGTGACCCCTTGGGCAAGGGTCACTCTCCTTTGGGGGCAATATTTGTGGCTGTGTCTGCCCCCCAGGAGGGCAGATCGCCATGTTTTTTTAAATAATTGGGCCCACTAGACCACCAGGGATTTGTTTGAGGGGAGTGGCCCCTTGGGCAAGGGTTGCTCCCCTTTGGGGAGCATTAATTTGTCCGTTTCTGCCATCCTGAGGAGCAGATTGGCTGATTTGTTTTTTTGTAGGTCCACTAGGCCACCAGGGTTTTTTTTATGTTGGGGAGCGGCCCCTTGGGCAAGGGTCGCTCCCCTTTATGGGAGGATGATTGTGGCCATTTCTGCCCTCTTTGGGTGGCAGAATAGCAGTATGTTTTTAGGCCCATCTGCCCCCAAGGAGGGCAGAAGCCAGTAGTCACCAGGGTTTTTTTAATTTTTGTGTTGGGGAGTGGCCAAAATGGCAAGGGTTGCTCCTCTTTTACGGGGGTGAATGTTGTATTTATACTCTTTGGCCCACCTACCCCTTAGCTTGGCTGGTGGATTGTGTGTGGACTGGTGCATTATTTGCATTTTATGATTGTAATGTTTTTTTTCTCCTTTTTATTCTAGTGTAAAGCTTTTGATTCCTGTTTGCGGTTTCGGCAGTGGTTGTTCTGCAGTTTTGCGTAATTGCATTTATTTGGTAAGAAAAATATTTTTGTTGTGTGTACTCCAAATGAGTATTATTGTCATGCATGAATGAATTTTTTTGTAAGTGGTGTCATAATGGCAGCATATTTGTTAGTGTTCAGAGCATGAAATTCTTTGTGATGTTTTGCATTGTCTTATGTGTAATTTTTTTTTCTTCTTTTTTAGTGGGATATTGTTGATCTTCACTGTGTCTGTGCAGAGTAGGTGGTGGTGAGTCTAGCTGCTTCTGTTACGTGAGTGGTATAGTGTTGGAGTATATAGGTCTTTGTGATAAAGCTACATTTTGTTTATTTCTTTTCTTACAAAGGGTTTGTTGTTGTTGACTTGTTTGACAAGTAACCTTTATTAGTAAGCATTATGGCTAGCCGTAGAATGACTGCTCAGCAGGTGGTTGGTTTGCTTCTTGAATCTTCCTCTGAGCAGGATTATGAGACTGACAGTGCGTCTGAGAGAGAGGAGGGAGGGGAAGATTCAGGCAGTGAGTTTTCTCTCTACATGGAATCATCGAATGATGAAGGTACTCTCAGTGCAGATGAAGGTACTCTCGGTGTGGATGAATCTACTCTCAGTGCGGATGAAGTGCCTGTTTTAGAGGAGGATACTACTGTGCCGATGGTGCAAGAGGCATCTGGATTGCAGCGTGGGGCTGCTAGGCTTCCTACTGGAAGTGCTGGACTCTGGGTTGATCCAAACATGGTGCAGCCGGTGTTGCCTGCCTTTAGTGGTTATGCAGGGTGTAGAGTGGATTGTGAACATTATTTGCCTATTCAGTATTTTCAGTTGTTTATGGATGATGTATTTTTGGGTGAGATTGTTGAGCAGACTAATTTGTATGCTGAACAGTTTTTGAGGGACAACAGTGCCAGACTTAGGCCCCATTCTAGAGCTACCCGGTGGAGTCCCACAAATCTGGAAGAGATGAAGAAATTTGTGGGTTTGACTTTTTTGATGGGTTTGATAAGGAAGCCGTCCATGGGTTCATATTGGTCTACCAGTCCCTTGATGGCAACGGCCATATTTCCTGCAGTTATGACTCGTGATCGGTATTTACTTTTGCTTCAGATGCTGCATTTTGTTGATAATGGTTTGGCGTTGCCACGAGATCACCCTGAATGTGACCATCTTTTTAAGATTCGGCCAGTTCTTGATCACTTTGTAGATTGATTTTCAGAGATCTATACTCCAGGGAAAGAAATATCTATTGATGAGTCTTTGGTCCTGTTCAAGGGCCGTTTGGTTTTTAGGCAGTACATTCCTAGCAAGAGGGCACGCTATGGAATTAAGCTGTATATGTTGTCTGAGAGTAGGACAGGATATGTTTTTAATTTGCGTGTGTACACTGGTAGGGATTCCACTATTGACCCCCCTGGTTGTCTGTCCACTTTTGGAGTTTCAGAGAAAATTGTGTGGGATCTTGCTAGAGGACTGTTTAACAGAGGCCACCATTTGTACCTTGATAACTTCTACACTGCTGTGCAATTGTTTAAGGAATTGTTCAAAGTGGACACTTTTGCTTGTGGCACAATCCGCTCTAACCGTAAAGGTTATCCAAAAGAGCTTGTTTGCAAAAAACTTCAGAGGGGACATTGCAGTTCCTTGCGTAGTGATGAACTACTAGCTGTGAAATTTGTGGACAGGAGGGATGTGTACATGCTGACTACCATCCATGATGAGAGTACTTCACCTGTGGCTGTTTGGGGTCAGATTGCTGAAGTGCGCAAACCTGTGTGCATTTTAGACTACAATAAGCACATGGGTGGTGTTGATAGAGTAGATCAGAGGTTGGAACCTTACACTGCTATTCGTAAGGCTTACATTTGGTATAAGAAGTTGGCCATCCATCTCTTCAATTTAGCAACTTTCAATGCTTTTGTTGTGTTCAAGGAGTGTTCTCCGGCGTCAAATTTGACTTTTGTTCAGTTTCAGGAGTCTGTCATAGGCAGCCTTGTTGTTGTGGAACAGGCAAGTGTTCCTAGAGTTGGAGTGGTGGAGGATGTGGCTCGATTGAAAGATCGCCACTTTCCTGATCACATTCCTCCTACACCTTCCAAAGACTTTCCCACTAGGAGATGTAGAGTCTGTTGGCGAAGAGGTACGCGGAAGGAGACTCGTATGTACTGCCCTGAGTGTCCTTCTAACCCTGGGCTGTGTGTGCCTGCTTGTTATAGAGCGTACCACAAGCAAAAGAATTATTGGGAGCAACCATGAGTGGTAAAGTGAACTGCCTGGTCTGTAATATTTAAGAATTGTTGTTCTGTTTCAAGGTTGGCATTAGTGCAATGTATTTAGTTTCTGATTTTGTGTTAGTAGATTTGTATCTATTTGCAATTTGTTTGTGTTTTCTTTTTTGTATAAAAAAATCCTAAATGTGATGGTGGTGTGTGTAGGCTGGTGCTTGGCTGGCGGTGTGCGTAGAGTGGCGCTTGGCTGGCGGTGTGCGTGGAGTGGCTCTTGGCTGGCGGTGTGCGTGGAGTGGTGCTTGGCTGGCAGTGTGCGTGGAGTGGCGCTTGGCTGGCGGTGTGCGTGGAGTGGCGCTTGGCTGGCGGTGTGCGTGGAGTGGGGCTTGGCTGGCGGTGTGCATGGAGTGGTGCTTGGCTGGCGGTGTGCGTGGACTGGCGCTCGGATGGCGGTGTGTGAGTAGTGACTTGCTGCTGGTCACTACACACACTGCTAGCCGAGCGACACTCCACGCAATCCATCAGCTTGTGTGGTTGCTGTGTTAGGAATGTGGGCGTGTGAAAGTGATGGGCCCTTGAATGGCGCTGTCTGCTGGTGTGAGTGTTGTAATGTGATGGGCCCGCGGCTGGTGGTGTGAATGGTTTTGTATGTGTCACACGTATGAAAGGTGTATGACCAAACACACTTAGTCAGCCCATCTCGTTGCAACAGTAGCGGGTAAGGCAAGCGAGCTGGCAGTACGTAGGGATGGTCACGGTCACAGAACATGCCACTGGCCAGTTTCCCAAGATCCGACACAACTGGCCAGTGGCATGTTCTGTGACCATCCCTACGTACTGCCAGCTCGCTTGCCTTACCCGCTACTGTTGCAACGAGATGGGCTGACTAAGTGTGTTTGGTCAATACATTTTTAGATATATATAAACCTTCCTTGAGGTTTAACCCCTCCTTCTGTTTCTGTTTTTGTTGTGTTTTTTACACCATGAATAGACATCCTACTACAGATGTCTGTATTTAGTTCTGTAACAGATGGGGCGTCATTCTGATACTTATTAGGTGAGTTGGAGATTGTTTACTTCACCACTCCCCACTTAAGCACCAATTACGATATACACCAGATATCACTTCATTACCTGGATACTTGTTCATTGCTGTCTTAATTTATTTTCATCTGTATGTTGCTACTCAAGTAATTTGTAATTTTAACTCGCGGTTTATGAATTATCATTCTTGTTACCGCTCACATTGTGCCTTTTACTGAACAATTACAGGGGGCACCTCCCTCCCCCCCGTTTTCCTTGTTTCACAATGCGGTTTGCACCTTGTTGGGCAATCTACCTTTAGATTTATAACCAAGTGTTGTTTTCCATTATCCTTAAATGCAGGTTTGTCCCAGTACTAACAGGTAGTACCCTGTTTATCCTTATAGTAGTAGGCAATATCCTCACACTATTACAAGTTTTATTTTTAGCTATGGGGCATGTTGCACACCCCATTTCACTGTAGATAGTCATTTCTCACGGTCCTGAAGAAACGCCACAGGCGTGAAACATGTCGACCATCAAGGAGTAGAGCGCCTCTTGAACCCTGGTAGCTTGTTAGTCGCCTCTCCTCACTATTTTTAATCAAGTAGGGATCCATTTAGAATAAAATTTGCTCTCATAGGAATCCCCTCTTGTTTTATATTCACTTCCAGCACATCTACACTCACACTAGGTCCCTTACACCCACGGCACCCTTACGGCAGGAACAAAGATCTCCGGCAAAGAGCCCCTCTATGGGTGCCCGTCGGGTATTGCAGCGCCGACCCGACGAGGAGCAGACCCATATGATGAAGCATGACACCTAGCTTGCTGGGTGTGTGAGGGCCTCAGTTCCAAAAGGAGGAATTCCCCTCCTTTTTTGGGTGCCTGGGACACTACCTGCATACTGAGGAACTGCGTACCTCTTTTTTGCGTTCACTCTGATAGGGCAAGTACGCTGGACCTCTTGATTAAGCCCTCTGTCCCCCCCTTTTTGATAAACAGTACATGGTGATATCTCTCTTGTGGATCATAACAAGTTATGTTACCCAAAATGCCCTGCAAACCTCAAAATGTCTGTCACATTTTCCTTGCAATATTGTGCCAAAATTTTCACGCTGCAGAAATAAACACATTATCTCAAAACGACCTGGTTTTGCAAGGGGGGTCACCTGGGTTTTTGGCCCGGGGCTTGGCAGCCACATAGGGAAACCGACCAAACCCACACATTTCTGTAAAGTAGACACCCGGGGGATTCCAGGGAGGTATGGCTTGCGTGGATCCCCCAACGTTTTCTTACCCAGAATCCATTGCAAACCTCAATTTTAGCTGAAAAAATCACTTTTTTCACACATTTTTGTGTGGGAAAGTGTGGCATCACCGGGCTCACACAAATTTCCTACCACCCAGCGTTTCCCCAGGTCTCCCGATAAAAATGGTGCCTCACTTGTGTGGGAGGCCCAAGTACCCGCGACAGGCAAGGGCCCAAAACGTAGTGAGGCGACATCAAAATTGCCTATCTCAAAACCACCTGGTTTTGCATGGGGGGTCACCTGGGTTTTTGGCCCCGTGCTCGGCGGCCATCTAGGGAAACCTACCAAACCCACACATTTCTGAAAACTAGACACCCAGGGGCTTCCAAGGAGGTATGGCTTGCGTGGATCTCCCAACGTTTCCTTACCCAGAATCCCTTGCAAACCTCAATTTTAGCTGAAAAAATCACTTTTTTCACACATTTTTGTGTGGGAAAGTGTGGAATCACCGGGCTCACACAAATTTCCTACCACCCAGCGTTCCCCCAGGTCTCCCGATAAAAATGGTGCCTCACTTGTGTGGGAGGCCCAAGTACCCGCCACAGGCAAGGGCCCAAAACATAGTGAGGCGACATCAAAATTGCCTATCTCAAAACCACCTGGTTTTGCAAGGGGGGTCACCTGGGTTTGTGGCCCCGTGCTCGGCGGCCATCTAGGGAAACCTACCAAACCCACACATTTCTGAAAACTAGACACCCGGGGGCTTCCAAGGAGGTATGGCTTGCGTGGATCCCCCAACGTTTCCTTACCCAGAATCCCTTGCAAACCTTAATTTTAGCTGAAAATCACTTTTTTCACACATTTTTGTGTGGGAAAGTGTGGCATCACCAGGCTCACACAAATTTCCTACCACCCAGCATTCCCCCAGGTCTCCCGATAAAAATGGTGCCTCACTTGTGTGGGAGGCCCAAGTACCCGCGACAGGCAAGGGCCCAAAACGTAGTGAGGCGACATCAAAATTGCCTATCTCAAAACCACCTGGTTTTGCAAGGGGGGTCACCTGGATTTTTGGCCCCGTGCTCGGCGGCCATCTAGGGAAACCTACCAAAACCACACATTTCTGAAAACTAGACACCTGGGGGCTTCCAAGGAGGTATGGCTTGCGTGGATCCCCCAACGTTTCCTTACCCAGAATCCCTTGCAAACCTCAATTTTAGCTGAAACAAATCACTTTTTTCACACATTTTTGTGTGGGAAAGTGTGGCATCACCGGGCTCACACAAATTTCCTACCACCCAGCGTTCCCCCAGGTCTCCCGATAAAAATGGTGCCTCACTTGTGTGGGAGGCCCAAGTACCCGCGACAGGCAAGGGCCCAAAACGTAGTGAGGCGACATCAAAATTGCCTATCTCAAAACCACCTTGTTTTGCAAGGGGGGTCACCTGGGTTTTTGGCCCCGTGCTCGGCGGCCATCTAGGGAAACCTACCAAACCCACACATTACTGAAAACTAGACACCCGGGGGCTTCCAAGGAGGTATGGCTTGCGTGGATCCCCCAACGTTTCCTTACCCAGAATCCCTTGCAAACCTCAGTTTTAGATGAAAAAAATCACTTTTTTCACACATTTTTGTGTGGGAAAGTGTGGCATCACCAGGCTCACACAAATTTCCTACCACCCAGCGTTTCCCCAGGTCTCCCGATAAAAATGGTGCCTCACTTGTGTGGGAGGCCCAAGTACCCGCGACAGGCAAGGGCCCAAAACGTAGTGAGGCGACATCAAAATTGCCTATCTCAAAACCACCTGGTTTTGCAAGGGAGTCACCTGGGTTTTTGGCCCCGTGCTCGGCGGCCATCTAGGGAAACCTACCAAACCCACACATTTCTGAAAACTAGACACCAGGGAGCTTCCAAGGAGGTATGGCTTGCGTGGATCCCCCAACGTTTCCTTTCCCAGATACCCTTGCAAACCTCAATTTTAGCTGAAAATATCACTTTTTTCACACATTTTGGGCCCTTGCCTGTCACGGGTACTTGGGCCTCCCACACAAGTGAGGCACCATTTTTATCGGGAGACCTGGGGGAACGCTGGGTAGTAGTAAATTTGTGTGAGCCCGGTGATGCCACACTTTCCCACACAAAAATGTGTGAAAAAAGTGATTTTTCAGCTAAAATTGATGTTTGCAAGGGATTCTGGGTAAGGAAACGTTGGGGGATCCACGCAAGCCATACCTCCTTGGAAGCCCCCGGGTGTCTAGTTTTCAGAAATGTGTGGGTTTGGTAGGTTTCCTTAGATGGCCGCCGAGCACGGGGCCAAAAACCCAGGTGACCCCCCTTGCAAAACCAGGTGGTTTTGAGGGGAAACGACCTTTACAACGACTCATTCACAACGAAGGGCCTGAACCACGACTCCTTAACAACGACTGAACCTGAATCACGAGTCTTTTAACCACTAATGCATTTACAACTACCTCTGGCCAGTAGATGGCAGTCTTGGATTGTACATGAAAGATGTATTACTATTGATAAAAAGGTGGATGGCTGTATTTTATATGGTTTTGTAGAGTGGATGTTTTTTTTTTAACAAAATAAGTTTAGGAAACCGTTTTCTAAAATAGTGTTTATTATGTGAAAACGTGTTTGAATTTCGTTGTAAATGCATTAAAGGTGAAGGCATACTCGCAGTAAAAAAAATTACTTTAAAATGTAAGTATTTTGGTAAGTATTAAAGGTATGGTATGGGTTTTTGGGTGGCAAGGGTAATTTTGGGATTTAAGGTGGGTATGGGTTTTTGAGTGGCAAAGGTACTTTTTAAGTTTTGGGTGGGCATGGGTTTTTGGGTGGCAAGGGTTATTTTAGGGTATAGGGTGGGTATGGGTTTTGGGTGGCAAGGGTATTTTTAGGGTTTAAGGTGGGTATGGTTTTTGGATGGCAAAGGTAATTTTAGGATTTAGGGTGGGTATGGGTTTTTGGGATTGCAAGGGTAATTTTAGGGTTTAGGGTGGGCATGGTTTTTGGGTGGCAAAGGTAATTTTAGGATTAAGGGTGGGTATGGGTTTTTGAGATTGCAAGGGTATTTTTAGGGTCTAGGGTAGGGATGGGTTTTTGGGTGGAAAGGGATTTTTAGGGATTAGGGTGAGTGTGGGTTTTTGGGTGGCAAGCGTAATTTTAGGGTTTTGGGTGGATATGGGTTTTTGGTTGGCAAGGGTAATTTTAGGGTGGGTATGGGTTTTTGGGTGGTAAGTATATTTTTAGGGTTAAGGGTGGGTATGGGTTTTTGGGTGACAAGGGTAGTTTTAGGGTGGGTATGGGTTTTTGGGTGGCAAGGGTAATTTTAGGGTTTAGGGTTGGTATGGGTTTTTGCGATTGCAATGGTATTTTTAGGGTTTAGGATTGGTGTGTGTTTTTGGGTGGAATGGGAATTTGTAGGGTTTAGGGTGGGTATAGGTTTTTGGGTGGAAAGGGAATTTTAAAGGTTTGTGGTGGGTGTAGGTTTTTTGGGTGGAAAGGGATTTTATAACATTAATAGTGAGTATAGGGGTGTGTGTGTGTGTATATATATATAGTGTTAATACTTACCAATATTAACTTTACAACGCATATATCTTTAGCATGCATGCCTTTACCACGAAATTCAAGTGTTTTACAGGTACATACCATTACCCATACATACATGTATATATATATATACATATGGGTTTATACTTACCAGTAAAATAGATACATTTATGGGGTAAAGGCAAGCGAGGTAAAGGCATAGTAGTTGTAAAAGATAGTTGTTGTTAAAACTTTAGTGGTTTAGACTAAGTAGTGGTTAAGGAGTAGTTGTTTAGACTGTAGTTGTTCAAGTGGTAGTTGTTCCATCATACAACCGGTTTTGAGATAGGCAATTTTGATGTCGCCTCACTACGTTTTGGGCCCTAGACTGTCGCGGGTACTTGGGCCTCCCACACAAGTGAGGCACCATTTTTATCGGGAGACCTGGGGGAACGCTGGGTGGTAGGAAATTTGTGTGAGCCCGGTGATGCCACACTTTCCCACACAAAAATGTGTGAAAAAAGTGTTTTTTTCAGCTAAAATTGAGGTTTGCAAGGGATTCTGGGTAAGGAAACGTTGGGGGATCCACGCAAGTCATACCTCCTTGGAAGCCCCCGGGTGTCTAGTTTTCAGAAATGTGTGGGTTTGGTAGGTTTCCCTAGATGGCCGCCGAGCACGGGGCCAAAAACCCAGGTGACCCCCCTTGAAAAACCAGGTGGTTTTGAGATAGGCAATTTTGATGTCGCCTCACTACGTTTTGGGCCCTTGCCTGTCGCGGATACTTGGGCCTCCCACACAAGTGAGGCACCATTTTTATCGGGAGACCTGGGGGAACGCTGGATGGTAGGAAATTTGTGTGAGCCCGGTGATGCCACACTTTCCCACACAAAAATGTGTGAAAAAAGTGATTTTTTCAGCTAAAATTGAGGTTTGCAAGGGATTCTGGGTAAGGAAACGTTGGGGGATCCACGCAAGCCATACCTCCTTGGAAGCCCACACGTGTCTAGTTTTCAGAAATGTGTGGGTTTGGTAGGTTTCCCTAGTTGGCCGCCGAGCACGGGGCCAAAAACCCAGGTGACCCCCCCTTGCAAAACCAGGTGGGTTTGAGATAGGCAATTTTGATGTCGCCTCACTACGTTTTGGGCCCTTGCCTGTCGCGGATACTTGGGCCTCCCACACAAGTGAGGCTCCATTTTTATCGGGAGACCTGGGGGAACGCTGGGTGGTAGGAAATTTGTGTGAGCCCGGTGATGCCACACTTTCCCACACAAAAATGTGTGAAAAAAGTGATTTGTTTCAGCTAAAATTGAGGTTTGCAAGGGATTCTGGGTAAGAAAACGTTGGGGGATCCACGCAAGCCATTCCTCCCTGGAATCCCCCGGGTGTCTACTTTACAGAAATGTGTGGGTTTGGTAGGTTTCCCTATGTGGCCACCGAGCCCCGGGCCAAAAACCCAGGTGACCCCCCTTGCAAAACCAGGTGGTTTTGAGATAGGCAATTTTGATGTCGCCTCACTACGTTTTGGGCCCTTGCCTGTTGCGGGTACTTGGGCCTCCCCCACAAGTGAGGCACCATTTTTATCGGGAGACCTGGGGGAACGCTGGGTGGTAGGAAATTTGTGTGAGCCCGGTGATGCCACACTTTCCCACACAAAAATGTGTGAAAAAAGTGATTTTTTCAGCTAAAATTGAAGTTTGCAGGGGATTCTGGGTAAGGAAACGTTGGGGGATCCACGCAAGCCATACCTCCCTGGAAGCCCCCGGGTGTCTACTTTTCAGAAATGTGTGTGTTTGGTAGGTTTCCCTAGGTGCCGGCAGAGCTAGGGTTCACAAACTACAGCTAGGCACTTTGCCAAAAAAGGGTCATTTTTCACTGCGAAATTGAGGTGTGACCACGTTGCGTTTTGCGCCGTTTCCTGTTGCGGGCACTAGGCCGACCCACACAAGTGAGGTACCATTTTTCTCTGAAGACTTTGGGGAATGCGGGGTGGGTGGAAATTTGTGGATCCACGCAGATTCCAGAACTTTCCACCACAGAAATGTGGGGAAAATGTGGTTTTGTTTTACACTTTTTTCGGTTTGCAAGGGATTCTGGGTAACATAACCTGGTGGGAGGCAGTCAAGTCACCACATCCTGGATTCCCCTGGGTGTCTAGTTTTCAAAAATGTATAGGTTTGCTAGGTTTCCCTAGGTGCCGGCAGAGCTAGGGTTCAAAAACTACAGCTAGGCACTTTGCCAAAAAAGGGTCATTTTTCACTGCGAAATTGAGGTGTGACCACGTTGCGTTTTGCGCCATTTCCTGTCGCGGGCACTAGGCCGACCCACACACGTGAGGTACCATTTTTCTCGGAAGACTTTGGGGAACGCGGGGTGGGTGCAAATTTGTGGATCCACGCAGATTCCAGAACTTTCCAACACAGAAATGTGGGGAAAATGTGGTTTTTTTGATACTTTTTTAGGTTTGCAAGAGATTCTGGGTAACAGAACCTGGTGGGAGGCAGTCAAGTCATCCCATCCTGGATTCCCCTGGGTGTCTAGTTTTCAAAAATGTATAGGTTTGCTTGGTTTCCCTAGGTGCCGGCAGAGCTAGGGTTCAAAAACTACAGTTAGGCACTTTGCCACAAAAGGGTCATTTTTCACTGCGAAATTGAGGTGTGACCACGTTGCGTTTTGCGCCGTTTCCTGTCGCAGGCACTAGGCCGAACCACACAAGTGAGGTACCATTTTTCTCGTAAGACTTTGGGGAACGCGGGGTGGGCAGAAATTTGTGGATCCCCGCAGATTCCAGAACTTTCCACCACAGAAATGTGGGGAAAATGTGTTTTTTTTGACAATGTTTTAGGTTTGCAAGGGATTCTGGGTAACAGAACCTGGTGGGAGGCAGTTAAGTCACCCCATACTGGATTCCCCTGGGTGTCTAGTTTTCAAAAATGTATAGGTTTGCTAGGTTTCCATAGGTTCTGGCAGAGGTAGGGTTCAAAAACTACAGCTAGGCACTTTGCAAAAAAAGGGTCATTTTTCACTGCGAAATTGAGGTGTGACCACGTTGCGTTTTGCGCCGTTTCCTGTCGCGGGCACTAGGCCGACCCACCCAAGTGAGGTACCATTTTTCTCGGAAGACTTTGGGGAACGCGGGGTAAGTGGAAATTTGTGGATCCACGCAGATTCCAGGACTTTCCACTACAGAAATGTGGGGAAAATGTGGTTTTTTTGATAATTTTTTAGGTTTTCAAGGGATTCTGGGTAACAGAACCTGGTGGGAGGCAGTCAAGTCACCCCATCCTGGATTCCCCTGGGTGTCTAGTTTTCAAAAATGTATAGGTTTGCTAGGTTTCCCTAGGTGCCGGCAGAGGTAGGGTTAAAAAACTACAGCTAGGCACTTTGCAAAAAAAGGGTCATTTTTCACTGCGAAATTGAGGTGTGACCACGTTGTGTTTTGCGCCGTTTCCTGTCACGGGCACTAGGCCGACCCACCCAAGTGAGGTACCATTTTTCTCGTAAGACTTTGGGGAACGCAGGTTGAGTGGAAAATTGTGGATCCACGCAGATTCCAGAACTTTCCACCACGGAAATGTGGGGAAAATGTGTTTTTTTTGACAATTTTTTAGGTTTGCAAGGGATTCTGGGTAACAGAATCTGGTGGGAGGCAGTCAAGTCACCCCATCCTGGATTCCCCTGGGTATCTAGTTTTAAAAAATGTATAGGTTTGCTAGGTTTCCCTAGGTGCCGGCAGAGCTAGGGTTCAAAAACTACAGCTAGGCACTTTGCCAAAAAAGGGTCATTTTTCACTGCGAAATTGAGGTGTGACCACGTTGCGTTTTGCGCTGTTTCCTGTTGCAGGCACTAGGCCGACCCACACAAGTGAGGTACCATTTTTCTCGTAAGACTTTGGGGAACGCGGGGTGGGTGGAAATTTGTGGATCCACGCAGATTCCAGAACTTTCCACCACAGAAATGTGGAGAAAATGTGGTTTTTTTGACAATTTTTTAGGTTTGCGAGGGATTCTGGGTAACAGAATCTGGTGGGAGGCAGTCAAGTCACCCCATCCTGGATTCCCCTGGGTGTCTAGTTTTAAAAAATGTATAGGTTTGCTAGGTTCCCTAGGTGCCGGCAGAGCTAGGGTTCAAAAACTACAGCTAGGCACTTTGCCAAAAAAGGGTCATTTTTCACTGCGAAATTGAGGTGTGACCACGTTGCGTTTTGCGCTGTTTCCTGTTGCAGGCACTAGGCCGACCCACACAAGTGAGGTACCATTTTTCTCGTAAGACTTTGGGGAACGCGGGGTGGGTGGAAATTTGTGGATCCACGCAGATTCCAGAACTTTCCACCACAGAAATGTGGGGAAAATGTGTTTTTTTTTACAATGTTTTAGGTTTGCGAGGGATTCTGAGTAACAGAACCTGGTGGGAGGCAGTCAAGCCACTCCATCCTGGATTCCCCTGGGTGTCTAGTTTTCAAAAATGTATAGGTTTGCTAGGTTTCCCTAGGTGCCGGCAGAGCTAGGGTTCAAAAACTACAGCTAGGCACTTTGCCAAAAAAGGGTCATTTTTCACTGCGAAATTGAGGTGTGACCACGTTGCGTTTTGCGCCATTTCCTGTCGCAGGAACTAGGCCGATCCACACAAGTGAGGTACCATTTTTCTCGTAAGACTTTGGGGAACGCGGGGTGGGTAGAAAATTGTGGATCCACGCAGATTACAGATTTTTCCACCACAGAAATGTGGGGAAAATGTGGTTTATTTGACAATTTTTTAGGTTTGCAGGGGATTCTGGGTAACAGAACCTGGTGGGAGGCAGTCAAGTCACCCCATCCTGAATTCCCCTGGGTGTCTAGTTTTCAAAAATGTATAGGTTTGCTACGTTTCCCTAAGTGCCCGCAGAGCTAAGGCTCAAAAACTACAGCTAGGCACTTTACAAAAAAAGGGTAATTTTTCATTGTGAAAATGTGGTACGTCTACGTTGCATTTTGAGCCATTTCCTGTTGTGGGCACAAGGCCTACCCACACAAGTGAGGTACCATTTTTATCGGGAGACTTAGGGTAACACAGAATTGTAGAGCAACTGTTATTACCTATTGACTTTCGATGCATTTCTGCCTTCCAAATGAAAGACAATGTCTAAAAAATAAGTCATTTTGAAAAATGACCTATAATTCTCATGCTAGTATGGGTACTCCCAATTTCGGAAATGTGCAAATATCTACTGTTTCTAAAATCTACATTTTGTTCCCATTTCAGAAATACATAGGTGTCTTACATAACAATTTTTCCATGTATACATTTTCCCAAAATAATTGCTATATACCCAGTACATAATAAAAAACCATTGCAAGATGCTGCTCAGCTATTGGCTCTGGGTTCGTCGGGTTCTTGGTGAACCTACAAGTCCTATATATCCCCACAACCAGAAAGGTCCATCGGATATAACGGTATATTGTTTTCAAATAGCTGTCATAATTAGAAGAAGTTACAGGTGAAAACGTTGACACAAATGGCTGTTTTTTTCAACTAATTTTCAATTTTTCCTTCATTTAACTGTTAGTTTCTATAAGGAAAACTTTAAGGATCTACAGAAATGACCCCTTGCTGAATTCAGAATTTTGTCTCCTTTTCAGAAATGTATGGCTTTTCAGGATCCATTATTGGTTTCATACCCATTTCTACCATTAACTGGAAGGAGGTTGAAAACACAAAAAATAGCAAAAATAGGCTATGTCCCAGAAAAATGCCAAAACTGTGTAAAAAGTTGGCTTTCTGACAAAAGTCTGCTTGTCCCTGAAAGCTGGGAAGATGGTGATTTCAGCACCACAACCCCTTTTTGATGCCATTTGCAGGGAAAAACAAGACGCTTTCATCTGTAGCCCTTTTTCGCATTTTTCCCCAAAAAACAAAATTTTGCTGTATTTTGGCTAATTTCTGGGTCCCTCCAGGGGAATCCACAAACCCTGGGTACCTTTACAATCCCCATGATGTTAGAAAAAAGGACGCAAATTTGGCGTGAATACCTTATGTGGTCAAAAAGTTACAGGGGCCTAAGCGCGCACTACCCCAAATAGCCAAAAAAAGGCTTAGCACAGGGGGGGAAAAGGCCTAGCAGCGAAGGGGTTAATTTTACAAATTCTTGTAGTCTCCTCCCCTCCCAGAGTGGGGTCTCCCTTGTTACTTGGTTGCTCCATTTCATCTGTCTTTCTGCTTTTTTCCAGGCAGTTAGCACCACCTATGTGGCTGGTAACAAATTCTTAGCTCCCTTACCGCCATAGAGGTAGTGTGTGTGGGTGCGCAATTCAAATTGTGTGCGTTCGAATGCATATGTGGGGTGATCCCCGGGCATATGTTTCCAGTCATTGATGACTATTAAGTGGGCTTCCCAGTAATATGCGCTAATATCTGGTAGTGATATGCCCCCGTCGTACTGGTTACCCTGCAATGTGGCGAGTGCCACTCTGGGGGTCCCCCCATCCCAAAGGAATGTCCTCAGTGCCTCATCCATCTTAGCGAAAACCTCCTCTGGGAATGCGTAGTATGTGTTCTGGAGTATAAACAGGAATTTCGGCAGTGTTATAATTTTGTATAGTGCTGCTTTCCCGAGAAGTGTCAGAGGCAATGTTTTCCATCTTTCTATGTCATTGTGGAACTCTGCGAGGACTCTGTACAAATTTTGGTTCAGAGCCTCCGGTCTTTTTGTGTAAACATATATACCTAAGTATTCTATCCCATCTTTTTCTACTTTGAGATGTCCCATGTTCTCATGGAATTCATTGTCCTGGGTTGCTGGGTATAGACAGGACTTCTCCCAGTTGATTTTATATCCTGCATGCTCCCCATACCGTTCAAAAGTGCTAAGATGCTTGAGATCATGACCCTGGGGTTGGTGATGTATAGGAGGATATCGTCTGCATACAAAGATATGCATTCATCTGTGGTCTCATTTTCGTCTCTTCGAAAACCAGACATATCTCGGTGTGCCCGGATTATACACGCAAGGGGTTCTAGCACCAGGGCAAAGAGGAGTGGGGATAGGGGACATCCTTGTCTTGTACCACGCCCTATAGCTAATTCTCTGGTGTTTACTCCATTGACCCGCACCCGGGCTATTGGTTGCTCATAAAGGATAGTTATCCATTGCCTAAATTTGGGGCCGAATCCAAATTTCTCAAGGGTTAACAAGAGAAAGAGCCAATGGACCGTGTTGAATGCTTTTTCTGCATTTAACGACAGTATTAAATGTGGGTTTGGTCTGGCTCTTGCAATTTCTAGCCAGTTATGTAGTCTTCGCAGATTTAGCCTAGTTGACCTCTTAGGTATGAAGCCGGATTGATCCCAGTGGATGAGGTTAGATATGACTGTTGTAAGTCGACTGGTTAGTATACGAGCTAGAATCTTTGTCTCAGTGTTTAAAAGTGAGATGGGTCGATAGGAACTGCGCCGCTCTGGCGGCTTGCCTTATTTGTGTATTACCACTATTGTGGCAGTCCGGAGGTCCCGCAAGAGGGTGCCCCCTTCTTGTGTTTCTAAAAACAGGTTCAGGAGGTGGGGACTGAGCAAGTCTGCATTCTGCTTGTATAGCTCTGGTGGTAGTCCGTTAGGACCCAGAGCTTTCCCGGGTTTAAGATAGCTAATAGCTTCTCTAACTTCTGTGAGTGTTATCTCTTCTTCTAGTGTTTGGGCTTCATTTTCTACTAATGCGGGAACTTCTATTTCGGCTAAATATCTTTCTATTTGTGTTGTCTCTGCTAAGGGGCGCTTCGCATAGAAAGCCTAATAGTAGTGAGCAAAAGCCTTTGTTATTTCAGTGGGCATGGTTTGGGTTTGACCATCTTCGGTGTCTATTTGAGTCAACCATTAGCCTCTAGTTCTTTCTTGCTGAGCCATGCGAGCAGTTTACCCGCCTTGTCTCCGGCATCATATAGGCGCCGATACATGGCTTCGATTACATTTTGCGCGTCTCTCTGGGCAAGGGCCAAATAGTCCCGGCGGAGTGCTTGCATCCTACTTGTTAGTGAAGGATCTTCGCTGTTTAGGGCCTGCTTTTCTAGATGAAGGAGTTTGGATTCAATTCCAGTTATCTCTTCTGTTTCTCTACCTTTTTTATGTGCTATGATATTCTGGGCTCTGTCTTTTAAGACCGTTTTATAAGCCTCCCAAAGTGTTATATACGACTCTACGGATCCCATATTCTCTTTAAAGTAAAGTTCTTTGTCAACTTTAATTTCTTGGGCGACCTTAGGGTCTTTAAGTTCCCAGGCATTGAGTTTCCAACCATTTCTGGTATACTGTCTACTTTTACCCACTGTGAGCCAGAGAGGCGAGTGATCTGAAAGGCCTCTTGCCAAATATTCAGCCTTCTGAATCTCTGTTACTTCCTCAGCCGGGGCGAACATATCGTCTATTCTAGAGAAGACTTATGAGCGCCTGAGTAAAAAGATTATGCCTTGGTATGTGGATGCTGTCTACGCCATATATCAGTTAACGCTAATGTGTCTGTAAAGCGTTTAAGTTGTGTGTCTTTGGGGCAGCTTGTAGATGCCGTGGTGAGATCTAACAGAGGGTCCATGACATCATTAAAGTCTCCCCCTATTAAGTAAGTGCTGGAACCCGACTCCAGGAGGATGTCTGAGAGTTTTCCCAGTGTCTTTTTCTGCAATCTCGGGGGCGCATAGACACTGATTAGGGTAATGTCCTTCCTATTACATATACCCCTTACCGCCACGTATGTCCCGCTAGGGTCTACCCATGTATGTTCAGTTTCTGACAAGGATCGCGACCCCTCTCGCGCCGGTGGAAAAGCCAGCATGAGCCAGGGTCTCATATGCCCCTCTGCCCCAGAATCTGCATTGGGTTCCCTTCAGCTGTGTTTCCTGAAGAAATATTACCTCCGGCTTCAATCTTTTGATGTATGCCGACACTAGGCCTCTCTTCACTTTGTTCCCCAATCCATTTACTTTCCAGGACAGAACTGAGTATGTATCGCTATTGTGCACAGCCATGTTGCATTGGAAAGTGTTGGGCAATCGTGTGAAAGGTGCTTCTTGTGCCCCTTTGACTTCTAATGCGTTGCTTGGAATGAATGCCACCTGATCTAAACCCTAACTTAACTTTCTGGTTCCCCATACCCCAACTCCCTATCTTCCCTACCCCCCCCACCTCACCTCCCCCTGCCCACGCATCTACCCCTATGGGTCAACGTGATCAACTGTGTTGTGGATGGATTGGAGAGGTCTGTCTCCCGCCCGCTGTGAAACCCCAGGTGTGTTCATATTCTCCTATCTCCCTGGTTGCCTAGTATATTTTACTAAACCGGGAGATGGCTGTGAGCCGCTTTTTACTTCTCTGTGTCTACGTCTGGAGTCTCCACTTAGAGAAGAGGAGGAGGAGTCACTACGCTGAGTAAGGAGCAACACAGGAAAATTCGAACTAAACTATGAACTAATAGTAAGAAAGAAAGAAAATCAAAAGCACACAAATAGGGGGGGGGAGAAGAACTCCTCGCCAGCTTACTGTCCCTTCGGCCCTCGGACGGCCCGATAATGTTCATCAATCTTCATTCTCACTCTGCCGGATCTGAGGTGCTGCTTCATGCGCCATTTTGTTGGAGTTAAGTTCCTCAAGGAGGTTAATGTTCTGTAGCAATGGGTGATCACTGTCCGAATCTGATGAGATTTCTTGGTCTGTATTCTCCGGGGTGAGTCGCTGTGATAGCCCTGGTTTATGGGTCCTCCTCCTCACCTTGCCTCTCGGGCAAGTGTCTTCAGAGTCTGTAGCTTGGAGTGATGCACCGGTGGTTTTCTTACTACAGTATGGCATTACCCTGGCGGAGTCCCCTGAACGGCCTGTATTTAACTTCAGTTTTAGCCTCTGCGATCTGGGTCGGCTTCCTTTTGGGGGCCCTCTCCTGTAGGATGACGCTTGTTCTCCTTTTGTTCTTTTGGGGGGGCATTCCTCTATCCAAAGCCATGCTTCCTCTGGAGTTTGAAAGAAGAGTGTTCTGGACTGATATATTACTTTTATTCTGGCCGGGAAGAGTAGCATGTATTGTATCTTGAGGTTCCGTAACTTTTCTTTTACCGAATTAAATGTCTTGCGTTGTTTTTGCACCTCTCTGGAATAATCTGGGAACACCATTATTTTGGTATTCTCGATTCGGATTTTTCCAGTTTGTCTCATTTCTCTGAGTATGAGGTCCCGGTCTTGATAGTTCAAAAAGCGTGCTATCATGGGCCTTGATGATGCTCCGGTCAGGGGTTTTTGCCCTGGTATTTTTTGGGCCCTCTCGATCACAAAACAGGAGGAGAATCGCTTGTTTGGGAGGGAGTCTATCAACCATTGGCGCAGGACGGCGCCTGCATCTGAGCCTTCTATTGCTTCCGGAAAGCCAATGAAACGTAGGTTATTTCTCCAAGCTCGATTTTCTGCGTCATCGACCCTCCAGGCCACCTCCTTCATAGGTGTGGTCAAAGCTGTGACCTCTTTCTTAAGGGACACCTCGGCTTCCACTTCTGATATTCGTTGCTCGGCTTGCGTAACTTTTTCGGAAATGTTGCGAAGATCCTGGCGCAGCAGATTGACATTGATTCGAATTTCGTCGATTTTCCCTTCCAGCGCTTATCTGGAGGATTGAATTGCTTGGAGCAGTATATTGTTGTCTGGTACATCTGTCGCGGCCTCAGCCTGCGTCCCGGGGGCATTCAGAACCTTAGTGAACTTATCCATTTTCCCTTGTCTTTGTGGTTTAGGGTCCTTGTCTTTTGCCATTTGTTGCTGCTTTTCCACACCGTCGCAGGCGAAGGCCCAGGCTATATCACTGTCGTGTCAGCATTGGATTTGCTGGGTTCCTCCTGTGTAATTCCCGGGTTTATCTGCAGTTTCTTCTCCTCCGCGAGTCTCACCAGATTTCACTCATCTCGGGGTTTTGTGGTCAGGTCCCTTTCTGGAGCAGTGTGAATGTCCCAGAGCACCAGCACCCAGCTTGCTTGAGGTTATAGTTACTGGCTGAGTGCGATCGGCCAGATATGGTTCCCTTACTCTGGTCTCCAGAGACACCCCGCATCCCCACGGTATTGGGCAGTCTGTCCCCAACTCACCGGGAGGCCCAGGTTTACCGCCTGACTCCCTTTTTCTGGACCCTAGTGCTAGGCTCGTCGCTGGGTGTTGTTCGTGTCGCAATAGTTCTGGGCCCTTGGGGCCCCGTGTGAGACTCCAGAGGACCTCTCGCTGCGCTTCGTGGCTCTCTTTCTCACCACCCACACATGGGGTTATGGGAGGGGGGAAGAGGATATCTTCATCGTCGGATGCACCCCGCACATAGCCCCCTGGTCCCTCTGTGCATCATAGGTGGCGCTCTGTCCAGGTGTATTTCGTGCGGGGGGGACTTGCTGTGGTCTTGACCGCGTTTCTTCCCCAGGTTTGGACCGGTTTCCCCGCAGATCCGGGCCTCTGGGGTCTTTTTGTGTTTTCATTGGGGGCCCCAGCACCACAGAAGCCTCCTAACTGCCTCACTTCTCTCTCAGGGTCGCCCGTCTCCCCCGATAGTCCCAGCTGCCAGGAGGTAGACACGGGTTCAGTGGGTCCTCCACCCAGGCCCTCCTCACCTCGGTCAGCAGTTTCTCCTAGGTCTCTTCAGCAGGCCTGTTGCAGTTTTTCCCCCCCGGGACGGCCCAGGTCTGCAGCCGTCTCGCTCACTGGTGCGTTTATATTCCTCGGCACTGGGCTCTGGAGATCTCGGCTGTGTGGCTGTGCCTATAATCCGGTTGCCTAGCAGGTTTGCCTTATAATGGAGGTCCCCCTCTTGACCTGTTCTTTGCCCTTGAAGCTGCGGGTTTACAGCGTAGGCTGAGGGCTCTCCCGGATCGTCTGCTTCGGTACGTGTGGGGGAGCCCGAGGCGCTCCTCTTAGCATCGGGCGCCCCACCGCAAGGGCCGGCGCGTCTCGGTTGGTTCTGCGAGCGCTGCTCTCACCTCGGCCTCCTATGTCGCCGAGGGAGGAGGGGGGGAACCAATCGTTTCTCCCTTCGTCTCTTTGCTTCTTCGGGTTGAAGCTGCCCACGGCCTCTCTGTGTTTTCAGTGTGACCACCGGAGGCCGCGGCACTCTGCCATTTTGTCTCCGGCAGTGTCTCTCCTCCTAGTCTCCGCTCTTCAGCACTCTGGATCTGCACGGCTTCTGTTGGATATTTCTGCCGAGCTTTAATGTCCCTTTCTCAGACAGCGATTGCTGGGGTCAGGATTGTGTAGTGAATGAAGGATATCTACAGGATTATGATTGGGCCATCAGAGTGCCGGTCGGACACGTCTAGTCTGCCATGCTGCTGGCCACGCCCCACATCCTGCTTGATTCTTGGATAGTGCAGGAGGTAACTGTAATTTCCACTTTGTAGCATATCAGTCCTTAAGTGACTGGAACACTAATGAGGAAAATGCTCCCATTATAGCTTCTTCCCCTGTTGGAGCCTCAATATTAACTTGTGGGGGCTTATCCTATTGCTCTGGGATTATATGATAAGAATCAAATAATTTGCTGAAAGTATAATTGAGACTGTTCGTTCAATATCTCCTTTGATTTGCATTTGAACTTTGGATAGTAGACCCAGTTCATCTAAACTATCCGACATTTCTATCTCTATGTTTTCACTCTTCTCCTCCACAATCAGGAGTTTTGAGTTTTTTGATGGGCCATAGTTTTGTCTGCCACATGGTCCAGTATGTTCACTACCCATGTTCTGTTCCTCAATAGAACTCTCTTTCTGTGAGGCATGCTGCATTTATTCTTTTGTTCTGAAATGATAGTTTTGAGGGTCCTGGCCCTTGACGGTCTCCTTTTCCCTACTGATCAGGCCCTGGGGAAGAGTGGGTACCTTTACCTGACTCTGTATTCTTATCTCTACGAGGTTGTAAAGAATAAGAATAGCGCTCATCAGAGGATTGATATCTCTCTTGAGCTCTTAAGTCTTTTCAGTCTCTCAGGTTGAATCCTCCCTGTTTTGCATCTTTGCAATAAATGTATAACTTCTTTTTAAATCCTACCCAGAACATTGTATTCTTTTCCCCCACCCCCCTTCTCTGTCTTTCTTTAGATGGCCACAAATTGTCTGCCTTGTTTTCAACTGAGGACTCTGTGGTCTCACCCTTAAGGTATCTCTCCCCATGGAGACACAGAAGTGAGAAAATACTTTCGGTAACTCTACCTCTCTTTTAATCTTGTAGAGTAGCAGCATATCTTTAATAGCCAACAGTCCTGCATCACTTTTAATATTGCCAAGCATCATCTCTGCTACTTTTTGTATTGCCTATTGGTTCATTGCTAAATCCACTGCAGGTGAAGCTCCATGCTCTGCCTAAATTTCTTTTAACCCCTTCGCTGCTGGGCCTTCCCCCCCCCCTGTGCTAAGCCTTTTTTGGGCTATTTGGGGTAGTTCGCGCTTAGGCCCCTGTAGCTTTTTGACCACATAAGGTATCCACGCCAAATTTGCGTCCTTTTTTTCCAACATCATGGGGATTCTAAAGGTACCCAGGGTTTGTGGATTCCCCTGGAGAGGACCCAGAAATTAGCCGAAATACAGCTAAATTTTGGTTTTTTTGGGAAAAAATGTGAAAAAAGGGCTACAGATGAAAGCATCTGGTTTTTTCCCTGCAAATGGTATCAAAAAAGGGGATGTGGTGCTGAAATCACCATCTTCCCAGCTTTCAGGTACAAGCAGACTTTTGTCAGAAAACCAACATTTTTTACACAGTTTTGGCACTTTTCTGGGACATAGCCTATTTTTGCTATTTTTTTGTGCTTTTAACCTCCTTCCAGTTAATGGTAGAAATGGGTATGAAAGCAATAATGGATCCTGGAAAGCTATACATTTCTGAAAAGTAGACAAGATTCTAAATTCAGCAAGGGGTCATTTGTGTAGATCCTTCAAGTTTTCTTTATAGAAACAAACAGTTAAATATAGGAAAAATTGAAAAGTAGTTGAAAAAAACAGCCATTTGTGTCAACGTTTTCACCTGTAACTTCTTCTAATTATGACAACTATTTAAAAGCAGTATACCGTTACATCCGCTGGACCTTTCTGGTTGTGGCGATATATAGGACTTGTAGGTTCACCCAGAACCCGACGAACCCAGAGCCAATAACTGAGCAGCGTCTTGCAATGCTTTTTTATTATGTACCGGGTATATAGCAATTATTCCGGGAAAATTTATACATGGAAAAATCGATATGAAAGACACCTATGTCTTTCTGAAATGGGAACAAAATATAGAGTTTAGAAACAGTAGATATTTGCACATTTCCGAAATTGGGAGTATCCATACTAGCATGAGAATTATGGGTCATTTTTCAAAATGACTTCTTTTTTACACATTGTCTTTCATTTGGAAGGCAGAAATGCATCAAAAGTCAATAGGTAATAACAGTTGCTCTACAATTCTGTGTTACCCTATGTCTCCCGATAAAAATGGTACCTCACTTGTGTGGGTAGGCCTAGTGGCCGTGACAGGAAACGGCTCGAAACGCAACGTGGACACACCACATTTTCACAGTGAAAAATGACCCTTTTTTTGCAAAGTGCCTAGTTGTAGTTTTTGAACCCTAGCTCTGCCGGCACCTAGGGAAACCTATCAAACCTATACATTTTTGAAAACTAGACACCCAGGGGAATCCAGGATGGGGTGACTTGACTAGCTCTCACCATGTTCTGTTACCCAGAATCCCTTGCAAACCTAAAAAATTGTCAACAAAAACACATTTTCTCACATTTTTGTGGTGGAAAGTTCTGGAATCTGCGTGGATCCACAAATTTCCACCCACCCTGCGTTCCCCAAAGTCTTTCGAGAAAAACTGTACCTCACTTGTGTGGGTAGGCCTAGTGCCCGCGACAGGAAACGGCCCAAAACGCAACGTGGACACACCACATTTTCACAGTGAAAAATGACAATTTTTTTGCAAAGTGCCTAGCTGTAGTTTTTGAATCCTAGCTCTGCCGGCACTTAGGGAAACCTAGAAAACCTATACATTTTTGAAAACTAGACACCCAGGGGAATCCAGAATGGGGTGACTTGACTGGCTCTCACTAGGTTCTGTTACCCAGAATCCCTTGCAAACCTAAACAATTGTCCAAAAAAACACATTTTCCTCACATTTCTGTGGTGGAAAGTTCTGGAATCTGCGTGGATCCACAAAATTCCACCCATCCCGCATTCCCCAAAGTCTTTCGAGAAAAACTGTACCTCACTTGTGTGGGTAGGCCTAGTGCCCGCGACAGGAAACGGCCCAAAACGCAACGTGGACACACCACATTTTCACAGTGAAAAATGACAATTTTTTTGCAAAGTGCCTAGCTGTAGTTTTTGAACCCTAGCTCTGCCGGCACCTAGGGAAATGTTAGACCTGGTATCATTGGCGTGAGTCTCCCTTCCATTTTTTTTCTGATTGCCTCCTCTGTTTTTGATCTGTTTGCTGGTTTTAGATGCTTTGGGTACTGTGCCACTGCTATTCAGTGCCACAGTGCAAGTGCTCCCTATGGTAAATTGATGCATTGATTAGTGACTACATGATTGGATCATTTGATTTACTTGTCAGACCCTAGTATAGTGCACCAGGTGTGCCCAGGGCTTGTAAATCAAATGCTGCTGGTGGGCTTGCAGCACTGGTTGTGCCACCCACAGAAGCAGCTTGTAAAGTGTGTCTCAGGCCTGCCATTGCAGAGCCTTTGTGCAGTCTGACTGCCATGTCGACTTGGCAAGTGCACCCACTTACCAGTCCCTAAACCTTCCCTTTTCTGCATATTAGTCACCCCTAAGGTAGGCCCTAGGGCAGGGTGCATTGTAAGTAAAAGGTAGGACCTGCCCTGATGTGTGTGGCATGTCCTAATAGTGAATTACAGCCATTTTCGTTTTTCACCATTGCAAGGCTACCTGTTCCCCATAGGCCAGAATGGGCAGTTAGATTATTACATTTTATAATCCTAACTGACTTAGGGAACCAGGTAGAAATTCGAGTTTAGTATGCCACTTTTAGAAAGTGGGTATTTTCTTGCCTAACTATCCAAGCCTGCCTCTGCTAGATTGTGTATTCCTTGTCTGGAGTTTTAGTGACAGAGGCTGGGGGCTGCCAGGAGACAGGGTGAGTCAGCACAGGGCTGAATTGAGAGATCTGCATGCAGATGGGAGGGAGGAGTTGCACCTGGGACCTGAATAGGGCTGTGCCTTCCCTCCACAATGCTGGCTCCACCTCCTGTGGTGTGTCTGATGTCCCTGGCCTACACTGTGAAAGGAAAGAAGGAGTCTTGTCAACAAAGTGCTCCAAGACTGACCAGAACTGGTTTTGACTAGGCAAAGGCCTCTCTGCCTTCAGAGAACAAAGAGAAAAGTAGTATAAATATTGGGACCCAGACCCAAGAACTTTAGATCACTTCTGGAACAACAAGACAACCCTTTTGCTAAGGAGAAGAACCAAGGAAGCTGCAGGAGTTGGACTGCCCCTCTGCCAAGTGTGCTGTTTGCTGGGTTCGCCTGCAGTGGTTTCTTCATTGCCAAGGAAAGGAGAAGGAACTTTTAAAGAACTTTCATCATCTTGCAGAATATTACTCCAAGGGCTTGATTTGAGCTTGCCTCCTGACCGAAGTCTCAGGGATACCAGACTTCACCCCCTTCTGTTTGCCTGCATCTGGAACTTGCTGTTCTGGTGCTACAGAAGGAATTTGCAACACCGACGCCGGCAAGCGACGCCGTCTCCTGCATCGAAGCCGTGAGCGCTGCTCCGACTTGCAACGAAGACTCGACGCCGACCGCTGTGCCACCTCGACGCCAGCGAGCGACATCGTAAGCCTGCTATAGCCGTGAGCGCTGCTCCGACTTACGACGCCGGCCCGACGCCTGCTGCTGTGCCGCATCAACTCCGAAGCTGACATCATCGCGGAGCCGATCGTTGACGTGGGTGGTCAAGAATCTATCAACATCGTGACATCGTACGGAACCGTGGCCTCGGCGCCATCGTGACGTCGCCTCCTCTCCGGTCCGGAACCGACGCCTCCCCTGCCTGCGCAAGCATCCAGGTCCTGACGCATCATCTCCTCCGAAGCAAGGAACCGACACCGCAACGCGCCAACGACGCCGCACCTCCCCGACGCCGTGAGCTGTCTTTGTTTTCGCTTTTCCAAGGTACTGTTCTTTGTGGGTCTGTTTTGACTCCGGGCCCGACGCCGCACACCTCGCGGTCGGCGCCGTACTTTGGGATTTCTTTGACCTCGACGTCGTGATAACTCCAGTTGGGGTTATTTGTTGCTAAAGACTGCTTTTAAGTGAAGAACCTATTTTTAAACCATTTCTACCATCTTGAAGTATTATTGATTACAGTATTGTGGATTTTTGTCGTTTGTGGTCTTGTGATAAATCTATATAAAGAATACTTATTTTTATAAAACCTGTGTGGTGTCCATCTGTAGTGTTTTCACTGTATTACTGTATGTGTTCACAAATGCTTAACACACTGCCTCTTAGATAAACCTGCCTGCTCGTGCCAAGCTACCAAGGGGGTGAGCAGGGGTTATCCAGGTGTGTAATCCCCTTTCCCTGACTTAGAAGCAAGGGTCCCTATTTGGACAAAGGTGCATACCATTGCCAACTAGAGACCCCCGTTCTAACATTGGTGGTCAGCGGTGAGGATTTGGATCTGCATTTGTGACTCATATACAGTGATTGGTGTACACTACTAGTGAGTGCAGACCAAACGCGACCACATACTTTTTGGTAGAATTTTTTTCCTTGGACTGTTATTTTTCTGAGAACTGCCAATTCTTATTGCCATGAGTCCACCAGCATCTGTTGCATCTATGGATCTAGATTTTGAGGAGGAGAGGTTAGAAAGCTACACTTTGAAACAGCTCAAGCATCTCTGCAAGAAATTGAAAGTTGCTACACCAGGCATTTCTAAAAAGGATGACTACCAGAAGGCGCTGAGGGCCTGGGTAGAAGCAAGAAATGACCCTGAGTTGGTGGTGGAGCCAGCTGGGGATGCAGATGGGCAACTGGATAGGCCAGAGTTTCCAGCCAGGGGAGGGGTACCGTCCCCACCTGGCAGTAGCATCTCTTCCAAAGACCTGTCCCCCAGAGAGTTGGAAGACAGGGAGAGAAATAGGGTGCACAAGCTGGAGATGGCAAGGCTCAAAATGGAGGGTCAGAGGGACCTAGAAATAGCAGGGTGACCTTGGAAAGAGAGAGAATGAGGTTGGAACATGAGAGAATGTTGAGGGAGTTGGAGCTGAAAGCGCAGGGCTTAGGAATCAACCCCTCTGGTGGCAGCACACCATCTGTGCCTACAGAAGGTAAAGTTTATATTCCCAAAGATGTCATCAAAGAGTTTCACAGACAGGAAGCTATTGGGCAGTGGTTTGCAGCCTATGAGATAGCAATGTTGGCCCACCGGGTCCCTAAGAAGGATTGGGGAGCAGGGTTGTGGGGCCGCTTTGTGAGTGATGGGAGGGATACCTTGTTAAACCTGCCCAGTGAGAATAGGATGTCTTATGCCCATATGAAGGAAGCCCTTATGACAAGGTATGGTTTGACCCCAGAACTCTATAGACAGAGGTTCCGAAATTGTAACAAACTGGAGGCAACTACCTGGGTGGAGTATCAGTCTTTCTTTTGCAGAGCTATGGATGGTTGGGTGAAGGGTAGCAAAGTAGATACTTTTGAAGCTCTCTATGATTTGTTTGCATGGGAGCACTTGTCTGCTAACTGTTTTCCAGAGCTACGCCAGCACCTTATTGATAGCAAGTTAACTAACCCTAGGAAACTTGCTGAGGAGGCGGACCGCTGGGTAAGCACTCGGGTCCACAAGGGTCATGTGGGAGACTCCGCCAAAGGTGGGCAGGGTCCCCAGCAGAAGAGTGGGGGGACAAGGGTAAACAGAGGGAGTTCCAAAAAGGGCCCCAAAGTAATTCCCAAGGGAACCAAGGGAAGGGTTTCCAGCCTCCCCTGAGAAGAAGCAAGAGGCCCCGACAGGTAAACCTGTTCAGAGGGGCCCCTGTAAATGTTTTACGTGTGGTCAATTGGGCCACCGTTGGTATGATCCTCAATGTCTCATGAGAGATCCCAAAGCACCACCCCGTGCACCACCCCGTCAGATTGCCAGTGTAGCCCTGGGGAGGAGGAGATGGGTGCCCAAGGTGGGTGGGATCCCTCAGAGATGTCCCTTGTCTCATTAGGAGACTTTGAGATGGTCCCTAAAACTCAGCTGCCTGATAACACTAAAAAGTACAGGCAGTGGGTGACCATCAATGGCCATAGGGTGGAAGCTCTAAGAGACACCGGTGCAAGTGTGACAGCTGTCAGTTGTCGGTTGGTGTCCAAAGAGCAGGTTGTCCCCATGCATTCTTCCCTGTTGTTGCTGCAGACAACTCACAGAGCCAGTGTGAGGTGGCGCAAGTTCCCGTTGAGTGGGTGGGGGGTCTCAGGTACTCTCCAAGTTGCTGTGAGGCCAGCCATGCCTGTTGATTGTCTGTTGGGCAATGATTTAGAGGACTCCCCTTGGGCTAAGGTGGAGAGAAGGTCTCATTTAGAGATGTTGGGTCTGCCTGATTGGGCGTGTGTAACCACTCGGTCCATGGTGGCCAGTAAGGGTGATCAAGAGGTTCTGGAGCCTGAAAATATGGCCCAGACCCCTGCCTTAAAGAGAAGAGGTAGGGGGCGCGGGAAACCAGCCCCCATAGTTCCCACGGTCCAGGAGGAGGCAGACCTTGAGGGGGATGCCCTGGAACCTACAGGGGAACAAGTTGCTGAACTGGGAGACCTGCCTGAGCTGACCCATTGGCAGCAAGAAGGAGGTCCCTCCAGGGAGGAATTTTGTGAGGAGCAAAGGAAGTGCCCTTCTCTTGAGGGTTTGAGGCAACAGGCCACAAACCAGGCAGCATGTGATCAGTCTGGATCACATTGGATCTACTGGGAGAACGACTTCCTGTATAGCGAGCCTAAGGTTGCTGAGCCTGGGTCAGCCCGTGTGCTGGTGGGACCCCAGCGCTTCAGAGCCTTCCTAATGGGTTTGGCTCATGACGTTTCTTTAGCTGGACATCTGGGGCAGAACAAGACCTTTGAAAGGCTTGTTTCCCATTTTCATTGGCCCCAGATGCGCAAGAGTTCAGATACTCATTGTAGGACCTGCCAAACTTGCCAGGCAAGTGGGAAAAGTGGAAGGAAGCACAAGGCTCCTCTCCAACCTTTCCCTGTAGTCAGTACCCCCTTTGAACGGGTGGGCATTGACATTGTGGGGCCACTGGACCCCAAGACAGCCATGGGCAACAGGTTTATCCTGGTCTTGGTGGACCATGCTACCCGGTACCCGGAAGCCATCCCTCTCAGGACAGTGACGGCCCCCGTGGTGGGACGTGCACTGATGGGGGTTTTTCCCGTGTGGGGTTCCCCTGAGAGGTGGTGTCCGACCGTGGTACCAACTTCATATCTAATTATATGAAGTCCCTGTGGAAGGAGTGTGGTGTTACCTATAAGTTCACCACTACTTACCACCCCCAAGGCAATGGGCTGGTTGAGAGATTCAACCGGACCCTTAAGGGCATGATTATGGGTCTTGAGGAACCTATGAGGCGTAAGTGGGACGTCCTCTTGCCATGCCTGTTGTTTGCTTACCGTGAGGTGTCTCAGAAGTCCTTAGGGTTCAGCCCCTTTGAGCTGCTGTATGGTCACCCGGTAAGCGGACCTTTGAGTCTGGTCAAGGAAGGCTGGGAGCAATCTCCCAGGAAACCTCCTCAGGATGTATATAGCTACATGCTGGCCTTCAGGAACCAGACTCGGCGTTTCAGAGAACTCGCTCAGGCGAACCTGGAAGCCAGCCAGGAAGAGATGAAGCGGTGGTACGATCAGAATGCCACTCTGATTGAGCTTCAGCCTGGACAGAAAGTTTGGGTCATGGCCCGTGTGGAGCCCTGTGTGCTCCAGGACAGGTGGACCGGTCCATTTGAGGTGGTGGAGCGCAAGAGTGATGTCACCTATCTGGTGACCTTTGCGGGTCCTGCATGTTAACCGCCTGAAGCCCCACTTAGAAAGGTCCGAGGTGGGCATGCTCCTAGCGACAGATGATGGAATGGAGGAGGAGACTTAGCATCTTCCTGACCTCCTGTCTGCAGCGGAGCAAGATGGGTCAGTGGATGGTGTTGGCCTCTCTGCCACACTGACCCCTGAACAGCAGCAAGATTGTCGCCAACTGCTGGGGCAATTCCCTGATTTGTTCTCCCTGGTTCCTAGTGTCACTGAGTGGTGCGTCCATGATGTGGACACTGGGGACAGTCCTCCTGTGAAGCACAAGGCTTACAGAGTGACTGACAGGGTCAGAGCTTACATTAAGGAGGAGGTCTCCAAGATGTTTGCCTTAGGGGTGATTGAGTCCTCTAACAGTCCTTGGGCCAGCCCAGTGGTTTTGGTCCCAAAGGCTGCCGCGCCTGGTGCCACACCCGAACTCCGGTTCTGTGTGGACTACCGAGGACTCAATTCAGTCACCAGGACTGACGCGCACCCCATCCCCAGAGCTGATGAGCTCATTGATCGGTTGGGAGCTGCCCGGTACCTCAGCACGTTTGATTTGACGTCTGGGTACTGGCAGATTGCCTTAACTGATGGGGCCAAGGAGAGGTCAGCATTCTCCACACCAGATGGGCACTACCAATTCCGGGTTATGCCCTTTGGGATGAAGAATGCCCCTGCCACCTTTCAGAGGTTGGTCAACCAGGTGTTGGACGGACTGGAAGATTTCAGTGCCGCCTACCTGGATGACATTGCGGTGTTTAGTTCCACTTGGGAAGAACATCTGCGCCACCTCTGGGAAGTGTTGATGGCGCTGCGGAAGGCAGGCCTCACAATCAAGGCGAGTAAGTGCCAGATTGGGCAGGGTTCTGTGGTGTACTTGGGGCACCAGGTAGGAAGCGGCCAGGTGGCGCCCCTACAATCCAAGATTGATACCATCCTGGCATGGGAACCCCCAAAGACTCAGACACAGGTGAGAGCCTTTTTAGGACTCACAGGGTACTACAGGAGGTTTGTCAAGGGGTATGGCAACATTGTTGCACCCTTGACTGAGCTGACTTCCATGAAGCAGCCCAAGAAAGTGAACTGGACTGACACCTGTCAGAAGGCTTTTGACGCCCTGAAGACTGCCATGTGCACAGCACCCGTGCTTCAGGTGCCCAACTTCTCGAAAGAATTCATTGTTCAAACGGACGCTTCAGAGCATGGTGTGGGGGCTGTTCTATCACAGATTAATGAGGAAGGCCTAGACCAACCTGTAGCCTTCATCAGTAGGAGGTTACTTCCACAGGAACAGAGGTGGAGTGCAATTGAGCGTGAGGCATTTGCTGTGGTCTGGGCACTGAAGAAGTTGAGACCATACTTGTTTGGGACTCACTTCCTGGTTCAGACCGACCACAGGCCCCTCAGATGGCTGATGCAGATGAGGGGTGAGAACCCAAAGTTGTTGAGGTGGTCCATTTCCCTACAGGGTATGGACTTCACGGTGGAACACCGCCCTGGTACAGAACACGCCAATGCTGATGGTCTGTCCAGATTTTTCCGCCTTAGTGAAGAGGACTCCCTAGGGGAAGGGTAGTTCTCCCCACATTTCAGCTGGAGGGGACACGTGTTAGACCTGGTATCATTGGCGTGAGTCTCCCTTCCATTTTTTTCTGATTGCCTCCTCTGTTTTTGATCTGTTTGCTGGTTTTAGATGCTTTGGGCACTGTGCCACTGCTATTCAGTGCCACAGTGCAAGTGCTCCCTATGGTAAATTGATGCATTGATTAGTGACTCCATGATTGGATCATTTGATTTACTTGTCAGACCCTAGTATAGTGCACCAGGTGTGCCCAGGGCTTGTAAATCAAATGCTGCTGGTGGGCTTGCAGCACTGGTTGTGCCACCCACAGAAGCAGCTTGTAAAGTGTGTCTCAGGCCTGCCATTGCAGAGCCTGTGTGCAGTCTGACTGCCATGTCGACTTGGCAAGTGCACCCACTTACCAGTCCCTAAACCTTCCCTTTTCTGCATATTAGTCACCCCTAAGGTAGGCCCTAGGGCAGGGTGCATTGTAAGTGAAAGGTAGGACCTGCCCTGATGTGTGTGGCATGTCCTAATAGTGAATTACAGCCATTTTCATTTTTCACTATTGCAAGGCTACCTGTTCCCCATAGGCCAGAATGGGCAGTTAGATTATTACATCTTATAATCCTAACTGACTCAGGGAACCAGGTAGAAATTCGAGTTTAGTATGCCTGAACTCAGAATGATAAAATACATCTTTTAGTGAAGTTGGTATTAACATTCTGTGTTTGAAAATACCACTTTTAGAAAGTGGGTATTTTCTTGCCTAACTATCCAAGCCTGCCTCTGCTAGGTTGTGTATTCCTTGTCTGGAGTTTGAGTGACAGGGGCTGGGGGCTGCCAGGAGACAGGGTGAGTCAGCACAGGGCTGAATAGAGAGATCTGCATGCAGATGGGAGGGAGGAGTTGCACCTGGGACCTGAATAGGGCTGTGCCTTCCCTCCACAATGCTGGCTCCACCTCCTGTGGTGTGTCTGATGTCCCTGGCCTACACTGTGAAAGGAAAGAAGGAGTCTTGTCAACAAAGTGCTCCAAGACTGACCAGAACTGGTTTTGACTAGGCAAAGGCCTCTCTGCCTTCAGAGAACAAAGAGAAAAGTAGTATAAATATTGGGACCCAGACCCAAGAACTTTAGATCACTTCTGGAACAACAAGACAACCCTTTTGCCAAGGAGAAGAACCAAGGAAGCTGCAGGAGTTGGACTGCCCCTCTGCCAAGTGTGCTGTTTGCTGGGTTGGCCTGCAGTGGTTTCTTCATTGCCAAGGAAAGGAGAAGGAACTTTTAAAGAACTTTCATCATCTTGCAGAATATTACTCCAAGGGCTTGATTTGAGCTTGCCTCCTGACCGAAGTCTCAGGGATACCAGACTTCACCCCCTTCTGTTTGCCTGCATCTGGAACTTGCTGTTCTGGTGCTACAGAAGGAATTTGCAACACCGACGCCGGCGAGCGACGCCGTCTCCTGCATCGAAGCCGTGAGCGCTGCTCCGACTTGCAACGAAGACTCGACGCCGACCGCCGTGCCACCTCGACGCCAGCGAGCGACATCGTAAGCCTGCTATAGCCGTGAGCGCTGCTCCGACTTACGACGCCGGCCCGACGCCTGCTGCTGTGCCGCATCGACTCCGAAGCTGACATCATCGCGGAGCCGATCGTCGACGTGGGTGGTCAAGAATCTATCGACATCGTGACATCGTACGGAACCGTGGCCTTGGCGCCATCGTGACGTCACCTCCTCTCCGGTCCAGAACCGACGCCTCCCCTGCCTGCGCAAGCATCCAGGTCCCGATGCATCATCTCCTCCGAAGCAAGGATCCAACGCCGCAACGCGCCAACGACGCCGCACCTCCCCGACACCGTGGGCTGTCTTTGTTTTTGCTTTTCCAAGGTACTGTTCTTTGTGGGTCTGTTTTGACTCCGGGCCCGACGCCGCGCACCTCGCGGTCGGCGCCGTACTTTGGGATTTCTTTGACCTCGACGTCGTGATAACTCCAGTTGGGGTTATTTGTTGCTAAAGACTGCTTTTAAGTGAAGAACCTATTTTTAAACCATTTCTACCATCTTGAAGTATTATTGATTACAGTATTGTGGATTTTTGTCGTTTGTGGTCTTGTGATAAATCTATATAAAGAATACTTATTTTTATAAAACCTGTGTGGTGTCCATCTGTAGTGTTTTCACTGTATTACTGTATGTGTTCACAAATGCTTAACACACTGCCTCTTAGATAAGCCTGCCTGCTCGTGCCAAGCTACCAAGGGGGTGAGCAGGGGTTATCCAGGTGTGTAATCCCTTTCCCTGACTTAGAAGCAAGGGTCCCTATTTGGACAAAGGTGCATACCATTGCCAAGTAGAGACCCCCAGTTCTAACAGGAAACCTAGAAAACCTATACATTTTTGAAAACTAGACAACCAGGGGAATCCAGGATGGGGTGACTTGACTGGCTCTCACCAGGTTCTCTTACCCAGAATCCCTTGCAAACCTGAACAATGGTAAAAAAACACATTTTCCTCACATTTCTGTGGTGGAAAGTTCTGGAATCTGCGTGGATCCACAAAATTCCACCCACCCCGTATTCCCCTAAGTGTTTCGAGAAAAACAGTACCTCGCTTGTGTGGGTAGGCCTAATGCCCGCGACAGGAAACAGTGCAAAACGCAACGTGGACACACCACATTTTCACAGTGAAAAATGACCCTTTTTTTGCAAAGTGCCTAGCTGTAGTTTTTTAACCCTAGCTCTGCTGGCACCTAGGGAAACCTAGCAAACCTATACATTTTTGAAAACTAGACACCCAGGGGAATCCAGGATGGGGTGACTTGACTGGCTCTCACCAGGTTCTCTTACCCAGAATCCCTTGCAAACCTAAAAAATGGTTAAAAAAAACACATTGTCCTCACATTTCTGTGGTGGAAAGTTCTGGAATCTGTGTGGATCCATGAAATTCCACCCACCCCGCATCCCCCTAACTGTTTCGAGAAAAATGGTACCTCACTTGTGTGGGTAGGCCTAATGCCCACGACAGGAAACAGTGCAAAACGCAACGTGGACACACCACATTTTCACAGTGAAAAATGACCCTTTTTTTGCAAAGTGCCTAGCTGTAGTTTTTTAACCCTAGCTCTGCCGGCACCTCGGGAAACCTAGCAAACCTATACATTTTTGAAAATTAGACACCCAGGGGAATCCAGGATTGGGTGACTTGACTGGCTCTCACCAGGTTCTCTTACCCAGAATCCCTTGCAAACCTAAAAAATGGTTAAAAAAAACCACATTTTCCGCACATTTCTGTGGTGGAAAGTTCTGGAATCTGCGTGGATACACAAAATTCCACCCGCCCAGCATTCCCCTAAGTCTTTTGAGAAAAACGGTACCTCACTTGTGTGGGTAGGCCTAGTGCCCGCAACAGGAAACAGCGCAAAACGCAACGAGGACACACCACATTTTCACAGTGAAAAATGACCCATTTTTTGCAAAGTGCCTAGCTGTAGTTTTTGAACCCTAGCTCTGCCGGCACCTAGGGAAACCTAGCAAACCTATACATTTTAGAAAACTAGACACTCAGGATAATCCTGGATGGGGTGACTTGACTGGCTTTCACCAGGTTCTGTTACCCAGAATCCCTTGCAAACCTAAAAATGGTTAAAAAAAACACATTTTCCTCACATTTCTGTGGTGGAAAGTTCTGGAATCTGCGTGGATCCACAAAATTCCACCCACCCCGCATTCTCCTAAGTCTTTCGAGAAAAACGGTACCTCACTTGTGTGGGTAGGCCTAGTGCCCGCGACAGGAAACGGCCCAAAACGCAACGTGGACACACCACATTTTCATAGTGAAAAATGACCCTTTTTTTGCAAAGTGCCTAGCTGTAGTTTTTGAACCCTAGCTCTGCCGGCACCTACGGAAACCTAGCAAACCTATACATTTTTTAAAACTAGACACCCAGGGGAATCCGGAATGGGGTGACTTGACTGGCTTTCACCAGGTTCTGTTACCCAGAATCCCTTGCAAACCTAAAAAATTGTCCAAAAAAACCCATTTTCCTCATATTTCTGTGGTGGAAAGTTCTGGAATCTGCATGAATTCACAAAATTCCACCCACCCCGCGTTCCCCAAAGTCTTTTGAGAAAAATTGTACCTTACTTGCATGGGTGGGTCAAGTACCCGCGACAGGCAAGGGCCCAAAACCTATTGAGGCGACATCAAAATTACCTATCACAAACCAACCTGGTTTTGCAAAGGGGTCCCATGACTTTTGGCCCGGGCTCGGCGGCCACCTAGGGAAACCTACCAAACCCATGCATTTCTGAAAACTAGACACCCGGGGGAATCCAGGGAGGTATGGTTTGCGTGGATCCCCCAACGTTTTGTTACCCAGAATTCCCTGCAAACCTGAAATTTAGCTGAAAAAAATCACTTTTTCACACATTTTTGTGTGGGAAAGTTATGGCATCACGGAGCTGACACAAATTTCCTACCACCCAGCGTTCTCCCAGGTCTCCCGATAAAAATGGTGCCTCACTCGTGTGGGAGGCCCAAGTACCCGTGACAGGCAAGGGCCCAAAACGTATTGAGGCGACATCAAAATTGCCTATCACAAAACGACCTGCTTTTGCAAGGGGGTCCCATAACTTTTGGCCCGGGCTCAGCGGCCACCTAGGGAATCCTACCAAACCCACACATTTCTGAAAAGTAGACACCGGGGAATTCCAGGGAGGTATGGCTTGGGTGGATCCCCCAACGTTTTCTTACCCAGAATCCCCTGCAAACCTGAAATTTAGCTGAAAAAATCACTTTTTTCACACATTTTTGTGTGGGAAAGTTGTGGCATCACGGGGCTGACGCAAATTTCCTACCACCCAGGGTTCCCCCAGGTCTCCCGATAAAAATGGTGCCTCACTCGTGTGGGAGGCCCAAGTACCCGCGACAGACAAGGGCCCAAAACTTATTGAGGCGACATCAAAATTGCCTATCACAAAACGACCTGGTTTTTGCAAGGGGGGTCCCATGATTTTTTGGCCCGGGGCTCGGCGGCCACCTAGGAAAACTTACCAAACCCACACATTTCTGAAAGGTAGACACCCAGGGGATTCCAGGGAGGTATGGCTTGTGTGGATCCCCAATGTTTTCTTACCAGAATCCCCTGCAAACCTGAAATTTGGCTGAAAAAATTACTTTTTCACACATTTTGTGTGGGAAGCTGTGGCATCACGGGGCTGACACAAATTTCCTACCACCCAGCATTCCCCAGGTCTCCCGATAAAAATGGTGCCTCACTCGTGTGGGAAGCCCAAGTACCGCGACAGGCAAGGGCCCAAAACATATCGAGGCGACATCAAAATTGCCTATCACAAAACGACCTGGTTTTGCAAGGGGTCCCATGACTTTTGGCCCGGGGCTCGGCGCCACCTAGGAAATCCTACCAAACCCACACATTTTTGAAAAGTAGACACCCGGGATTCCGGGAGGTAAGGCTTGCGTGGATCCCCAACGTTTTCTTACCCAGAATCCCCTGCAAACCTGAAATTTAGCTGAAAAATCACTTTTTTCACACATTTTGTGTGGGAAAGTTGTGGCATCACCGGGCTGACAAAAATTTCCTACCACCCAGCGTTCCCCAAGGTCTCCCGATAAAAGTGGTGCCTCACTCGTGTGGGAGGCCTAAGTACCCGCGACAGGCAAGGGCCCAAAACATTTTGTGATAGGCAATTTTGATGTCGCCTCAATACGTTTTGGGCCCTTGCCTGTCGCGGGTACTTGGGCCTCCCACACGAGTGAGGCACCATTTTTATCGGGAGACCTGGGGGAATGCTGGGTTGTAGGAAATTTGTGTCAGCCCCATGATGCCACAACTTTCCCACACAAAAATGTGTGAAAAAAGTGATTTTTCCCAGCTAAATTTCAGGTTTGCAGGGGATTCTGGGTAAGAAAACGTTGGGGGATCCACGCAAGCCATACCTCCCTGGAATCCCCTGGGTGTCTAGTTATCAGAAATGTGTGGGTTTGGTAGGTTTCCTAGGTGGCCGCCGAGCCCGGGCCAAAAGTCATAGGACCCCTTGAAAAACCAGGTCGTTTTGTGATAAGCAATTTTGATGTCGCCTCAATACGTTTTGGGCCCTTGCCTGTCGCGGGTACTTGGGCCTCCCACACGAGTGAGGCACCATTTTTATCGGGAGACCTGGGGGAACGCTGGGTGGTAGGAAATTTGTGTCAGCCCGGTGATGCCACAACTTTTCCACACAAAAATGTGTGAAAAAAGTGATTTTGTTTCAGCTAAATTTCAGGTGTGCAGGGGATTCTGGGTAAGAAAACGTTAGGGGATCCACACAAGCCATACCTCCCTGGAATCCCCAGGGTGTCTAGTTTTCAGAAATGTGTGGGTTTGGTAGGTTTCCCAGGTGGCCGCCGAGCACGGGCCAAAACCCAGGTGACCCCTTGCAAAACCAGGTCGCTTTGTGATAGGCAATTTGATGTCGCCTCAATACGTTTTGGGCCCTTGCCTGTCACGGGTACTTGGGCCTCCCACACGAGTGAGGCACCATTTTATCGGGAGACCTGGGGAACGCTGGGTGGTAGGAAATTTGTGTCAGCCCAGTGATGCCACAACTTTCCCACACAAAAATGTGAAAAAAGTGATTTTTTTCAGCTCAATTTCAGGTTTGCAGGGATTCTGGGTAAGAAAACGTTGGGGAGCCACGCAAGCCATACCTCCTGGAATCCCCGGGTGTATAGTTTTCAGAAATGTGTGGGTTTGGTAGGTTTCCTAGGTGGCCGCCGAGCACGGGGCCAAAACCCAGGTGACCCCCTTGCAAAACCAGGTCGTTTTGTGATAGGCAATTTTGATGTCGCCTCAATACGTTTTGTGCCCTTGTCTGTCGCGGGTACTTGGGCCTCCCACACGAGTGAGGCACCATTTTTATTGGGAGACCTGGGGGAACGCTGGGTGGTAGGAAATTTGTGTCAGCCCGGTGATGCCACAACTTTCCCACACAAAAATGAGTGAAAAAAGTGATTTTTTCAGCTAAATTTCAGGTGTGCAGGGGATTCTGGGTAAGAAAACGTTGGGGCATCCACGCAAGTCATACCTCCCTGGAATTCCCCGGGTGTCTAGTTTTCAGAAATGTGTGGGTTTGGTAGGTTTCCCTAGGTGGCCACCAAGCACGGGGCCAAAAACCCAGGTGACCCCCCTTGCAAAACCAGGTCGTTTTGTGATAGGCAATTTTGATGTCGCCTCAATACGTTTTGGGCCCTTGCCTGTTGCGGGTCCTTGACCCACCCACGCGAGTGAGGTACCATTTTTATCGGGAGACCTGGGGGAACGCTGGGTGGGAAGAAATTTGTGGATCCACACAGATTCCAGAACTTTCCCACACAGAAATTTGAGAAAAAAGTGATTTTTTCAGCAAAATCTGAGGTTTGCAGGGGATTCTAGGTAGGAGAATGTTGGGGGACCCACGCAAGCCATACCTCGCAGGACTCCCCCGGGTGTCTAGTTTCCAGAAATTGTGGGTTTGGTAGGTTTCCCAAGATGGTCGCCGAGCCCCGGGCCAAAAACTCATGGGACCCCCCTTGCAAAACCAGGTTGGTTTGTGATAGGTAATTTTGATGTCGCCTCAATAGGTTTTGGGCCCTTGCCTGTCGCGGGTACTTGACCCACACACGCAAGTAAGGTACCATTTTTCTCGAAAGACTTTGGGGAACGCGGGGTGGGTGGAATTTTGTGAATCCGTGCAGATTCCAGAACTTTCCACCACAGAAATGTGAGGAAAATGTGTTTCTTTTAACAATTTTTCAGGTTTGCAAGGGATTCTGGGTAACAGAACCTGGTGAGAGCCAGTCAAGTCACCCCATCCTGGATTTCCCTGGGTGTCTAGTTATCAAAAATGTATAGGTTTGCTAGGTTTCCCTAGGTGCCCACAGAGCTAGGGTTTAAAATCTACAGCTAGGCACTTTGCAAAATAGTGTCAGTTTTCACTGTAAAATGTGGTGTGCCCACGTTGTGTTTTGGGCCGTCTCCTGTCGGAGGCATTAGGCCTACCCACACAAGTGAGGTGCCATTTTTCTCAGAAGACTTGGGGGAATGCGAGGTGGGTGGAATTTTGTAGATCCACGCAGATTCCAGAACTTTCCACCACAGAAATGTGAGGAAAATGTGTTTTTTCAACAAAAAAAAGTCAAAAAAAGAAAAAAAATCCCTGGTGTCTAGTGGGCTTCCCCATCTGCCCCCTGGAGGGGGCAGAACGACTGACATTTCTCTGGGGGGGGCATTGCCATGCCCTTTTTGGGCAACCCCCACCCCAATGTCAATAAAAAAAAATCCCTGGTTTCTAGTAGGCTTTCTGCCCCCCCCGGGGGGCAGATTGGGGGCTACTGCCCCCGTCTGCACCCTGGGGGGGCAGAAAGACTGACATTTCTCTGGGGCAGGGTGGGGGCATAGCCATGCCCTTTTTGGGCAGCCCCCACCCCAACGTCAATAAAAAAAAATCCCTGGTTCCTAGTGGGCTTTCTGCCACCCCCGGGGGGGCAGATTTGGGGCTACTGCTCCCATCTGCCCCCCAGGGGGGGCATAAAAACTTACATTTCTCTGGGGGGGTGGTGGGGGCATTGCCATGCCCTTTTTTGGGCAGCCCCCACCCCAACGTCAATAAAAAAAAAAAATCCCTGGTTCCTAGTGGGCTTTCTGCACCGCCGGGGGGCAGATTGGGGGCTACTGCTCTCATCTGCCCCCCGGGGGGGCATATAGACTTACATTTCTCTGGGGGGGCATTGCCATGCCCTTTTTGGGCAGCCCCCACCCCAACGTCAATAAAAAAACAATAGTCCCTGGTTTCTAGTGGGCTTTCCGCCCCCTGGGGGGGCAGAAGAGGGCTACTGCCCCCATCTGCCCCCCAGGGGGGGCAGAAAGACTGACATTTCTCTGGGGGGGAGGGTGGGGGCATTGCCATGCCCTTTTTGGGCAGCCCCCACCCAAACGTCAATAAAAAAAAATCCCTGGTTCCTAGTGGGCTTTCTGCCCCCCCGGGGGGGGACAGAAAGTCTTACATTTCTCTGGGGGGTGGGGGCATTGCCATGCCCTTTTTGGGCAGCCCCCACCCCAACATCAATAAAAAATAATCAGTTTTATAGTGGGCTTTCCGCCCCGGGGGCAGAAAGACTGACATTTCTCTGGGGGTGGGGGCATTGCCTTGCCCTTTTTGGGCAGCCCCCACCCCAACAATAAAAAAAATCCCTGGTTCCTAGTGGGCTTTCTGCCCCCCGGGGGGGCAGAAAGACTTACATTTCTCTGGGAGGCGTGGGGGCATTGCCATGCCCTTTTGGGCAGCCCCCACCCCAATGTCAATAAAATAAAAATCTCTGGTTCCTAGTGGGCTTTCTGCCCCCCCGGTTGGCAGATTGGGGGCTACTGCCCCCATCTGCTCCCCAGGGGGGGCAGAAAGACTTACATTTCTCTGGGGGAGGTGGGGGCATTGCCATGCCCTTTTTGGGCAGCCCCCACCCCAACGTCAATAAAAAAAAAATCCCTGGTCTCTAGTGGGTTTTCCGCCCCCCAGGGGAGGCAGAAAGACTGTTGCGACCAAATGAATATGGGGGGAGCAAAGGCCCTTGCCCAAGGGGCCGCTCCCCCCTGCCTGGTGGCTAGTGGGTGGATCCCTGCTTGGGGATCACCCTCCTGGGGTGATCCCCAAGCAGGGATCCACTTCGGAAGGATACCATTGGAAAGGGGAGATTCTCCCCTTTCCAACGATACCTCTCCCATCTTTTTCGGTGCTCGGGGGGCTGAGATAGCCCCACAAGCACTGAAACACTGAAACTGAAACTAAGTTTCAGTTTCGTTTTCGTTGCAATGACGATATCGCGCCATGCGCGCGATCGTCATTGCAAGGAAATCTAAAAATAGGCCAGGGGAGGTTGGGGAAGCTCTTCCCCACCTCCCCAGGCAAAAAGAAAAAATGGGAAATCCCTCTGCTGTCTGCAGCAGAGGGATTTCCTGAGCATGTCCTCATGACGGAATGGTTCCGTCATGAGCACACTAGAACTTGTGCTCATGACGGAACCATTCCGTCATGAGCACTGAAAGGGTTAATACTTCTGACAACACTGCAATTGAAAGCATGCCATGCTTAGCCATTTATACAGTAACAAATACACTTCCCAATGACTGGCAGCTCTTGTACATTCAGTACCATACCCATTGGTAAACACATATTTAATATTCAATGTTCATCCTGTGGAGTAGAATGAAGAAACACCACCTCTAATTAGTGGGTTTTCCTTGCTAACCAAAACAATATCTCCTTCCGTTCAGACAGCTACCAGCCTATTATAACATTTATTGTCTGGGGAATTTATAGTCATTGCTTGTGCTTGTGTAGAGTTTGCACAACTTCTACTATCTCAGTTTCTTGTGGTGCTGATACATACTACCTCTATTGTTTGTGTATTCTTATATTCTCAGTGATCATCTCCTTGATATAGACAGGTGGGCTTGCTCTTGGTGTGTAACACTGAACAGTTTTGTCTTGGCATTGTAAGTGGTCCTAAGAGTACTCTTTGCTCTCCATGCAGGAGTTTTCCTGAAGCAGTGTGAATGTTCAATATATGCTAAGGGCACTTCAATATACACAAATGGATATATTAATATGGAGGGTCTATCTTAACATACTTTATGAATAGCCGTAATGTGTCTGCAGCTCATAATTCAATGAAAGAGTAAAATACTTCTGTAGTACAGTGGGTCTTCTCCAACCACTTAATGGAAATCCCTTAACCATGAAATGAGCAGTAATAGTGACACAGACAATTTTTGCACTTTCTATTTCCTATAACTCAGTTTCTTCTGGGCTCTCGACCACTGTTCATAAAGACTCATACTTGGTACTTACGATAAGGCTAACCCTTTGTATCTATTAAGCACTTCACAAACCTAATTGGTTTGTACCGAAGCTTGGTGAAACTGTGAGGGTGTCGGACAACATTAACATTGGGATGGTGCGAGTCTGATTCCCCGCTCCCCCTCAGGAGATGTTGGTCTATAGTCCGGCTAGCTCACAGTGCACTATCCGAACCCCTAATATTACAGGGTAAAAAATGTGTGTGCAACCTCAAAACATGACATCCCTGATCCCCCAAGGAAATCGTGGTAATAGATCTAGAATATTTTCATTTGGATTCTCATGCATGCCCAAAGAAGTACACAAGAAATATTTAGCAAGACTTTTTTTTTTTAACAACAGATTTTATTAGTTTTCCAGCGTACCAAGGGGGCAGCCCAGAGGACAGAGTACATTGAAATGCAGTATGGCAGGCCCGCAGGTACAATAAAACACCCACCCCAACTATCTGCGGAACATCAGACCACAAGAACCCCGAATCCCCCTGCGCATGCACCACCAACTTGTAAGCACCATAAACTGTATACACAAAAGGAATATCTCACAGTGTCCCAGTAGCACCAAATGTTACACAGGCAGGTCATTTACCACCAGTCGTTCTATGGGGTCTCGAGTTGCAGGTTGTAACACCAGGGAGAGGTCTATACCTCGGAACTTTGCCCATTTGGCCCATATCTTCCCATGTTTCTGTGGGCATCCTCTAGCCTGAAACACGGCAACTTCCTCCGACATACATCTGTCAAGGGCCTTTTTCCAATTAGATACAGATGGTGGGGACGTATCTTTCCAATGTTGTGCTATGTCCCGCTTGGCCAGGGTGAGACCCAGAAAGAGTAAGTGTTGTTTGTACCTGTTCCCCCCAATGTCTTCCGTGCTGTGCAAAAGCGCCAGTCTGGGGTCAGATGGAATATCCCCTGCCAGAACACGCCCCATGCAAGAGAGCACCCCAGACCAGAAGGGCTGTAGTGCTCCACAGCTCCACACCGAGTGTAAAAACGACCCCTCATCTGTGCCGCAGCGGAGACAGGCCGGAGACGGGACTGCCCCCATCTTCCAGAGGCGGAGACGAGTGTAATACACCCTGTGGAGGTATTTGAATTGAATGAGTCGATATCTAGTGGAGATGGCGGCACCTCGAGGACTGGCTATCGCCTCAGCCCAATCGTCATCTGTCAAGCTGGGTAGATCTGCCTCCCAGGCTGCCCGGGTGCGGTGAATGGTGGTCTTGGAGTATGTCGTGAGAGTTTGATAAATTTGCCTAATTTTATGGTTCCCCAGGTCCCCCATTAGTATGCGCCCCTCCAGCGGGTGAAACTCCGGTAGTGATTCCAGCTGTCGAATCAAAGGGGTCAATGCGTGTCTGAGCTGTAAAAAGCGGTGGAACTGTGATTTGTGGAGAGCGAATTCTGCCTGTAATTTTTGAAAGGATTTGAGAGTTGTCCCCTGCATCACATCGCCTAGGGTAGAGATGCCTATGTCATCCCATCTGCGAAACCCCGCCAGTGACGCGACTGGCTGGAGAAACGTACCCTGCCAAAGAGGAGTGGCCCCGGTCAGCGTACCCCACCAGCCCATAGCCTTAACCGCCCGTCTCCATATCTGAATGACTACTCTGCAGGCAGGGGGAAGCGCCGTCAGGGGAGAGCTGCTGTACAAGAGTTGGAGCAGGGGAGTGCCATCCATGGTGACCGTTCCACGGCGTAGGCCGGATCTGCATGGGAGCCATACCACCATTCATTAACCACTAGGAGATGTGAGGCCCAATAGTACGCACGAACATCCGCCGCCGCGATGCCCCCGCAGTATGTGGACTGTATGCAGGTTGCGAGCGCCACACGAATCGCGCCTCCATGCCATAGGAATCTGTTCAATGGAGCATTAACCTGGAGGAACCACGACGGGGGAATAGGGTACGGATAATTCTGGAGTCGGTAGAGTAGGCGGGGAAGGGATACCATTTTAAAAATTGCGGATCTGCCGTATAGGGAGAGGGGCAGCTGGGACCAAATCGTTGTCTCATCTCGGACGGCGGGGAGCAGTGGGGCTATGTTGCGCGACCAGGCATCCTCGGGACTGCGAGTGACATAGACCCCGAGATACTTAAGGTCTGTATCCGCGATGAGCAATTGTGATGCCCACGCCTGGCTTCGCTGGTCCCCGTGAATGGGAAATAGTATGGATTTAGACGGATTAGCACAGAGACCGGAGGTCTCCCCAAATATACGGATGATCTGGAGGACACGGGGCCCAGAGAACCATGGGTCGGACATAAAAAACAGGACATCGTCGGCGTAAAGTGCGATCTTGTCCGAGTATTCCGGCGTCCAGTCTAGCCCTCTGACAACAGAGTTGAAGCGCACCCATGTGGCCAAAGGTTCGATCGCTAAGGCGAATAAAAGTGGGGACAGGGGACACCCCTGACGAGTGCCCCTACGTATTGGAAAGGGGGCAGAGCAGCAGCCGGCCGTACGAACCGAGGCCGTGAGGTCTGTGTATAAAAGCTTCACATATGCTAAGAACCGGGGCCCCAGATTGAGGGCAGCTAGGAGTTTAAAAAGGTACGTCCAGCTCAGGGAATCGAATGCCTTATCGATATCTGCCAATAGGAGCGCCGCAGGGCGGCCCAGGCGTTGGGCCTCGGCAATGGCATTGTGGACCCGCCTGATGTTGTGTCTAGTGGAACGCTCTGGCATAAAGCCAGACTGATCCGGGTGCACCAGATCGTGAATGCAGGTGCGGAGGCGATCTGCCAAGACCTTACCCAGCAATTTAGGCTCAATGTTTAATAGGGAGATAGGGCGGTATGAGCCCGGATCGTCCGGAGGACGACCGGGTTTGAGAAAGACTACGATCTCAGCATGTCGCCAATCGGGTGGGAGGATGTGTTGCTCCAGGGCTTCGTGTAGTGCTCCTAATAAATGAGGACCCAGAACGGTAATATGACGACTTAGGAACTCACTTGGAAACCCATTTGGGCCTGGGGCGCGGCCCGGGTGCATATTGGATAGAGCCGCCTGTAACTCATCTAGAGTGATGGGCTTGTCTAGTGCATCGCGCACGTCGTCAGATAGACGACGGGGTGGTATGTCAATTAAAAAGGTATCAATCACGGGTGCCGCTATCACCTCACGCTCCTCATATAGAGCCGTGTAATACCGGGCGAATGCCTGGACCACCGCCTCAGGGGAGGAACAGAGATCTCCCTCAGGGGACTTCAAGAATGGGACTGGGGCCGGGGACAGCCGAGCCTGACAAAGTCTATGGAGCATCTAACTAGACTTATCGCCCCACTGACAGATTCGGTATTGAGTCGCCAGCCAAGCCTCTTTGGCGGCATCCGTGTGCAGCTGATGAAGTTGTTGTTGGACATGAAGGAGATTCCGGCGGGTGCCAGGGATGGAGCCCTTTACCAGTTGAGCTTGCAGGCGAACCTGCTGGTCTTCCAATTCCTCAGCCTGTTCCACGCGCCTGCGTTTTTCTCTGGAGCGAAAGCTAATGTCAGCCCCCCTAACCGTAGGTTTAAGGGCCTCCCAAAGGGAAACCAGAGACGATGTGGACCCCTCATTAAAGCTGAGGTAGTCCTGTATGGCGCGTAGGAGCATTTCTTGATAGTCCACGCTGCGGAGAGACCATGGGGACATACGCCATCGACGGGGGGCCCGACGAGTCTGGAGGCGAAGCTTGAGCTGGATCGGGGAATGGTCAGAGAGGCCTCGGGGCATAATGGAGGTGTGAGATACCCTGTGGATGTAGCTATGTGGCAGGAACAAATAGTCTAGCCGTGAGAGGGTGGAATGGACGGAGGAGGCATAGGTGAACCCCGCCTCTGAGGGGTGGAAAGCCCGCCAAGCGTCTACCCACCCCAGTGTGTGCGCTAATGTCTGTAATTTGGATTGAGGACGGGGTGTATCGAGCAGGATTGCACACCACCTGTCCCGTGGGGCCATAATGTCATTCCAGTCACCGCCCAGGATCGTCAAGCCCCCTGGAAGGTCTCCACAGAGTTGTGTCAGTTTGTCTACAAATGTCTGACCTAGTGGAGGAGGAGCATAAATACTCCCTATTGTGATCTGTTCCCCCGCTAAGGTGCCGGAGATAATCGTGTAGCGTCCCCCAGGATCCAACCAATGGCGCGTTACCTGGAATGGCACTCGGCGGTGAATAAGTATTGCCGTGCCGCGGGCGCCCCTTGTGAAACCAGAGTGGTACACCGTGGCAAACCCAAATCTGGATAGACAGGGGGCTTTAGTGCCAAGTAGGTGGGTTTCCTGCAATAGCAGGATATCAGCCGAGTACCGCTTTGCCAGTTGGAGAACCGCCCCTCGTTTGACCTTGTTTAGGAGTCCCCGTACATTCCATGCCAGAATATTGAGTTCCCCGGCTGGAGTGTTACGTGAGTCGTGTGCCATGTCTTAGTGTCCTGCTGTATATCGACCGGCAGTGTGATGGTGCCGTAGTAGGTGGTCGTGTGTCTGGTGCGCAGGACAAACAATAACAATAACCACAAAAAAACTGAAACCCCACATTCCCTCCCTCACTCCCCCACCCCAATACTTCCCAGAATGTGAAGTATCTGTCGTGGTGAAATCCTGACCTAAGCCCCCAACAGGATGACTCAAGCGGTTCCCCAAATGGATCCCCCCCTCCCAACATTACCCAACATTTCTTACACGTCCAGGGCGGACTGTGGCATATACCCTTCAGAGCGGGTGGAATTGGCCCAAACACCTTGAGATTCAACGCTGCCCCTCATGAGACCCCGCTGCAGGACCCTGATCACAAGGAATGGAGAGAAAACAGTTGTCCCACAATCAGAGCAGGGTCAGTCGGCAGTTTCCGAGTGGCCCTTGGCTTGCCAGTTGGAACGGGACCGGTGGCGTCTTGTTGTTGCGGGATTGTCTTGCCGGCCGCTCCGGTGAGAGCCATGTGAGGAATCCGAATCCAGCGGCGGCGGCGAATGAGGCTTAAGAGTATGTCTCTCATCCGTCCAGGCAAAGATCTCCTCCGGTGTGTTGAAGAAAAGAGTCTTGGCGTTGTAGATTACCTTCATGCGGGCGGGAAACAGCAGCGCATACGAAATGTTCAGGTCGCGAAGCCGTCTCTTGGCCTCAACGAAGGACTGTCGCTGCTGCTGCACCAGCCGGGTGTAGTCTGGAAAGACCATGATAGGATGAGAGTCAAAGACCATTTTGTCCTTGTGGAGCCGTGCATATCGGAGGATCGCATCCCGGTCGGCGTAATTGAGAAGCCGGGCGATCACCGGCCTCGGACGTTCTCCAGGGGGAGGCTTCTTCGTCAGAGCTCGATGGGCCCGTTCGACCACAAAGCAGGAGGACCTGACCTCGGGCGGCAGGAGTGTCATGAGCCAGTCCGAGAGGAAAGTGTCCATGGAGGTACCCTCGCATCCCTCTGGGAAGCCCACCAGGCGAATGTTGTTGCGCCAGGTTCTACCTTCCGCGTCTTCGACCCTAGATGCGAGCTCCCGTGAGACGGTTGTAAGTCTGTCTACCTGTTTCTGTAGAGCGGATACTGTGTCTTCCACCGTGGAGACCCGGGTCTCCGCCTCCGTGATCCGGTCCACCGCCTTTCGGAGGTCTTGACGGAGGAACGACACCTCTGAGCCATTGGCCCCGATCTGGACCTCCAGAGCCGTTCGCGATTGGTTGATGGCCGCTAGGAGTGTCGCGGTGTCGGAAGACACGGTCTCGGCACTGTCTTTTCCGGTAGCTGTGGTGGTATAGTGGTCCATGGTGTTTTGTTTGGGGGCCCCCGGGCCGGGTTTGTCCTTGCCCATCGCCGCGCGGGGTTGTAGGCCGGGGAAGTTCCCTCAAGCCCGCTGCGGCAGAGGATGCGTGCGAGAGGGTGGGCCCCACCGGAGCGCAGCCGACGGCGGCCGGTAAGAGCGGACTTCACAACGTCGGGAGGGTGTCACCAGAGCTCCCAGTAGTCACAGCACTGTAGGTGGTCTGGGCCCCTGCCTCACACTCCGCCACACACGGAGGACAGAAGGAAGGAGTGCCCCTGGGCGTCGAGTGGTTGCGGGGAGTCGTACGCTGCTTAGAGGCCAAGGGGTCCCAGCATGGGGTCGACAGCAAGCGGTCCAACTCCGAGGGCCGGCCCCCAAAGGACAGCGCACAGCACACGGCCCCCAGGGTCTCAGTCCACCGGCACCGCTTCAGCCGCGCGGAGAGCACAAACGCTCCAGGGCCGCCTCTGCGGTCCGGGCCCCCGGCGCCCCGCCTCACAGCCTCGGCCCCAGCCCAGAAGGATCCGCTGTCCGACCAAAGAGAGCGCCCCAATCAACTTGCACGAAGGGCGCTGAGCGCCGTGAGCCCCACCGAGTTCCTGGCTCCGTCCGGGTCTTGTAGGCCTCAGGGTCTCCCGATCACCAGCATCGCTCAGGAGGTGGGGGGAGGGGCCGCCGCAGGCACGTCAGAGGCCCGGCTCGGGCAAGCCACCGGATCGGTATCGGCACAGGCCTCCTCTGCCCCTCAGGGTTGCACACTGCACTGACCTGGGGCTCCACTGGGCGGGACCACCGCTGGGCGAGAGTTACATCAGAGGCCGTCTGGGGATCGTGGCCCAGCCCCACCTCCGCCGCATGCCGTCTCGTAGCCTCCGGGGATGCCGCCTCCGTGTCGGTGCCGGACTCGGATCGCCAGAGCACTCCACCGGCATTGGAGTTCGCCCAGAAGGTCTCGGCACGTTCCGCAGCAGATTCCCCGCGGCGGTGGCGTCAGGGACCAGGATTCCGGCAGGATAATGGCTCTGATCAGGTACGAGCCGGTGGAGCTCTACAGAGCCGCGTCCGCCATGCTTGGCTCCAAGCCACGCCCCCCATTTAGCAAGACTTTACAATACTTATTGTAGCGTTGTGCTTCCTACATAAAATACATGTGCTGTGATTATGAGTAGAATTAAACAGATTAGCGTAGTTAGCATCAGAAGAACAGTGAAAAGAATAAACATTTCCACCATTGTGTTATGACAGTGTATATATACAGGCATATAATTACTGTGTATATGTGTACTCCTGACAAGCGCTCACTAACCTAGACTTGCCTATGATGGGTTATCTGCCAAATCCCTGCTGGTGGACTAACTCCCTATTACCTGTGGGTAAGTGTCATCAGGCTGTCCGTCTTGGTGTAGAGCTGGACATCACTTGTGTTGGTAGGCAGGAATCAGCTGAGCAGGAATTCCGACATGTGGTAACCCCGCAGTGTCAGCGGAGTGCTCCTCTGCCTAAACAAGGAAGTGGTTCTGTATTTATAACAATAGAACCCATGTGGCCATGTCCCAACCCCTTGTTTAGGCCGTAATTGTTTATTCTAGTTGGATAGCGTTGTCGCTTTTTGGACAATAACCTAAATAACATTTGCACAGCAAACTTTATAACTTGTACTGAATGTTCAAGGTATCGTGATAGAGTGTCTACGAAGTTGAAATGTAAACAGTGCAGATTCAAAGAATGTTATCCTGCATGGTCACACAGTCAAATGTATGTCAAAAGTCACTGTGTGGAAAAGAGAAAGCTACTTAAGAAGCTTAGCATGTAAATGGGGGTTTTTCTGCTAGGCCTATCCTGACCATGTGACACCCACTCCTTGGACGTGCGTGTGTGAAAGCTACCCCTATACAAATGCTAAAATATAAGAGTTATAACAATATAAAAGGAACCCTACTAAAACCTAAAAAAGCATTACGTTTCTTTAATAACAGAGCATAGAGAAACACAGTACTTAAAATCATTCAAATAATTAAATAGCTATAATAACGTATTTATTTAAAAAGCAATTTAGCAAAAAAAGAAAGCCAAAATAAAAATTGTCTCATGACTTGAAACTGCCAGTTGTTTATGATTTCTGAGAGGTAGACAAAACATTGTTGTTCTCAGCTAATGCAGAGGATGTTCTCAGAAGCACCCATTGAATCAGATCCATGAAGCAAGCATGCTCCCATCCACTCACAATCAGCAGCCGGCAAAGGAGGAGTACCCAGTGCAAGATCCATAGAAGCTGAGCCAAAATCCAGATCTCTGGGAGCAGAAATTTACCAGGATGGCTTGTAGAATGCATTTAGAAGCAATGGCAAACGCAAGGGGCGACAGTACAAGTGGGCCGTTAATGGTCTCACCAGTAGGTCAATGTCCAAAGACTGAACCAGTTGCGTTGCTAGGCATAAATCCAGTGCACAGTCGAAAGCGCAGAAAAGACACCGGAATACAGGCTTCATGCAGTGTAGCCACGCAGACAGAAAGGACAAGAACCAATGTTCGTTTACTTCCTGAAGCAAGGATGCAAAAAGACACTGTATCATGTGTTCATGACACAGGAGCACGTGCAGATGTACTAGTTCCATTTGGCCATTTAATGGGACATCCATTGCGGAGCATCAAAGTGAATGTTTGAAAGCTTTATCGAAGGCCAAAGTGTTGCCTCCATTACTGTGCAGGCAGGTGGATATAATATTTGTGTGCAACAAGTAACAACTGCAGAAACAGTCACCAGATAGGCTATTCCCATTTTCTTTCCTCAGCAGCCTTGATCGTTCAACATCAAATAACGCACATTCAAAAGCAATCTGAAAGCCGGACGTATCACAGAGCTGGGGAACCCTTCAGCTAGCAGGACAAAATTGCCATTGACACATTGCATGTGCCATGAAGCGAAACTCTCTGCACACCAAGGAATGTCCTACAGGATTCTCGCAGTCTGAGCTGTTAAGAAAGACCTCAGTTTCGCCATTCCTACAGCGACATCTAAAAGGTAAATTCATGGCTCATGCACATATCCTTCTACTAGGGCTTCATATCTGCCCACATGATGGTATTGCAAGCAGTATTGAAACTGGAATGTCGATACTGGCAGAGAAATAACCCCGTGGATTAGCCTATCTGCGAAAGCTATTTCTCAAACAGTAAATGGTAATTTCTCTAGCTTCTCTATGTGTAACATGGTGTATGTTGCATCCTTCCTTGCCATAATTGTCTGCTGTTTTGTGAGATTGTAAGGTAAAAACAAGATTGTGACATTAAGGTGTAGCCATGGTACGTGTCCTGACAGGAGTGTCTGCAGGGTCCAGCTTAAAAACATAATTGATCTAAGCTGTGACTACCCATGTTGTAAAGAGGACATGTCATTCTGTATGATTTCTATCGCAGATGACACGTCACCAAGAGTGTATACGTTAGTGGATACAGTAGTTAAACCATCATTACTACTGCAAGAGCCCTTTCTAAATTAGCTTTGTCAATCTCCCCAGTCTTGCAGCAGCCTCCTAGTGGGAAACTTTCCACACTTCGTTGTATATTGCATACAAGAAGCGCTGGTGACATGGTTTTCCAGGACCTAGTACAAAGTCCTGTAGCCCCATGTCATCAAAAAGAAGTGTTGCTTCACCTGGGACAATGTTGAGGTTTTAGCCAATCAAGGCACAACTTCCCAACATTGTAAGTTGTTACCACCCCGAGTGTTGTGTCTGAATGTAACGTGGGTCAGGCCTGGTGATATTAAACTCTCCAGTTCAGTTCAGGAAACAGGCATGACTTCTGTTAGTATTTCACAGCCACACTAATCATCCACCCGATTGGTCCCTGAAGAATTGTATGAACCGTGGCGAAGCATGGTGTCTAATTTTCCCTCCGTGAAGTTTGAGAACTGTTTCCAGTACACTAGGCGTGAAAATGTGGAAATATTGCACTATTTTGTTCAGGAAAATCATTTGATATGGCATCTGCCATTCTCTGAATAATGCCTCATTCCCCTGAACCTGCCAAACTATCGTTCTCCAAATTGATTTCAACGCAACTGTGTCCCTCCAAAATTGAAACCCTTGTATGGACAATTGAAAAAGAAAAGATTCAAAGTATATCAGCTTCTTGTTAGTGAGCGTATATTTCTTTGCTGATGATGGTGCAAGCTTATAGTAATCAAACACTGGGTCAGTTGAATCGTGACCAGAGAAATACTCAAACTTCAGTGCAAACATTTGTGAGCTACCCTGTGGTGGTGTTCCCATTGCATGTAATTAAATTTTGCATGTGGAGTACGTGCTTTATGCAAGAAGTGATCACCATAATGCTGAAAACAGACAGAACATTTCATCATAGTTAGAAATGCCTTCATACATTTCTTTGAAATTAAAAACAGTGGAATACTTGAGATCTTTCAGCATTCCATGCACTGTGTCATTGTCCCAATCATCAGAAAAAGTACCAGGGGTGATAAAATCATGTAAAGAGATGCCAAACACATATGGAAATTTGCAAAACTTCAGTAGCGCAGTAGCACCAATTATATCATATTATACCCTATCCCAAACAATTCCATCAGGAACCAGAACAGCAGAAATGTTTACTAGGGAAAGGTCTCTTCGTAATTTGTGTGATGAAGAATAGGGTGTTAAAACCAAGTTCACCATATGTACTGCAGACCGTTCTGGGAAATAGTATCCATTTAGAAGCAAGAAAAAGACTGTCACAAATAAAACAATCCACAGGACGAGGAAAAGTAATGAAATTGTAATCCAGAGGTATAGCAATGGAGGAACAAAGTACATCTTCTTCAACCAAAAATAGATCTCAATCTACCTCGAAGAGGTGGAATTGGAAGAGGTAGTGGCTCAGATGAGTCAGATGAAAAGTCATCAAAGTTGACAAAGTAGCCGCTGGTTGTTTGTTCTATTTTTGGGAACTCTGTATTTTATGTGGAACTTGGAGTGGACTCGAATTGTGCTATGTTGACATAAATACCATCTGTGTTGGGTTTCCGAATAGAAATCTGTGTTTCTTTGCAAGCTGTTTGTATAGTTGTTGTAGATGTAGAAGAGATACTTTGTTGTTTGCCATCCCCAGCTGGGGAGTAGAAGCTTCATCGCTGATCAAAAGTTCCAATAGGACTTCCTAGATGGTAGTGAGAGGAGACAGGTAACTACTCAGGATCCCACGTGGCTTACTGTGTAGAACTGACCACATGATGTGGTTTGTTGAGATCTATTGACACAAATCTCTTGTTTTTGCAAACAGTAAGGGACAGTAAATTTACAGTTCTGGTACCTTCAACAGCCACAACACGTACAGGTACTCTGTAAGATGGCCCAAATTATTTTTTGCCCACAATTTCATCTCTGATGAGTTTGCCAATCTTGGGGATCCAGCCGGAAGCTGCTGGGGCTTCCTTCACTTCTCCAGTGGTGATGTGCATTATTGGGACTTTGATTTGTGCGTCCCAGAAACTTTTCAGTTCCTGTAAAACAACCAATCATTCATTTATATCACATGGTGTTTCTGCTGCCACTGTGCTGGGACTGTCGAGGTCAGGTGCCCGCATCCTAACCCCAAACAGGATCTCATAGGGAGTCCGTCCACCCAGGAATTTTCTAGGCAGATTGTTTAATGCTCTTTGGACCCCATATAGATGATGGACTGTACTGCGACCTGAGCCTAATACCTCACTGTTAAAGACTGCTTTAAGTCTCGGTTCTTCCTTTCCACTACTGCATTTCCCTCGGGATGGTAGGGGAGGAGTACCACACGGTCACGGCTAATTTTCCCACTGTGGCTTTGTAAGCCTTAGATGGGAACGCCAGCCCCTTGTCCGAATGGAATGTGCCAACTGCAAATGTCCCAATGAAGACTTGCAAGTCTTTGATAACAGATCGGGCATCAGCCGATCGCTGTGGCCAAACCAATAGGAATCAACAGCAAGAATCCACTGCAACCAAGATGTATTTGTAAGCCCCATCTGATTGCAAGGGGCTGCAGTGGTCCAGATAAATATAAGCCAGAGGCCTGTCTGAAATTAAAAGAGGTGTCTGTGGTGGCAGTGCTATGGTGGAACCCTTGGTCTGCGGGAAGATGTTGCATTTAAGGACAAAGTCTCTAGTCTGTTTGTAAACACCTTGCCACCAATAGCGTTGCTGCAATAGTGAAACTGTAGCCGCCACCCTTGAATGTATGGCATTGTTCTGCATTCTGTCCATCAACTGTTGTTTTTGCATTTGTCACCCCGAGTGGGACGGGTATGCCCAGACGTGGGTCCCGTGCTCTCCATGCCACTGGAATCAAGCTATCCTGGCTGAAGAGGGGTGAAACCCCGAAACCGGTCCTAGGATGCTTGTTTCCAGTCCAGGGAGGACCTGGCTTGGCAGTTCGGGTTGGACTGTTCCCATGAGGCACAGGGTCAAGACTGATTTGCATATGGCTGGGTTCAAACTGGAATGGCATGGTGAGCAAAAAACGAAGGATTTAGGCCCAGATCTCTGTACTGGGGTGAATGTATGGCATTGTTCTGCATTCTGTCCATCAACTGTTGTTTTTGCATTTGTCACCCCGAGTGGGACGGGTATGCCCAGACGTGGGTCCCGTGCTCTCCATGCCACTGGAATCAAGCTATCCTGGCTGAAGAGGGGTGAAACCCCGAAACCGGTCCTAGGATGCTTGTTTCCAGTCTCGGGAGGACCTGGCTTGGCAGTTCGGGCTGGACTGTTCCCATGAGGAACAGGGTCAAGACTGATTTGCATATGGCTGGGTTCAAACTGGAATGGCATGGTGAGCAAAAAAACGATGGATTTAGGCCCAGATCTCTGTACTGGGGTGAATGTATGGCATTGTTCTGCATTCTGTCCATCAACTGTTGTTTTTGCATTTGTCACCCCGAGTGGGACGGGTATGCCCAGACGTGGGTCCCGTGCTCTCCATGCCACTGGAATCAAGCTATCCTGGCTGAAGAGGGTGAAACCCGAAACCGGTCCTAGGATGCTTGTTTCCAGTCCAGGGAGGACCTGGCTTGGCAGTTCGGGCTGGACTGTTCCCATGAGGCACAGGGTCAAGACTGATTTGCATATGGCTGGGTTCAAACTGGAATGGCATGGTGAGCAAAAAAACGATGGATTTAGGCCCAGATCTCTGTACTGGGGTGAATGTATGGCATTGTTCTGCATTCTGTCCATCAACTGTTGTTTTTGCATTTGTCACCCCGAGTGGGACGGGTATGCCCAGACGTGGGTCCCGTGCTCTCCATGCCACTGGAATCAAGCTATCCTGGCTGAAGAGGGGTGAAACCCCGAAACCGGTCCTAGGATGCTTGTTTCCAGTCCAGGGAGGACCTGGCTTGGCAGTTCGGGCTGGACTGTTCCCATGAGGCACAGGGTCAAGACTGATTTGCATATGGCTGGGTTCAAACTGGAATGGCATGGTGAGCAAAAAAACGATGGATTTAGGCCCAGATCTCTGTACTGGGGTGAATGTATGGCATTGTTCTGCATTCTGTCCATCAACTGTTGTTTTTGCATTTGTCACCCCGAGTGGGACGGGTATGCCCAGACGTGGGTCCCGTGCTCTCCATGCCACTGGAATCAAGCTATCCTGGCTGAAGAGGGGTGAAACCCCGAAACCGGTCCTAGGATGCTTGTTTCCAGTCCAGGGAGGACCTGGCTTGGCAGTTCGGGCTGGACTGTTCCCATGAGGCACAGGGTCAAGACTGATTTGCATATGGCTGGGTTCAAACTGGAATGGCATGGTGAGCAAAAAACGATGGATTTAGGCCCAGATCTCTGTACTGGGGTGAATGTATGGCATTATTCTGCATTCTGTCCATCAACTGTTGTTTTTGCATTTGTCACCCCGAGTGGGACGGGTATGCCCAGACGTGGGTCCCGTTGCTCTCCATGCCACTGGAATCAAGCTATCCTGGCTGCAGAGGGTGAAACCCGAAACCGGTCCTAGGATGCTTGTTTCCAGTCCAGGGAGGACCTGGCTTGGCAGTTCGGGCTGGACTGTTCCCATGAGGCACAGGGTCAAGACTGATTTGCATATGGCTCGTTCAAACTGGAATGGCATATGCATCGTTCAAACTGGAATGGCATGGTGAGCAAAAAAACGATGGATTTAGGCCCAGATCTCTGTACTGGGGTGAATGTATGGCATTGTTCTGCATTCTGTCCATCAACTGTTGTTTTTGCATTTGTCACCCTTGAATGTGCAGATGCTAAACCCTCATGTGCTGCTTGGATCAAACCTATCCTGCAATCTGAATTTGGTATTACTCTATCCCCCACTCCCGGAGTACGAGCAAATGGTATATTTTGCACACTTAACTGGTAGGAGTACTTCACTGGAAAGCCTTTCTGCAGATGTGTGTCTTCACATGCAGTGCTGACAGCCATCATGATGTCTCTATCTACTCTTGTACTTGAACGAGTAATTGCAGTGACAGCAGCGGTTTGTACAGTTGCTTTTGTGACTTCATCAGCCATGGAATTCCCCGCAATGTGTATCCCTATACGCCGATGACTCAAGGAATGAATCACATGAGACCATGGCAAGCATACTTTCAGCTTAGCCAGCTTTCCCCAAAACATTTTGTGCTTGATGGGGTACCCTTTTGAATCGCTAATCCATTTTGGCTCCAATAGTGTAGATACTCATTATAAGAATGGACACAATAATACGAATCACACACAGTCACTGTGGGTAGTTCGGGATTCAAATTGTCCAGTGCCAGAATTAGAGCCCTGAGTTCCACCAGCTATGCCATGTAATCACCAAGTGACTGCCTGTAGGTCTTTTCAGGGTGTAATTCTCCATCCTGCATGGGCCCGTTTATGTCAGCGCACACTGCAGAATATTGGTGCTTTGTCCCTACCACAAGCTGGGTAGAACCATCAGTATAAATGATGTACTGATACTGATCAAGAGGTATGACTTCATTAGGCAGAGGATATTCATGTTCATATTGCAGGAATGCCTGTGTTTGTAATGTAGAGTCAAATCCACAATCTACATCTGTTGCACTGAGAGAGTTGGCCCACTGTATCCATCTTGGATGTAATGCTTTGTGTTAGGGACACTAGCTTTCATGGCTGCCTCAAAGGCTGGCACTGGAGTCACAACAATTATTCATTTCCCTAGAGTCAATGCTCTCTCTCTCACTCACCATAGCAGTCTGGACTTCCATCAGGATTTTTTCTGTCTATGCAAAACGCATCTCGGCATTGGTGTATAAATGTGATTTATATGCAATCGGTATAGTGTCATCCTCATTGAATGTAACGTAGATAAACCCTGATGACCCCGCAATGAGCACATGTGTAAATGTTTGGAAGCTAGTAAAATCTGTGTGTGTTCACTTGTCCAATGTGTAGTTGAAAATTCTGGACGAAGTAAGTCATAGAATGGTTTAACCCTTTCTGTGTAATCTGGAATGTATGTCCTGCCAATATGGATTGAAGTTTCTTCAGTGAATTTGGTGGTTGTAAGAGCACACACTTCTCTAAGAAATGTGTTGCAAAGGCTTTTGCCTTCACTTGACAGCTTGCATCGCAGAAAAGGACATTTTTGATTTTTTAATTACATTTGTATCCCATGTGAGCAAATCCAAAGACAATGCGATCTACTCTTGTCAAATGTGTAGATAGGTCATAATCCGTCAAATAAATTTCATTGACATAGGACAATGCCTGGTCGTCAAATTCTTGTAGAAGTTCTGTAACTCGGGCTGAGAATATCCCGGGGCTAATCTTATACCCCTGGGGCAACCAACAGAACTGCTGTTGAAAGCCCAATGCAGAAAATGCAATCTAATTCTTGCCCCTAGGTGCTGTATATTCTGGTAGAAAAATACATTTGAGATGTTCAATGTTGTTTTGCATTTTTTGCGCACTATATTATTCATTAGCTCTGTGCGCATTCTGTACTTCAAATGTTCGTGTAGCTGTGTTTAAATGTCTGTGATCTATTACTAGACGCTGTGAATAATCTGGTTTCATAACTGGAAACAAAGGGTTATACATAGGGAGGTGCATATTTCTATTACACCTTGATATTCATGCTGTGTGAGAATCCCTCTAACTTGTTTTTTAGCCTCATTTTTAATGATGTATTGTTTTTGAGGTTGTGGGGTCGACCTCAATGGTATCTCATGATAACAGGAACTGTCCTCCCACCCTACATGGCTGTGGTATAATGCAAGAGGTAGTGCTAACGCCCACTCCTTGGCATATGAATGTTTAACTGATTTTGTGACGAGGTTGGAAAAAGCAGGTAAAATTACCATTTCTCTGTTTGGGCAATCCATCATGAATTCAGGTGGCTAATCCTTTTTCTGCCAAAAGAATATCATAGCCGAATGACAAGTTCTCCCAAAAGAGAATGTTAATATTTGTAGGTATGTCTCCTTCCAGTTGTAGTTGCATCTCATACAAATGATGAGGGACACTTACCCTAGTATCCTGTGTTTCCACCTGAATATATTCATTCAATGCTACTCCCACCAGACAATCCACCAGGTTCCGGCAAACTATTGTGCCTTATGCTGTGCTGTCCAGTATGGTCAGCACAGCATAAGTCAGAGGCTCAGATTTCACACGTACAAAACCAGTGAAATTCAGCAGTTATAGTTACCTGAGCTAACTATAACTTTCACCCCCAATGCACTGCTTATGACCTCAGATATTACATCTCTCATGATATGGTCGATGACATCACTGATTACATCTCAAATGACATCACTGATGACATCATCACGTGAGTGTAAGTATTTTTAAGTGTTTATGGGTGTTAAACATGTTTACTGACCTACAACAACAACAAAAGTTAAATTAGTATCCTAGGTGTCCTACTACTATACTACTTCTAACATATATTATGTGAGTTGCTGTGTGACTGTATGTATCCTTATGTGTATGAATGTGGATGTGGCTGTATGGGAGTATGAGTGGGTGTATGGTTAGCTGTGTGGGTGGGTAAGATGCGGTGTGAGTGGCAGTATTGGTGAGTGAGTAGGTGTGTCAGTGGATGTATGGGTGAGTGAGTGGCTCTATGGGCGAGTAAGTGGCTGTGTAGTGACTGTATAGCTTGAGTGAGTGTCTTAATGGCTATATGAGTGAGTGGCTCGGTGTGTAAGTGGCTGTATGTGTGAGTGAGTTGCTGTTTGAGTGGGTGTTTGATTAAGTGAGTTGGTCTGTGAGTAGCTGTATTGGAGAGTAAGTGCCTGTGTGAATAGTTGTATGGGTGAGTGAGCAGATGTGTGAGTGCTTGAATGGATGTGTGAATGGGTATGTAAGTGGTTGTGTGGGTGTGTGAGTGAGTGTGTGAGTGCTTGTATGATTGAGTGAGTGGGTGTATGAGTGACTGTGTTGGTAAATAACTGGGTGTGTGATAGCTGTATGAGTGAGTGTGTGGCTATGTGAGTGGCTGTACGGGTGAGTGACTGGCTGTATGAGTGGTTGTATGGGTGAGTGAATATATGTGAGAGTGACTGTACGATTGAGTGAGAGGGTGTGTGAGTGCCTCCATGGAGGAGTAAGTGGGTGTGTGAGTAGTAGTATGGGTTTTTGAATGGGTATGTGAGTGGTTGTGTGGGAGTGGGCACATGAGAGGTTATATAGGGGTGTGAGTGGGTGTGTGAGTGGTTTTGTGGATGATGTCATCAGTAATGTCATTTGAGATGCCATCAGTGATGTAACTGACCATGCCATGAGTGATGTAATATGTGAGGTCATAAGCAGTGCATTGAGGGGCGTAAGGTATAGTTATATGTCAGGTAACTATAACTGCTGAATTTCACTGGTTTTGTAGGGGTGAAATCTGAGCCTAACTATAATGTCCCTGTAACCTTTGTGTTTTTTCAGTTTATTTCTAAGGTTTTTTAAATTCTGTTTCCTAACTATAATGTCCCTGTAACCTTTGTTTTTTTCAGTGAATTTCTAAGGTTTTTTATAATCTATTTCCTAACTGGTGGAGAAAGGGAGGCAGGGCCTCCCACGAGCTCTCAGCAATCCAGCTGTGTGGGACATACTGAAGGTAACAGGAGAGATTCTTGGCCACCAAGGACCCTCATGATCCAAAGGGGCTTTATCCCCCAACACGTAGTATACCAGGAGGCGCATTTGCAGATTGGTGGAGAAAGGGGGCGGGGCCTCCGCTGAGCTCTCAGCAATCCCGCTGTTTGGGACATACTGGAGGTAACAGGAGGTGTTGTTGGCCCCTAAGGACCCTCAGAATTCATCGGAACTTCATCCCTCAACCAGCAGTGCTCCTGGAGGTACGTTTGCAGAGTGATGGAGAAAGGGGGCGGGCCTCGAATGAGCTCTCAGCAATCACGCTGTGTGGAAATTGTTGGAGGTAACAGGAATGGTTGTTGGCCTCCAAGGACCCTCAGCATCCAAGGGGACTTCATCCCCCAACCAGTAGTGTGCCAGGAGGTGTGTTTGCAGAGTGGTGGAGAAAGGAGGCGGGACCTCGGGTGAGCTCTCAGAAATCCTGCTGTGTGGGACTTACTGGAGGTAACAGGAGGGGTTCTTGGTCCCCAAAGACCCTCAGCATCCAAGGGAACTTCCACCCTCAACCAGTAGTGCACCAGGAGGTGCATTTGCTGAGTGGTGGACAAACGGGGCGGGCCGTCCACGAGCTCTCAGCAATCCCGTTATGTGGGACTTACTGGTGCTAGCAGGAGGGGTTCTTGACCCCCAATGACCCTCAGCAGCAAAGGGGACTTCATTCCCAACCAGTAGTGTGCCAGGAGGCAGATTTGCAGAGTGATGGAGAAAGGGGGCAGGGCCTCTGATGAGATTTCAGCAATCCTGCTGTGTGGGACTCACTGGTGGTAACAGGAGGAGTTCTTGGTCCCCAACAACCCTCAACATCATAGGGAACTTCATCCCCCATTTTTTGGGCACTGAGATAATAAATGATTTGTCTATAAAGACGACATTGAGCTAAAATCCAAATTTGAACCTCGTTTCATAGTTCAGCTTTACCTACAAGGATGCATCTCCTCCAGCTTCCACAACCCATAGGGGTCTGAACACAGCAAAGCAACAGGCATTTCTGTCCCTGTTTCACACACTGTTCATATATGCGTCAGTGAAGTTTTTGTAGGTAGACAGACAGTGCTCCCTCTTTCAGCACTTTAGAAGAGAAGTACATGTTGTGCATTGTCCAGAAGAGAAAAACCCACGGTGCTTATAGAGCTGTGCATGACAGGATAGAGCCCTGGGCACTGTTTACATGCGTGCAAGGTGTTCAGTTCTGTCATTGCTGAACCATGCATGTTCACTCACTTCTCTTTCATCAGCCTCTGATCCGGAAATGATGGAGCCTAATGAACTAAGCAGAAAAAAGAAGCAACAATTGAGAGCAGTAAGTCACCCAGATACTCATGCACCTGTTGCAGAGAGCAGACATGGGATATAACGATGTTTCTCTACTTGTTTAACATTTTGGCATCATGGTGTTCTAACTCCACTAGAGCAAAATATTTAGTACTGGTCTGGATTGGGAACTAGAAAATGGATGCCCCACATTCTGTCCCCAATTTCAAAGACTGCATCATGCTGCAGCCTTGCTGGGTGTCAAAATGGCACAATGATGTTCTTGAACACACATGCTTGTTTTTTTTCATTTCTGGCAAGATTTGCGGATCCTCTGTGATTTTGCAGCAAAAATTTAAAAATAAAAATAGCTCATGCATGATCCATAGGGGACCCCAGACGCAGGCCTAGGTGGTCAGAGTATTCCTACCCTGCCCCCTTTTCTTTATTTTTCACCTTTTTTTTGGGACTTGGCTGAGTCCGAGTCCCAAAATGGCTGCCAACACTTCCTGGTTGAAGTGTTGTCAGCCAATCAGATCTCTGCATGAGATCGGTTGCATTCGAGGAGGGTCCGCATCACTAGATGTACAAATTTGGTTTTCCTTTAATTTCTCAAAAACTATTAAATAGATTTACACCAAATAACAAAAAAGGCTCTTTCTGGACCAAGAGCTTGCTTTCTGCCAAATTTGGTGTAATTCCATAAAGTGGTTTGGGTTGTAGTCATGTTCAAAATCCCTACGGGAAATTGCATGGGAAAAATGAGTTTTGGTCTTTTTTTTGGCCCCCGAAACGTTCAACACAGCAGCTGAACTGACTTTTGAACTAGTTTTGAAAATTCCATGAAGATTCGTCAAGCGGCACCAACGTTATTGGCAAAACAATAAACACTTTTCCTATGGAAACTAGGTCCTAACTATAACTATATATGTGTGTGTGTGTGTGTGTGTGTGTGTGCGTGTGTGTGTGCGTGTGTGTGTGTAGCATAGCAACAAAAAAAGAAGAATTATGCATGGCATCAGAACTAATTTGATCCAGCTCTTCTTGAGAAACTCAAAAGGAGAGCCTTTTCTTCACTCCTCTCTCCTAACAGTGCAATCCTTTGTTTTTTAATTAAATTTTTCTCTTTACCTATCTCCCACAACAACAGTATAGTGACCTTCACCGTTGCAGGAGTGCCTCAATCTTCACTCATGTCACTCAAATAGTCAATTGCATTTCACAGGCAAAGTCATCCCTTCATCAGGAAAGTTTTACCACATCACCCCAGTCTTAAACAGACTTGCCACCCTCAAACATTCAATTCCTCAAATAAATAAATTCAAATCTGCACCCTAAAACACATCCCCATAAATCACAATACATCTACATATCTGTCAAGCTAAACAAGAACTCTTTGCACTTGGATATTCTACTCAAACACAAAAAAATCTTTCACCGGAGCCATAACTGCTTCTGGAACTTTCTTCCCGGTGACCTAAGAACCAAAACCATCTCTTCTCTCCCTCAGACAACACTTAAAACCCACCTTCTCAGTTATTTCTGAAATAGGATTGCTCACTTCACTGTTTTCTCTTGTTCTAATGTAAAGTATCCTATTAATATTATGGTGTTGAAGCATTACATGAACCTGGAAAATAATTCTCTAAGGGCCTGATTCACAAAGGTAAACTTACAATTTCTTGTTTACAACCATTATCTTTATGAGTGTGGAGTGTTCACAGATAAAAAGACCTATTTTTTTTATGTGCAGAGACTATGCACATGTATACTCATAAATCCCTTTATGAATAGCAAGCAATCGTAAACTTACACAAAAGTGTAAGCTTACCTTTGGGAATCAGGCCCCAAGGGGCCGATTATGATGGCGGAAGGACCGTCACCGCCAGCCTGGCGGTGGCGGTCCTTCCCACATCGGACCGTGATTTTTCCACCGCCAGATTACGATGGCAGTGGGATCCAGACCGCGACCGTGGCGGACGCAAAGACCGTCTGCCATGGAACCGCCACAGGGAATCGTTCCGATTGCCTGGCGGAGCAGTTTGCATCCATAAAATGGTGGCGGTGCCTAGCAGGCACCGTCCTCCAAATTACGATGCGGTCTTCCGCCAGCCTTACCGCGGCGGGTAAACCGCCATTGAAAAGCTGGTGGAGATTGATTTCGGGGGCCCGTTGCGGGCCCCCAATGTGTTGGGGGGGTGTTTGTGCACTGGGGGGTACCCATGGTACCCCCCGACATTTCACTGCACCAAGTGGCAGTCACCGTGTGGTGCCTGCCACGTAGTGCAGTGAAATGCACGACTTGCATTTTTGACATAGAGGCGGGTGCTGCTGTCAGCAGCACCCGTCGCAATGTTAAGAGTGCAAGGTGCGACCGCCATGGTGGCGGTCGCATTCTAATTCTGTGTGCGGAACTGCCGCAGGTATTGCGGATGGTCCCGGTCGCCACCATCATGGCGGACGGACTCCAGTCCGTCCGCCATCGTAATTGGCCCCTAAGTGTACTGACATTAGGTGCAATACTTTGCTCTACAATTTGGATCCAGTGAACTTTTTCACTGTAGATATGTTGATGATGGTATTAGCTGGGGTACCATTGAAGTTACATATATATGTTATGCAATATAAGAAAATTCGGATTTGAAGTTTAGTAAGGAGCGACGATTCTATGGGTAGGGTGAAACTGAGTAGCACGATAACTGAAGCATGTCCAAAATACTAGGAACAGATTAGTGCAGCATGACCAAATGCATGAACGGGAATAAATTGAGAATGGTCATTTGTACCTCCAGCGGTCCAACTGGGTTTTTTAAAGTTTTTTGGTTGGGTGTCTCATTGAAAATAAGTGAGAACCCACCTTTCCTCTCAGACCTATGTGTAAAAAATAATTGGGTACATTGAAAAAAATGCAAACTTGAGAAAATAATTTATACCAAATGGGAACTGAACACTATTACAATGGTATGGTATGTTGGTGGTGGAATTAAGATTTTAACTCTTTAATAATACAATATCATTTATGTGAGCATTATACAAATTCTGCACTGATAAATCCTGTGCAAAATCTTTTTACATACCACAGAAAATAAATATAACATATTATAATATAATATAATATATAATATAACTTATAACAAAATAGGTTATTGTATATCTCACCATAAGATTATGGCTGTGCCTGTAGCAAAATAAAATAAATATTCTTAACATATTGCTTTTGGCACGAAAGAAGTATCAGTACACTCGTTTTCACAAAATGATTATTCTGATTGGTAGCTAATTGGGGGCCTTCTGGTGTTATATATTTATATCATTCGATCCCCAAATGGTTCTTAATGGACAGCCTCTTTGTATTTTTTGATTTTTTTCACTGTAAACATGTTCATTATGTTATACGCATGGGTACTATTGAGGAAGCACACGTATGAGTGGAGAAATGATTCGATGGGTAGGCAGATTGAGTTGCAAGAACATTTTTCCTGGATGTGTGCTAGGTCTGTGGCATCAAAGAATCCTAAGGTTTGAGGGGTAAACAAAAATGAAAATAAGACAAGAGCAATGACATATCCTGAGGTATTTTGTGTTGATGAAAAGAGGTAGAGTTATTATGTGATACATGTGTGAGATTGATAAGAGGTGGAGTAATTTGGATCAAATGAAGACTGCAAATATCAAGGGCTATGGTTGTGCTCCCATTGATCTGTTCAGTATCTTTAGCTAGTGACCTAGGTTCCCAGGTGTTAATGTTTCATGGGCAGGGTGCAGGACATGTAACACTGTTAACTTGTTGGGTTGGAGTGCTGTCTGATGCTAATTTGGCCTCCACAGAGCTTTCCCATTGGCTACCAACAGCTATTGACCTTTTAGCCCCCCTTAAGGAGCACTATGTGGCCAGAAAAAAGCCCTCTGCCCCCTGGTTTTCAGAGAGGCTGAGGAAACTAGGACAATCCCACCGCCATCAAGAAAGTATCTGGGGCCGAGACCTCAATCTTGCTGAAAGAGATCTGCACAAACAGAGATTAGGGGAATATAAAATCGCTATAAAAGAGGAAAAAGTATTATTCTACTCCAGAGTGACAGAATCCCTCAGATCTTCTGGGGAACATTTTTTAATGTAATTAAGTCTCTCTCCTCCCCTTCAGTCTCTGCCCACAATGATACCTCCCAGGATCTTTGCGACAGAATGGCAGCTTCTTCCGTTCAAAGATCTCAGAAATATATTTCTCCTTGGAAATCCTTAACTCTGAGGCATCCAAATTAGGCCTTGCCACCCCCCACTCTCCTCTCAATACTCCCGCAACCCTCTGGGAAGCAGTCAACTTATCCACCGTCCCCCCTTCATCGCAGGAGCACACAGACCACCTGTTAGGAGGAATTACCTCTGGTTCCCCGCTGGAGTCCTGCCCTCTAAAGATCATGAAGTTAGGAAGGGAGGTAATTGTACCTCACCTTACCTCTACACTTAATGTAGCTATTTCATAGCGAGATTATAAGCTATTGGCACTGTAAATGATAATGCTTTTTAATTATGTGCTTTTCAAAGCAACACCTATATAAAAGGCATTGTCATTTGTAATGGTAATGCCATGTTAATGTGTTGCTTTGTTAATTTTTTGGCTCGCCCAACTCTACCTAGTGTCAACAAAGAATCCCTGGATAATCTTCAGCTTTGCTCTTGTTTGCAGTTTTGTAAAGATATGCAGTCAAGGAGTCCTGGCATTTATTTCCACACGTGAACAATATCTACCCATGATTACCACATCTACCATGAGAGTGTCATGTCTAAAGAAGCCAGAAGCATGTTAAAATCATGTCAGATATTTATTAAAATGTCGTCATTGTTTTTTTCGCGAAAGGAGTTCATAACGTGTGCTTTTGCCTATCCAGCTGCACGAGAGGCAATCATTTTCTCGATTTCGCTACTCTTAACAAGTACACAATTATAAATTTTATGTTGAAATGAACGACTTCAATTGATAGTCAACCTTTTTTTCTATATTTCCCTCTGAATTTGTTTGTGGTTTGGATACACACATTTTTTTAATAGCTTGAATTTATTATTAGTTTGTGCTTCCCACCCCTGCTCAGCCTGTGATGCGTAACAACACAAAAGGGTTAAAAGTTAACATTGAGAACTATGTGGCTTCAATGCCACCTATCCTTTTGTTTTACGCTGCCTTCCTTATATGTTGAAATTGCCAGACATCATTCATCACACTCACAACCCTAATATAATTCATCCTCTGCGTTAACCAAGTAAACTCCCAGGCTCAGTCTGAACTATAATTTAAAGAAACATTCCTATGCAGATGTAAACTAACTGGCATTGCGGCCTAGTATTGTTAAGCAAATGCTACATAGAGCCTGTAGACTGAGAATGCGTGAATGACTCGCCTGACTGCTGCCAGTAAAGTGCTTGGGGAGTGTATTCTACAAGGCTGACCGCTTTACCGCTTGGATTCTCTTGAGGTGCGTCTTGGGGCTGAAGCTCTGTGGTTGGCTGGCACAGGGGCTGAGGGGGCACGGGCTGCAATATCAGGCCACAGTTAAAGGTTGTGTTTGAGCAAACGTCGGAGACTCCCAAACAGCATCTGTTTTCGCTCAAAAGTGGGTTTTTTCATGCTGACTGCCCGGTAGCAGTGGCACTGTTATTACTGAGTGCTCTTTGCCCTGCTGCCACCGTGCCGACCAGAGCACCCACCCCCTAACTACAACTTACTGAAACTAGTTACTACAGAAAATGAGTTTACAGGCTGGCGAAATTCAGTTTCTGTGGGCCAGCTGGGAGAGACACAGCAAAGTAATAATAGGGCTCTCTCTGGCATCGTGGGAGGGGGTGAAAATGCATGGACAACGGGAGGGAGGGGGGAGTAGAGAAGGCAATAGGAGAACCTCATTAAAGAAAATAGTGCACACAGTCTAAATAGCACGTACGGTGTAACACTGGAAGTAAAGGGGCCAGTAGCCATGGGAGGATACAAATGATAACATGGCCGTAATAAGGAGGGACTAACAAGCCTATAAACGAATCCAAAGGCAGCATTTACGAAGGACAAAGACACAAGCCAATGAAAATATGGGCGGGGGAGTGGGCAAGGCTTCCCTCACATACTGAACTACAGCAGATCTTCACCAGAGCAGCACGTGCGTGCTGACTCTAAGCTCGACCTAAAAAGTGTCTCTTTGCTTTTTGTGAGAGCTGGGTAATATTTGCATTTCCTTTAGATAAGGGTACTTCCGATTGATTTAGGATGCTGTAAAACCCCTTTGTTTAGTGACCACTAACAGTCTTACACGGATTTGGAAAGCCTTATGGGAACGTGCACTACTGACAGCAAACATACTTAACTCGAACGGTTCCAAAAATACCCGTATATACTTAATTTCAATTAGATTCCTTCGATTTAAAACCATAACCAATGACAAAATCTTATTTAGACCTCAACAAAGTTATTGAGCTCTAAAAAGTCATTAACCCTTGTACCAAACACAGCGAATAAGGTACAACTGTAAATAAAGTTGTAAATGTTGTTTTCGTTTTGATGATCAGTATTCCCAAAAACACAACCCCTGGATGGTTCCCTCACGCAACTTTTATTCCTATCACTCATATTATTGTTGTCAGGCTACTGGTGGTTGTCTTCCCTCTTGAGACACTCTGCAGACTGGGAAGTACATGGCATCCGTAATATGGCTACACAGGTATGTAGGATGGTATAATGCCATGTTGTAAATTTGGTAGTAAAAGACAATTGACACAGAGGTGCAGGGGGCCCTTGAACTCCTAGTCATAGCTGCCAAGATTTCAGATTGCCATGTGTGACGTTTTCAAAATGTCAGTGTTTTTATTTGTGACATTTTAACCAGTATGAGTGACACTCTCTCGGGAACAAAATGAAGCAATGAAGACGAGGGATTCACTCACTGTCTATAATTTAAGGCTCTCTGGCTGGTACTTACTTGGGCTGCGGCCCTGGCCGCAGATGAGTCCTGAGTCAGTCCAGTGTCGAGTCTGTGGCGCAGGCGAGTGAGCTCACGCGAGGATGTAAGCCACGGCAACTCAGGTTTCCAATTCTCGCTCGGCATGCAGTTTTCACAGATAGTGATCAGACTCCTGTGAGTTCCGGGTCAGGTCTCCTCCTTCTGGAGTCAGTTGGCTCAGGCTGAATTAGGCACGGGAGGGGGAAAAATGGGCAACTCCATGCGCACTCACTGCACAACAATATTTGCACAGTCAAATGATGGCACTGCCCTGCCATCAGCTGTTCTTGGCACAAAGCCAAACAGATACTGGGCACACTGAATTACTTCCAGCGAAAACAATTATGTAGCAGCCTTGTTTACTCTATATAAATAACCCTTCCTGTTGACCGCCTTGCCCAACTCCAACAAAAAGCGCGTCTCCCCAAACTCTTTTTTCAATATTTTATGGGGCATATTTACGTTCCCTGGCGCATCCCTGCAAATCAGCAGGGATGCGCCAGGGAAGATGCGACACGCAAGTTTGCCCTTGCGCCACCGCCGATGCGCCGCATTTACAATGTGGCGCGCCGTGGCGCACAGAATGGCAGATGCGTGTCGCATCCCCCGACGGAAAGCGGCGCATTGCTGGAGTCGCGTCGCAAGAGCGGCGCAGCTCCAGCAATGCTCGGGGTGCCCATTCCCTAACATGGTGCGTCAATCCTTACGCCTGCTTCAAGCAGGCGCAGGGTTTTGACGCAGCATGGCGTAAAGTGACTCAGTGAAATCTTGTAGATTTCACTGCGTCACTTTACATGGCGTACCTGCGAGGGAACGCCCACCCTGCGCTGGAACGCCCACATGAAACCTGACGCAGGTTTCATGTGGCGCAGGGCTTTACTACGTGACGCATCTCCCTAGATGCGTCACGTTGTAAGTATAGCGCAACGCGGCGCATGGTTTGCGTCGCCGCTGCGTCACTTGCGTGACGCATACGGCGAGCGCAAAAGTGGCGCAAGGGGCTTGTAAATATGCCCCTATGCTTTTAGTAAGCAGCGCAGCATGGCGCCTGTGCCTCGCTGATTATTAAAAGCATAAAATATTGAAAAAATAAAGTTTGGCGAGCCGCACTTTTCAGTGGAGTGGGGCGAGGCGGGGCTTGCAGAATGCCCAACAGAGTTTGTCAAGTGACGCTGAATAAAATAAAGGCGCAGCTCGCCAAACTCTTTTTTTTCAATATTTTATGCTTTTAGTAAGCAGCTCAGCATGCCGCCTGTGCTGCGCTGCTCATTAAAAGCATAAAATATTGAAAAAATAAAGGGGCATATTAGCAAGACCGGCGATAAAATTATCGCCGTTTTAGCGGCAGGAAACTGCCGCTAAAACGGCGATAATGGGCTTGCTAATATGCGTTATAGAATTCCAATAGAAGCCCAGGTTAGATGTCCTGCACATCTAACCTGGGCTTCTATTGGAATTCTAAAACGGCGATAATTTTATCGCCGGTCTTGCTAATATGCCCCAAAGTTTGGCGAGCCGCGCTTTTCGTTGGAGTGGGGCAAGGCGGGGCTTGCAGATGCAGAACGCAGGGGCCAGGCTGGGGATGGGCCTTCCCAAATCCCACTCATTCTCTGCGTCTATTAGTAAGTTGCATTGGGGCTCCCTGTAGGCCGGAGAATCTTGTTTAAAGCCCTTTGCCTCACTCACAAGACATTTTATAATCTAGGCTTGGAAGGTATTAAAAGGCTTTTTCAACGATATGTTCCCACCATGCAGTTAAGATCTGTCTGTAAAAATTGGTTGGTAGTTCCTAGGTTCAGGAGAGCCAGATGGGGGAAGAGCTTTCTCCGCTGCTGCTGCCAAGCTCTGGAATTCTCTCAATCTCTGGACAAGATTCTCACTCTCTCTTCTGCAAGACCCTGAAGGCTTGGCTCTTCACCATTTAATTGTGAGGAGCCTTTCATGTACCTCGACTGCTGGCCTCTTCCGCAGCGCCTTGACGCCTTTGGGCAAAGTTCGCGCTTTACAAGATTAATATTCATTCTTTCATTCATTCTGCCTGACAATGGTGTAAGCTTGAAAATTGACCGTCTCAATTGTAGTGTGAAGGGGAATGGTGGAAAAGGACCTCTATCAGGGCACTTTAATGATATGGAATTTCCAGAGATATTCAATGATAGGCTGGGAGGTATTTTGCTACATGATTGCTTTTAGGGAGTCTGCAATGAAAGATGTACCTAAAGTAGAAGGCTTGTCTGTAGTGGTGCTGGAGAAACTGAAGTCGGAGTTGTATAAGCTGTGCAGGTTGGAGGTAATCAAGGAAATAGAGACACTGGAGTGTTTGCCACCATTTCTAGTGGAATGCAAGGAGAATGGTGACATCCATGTGTATGGACCCCATAGCATTTCTAATAAGGTAGCGTGGGTGGATAGGCATCACCTAATGAATGTTAAAGAGATGCTCAGAATTTTCACGCATGCTGAGTAGTTCACCACAATAAACTAATCCTTGAAGCATCATCAAATAGAGTTGCACCCTTAATAGGACCACCTTACATACCATAAAGCACACCATTCCTATCATATGACTTTCAGTACTGCATTGGCCTCTGCAGTGACCCAGATGATGCAGGCAGTGTTTGGTGGATGTCAAGTGTTATTTTTTACCACACATACATGTGTGTTGGAAAGAAGAAACAAAACATCATCTTGGCCTGAGTAAGATATTAGACGTTTGTCTAGGAGTTGATTAAAAAAAAACAAAAGTATGCAGTATGATGGCATGTACCAAAAGGCCAATTTACTGAAGGATGAAGAAAAATTCATACTCCAGTGAAAAAGGCTAAATAATAATTCCTAGGCCTCATTGAATATTATGCTAGTTTTATTCCAAGATTTGTACCAAGACAAATACCATGAAGGCATTTCGAAAAAATTTATCTATTTGTGATCCGAGATTTATGAAAGATATTTTGACACTGAGCTAAGACATGACAAGCACACAAGCTCCAAGAGCTTTGAGGCAGAAACATACTTTTTTGTGACTGTGGAATCTGTTGAAAAAGCTTTAAGTGCAATACTTACAGGGGACTCCAACCTTCTTTGTAATAAGAATGACTTATGATCAGTGAAAATAATCCTGAGCTACTAATTTTATTAATGTAATAATAGTGACCATATCAGACAGGATTACATTAAGGCCACCCTATAAAAGTTTATCGACAGTGATCACCACTGTGCATCAGGCAGGGTTGCAAGCAGTAATGTAAAAAAGGCTTTGTCAATTTGAAATACATGTGCATGGTTATTAAATAACAGCCATAGCTTAAAAATCCCTGCCATAAAAGTAATAATATTAGTAAAAAATCTCCCTAGTGCCACATGATTAATCACTCAAATATCACCTTTAAATATATTTTTGAAATTCAACCATTTTTCTCCAAATATCAGCTATGAGTTCTGAAAATGCACAGATCAAAAGCGTCTAATTTAGTAGGCTAGGCTGCACACCGGAGAGCTACCAGTAGCTTGCAAGCTACTCGTTGGAGAAGCCTGATTTAGGGCCTGATTTAAATCTTGGTGGATGGGTTACTCCATCAAAACGGTAACGGATATACCATCCACTGAAATGGAAATCCCTTAGGATATAATGGGACTTATATTTTGGCGGACGGTATATACATCACCGTTGTGACGGAGTAAGCCATTCGCAAAGATCTAAATCAGGCCCCAATTCTAAATAAGAGAAAACATTTGTAACAATAGCATTTGGTTGGTGGTCAATGAGGAACTCAGAAAAAAGTCCTATTATTGAAAAGAAGCACCATATTCTGTGAGAGCGCTACCTGTAGTTTTATGTTGTTTCTTTGGGGGCACTGCAAGTGATAAAATCTGACCTTAAGATGTTGATGTATTTGTTCATGAAAAGGGTTGCATAGATGGCTACTCTCTGCATTTTGAGTGGTTGGTGGATCTGTTTGAGTTGTATTTCCATGTTGTTTATTTTCATGAAAAGAGGAACATTGTCACTATTGATTTATTGTGGTAGACCTTAGATGACTCAACCGAGGAGGTTGTGCATGATGACCAAGATGTTTGCATTTCTCCAACCTATGATCAGTGTGAGACCGCTTCAGATAAAGAAGAGTGTTTTATGGAATATAAGACTCATGTGGAGTTTGAGGAGGTAGAATTAGTGTTGGTCAGTGGTGAAAAATGTTCTGACAGTGTCTGTATGTGAAAGGTTTCTGAAGTGCACTGGTGAGTTTTCATTTGGTGAATGGGGTTTGCAATGGAAAGACATTGATTTCTCCAAAATCATTGCAGGGTGAGTAAGCTACAATAGCTTATAAAAGGTTCTGGAAAAAAATCCTTCCTGCAAGGAGGATCAAGGACAACTATTGATTGCCAAGAATGGATGGTGATCCTGAGATGGCAGATAAGGACAGCACAATGTGTGATTCATGTGAAAAGAATGTTTGAGAACTATAACATTACTCTTGCATTAACTGGAAGCTTTACTCTTTGTTTGGAAAGGGAAGTTTCTGATGCTATTGGACCTTTGCACTCTGAGTCATAATATAAAGATTTATGGCTGTGTAGGTGGATTACAGATCCAGGTGGATTGAATATGAATTTGTTGGTGAAATCAGCACCAAGGTTAGCATCAGGTTTTCAGGAGAGAATGCATACAAAAACAATTAATACCTGGTAACAGTGTCAATGGGTACATTTTTGTTGGTTCAAGCAATTTGACATGATTGAATCTACAGGATAATGTACCAATTCAGAGATCAAATGCAATGCAGCAATCAAGGGCTTTAACTTCCATTGATCAGCTGTTCGAACGTGCGGTCCGTGGTTGCTGATATAAAGAGAGCATATAGAGTGAGCCCTCATACTTTTATTGGTGTAGAACCAGTTGTAATGATGCATTGATGTATTTTTGACACGTCTTGATTAGGGTATTTGAAGATGTGAGGCTGACTTTGTGATGGATCACATGCACAGAACCAGTGTCAAATGCAACAGTACTTTGATGTTAGGAAGATAATTAGAAGCTTGTTGGTGGAAGCCTAGGAATTAATAAATGGAGGAATTCACTACAAGGCTCCATGAGGACTATTTGTCTTTAAAGGACGTCTGCATTTGGTGCAGGTAGAAGAGAATCTTGGGGTGTTGCTGAATGTTATGCTTGGGAATCAAATAAGTGTAGCTAAGTTATATCAGTGATTTATTTTTTTATTAAAATGTGAACTTGTGTTACAGTGCATGAATTTCCTTGATTTTGCTTCCTTATGTCATTGGAATGTTGAGAGATTAACTGATTGTTATGCCATTAGAAGTGGAGCAGATTGCAAAGACTTAGGGCCCAATTACAACTTTGGCAGTCCTGGGTCCACTGTCGCACTGTGGCAGTCCGACTGCCCGCATACCTGGTGGTCCGACTGCCAAATCGGGTTGTGGGTGGTGAGACCACTGTCAGACTGCTGCAATACCACCCCCAACGCCAGGATCTCATGCCCAGCAGCAGCAGCGGTGGTGAAAGCAGCGCCTTGACACCTACGGGTATAGTGTGCTCTATAAATGCTATCTTATCGTTAGGTGGTGCCGGCATCGTCACCGCCATGGGGATTACGACGTTCCTTCCCGCCGACATTTTCATGGCGGGGACCCCACCATGAATAGGTCGGTGGAAAAGAAGGTAAGGGCTGCACTGTTTGCCATGCATGACATGGTGCATGGCAACAATGCGCCCAACATGATGCAGGAGCTGCAGTACGGTGGCATCTCCTTCAGGCTCACTCATTGAGCCAAAGCATTCCACCACCACAAGACCGTCGCTGGCACACTGCCAGCCCCGTGGTGAACTCATGATGCGGCGGTCGGGATGCCACTGGCTTGGTGGCATTCTCCCAACCACTGCAGGGCTCACGGTGTGCCCGTCAACATCATAATCAGGCCCTTAAAATGGCTGGATTTGTTGAGGGTTTCTTATGCTGAGTAAAATCACTCTGGTGACATAGGCATATATATTTAGCACTCCCTTCTATTTTCTTGGGTTACTGGAAGGCCCCTTGCCTAAGCAGTTATGGCAGTGAGCCAGCAGAGTTTGTCTGTGGTTATCAGAATTGGGAGTCAGGTTTATGGAAATTTTATGGAACAAGTGACATTTCCTGATTTCAGTGGGAGCACTTGGCCTTAATACATCCTAGAATCAGGGAGTTGCAGTGTTGTTTGAGTAACCCAATGCTCTCTCTATCATGCATTATATACAGATGTGTGCCTTATTGGCAGGACCAGCTTAAGGCGGGTGCAACCGGTGCACCTGACGCTTAGCTTAGGGGGCGCAGTGTTTAGAATTAACCTATGGACTTAAAAGTATCTGCTGCGCTGTTCCTTGTGTGTCCAGCATTTTTCAGGTCCCAATAAGAATATCAAGATAACTCTGGTGATTAATGTTCCTGCTGGATAGAGATAGGAGTTTGTCTGGCGCCATTTTTGACTCATCATAAAGTAGTGTAGAGGGTTAACATGCCTGCTGCAAAGAAAGTGTACCATGCAGATCATGGAGCTGTATTTTATGTGGATAGCTCAGCGTGTTGCTGCTTTTGTCAAAGACATGTTTTTGTTACTTTCAGTTCATACGTTAAAATCCTATTATAGCACAGTGAGCTATGAATGCTCATCAAAGAGTTGCATGCAAACTGAATGATATAGGTAAGAGCGTTATGTTTTTCCCCATTCTTTCATTATGCTAATGTTGCTAAAAAGAATTAGTATGGATAGAAATACATTTTTATTAGAAAAGCCAACCCCAACAACTGTGGTATGCTTGAATCCTGAGTTTATGCTTCTCCAGACCAAACACTCTTAAAATACACTGCATACTAGTATGGTTGACATGTAATTCCTACACTTTGTAATCCTCATGGTTTTATGTAACATATCTGATAGACTGAGTTACTTTCTCTGTATAATGTGTGTGTGATGTAAAGAGCTCTGACACCCTACACTGGAATAAGTAGTGCTATAAAACAAATGATAACCATTTGAGAGGGGGGCTATGGAGAGATGAGTGGCACTGTTGGAGGGTGGTAGTGAAGGAATCCGGGAAGAAGGTGGTCATGGGTGGCCAAAAAAGATTGTTGCACTGGGCACTATCAGCACTAAAGCAGGCCTTGCTTATTGTATCTGATAAGTTCTCTGTTGGCAATGCTGTGAAATGGTGTAGTGAGGATTGTCTACCACAGATAGCTGTTGCCAACTGAAAAAAGGGAAGGAGGGAGTCATGAATGATTGGGGTATGCATGTACATAGTGGCGTGTGCAGGCAAATGTAACTTACGTAGTATCACATGGTTCAGGCAACCATCCATTTTCTTCTATCTGGAGTCTCTATTGAGGCCCAGGATGGAAGTGTAATACGGCCACCAAAGGAAGCACTTGGAGCATTGATGTAAGTATAGTCGAGCTTAGGATCCTGACTAGTTCTACAATTTGGTACATCCTATGAGGTCTTATCATAAAGAGGACATGTCAGAGAATTCATGATGGTAAGGTGTGTGACATCAATGATCTCTGTGGTGACAATGAACCCATGTGTGTCATGGTAGTCACTCTGTGCTTGTGCGATTCCCAGTCATTTACTGAGACTGGTAATATACTTGATTATGTAGCATGCAAACATAGCTAAATGGTAAGATAAGTTGTCAATGGCGACTGTGGTGTTATTTTACCTTTCTTTCTCATGATATCCCCTCTGAGCTTGTGTATCCTCAGTGATGTGTAGGGAAAGGCAGCATGCAGTGTACAAAAGGTATGAATGTCTGTTATTTGGACTACTGTCTTGTAAACAAACAGTTATGAGATACCTATTGTGCCTCCGGTGACTGAGGACCTTGTGGCATGGTTTCATAGAGCTTTGTGCTATATTCTTGGGTAATGCATGTTTTGCTTGTTATATTCTTTCTTCATAATAGTGCTTGCCCATGCTGAAGATAATCATTTATGGGTATGTGTACAAATGGAATTTGGAATGTTGGTTCAGGTGGTGGGTTTGTGAACAGACGGCAACAAGGTGGGCGACACTTGTGAGTGGTACCTGTATGGCTTCTGTTGGTTTTTATAGTAAAAGTAGTGTAACTTACCTGCAGCAGCCTTGGCTTGTACTCTTCTTCTGCTGGAGACGACGACAAGCTTTGTATCTGTGAATATAGTGTACTAAGGTTTTGTCCTCGGCTTGGGGTGTGTCACCATGTGTTGTAGATTGTTGGTGATGTCCTTCTAGATGAAATTTCTATAAATATCTACTCTTCTGGTTCATTTTTCACACTGTCCTCTCTTTGGTTTGAAACAAAGCCATTCGATCTTTACATGGGTCTAGCACTCCTCAATAAATCCAGCATAGGCATGAGGGTGTAAGATTAAAAGGTGTATTTATTCATAAAGGAAGATCTCATCCATCCGCTTCACAGCTCTCCCTGGGCAACTGTCACCATCCACACATTCCAACCCCTGGTATGACATGGCAAGTGATATACATAGCCTTCCAACATTACTTAGCTGACAGATAACATCCATAGCGTTCTAACACTAGACAGTTACCCACCTACCACAATGGGTTTATAGGTATGAGTGTTCATGGACATGTAAACCCTTGAATTATTAATTGTGTATGTTAGTTTGTTGACGTTTATATTGTGATGCTGTGTTGATGTTACCTGACAGTAGGGAAAGTGTTGGATTGCTAAGGGGTAAAATTTACTATTCCCACTCTAGTAAATGGAACAGTAGGGAAAGTGTTGAATAGCGGAGGGGTAAAATTTACTATTCCCACTCCAGTCAGTTCAACATTAAAAACAGACAAAATATCTTCAACAAAATAAAAATATTTTAAAAACTTAGGGGCCCATTACGATGGTGGGCGGAGGCACGACCGCGGTGGCGGCAGTGCGGAAAAATGCCTTTTACCGCACGCCAGCAGCGGTCTTCACGCCCGCCATATTAGGATGGGAAAACATAGGCATTTACCGTTCGCCGCGGTGTGACGCCGACCGCCATCGAACAGCGCCCGCCACCGCGGCGGAGTGAGCCAATCACCACACACCGCCGTGCGGAATGACGTCCCGTACGCCGAAGATATCACGATGCCGGAAACAGGGCAGCGCACCGCGACGGAGAAACCGCACAGCGAAAGACGGCGGAGACATCACAGCGGAGACAGAAAAGAAACACCCGGGACACACCGCGATGGATCCTGCCCTACACGCCTTCCCGGTGCTGTACATGATCCACCACCTGCAAGTTATCCACCGCCGCGGACGCCTCCGCAGGTACGTACAGACACAACAGTGCAAGTAACACAATACACAGCTCCAGGGGGGAAAACATCGCATGGGAACACCACACACCCCTGTGGGGACAGGCACACAGCCATCACTGCACACACACATGTCCCACCTGTCACAAAAACATCGCGCCACATACTGCCCACCCATGTACCGCATTCATGAACAAATGTCCCGGTCACGTCACCGCCGCGGTCAGTGTGCATGAAACCATGCACACAACGCAGAGCACAGGGCCAGCGCATGCCAAGGGCACCGTACAAATTGCACAGAGCCACAACTCCATCCACAACACACCAGCTACCTCCCTGAAGGGACACAACATGTGTCTCACAAGTGCCACTCCTGCACAACAACAACACAACTACAGCCACACCATGCCCCACGTCCCAACAACTGCATATACAGCCACAGCAGGACCCTTTGCAAAGGAACACATAGCACAGAAGCCCAGGCCCCAGCCAACACACACACACCACAACAACCTCACACACAAGCCAAGAACACTGAGGCCAGGCACAAAATGTACACACACACAGATGAGGACCAAACACTTCACTGCACACACTACCTGACAAGTCACACACACACACACCACCCTGACTCACAGCTACATACACACACCACATGCCAGCAGTAATGGAGGACAACATATAGGAAAGCCAAAGTGAGGTGCCCACAAATGGAAGGGCAGTGACACAACCATCAAGCATGTGTGAAGCACATGCAAGACAAGACACATGTGAGAACACACACAGCCCATCACAGCACACATGGCTGACACAGTCAGTCAACACAAACCACGGTCACCCCAATGCTACAACTCCTGTAGACAGCAAGGACACCCATGTATAGGCACAGGGATGTAAGGAAGGCCCTGAACACAAACACTGACCAGCCACACATAGGCATCCAAACACTGGACAAGACAACGTCTGCTGCACAACACACAGGGCCCAGTGACACACTACATGACAGCCAAGCACAAGTAGGATATGTCACACATACCTCCTCCCACAACAGCAACACACAATACTGCCATGTGCACAAAACACAACCACAGGGCTAAACAAGTACACATACAGGCACACCACACCAGGGTCACACATGGCAGTAGTTGACAATGCATGTGCACACACATCCACAGTCACAACAAAGTCACCCCCTTCACACCATACACTTCTCCACCACCCAAGTGCACACATTGGAAGTAAGCCATGGGACCTGGATAACTCATCACCACAAGATGACCATACACCGACACTGATTGGCACACAGAAAGGAAGCTCACACAGACCCCATGACCCTGGCCTGCCTGCCTGTAAGCCTGTGCCCAAACACCCACCCTGTGCTGCCATTGCCCACAAACCTGACATGTGTCCACCATAGATAACATGAGCCAAGAAGGAAGATGACTACAAGACCTCATTGCCAACCACCTGCACTGCACCCATAAGTATCACAGTCATGTAGAAATGAAGTGCCTCCCACCCCTGCAAAAAAATGAAATGTGACACAACCCATTGGCAATGTCGAAGTGGCATACTGAGCCTGTGACACAGTAAACCATGCACACACAGAAACAACTTTATTCAGGAAGGACACTGACACAACTCACTGCAGGACCAACTGTGTTTATTCACAATTTGCATATTGACACAACAAATTTGGGCAACAGCAAAGCCAGTGGGCATTTCAATATGCACAGTATTTACATGAAAAGCTGCACAGGCAGGGGGCACACAGCAGTGAACAACAAGGCCAGTGGCCAGGACACAGTGCAGGTGAGGTACATGAGAAGCTGCACAGGCAGGGGGCACACAGCAGTGAACAACAAGGCCAGTGGCCAGGACAATGTGCAGGTGAGGTCCATGAGAAGCTGCACAGGCAAGGGGCAAACAGCAGTGAACAACAAGGCCAGTGGCCAGTACAATGTGCAGAGTGAGTCCATGAGAAGCTGCACAGGCAAGGGGCAAACAGCAGTGAACAACAAGGCCAGTGGCCAGTACAATGTGCAGATTAAGTCCATGAGAAGCTGCACAGGCAGGGGGCACACAGCAGTGAACAGCAAGGCCAGTGGCCAGGACACAGTGCAGGTGAGGTACATGAGAAGCTGCACAGGCAAGGGGCAAACAGCAGTGAACAACAAGGCCAGTGGCCAGTACAATGTGCAGATTAAGTCCATGAGAAGCTGCACAGGCAGGGGGCACACAGCAGTGAACAGCAAGGCCAGTGGCCAGACCAATGTGCAGAGTGAGTCCATGAGAAGCTGCACAGGCAGGGGGCACACAGCAGTGAACAGCAAGGCCAGTGGCCAGTCCAATGTGCAGAGTGAGTCCATGAGAAGCTGCACAGGCAGGGGGCACACAGCAGTGAACAACAAGGCCAGTGGGCAGGACAAAGTGCAGAGTGAGTCCATGAGAAGCTGCACAGGCAAGGGGCACACAGCAGTGAACAGCAAGGCCAGTGGCCAGGACACAGTGCAGGTGAGTCCATGAGAAGCTGCACAGGCAAGGGGCAAACAGCAGTGAACAACAAGGCCAGTGGCCAGGACACAGTGCAGGTGAGGTACATGAGAAGCTGCACAGGCAAGGGGCAAACAGCAGTGAACAACAAGGCCAGTGGCCAGGACACAGTGCAGGTGAGGTACATGAGAAGCTGCACAGGCAGGGGGCACACAGCAGTGAACAGCAATGCCAGTGGCCAGTACAATGTGCAGATTAAGTCCATGAGAAGCTGCACAGGCAGGGGGCACACAGCAGTGAACAACAAGGCCAGTGGGCGGGACAAAGTGCAGAGTGAGTCCATGAGAAGCTGCACAGGCAAGTGGCAAACAGCAGTGAACAACAAGGCCAGTGGCCAGGACACAGTGCAGGTGAGGTACATGAGAAGCTGCACAGGCAAGGGGCAAACAGCAGTGAACAGCAAGGCCAGTGGCCAGGACACAGTGCAGGTGAGGTACATGAGAAGCTGCACAGGCAGGGGGCACACAGCAGTGAAACACAAGGCAAGTACAATGTGCAGAGTAGTTACATCAGAAGCTACACAGGGAATGTATGCAACTCTACCATGCCATGCACAGCAACAGAGTAATGGGTCTGACAATGGGCATCACACGCACCCCTGTGGACAGACAGGTGTGTGAGGGTGACCACCACTCAGATGGGGCTGTCTGTCGGACTTGGAGCTGACTGTGTGTTGGGGTCTGTTGGCGGACTACCCTGGGCAGTGGGAGTAACAACTGTGGAAGAGCCAACTGTGCATGTGGTAGCTGGGGGGCTGCTTGGACCAGGTGGGGTGGTGGCCCGGGGAGGTGGACTCATGCCCTGGTGAGACACAGTGTGTGCCGGAGATTGTGGAGGGGTGCCTCTCCACTTCTTGGGGATCCTGAAAGGCTTCCCTGTCAGGGGATTGAGGGGAACTGGGGCAGACACAACAGGTGACCCCAACACCAAAGCTGATTCTGGTGTGGAAGGTGACCCCCCTCTGGGGACATGCTGGAACCCGCTGTGCGCTTGCCTGGTGTTTGCCGCCGCCCTGCCTCCCTCTGTCCACCAGCTTTGCCCCCTACAGTGTCCTCCCGTGCTGGCTTCACAGGGCTTGGGATGGGAGTGGAGGTCAAGGATGGATTATCCATGGGGCCCTCATCCTGTGTAATGTTTGCAGGCAACACCTTCTCAGTGGGTGTGGAAACTGTCTTTTTGCCTCTGCGAGACGTCTTTGGGACAGGGGAGTCTTTGGCAGGGGAGGAAGGTGAGGCCTGTGACCCTGATGCTTTTTTCTTTGCTTTGTGGCCCTTGCTGTCGCCTGATGGGCTTTTCTCTCTGCGCTCTGGGGTGGCCTTACTCTTATGTGGGGATGGTGTCTGTGCCCTAGTACGCTTGGGTTGCTGCTGCTCCTGTGTGCTGCGGGTTCTGTATCGGGACTTTGGGGTCCGTTGGGCATTGTCACTGTCGTCAGAGGTGCACAGTGACACGGGGCCGGACCGAGTGCTGGGAGCCGCTCCCTGACTATGTGCCTGTTGCAGGGCTGCTGTCACAGTTGATGACAAGGACTGCACAGTGCGGTGTAGCCCACCCACGTCGGAATGTAAGCCCTCCATGAAAGCTATAACCTGCCCCAACTTTTTGTCGTGCTCTTGGAAGGCATTGAGAAGTGCTGTCTGCCCCACACACAGCTGGCGCAATAGCTCGACTGCTTCTGCACTGAGGGCAGCAGGGCTGACATGGGCTGGGGCAGCTGTGCCTGGGGTGAAGGTGACTCTTCCCTTCCTACTCGTGCGGACACGGGCAGCACCAGTGGAGGTTGAAGGGAGGCTGGGCACTGGACGCTGTGTGGCGGAAGAGGAGGCAGAGTCCCCGTTCCCTGTACCCCCCAACATGGATGTGTCACCGCTGGCGTCAGATGAGGTAGAGCTTTGTGTCTCCAGCTGTGAATCCTCTAGCAGACTCCTGTCCCCCTCCTCGGCGCTGGTCACATCTGTGTCAGTCAGCTCCGGTGCGGCTGTTGCAGTGGAAGCCTCACCACTGGTGTCCGTCCCCTCTCCCTCTGCACATACGGGAGCTGCTGCATAGGAGAGAGAAGTACTGTGAGATGAGTGGCATCAACAGAACTAACACGTGCCAATACATCTGCATCCTAGAAAGAGGTGTGCAGCACATTGCATGCCACCCTGTGCACACATATATCTTGACACCCAAAATTTCGACACAACGGTGCATGTCCGCCACACGTCCTGCCATAAGTGCCCCAGGTGATTCACACAGCACACCATCCTGCAGTTGGCTCACATCAGACACAGCCCCAAAATGGCCTGTGCACACACACTGTCCCGATGTTGGCAAGGATGAACACCACGACATGGTGCACATCACCTACATGTGTGGAGCAGTAGGGGACCACACAGACTACAACATACCAGCCCACAATGACCCTGCACACATGCCATCCACCATATCGAGTCCATGGGCACATCTACTGTTGCACATTGGCCTCAGATGTCTGACTGGCAGACATCTGAGGTCTGGAATTGCACGCATTCATTGAAACGCATTCACAGTTGGCACACTGGCATTACCATCCATCAGAATTCACACACTACCCCACAGCAGAAGGTACCTGAAGGCCACAACTCCAAATGTAAGAGAGATGCACAGTGCTAAAACTCACTTCATGAAGCGCCGTTTGTGCAAAAGCATGGCACATACACCCAGCACAGAGGCCACTCACAAAACATTGCACCACACAACCAACGTCACACAGCTGACAATTTGCACACTCTGTAGACACATGCACCCACTCCCAGCCAAAGGCAGCCTGCAACACATACTCACCCCTGGCTCGCTGCTGATGCTCCCTCAGTCGTCTGTCCAGCTCAGGTTGTGTGACAGCCAGGATGCGGGCCATTAGTGGTGTCATGCTGCGCCTAGCCAACCTGCCAGTCCGAGGGAGCAGCCCCAGCGTCATCTCGGCCACGTTCTTGCTCAGCCGGCAGATGTCGTCCCACCTTTTATGACAGTGGGTGCGCCTTCGGTTTGACACACCCAGATCCCGGACTCTGGAGGCAATGGCCCTCCACACGGCTTTACGCTGGTGGACCTTCAGCTGCAGGCATGGGAGACAAGAGGGGTGATGTTCCAGTGACACAGTGCACAATAACAACACAACGAAAATGCAGTAGCACGACAGTGACTCATCCAAAACTCCAGCTACAACTGTCACATAGCCAACAATTGCTCTGAACATGATGCAATGTCATTGGTCAATCAGACGTACAGGCATGCATGTTCGATGGTGGACACAGTACCTCCACATCCCATTCACATGCAGGATACCAACACAGCAAGCAACGTGTAGTCTGCCTGCAGCTACTGTCTGCAGTTACCTACAACTACACATAGAGAAGATAGCAAAACATGTGTCATGTTGTTGGACTCACTGTGTCCAACACTGCGCAGACCTAAGTGTCCTAGCCCTGTGAAAGCCTCACTGTGTCTTGGAACTCACATAGAGTGACAACAACTGTCATACACACACCCTTCCCCCACGCCTGCTCCTGTGCAATCTACATGGCAGAGATGGGACTTAGATGAAGAGGCGTGAGCCAAACACACATGGTACACACTGTACATGCAGTGATGTGGACATGTGGCATTCGGTGGGGACTGTGCAGGGCAGGTCGACTGACACTGAGTGGGTTAATTGGGAGCAACACAGCCATTCACACAAACGCTAACTGGCCAGACTCCTGCATCACCAAAATGCAGCTGCACTGTATGGCTGACACTACAGGACATGTCCCTCTACTCAGGATAGGCATGCAGGGTAACGTGTGAAAGAGCCCACCAAGCCCTTCCCGCTGTAGTAAACATGATAGGCAGTGCATGTCAGAGCCCCACAACCACTGACACATACCGAAGCACCTCCACCCCACGTGTGCACACCCTGCACTCTCACTCACAGTCTGGGAGACTTACCACGACATTAGGGCCGCCATAAAGCCTTGGGTACTGTGCAAGCACCCCGTCTACCAGGACCCCAAGCTCCTCACTGGTGAAGGGACTGGCACGGATCTTCTGAGTCCTCGACATCACAATGGACATGTGGCAGCAGCAGCACGTTGAGGGTGGCAGTCAGCAGTCCCTTGAGGCAGCAGCAGCAGGTGCAGGGTGGCAGCCAGCAGTCCCTTGAGGCAGCAGGTGCAGGGTGGCAGCCAGCAGTCCCTTGAGGCAGCAGGTGCAGGGTGGCAGCCAGCAGTCCCTTGAGGCAGCAGGTGGAGGTTGGCAGCCAGCAGTCCCTTGAGGCAGCAGGTGGAGGGTGGCAGCCAGCAGTCCCTTGAGGCAGCAGCAGCAGGTGCAGGGTGGCAGCCAGCAGTCCCTTGAGGCAGCAGCAGCAGGTGGAGGGTTGTCAGTCAGCAGTCCCTGGTAGCTGTGGGAATGTGGTGCGCCCTCCCACACATATATAGGCCCCTGGGGCTGTGTCAGTGGTCCCAGGGTGCTGCAATTGGTGTACCAGGTCTGCCTCATTCAAATACATCCAATGTCCGCCTCCGCGGTGGCGGTGCACGCCTACCGCGATTTTCAAACTCGCATCAGGCTACCGCGAGTCTGCTTCCCATTGGCTGCAGGGGCATGGTCCATGCCGGTGACACACCGTAGGATGCATGTGCGCGCTACCGCGGTGGTGCATCTTTTGAATGCCTCCAGTGACCGCCTCCGCGGGGGTGGTGCACGCCTACCGCGATTTTCAAACTCGCATCAGGCTACCGCGAGGCTGCTTCCCATTGGCTGCAGGGGCATGGTCCATGCCGGTGACACACCACAGGGGCCAGGCGGTAGGCACCGCCATATGTCTGCCAGACAGTGCCTGGAGTGACCGTGATTTGGGTAGCGGTGCATGGTGACCGCTATTGTCACATACATATCTGGCGGTGTCTCCCGCGATCGTGCATGGGTTATGGGCGGTGCCACACCTCAGTGGCCAGGCGGTAGGCACCGCCATATGTCTGCCAGACAGTGCCTGGAGTGACCGTGATTTGGGTAGCGGTGCATGGTGACCGCTATTGTCACATACATATCTGGCGGTGTCTCCCGCGATCGTGCATGGGTTATGGGCGGTGCCACACCTCAGTGGCCAGGCGGTAGGCACCGCCATATGTCTGCCAGACAGTGCCTGGAGTGACCGTGATTTGGGTAGCGGTGCATGGTGACCGCTATTGTCACATACATATCTGGCGGTGTCTCCCGCGATCGTGCATGGGTTATGGGCGGTGCCACACCTCAGTGGCCAGGCGGTAGGCACCGCCATATGTCTGCCAGACAGTGCCTGGAGTGAGCGTTAATGGAGTTGTGGAGTAGCTGTGCTGCACCTAACGTGTCCTCCAGCTCTCTGCATAGGCCAACATGTACAGTGCCCAGGGTCTCAACAATTGAAGGGTCCTCATGAGGGCAAATGCACAAAAGGGACATGTCACTCCACGTCACCAACACATACCATATATGGGTCGCCAATACATTGCATGGGCACATACACTCGCACATGTCACATGTGCTGTGTAATGAAATGTAGACTGTCCAGTAAATGTGTTGCATAGCATATGGAGATAATGGACACTGTCTGTGTGTGCAATGTAACGCACAATGTCGTCTCATTGACTGGACTAGGGGCATCAGCAACTGGCACATTGTCCAATGCACATGCACACACGTGTCCCCCACGCTCAGCCGGTGGTCAGTGTGCAGTTGATGTGTGCCATGTGCAACCTGTGTTGGGAGGTGTATCAGGGCCAGCAACATGGTGTGTTCGGGTAGTATTGCAATTATTAACATATGCTGGGGGTCATACTCACAGGTATGCACCCATATCTGTTAGTATATCACACTGTGCATGCGAATGAGCCGGAGGGGTGCACAGATAATTGCTGCTGGTAAGGGGACAGGTGTACGAGTAGTGTGCCTGATGTGAACCTACTTGTGAAGTGCCCTGTCGGTTAATGGTGCATGTTGTAAGACTTGGGAATGTGTCTGTAGAAGAAATTGATGTGATGCACATTTCATGGTCTTCTGCATTGACATCTGTGCACTGTGATCTGTCCTAGGAGGAGGAGGCCCAATATCCATCGTCCGTTCACAGTCCTGGCAGACATGGAGAATGAGGAGATAATCCGCAAATTCAGGCTGGACCGACAAACCATGCAGAACCTATGTGCCATGTTGGAGCCCCACCTGCAGCCACGTCGGACATATCCAACAGCTTTCACCGCAACATCTAAGGTGATGGCATGCCTGCATTTCTTTGCAACGGGCTCATTCCAGCACACGGTCGCAAGTGCAGGCGGGATGTCACAGCCGATGTTCAGCATGGTGCTGAGGGATGTCCTGTCGGCCATGATGCTGTACAAAGACAGATATATCCATTTTCCCAGGGGGCCTGAGTTGGTGGCTGTGAAGGGCGATTACTATGCCCTTGGACATATCCCCCATGTCATTGGTGCAATTGATTGCACACATGTTGGGCTTGTGCCACCACAGGCACGTGAACAGGTTTACCGCAATAGGAAGCATTCACACTCGGTAAATGTACAAGTGGTGTGCCTGGCGGACATGATCATCTCACACGTGTGTGCCAAGTTTCCCGGTTCAGCCCATGATGCCCACATCCTGCGCAGCAGCATCGTTCCTCAGTTGATGGCCAATCTGCTTCCTGAGCGTGCATGGCTTGTGGGTGAGTATGCATAGTGGATTAGAGTGGTGTGTGTGTGTGACATGCTGTTGTGTTGCATTTTGGGACTGCAAGGTTAATCTGTGTCTCTCACACCCAGGTGACTCGGCATATCCAAACCGCCCGTGGTTGCTGAGCCCATTGCGGAACCCCGTCACGCCAGCTGATGTGCGATACAATGATGCCCATGGGAGGACACGGCGTGTGATAGAACGGACATTTGGTCTCCTGAAATCAAGATTTCGGTGCCTGGACCGTACTGGGGGGCCCTTATGTACTCGCCAGGGAAGGTGTGTCAGATAGTGGTGGCATGCTGCATGCTCCACAACCTGGCCATTCGCAAGGCAATACCCCTGATCCTGGATGACGATGATGAGCAGCCAAGGCCGCCGCCTGCAAATCAAGCCGGATCCAGTGACGAGGGCAGTGGAGAGGAGGAAGGGGTCGACATGCGTCGACAGCTCATCACCCGCTACTTCACTTGAAGGTGAGTGACGATGTAGAAGGGACGAAATGGTCTGATGGTGTTGCTGTTGCTGTGTGGGTGTATGTGAGCTTGCTGACTGCAGCTTGGTGTTGACTCATTGCTGCCTGCCAATGTATGTGTGATTGGTTAGTGTGATACAGATTGTCTCTATGGTGACTGTTGCTCTGTGTAAAGTTTTTAGATCTGAGTACCTTGTTGACAAGTGTTGTGTGATGTGTGCAATGCCACACCCATACAAGTGACTCTTGTTCTGCGGTTTTCCCTAGGTCCCTTCAGCATCTCACTTGTTACCTACAGTCCATTCCCCTGGACCATGTCCTACACGGTGAAGGTTGCACATCCTGTATTAAAGATGGAGCAGACACAACAACATGTGTGTAAGGTGTATTTATTTACAACTGTGACATGCAAGGGTGGAGAAAATGTGAAGGGGGAATTGAAGAAGTGAGTTGACAGTCATGGTAAATGTGATACTTGAGTAGTCCCCACAATGATGTGGAGACCCAGTCCAACAGATGGATGCCATTCACATGGCAGTGTGGTGAAGGATAGTCCAAAAGGTCAATGCAGTGGTGCAGTGGTCTGCCATCATGGCTGGTTCGGGGACTAGCGTTTGGCATGTGCTTGGGCACGTGAGTCCCCCTGGCCTTTCCGTGGACGGCCCCTCTTGCGCTTCACTGGAGGGGCCACTGCTGCAGGGGCAGTGGTGTCTGAGGACTCACCCCCTCTGTGGACGCAGGGGAGGATGATGTAGTGTCATCCTGCTGCCCAACGGGGGAGGCAGAGGGGTAGAATGTTGCGCTTGCCTGTCCCTCAGAACCGCCACTAGCTGCCCCAAGAGGTCCACAATCTGTCCCATGCGTGTGTCCATGGACCTCAGCAGCAGGAGGTGCTCCCGAGATTCTTCCTCTAACCGGCCCATTCGTCCCTGGGCCTGTTGGTATGCCCCAAGGACTCTGTCGATGTGGCCCAGGGCTTCCGTCCCAGGATCAGTCCCCCTCTGCATGAGCCTGTCCCGACCAGCTGCACTGCTGCCACGGTCCTGTCCGGTCCTCACATTGGCCCGCTGCATCCTCTCCCTGGCCTCCGCAGTCGATGTTGTGGGCTGCTCAACCCCTGGGGCAGGGAGGGTGTTGCGGCCAGCTGTGGTGGTGGTGGTGGTGGTGGTAGTGGTGGTTGACACACAGGCCGTGACAGCAGCTGTCAGAGGATGGTCAGGGGCTGCAGCTGATGTGGTTGGGGGGACAATGGGTGCCTGGGACTGGTTGAGGCCTGCCACACCAGATGGGCCAGCGTGGAGCTCCTCATCCAATGTATCCAGGGAGTCCTCATCCAGTTGTCTCTGTTCCGGGGGGGACTGGCTCTGCAGGGTGGTGTCATCCTCTGCAGTGAGTTCTAGGTCACCTGTGGGTCAGATGAGAAATGGTCATTGTGTTGCACCCATCAAAGTTTGTGTTAGCAGTGTTACATCAACTGTTTGTACATCCAGCAGTTGTTCACTGTACAAATTAGCATTGACCGACATCCAGTGATGCATTACAAGCTGTTGTGGTACATACATTACTTGTCCATATTGGGAGTTGTCAAGACATGACATGCACAATATAATTTTTTGACATTGACAGTCTCATGTTGGCATCCTGTTATTGATCAATCATATGTCATCCATTTACGCGTATGTGTCACTTGTAGAGCCCTTGTAGCGGTTCTCTCTGCACAGTGAGTGAGCATTGTAGTTTCATGCATACCTTTTCAATGTGGTGTAGATATCTGTATTTGCAATTCCAGACATGCTTAAGTTTGCTTTAATTAGATCCTAGGTGGTCTGGTCCACTGCTACTGTCAGATGGCATGTAGTGGTGTGCATGGTTGTGCTCGGAGTTCCATCGACATGTGTTTCAGTCATTCACACTTTGGTTGCTGTCACAGTTTCATTTTCTTAGGTGTGTGCACACTATAGTTGCCAATGCTATCTGGGTGTGCAGTTGTGCATTGAGAGGCCTGGTGTCCTATGCCAACATGTTTTTATAAATGCATATCTGGCTGCATGTTGTGGCTGTAGATATGTTGTGTTTGCTGTGTTTTCCTTGTATTTGTGAGACCTCTCCGTGTGTGTAGGATGAGGGCTTCCATCTTGGTCCAGTGTGGGACAAGTCAGCATGATATGTCCACATGCCAGTTCTTTTGCAGTGTACATTGCAATGACTGACACATGCATGTTGGTGCCAGGAAGTGATGGGTCTTGTGTGCTGGCGGTCAGGTGGGCCCGTGTGAGTTGTTGTGCAAGCTTCCCAGCCCCACACACCCCGACCTGTGAGATGCGGTTACCTACCTGTGAGTTGGGTGGGTAGCATACATTGCCTGCCACATGCTTCTTATTGGGGGTGTAGTGTCCCATCCTCCATAGTGGTGGGACAGCATGCATGTTGCATTTTGTGGGACGGATAGCCAAACACACTGCACCGTCTCACTGTGAAGATGGCTAACTGCCGTTTGAGGCGAAGGTGAGCAATGACATGGCTATGTGACTTGGTAGAAATCTTTGGATGGAATGTGCGTGTGGTGAGCATGATGTGTGTGTGGCTTTTTGTACCCATTGATTTCAGATTACATTTGGTCATGGGGTATAGCCCCCCATCACTGTTGTCCCAGCTATCTGGCTGTGGGGTTCACTCCCCCGACATTTGAAGGCACAATTGGGCAAGGGGTATGGTCTCGTAGCACAGTGGTGACATACAGCAGGGTGTAGATCTCACCCAGCATACATTTCCACACTGTCATGGTTTCATGGTATTTGTGGACCTGAGAACATGAGCCCAGTACTGGTGTAGCAGTTGTTCCAGGGCATCCATACACTGACATGTTGTGGTCAACAGTGGTGTGTGTGTGAGATGTACTCAGCCCTGTGCAGACAATGTATGGTTTTGGGGCCAGACTATACCAGCACTGTTCAGACAGACAGTGTGAGATGTGAACATTGTCAATGCATACACACATTGGTGGTCCAAACAAGACACCTTTGACAATTTAATTCAGACAAGGTGCTGTTCTGCAATTCAGTGCAGCACTGTGGTAGCTGGGTGTGTTGCAGGACATTTGGGTTCTGCTTAGTTTAGCATTGTGAGTCCCAGCTGCAGTGTAGTTTTTGGGTGCACTGCACTTCCACTGTTTACATTGCAACACTGTGGTATGACATGGGTGATTTGCACTTTGCCATACAAACGGCCAGACACTGCTGCAGGGCAGCATGATCGTTGTTAGTGTTGCAGTGTGTGATGCCTGGCACAGTGTACACAATGTGGGTCAATTTTGAACAGAGACTTGTGCATGGTGACTACAACACAACTGTTTTGCATTATTTGTGTTGGTGACTGTGGACTAAGTGGCATGGTGTCATGTGCGGCTGCACAGACGTCACATGCCTATGAGTGGGACTAGTGCTCCATCCTGCTCAGCTGTGGGCCAAGGGGGCCTGGTGGGAGTTGTAGTGCAGGCCTCCCAAACACCCACCCACCTCCCGGTAAAGATGGCTACCTACCTGTTAGGTGAGGGTGCAGCACACAATGGCTGAGGCATGCTTCTGGGTGGGGGCAGTGCTCCATCCTGCTCAGCTGTGGGCCAAGGGGGCCTGGTGGGAGTTGTAGTGCAGGCCTCCCAAACACCCACCCACCTCCCGGTGAAGATGGCTACCTACCTGTTAGGTGAGGGTGCAGCACACAATGGCTGAGGCATGCTTCTGGGTGGGGGCAGTGCTCCATCCTGCTCAGCTGTGGGCCAAGGGGGCCTGGTGGGAGTTGTAGTGCAGGCCTCCCAAACACCCACCCACCTCCCGGTGAAGATGGCTACCTACCTGTTAGGTGAGGGTGCAGCACACAATGGCTGAGGCATGCTTCTGGGTGGGGGCAGTGCTCCATCCTGCTCAGCTGTGGGCCAAGGGGGCCTGGTGGGAGTTGTAGTGCAGGCCTCCCAAACACCCACCCACCTCCCGGTGAAGATGGCTACCTACCTGTTAGGTGAGGGTGCAGCACACAATGGCTGAGGCATGCTTCTGGGTGGGGGCAGTGCTCCATCCTGCTCAGCTGTGGGCCAAGGGGGCCTGGTGGGAGTTGTAGTGCAGGCCTCCCAAACACCCACCCACCTCCCGGTAAAGATGGCTACCTACCTGTTAGGTGAGGGTGCAGCACACAATGGCTGAGGCATGCTTCTGGGTGGGGGCAGTGCTCCATCCTGCTCAGCTGTGGGCCAAGGGGGCCTGGTGGGAGTTGTAGTGCAGGCCTCCCAAACACCCACCCACCTCCCGGTGAAGATGGCTACCTACCTGTTAGGTGAGGGTGCAGCACACAATGGCTGAGGCTTGCTTCTGGGTGGGGGAGGGCTACATCCTGCTCAGCTGTGGGACAAGGGGGCCTGGTGGGAGTTGTAGTGCTGGCAGCATGTACACATGTACCCATGGTGATGTTGCTAACTACCTTTGGGGGCTTCAGGGGGAGTGTCTGTTGTATCTGTGAGAGATGTGTTGGGGGAGTGTTGTGCACATGAATGAATTTGTACCTAGGAGGTATTATTTTGTAATAGGGCAAGACAGTACATTTGTGTGATGTTAGGCATTTGTTTGTACTTACCAGCCTCCACTCCCCGGGTATTCCTGAGAGACTCTCTGGATGTAGAATGCCAAGCACCTTCTCCTCCCATTCAGTGAATGTTTTGAGTGGAACGGGAGGGCCACTGCCTGTCCTCTGAGCCAGCTCATGGTTCTTGGCTCTCCTCTTTTTGACCACTGCCTTCAGATCGTGCCACCTCTTCATGATTTCATCTCTATTGCGTGGCACGGTCCCTACTGCATTGATCTTCTCTACTATCCTTCTCCACATTTGCGTCCTTGTTGCTAGTGGTGTCTGTTGGACCTGGTTACCAAACAATTGTGGTTCTACCCTGATTATCTCATCGACCATGACCCTCAACTCACTCTCAGTGAATTTGGGCATTCTCTGTGGTGACATGGTGTGTGATGTGTCAAGGTGTTTAGGGTGCAGGTTTGGGTGTGGTAGTGGTGGTTGTGATGTGTATGGTGTGTGCTGTGCAAAGGTGTTAGAGGTGCAGGTGTGGAAGTGGTGATGGTGGTGGTGATGTGTGTGTGTTGTGCAGATTTGCCTCTCCTGTCATCTGTGGTGGATGTCCCCTCAGTTGTGGAGTTTTGCAAAGGATTGTGGTCTGTTGGGGGCTGGATTTATACTGGTGTCTGTGGGTGTGTCAGGATGGGGTATTGGTTGCAGGTGTGGTGTGTGTGTGTACCTGGGATTTGTAGTTTTGGAGTTTCCCATGGGGGTGTGTCTTTGGGCTGTGTTAGCTATTTTTGGGTGCATGCCTTGTATGGTTGGTGCACTTTGTGGCCATGTTGTGTGTTTTTCTAGCGACCGCCATTTTTTTGACGGAGCGTCCGCAGTGGTGGCTCGGCTATGGCGCTTCCGCCGTCTCACTGATTCTTCACTGTTGTCGACCGCGGCGGTCGGAAACAGCGCACTGCACCGCGGGGATGTCGGGAATATCATAATTTTGATGGCGGTGTCTCCGCTGTGGTTGCGGGCGTTTGGCCTGTTTCCGCTGCGACTCCGACCGCCGCGGACGGGTTTGGGCCCTTTCCGCAGGCGTACGGCGGATTCTCGGGTCTCCTTTCCGCCGCGGTTGGGGTTTTACCGCTGGGGATCCTAATCTAGCCGTCGGTTTTCCCGTGGTAGCGGCGGGCGGTGTTTTCCCGCTACCATGGCGGTCGTTTTTTTTTCCGTCCGCCATCGTAATGTCCTCCTAAGTAAATCAAAAATATATATAAATAAGTTGAAAAAGATATATATATAAAAATTTAAAAAGTAAAAACATATAATGTTAAATACATATCGCAAATACCTACAAATATTATTATAAATAAAATATAAAAATGATTTTCATACAAATAAATATTTTTATTTAGAAATTATTTTTTAACAAAAACATTAATTATTACATAAATTTAGTTTAGTTACTTCCCACCCTATAACACCACAAAACTCACAACCTTCATCTAAAAAATAATTTACACTATTCATATGAATATTCATCACCCAAATTAATTTTCATTAAGTAAATATTAATTATTAATTAAATATAATCAATGTACTTCCCACAATATACCCACACAAAACACACAACAAATTATTTGAATAAAATTATTAATTGCTTAAAGTTGATTTACTTCCCACTCCATGCCCCTACAAAACCCAGAACCCACATCTAAAATGTAAAAAAAAGGTATTTGCACAAATAACATAATTAATTATCAACTAAACAAATATTATTAACTTGAAAACCAAATTATAATTCATTATAATTAATTAACTTCCCACCATTACCCCTATAATCCCCACAACCTGCACCTAAAATTGACCTTTAAAAACATTAATTACACAATTAAAGTTAATTTTAAATTAAATAACTAATAGTATTTAACAACTAATTATAAATTAAGTAAAATTAATTTACTCCCCACCCTTTACCCCTATAAACTAACCCTGGGCATTGAATTCCGCTCCGCTCGCGGAATTTGCGGAATTTAGGCAATTTTGCGTTCCGCGGAGAACGCGGAATTGCCAACAATTTTGCGATCCGCGGCGAAGCGGAATTATTTTCTTGTTCGCGCTTTAAAAATGCATCCTATTCGTTCGCGTGCGCCACGAGATTTCGGTAGCCGGCCGCGCGATCCTGCGAGAGTGTGCGATCGCGAACACGTCATTCGTCGCGCCATCGTGCACCACGAGAGAGATTGCGGTCGCGAACACGTCATTCGGGCGCGCCATCGGATTTCCGGCGGAATCTTTGTAAACCTGTGATCCCGAACACGCAAAATTTTCAATCTGGAGAAGAATAATATCGCGAGCAGCATAAAACCTTCTATTAACTGATGATTTCCATGGAAAAAAAACCTCAGATTGATATTTGGGTGTCCTTTTTTTTCAATTTTTGGGGGGGGGAGAGGGAGGAAGTGCCACAGAGTCTACTACTTCCTGTTCCTTTCCAGCAGGCTCCTCCCAGTGCTTTCTCCATCTCCTGTTCATTTTTCACTTGGATTTGAGCTGGAAGGATCACTCTTTGTGTCTGCTGCATCATTATCATTGGATTTGAGGATTTTTGGATTTGAGATTTTACAAGTAAGTTGGTGTTGTTTGATTGGGTCATTGCAGTTGCTGCAATTACAATTTTTTTAATTTTCATCATTTTTAAAAATAAATATAGTGGTGGGTAGCCACTGTAGCCAGTAGGCCCAGAGCTAGTCATGGGTGGGTGCATGATGAAACATGATGAAACAACTGTTCCTTTGCTGTGTGATGTATTTTTTAATTTCAAACATCATTTAGGGGGCATGGATGGCATTGGATTGAATTGCAAAATGTGTATTTTTGGGTGTATTTCAGTTTTTGGGCTGTGTGCTAAATACATGCCTTAGTTGTGTGTGGTGTGCTGCAGGCCTTGTTTAGCCCTGTGGATTTTCGTTTTGCATTTTATTGCATTACAGGCAAAGCAGTGTTGTTTACCATGCAGCCTTTGCCTGGCTATTATAGGTCTGTTTTCAGTACATTGTTTTCCAGGCCTCCTGCTTGTTGCTTGTGATTTGTGAGTGTCCATGTGGCTGGTAGCCATTTCTGGTGGGAGTTATAAGTGTGCTGCTTTTTTTGCCATATAGGCCTGCATGTGTTTCCTTTGTGACCTAGGCTTCTTGTTGTTGTGGGCCTGGCCATGAGGCTGGTGGCCATTTTGAAGCCAGGCAGTGTGCTTTTTGCCATAGGCCTGCATTGTCTGTCTTCAGTTTCTTGTTGTTGTGGGCCTGGCCATGAGGCTGGCGGCCTTTTGAAGCCAGGTAGTGTGCTTTTTTTCCATAGGCCTGCATTGTCTGTCTTCAGTTTCTTGTTGTTGTGGGCCTGGCCATGAGGCTGGCGGCCATTTTGAAGCCAGGTAGTGTGCTTTTTTTCCATAGGCCTGCATTGTCTGTCTTCAGTTTCTTGTTGTTGTGGGCCTGGCCATGAGGCTGGCGGCCATTTTGAAGCCAGGCAGTGTGCTTTTGCCATAGGCCTGCATTGTCTGTCTTCAGTTTCTTGTTGTTGTGGGCCTGGCCATGAGGCTGGCGGCCATTTTGAAGCCAGGTAGTGTGCTTTTTTCCATAGGCCTGCATTGTCTGTCTTCAGTTTCTTGTTGTTGTGGGCCTGGCCATGAGGCTGGTGGCCATTTTGAAGCCAGGCAGTGTGCTTTTTGCCATAGGCCTGCATTGTCTGTCTTCAGTTTCTTATTGTTGTGGGCCTGGCCATGAGGCTGGCGGCCATTTTGAAGCCAGGCAGTCTGCTTTTTGCCATAGTCCTGCATTGTCTGTCTTCAGTTTCTTGTTGTTGTGGGCCTGGCCATGAGGCTGGCGGCCATTTTGAAGCCAGGTAGTGTGCTTTTTGCCATAGGCCTGCAAGCTTGTAGCCTAGTCTGCCAACAGGCCTTTCATCCAGTGGGCCCAGAGGTAGTCAGGGGTGCATGAAACAACTGTTTATGTGTGTTCTGTTGAATATAAACATCATTTAGGGCACATGGATGGCATTGGATTGAATTGCAAAATGTGGATTTATTTTTTTGGTGTATTTCAGTTTTTGGGGGTGTGTTACATGCCTTAGTTGTGTGTGGTGTGTTGCAGGCCTTGTTTAGCCCTGTGTATTTTCGTTTTTGCATTTTATTGCATTACAGGCAAAGCAGTGTGGTTTACCATGCAGCCTTTGCCTGGCTATCGTAGGCCTGTTTTCAGTACATTGTTTTCCAGGGCTCATGCTTGTGGCTTGTGATTTGTGAGTGTCCATGTGGCTGGTGGCCATTTCTGGTGGGAGTTATAAGTGTGCTGCTTTTGCCATATAGGCCTGCATGTGTTTCCTTTGTGGCCTAGGCTTCTTGTTGTTGTGGGCCTGGCCATGAGGCTGGCGGCCATTTTGAAGCCAGGCAGTGTGTTTTTTGCCATAGGCCTGCATTGTCTGTCTTCAGTTTCTTGTTGTTGTGGGCCTGGCCATGAGGCTGGCGGCCATTTTGAAGCCATGCAGTGTGCTTTTTGCCATAGGCCTGCAAGCTTGTAGCCTAATCTGCCAACAGGCCTTCCATCCAGTGGGCCCAGAGATAGTCAGGGGTGCATAAAAGAACTGTTTGTGTGTTCAGTTGAATTTAAACATCATTTAGGGCACATGGATGGCATTGAATTGCAAAATGTGGATTAATTTTTTGGGTGTATTTCTGTTTTTTGGGGTGTGTTACATGCCTTAGTTGTGTGTGGTGTGTTGCAGGCCTTGTTTAGCCCTGTGTATTTTCGTTTTTGCATTTTATTGCATTACAGGCAAAGCAGTGTGGTTTACCATGCAGCCTTTGCCTGGCTATCGTAGGCCTGTTTCAGTACATTGTTTTCCAGGCCTCATGCTTGTTGCTTGTGATTTGTGAGTGTCCATGTGGCTGGTGGCCATTTCTGGTGGGAGTTATAAGTGTGCTGCTTTTGCCATTTAGGCCTGCATGGTTTTCCTCTTGGCTTACTGCTTGCATCCATCCCCTTTGCCAGCTGCAGCTCCCTGAATGATGTGATGAGCAAATAATTTAATGCCAAACAGGGTCCACTTCTATTACATTTGTATTTTGGTTGTCCTGACAGTGTACACAGTATACCATGAAAGCCCTTGTTGACAGTCTCACAAATGGCTACACTAATTTATATCTTTTATTTGTTTGTTTGTACTACTAGTAATTGAACCACAACAACAAATGCAACATTTCACTGATGTTCTTCTCCTGGCTTCTTTGCTTTTAGGTGCACAAAAAGACAGAGGAGGAGGTGTCATCATCATCATCACCCGTTGTACTGCCAGGCTGAAGTCCTGCTGCGCGTCACGTCCACGTGTGACCACAGACATCTCTGCAACTTGTGCACCTGCGTCCTGCTGACATCTGAAGAAGATGGCCCCAAAGAAAGGTACCAGGTCCTCCAGTAGCAAGAAAGTTGCCAGTGAGAAGAAGGGAGAGAAGAAGGAAGTGGCACTTGCCAAGACTGGGGTGCCGGCCGATGTGTTTTTTGGTAAAAAAACTTACGCCTGCAGCAGCGGTGTCCAGCGGGGACCAAGCTGGGAGCAGCACCTCTGCATCAGTGGCCCCACCCCAGCAACCTAGGCCCAAGCCCATGACTGTGGCAGAGGTAGCCAGTCTACTAACGACCAGTGATGTTGAAATGTCATTATCGCAAAGTAGTACCCAATCCACGCACTCGCAGGCGCAAACTCAGGAGATAAGTGGGCAACCCCAGCCGCAACCCGAACCGCAGCTGGAACTGCAACCACAGCCGGAACCACAGCCGCAACCCCAGCCGCAGCCGGAACCGCAACCACAGCCGGAACCGCAACCACAGCCGGAACCACAGCCGCAGCCGGAACCACAGCCGGAACCACAGCCCACAATAGTAGCTGTTCCACCTGAAGTAGGGGCAGTTCAGGAAATCGAGCTTTTGCAGACGAAGAGGAGCAAGCCACTGTTCCAGAAGATCCAGTGTCTTCCATACCCCCAGCAAGGAAAAGGAGGCTTAGTACATCAACTTCTTCTTCAAGCCCCGCTTCTGATGATCTAGATGCCACTTGGAAGCCACCAGCTCAGCCTGAGAGTGATGCACACCACAAGACAAGGCTAGTGAAAAGGAAGGTTCCAGAAAGCCTTACAGTTATGGAGGTAGATGTAGACGAGGGGGGTGATGATGATGAAGAGCCAGTCATCACGAACATCACTCCTGGGCCTGCGGAGATGGAGACCAACATTATTAGACTATCCCAAATCGCTGCGAGGGATGTAGCACGGATACCACCAACACAGGTAACGCCAACACGACCTCCAGCTTCCATATTTGCCTTTGCAAAGGCCCGGCAGGGACCTACATCAAGCTCAACCACCACCTCAGTAGGTGGTGGTAATGTAAGTGCACAGAGTCAAATTCCATGCACACCCTCCATTTCATCTGGTATTGAAAGTGGCACCTCCAGCAGCTCCAGAAAGTTCTCCTCCCCAGTTTGGGACTTCTTTTCGGTTAGCAGTAAGGAGGAGAACATTGCTATATGCTCAATTTGTCGGCAGGCTGTTAGGGCGGGGTAAGCTTGGTACAAACTATGGTACCGGAGGACAAACAAGTCATCTCAAAAAACACCACACTATCAGGTGGGAGGCTCACCTACTTCACTTACAAAAAGTAAAACTGGACCCATTGCTGTTGTTGGGGATGAAGAAGTAGGGGAAGATATGATCGCGGTGGAAGGTCAACAAGAGGGAGACATTTCTAGCCCTACCCCCAGCAGTGTACTGGTAACGCCCACATCCTCAGCAACATCTCAGTGGCACAGTAGTAAGAGTCAACATGAGACACCAAGGCAACCGGGCACTGCAATGAGCAAAAGTGCAGCGTCGTTGAGCCTAGCTGGGTTCAAGAAGAAAGGTGCACCACTAAGGAAAATATTCCAGCCTACCATTGACAGCATGCTTAGGTCGGAGGGGCAGTACCAACGCAACCACCCAACGGCACGGTTGTACAATGCGAAGCTGGCTAAAATGTTAGCGCTGGACCTTCTCCCTTTTTCATTTGTGGAAGGGGTGGGTTTCCTTGAATTTGTGTCAGCCATCTGCCCTAAATGGAAGGTTCCCAGCCGTTCCTATTTTGCCCGAGTTGCTGTTCCAGCACTACATCACGATGTGCTTGAATTGGTTGGACAAGCTTTGCAGCAGAGTGCTGTTCACAAAATCCACCTGACAACAGACATGTGGACCAGTTGCCAAGCCACTGATTACATGTGCATCACTGCACACTGGGTCTCTTTTGTGGGGGTTAGAGACAAGCTATCTGAAGTAGGTGCTGTTGACACAGCTGCAATTTTTAATGCTTCTCGGAAACATGCAACTATAGCCATGTTCGCCATGGAGAAATCTCATACTGCTGAAAACATTTTGGAAGAGTTTAACAACAAGGTCTTTGAATGGCTGCGCCCCAGAGGGCTTCACATTGGTTTTGTTGCCACGGATAATGGCAGTAATATACTTAAGGCCATGACGCTTGGTAAGTATTTCAGGGTCCCGTGTTTGGCGCACTGCATTAACATTATAGTTCAAGACTTTCTGAAAAAAGAACCCATAGTCAGCAACTTACTGACCACCTGCCGCAGAATATGCACGCATTTCAGCCATTCTTTTAAAGCCCGGAAGCAGCTGAGGATCATTCAACGTGACTATAGAATGCCAGTCAAAGCACTGATCCAGGAGGTGGCAACACGTTGGAACTCAACGTATTACATGCTTGACCGTCTGTTTGAGCAGTACAGACCAATCAATGAATATGTCATGCAAAGGGCGGATGCTGCTGTGAAAGGCATGACCCTTCAGGTGGACCAATGGTGCCTAGTTAAATCTCTTACAGAGATGCTTCTTCCTTTCGAGGTCTTCACACGTGAAGTCAGCAAGGAGGACTGTACTATGGGCCAAGCTATCCCATTGTTGCACATGCTAGAGCAAGAGCTGAAGAGGGTGTGTGAAGCGTACATAGGTGTGGAGGAAAAAAAGAAGCATACCAGTTGGCGGAGAGCTTATCATGTCGCTTAAGTGAAAATGCAAGGGTGCAAAATAAGATTCTGTCACAACAACATTACATTTGTGCCACAATTCTGGATCCACGGTACAAAGCGGCACTGCACAGTAAGACATTACTCCCTTTTTCAGAAGTGGATGTTGCCCGGTACAAAACTTGGATAGCTGAGGCAGCCAGTACATTGGAAAATGAACGGCTGGTAATTAAAGGCCTCAAACCCACATCAAGTACTGCAGCAGGGCATCCTGCGTCAAGTTCAACTTCAGAGCCTGTGGGCAGTGCATTTGGTTCACAGCTGTCACCAACACTATCGACAACAGCAAGAACCGGATCATCATCAGCCCCAGTACAAACGGCACAGAATTGGTATTTACAGCAAGGACTTGCTAGGTCCAGTGCTGATGCAAAGACAAAAGAGGGCGCACTAAGTTTAGCACCCCTGAACATTGACCGAATGGTCCAGGCCTACCTGGATGACCCAACAGAGGTCTACATTGATCAAAACCCATTGCGGTATTGGTATGGCAAAAGGGGCCAATGGCCAGTGCTCAGCAGGCTGGCGATCAACTATCTGGCTTGCCCTATCGCAAGTGTCTCTTCTGAACGTGTTTTCAGTGCTGCTGGTTCCATTGTAACAGTGAAAAGGACCAGTCTCTCACCCATAAACGTGGAGAGGTTAACCATGATCAAAATGAATCAGCAATTTATACCACCGAATTATACAATACATGAATCACCGCAGGAAGATGAGGACAGCGGCTCAGGTGATGGAAGTAGCGTGTTGGATGCTGATTACCTACTTCTGGTTGAACCTCCAGAGTTTGAGGACGAGCTATACTTCCCTGACGGTGACAACTAGGCTTCCAGTTCTTACTGTGGTTCTCCCTTATTTACTTCTATTTCTGTGTCTGTCTTTCTGTTTGGAAACTTCAAATCACAACAAATCCATCACCACCGTCTTCGTATTTTATTGCCTTATGAGTTTCAGCTCTCTGCATTTCAGTCCACTCCTCCGAGTCCTGCTCCTCCATCCTCCTGAATCGACCTAAATCTATTGCCCTCAAGCCAGATGATGATTGGATGTAGCATAATCGAAGAAAAACTAAAATCTTGCCTCGTTGAGTCTCTCCAAAAGAAGTGGAACATGATGATGACTACTATAGCTATCCTCCTTTCCGAGCCGATACAGACTGCCCATTAACTGAAGATGAGAAGGAACAGGTAATGAATGATGACATGCATTGGACGCTGACTGAGTGATTTGTGTTGTTGTTGTTTGTAGTGCATGAAGGTAATTCATTGTGTACTATTATCTAATCTACACACTAAAAGTAACCCAATGCAATGTTTCTTTCCAATCTTGTTTTTCAATAACAATTTTCTACTTCTACTGCAGGCCGATCCATTGCATTTTGAATATGGAAAGGGGACTCAATCTGTACACTACTGCACACTGAGTTGGACAACACACCATGATGATGACCACAGTGACATTATCTCTTCGCACTCCAGTCACTCAGTACGATCCGAGATGATTGATGGAATAACTCAGTGCGTTTCATGAGTGCATTACAAGGTAACCAAGTCAACAACAACCACTGCAGACCTACATGTCTGTGTAGTGGTGGAGTCGAGTGTGGTGGTATGGTATGACTGACAGCGGGGCATTGATTTAGTCACTTAATTTGTAAAATGCTATGTTGCTGTATATCTGCTTTGTCTGCCTCTGTCAAAAAAGGTACGCTAAATGGAGGATGTGTCACGGGTGCCGTGGGCCTGCTCAGTCCTGTTGTTGTTGGAGGTTAATGCTGGAAACAGACTAGAGTAGACATGATGTATCCAAATCCATGCCGCCTCTGAAAGTGTTCTTGTTGCACTCCACCGTAATTTAGGCATTTTTTTTCTACTTGATTTTTCAATATCCCTTTGGTTTTCCCATCTGCAATTACAGGCCGGCCCTTACCCTGTGCTACACTGGGAAAAACAACTCTCACTTACCTTACCAATGAATCTACATGTGCCAGGCAGGCAGTGGCGTCACGCAAGATTGATGGCCGGAGCGTCCATGGAATGGAGGACCAAGACGAACGCCGAGATGCAACTCCCCATTTTGACCAGGATAACATACAGTAACAGTATCAACTTTCATCATCTTTTAAATTTCGATTCTTTTTTTTGTCTTCAATCATTACTACTGTGTGTTGTTGTTGTTATGTTTGCTCTCTGCTTATATAATTCAATTCATCCCTACAGCATTTTTTGACTTTTCTTTGCTATCTTTAAGCCCGGGCGGGTACAACAGAACAGAAACTGTATGTAATTCGGGTCTCTCTGAGGGCAGACAGGCAAGGCAAATTGCATAATATACTGCTGCCCTGTACTGTCTAATTGTCTAGTAGTAGTAGTTAGTAATATCATTAACCATCAAGTTATCATCATCATGCATGCATTTCCTTTTTCTCCCTTAACTGATTTATGGATATGGTTGTCTGCCAAGATTGTGTTTTGTTGTTGTCCATGCGTACTGTTTTTCTTTCTCAAACCTTTCCCAAAACCCCCTTCCCAACCATTCATCAAACCCTAACCCTCTTCCCCCGGGCTGTGTGGCTTATTGAGGTGTGACTAAATTAAATGTACACCAATAATTTATCACACGCTTGCTGGGGCGGATGTGGCTAAAGCAACATAAATGCATTTTCAAGGCAGGGCGCGGATCTTCTTCTGCTTGCCCACCCTCCTATGAGCAGTATATTTGGGATTTTTTTACCAAAGGAACCGAATCCATCAGCATTAATTGCCATCATAGATTGGATTTGTTGTCATCGTCCGAAACAGCACTAACGGTTACGCTTGTGTCGAGTCACGGACCACGGTGTACTGTAGGCCTAGTCGAGTGACTCGACACAGCTAGAGTTTGTAACTCTATGTACTAGGCTATCCCCGCAACCATTATGTTTCCTTGTATTTTGGCATATTATTGTTTGGCAGTAAGTTCCGTACTGTACTTTGTTCTACTACTCCTCCCACAGTCTCTCTCAGGCGACTGACTGTCTCATTTTCTTTTATTTGCAAGTGCTACTGCCAGGGTCTACTACTACTACCACCACAACCATGGCATGTTGGGAAAGAAAACCATCACCACCATGCAGCCATCGCCGTGCCCAAGTTAAACATCAAGCACAGGTAAGAGAAGAGGTTTGGGTGAGGCATAATTAATAACGGATTTTTTTTCATTAATTCTATTTCACACACCCCTTTGAGTCCAGTTGCAGAATGCATAGATTATCAGGAGAGACTGACAGTACTAGTAGGACAAGTCCCTCAGTGACGGGTACCGCATCTGTCTGTTTGTGTCTTAGTAACTCAGCCAATTATTTAAATCAAACACTGGCTGTGGCACTGCACCAGCAAGGAAACCGTGTGACGTAAAACAGTAACCCCACCCACAAAACATTAACCACATCGTATATTAAGTCTAAATATGTAATTTAATACCCTAACAAAAATAAACTATGTAAAAAAAATCCCACAACACCTGACCCACCCCTCTCCCTAACCCCAACCAATGTTCATGTCCCGCAACGAAAAAGTCCAACAAATGTCCAAAAGTCCAAAACCCAACGCCCGATTCCCACCCACCCAAATAAGATATAAAAAAGGGGCAATAAATAAACGGGGTCTCAGCGGGCTCGCCTCTCCAGGACACGGATGCGCTCCTCCAGGCGGGCCACGCGGTGCTTCAGCGCGCGGCAGTTGCATCCACAGTGGGGGTGGGCAGCAGTGCTTCTTCCTGTGTGGCGGAGGGTGGCTGACAGGCGGTGACGCCGTAAGACTGGGGGGGGTGTCTGGGGCCCGGGGCATTGGAGGAGGCTGCAGCTGCTGCCGCCTCCTCCTCCTCCTCCTCCTCTAGAAGAACCAGGCGCCGGTATTCGGCCTGTATGGCCTCCAGCTTACGGCGCCGGGCCTTGGCTGCCAACTCCTTCCTGTTGACTTTAGGAGTAGCTATATCAAGAAGAAAAAACAAGACTATTGTAAAATATACTCTTAGCAAAGCAGTCAGACAAATACATTCTACACATAGTGGCACAGTAGCACTAGCAAGCACAGTACGTAACATTTGTGGTATGTATCTATCCTCCCACTACCTCGGCCTCGAACATTTGTGGGAGTTTCAGGCATTCCACCACCCATGCATCTGATTCATATCACACACCTATGCATGCATGCCACGTATCCTTCTCTGCCAGTCATAAATATAAAATCTCGCCCGTCCTTCCTCCTTCCACCCTTCTTTCCCTTTTCGTTCAACCCATCCATCAAGGTCATCTGATCAGACTTTTAGTCTTCTCCATAAAAATTTCACAGCTGAGTTGAAGTCCGATAGAGGCCATTGGTTACTCTCAGTAGACTCCCGTCGCTAATGCTATTGCTAATGCTGCTAAGTAAAGGGTGTCTTCTTCAACCGGCGTTCACAACTACTTCTTACTTAAGTCTCAACAGTACAGTATACATTACACCCTTGCAGCGAGTGTAATGTCAATAAGTAAGGATTAGGAATATAACTTACCACCGCCCGCCACTGCTGCTGGCTCACCCCCTGCAGCTACTCCAACTGCCGCATCGCCTGCACCCTCAGCGGCCGCGTCACCTTCACCGCTGGCCCCGGTACTGGTGGTCGGTAGTACGCCTAGAAAAAACATTACACATTTTTCAGATGCCATATACACCTCCCCCTATTTTTCACTAGCATGAATGAAAAAAAAGTTAATACATATACAACATACATCACTAGTATAAATCAGGTAGTAGAGTAGACACTAGTAGTGTTATATGGTCCCTAGGGTCATTTTAGTCTTTGCTAAGTTACCCCGAGCCATGCAACCATTTTAGCTCTGTCTTTTATTTTTGCGCAAGTTACCTCGCAGCTTGTTGTGAAATACGCCTTTGAGGCCACATGAGCTCATACTGCTACTGTCTGAGCACTGCGTACAAGGTCGAAAAACAAGCGACTTTGTTATGGAGTTATGGTGTTAGTCCATATTGCTTATCCATAAAAAAAACAGCACTTTTTGGCACGACTGAGAAATGCTTGCACTATACTAACGCGCACCATTTTTCTCATTACAGACGGAAGATTCACTTATAAGAAGAACCAGAGCTTTGCAGAGCTTATGATGTAACCACTACTAGGTTCTTCTAAGGTGAGGGCTCCCCAGAATTCTCACATCTCCATTTAGAATTTTATATAAACTAGATTCCTACCAAGGGGAGGGTGGTTCGCCCACCACTGTTCAGTTATCATGATCTCGCCTTTTGGCTTCTATGGACTTGTAGTTGTAAGTAACTTGTAAGTCTAACTGTAACAATGTTTATTGTTTTAATCTTATACATTTTGCTGTTGCTGCTGCATTATACAACATACAGAGCTTGTCAGTTGGAAATAAAAAGAAACCTTTTGAACTTACATAGACTCAGTGGTATTTGGTGTGGACTTACACAAGAGTGAGCAAAAGGGTGTGCATTGCTTCCGCGACAGAGGTTGGGAGTGTTATGTTGTCTGGGTTGTCTACTCATTGGGTATTTTGGGGGGGGGGCGTTTCGGAGTAATGAGACACTATAACTAGTCGGTCAGGGGATTGTGGTGGCTTCCGATTGAGGTGTGAGGAAGGTCCAACCTCCCATCACCAACGTCCTATTTTCTTGTGCAAAGTTCTGTATGTGCAGAATCCCTACAACAGTAGTAGTATGTCCTATCCTATCTAAAATTCTAAAATGTGGTTGGGCATTTTCTTGGTGGGAATTGTCAAAAAGCCTCAAGAATAAGAAGACTAGAAGTAGTAGAAGAGGACAACCCAAACTCAATGGCTATAGCTATTGGTGAATGAGTTTTATTTAAAATATTTGAAATAAAGAGTGGGCAACTGGGCAAGCTTAGCTACAGACAGACTAATAGTAGTAGTACAGAGAGTCATAGCAGACGCAGTTAGAGGCAGGGATAACAAGAATTTAGAAACAGATAGTATAGAGCAAAGAAGATTTTGTAAAAATTCGAATTAGGATACCGAAATAATAGTTCGGAAAAAATAAGGTGCAGGAAAAGTTTTGGAAATATAATTATTAATATTAACCACTGGTGGACTTACTGGGGCCAGCAGCAGAGCCCTCGATAGAGGAGCGGTCCTGTCCCTGGGAGGCATCTTCCAGATCTTCTGGGCCCACCGCCTGCGACCCCGTCTTCTTGCCCCTGGGTGCTGCTGATCATGTAAGATTTCATAAAGAAAGAGACAAAAATTAAAGTTTGGTGTGAAATAAATAAAATATTTTAAAATAGGCACCAAAAACATTTTTGGTTACAAAAATTGCAATAAAATTGACCTATCTGATCGACTGGTAGTATTGCGAGATTCACGGACCGTCTAGCAAGCCTAACTACCACCTGACCTAGCCCACCTATTCCAATCCAGACGGGCCAATTGTTCAGTAAGTCTGCATTTCCATTTATTTTAGTCCTCAAAAATGCATAGATGGAGGACACATGCATACATTTTTGCATACACCAAATTGTTGGCTGGTTGCTGCTGATGTTCTGCTAGTGATGATATAAGCCTATTAACACTCAGTAAACAAACTACAAAAGGTTCTGCTAAGGACTGGGGTAAGCATCACTCAGCAGCCCGTGACGTGACAGAGGATGCGTCACGCACACAACTTACAAATTACCAACTAATAAGTAACTAAACCTATCAATCCACCACTATCCCTTCTTAGTGGCACGAGGACAAAGGAAGGACTACTCTCTCTAGCATTACATCACTTAAGTTCTCTAAAGTAAACTCTTACATAATCATCAGGCCAAGCGAGCGCAAAGTTGCAAACAAGTAAGATTAGTAGCGCCGAGCGCCTGTGTCATAACAATCACAGATTTTTAAACGTAATTTACCTGCAATGTAAGCAGCAGCATTCTTGCTGGTCGGAAAAAAAAAATATTCGCAATATATAACACAGAGCAGAAGAACACAAAGTTGTAATATTAAATAGCTACTCACCAAGCCCCGGGACCTCCACTCCTAGCAGGTCCAGCAGGTCCTGCTCCCGGTCCAGAATATCGGACCACCGGTGCGTCAGCTGATTCTGTGTGCGCCGGACACCAGAGCAGCGAAACACTGCCCGCCACACCTTGCCCCACCGCTGCCGACGCTCCCGGAGCCCGTACCCGGACCCAGGCCTGCCGCCTGCTGCCAGGGTTAAGGGGAGGTGGCGCTGAACAAAACAAACCAGTGCGGCCACCTCCGCCTCATTGAATAAGGCCCGTGCCTGCACCCCTCTTTGGCGCCGTCTTCCGCAAGGAAGGCGGTCGCGGCTCTGGCTCCGACTTCGAGCCCTGTGGCTGTGGCCCTTTGCCATGGTTCTGGGTAGGCGGGGGACGGAAAAGAAAAGGTAGGAATTAAATAAAGTAAGTAAAAGAAATGAAAAAGCAGGTAATAGAAAAAGTGTGAAAAAGTAGTTAAAAACACACAAAAAGTAGAGAGAAACTCAAAATATAGAATCAGGAAAATAGAGAGATAGATAATAAACAAAAAAGACCCAAAATAAGTTTACAGAAACAAAGGATTGAAAAGATAGAGGGAGGATTGAAAAGCAGGCCCAGAACCATAGAAATAGAGTGAAAAACAAGATGGCCGCGCCCATTGCGACCGCATGGGCAAGTTCGCGCGATATTTCCCCCCGAGCACGCAAAAAGCGTCGCGAACACGTAATACGCGTTCCCGAACAGGAAACCCTTATCGCGAACGGGCGGGAGCATGCAATACGCGACCCGGAACAGGAAATACCATCGCGAGCGGGCGGGACAAGTGAAAACAAGATGGCCGCGCCCATTAGCGACCGCATGGGCAAGTTAGCGATATATTTCCCCGCGAGCACGCAAAAACACATCGCGAACGGACGGGACAAGCAATTCCGCGATTTCGCGGAATTTCCGCGAGCTCGCGGAATTTGTTAGCAATTTCGCGAAGATTTGCGTAACGCGACTACGCAAATTCCGCCCACCCTTACTATAAACCCAAAACCCACACCCCAAAAAAGTAATTAAACAATGAACATCATTATTAAATAATTAATTAATATTAATAATCAACTAATTATGAATTAATTAAAAATAAAATACTTCCCACCCTTTGCTCCTATTAACCCTTAAACCCGCACCTAAAAAAATTGTTTTACACAATTACCATACTGAATTATCAATTAATTCATTAATATTAATTAACAACTAATTATTAATTTATTAAAAATAAATCACTTCCCACCCTTTACCCCTATTAGCCCCACAACCCGCACCTAAAAAATTACACAATTACCATAATGAATTATCAATTAATTCATTAATATCAATTAACAACTAATTATTAATTTATTAAAAATAAATTACTTCCTACCTTTTACCCCTATAAACCCCACAACCCACACATAAAATTTACCCACAAAAAATAAAAGCACAATTAACACTATTAAATGTCAATTAAATAAATATAATTAAATAAAAAATAATCATTAATTCACCCTATTCCCCTATAAACCCACAACCCGCTAGGGAACTAAAAGATGCAAAATTTAATTAAATTAAATGTAATAACTACTAGAAATGTAACACATATATTAAAAAACATAAACAATACTTATACAAAAAAATTACAAGACATACAATTAGAATATATATTAAAATACATAACAATAAATAAAAATCGATATTTTAATCAACCATATTTTTGCAAATGATATTAATGACTTCTTTATTTTTAAAATCGATATTACTTACCTTCAAATCGATATTCTTGACAACAATATTCTTGCACTCGATATTTCCACTCCACGATATTTCCAACTCGATATTCATGTAGTTCGAATTTTTTCGCCTTGATATTCTGTCTCATTACCCTACCCAGCTACCACACACCTCCCCTCCTTAATAAAACATACAAGTATGTAAAATAATATACAGAAAACCTAAATTACAAGATACTACCTTAGGTGATAGCAACCTTACAAACATATAATGTCATTGAACATAGACTTTTGAACAACCGGTTCCTTGGTTATAACAATCCTTACAAGCATATAAAGTCATTAAACATAGTCTATGAAATAACCAGTTTCTTTTTTACAATTCTATGAGATTTCTTCATAGCCATAATCTTTTCATATTCCTTTGACACACCACCCACCTCCTCATTGCTAGAAGAATTAAACTTTCCTTTGTACCTACACAACTCTGTTAAGATTCCATATCCAATGGTCCTGGGGTTTGACAGCGTTGTTAAAAGTCTGTATTACCTGTATTGGCTTGGAGAATTTAGGATATTCACCACTCCTCCCTGGGCGTTTAATCACTACAACGCCCCACACCACAACCCCTGTTTTCCTTACTGTTGATTTGTTCAGCAAATTTTTTTTTCTGTTACTGATTTTCTCTGCTTTCCAATCATTACTCTCAATCTTATCTTTTCTTAACCCAACTCGTAATTGTTAACTGAAGGGGGTTCTACCGAGGTGTTGGGATGCCTTCCTCGAAACAGTTAAAACTCAGGGCCATATGTACAATGAAGTGGCGGAGAGAGGCGTTAGCCTTCCTGGCTTAACGCCTCTCTCCGCCACTTCAGAAACGCAAGGCTGCACCATATTTACAAGAATGTGGTGCAGCCTTGCGTTTTCCCCTCCGATGGTGCTAAGTTTAGCAACTTAGCACCAACGCAGGCACCCTTGCACAATAGTGCAAGGGTGTCTGCGTGCTGGGGAGGATTGTTTATGTGTAGGAAGGTGTCCCTTCCTGCACATAAACAATCCTAAAATTCCATTCTGTCACTTTCATGTGTGCTGCTTCATGCACAAGGCAGCACACATGGAAAAAGTAAAAACGAGGAGAAATAATGCATTTCTCCTTGTTTCGCCATCTTAAGACCAGTTTTTACCTGGTCTTAATTTTAACGCTGCCTCCTATGTACGCCACCCTTGTATATAGGGGGAAGCGTCAAAATGAATAGGTGTTGCGGTGGAACGCCCACCGCAACACCCACTGCCCACCCCTTTCACGCTAACCATAGCGTGAAAGGGGGTCTTATGTACAAGGCAGTGTTAAGCCACGTTAGGTGGCTTAACACTGCCTTGTTCCAAAGGCACAGCCCCTATCGCCACCACAACGTCACAATAGGTGACGTTGTGGTGGCGATAGGGGCTTGTACATATGCCCCTCAGTTTTCCCCGTTGTGCTATGAGGTGTGAATCTATACCTTTTCAATTCTCTTTCTCACTTCCTCCTTCCAATTTATTGACTTTGACTTTGCTAACATGATGGTTTCCTTGTATACTTTATTCAACCTCTCAACCATACCATTTGTCTCTGGGTGATATAGTGCACAGTTCTTTTGCTTTATTCCTCTATTCTCAAGAAACTCCTCTATTTCTTTGGTTACCAATTAGGCACCATTGTCCTTGAGTATTGTGTCAGGATGTTCTCCCCTTGCCATGAGATCCCTTAAAAATGTGGTCACATGTCTAGTTTCTATTGCACTTGTCAAACATATTTCTGGACACCTTGAAAACATATCATCACTATTACATACATTTGTTGTCCCTCCCCATGAATTGGGCCCAAAATGTCTGAAGCAATTTCCTTCCATGCACTCATTGGCCATTCTCTGACTACCAGAGGTTGTACCCTAGCTTTCTTGGACTTCTCACTAAGTCCATTCCCGCCTACCAATATGATGAGCACAACCTTTCCTTTGTTTTTGACATACCTTGATGAAACTCAAGAGCTAAGGCTATTAATTCTTCTCTGAGACTGTACGGTGGTATAAACCTAGTTCCCCTAAACATGAGATCTTTGCATGTACTTAATTCATCCTTTACTCCCCAGTACACCTTACAGCCATCAAACCCTTATTTTTTGTTACTCCACCATTTCCGCCCCAAAAACATCACTTCATCAAGTATCTTGTCAGAGTTCAACTCCTCACACCATCTTTTCTCAGAAAGAATATTGCATTCTACCTCACACACATTCGGTTTCCTCACCACATTGGTCATTCTCATATGATTTGTTATCCCCTTTAGGAACAAACCTGGAAAGTGTGTCAGCTACACCATTTTATATTCCTGGAATGTACTTCATTTCAAAACTGTACTCCTGCAAGGCAATTACCCATTTTGTAATTCTTCCTGACACTAAGGGGCCGATTACCATCTCGCTAGGAAGGCCTCCAGACTGGTTCCGGAATGAGCAAATCCGATTCAGAGCCTATGTTTCCGACTGAGTTGTGCCCTGTTCCGAACGACCAAGTAAGATGCGAAGATCTCGACCGCGTTGACCGAATCATTTCCAAACCAGATCCTGTCCATCCAACTCATTAGGAGCTGAATCGTGCCGTGCACGATTCAGGCAGCTGTATCGACTCGGTGTCAGCGAGACGAAACGTCTTTCGTAATCGGACCTCGGGGGGGCCGTAGCAGGCCCCTCTTCACCCAGAGCCCTCCGAATCGGTTGCGAGGGGGTACGCATGGGTCCCCCCGATCCAAGCATGCAGAATGTGGCAGGCAACATGGGGTGCCCGCCACAGGGTGTGAGCTTTTCCCCACCCACCCTTTTTTTGCTATGGGAGCCTGTGTACGCAACGGTACACAGGCTCCCATAAAGTTCAATGGGAGTCCTAGCGAACCGAGTCTGTCAGCATATGGCTGCATCGCACTCATTCGGTCGGACTCGCACATCGCGATTCGCTAGCAAAGCCCTCCGGATCAGAGTCGTACGGAGGGCTTTCCTAGCGAGATCCTAATCGGCCCCTAAGTCTATCCCTTTTTTCTTACAAATTTCACAAAGAGGCTTGTGGTCAGTCCTTATTTCAAAGTGGGCACCCAATAAAAACTTCTTCAATTTTTTCATTGCCCAGTATACGGCAAGATCTTCTCTCTCAATAACAGACTATCTTGACTCAGCATCTCTCAACCCTCATGAGATAAGCATTATGGTATTCATGCCATCCTGCCCATTCTACTGCAATACAGTGCCCAATCCGTTAAGGCTGGTGTCTGTTGAAACTACAGATTTCTTTTTGGGGGTCAGAATTTTTAAGTTTAGGAGCTGCACTGAGTTCCTGTTTTTCATAACAAGAATTCGCTCTCACAAACACCATCCCATGCAAACTCAACACCATTTCTCAACAGACATATAATATTGACACTTAGCTCAGCAACGTTTTTAAAACACTTGCTGTAGTATTCTACCAGGTCCAAAAACGTCATCAACTCCTCTTGTGATGAAAGGCGAATTTGTGCGCTGGATAGTATCAACCAAATCTGTTTTGGGTATGATTCCCTCTCCAGTAAACGTATGTCCTAAATAGTTGATTGTTTTCTTACCAAAACTGTGTTTCTCTGGTATTATCGTCTGACTACAGTCACTTAACCTCCCCAAAACCTTTCTGAGATGAGTATTGTGTTCCTCAGAGTCCCTATCAAATACCAGGATATCATCTTGGTACACACAAACTCCTTTAGCTCTTTCAACACCTTTTCCATGACATGCTGGAACACCAATGCAGCGGAAACTAATCCAAAAGGAAGCCTAACAAATCTAAATGTTCCAGAAAGTGTTACAAAAGCAGTGTAGTCTCTCAAGGATTCCTTCAACTCACTCTGATGGTAGGCCAAGGTACGATCTATAGTACTAAACACCTTTGCGCCACCAAGCAACAATAACTGTTCCGTGAGATTTGGAAGGGGGATATCTGTCCACAATAACACTTTTATTTAGATTTCTCAAATCCACACGTAGATGTAGACTTCCATTAGATCTCCTAGCTGCCACCACTGGTGCAAGACGGTCAGTACCCTCAACCTCTTCTATTATCCCATTGTCCTTATGTTTCTTAATCTCCTCCTGCATATGCTCTCTGATAGCTGAGGGTACATTCCTTAATTTACAACATACTGATTGTGCACCTGGACCAAAGCGTATCTCATGTTTATAAGTTTCCAAACAGCTGAGCTCCTTTCTGAAAACGTTAGGAAATTACTTTTTATTTCTTCCAAAACATTAGCATCAGACAATGTAGCAATACAAAATAAATGTATCTTTTCTTTTAGACAAATTGGTGGATCATTGTTGGGCTCTAACATTACACCCATGTCACCTTGATGTATTCAACTTATGATGCTATTCCCTTTTTTCGACACATATATCTTCCCTGACAAGAAATGTTGCTTATATTGAATTAAACCCATGAAGTAACCATGTAAGTTTATGGGTTCACCCCCATATGCACAGGGTTTGATATCAGTTTTAAATAAAGTGACCTTATCTTCCAATGTATTTCTAAACAACTTATTCAAGATTATTGGGCTTTTCGCTCCTGAGTCAAACAACACTTTGGTTGCCTCCCCCTCAACTATGATTGTGTCCACAGGGCTGGATCTAACTTTACCTTTGTCATCTATCGGTAAGACAATTTGTCCACACACAAAATCAGTACTGTCACTCTCCTGATCATCATCCACAACTACCGTGCTGACACTTGGGGGTCTATTAGGATGGCGGGCGGAGGCACCACCACGGTGCTGGTGGGGGTGGAAAATGCAATTTTCCGCCCGCGAACAGCGGTCCTCACGGCCGCCATATTAGCATGGGCAAACATAGCCCATTTCCCGTCCTCCGCGGTGCGACGTGAAACGCCATCTAAAAGCACCCGCCACCGCGGCGGTGGGAGCCAATGGAGACTCACCGCCGTGCGGAATGACGTCCTGTCCGCCGTACAAATCAGGATGCCCCAAACAACCAGCCGCACCGCAGCGGAGAAACCGGCTAACAAGAGACGGCGGAAACACCACAGCGGAGCGAGCGCAACCAGATTCACGGTCCCTACCACCCGGTCACAACCGCAATGGACCCAGCCTTACATGTTTTCCCGGCGCTGTACGTGATACACCACCAGCAAGTCATGAACCGTCGCGGATGCCGCCGCAGGTACGCAATGACACAACTCCGCCCACAAACACAACACACAACTCCCGGGATGACATAGGGTTCCTGTCCACACCAGACACCCTGGTGGGGACAGGAACACAACCACAAGTGCACCCACACATGTCCTACCTGTCAGTAAATCACCCCTCCGCATCCAGGCCACCCATCTACCGCAATCTTGCTGTAATGTCCCGGTCACGTCACCGCAGCGGTGAAGACGCAGGAAAACATGCGCACAATGCAGGAAGGCAGGGCCTGCGCCAGGCATGGGCTGTGCACAAAGATCACAGGGCCACACCTCCACCCTCCACAAACTAGGCCCCCCCTCAAGGGACATGCCATGTGCCTCACCTGTGCCACCCCATGTACAACAACCACCCAGGTGACCCCACAGCCTGCACCACACACTCCAAACAACTAGGGAGGCAGCCTCAGCAGGTAGGGCTGCAGAGGAACACACAGCACAGAAACACATGGCCAGGGCAACCCTCACACCACACCTACACTACACTCATGGCAGCAAAACTGAGTCCAAGCACAAAATGAACACTCATACGGTATAGGAACAAACACTGAACTTGACACACAGCCTGTCAAGTTACACAGACATACCCCACACTGACACACAGCCACATACACAGACCACATGTCAGCAGCAATGTAGGACCACAAATAGGAAAGCAAAAGTGAGGTGCACACCAATGGGAGGCCAAGGAGACAACCACTAAGCATTTGGACATCACATGCAAGATAAGGAACATTTGACGACACCCTTACCCCATCAAACCACACATGGCTGCCACAGTGAGTGAAATTAAACCACAGCCACCCCATTTGCAACAACTCAGGGAGACAGCAAGGCAAAACATGTATAGGTGCAGGAATGAAAGGAAGTCTCAGAAGTCAAACAGTCAACAGCCACACATCTGCATCCAACTACTTGATAGGTGTCGGTCAGCATCACCACACACAGGGCCCATTGACAAACTCCACAACTGTCAAACACAAGTAGGATCCTCCACACATACCCCCACCCAAACCACACCCACATCACACAACACCAGTGTCAAACACACATAAGGGGGCCAATAATGTCCAGTCAATGCATTGACAAACAATCACACTCCCTGGGGGGCAGACACAAACATCACACACACTCAGGGATGCCTGAACCAATGCTGACACCAAAACAACAGTCATACACCAACATCAATAACAACACACACAGGAGTACAACAAGACCAGACCTGACCTGTGCAGCAAAACTGTAGAAAGGCAATGGGAGCACAGACAGAACAGGAGAACTCAACATCATCACCCAGCAACACTGCACAGACAACATACCCCAACCCAGACAAGAAGTGCATCATCTCAAAACAATCATGGACACAAACTGGGACCAAGGGGCCTACAATGAAACACAGACAGACATACCACACCACCCATCGAGTCAACATGGTGTCATAGTGTACCACCTGCATGCACATGCACAATCTTGACAAATGACAGCTCCCACATGAGAGGAGAAAACCCCAGGATGCACCCAAAACAAGCCCAGGGAGAAGAATAGCCCTAAGTGCATGTGACAGACACACAAGTAATGCTCACCACACTGGAAACACACATCTGAATGAATCACAACACACTAACAAAACACACACACTGACATGTCAAAAGAACATCACACACAGAGCATCAGTCAGCTGCAAGAAACAACACAGCCCAAACACTGCACACATCCACATCAAACACACAACAGATGCACATGCCAATACATCACATTGCTAACACAACAGGACATCAGGGGGTGCACACCAGGCAAGGACAAGGCAACATACACACACAGCACTGCATGCACGACAAGCAGTGTGTGCACAAGACACATACCAGTACCACACAGATATGAGTGACACACCATGAACACACACACCACCAATCAGCACAGCACTGACACAACATCACACTCAGAAAGTGAAGCAGTACCACAGCAAACACACATACAGCCAACACAACACCCACACATGCAGAAGTGTGGGACTCCCAATCAATCAATCAATCACAGAATTTGTAGAGCGCACTACTTACCCGCGAGGGTCTCAAGGCGCTGGGGAGAGGGAAGGAGGGGGGGGGATGCTGCTACTGGTCGAACAGCCAGGTCTTGAGTAGCCTCCTGAAGGTCAGCAGGTCTTGGGTCTTTCGTAGGCTTAGTGGAAGGGTGTTCCAGGTCTTGGTGGCGAGGTGTGAGAAGGATCTGCCGCCGGTGGTTGTTCTTCGAATGCGGGGGACGGTGGCGAGGGAGAGGTCGGCGGAGCGGAGCTGGCGGTTGGGGACGTAGAAGAAGAGCCGTCTGTTGAGGTAGGCTGGGCCAGTTTTGTGGAGTGCCTTGTGTGCGTGGGTGAGGAGTTTGAAGGTGATCCTCCTGTCGACGGGGAGCCAGTGCAGGTTCCTCAAGTGGGGGGTGATGTGGCTGTGGCGTGGTACGTCGAGGATCAGTCGTGCGGAGGCGTTTTGTATGCGTTGCAGTCGCTTGATGAGCTTGGCCGGGGCTCCCGCGTAGAGGGCGTTCCCATAGTCCAGTCTGCTACTGACGAGGGCCTGGGTGACTGTTCTTCTTGTGTCTGTCGGGATCCAACTGTAGATCTTGCGAAGCATGCGGAGGGTGTTGAAGCAGGAGGAGGAGACTGCGTTGACTTGCTTGGTCATGGAGAGCGTTGAGTCGAGGATGACTCCCAGGTTGCGTGCGTGGTCGGTGGGTGTCGGGGCTGCTCCCAGCGTCGTTGGCCACCAGGAGTCGTCCCAGGCTGAGGTGTTGGAGCCGAGGATGAGGACCTCCGTTTTGTCCGTGTTCAGCTTTAGTCGGCTGATCTTCATCCAATCGGCAACGGCCTTCATTCCTTCATGGAGTTTGGCTTTGGCGGCGAGGGGGTCCTTGGTGAGGGAGAGGATCAGTTGAGTGTCGTCGGCGTAGGAGATAATGTTGAGGTCGTGTTGTCTGGCGATGCGTGCGAGCGGGGCCATGTAGATGTTGAACAGTGTTGGGCTGAGGGACGATCCCTGGGATCTCGGAGGCTTCGGATCGGAAGGGTGGGAGGCGGACTCTCTGGGTTCTGCCGTCGAGGAAGGAGGTGGTCCATTCCAGGGCCTTGTCTCGGATCCCTGCGTCGTGGAGGCGTGCGCGTAGAGTGCGGTGGCAGACAGTGTCGAAGGCGGCGGAGAGGTCCAACAGGATGAGGGCTGCGGTCTCACCATTGTCCAGCAGGATCCTGATGTCGTCGGTGGCGGCGATGAGGGCAGTCTCAGTGCTGTGGTTGCTGCGGAACCCTGATTGGGATGGGTCCAGGATGCTGTTTTCTTCGAGGTATCGGGTTAGCTGTTTGTTGACGATCTTTTCGATGACCTTGGCTGGGAACGGAAGCAGAGAGATGGGCCGGAAGTTCTTGAGGTCTCTCGGGTCCGCCTTGGGTTTTTTGAGTAGGGCGTTGATCTCTGCGTGTTTCCAGCTCTCTGGGAAGGTCGCGGTCTCGAAGGAGAGGTTGATGATGTTGCACAGGTGGGGTGCGATGGAGCTGCTGGCTTTGTTGAAGATGTGGTGCGGGAAAGGGTCTGACGGGGAGCCGGAGTGTATTGTGCTCATGGTCTTGATGGTGTCCTCGATGTTCACGCTGGCCCAGGCTGGCAGGGGGTCGTGGTCGATGGTGTGTGGCGGGTCGATCTTAGTTGGGGTTGTCTGGGTGTCGAAGCTGTCGTGGATGTCGGCGATCTTGCGGTGAAAGAAGGTGGCGAGGGAATCGCACAGGGGTTGCGACGGCGGGATGTCGTTGGTGTTGGAGCTGGGATTGGAGAGTTCCTTCACGATGTTGAAAAGCTCCTTGCTGTTGTGTGCGTTGTTGTCGAGGCGGTCTTTGAAGGAGATTCTCTTGGCGGACCTGATGAGGTGGTGGTGGTTACGGATGGCGTCTTTGTGGGCTGTGTGGCTGTCCGGTGTCTTATCGCTGTGCCATTTCTTCTCTAGTTTCCGGCAGGTGCGCTTGGAAGCTAGGAGTTCCGAGGTGAACCAGCTGGCTCTTTTGGTGGTGTCGCTGTAGGTGAGCTTTTTCAGCGGGGCGAGGGTGTTGGCACAGTTGTCCATCCATCGTCTGAGGTTGCAGGCAGCGTCGTCGGTGTTGGATGGGTCGGAGGGAGGGCTGAGAGCGAGGGTTGCCCTAACACCATGATTAGAGGACTGTGCAGCACAAACAGCATAACTGCAAATGAGCGAACAGGTCTGCAAAACAAAACAAGAAAATCACATATAACCAATTGGTCAACTGTCCTCAGTGGCACATTGGTCCTGTGCACAGATCCGCACCACAAAGCATAGTGAAACCAATGAACTGATGGGGAGGCACACACACAGGCAAACCAAGGGGACAGCTGACATGAGAGTGAAGTGGTGTGTACGCCAGTAGTGGACAGGTGAGGAGTGCCCCATACAAATATAGATGCAGGGCACACACACAATGGGTAGGCATCAGAAGCACAGATAGGCAATGGTCTTACTCCACACCCCACATGCCATAATGGCTCCAAATCAGACCTAAGTGACAGCAATGCATGAGAAAACACACCCACAATGTCAGTGTGGCTGAGCAGGGCTGCACAGCGAGCACAAACAGTTACAAGACACATTGCTGATCAACAAAACACAACACTGACTTGCCAGACACACACTCTGCATACTCACAATTTTGACCAACAACAAGTAGTTGTCCCCCACAAGTGCAAGGACACACCAACACACTGCATAGTGCACAACCTACAACTCACACATGTGCACACAGTCACAAGCACAGGGATGACCAATACAAACAACAGGCACCCAACTCCAGGGTGACACATGTGTGCAGTTGACAATGCAGGGGCACACACACCCCAACACCACTGACAAAGTCACCCCTCCACACTGCACACTTCATGAACACCCAAGTGCACACATATGAAATTAACACATGTGACTAGGACGCCTGGACATCACTAGATGAGCATACACCAACACTGCTGTGCACACATCAAGAAAGCACACACAGACATGATTACCCTGGCCTGCCAGCCTGCAATACTGTGTATAGAATCCCACTTTGTGCTGGCACTGCATACACACATGACATGTGTCCCATATAGTTAAGCTGACCAAAGAGTGACCATTACAACAGTAGTCCATCACAAACCAACATCATTGCACCCCCAAGCCTCAGAGTCAAGAAGAACTGAAGTGCATGTCACCTCTGTAAAACCCAGAATGAAGTGACCCAAACCATTGGCAATGTTGAAGTGGCATATAGAGCATGTGTCACAGTAAACCATACCCACACAGAATAACGCTTCATTCATGAAGGACACTGACAATGCAGACAACAGGAGTAACTGGTTTTATTCACATATCACAGTGATAGGCACCAGAAGTGGACAAGAGCAAGTCCAGTGGCCACGACAAAGTTCAGACTGTGTCCATGAGATCCTGCACAGGGAAGGGGTAAACAGCAAGGCCAGTGGCCAGTCCAATGTGCAGACTGTGTCCATGAGATCCTGCACAGGGAAGGGGTAAACAGCAAGGCCAGTGGCCAGTCCAAGGTGCAGACTGTGTCCATGAGATCCTGCACAGGGAAGGGGTATACAGCAAGGCCAGTGGCCAGTCCAAGGTGCAGACTGTGTCCATGAGATCCTGCACAGGGAAGGGGTAAACAGCAAGGCCAGTGGCCAGTCCAAGGTGCAGACTGTGTCCATGAGATCCTGCACAGGGAAGGGGTAAACAGCAAGGCCAGTGGCCAGGAGAAAGTGCAGGTGAGGCACATGAGAAGCTGCACAGGCAAGGCTCAAACATCAGTGAACAACAAGGCCAGTGGCCAGGAGAAAGTGCAGGTGAGGCACATGAGAAGCTGCACAGGCAAGGCTCAAACATCAGTGAACAACAAGGCCAGTGGCCAGGAGAAAGTGCAGGTGAGGCACATGAGAAGCTGCACAGGCAAGGCTCAAACATCAGTGAACAACAAGGCCAGTGGCCAGGAGAAATAAGTGCAGGTGAGGCACATGAGAACCTGCACAGGCAAGGCTCAAACATCAGTGAACAACAAGGCCAGTGGCCAGGAGAAAGTGCAGGTGAGGTACATGAGAAGCTGCACAGGGAATAATGAACACAGCCAGGAGCAACAAGGTTAGTGGCCAGTACAAAGTGCAGAGTAAGTGCATGAGATCCAGCACTGGGAATGGGTGGTACTGTACCCTGCCATGGTCAGAAACACACTCAGGGCGTCAACAATGGGAAGTCCATGGCACCACTGTGGGAGAGACATGTGTGTGAGGGGGACTAACACTCAGACTTGGCTGACAGTCTGACTGGGAGGTGGCTGTGTGTCGGGGACAGTTGGGGGACTGGACCGGGGAGAGATAGGCCCAGCTGGGGTTGAGCCATCAGTGGTTTGGGAAGCCTGAGGGCTGCTAGGACCAGGTGGGGTGGTGGCACGTGGAGGTGGACTCATGCTGCCCTGAGACACAGTGTGTGTGGGAGATACTGGAGGGGTGCCCTTCCACTTCTTTATGATTCAAAATGGCTCCCCTGTCTTGGGATTCATGCCAAGTGGCGTGTACACAACAGGCACACTCACCACAAAAGCAGGATCATGTGCAGACTGTGGCCCTCCCTCTGGGGATGTGCTGGATTCAGCGGTGCGCTTGGCCCGGGATTGCCTCTGCCCTTGCATCCCCTGTTCACCAGGTGTACCCCCTACAGTGGGCTCCTTTCCCTGCTTCACAGGGCTCTGGATGGGAGTTGATGTTGTGGGTGAACCTGCCTTGGAGCTTTTTTTACATGTACTCTTAACAGGCACCTGTTTCTCACTGGGCACGGAAACTGTCTGCCTGTCTTTGCAAGACACTTTTGGGACAGGTGAGTCCTTGGCTGGGGATGCCTCTGAGGCATGTGATCCTGAGGCATGCTTCTTGGCTTCCTTGCCCTGGGTGTCGCCTGAAGGGCTTTTGCCTCTGCGGTCTGGGGTGGCTTTAGCTTTCTGTGGGGATGGTGTCTGCGCCCTGGACTGCTTGGGCTGCTGCTGTCGTGTGCTGCGTGTGCTGTATCTTTCCCTTGATGTGTGGGGTGTGTGGTCACTATCATCAGACGTGGCCACTGGCAGGGTGGTGGACCTAGGGACTGGAGGTGGACCATGAGATTGGGCCAATTGAATGGCTGCCGTCACCGCAGAGGACAGAGACTGTACAGTATGGTGTAGCCCACCCACGTCTGAATGACCGCCCTCCACGTAAGAAACCAGCTGTGCCAATTTTTTGTCGTGGTCTATGAAGGCATTGAGGAGAGCTGTCTGCCCCACACACAGCTGGTGCAAAAGCTCCACAGACTCAGCACCGATGGCAGCAGGGGGGACAGGGGCAGGGGCAGCGGTGCCTGGGGTGAAGGACACCCTTCCCTTTTTGGTGGTGCGGACACGGGCAGCAACAGTGGGAGTAGCTGGGAGGGTGGGCACTGGACGCTGTGTGGTCGACGAGGAGGCAGAGTCCCCGTTCCCTGTGCCCGACAACATAGATGCGTCTCCACCGTCGTCAGATGACGTTGAGGTCTGCGTCTCTGGCTGCAACTCCTCTAGAAGACTCCTGTCCCCCTCTGATGCGCTGGCGACATCCGTGTCACTATGCTCGTGTGCAGCAGTTGTGCTGGATCCCTCACCACTGGTGTCCGTCCCCTGTCCTTCCGTGCCCACGGGAGATGCTGCATGATAGAGAGAGAGATGTAGGATCAGTACATTGGCATCAACATTAAGAATATATGCAAGCAAAGCATCACAAAAGATGATGAATTCTCCATGTTGCACAACACCATGGGCAGTAACATTGTGCAACCTCAATCCAAAAGTCAAATCTTTTGTGGCATCATGCATACTTGGCATAAGTCACCCATGTGATGAACACACAGACAAATAGCCTGTTGGTGGCTCCATGTAACCAGACACACAGATCCCTCTGTGCACACCTAGGGCCCTGAGGGGGGAAAAGATGTTCCTCCCAACATGTTGCCACTGTCACATCTTGAGCCAGCAGAAGTGGCCAACACAGGGACAGCCTCCAAAATATCATTCCACAATGGCCATGAGCACATGCCATCCACCATGTCGTACCTTGGGGCACAACTACAGATGCACATTGGTGCCAGATGTGTAGTCCGCACAAATCTGACGTCAGGAAATGCACACATTGATGATGGCACACTCAGATGAAGCACTCTGCCGTTCACTGCAATGGGATGTCCCTGACTACCCCAATGAAGATGGTACCAGAAGGCCACAACTACAAATGCGAATCCAAGGGCCATTACACCAATGACATGGGAAAGTACATGTAGGGAGAATGCATGACAGCGGCACCCAACACCGAGGCCACTTACAAGCCATTGCATCACACTAGCAACATCAGAGCCCTGCACTGGCCCAGGCTTGGAACACATGCAGCCACTCACCACCCAAAGTCACACTCCCAGAATACTCACCCCCAGCTTGCTGCTGATGCTCCTTCAGACGTGCATCCAGTACTGGCTGCGTCACAGCTAAGATGCGTGCCATGAGTGGTGTCATGCTGCGCCGCGCCAACCTTCCGGCCTGAGGGATCAGCCCCAGTGTCATCTCGGCCACGTTCTTGCTCAGCCAACAGATGTCATCCCACCTCTTGTGACAGTGGGTGCACCGGCGGTTGCAGACACCCAGAGCCCGCACCTTGCATGCAAAGGCCCTCCACACGGCCTTACGCTGGTGTGCTTTGAGCTGCAGGCATGGGAGACAAGAGGGGGAAAACATCAGTGACACAGTGTTATGTACCAATATCTCTCAGTACAGGAGCATGATACTAACTCATCCCAAATCCACAGATATGTCTAACAGAGACAAGAATGCATCTCACATGGAACATCAGCATGGGAGAACCACACGTAAATGCATGCAGGTGTGAGGGTGGACACAGTACCTGCCCATCTCATACACATGCAGGATGCCAGCACATTAAGCTTAAGCCATGTGTAGTCTGTCCACATCTACTATCCATTTTCATGCAGAGCAAGACATACATCACATATCAACATATGTATGGGGGTAGACTCACTGGGTCCAACACTGCACAGCCCTCAATGAACTTGCCCTTTAACTGGCTCACTGTGTCATGGAGGTCACATTGAGGTACATGATCTCAAAAACACAACCCCTCATCACAAGGCCTGTCGTGCTTGAACTACATGGCTGAAATGGATCATTGATGGAGAGTCAAGATTAAAAGCACAAATTTGACACTCTGTACATTCAGTGATGTGTCCCTGTAAGTTTGTGCGGTGAATGTGCAGGCCAGGTGGGGTCACACAGAGGTCCAATGTGGGGCATCTGAACTGTTACATGAAGGGACAATTTGGAAGCACAAACAGTGCCAACACATGCGAGTATGTGCACCTGCTGGTGGTGATAGAAGGGTCTGTGCACAATAATGTGGAAATCTACAGTGTCATAGGTGAATGAGCAACAAGAGTGTCACCCTCGGGGATTGAGGTCCTGAATATAGTGCAGAACTAGAGATGAGGCACATATTGAGTCATATACAATTCCATCACTACCCTCTGGACAACAACCCTAGATAATGCCACAGATGGGCCTGTGAAGGACATCAGGGACCCACACAGACATTCACACTAACAATCACTGTCCTGACTCCTTCATTCCAAACTTTCTGCCTCACTGTATGACTGACAAGACAAAACATGTCTCTCAAATCTGGATGTGCAGGCAGGGAAATGTGTGGAATAGGCTTAACACCGCTTCCCCCTGGGGACAGCATGCTAGGCAGTGCATGACACAACCCCACACTCTCATGCACATACTGCAGCAGATCAACTTCATGTGTGCCCCCCCTGCACTCTCACTCCCACTCTGAGAGACTTACCACCACATTTGGCATACCATATAGCCTCGGATACTGGGTGAGAACCTCGTCCACCAGGACCTCCTGCTCCTCGGTGGTGAAGGGAGTGGCACGGATCTTCTCAGTCCTCGCCATCACTGTGTGCAGGAGTCAGCAGCAGCAGAAGCAGTTGGTGGTGAGGGGTGCCAGGCAGCAGGCCCTGGAGACAGCAGCAGCAGAAGCAGTTGGTGGTGAGGGGTGGCAGGCAGCAGGCCCTGGAGACAGCAGAAGCAGTTGGTGGTGAGGGGTGGCAGGCAGCAGGCTATGTGAGCTGTGTAAATGTGTGGCTCTCACACACATATATAGCCCCCTGGGCTCGTTTCAGTGGTTCTAAGCTGCTGCAATTGGTGTTCCAGGTCTGCCTTCTTCAAATACATCCAATGACCGGCTCCACGGTGGCAGAGCACGCCTACCATGATTTTCAAAATTGCATCAGGCTACCGCGATTGCGGTTCCCATTGGCTGTAAGGGCATGGTTCATGGCGGTGACACACCGCAGGGGACAGGCGGGCGCTACCGCGGTGGTGCATCTTTCAAGTGCATCCAATGACCGGCTCCACGGTGGCGGAGCACGCCTACTGCGATTTTCAAAATTGCATCAGGCTACCGCGATTGCGGTTCCCATTGGCTGTAAAGGCATGGTTCATGGCGGTGACACACCGCAGGGGACAGGTGGGCGCTAACGTGGTGGTGCATCTTTCAAGTTCATCCAATGACTGGCTCCGCTGTGGCGGAGCACGCCTACCGCGATTTTCAAAATTGCATCAGGCTACCGCGATTGCGGTTCCCATTGGCTGTAAGGGCATGGTTCATGGAGGTGACACACCGCAGGGGACAGGCGGGCGCTACCGCGATTCCAGGGCCATACATTGCTATGTGTGACCGGGACCTGGGTGGCGGAGCATGCCAACCGCCATTAGCCATGTGTAAATGCCTATCACTCCCGCAATGGTGTCTTGGGCCATGGCGGTGACACACCGCTGGTGCCAGGCGGTAGCTTCCGCGATTTGGGTGCCATACATTGGTGCCTGTGACCGTGATTTGGGTGGCGGAGCATGCCAACCGCCATTTGTCAATACATATATATCTCTCACTACCGCGATTGTGTTCTAGGGATTGGTGGTGACACACTGCTGGTGCCAGGCGGTAGCTTCCGCAATTTGGGTCCCATACATTGGTGCCTGTGACCGTGATTTGGGTGGCAGAGCATGCCAACCACCATATGTCAATACATATATATCCCTCACTACCGTGATTGTGTTCTAGGGATTGGTGGTGACACACCGCTGGTGGCAGGCGGTAGCTTCCGTGATTTGGGTGCCATACATTGACGTGAGTGATTGTGATTTGGGTGGCGGGACACTTTGTCAGCACCTATGGACACATCATGCTGTGTCAATGGCCAATGGGCAGTCATCAACAGTGCACAGTGGCCACATGATTAATGGCACATCATTGTGCACACAATGCCAGTGTAACATTTAACACACTGCTGACTACACATGCCATGTTTGTGTATGTCATGTAGTACATTGGCATGTACTCACTCACATGTCACTAGTGATATTGATGGGCATGTACACAGAACACTGTTGTTATGGACTCTCAAATGTGTACACATGTCAATGTGTGAAAGTGCTGTGAAAATCACAGCACTTTCACACATTAATGTAGAATGTGCAGATTTGACTGTCTTGCTTTCTTTGATCATGCACACACTTGTTGTTTACGCTCAGCCTGTGGTCATTGTGTTGTTGATGTGTGCCATGTTCAACTCACGCCTGAAGGTGTGTCAGGTACAGCAGCTAGGTATGAGACAGTGATGTTGCAGTTTTACACATATGCTGTATGAAATACCCTCAAGCCTGCTCATGCTAGATGTGGCCATATCCCTATGTGCATTCGCATAGTCAGATGTTGTTTTGGATGTACTTGCTGTGTGAAAGGGAACAAGTGTGCGAGTAGTGTGGCTGAAGGTGTCCCTACGTGTAAGCTGCTCTGTAACTCAATTGTGATGACAGTCATTGTTGGCGTTGTGTCAGTCAAAACGTAAGATGTTGTACACGTCTCAGGGTGTATTGAATTGACATGTGTCCACTTTCATCTCAACTAGGAGGAGACCAAATCTGTACCGTCCCTACACCATGCTGGCAGACATGGAGGATGAGGAGGTCATCCGGAAGTTCCGTCTGGACAGAGCCACCCTACAAAACCTCTGTGCTATGTTGGAGCCCCACCTGCAGCCTCACAGAACATATCCAACCGCTTTCACCCCAACATCTAAGGTGATGGCGGCTCTGCATTTTTTTGCCTCTGGATCATTCCAGCACACGGTGTCCAGCGCAGGTGGGATGTCGCGCAACCCATGTTCTGCATAATGCTGCGTGATGTCCTATCCGCCATGATGATATACAAGGACAGGTATATCCATTTCCCCAGGGTGCCGGAATTGGCGGCTGTAAAGGTAGACTTTTATGCCCTTGCTCACATCCCCCATGTTGTTGGGGCCATTAATTGCACCCATGTTGGGCTTGTTCTACCACAGGCACGGGAGCACCTTTATAGGAACCGAAAACATTACCACTCCATAAATGTGCAAGTGTGTGCCAGGCAGATATGATCATCACGCACGTGTGTGCCAAATATCCAGGCTCAACCCATGACTCATACATCATGCGGAACAGCATTGTACCACAGCTCATGGCTAATCTGCTTCCTGAGCGTGCATGGATTGTGGGTGAGTACGAAGAGTCCAGTAGCGTGCTGTGTGTGACATGCTGTCCTCTGCCACAGTATAATTACAAGGTTTATCTGTGTCTCTCACACCTAGGTGACTCTGCATATCCCAACCGTCCGTGGTTGCTGAGCCCACTGCGGAATCCCAGGACACCAGCTGATGTACGCTACAATGATGCCCATGGGAGGACACGTCGTGTGGTGGAGCGGACTTTTGGTCTCCTGAAGTCACGATTTCGCTGCCTTGACAAGACGGGAGGTGCACTCATGTACTCGCCCAGGAAGGTATGTCAGAATGCTGTGGTGTGCTGCATGCTCCACAACCTAGCCATTCACAAGGATATCCCCCTGCTTCTGGATGTTGATGAGCAGCCACGGCCCCCACCTGCAAACCAACCCGTGTCCAGTGATGAGGACAGTGGAGAGGAGGATGGTGTTGACCTGCGTCAACAGCTCATTAGCCGCTACTTCACTTGAAGGTGAGTTTCAATGTACAACTGACCCATTGTCTGATGATGTTGCTGTTGTTGTGAAGGTGTATGTGAGCTTTGTGACTGCAGCCGGTTGTTGACTCAGTGGTGGCTGACGATGTTTATGGGACAGGGGAATTTTGAACATCTGCAGGATGTGTATGTTGGCACTTGTTGCTCATTGTGATGTGTGCATGTTGTATTAGCTTTATGGTATGTGTTGTGTGATGTCTGTGATGCCACACCCAGACTAGTGAATCTTGTTCTATTGTGTTTTCCTAGGTCCCTTCAGCCTCTCCTTGCCTACATACATTCCATACTCCTGGTACATTTTAATCATGGTGATGACTGCACATCCTGGAATAAAGACGGAGCAGAAACAACAACATGTGTGTAAGGAGTTTTATTTACAATGGTGACATATGAGGGGGTGAACATTTACATTGAGGTGATTAGTGAAGCAGTGAGTTATTAGTTATGGTAAGTGAGAGAATCGAGTAGTCACCACATTGATGTGGTGACCCAGTCCAACAGACAGATGCCATTCACAAGGCAGTGTGGGGAAGGACAGTCCAATGAGTCAATGCAGTAGTGAAGAGTGTTGCAGTAGTGAAGAGTGTTGCCATCATGGCTGGCTCCGTGACTGACATTTGGCAGGTGCTTTGCCACGGGATACTCCCAGGGATTTCTTGGGACGGCCCCTTCGTCGCTTGGCAGGGGGGGCCTCTGCTGTGGGGCCTGTGCGGTCTGAGGACTCACCCCTCTCTGTGGCCGCAGGGGATGATGTTGAACTGTCATCCTGCAGCTCAGCAGGGGGAGGTGGAGGTGTTGTTTGTGGTGCAGGCCTGTCCCTCAGTGCCGCCACTATCTGGCCCAAGAGGTCCACAATTTGTCCCATGCGGGTGTCCATGGACCTCTTCAGCAGGAGGAGCTCGCTGGAATCTTCTTCTGCCCAGGCCGTTCGTCCCTGGGCCCGTTCATATGCCCCAAGGACTCTGTTTATGCTGTCCAGGGCTTCGGTCCCAGGCTCTGGTTGTCTGTGAGTGACCATGCCACTCCCACCTGCCCTGCTGCCACGGACCTGTTGCATCACCACTGTAGGCACCCGCATCCTCTCCCTGCCCATCTCGGTTGGTGGTGTGGGGTGGTCATCCTCTGGGACAGGGAGGGTGTTGCAGGCAGCACTGGTGGTGGTGGTGGTGTAGGACACACAGGCCATAACAGCAGGGGTCTGCGTAGGTATTGGTGTTGCTGCAGATGTGGTGGGGGGGACGATGGGTTCCTGGGACCGGTTGCGCCCTGGCACACCAGATGGGCCGGCTCCGGGGTCATCGTCCTCTGAATACCTGTAGTCAACATCCGAGAGTCCATATTCCGGGGGGGAAAGACTGGCTCTGCAGGTTGCTTGTGTTGTCCTCTGCAGTCAGTTCTTGGTCACCTGTGGGACAGATGAGAAATGGTCATTGTAGAGCACCCCGCAAGCTTTGTGTTGGCTGTGTATTATTCACTGTTTGTACACCACACAGTTGACTCGTCATCACATTGTTTGTATGCACACTACTGTGCCTCCTGAGATGATGTTGAGGTACATGCATTAGTTGTCCATGGTGTGAGGTGTCACAACATACCATGTGCCACGTGCATGTTTTGTGATTACAGGGACATGTTGCCATCTAGGGACTGGCGCAACAAAGCATTTCTGTGGCGCCTCTTTGTTGGTCACTCTGCCCTGGCAGACGTTACATCTGAGCATGTCCTGGCCATTGTCATCTCATGCATACCTTTGTAGTGTCATGTGCAAATATGAATTTGTACCAACAACCAGGCTTTCTTTGTTTACATATGGTCCTTGCTGCTCTGGCCACATGGCACTTACACATGGCATTCAGTGCTGTGCATGATTGTGCACAGACTTTCTTCTACATGTGAATTGGTGTGTCACACTTTGGTTGCTGTGGCAGTTAAATTTGCTTAGCTGTCTGCACACTGTGAGTGGCAATTGGATCTGTGTGTATTTTTGTGTGATGAGAGGGCTGGTGTTGTCATATGGCACCATGCTTTTTGGGAGGAATGGCTGGGTGCATTTACTGGCTACTTACCTGTTCTGTTTTCACATTTGGGTTGGATTTGTGTCACATCTATGTGTGTGTGTGGTGGAGGCTTCCATCCTGCTCAGGGATGGGACAAGAGGGCATAATATGTCTACCTACCTGTTAGTTTGAAGTGGACAGTGCAATGACTGACACATGCATCTGGGTGGGAGGGAGTGCTCCATCTTGATGTGCTGGGGAACAAGGGGGCATGGTGGGAGTAGTACTGCAGGCCTCCCACCCCCAATCAGCCCTCCCAGGGAAGATGGCTACCTACCTGTTAGTTTGAAGTGGACAGTGCAATGACTGACACATGCATCTGGGTGGGAGGGAGTGCTCCATCTTGATGTGCTTGGGAACAAGGGGGCATGGTGGGAGTAGTAGTGCAGGCCTCCCACCCCCAAACAGCCCTCCCAGGGAAGATGGCTACCTAGCTGTTTGTTTGAAGTGGACAGTTCAATGACTGACACATGCATCTGGGTGGGAGGGAGTGCTCCATCTTGATGTGCTGGGGAACAAGGGGGCATGGTGGGAGTAGTACTGCAGGCCTCCCACCCCCAATCAGCCCTCCCAGGGAAGATGGCTACCTACCTGTTAGTTTGAAGTGGACAGTGCAATGACTGACACATGCATCTGGGTGGGAGGGAGTGCTCCATCTTGATGTGCTTGGGAACAAGGGGGCATGGTGGGAGTAGTAGTGCAGGCCTCCCATCCCCAAACAGCCCTCCCAGGGAAGATGGCTTCCTAGCTGTTAGTTTGTTTGTAGTGAGACAATGGCTTCCCAATGCTTCTGGGTGTGGAGTGCTCCATCATGCCCAGGGGTGGGACAGGGGACCTGGTGGGAATGGTACTGCAGGCCTCCCACCCCCAAACAGCCCTCCCAGGGAAGATGGCTACCTACCTGTTAGTTTGAAGTGGACAGTGCAATGACTGACACATGCATCTGGGTGGGAGGGAGTGTTCCATCTTGATGTGCTGGGGAACAAGGGGGCATGGTGAGAGTAGTACTGCAGGCCTCCCACCCCAAAACAGCCCTCCCAGGGAATATGGCTACCTACCTGTTAGTTTGAAGTGGACAGTGCAATGACTGACACATGCATTTGGGTGGGAGGGAGTGCTCCATCTTGATGTGCTGGGGAACAAGGGGGCCTGGTGGGAGTAGTACTGCCGACCTCCCACCCCCAACAGCCCTCCCAGGGAAGACGGCTACCTACCTGTTAGTTTGAAGTGGACAGTGCAATGACTGACACATGCATCTGGGTGGGAGGGAGTGCTCCATCGTGATGTGCTGGGGAACAAGGGGGCATGGTGGGAGTAGTACTGCAGGCCTCCCACCCCCAAACAGCCCTCCCAGGGAAGATGGCTACCTATCTGTTAGTTTGAAGTGGACAGTGCAATGACTGACACATGCATCTGGGTGGGAGGGAGTGCTCCATCTTGATGTGCTGGGGAACAAGGGGGCATGGTGGGAGTTGTTGTGCTGGCCTCCCACCCCCAAACAGCCCTCCCAGGGAAGATGGCTACCTAGCTGTTAGTTTGTTTGTAGTGAGACAATGGCTTCCCAATGCTTCTGGGTGTGGAGTGCGCCATCCTGCTCAGGGGTGGGACAGGGGGCCTGGTGGGAGTAGTACTGCAGGCCTCCCACCCCCAAACAGCCCTCCCAGGGAAGATGGCTACCTACCTGTTAGTTTGTTTGTAGTGAGACAATGGCTTCCCAATGCTTCTGGATGTGGAGTGCTCCATCCTGCTCAGGGGTGGGACAGGGGGCCTGGTGGGAGCAGGACTGCAGGCCTCCCACCCCCAAACAGCCCTCCCAGGGAAGATGGCTACCTAGCTGTTAGTTTGTTTGTAGTGAGACAATGGCTTCCCAATGCTTCTGGGTGTGGCGTGCTCCATCCTGCTCAGGGGTGGGACAGGGGGCCTGGTGGGAGTTGTAGTGCTATTTGCCTGGGCACATTCAACCATGTGAATGTTGGCTACCTTTTGGGGTGATTCAGATGTAGTGGATGTTGCATCTGTGGGACACGTGTTGGATATTGTGGTGCATATGGATATACTTGTGCCTCTGAGATGTAGCTTTGTAGTTGTGCTTGACAGTACATTGCTGTGTAATGGTCTACATGTGTTTGTACTTACCAGCCTCCATTCCCCCGGGTATTCCTGTGAGACTCTCTGGATGCAGTATGGCAAGCACCTTCTCCTCCCATGCAGTCAATGTTCTTGGTGTAATGGGAGGGCCACCGCCAGTCCTCTGAGCCAGCTCATGGTTCTTGCTCCTCTTCTTTTTGACAACACTCTTCAGGTCATGCCACCGCCTCAAGATTTCCTGTCTGTTGTGTGGGATGGTCCCTACTGCATTGACCTTATCGACTATCCTTGCCCATATTTGATTTCTTCTGGCTAATGGTGTCTGTTGGACCAGGTTACCAAACAGTTGTGGTTCAACTCTGACTATCTCATCTACCATGACTGTCAACTCACTATCTGTGAATTTTGGCATTTTCTGTGGTGCCATGGTGTGTGATGTGCTGAGGGGTTTGAGGTGCAGGTGTGTAATTGGTGGGGGTGGGGGTGATGTGTATGGTGTGTGATGTGCAGAGGGGTTAGAGGTGCAGGTGTGTAAGTGGTGGTGGTGCTGTGTGTGGTGTGAGTAGTGATGGTGTGCAGATTTGCCTCTCCTTTGTGCTCTGGTGTTGGGCCCTTCAGTTGTGGAGTATTGCAAAGGATTGTGGTCAGGGAAGGGGCTGGTTTTATACCCAGCTATGTGGGTGTGTCCAAATGGGGTATTGCTGTCAGGTGTGTTGTGTGGGTTGTCCTGGGATTTGGATTTTTGTAGTTGCCATGTGGTTGTGTCATTGGGGTGTGTTATGTGTTTTTGGGTACATGGCTAGTTTGCTGTGTGCACTTTGGGACCTTGTTGTGATTTTTTTCTGTTGACCGCCATATTTGTCACGGAGCGTCCGCAGCGGTGGCTATGCTGCAGTTCCATCATTTGTTTGCTGTAACACTTTTTGCCCTAAGTGGGATGGGTATGCCCAGACGTGGGTCCCTTGCTCTCTGTGCCACTGGATTCAAGCTAGCCTGGCTGAAGAAGGGTGACATACCCTGAAACCGGTCCCAGGATGCTTGTTTCCGGTCCAGGGAGGACCTGGCCTGGCAGTTCGGTCTGGACTGTTCCTATGGGGCACAGGGTCAAGACTGATTTGCATATGGCTGGGTCCAAACTGGGGTGGCGTAGTGGGCAAAAGAACGATGGATTTAACCCAGATCTTTTGACTGGGGGAGAATGTTTGCATTGTCAGCATTCCGTCCATCATTTGTTTGCTGTAACACTTTTCGCCCTAAGTGGGATGGGTATGCCCAGACGTGGGTCCCTTGCTCTCTGTGCCACTGGATTCAAGCTAGCCTGGCTGAAGAAGGGTGACATACCCTGAAACCGGTCCCAGGATGCTTGTTTCCGGTCCAGGGAGGACCTGGCCTGGCAGTTCGGTCTGGACTGTTCCTATGGGGCACAGGGTCAAGACTGATTTGCATATGGCTGGGTCCAAACTGGGGTGGCGTAGTGGGCAAAAGAACGATGGATTTAACCCAGATCTTTTGACTGGGGGAGAATGTTTGCATTGTCAGCATTCCGTCCATCATTTGTTTGCTGTAACACTTTTCGCCCTAAGTGGGATGGGTATGCCCAGACGTGGGTCCCTTGCTCTCTGTGCCACTGGATTCAAGCTAGCCTGGCTGAAGAAGGGTGACATACCCTGAAACCGGTCCCAGGATGCTTGTTTCCGGTCCAGGGAGGACTTGGCCTGGCAGTTCGGTCTGGACTGTTCCTATGGGGCACAGGGTCAAGACTGATTTGCATATGGCTGGGTCCAAACTGGGGTGGCGTAGTGGGCAAAAGAACGATGGATTTAACCCAGATCTTTTGACTGGGGGAGAATGTTTGCATTGTCAGCATTCCGTCCATCATTTGTTTGCTGTAACACTTTTCGCCCTAAGTGGGATGGGTATGCCCAGACGTGGGTCCCTTGCTCTCTGTGCCACTGGATTCAAGCTAGCCTGGCTGAAGAAGGGTGACATACCCTGAAACCGGTCCCAGGATGCTTGTTTCCGGTCCAGGGAGGACCTGGCCTGGCAGTTCGGTCTGGACTGTTCCTATGGGGCACAGGGTCAAGACTGATTTGCATATGGCTGGGTCCAAACTGGGGTGGCGTAGTGGGCAAAAGAACGATGGATTTAACCCAGATCTTTTGACTGGGGGAGAATGTTTGCATTGTCAGCATTCCGTCCATCATTTGTTTGCTGTAACACTTTTCGCCCTAAGTGGGATGGGTATGCCCAGACGTGGGTCCCTTGCTCTCTGTGCCACTGAATTCAAGCTAGCCTGGCTGAAGAAGGGTGACATACCCTGAAACCGGTCCCAGGATGCTTGTTTCCGGTCCAGGGAGGACCTGACCTGGCAGTTCGGTCTGGACTGTTCCTATGGGGCACAGGGTCAAGACTGATTTGCATATGGCTGGGTCCAAACTGGGGTGGCGGAGTGGGCAAAAGAACGATGGATTTAACCCAGATCTTTTGCCTGGGGGAGAATGTTTGCATTGTCAGCATTCCGTCCATCATTTGTTTGCTGTAACACTTTTCGCCCTAAGTGGGATGGGTATGCCCAGACGTGGGTCCCTTGCTCTCTGTGCCACTGGATTCAAGCTAGCCTGGCTGAAGAAGGGTGACATACCCTGAAACCGGTCCCAGGATGCTTGTTTCCGGTCCAGGGAGGACCTGGCCTGGCAGTTCGGTCTGGACTGTTCCTATGGGGCACAGGGTCAAGACTGATTTGCATATGGCTGGGTCCAAACTGGGGTGGCGTAGTGGGCAAAAGAACGATGGATTTAACCCAGATCTTTTGACTGGGGGAGAATGTTTGCATTGTCAGCATTCCGTCCAACATTTGTTTGCTGTAACACTTTTCGCCCTAAGTGGGATGGGTATGCCCAGACGTGGGTCCCTTGCTCTCTGTGCCACTGAATTCAAGCTAGCCTGGCTGAAGAAGGGTGACATACCCTGAAACCGGTCCCAGGATGCTTGTTTCCGGTCCAGGGAGGACCTGGCCTGGCAGTTCGGTCTGGACTGTTCCTATGGGGCACAGGGTCAAGACTGATTTGCATATGGCTGGGTCCAAACTGGGGTGGCGTAGTGGGCAAAAGAACGATGGATTTAACCCAGATCTTTTGACTGGGGGAGAATGTTTGCATTGTCAGCATTCCGTCCATCATTTGTTTGCTATAACACTTTTCGCCCTAAGTGGGATGGGTATGCCCAGACGTGGGTCCCTTGCTCTCTGTGCCACTGGATTCAAGCTAGCCTGGCTGAAGAAGGGTGACATACCCTGAAACCGGTCCCAGGATGCTTGTTTCCGGTCCAGGGAGGACCTGGCCTGGCAGTTCGGTCTGGACTGTTCCTATGGGGCACAGGGTCAAGACTGATTTGCATATGGCTGGGTCCAAACTGGGGTGGCGTAGTGGGCAAAAGAACGATGGATTTAACCCAGATCTTTTGACTGGGGGAGAATGTTTGCATTGTCAGCATTCCGTCCATCATTTGTTTGCTGTAACGCAGTTCTTCCGGAGGCTCTCCCATTCATCACTGTTGGCGTTTTCGGCGGTCGGATTCAGCGGAACATACCACGGTCACATCGGGGATATCCTAATGTTCCGTGCAGTGTCCCCGCTGTCGTGGCAGCGGTTTGATTTTTTTCCTCCGAGAATCCGACCGCCGCGGACGGGTTTTCGCCTTCTCCGCCCACTACGAGCAGTTTTTCGGTGGCTCTTACCGCCGCAGTCATTTTTTTTGGGCGGGACATCCTAATCTGGCCGCCGGTTTTGCCGCGGTACCGGCGGGCGGTTGTTTTCCGCTACCATGGCAGTCGGGGAGGTTTTCCGACCTCCATCCTAATAGGCCCCTTGGTTAGGAGTCTTTCTTCTTACACACCTCAGCAAAGTGCCCCTTTTTTTGCACTTAACACATGTGGCTTTCAGAGCAGGACACATTTTATTATTGGTCAGATGACCAGTTTTATCACATCTGTAACACCTGCGTACAGTAACTTTACTTCTCACACTTCCATCTTCATTCTTAATATTAACTTTCTTGTACTTCTCCTTCACTACATGCACACTCTGTTGTTTTTCCTTCTCTTCCTTAATCACTTTGACACATTTCATAGAATGTTTAACCCTCTTAGCAACCAGTAGAACTTCCTTGAAAGTTGGTTTATCTTTCAACCATAACTCCTCCTCCACTTTTTCAATATTGCATCCTATTCCTAACATGAACTGAACACGTATGCCTTCATCTAACAGCCCAGCAACTTTACTTGAGAATGCAAGTCTCCTTAACTCAGTTACATAACATTCCACTGACTCTCCCTCCTTTTGAACCCCTCTAGCAAAGTGATACCTTTCTAAGATGGTGTTCACTTTTGGTAGAAAATGTTTATCCAGTTTCCTAATACATATCTCATACTCATTCACATCATCTGATTCAACATCAGCAATATCTGGAAGATGATCAAAACTTTTTGGGCCTTCAGGGCCTAGACAATGAAGAAGGAGGGATGTTTTCCTCTCTGCATTTAGAGATGTCCCACACACCTTTGCATATCTTTCAAATACCTTCTTCCACTTTTTCCCCTTCATAGGCGGCGTCCCTAGACTAGTGAGAAAGAAGGGTGGTGCAGTAATCTGCATGTTTGTTCTAATTAGACTAACACAATAAAGTATATCACACCTGGTAAAGGTTGACCAAGACACAAAGTTAATAAAACTGCACTCAAACCAAGGAACTATCATAAACACAGCACGCTATACTTTATAAATTGCATCAATAATGCAGAATTTAAATCAGAACATTCTCCAGAGAAAATAAATTGAGCCAATGCAAGCAGCACATTAACAACTATTACGTACTCTGAAGCAACTGACGTGGATTAGCTTTGATTCAAATATTGAGCAGGTGCTTTTCACTCCAGTGAGCGTGTCACTGTTGGTACTTAACTGCGTGTAGTATCCTCAGGTCATGTTAATATGTTCCCATTCATTCTGTACCTAGCTGCTCAGCCAGTGTGAGTGTTCCGTGTGAGTGGAATGTTTGGGTGCCTGGTGTGTGTGTGGTCAGTTGGAAGATGGGCTGAGCAGCTGGGAGGCTGCTACTGGTGGGGCTTGCTGTAGCTTTACATCTACTCTACTTAATAAACCTGCTACTTATCTCAGTTACGTCTGCCTTGACTCCTTCATGATCTGAACGTGTGGGCCAGCATACTACACATTTATGGCGACGATCTGAAGCTAATCTCACGCATTGAAGGTAGTTGGTGGCAACTAAGGATGTGGAGTACAACAGGACTACGTGTAGGAAAGAACCTACTAAGTGTACCGATGAAGAGCAACAAAAGCAACAAGAATAAAGTAACTTTTTCAAGGAAAAGAAACCAGTCAAGCAAGAAACCAGTCAAGCACGCCTCGCAGCCCCACCAGTGTCCACTACACCGGACAACCCAGCCCAGGCGTGCTGTGTTTCCATCTCTACATCTACAACATCTTGTTAAAGATCCTATGCTACTACAAATGGCTACAGTGCCACATCAAACGTCTACAGTGCCACAGGAAACAGCTACAGTGTCTGAAGAAGCAAGGTAACCTGTTGCTGCCTAAGTTGCTGCTTCCAGTGCGAGTGAAGTTCTTCTGTTTTGAAAGAGATGGCATTTCAAGAAGTTTTTTTTTTTCCATCTACGTTTGTGTCCAAGTTCAAGACTTTCTTAAAAGTGGGTGCTGAAGGGTGTTTTCTACTCAGTGTGCCTCCCTGTCAGTCCAGGTCTGCCACTCTCCACAGCTTCGCGTCACAAGGAAAATGTTGAGGTCTTTACAATGTGCATTAAGGATTTTATTATGCCGTACACAAGGACGTTTTCATAGACATTGGAAAATGCTTCTGGCAGTGCATCCGTCATTGTCGGATCTGAAGGAAGTCTACAACTTCATGTTGCCGGGAGTATATTAATCAAATCTTTACAGGTGTCTATGCGAGGGCTACTCATCTACGTTGACTAATGAGGGACTTTTTTTGTGAGTATACTTTTTAATTAATTTACTTTGGGGAGGCCCTTTGACTGTTGGCAGTTCAACCGCCGTGCTTTGATTTAAAAATGAGGCGGGTGTCTCTGCCTGTGCGCGCTCTTACCTCCTCTATGTCTGGATACGTTCCTCCAATTCTTATCTCTGTGACGTTCAAGTCGCACTTCACTGCATCCTTGTGCGCACGCACTCACCGTGAGCCATCCGGCACCTGCGTGACACAGCGTGCCGCCATCTTAGGATTGCCATGCTCCTGCATACACGATCCTACTACTGGTTCAGGTTTGCCTTGCCAACCACGTTGTATGCGCTTAATAAAGTTTTACGAAGCCAGTACCAGCGTCGAAATGTGAGGATCGTCTTGAGCGCAACCGTCGCTTGTAGCGGACTTCTCTTTCAGGTCTTTTCGTTGTACGGCGTTTCTGGTTCCTTGGGCATGAACACTTCTGGGACTGTTGGTGAGTTCTAATTTTTAATGTGACTTGGTGTTCTTCAGTTTCCACTGGGTGCCTTCTCTTCTCCATTCCACCTTGTGCCGCCTCAAATGTGCCGCTTCAAGTTTTGTGTGCTGCATTGTAGTACACTTTCGCAATTTGGACCGCTTGTCCCACAACATCGCGGTGACAGGCACACCAGTGACATTCTAGTAACGCCTGTCCTTCATCATCGCATACCAGTGATATTTTAGTGATTTTAACTTTATTGTGCATTATTTTGTATTTTCATCACTAGTCTCTAGTCTTTCAAATGAAAAACGAAGTGCGTGTTTGTATGACATGATATATGCTCATTACTATGCTGATTTGCTGGGGGCTACTCACCCTCAGCATTGTACTATTTACTATTTTGATGGTTTATGATCTATTTTCAGTTGTTCTTCCCTGCTTAAGGGATGGGAGTGGGTCCTAGTCCCATGTCTCTTTTTCACGCTCATTCACGTTTCAGATGTTTTTATCCCTAGCATTGGGATGGGAGTGGGTTACTGTCCCATTTCTCTTCTTTACGTTTGGTAAGCCTTTGTATCCTTACATGTGGGGTTACTTAGCTGCTTTGTTATTTTTGGTATGGGTGTTAACCCCATTTCCAAGTCATTGGTCTGTGTACCTTCACATTTTTGTATTGTGTGCGTGTGCCACACTTTACTGCTTTTGTGTAGTTTGCTTATCTGCACATGTCCTTGGGTGTTAGTCCCATGTGACACCAGCTGTTATGTTCCATGTTGTTGGACTTTTTCTTTTACGTCATCCCTTATACTAGTTGTGTTTGATGTACATCTCTTCTTTAGGATGTGTGTTTTGGGTGTTAGTCCCACTTACACGTTTTACTGTCATGCTGTGTCCAGTGCGTAAGCTGCTCTGCGCTTCACCTTGTATTTTTACGTCGTAATGTAGTGTGTGTAAGTCACCCTGTGCTTCACCTCGACGTAATGTGTGCCTGTGCCACACTGTGCTGCACCTGTGTTGTTCTCGTGCTGCGCATGTCTTTGGGTGCCAGTCCCATTCAACGTTGTCATGTGTGTGTAAGTCGCCCCGCGCCTCACCATGTGTTTTTACGTTGTCATGTGTGTGTGTAAGTCACCTTGTGCTTCACCTTGACGTTATGTGTGCATGTGCCACACTGTGCTGCTTTTGCTGCACAAGTTCTTGGGTGTCAGTCCCATGCAACATTTTATGCTTCACTTGGGTGTCAGTCCCATGCAACACTACGTGTTACACTGCTTCTGTTTTGGGTCAGTGTCCCTCACATGAGGGGTGGTGTCTTTCTATTCGCTACGTTCTCCTTACTTGATGAGTATTTCGTTGGTTGCTGTTCACCCATGTTTGAGTCTTGGGGTACGTTTTCCCCCTTTACTCTTGTGTCTTGCTCACTTGTTGCTTGTGAGTTCATCTTACACTATTTACCTTTTCTTTGTTTATGTTAAAGGAGGAGGATGGTGTTAGTGTGTGTTTTTATCCTTTCATCCTTCTTTCCTCCTTTTTGCTTGTCTGTTTTCCCTCTCGCGATGTGTTCTATTATGCATCCCTGGGTCTATGGACTGCTTTCACCTTTTGTACATTACTGTGTATAGTTGTTTTCATTTTAGTTTGTGTATATTTAATTTTCAGTGTAAAAGGGAGAGGATGTGTAGTATCCTCAGGTCATGTTAATATGTTCCCTTTCATCCTGTACCTAGCTGCTCAGCCAGTGTGAGTGTTCCGTGTAGAATGTTAGTGTGTGTGGAATGTTTGGGTGCCTGGTGTGTGTGTGGTCAGTTGGAAGATGGGCTGAGCAGCTAGGAGGCTGCTCCTGGTGGGGCTTGCTGTAGCTTTACATCTACTCTACTTAATAAACCTGCTACTTATCTCAGTTACGTCTGCCTTGACTCCTTCATGATCTGAACGTGTGGGCCAGCATACTACACTGAGACATGCCTTTGGATTTCAAATGTGCATGTCACTGTCAGCATCTTAGTAAGGACACACTTCCAAGTCATGTCACTGTGCCAAAATGACAGAATCACGCTTCCTTGGTATGAGTGTGCGAGCCACTGTCAACAATGATAAATGTCAAACGCTACTTTAATGCAAGTGTGCATGCCACTGTCACCAACGATCAATTCCACCTCAGAACATGCTACTTCACCACAGTACATTACTGTAATCTGTTTTCAAGTGTGCATGTCACTGCATTAGGGACAACAACAACACGCTTCACTAATACAGGTGTGCGTGTCACTGTAACATCAAGGTCACCGCTCTAGCTGTTTGTATGCAGGCACGCTTCAATAACATGTGTGCCTGTCACTGCAACATCAAGATCAGCACTCTAGCTGTTTGTATGCATGGCGTTGCACACACGGTGACGTTTGCAGATGTAGTCACTTTCCTGCCAAACAACTTCTGCTGATCGCACTGACACAGAGGGAGAGAGACGGCAATCGCGCTGACACAAAGGGAGACAGCCAAAGGGAGTCTGAAACACTCACCTCAGTGAACAGGTGGGACACGTGTAAGCACACCAAGTGTTCGACCCTGTTACTGTGTGTGGCTCGCGCATCGCATGAATATGCGAGCGATGAAAGCCATTGACCCTTCACTTTGTAACATGAGTATTCCTTTTTTTTTTTTAAACGTTAATATAAGGTGGCCACCAGATACACATGAGAGATAAATAAACAAATATCCGGAGGTAAAACAGTCACAGCATTTGCTCCATGTGTCTCACCTGAAGTGAAACTGTCTCCATATTCAGAACAACAGAGAAACAAATTTTAAGAGAAAGAGCGGCCTAAGAACAGTCGGATTGCATGCTCAGTCAACAAACCGCGCTAGTCTCACCAAATCCACAGGGAGAAATCCTCAGTTCCTCTGCAGCTGAAAGACCAAGATCTGATCAACCAATATCTCAGAAAGTCTCTTCCAAATGTGTTGATATATTCCTCATCCTACCAACTATGCCAGTGTAGCTCTCCTCAATAAATCCACCATAGGCATGAGGGTGTAAGATTGAAAGATTTCTTTATTCAGAAAGGAAGATCTCATCCATCCGCCTGAGAGCTCTCCCTGGGCAACTGTCACTTTCCACACATTCCAATCCCTTGTATATCGTGGCAAGTGACATACATAGCCTTCCAACGTTGCTCACCTGAGAGATGACATCCATAGCGTTCTAACATTTGACAACTACCCAGCTACCACAATGGGTTTATAGGTATGAGTGTTCATGGACATGTAAACCCTTGAATTATTAATTGTGTATTTTAGTTTGTTGAGGTTTATATTGTGATGCTGTGTGGATGTTACCTGACTTCATTTAGTTTTGATCAAATGTGTTTCATCAATTGTTTTGCATTTGCTTACTTCAAATACATAATTTATTATTATTAAGAATAATACTAATAATAATAGTTGTTAGTATTCTTATTGTTCTTATTATTATTATTGTCGTATTTCGTACATAGCATCATATCATACTTTAGCCATTTCTATTTGATATAAATCACAGATGGATGATTTATTAGTACGCAATCTACCTACCTTATGATCTGCCGACCCTAGCAGATATTAGCAGGTTTGATATTTTCTATGATATATGGAAGATAGAAATGGAAGGCTTGTCACTGGGTGGCTCTGTCCTTCAAATATTTTAGTCACAATTTGTGATTTTTGGTTTACAGTCTGTATGTGTGGGATTGAATGTCAGGTATTAGTGCAGAATCTGAGAATTTGTTTGTTGCTCAATTTCAGTTTTTATGTTTATGCTTTATTTTGCTTTGTTTGAGGAGTACCTGTTTACCTGCTGATATCACATCGCTAAACTATTAGTTCAGTACTATCATAACTGATATTAACTGAATAGACAGATTTTCAGTTTCTAAAACAAATGCAAAGGTATGACTGCAGCCTTGCAATCTATTGGGAAGCTATTTCACAACTGGAACCAATAATCTAAAGACTTATCTTCCCATCCTACTTTTGAGGTAGCATGGTGTAATAACTTAATGGATCTAAGTTCACGAGTCAACTAACCCAGGTTGTAGAGGTTGAATAAGTTTCTATAGGAACTAAGGGACTACAGCGCACAGTTTTTTTTACTTGAAACAATGCATGTTTCTTAAAACTGGGAAATGTGTAGCCAACATGATGTTCCATTACCAGTTGCGGTCACAGCATTTTGTAGTTGCTGCAAACATCTTATTAGATACACAGGCAGGCCCTCACCTCTACCATCTTAACAGTAAAGTTTGCTGAAGTCCAACGTGGTTGTTTGGAATTTCTATGGGCCGACCAACAAGGGGTAAAGATTCTTCAAGGACTTGAGGAGGAAATTACAGATTTTAGAATAGGGTGCACATGCAGAACCAAAAAGAGGGATGAGGCAGCCGACACCCTAACATTCATCACTGTTCAGTCCAGAGTCGGGATGCTATGAAGAGGTTGGTCAGATCTCGTCTGGATTTTAAATGGCATATTCTGAACCACTAGGACGTTTATCTTGCATCGACTCATGTTCAGAAAATTCTATTCTGCCCAGACATCTATAGCCAATGGGCACTGAGGGTGTAAGGATGTTAGGTTAAGTATGATTTAGGCACTACCTGCATAGTTCCAGAAATAAACTCAAATGAATTAAATAACTCGGACTTTGGAGATAAGCATTAAAGAAGATGGGTTTCAATGTAGAACTCCAAGGGACTTGTTCTGTCTGTGTTAAACGAGAATCAGCAGGGCCTATGCATTGCAATCAATTTGACAAGAGTGACATGATCAGAGACAGGATATTTCATTCCTGTCTGGCAAGATTGCTCAGTGGGGTAAATATTCACCCCTGACATCTGATGTGATCTACACATGCTCAAGTTCAAATACTTGTTACTACAAAGGAGGCTTGGGTCCTTGCGAAAACTAGATTGGACCACTTCTATTGTGTAAACTAACAAGGTATCTAGTTGCCATATTTATTGATTTATTCAAAAATAAAGGTACTAATGTTCTGATTTGATTAGCCCTTGTGGTTTATTTCACTTTTCTTTTTTTTTTCCAAAGAATGTTATTTCATTAAGGCATGTCTCAAGGGCAACACTTAGTTTTGAAAACACAAAATACAAACAAACATTGCACAATTGATATATATGAATTACCAAACAACATATAATGACCTACTAACATATTCATGTACATAAACAACATCAAATATTTCTTTGACCTGTCCTTCATTAACACATTAACACTAGGCGGATTGTTCACTTTATGTTATATATAGTGTGTCCTGCCAATGTGTATTGCCCCTGGGTCGCTAATTTTTAATGTTGTCAAGGAGAGAGTAGCTCAATTCCAGATCCCTCTCAGACACTAATGATGCAATTGTTCTTTCCCAAGGGCATGGGTCAACGCGTTTCAAGCCCCTAATTGTTCCAGGGGTTCTCCTCAGGACCTGGACTCGGTCATATCTCTAGTCGGGTCAGAATGGAATCCTCCATTATCGAATCTCGCCACAGAGGATAATTGTGGGAAAGCGAATTCCTTTAGATTAAAAAGCACTGTTCGTATGCCTTTGCCTTTAGCCTACCTGCTTTCAATGTTTTGCCTGTCCTAGATCATTAGACTGCTGCATAACAAGTGTTGCTCTGCCCATCTGAGTGAGATTAAAAATTAGCGACCGCGGGGCAATACACATTGGCAGGACTTACTACATATAAAAGAAAAAAAAGAAAAGTGAAATAAACCACAAGAGCTAATGAAATCAGAACATAGGTACCTTTATTTTTTAATAAATCAATAAATATAGCAACTAGATACCTTGTTAGTTTACACAAGTTCAAATACTAGCACAGGTACCTCAAGCCACTCTTTCAAGGTCAATAAATAATAATAATAAACACCAGTACATTGAGCAATAATAACGTCTGTTATTTAGAGTGAATGTAAACATCTAAGTTGTGCTGTATAAAAACAAGCTATATCTGTTATCACTTAGCCTTTTGAAGATACAGTTTTGGTCGACAGTGTAGTATGTCACTGAAAGATTCAATAGGACCTCAGTGCAGAGAAGGTGGCTGCCAATCAAGAGTCACAGTTTATTAAAGGAACCTGTTTGCATCAAGAAATGTCTAAAGTATGCTTTAAGAGAGGAGTATAGAGCACTGATCTCTAAGAAGGGCTACAGTTGATTAATTGGCCCTTTCCATGTTGACCTGGTTGAGTGGTCATACAAATATGTTAGTGACTGCTAAACGTAGCCACCCATTTCGCCATTGCGAACCATACTTGCTCTATATTGTACTCTCTTTTATTCTAGAATTTGACCTATTTCTGGTCTTTGTCTCTCCGGTGGCTCTTTTATCACATTTTCTCTGATAATTGGCTGGGGGGGTCAATACATTGCATGCTGTAACACGTGCCAATGAATTTTGACTGATTCCATTGGCCTGTCGCTACTCTGTATGACAAGTTTATTTTGACTATTTTTAATTGTGTTTATAGTTAACTCTCAAGGTAAGCATGGGTGGAGTTAAGGATAGCAAATACATAAGTACATCATAATAGAGCAGTAGATCGATGAAGAGGGCGCCATATTGTTGTAGGCCGATGTTAACTACCTCCATATTATGTCAAACAATCGATGATGGCTTTATAAGACACAATCCATTGTCTCTAACAGAAACGAGAAGCCACATTTCCGTAGGTGTAACATCATCCTTCCTCTTATCAGTGATGTCATTTCTGGTGCAGAGTGTAACCTCCCATTGAGAGTAATATTAGGCCATTAGACCGTTTACCACGGAACAAAAAAGCAGGTTATCTCACATGAGAGCCATTCAAACGAAGCCAGAGTTCCTTACCTGTGGCTCGTGGTCCACTGTGGTCACCAGTGGGCTGCGGTGCAGAGACTTAATCCTCGTGTTACTTTGTCCACTCACAATGGCATCCTGCGGCAGCCTAACTACCACACAAGCATACTTCTTCAAAAGTGCTCCTCGTTAAACCATGAGGAGGTTTGGAGTCGGCGCTACCATAAAGAGAAGTGGACGGTTGAAGAATAAAAGCTTTTATGAAATCGGGGAAATCTTAAAATCAAGAATGCACTGTACAGAGTAAGTATAATTATTTCCCAGAATGAATTCGGTTACAGCAGCTGCAATAACATTCTCCTCACAATTCCCCAAATATCCACTGTGAGACTGTTATTGCTACACTGAAAATAGACAGAAGGTAAAATGTTCTTTGCTCAAGCACTGCCCACCTACGGGTTCCAACGTGTACCAAAAATCCCTGATCGTACTTCAATATCCTGCCATGCACAGAAAGTGCGTCGGTTCCCATAGAAATCTTCTGCAAGCTCATTGCTAGCTTTGAAGATTAGAAAAATATGGAATTTTTCAAGTCCGATCTCAAACGCTTAATGGATGAAATTAATCATCATAAATGTTCACTTTACCAGTGTGAAAATGCAACATCTGCTTGCAACAGTCAGACCTATTAATTTTCACAGGCATGTAAGGAAACAGAACAATGAATGTGACAAACTTCACATGTGTTTAGAGGTGCAAATTGATAATTGGACGGACAAATATTGAAGTCATTAATCCACTTACATAAGTGAAAATTGGAATCCTAGATTAAGTGCCAAGTGACCATTGTTGTTCCTGAGACAATATCAAAAAAGAGATGAAGTGAAATACAATGTAATTAAACATCGACTTAATACAATTTTTGATCAGCAAGATCTGATAAAAATGAAACCATTACAATTACCTTTGGGCATACAGGGCAAATAATATATTGCATTATTCCTTGCATCATTACAGCAACAGGCTGGCTATTTCACTATTGAATCTGAGCAAGGATGGTTCACAAACCTCTGTCACTTTAGTTCAATTTCTTGATATTTTCTTCTGCTAATGTTTGCAGCCTGATTTTACACTGTCTTCATATGTTTCTCATATGTTTTTATATTTAACATACAGTGTAATGGTTTTAAAAAGACTAAACACTAGAATAAAAACTTGAAAAACTTGAACTTGAACTTGTACACTGTCTTCAAACCTAAGATGGTGCACCTGCTTCGATATGAGTCCTCTGTCACAGAAACTGTGTCCCCTGACAGTGTTGGAGGTGTATAAAATGGTAACCATAAATAGATATGTGTTATGTTACATTATGTCACATGCTGTTGTGCTATGTTATAGAGGTTTGTATGGCCTTCTATGGTCATTAATATAGCCTTTCATTGTTGTCGGATTTCGAGTACCTTAAAGCTCTGGCCTTGAGGATTCTATCACAGACTTCAGTCTGTTTTCTGATTGTTTGAGTTGGATCATAAATAGAGTGGGTGTGGCTAATAGGTAGCACTTATATATTTGTTGGTTATGTGTATTGGATGTGATTTGCTCAATGTTCTGCCTGATGTATTCTTTTGAATTTGTGTGTAGTTTCCTAAAGGGAATTGCGTCTTCATTGCTCTGCACTCATATGTGTAGCCACGTGAAGTTTGCCTTTTATAAGTGTTGTATATTTAAATGCATGCTGTTATGGGCTCATTGATACTATGAGAAAAGGGGTTGTTGATTGACTGGGGTGTGAGCCCTGGTCAAGCAACAGCCACAGACCCTTGCAGGGTGAACCACTAAAAGTCAATAAATGAACCAATGCTTAACCCTGAATAGCTTGGCACACACAAAGTCAGGCTTAACTTAGAAGCAATGTGTAAAGTATTTATGCAGCAAAACAAACAGTAATAAAACAGAAGGAAAATCCCAAACCAGGTTAGAAAAATAGAGTCTATTTTAATAAAATATTTGACACCAAAACGACAAAAAATCAATGAGTAAAACCAGAGATATTGATTTTTAAAGTATTAAGTGAAAATAGCGTCAAAAAGCACTAAGCACAAACATGGGATATCTGGTTGCACTGGACCAGGACAAAGTCAAAAGTTAATGCAGACCGCAAGAGAGTGAGGCACACTAAAGGGGGACCCCTGGACTAATACCTAGGCAGGGATTCAGGGGAAAGAAACTACAAAATCAACAAGATAAATCCAACTGCCTGAAAGCTATTTCTTTAAAACGGCGGAAAATCTCAACCATCAAATGGGGATGTATATCACCTCATCCAAGAGGAGCTAAGGCTAGTGTGCAGTTAAGGACGCCTACATAAAGAATAATTCAATGTCAAATTTCATATTATCAAAACATATATGATGAATTTATTATACATATCCATCATACAAAAAGTGGGTATATCAATGTCCATCAATGAAGGTAGACAAACAATAAAATTCATACACAGACAAAAATAATAACAAGTACCCCTATGCTTCAGGAACAAATGTCATTGTTGTTGTGAACAATCTGCCCCACAGTACCATACATTGATTCAAACCGAGCTCTTACATACACACTCCAACACATGAACAAGACGAAACATAGCAAACCAACTGACCAAGTACAGAATACTAATAGATAACCATAAATACCCTGAATACCAACATAATGTTTACACACACTAATTCCTGAACATTACTATGTTGATGTCAACAATTCATGTTGTTCTTTCATTTAAACTTTTATAAAAAAAAAAATGAAAACATGTTTGTCATCCAGTCTTGTTCATACAATGCGCCGACGCGCGTTCCGGTGGAAGACCAGGGAATATGGTCACACCTTCTTCAGGGCACTTCAAGGATAGAAGTATGGGGCAGCAGAAGGAGGTATCTGAAAATAATACAAACGCGTCCATAGATGTATTAGCTTAAAAGATAAAACCGCATTTAAAGATGCACACTCAAGCTCCAAAAGGTGAGAGCACTATCTCAACAGATTAAGAGATATAAATTGTGCCCAGTGAAAACACTACTCGGACCAAAGTATTGGGCAGGAATTAAAAGAATTCACAGATGAACTCTGCCCTAGGAGACGGAACTATATTAGTTCATTAATAGGCACTCTTCCGACCAATTGCACAGGTGGTAAATGATAAACCCTAACGTCAGTGCCGGAGGACCTGAGCCGATAGTGATTGGAGCTCCCCAAAAGCCGCAAAAAGATAAGCTCAGTCCAGCCTGATCTACGAGATCTAAAACGATGAAACAGGGCAAGTGGGTGGTGGGAAAGGGACACTACGACCACGGATCCCAGGACTACAATAAATGGTAAGAGGGTTACAGAAAAACAAACCCAGAAACTAAAAAACAATGAAACCCTAAATAAGTGCAAAAAAGGCTAAGTAAAAAAAATTGAACTCATGGTAGCGCAGGGTCCTTACCCAAGGAAGATTCAAGCGATCCTTATAGCGCAGGATTCCATCTCGCCGCAATGTGGTTGTTATCGTGGTAATTGATTTCAGGTCAGATGGCTCAGAATTGGATACGCGAGGCTAATAACCCTGCGAACCAAAAGGAGAAAAACTAGCAAAAAACATACCATGCCTCGAAAAATAGAATATAGACTAAAATGGCAGCCATTTTAGAGAGGAAAAGACAGTCTGAGAATCGACTCCCACCATGCATAAGAGTTATGCTGGAGAATCTGTATATACCTGGGGATAAAACAACAACACAATATCCCCATATTATGCAAAGGGAACGGTTCCTGCGAGGTCCGGAGAAACAAGGGGACTAAAAAAAGGGGCCATCTAGTAAAAACAGGACTCTAAGCTAACAGAGATATCAAACACATAAAGAGACGGAAGAAGGACCGTCAGAGGGGAGCCAGACAGGAGGATTCCGGTCGATAAAGGGAACTCATATTGCATTTTCCCAGGGGATTTGTTCATTGAAACCCTTTTAATGGGTTTTGAGGGTGAAAATCCAGAACACCTCACGTTTCTTTCAAATGGCAACAGTGTCTTTTCATGTCTGAGGGATAATTTTTTCAATGATAGTCCATTTCAGATCTTTGTCAGAATGTTTCCGATCCTCCAGTGTTGGACCAAGGGGGTTGCACATTTTTCTGTGCGGATGTTGGATTTATGTTCCCCTATTCTGATCCTGCATTCCCGTCCTGTTTCACCAATATACCCAAATCCACATGGGCACAAGATGAGGTAGATGATGTTGGACGAATGGCAATTAGTTATATCTTCAAGATAGATAGTTTTGTCATTTATTCTGATGGTATCTGCCACAATCGCATTGGCACAAGCCTGACACATGACACATTTGTGATTGCCTCTGATGGGATCACCACCTGTGATGGACTTTTGAAAGAAAAATATGAACCGAGACATATGCATCCTTTCTCCTTTTTTATATCTTCTTCTCATGATTGTCCATCTCACCCCAAATCTATATATCTGATTTAATTGCCTACCTATCAATATTGTCTTTTTCTTTATTCTCTACAATAATTTATAGTAAATGTACCAGTTTGCTATAGCTGCTCCTCCTTATCCTCCATGATGCCATGTGGCCTTCAGTTAATTCCAAATGGAATAAAAAAGACTACCGCTTAATGTAGTCACTTTTGTAAATCTGAAATTCTGCCCTCTGTTTTTATATGTTATACTTTTATTTAAGAATACTTCTGAGGAATTACTGTGGTGTTTGACAGCATTATACAAATGTATCCCTCTACAGAGTTCAAAATAGGGGCAGCTGTTGTTTTATATATTCAACACTTTTTTTATAGTGCTGCTGCACTTAAAAGGTTTTATCTTATTTTATAATGAACAATAAGGAAGTTGCACTCCATATCAGAATATCCTCTCTTCTTGAATTCCACAAGAAGTCGTAGACTTGGCTTTTCAATTACCCAACCTACCATAGGCAGGGTTAGGCTCATCGCCAGGATACCCTTGCAGGTGATAGTGCACTTTACAATTACATGTAGCATAACATAACATAACATAACAAAACATAACATAACATAACATTACATAACATAACGTAACATAACATACCTCATGAGCAATAGAGATATTGCAGTTGAAAAAATCTATAACCTTGTGATAAGTTAAAGAAGAGAAGTATAGGATACAGACAAATGTAAGAGATTGGGGTGATTTCATATGAAGGCAAAAGAGGAGTTTTGAGTCTCTTTCTTAAAGAAAAGAGGAAGAAAGGATGTAAGAAATTGGGGTACTGGTTGAGAGGGGAAAACCCTACTCAACCAGCAGCCACAATCCTTGCTGGGGTGAAGTCACAAGCAACCCCAAATTAACCTGTGCTTAACCCTCTGGTAGCTTGGCTCAAAAACAGTCAGGCTTAACATAGAGGTAATGTGTAAAGTATGTATGCAGCACTTCAAACAGTAATAAAGTGAAAAAATGACACAAGAAAAATCCCACACCAATTTAGCAAAATAGAGTCAAATTTAATAAATAATTTAAGACCAAAACACCAAATATCCAATCATTAGAACCAGAGATATGCAGTTTTAAAGATTTAACTGAAAATAGTGCTAAAAAGCATAAAGCTTCAACTGTGGTTATCTCGTCGTCCTAGACTGGGACAAAGTCACAAGTTCAGGCTGACCGTGATGGAGCGTGGGCTGGCTATAGGGACCCAGTTAGGCCAGCTGAACAAGACTACAAGAGTACCTTAAATCCTAGTTGCAGAACATTGTGGAGTCCCGAGTTGAGGATGTGGTGATTCCTAGGAGCTGGAAAGTTTTGATGTGAGGTCCTGTGTCGTCGTCGAGGATGCCATTGATGAGGAGCTTGCAATGCGAAGTTCTGCATCGAGATGCATCACACACCATCTGGTTCTGTGGGGCTTCCGATGCGGAATCCTGCATCGTCTTTGACGATTGCGATGATCAGAGGCTTGCGATGCAAAGGCCTGCATTGACGATGCATCCCACAGCGGCAGTTCCTGGAAGGTTGCGAGTGGTGATGCAAAGTCATGCACTGGAAATGAACCAGGCAGCAGTCCCAATGCAGAGTTTGGAGAAGAGGTGTACCATGCAGTGCTCCAATGCGGATGTTCTGGTCAGTGATGCATCTTACTGCAGCTCTGATGCATAGTTTCTGCTGGGACCACAGTGGGCTGGCAGAACACCTTCAGGCCCAATTCCAAAGGTCCCGGACTGGGCTGGCACCACTTGGGACAGTAGGACTTCCAACAGGCAGAGTGCAGGTGTTGGATTCAAGATGGTTGGACGTATTTTTCCCTAGTCAAGAAGCCAACTAACTAGCCCTTGGAATCACTCTGCTGGTCCTGGGTTCAAGAAGTAGGTCCAGTGCTTCACTGAGGCAGCAGAGCAGTAGAGTGGCAGTCCTTCTTGTAAAGCAGCACAGCAGTTCTTCTTCTGAGTTTCCTCACAGGTCCAGATGTGCACTGAAGACCTGGGGCCGAAGGGTCCAATATTTATACCTGGTGCCTACTTTGAAGAGGAGGAAGCTTCTACACTCCTGAGGTGTCAGGCATCCCATTCCTCCCTGTACTGGCCCCAGCATGTCGAGGGTCACAAAAGATCAGCGTCAAACCCTTGGTGAGAGTGTTCAATCAGAGCCTTTATGATGTCCAAGTATGGTAGATGACAGCTCTTGCCCCTCATCAACTTAGAGTGGCCCATCCTTTCAACACCTAGCTTCCCTTTGTCTTAATGTCTGGGAAAAATACACAAAGACCAACTGCAAACTAATCCTAGTCATGTGACCCAGATGAGGCTGCAGGCACAAAATAGTGAGGACGAGAAAACGTAAACTTTCTAAAAGTGGCATATGCAGAATTGTGATTGAAAATCCGAATCCACCATTAAAGAGGGCGTTTAATTAAAAAAATTTAGACACCTAGCATGACATTCCCACCTTCTCCTAATTGAATGTCATCACTTATTAAATGCAACAAATGATGGACGGAATGCTGAATGATTCAAACTCTTCAGCGTCATCCAGGAATTCACCACACCCCGCAGCCAAGCCACCGACATCACCCCCCCTCCCAGGACCTCTGCAACAAGCTCGGATCCTACTTCCATCTGAAGATCAAAACCCTCTATGACAATTTCGACAACCATACGCCGGATTCCGCAGCCATCCAGCCCACCATCTCCGCCTGGACACCGATCACGATCGAAGAGACCGCCTCGACCATGAAAGCCATAAATTCAGGGGCCCCTACAGACCCCTGCCCACCACACATCTACCCAGAGCCACCACCGCCATCGCACCAGTATTACGACGCACCATCAACACCACTTTCAGGACCGGCACTTTCCCCGACGACTGGAAACGCGCAGAAGTCAGGCCCCTACTCAAGAAACCCTCAGCAGATCCGACAGACCTCAAAAACTACTGGCCCATCTCGCTCATTCCCTTCGTGGCAAAAGTCGCTGAGAAAACCGTCAATGCAGAACTGACAAGGTTCATTGAAGACAACGCCATCCTCGACCCCTCCCAATCCGGATTCCGCAGCAAACACAGCACCGAGAACGCCTTACTCACCGCCACAGACAACATCCGCACCCTCCTCGACCAAGGCCACACCGCAGCCATGATTCTACTCGACCTTTCAGCAGCTTTCGACACCGTCTCCCACCGCACTCTCACAGCCAGACTACACGACGCCGGCATACAAGGAACCGCCCTTGACTGGATCAGATCGTTCCTCACCGGCAGAAGCCAAAGGATCAGACTGCCACCCTTCCACTCCGATCCCACGGAAATCTACTGCGGAGTCCCCCCAAGGATCATCGCTCAACCTAACCCTTTTCAACATCTACATGGCCCCCCTCACTGCCATCGTCCGACAGCACGGACTCAGCACTGTATCCTACTCCAACGACACCCAGCTCATTCTCTCCCTCACCAAGGTCCCCACCACCACCAGACTCAATTTTCAGGAAGGAATGCAGGACGTCACGTCCTGGATGAGCAACAGCTGCCTAAAGCTCAACTCGGAAAAGACAGAAGTCCTCGTCCTCGGAACCACACCATCAGCATGGAACAACACCTGATGGCCCACCGCCCTCAGCACCCCTCTTCTCCCACGGATCACGCCAGAAACCTCAGCATTGTACTCGACTCCTCCCTCTCCATGAACCGACAGGTCAACGCCATTGCCTCCAGCTGCTTCAACACCCTCCACATCATCTGTAAGACTTTCAAATGGATCCCCCGAGTCAAGGAAGACAGTCACCCACGCACTCAAAAGCAGGCTGGACTAAGGAAACGCCCTCTACGCCGGCATAAACAAGTCTCTACTCCACAAGCTCCAGACTATCCAGACTATACAGAACACCGCCGCCAGACTCGTCCTTGGTATCCCGCGACACGAGCACATCAGCCAACACCTACAGAAGCTCCACTAGCTCCCCATCGAGAAGAGAATCACCTTCAAAATACTCATCCACGCCTACAAATGCCTACACAACACCGGACCCCAATGCCTCCACGACAGAATAACCCTCCACGTACCCAAAAGAGACCTCCGATCCGCCAACCTCTTCCTCACCGAGGCCCCACACATCTGGAGAGCCAGAGCAGGGGGAAGAGCCTTCTCCTACATCGTGGCCAAGACCTGGAACGAGCACCCAATCGACCTCAGACGCGCCCCCTCCCTGAATACCTTCAAGGAAGGTTCTCAAGACCTGGCTCTTCAGATGAACAGAACTGCTGACCCCCCAGCGCCTTGAGACCCTCTCGGGTGAGTAGCGCGCTTACAATTCCCTGATTGATTGATTGAAACATTCTCCCCCAGTCAAGAGATCTGGGTTAAATCTATCGTTCTTTTGCCCACTACGCCACCCCAGTTTGGACTCAGCCATATGCAAATCAGTCTTGACCCTGTGCCTCATGGGAACAGTCCAGAATGAACTGCCAAGCCAGGTCCTCCCTGGACCGGAAACAAGCATCCTGGGACCGGGAGGACCTGGCCTGGCAGCTCGGGCTGGACTGTTCCCATTGGGCGCAGGGTCAAGACTGATTTGCATATGGCTGGGTTCAAACTGGAATGGCATGGTGAGCAAAAAAACAATGGATTTAGGCCCAGATCTCTGTACTGGTGTGAATGTATGACATTGTTCTGCATTCTGTCCATCAATTGTTCTTTTTGCATTTGTCACCCCGAGAGGGACGGGTATGCCCAGACGTGGGTCCCGTGCTCTCCATGCCGCTGGAATCAAGCTATTCTGGCTGATGAGGGGTGAAACCTCGAAACCGGTTCTAGGATGCTTGTTTCCAGTCCAGGGAGGACCTGGCCTGGCAGTTCGGGCTGAACTGTTCCCATTGGGCGCAGGGTCAAGACTGATTTGCATATGGCTGGGTTCAAACTGGAATGGCATGGTGAGCAAAAAACGATGGATATAGCCCAGATCTCTGTACTGGGGTGAATGTATGTCATTGTTCTGCATTCTGTCCATCAATTGTTCTTTTTGCATTAATCACTTATTAAATGTAATAAGCTGACCAAATATTATCCTATGGGAGCGGTAGGCCTTACAGTAGTGAAAAAGTAATACAGAGGTTTTTTTTACTACCAGGACATGTAAAACTTAAAAGTACATGTCCAGCCTTTCACATACACTAGACCCTACCCTCTGGGCTGTTCAGGGCCTACCCTGCGGGCGACTTATAAGTATTAAAAAGGTTTATGTTGGCCTGGCAAAAAGTTTATTTTGCCAGGTCAAAATGGCAGTTGAAAACTGCACACACAGGTTGCAATGGCAGGCCTGAGACATGTTTGAGGGGTACTTTAGCGGGTGGCATAATAAGTGCTGCAAGCCCACTAGAAGCATTTCATTTACAGGCCCTGGGTATATGCAGTACCACCTTACTAGGGATTTACAAGTAAATTAAATGTTCTAATTGGGTATATGGCAATTTCACCATGTTTACGAGAGAGAGCTCAAACACTTCAGCCCTGGTTAGCAGTGGTAAAGTAGGCAGAATCTTAAAGCCAGCAAAAACAAAGTCAGCAAAACAGAAGGCTGGGTGGCAAAAACCCCACCAAGGAGGTCAGGTCCAACAAAATGGGATTCAAAGATAGGCTGCAGCATCTGTCGAAGGTTGTTACAATGCTATAAAAAGTTTGAATTTTAAGCATTTACAGATGCAAAGTGTCATTATACCTGATAATGACCTTTTGGCTTTAGGAAGGCCCTCAAAACGTGGCTTTTTGTTACACTCTAACTATCTGATTTATCCACTCTCCTTCCCTCAGCTAGCGCCAAGACGGGGGCATACAAGTGCTTCACAAAACACTTAACATAACATAACATACCATAATGACAACAGAAAAATAATAAAATAAAAACTATAGTCAAACATGATTATTTTTGTAATAATCATCTACATTTCATCTACACTTCTTGTGGCTAAAATATTTAAAACCCTGAACAATTATTGTTAGAAATTGTCAATTTGCCTTTTTCTATATCTTGGTCCCTCACTAAGTTTCAATATTGAGTCAGACTGTGGGGTGGGGTTTGATGTAGCGGGAGGGTTGTAGTTATGGGCCTTGATAACAATTGAGCGAAATGGGGTTGTTATTTATCACACTCAGTAAATACCTTTACCACGGAGTAAGGTATTTATAAGAATTGATCTGTCGGAATTTATCAGGGGAAAGAAATATGCAGTGATAGCAATGCATCGCTGAATTTGTAATCAGGGCCATAGTGTTAATGATCACGTATGCTGATGCAGTAAAGTCAAAGTAAGAGCCATGCACCTTTTTTGGTATTCAACTAAATAACAAATAGTTAATAAAATAATGAGAGGAAGCTGAATAGGGGTTCTAAGAACTTTTTCACAACTGGATGGACCATTAAGTGAAAGATATCGCAAACCCTGTAGCAGCCCCCTTACGCCGAACATAAAAGAGTACAGGCGTATTACGGATCATGCTTAAGTTACAATTATTGCATAATTCTAAAACAAACGTGATTAGTTTGAAAACACAAAACCCCCTAATAAGGACACAACCAATATTATTATTTAAGCATTTCTCAATAATTTAACTCGTTTCCCAGCTGGGCATGGTCTTTCAAGCAATGAAACAAAATATGTGTGAGCGCCACTTTATGAACCCCCTAAAATTAGAGCACTACGGGGCCAGCAGACCATGGTGCATGTGCATTTCAGCAAGTTGGAGCACCACTTGTGATGCCTTATGGCCCCACTAGCCACACCCGGCAAAGACTCAAGCTGAAAAGAGAACATAATTTTTTTTTTCCCATAACTGAGTAGGCAGTCTAGGCATGAGTGAATGGTTTTGCAATAAGCGATGCGGGGCCTTAAGCCGCACCCTCCCAAAGAACACAAACATGACAAATATATTTCACATTGTGCTATGGCTGCATTTATCAGCTACTAAACTTGATAATTAGAGAAATCCACAAACCCTTACCAAAATAAGGTACAAATGAATTGCACAATTCCCAAGAATTTTGAGTCATTGTACCTATGTGTACTTCAGTCTTGCTAGTTATCTAGCGCTTTGGCACCCTTTGGAAGAGGATATTCTTTAAGTGCAAAGCCATTGTGCCAGCATCACTATAGATCTATACCCCAACCAAACTTGAAGGTCGATGAAAAAATTATAATGCCAGTTGGTATATAGTTCATACCGCAGCAATTCCAGTTCCCAATAAGTAAAAAAAATTAAGTGCAATAAAATAGTCATCAAATCAAACAATGCTTTTTATTAAAATTGGGTAAAGAAATAGAGAAGGTCATAATTGTCACTTGGCAAATAATCATACTGTAGCCATTCTTAAAGAACCTCATAAAAGATACCACTAGATAATATGCTGATACCCCACCTTGAGGGGTGAATATTGCCACTGTGATAACTATTTTGCCCATTTCGATAATCCATGTAGGACACACTTCAAATGCCACTTCTGGGAAGTCAAATTTTGTTATTTTCAGTTTTCACATTAAGACACAAAGTGCCTTGCTCTGCAAACACCTACCACAGACCTATCTTATTCACATCTGGCACATGTCACAATCATGTGCAGGTAATCAAGAGTGATTCTTTAGAGTTAGGCCAAATGAAGGCCCTGATTTTCTGTTTGACGAACAGAGTAGCATCCATTGGGATGGTGAATTACATTAAGTCTGCCATACCCACAGTACTCTGTTCATCAAATTTAAAGATGACCACTAGCCCATCGGTCATCTCTGTCCTTTGGAAGAAACTACTGTCATGGCAGTTCCCCACAAGGTACATAAAGTGTGACGGACAACCACCACCGGTTCTGATGGCCATTCAACAAGCTTTAAACTTATTTTGTTTCAGAAACAAAATCCCAAAGTGTGAGTTTGTTTCTGAAAAACAAAAAACTAATGACCAAGTTCCTTTGTTTTAGTCCTTAGGAGATCAATGTATTCCCTCCAGATGGACCATGCTCAATTCAGGAGGAGGCTGTCTGTTCATTTGTGCAAAAGCAAGCTACAGGGTAGTGTAAAAAAATAGAACTTGACCCAATTTATTTTACACAACATCCACTTCCGACTCTTAGAAGGAACTTTTGACTAGCGTAACCCCTGTCTTTGACATAATAGTAGAGAAAAAGGGATGCAAACAAAAGCATATGGAATTCCAAAGTATACAAAAATGTAACAAACAATTCACGTTTGGAATGTTGAAAGCAGTTCTATATCTGCCGCCAATCTTCTGCATGAAATCTGACCCCAAAACCATTCAGCAGTCCATGTAGCCAAAATCACTGATGGAGCAGGGTTTTCCATAAATAAACCTGCTCGGATTAAACCTCCCATTGTGTGAAAATCATTAACAAAGATTTTGAAATTAACCAAGAAAGCATTATTAACATTTAGTTTCGGAAAAGAAAATAAGAAAGGTGCGGGAAAACGACAATGGGTTTAAGAAGGCCACAAACGATTCCTGCACGAAAGACAGCAAAGAAGGAGCAAATGAAATTATATTCATTAGCAAATGTGAAATGAAAACGCGTTTATCGTTTAATTAAGCAATATTAATTACATAGAATAATAGTTTAAAATGATTGCGTTTATATTAGACTAATGAAAGATTGAAATGAAAAATGAAATGGAGCTTTTATTTTGAGCAAATAACTGAATCTGTTTATTTCTCCTAGAGAAAACTTTAGAAAGAAGGCCTCAAAGCTGCCATTAGGGTTAATTTTACTTTAAAATGTAGAAATGCAGAAAAATGTGTTTTATTCTTCATAGATGACTATTGTCGATGGCTGCTACGTGTTCGGAGTATCAACAGAACTTCCTATTGTCCGAGGAAATATTTGGTTTTGTGGATAACTGTGCTAGTAAAATCTTACAACTTTTGTCCGAGCGTGCGTGTGTCGAGGAAGGAGAAAATTTTGATTTCCTTTGCTGAAGGACAATGATGACAGCGTGAATCTAAACAAAGAAATGTTGAGAGAAAGAGCGACGGAAGTGGTGTGACTTAACACCCTATGCTTCTAGACCAATAAGGAGAGAGAATTTCCCGTATTTCGATACAAGAGTTGGGATGGACTTTTAACTTTTAAGGTATAACTATTAGTGTTAGAATCCATGTTTTTAGGTCAGGTCAGTACGAGACTTCTGTACGAGACGAAGCGTTCGTGTGAGCTGTTTCTTTGAGATTCTTTGGCTGATGCTGTCTGAAACTGACTCCTTAACTTTGCTCCTCATACTTTTGTGAGGATTGCCCCAGCTTTTCCTTCCGGCCGGAGGGTTAGCTTTTCCAGCTATTAGCATGCTGTGCTATAGTTTTCTTATGTTTGTATGAAATTCTGCATTTGCATTGATCTTGTTATAATGCACTTTTGTCTCTTTCTCTATCCACTCAACTCATGCTCCTTAAATGAGATGTTATTGTGAATTACTGATTTGTGTTCTCTTGTGTGATGGTTCTAATACGATACTGTACCTTTGTTTGACCATTCCATATGCTTTCAAAGAAAATAGATAAAAGCAAAGTAATAGAGAAAACTGAGTCTGTCATTATTGATTATTTGTGAATAATGATATATATATATAGTTGTATATAGTGTGGTTTGCAGAATATTCCCTTTGTTCCAGGTCCTCATGTGGGGGATATTCATCTAAATCTTTTGCCAAATCCCTGTCAACTCTCCGATCTGTTGGAGGACCTGATGTTGATATGGGCCAAAATTCAGTCTTATAAAATAGAGATTTTTAGACTGATCTGCGTTTGGTGTAAATATTACACACTCTGCCTTAGTTAGCCAAAAAACCTTTTTCCTTTTTCAGTTTTTGGTAGCAGAATTAGGATGGTTAGTGTAGATTGATTATATTGGCAATTGATTAGGATGAGAATTATTGTTTGTTATTAATCTTTCATACTTTTTGTTACATGTAGTGGTCGTACCGGTTTGACCTTAAAGGAATTTGTTAGCAGGTCCGAAGTTGGCCTAAGATCCCGGGATAAGCCCAAGGGCTTGTCTTAGTGTGGCATACACTAAATAGAATTGCGTTGTCTGCTGTTGCTGCAAGTATTGAGCAATAGCCGTATTGTCAGTATTGCACAGGGAACTTTGGAGTTAGTATAGTAGAGACTTTATTTGGGTACCTTTAGAAAGCGCATCTGGAGAACTCCCGAAAGTCTTCACTTGAATGAGAGTAGAATCACGCAGGTCGGAGATTTTACTAGTAGCAAAAGAATTCTTGCAGAGTTTGTATCTATCTTCTTTTAGTGGAGCAGACAAGCTGAATTGTCTATGTGTTCTAATCTTGTTTGTTTAAAAAGGTTGTGTAAATAGTTGCCGATAATTTTTGTAAAGGGAGGGTCATTTGCAGGAGTTATACTGACATCACAGAAAGCCATGCTGCAATTGGATAGTTAGTGTGAGTCGTCACAGAAAGCTGCACTGCTATTGGATAGCTAGTGTGAATTGTCATAAAGAGAAATACGCTGGTATTGGTTGCTTGGTGTGAATCGCGCTGGTATTGGTCAGCGAGAACTAATTGGATTTGTTAGAAGTAAAGAAGGAATTTCTTGGATAGAGTTTTAGCGATCGATCAAAACAAGAATGAAGTTATTAAAATTGTTAAAAACCTTGTTTAGAAAAGAAGATCCTATACCCATTAGAGAGGGAATTCCTGTAGCACCTGAGGGTATGCCTGCTTCTTTTATGTCATTAGAAAGGGGTTATCATACGTGTACATGGTTGGAAAATTGGGTGAAGTATACAGAGAGAGATGGTAATATGGCATATCCAGAGTATGGTACTTTCAACACTAGCATTTTAGAGAATTTGAGATATCAAATGAATGAGTTGAAACCAAGTCCGAGACCTATGAGGTATGAAGCGCTTGGAGAGTGGGAACATGAGGCATACAAAAGAGATAAGGATAGAACTGAGAATAGATAAAGAAACACTGTGAATAGATACTCAGAGGCAAAATGGGATGCACAGATGAAAAAATGTAGGAGAGATGTAGTGGCAATGGGCGAAGGAATGTATCCAGTTGTACTAGTGGAGAATAATGAAGGAGGAAAATGTAAAGAAAAGAAGAAGAATATTCCATAAACAGAATCAGATCCAAATGAGGTAGATGATGAGTTGTTGGATGAGTTATTAATGAATAGACCTCCACCGTATCAGGAAGAACAAGAGAGACCTACACCAAGTGCTCCATTGATTCAGATAGAAGTTTCTCCAAGGAAAAATACAAGTGTAATAAGTCAGGCAAGAGGAGATCTAACCAAAAGAATAAATCAGTTGAGTTTGAATGCAGATGCTTTGTCAGTTCCAATGACTATTGGTCCTATAGTTCCATTATATAATAATGAACAAAGGGCCACATGCATCAAGCATCCCATTTGCGATTTCTAAATAGCGATTTTTAAGTAATCGCTATTTAGGAATCACAAGAGTCTATGCATCAAAAAATTCGCTATATTTTTGCGATTCGGTAAAATGTGCAATCGCTAATAGCAAATGGGTATTACCGAATCGCAAAAAGCGAATCCGCTAATACCGAATCGTAAATAGTGATTCGCTCATATCGATGCAGCTTGATGACATCACTACCAGGAAGTGATGCTGGGATTGCTCCCACCTGTTCACTGGGATAGGCAGAGGAGGAGGCAGACTGTTGGAGCTGAGCAGAAGTAAGCTTTATTGAGAGCAGAACCTGTGCAAAAACACAAGCATGGCTTCTGGAACAGGTGACAAGAAAGCAGAAGGGCGCAAGAGGAAGCTGAAATTCAGCGATAAAGAACTTGAAGTCCTCATTAAGGAAGTCGTCCAGAGCCACGACAAACTGTTTGGCAAACAGTCACTGCAGGTCCCAGAGTCGGTGAAAAGAAAGATATGGCTTGGGATCCAATCCAAGATCAATGCAGTGGAGGTCACACAGCGCACCATATCCGGCCTGCGCAAGCGCTGGTATGACCTGCGTAGCCGTGCTAAGGAAAGGGTGGCTGCAAGGCTTGCAGATACGAAAAAAACAGGAGGGGGACCATCAACGGAACGTGCCAACACACCCCTGGAGGACATGGTGGAGTCAACACTGCAGCCGGAAGCAGTTGTTGGCGTTACACAGATTGACACCTCTGAACAGGCCGATACCTCACAAGGTAAGATGCATGCAAATAATCATTCATTGTTAAATCTTAAAAATGTCCCCTCAATGCAGATCATGCTTAGTGTAGCCAATCTGACTCCAGTCCACATTTTACTTGCCACACCCAAATGCATTATGGTATCAGCATACAGCAAATACTAATTGAAAGGCAAGGAGGGATCAAAACAGAATTAGTCCAACAGAGTACAACAAGCAAGTGATTAAACTAGACTTTGTGTGTAACTAAATAACTTTATTAAACAATGCCAAGCGCAATGTGACATACATGTCCACAATAAAATACTGAACTTGCACTGTTTAACATCACAGATGCAGCTGCGCAGGAAACTGACGTTGGTGATGTCCATGACACATAGGATAATGAGGCACAGTCAGAAGAGGATAAGAAAGTGGCACCAGCATCACCAATACTTGCACCCACTAGACGCAGGACCAAAGTGCCACCACTGCCAGATTTAGAAAGTGAGGAGGGGAGCCAACCTGACACTCCAACATCACAGGCTGGCCATACACCCACAACAAGACCAGAGGTACCAATGCGGCTCAGAACCACCCACTTTCGTAGGCGAAGGACAAGGGCACTCATGGCAGCTGCAGGAGACGATGGGTCTGCTGTCTGGGGTGGGCTGGAAGGACAGATGCTTAAGGTCCAGCGCCTACAATGAAAAGACATGCGGTTAGTGCAGGCCCAACTTGGAATATTGGCAACAAACATTGGCGAAATCATGAACTGTATGAAGGAGCTCACCACTGCTGTTGTAGAAGGACAGAGGGCCACAAATGGAAATTTTACAAATGTCACCAAGGCCATGCATGACTTGTGCAGGGTGATGCAGGATGACCATGCATCCCAATGTAAGAGGCATAATAATTTGATGGTGCGCCTAGATGGGTACACCAGGGCCATCAATTGGCTGAACACAACCACAGCTCAGCTGTCCCGTCGTGCTGTGGGGATGTAAGTTGAGATGACCCATTGCTGTGGGGATGTGGCCAGGGGCCTTATACAGGTCACCAATGTGGTGGAGCAACTCCAGACTGCTGCAGTTGATGGCAACAACGTTCTGGGAGGGGGGAAGAGTGAGGAGGCCTCTAGCCTCAGTAGTCTCCTGGCACCAGTAACCACAAGCAGGAGGCGCAGTACTCGGAGCACCACTGACTCCGAAGGCTCCACAAGGGATGTGGCAGAGCCTCCTGAAAGGCCCCTGGGAGTGCGTGGCCGCAAGAAGTGAATTGTGGGACACTGTTAAATCTGGTGAGGTAACCAGTAGGATGAACATTGTCTGGACTGCCATTTAGGTACCATTGCAATGTCATGTTGTTTTATTTTGTATAACACAATGCTTGTTTGCACCTGGTATGTGTGCATTAACACTACCACATTTTGTTTCATTAAACAGTTGAGCATGTAGTGTGTTGTCTCATCATTACCCACCTTAAAAAAATGATGAGTGATTTCTGCACGTCTTTGTCTCCCCTCTGCTGCGCTCGGACCACCTGCTGCTTGTGGTAGTTGTCTTGGCTGATTGTCTTCCTCAGGCTCGCTGTCACAGAGTTCCAGGGGTATGCCTCTAGTAGTAGCAATGTTGGTCAACATGGCACAAGTGGCGACAATTTTGCAGCAGGTATCTGGCCTGTACTGCAATGCACCACCAGTTTTGTGGAGGCAGCGGAACCTAGATTTCAGTAAACCAAATGTTCTCTCAATCACGTTGCATGTTGAAATATGCGCCTCATTATATCACTGCTCACTTGAGGTACTTGGATTTAGGTATGGCGTCAGTATGAAAGAGTGCACACCGTATGCGCTATCACCTACAGGGTGTAAAACAAAAACATTACTCACTGCTATGTGTCACCATGGCCGAAGAGTCTGCAAGACAGTATTACATCTGTTTACCAAGCAGGTATCCTTCGCCAAATTCACCCGCAAGGAGACGTCTGTGTATGCCACTGTGTCTGAAGATGTAGGAGTCATGTGTACTGCCAGGGTAACTAGCCACTATGTCTGTGATGATGTTTTTGGAATTGCAGATGACTTGTATGTTCAATGAATGGTATGATTTTCTGTTCCTGTAAATGTACTCATTCACTGAGGGCGGACAAATGGCTACATGCGTCCCATCAATGCAACCAATAACGTGGGGAAAATGGGCTACCTGATAGAAATCATATTTGGTTTGCTGCAATTCCTGTGGTGTTGTGGGGAACCTTATGTGGTGGTGTATCCTCTGCAACATGGCATCAAGGAATGAGTTGAAAAAGCACGATAGTGCACTTTGAGAGACACCTCAAGCAGCAGCTATTAGTCCCTGGCAGCTACCTGATGCTAGGAGGTGCAAAGAACATAGGACCTGCATATGAGTGGAGATGGCATGTGTCCTGCGAGTCTGACGCTGCAGTTGTGGATCTAATTCAGCTATGAGATCATAGATTATGTCTACATTCAACCTATATTTGTCATATATCTCTTCCTTTGTCTGCCCTAACATGTAATGCGCTCCTGTATCCTCCTTCTTCTCTGTGCTGCTGCTCATAGCCTCATCCTCCTCGCCATGACGTAGAGCGCTGCCATTGTGAAACATTCTGAGGCCTTCTAGGCCTGTTAAAGTAGTTTGGTAATGGTTACCACCTGATTTGTTAACTTTGAAATGGTTACCACCTGGTTTCATTTGTTGGTATTTAGGAAATGCAATTTGCGATTCCCAGCAGAATCGCAATTTGCAAATTTTTCTTGCATAGGTTTTGTGATTACCAATTTGCGATTACCTATTACGGATTTGCAAATTCAGAATCGGTATTTAGGTAATCGCAAAAGTTTGCGAATTTACTGGAGATTCTGTGATTTTGCTTCATGCAATGCTTATGGCTATTTCGCGATCGCAAACGGCCAATTTTTGCGATTCGCAACGTTTGCGATCGCAAAATAGCTTGATGCATGTGCCCCAAAGTGTTTCACAGGTGCATGCTCTAACAGTTCCTGCAGAACTAGTAATGAAGCAACTGAATCAGAATCATTGATTGATATTTCTAAAAGATCAGTAGAAACTCCAAAACGTGGTGTACAGATAGATCCAAGGAGTTTATTACAGAATACGAAGGGAGTGACAGTGACACCTACATCAGGAGGGTTTTTAGGGCCTTCATCGGAGGAATTGGATGAGTGGATTAGAGGGATGACATCTAATGAAGTGAGCATGGATGTAGGTAGATTAAAAGCGGATTTGGAAGAAATGATATTGGGTACGATTAGTCCAGAGAGATTGAGTAGATATCAGGAAGAAGAGTTGTTATTCTTGTGTAAAAATATCACAATGAGAGCGTGGAATCTTCATGAGAAATTTGCTGAAGTTGCACAGACATATGGAATGGATATAGAAAAGTCAAAGGCCTTACAGAAAACATACAGATTGGATTTCAGTGACAAAGAATAGCTTTGTGCTCACCTTTTTTTAATATATATATATTTTCACTCCCAAGTCCACTTATCGTTAGACGGGATCCTCCTATCGCAATTGTGCATTATTTTGTAATTCATGAAAGTGCCTCATATGTCGGCGTGTAACTAGAAAGTATTGGACACCACAGTCATAAGATCAGCATGTCTCAGTGTTTCTTAAAGTTTATAATTTCAGCACATTTTAATGGTAATTTGTGCTACAACAGTCTCTACAAGTCCGTTTATATTGCGGTCATGGGATAGACACAAGGTCAGCATGTCTCAGTATATCCCAATATTTCATAAAGTTTATAATATTAGCACATTTAATGATATATTGTGCTACAACGGTCTCTAAAAGCCCGCTTGAATTGCAGCGATAGGAAAAATGTAAGGGGACCAATTGTATTAATTAAAAACTATATATAACAACTTTAAGGAGCATTAGGCGTTATTCATCTGCACAAAGCCCACATGTAAAGGTCCCACTTTTTCCCGCCCGCTGCCCATTTTTTTATAGTGGCTATTCACATTTTTCGTCTGGAGCACTCACCATATTCGTTTAAGGTCACGTAACGAACGGTCGGGACGTGTTCCAGTAGCTAAATGGTATATGAAACGAACCCGCTATTTATAACAATGCGGTAGCTCTCGAATATTCCCGTATCCTTGTCGATCTCAAATGACATCACTTTCGAGGTCATGGCCTCTAGTGTTGTTATTTTGGCTCGTATGGCGGCCATCTTGTGTAGGTTAAGGCTATAGATGCCATAACGCAAGAATCAAAATTACTAATTCTGCACTCCGTTCGTGGGATTCTAAACCGACTCATTATGTCAATTAATATGCTCACTAATATAACCAGTCATCCTTAATTTCCATGGTATTCAAATTATATATCGCTAAAACATATACTCATTATACATCAATTTAATACGGCGGCCATCTTTTGAAGGTATTTGATAATAAGAATAATACTAATGATTCAGTATGTTGTGGCAGCCATCTTTTAATGATGTTTCCGATTGGAAAACAAATTGGAATTTTTTTTTTACTAGACAACTCCTCATTATCAGTCATTATTTCTTACGTTTCTAAGTTATATTTTGTATTCTATGTCTAAATCTATTTTACTCTCTAAACCCAACTAGATATATCCATAGTCAAGGTTATTATTTCATTTTCCGCCAAATATGCCCTATCATTATCTAAAGTTCATATGAGTATTGTTGTGGGTGAAAAAGAATTCTTTAATGAATCTCCCTATCTATTTATGTATTCGCTCCCACTCCTCTCTATTGTTCAATCCATAGATTTTCTCATTTTTAATGAATAGGCCAGGTTCATTTTTTACCTGTAGCCCTATAGGTATTATGCCCTTCTTGCAATATTCTATTAAAAATTCAGCATGAAGCTCTGTACGAATCACCTTTTTCTTAAGGTTCCACAGAGTGTTCCATTTCTCCGCATTTTCGTCTGATATAGTTAATGTACTAATGGTTTTAGAGTTACCAACAATAATTTTAGAAAATTGGTCTTCAGTGAAACCAAACGTTTTCAACGTATCCATACTTGTATATAAAGTATAACTTCTCCAGCTAACAAGCTGTACAATATATATTTAAAAATAGAGAGTAACCCTTCAAGAACAAAGGGAGCTGGGTTGAGACCAATAGTAATAATAGATTGTTCCCTTTGATATTTATAAGACGACCCCAATCCTACACATTCATACAATCATATATACCCCAACGTGTAACCCACTAAAATGAAAGAATAAATGAATTACCTTGCCAGTACTACAAAAATATCTCTTCCTTTATTGAGAGTTATTGCTTACAAATTTATTGTTCTGTTCACCAACAGTGTTAAAATCACAATACAATTTCATTAAAAAACATACCTATTTCATGAATAAGAAAGACACAATCTAATTTCATATTCTTGTGTGTCTACAATCTTAAATCACCAGTTGGCATATCACATTTCTTTAAATACCTATTCGGTTAGAGTTGACACATAGTGAATCATACACATAAGTAATAACATGTATTTATACACATCCAGAATAAAGACCAAAAATATTTTTAAAAACAATATTCAAAATAAAATAGTGTCGACGCGGCGTTTCAGTGGGGAATGCTGGTTTACACCACCTTCTTCAGGACAGATTAAAAACAGTATTGTCGACTCTAGAGATATACACAAGATAAAAAGAACAGTACATATATGAATATGTTTCTCTCACGAGGTATTTTGACATACTGACAAGCCTGTAACATATTACTAAAATCCCTAAGGAGGGAACAGTGAAATTAAATTCAAATTTCTTGTGAATGAGGGATGTTGACTAGTGGGGAGATGGAAAATTAGCTGTGCAACCCACGGTAAAATGAAAACCCTCCCGCCAATTAATCTGCAGTAGAATCATTCATCCTCACAGGCAACCTCAAATTTGACTATCACATACATAAGATAAAGGTTCATGCGAAGTCAAATTCAATCTTCATCTTGATGCGATGAAAATGTTTAATCACACTTTCAGTGATCTGAAAACATTATATTAATATTAGGGTTAAGATTGCTTCAATTTACCCCTGCAATCATTGTGAAAAAAGTTTTAAGGTATTTTTGGTTAAATAGACCCACCTTTCAAATACAGAATATATGTTCACTTGGAGGTATATTAATTCCTCTCACGTTGATTCCAATTGTTAACTTATTTGTGTCCCAACAGTATAATAATCCTAGTCGAAACAAGAAAAAACTATTTTAATTCCATTATTTATTGATGCTCTTTTTTTTTAAACATATTTGAGCGAATAGCTTTGTGCTCACCTTTTTTTTATAAATATATATTTTCACTCCCAAGTCTACTTATCGTTAGACGGGATCCTCCTATCGCAATTGTGCGTTTTTTTGTAATTCATTAAAGTGCCTCATATGTCGGCGTGTAACTAGAAAGTAATGGACACCACAGCCATAAGATCAGCATGTCTCAGTAATTCTTAAAGTTTATAATTTCAGCACATTTTAATGGTAATTTGTGCTACAACAGTATCTACAAGTCCGTTTATATTGCGGTAATGGGATAGACACAAGGTCAGCATGTCTCAGTATATCCGAATATTTCATAAAGTATATAATATTAGCACATTTATTGATATATTGTGCTACAACGGTCTCTAAAAGTCCGCTTGAATTGCAGCGATAGGAAAAACGTAAGGGGACCAATTGTATTAATTAAAAACGATATATAACAACTTTAAGGAGCATTAGGCGTTATGCATCTGCACAAAGCCTACATATAAAGGTCCCACTATTTCCCGCGTGCTGCCCATTTTTTTATAGTGGCTATTCACATTTTTCGTCTGGAGCACTCACCGTATTCGTTTAAGGTCACGTAACAAACGGTCGGGACGTCTTCCAGTAGCTAAATGGTATATGAAACAAACCAGCTATTTATAACAATGCGGTAGCTCTCGAATATTCCTGTATCCTTGTCGATCTCAAATGGCATCACTTCCGATGTCATGGCCTCTAGTGTTAGTTATTTTGGCTCGTATGGCGGCCATCTTGTGTAGGTTAAGGCTATAGATGCCATCACGCAAGAATCGAAATTACTAATTCTGCACTCCGTTTGTGGGATTCTAAACCGACTCATTATGTCAATTAATATGCTCACTAATATAACCAGTCGTCCTTATTTTCCATGGTATTCAAATGATATATCTCTAAAACATATACTCATTATACATCAATTTAATATGGCGGCTATCTTTTGAAGGTATTTGATAATAAGAATAATACTAATGATTCAGTATGTTGTGGCGGCCATCATTTAATGATGTTTCCGATTGGAAAATATTTTGGAAAAATATTTTTACTAGACAACTCCTCATTATCAGTCATTATTTCTTAAGTTTCTAAGTTATATTTTGTATTCTATGTCTACATCGATTTTACTCTCTAAACCCAACTAGATATATCCATAGTCAAGGTTATTGTTTCATTTTCCGCCAAATATGCCCTATCATTATCTAAAGTTCATATCAGTATTGTTGTGGGCGAAAAAGAATTCTTTAATGAATCTCCATATCTATCTATGTATTCGCTCCCACTCCTCTCTATTGTTCAATCCATAGATAGTTGTCTTAAATTTACACAAGAAAAACTGTTCTCGCACTTTTTGTTTTACATCTAGATCACCACCTCTCGTCGTGCCTGTGATTTTTTCCAATATACACCATTTGAGGTCGTCTATTATATGTTTACATGTGTTCCAATGTTCAGTAAGTGGAGCATTTGCTTTTTTGGTCTTTAGTGCCGATCAAGACCACTGACCCATTGTCAGTGAAATTGCTCCCCCTCCCTCGCAGCTCCACCACTAAGTGAGGCCTGCCCCTGCACTTGCACTCTCGTGTGTTGGTGTTCGAGGCCCTCCTCCACCCGCAGGTCTTCCCTGCGCCTCATCCCTGGTGGTCCAGTGGACCTTGTGAGAAGTTGGCCTGGTATATGCTGTCCACTAATTATAGTGGGCACCTTGCACCAGTCCAAACAACCCCTTATTGGAGATAGGTTAAAGACAACCTTATTGAAAGCTATCCTAGTGGTAGCTATGGAGAGCAGCCTTCAGGCTAAGTCTTGAAGGAATGTAAAGCAGCTTGTTTTACCAGTCTATAATCTCTGGAGTGACCAAATGAAAGAGCACCACACCAGGTATATATTCAAAATATATGTATTTATTGCTAAACACACCCCTCTAGTCTCTTTATGAGGCTAGAGTTCGAAGTACATAAGTTAGAAGTTATTTAAACACAGTAATAGCACAAATACACGTTTGGGCCCTAGGGGCGTACCAAACCATATACCAATAAAGTGGTATAAGAACCACGACTGAACTAGACACTAGGCCTAGAGCCTCTAGAAGTGCTTGGACCACAAGGAACCACCCAAGGTAGGGACACAGGGGACCCACGGGGGACGCGTGCAGTGTAAATACACAACCGCGATACGCCGTAAACTTCTATGGAGAAAGTCGTGATCGGGAAATTAAAGAAAAGGGACACTTAAAGGAGGACTTGGAGCAAACCCTTTGAGATCTAGTACTTTGAAGAGTCTCTACCCACGGGAGCACCGGAGTACTCGTGTTACCTCACCCAGGGAAGCCGGGTGCATAGGTGTCTTTCGGGGTCGGGTTTCGTCGTCGATTTGAATGGCGATCTGCTGCAAAGTGCTGCTGGCGACCAAGTGGAAAGTGTCCGGGTGGATCCAAGAGTGGATCGGAGATCTGAAGAACCTGAAAGCAGAGGGGACAGAGTCTGGGTCACTAGCCAGTGACCAGGAAGGCGATGGACAGATGCCCACCGATGTTGAGTGCTTCAGGTGCGTTGACGGTCAACTTGACTCTTCAGCCACGAGATCCAGGAGGCGTTGTCGGCGACCAGGAGCAGGATTCGGGCTGGTACACGATGTCTGTCGAGTGCTGAGGTGTCGGCGACCGGATTGGACCCAACAAGCCTTGGCAACGGCAAGTCTCGATGCAAAAGATGATCGTCGATGGTGCAGACCAGAAAGGTCTGGGGAACTTACCCAGCAAGGGTAAGTGAGGGCAGGCCTGGAGGAACCAGGATGCCAAGTAAGAAAAAGATTGGCCTTCGTTAAGGGCTACTAGCCAACGGGCTAGCGACCGCAAAGGAGCCTCGAGACGTCGCACGTGGATCTGGCTCACAGGACACTCGTGGAGTGGAGGCCAATGATCTTCGGTGCAGTTGGTGCTGGAGGCTAGGGCTACTCGGAGCCCAAAGCACGACTTCATGGAAGACCCAGAAGAGGATGCACTTGCAAATGTGCTTGGTGTCCAGGGGTCATGGTCTCACGTCACCCACGATAGCTACGGGCCTCAGCTTTGCTGGGGACTCAGGGTAGCCTCGGGGAAGTCTGAGAATCCACCTCTGGTGATACGATGACTTCGGTGTCCAACGGGAGCTTCAGAAATGCGAACCGGACAGATGCTTCTTTGGTGCCTGCCAAGCAGGGGAGTCACTCCTTGACCCCAAGGGAGATTCTTCTGTCCTCTAATCGTGAGTAGAGCGTCGAAGGTCCAGGATTCTGTTTCAGAGTTTCGTCCAGGGATAATCTAAAGTCCTAAGGACTGGGTTCCTATACTTATACCAAGTTTAGGGGTTGGACTACTCTGTGACCCCACCTATGGGTGGGTCAGGGCAGAGGGGTGGCTACACCCCTTTCCCTTTGTCCATTTCACGCCAAAGCAGGGGCTGCAAGCCCCTGATCCGGTTTGAACTGGGGTATGCACAGGGACACCAAGTGTGCCCCCAGTGCAGGACTTCAAAGCACCCAAAAGTGCTCCCGCCTAGCCCCAATACACATTATCCTGTCTGGGGAGGTGGTCACACCTCCCTGGGACAGGAAACCTATTGTCCAGGCCTCCCCTGCCGGAGTTTCGTCCAGCAGCAGGAGGCCAGACTTGTGTCTGTGGCAGTAGCATCCATTTTGTGATGCCAGGCTTTAGAAAGAAGTTACCGGCCAGGCCAGGGTTAACATGTCTCTCCCTCTAGAAGGGTGGAATGCTACCCCCGCCACCAGAATTGGCGGGGGGTAGTATTCCAAGATGTTTGACACCAAACACGACATGTTTAGGTGCAGCCATTCCAAAGTTAGCATTTAACGCGAGGTTATAATGCGCTTAAGAGTATATGGTCAGGCTGCACTACAAACAGCATCAGAGAAGGGTCTCCGAACGCTGCAGAGGGGCCCTGCTCATGCAGGGGCACCCTCTCACATAGGAACCACGCACTCTGCCTTCAGGATTGATAAGGCCTGCCTTAGGAGTGACTTATAGGTTTATATGTGTGTATGTATTTAGTGATATAGGTAACCTATATCACAGTAAGGGGTGCATGCACCACCTTACCCAGGCTGCAGTAGCAGACCTGTGGTGTCAGTTTGGATGGCCTTCCAGGGGTGGCATAATACATGCTGCAGCCCCTGATAGGCCTCTGAGGTACCTATGCCCTTGGTACATAGTATACCATATACTAGGGACTTATAAGGGCACTCCAGATTCCAATCAGAGATGTGCCTAAGGCACATGGAAACCTTTTACAGAGAAAGCAGATAGACTGGGGCCCTGAATAGCAGGATCCCAGTCCAACTAAGTCATAAACCAGCAAAACACCATAAAAAAAGTGGGGGCAACCATATAGTCAGATTCCACCTTCCTACATAACCCCCCCAAACGAAAGGAGATAAGGCTAACCTTGACCAGTTGAGTCTTCATTGACAAAGTGGTCATATAAGGAAGCACCTGCACTAGCATGGTTGCCCCCTGTCTTATGGTCCACTAAGCAATCCCTCACCCTAAGGGTATGAGAGGGTCTCCACCATGGGGAATCACTACCTGTGGTGTGCTTAGGTAAAGTACAAGGCTGGTGAGGTGTCTGAGTAGGGAAGTGAGGCCCTAGGAATGTTGGCCTCAGCTTCCTCAGATCACTGGTCACCATGTATGCCTGTCTTTCCATGACTGAGTTGCACTTTGCTCTAAGGGTCAACCTTTGGCTGCCTACAGCTGGGGGTTGGGTCCCTTTGGATGGACTACTGGAGGGACATGGCAGGTTTGGAACCTTCAGGTCCCAGGTTTGCCCTTGCCTACCAGAGTCCTTCTGGGGAGGTCCCTACCTAAAGGCATGGGGGATCCCTCAGTGTGTAGAGGAGTTTTCACCTGGCTAGGGCTACTAGACTGGGTGCCCCTAATCTGCTGATGGGGGGTTCCTCTGGACAGGGGGCCCTGGGGGTCCACTGACCTCCCTGACCTCTGCAGCCCTGGGCTGGCGGAGGCAGGGTAGAGAGGGGCAGGTTACCTGCTCCAGACTGGGTACCACCTTGGAAGGGTCCTCTGCCATCAGGGGTGTGGCCAGGCCAGGCCTGACTACCTCTGGGGCAGTTCCTTCACTAGGGGTAGGGTCAGTTCCCTGAGGAGGCTGACCCTTACCTACTGTCTGGAGGGAAGAAGACTTTTCTTCAACCCTTGTGCTCTCTTTTGGGGGAGAGAGGGCCATTCTTTCAGGCTCCATCTCTCCAAATTCTTGGGCTGGGGCTGTGGCCATTACAGCCCCACTAACCTTTACAGGGACGCCCAACATCCTAAGGTGGGTTTGGTGTTCAACTTCAGCCCAGGCTGAAATCTCCAGATCATTGCCCATCAGGCAATCTACAGGTAAGGTGGGGGACACTGCCACTCTCTTTGGGCCTGTGACCCCCTCCCAGTTGAGATTGACTATGGCCATGGGGTGATCTGTTCTGACACCATCAATGTTGGTCACCTGGTATTTAAACTCAGGTAAAAGCTGGTGAGGGGGACTAGTTTCCCTGCCACCATGGTGACACTAGCCCCTGTGTCCCTAAATGCCACAGCTTTCTGACCATTAATCATTGGCTCCAGTCTGTACCTGCCCATTGCTGTGGGACCCATGGTAAAGGTGGCAAATCCTACACCACCATCAGAGTCAGAGGAGTCTGTTGAGGGGTCCCCGTCTGAACCAGGGCCCACCTCTGTTCCTGTTGCAAAAGCACCTAACTTTTGGGTGCACTACTCCCAACTGGAGGATTACTACTGGTAGTACCAGGAGGGGGGTAGTAGTTGCTGGGGGAACATTTTCTTTATTGCCAATCCTGGGGCAACTGGGATCAGATTTCCAGTGCCCAGGCTTTTTACAGACATGGCAATATGGTTTCTTTTCAGGAGAGGAAGGAGTTTGGGACCCACCCCCAGAAGAGGAATGTTGGGGCCCTGTAGTGGACTTATCCTTAGATTTATCCCCACCTTTCTCTTGGGACTTAGTAGAATCTTTCTTCTGGTCACCACCCTGATTTCTAGTTTTTACTCTGGTTCTGACCCATTTGTCTGCCTTCTTTCCCAATTCTTGGGGAGAGGTCAGATCAGAGTCTACCAGATACTGGTGCAAAAGCTGGTTTTGACAATTATTAAGGATCTGCTCCCTCATAATCAAATTGTACAATCCTAAAAAGTCATGCACTTTGTTGCCATGTATCCAAACTTCCAGAGCCTTTGTAGCACAATCTACAAAATCAACCCAGTCTTGAGTCTGAGCTTTTTGGGTGTCTCTGAACTTCAACCTATACTGTTCAGTGGTTAGGCCAAACCCATCTATCAGAGCACTCTTCAAGACTGTGTAATTGTCAGCATCCTCTTCTCTTACAGTGAGGAGCTTGTCTCTACCCTTGTCTGCAAAGGAGAGCCACAAAATTGCTGCCCACTGCCTCTGGGGGACCTTCTGAACTTTACAGGCCCTCTCCAGTGCAGTTATCCATTTGTGGATGTCATCCCCACTCTGGTAGGGAGGGACAATCTTGTTTAGGTTTCTATGGTCATAAGACCTTTTCCTATCTCTAGGGATATTGCTGCCACCATGGGACTCTAGTCCCAACTTTCTTTTCTCTCTAAAGAGATCTAGGGACTCCCTGTCTAAGGCTACTTGCTTCCTTCTGAGTTCAAGCTGAGCTTCCTCATATTGAATCAGCCTCTTTCTTCTCTCATGAGAGGATTCCCTCCTATGAGATGAGACAGAGCTCCCTATTGAGGTGCCAGAGTGGTTAGACTCCTGAGAAGGAGATCTAGACTTTCTGGGCACACTCTTAATCCTTCCTGGGGGGACAAAGAGGGCATCATCTTGATTATCCTCTTCATCTTCCTCAGGAGGGATTGGGTTATCCAGGTCAGGGTCATTTTCACCCTCCTGGCCAGTTTCAGAGGGGGGGCTGGGGGTATTTCTACCCCTGGTCCCATCCTCATCTTCTGCCCCACCCTCAGCTCCTACCCCTTCAGTCCCCAAGGGCTTACTAAGGTCATAAGCCACCAACAACTCTTTAAGGTGTTGGGTGGTGGGACTTTGGCCTGTCCTTATTTTTCTCAAGTTGCATAAAGCTCTCAATTCCAAGAATGGGAGTGTATCATACTTGGAGGGTGGAAGCTCAGTGGCTTCCTGCAAGGATTCTTTAGATCCTACCCTTAAAGACATTACTAGTGTGGTGTGGTGTATGCACTACCTACTCTAGTGTGGCCTACTAAACTCTCTTGAGTTGTAGAAAGGGTGTGCTATCCCTTAACACACAACTCTAAGTTCAGTAGAACTTACTGTATTCTAAGCTTAAATTATATGTACTTTAGGTTTTCAGTTGATCAATTCAATTGACATTATCTGGTAAAACAATAGCAAGCTGGAATTCCACACGCTGCACACCAATGTGAGAAGTTGGCCTGGTATATGCTGTCCACTAATTATAGTGGGCACCTTGCACCAGTCCAAACAACCCCTTATTGGAGATAGGTTAAAAACAACCTTATTGAAAGCTATCCTAGTGGTAGCTATGGAGAGCAGCCTTCAGGCTAAGTCTTGAAGGAATGTAAAGCAGCTTGTTTTACCAGTCTATAATCTCTGGAGTGACCAAATGAAAGAGCACCACACCAGGTATATATTCAAAATATATGTATTTATTGCTAAACACACCCCTATAGTCTCTTTATGAGGCTAGAGTTCGAAGTACATAAGTTAGAAGTTATTTAAACACAGTAATAGCACAAATACACGTTTGGGCCCTAGGGGCGTACCAAACCATATACCAATAAAGTGGTATAAGAACCACGACTGAACTAGACACTAGGCCTAGAGCCTCTAGAAGTGCTTGGACCACAAGGAACCACCCAAGGTAGGGACACAGGGGACCCACGGGGGACGCGTGCAGTGTAAATACACAACCGCGATACGCCGTTGACTTCTATGGAGAAAGTCGGGATCGGGAAATTAAAGAAAAGGGACACTTAAAGGAGGACTTGGAGCAAACCCTTTGAGATCTAGTACTTTGAAGAGTCTCTACCCACGGGAGCACCGGAGTACTCGTGTTACCTCACCCAGGGAAGCCGGGTGCATAGGTGTCTTTCGGGGTCGGGTTTCGTTGTCGATTTGAATGGCGATCTGCTGCAAAGTGCTGCTGGCGACCAAGTGGAAAGTGTCCAGGTGGATCCAAGAGTGGATCGGAGATCTGAAGAACCTGAAAGCAGAGGGGACAGAGTCTGGGTCACTAGCCAGTGACCAGGAAGGCGATGGACAGATGCCCACCGATGTTGAGTGCTTCAGGTGCGTTGACAGTCGTCTTGACACTTCAGCCACGAGGTCCAGGAGGCGTTGTCGGCGACCAGGAGCAGGATTCTGGCTGGTACATAATGTTTGTCGAGTGCTGATGTGTCGGCGACCGGATTGGACCCAACAAGCCTTGGCAACGGCAAGTCTTGATGCAGAGGAAGATCGTCGATGGTGCAGACCAGCAAGGTCTGGGGAACTCACTCAGCAAGGGTAAGTGAGGGCAGGCCTGGAGCAATCAGGATGCCAAGTAAGAAAAAGATTGGCCTTCGTTAAGGGCTACTAGCCAACGGGCTAGCGACCGCAAAGGAGCCTCAAGACATCGCACGTGGATCTGGCTCACAGGACACTCGTGGAGTGGAGGCCAGTGATCTTCGGTGCAGTTCATGCTGGAGGCTAGGGCTACTCGAAGCCCAAAGCACGACTTCGTGGAAGACCCAGAAGAGGATGCACTTGCAAATGTGCTTGGTGTCCAGGGGTCACGGTCTCACGTCACCCACGATAGCTACGGGCATCAGCTTTGCTGGGGACTCAGGGTAGCCTCGGTGAAGTCTGAAAATCTACCTCTGGTGATGCGATGACTTCGGCGTCCGACGGGAGCTTCAGAAATGCGAACCGGACAGATGCTTCTTTGGTGCCTGCCAAGCAGGGGAGTCACTCCTTGACCCCAAGGGAGATTCTTCTGTCCTCTAATCGTGAGTAGAGCGTCGAAGGTCCAGGATTCTGTTTCAAAGTTTCGTCCAGGGATAATCTAAAGTCCTAAGGACTGGGTTCCTATACTTATACCAAGTTTAGGGGTTGGACTACTCTTTGGCCCCACCTATGGGTGGGTCAGGGCAGAGGGGTGGCTACACCCCTTTCCCTTTGTCCAGTTCACGCCAAAGCAGGGGCTGCAAGCCCCTGATCCGGTTTGAACTGGGGTATGCACAGGGACACCAAGTGTGCCCCCAGTGCAGGACTTCAAAGCACCCAAAAGTGCTCCCGCCCAGCCCCAATACACATTATCCTGTCTGGGGAGGTGGTCACACCTCCCTGGGACAGGAAACCTATTGTCCAGGCCTCCCCTGCCGGAGTTTCGTCCAGCAGCAGGAGGCCAGACTTGTGTCTGTGGCAGTAGCATCCATTTTGTGATGCCAGGCTTTAGAAAGAAGTTACCGGCCAGGCCAGGGTTAACATGTCTCTCCCTCTAGAAGGGTGGAATGCTACCCCCGCCGCCAGAATTGGCGGGGGTTAGTATTCCAAGATGGTTGACACCAAACACGACATGTTTAGGTGCAGCCATTCCAAAGTTAGCATTTAACGCGAGGTTATAATGCGCTTAAGAGTATATGGTCAGGCTGCACTACAAACAGCATCAGAGAAGGGTCTCCGAACGCTGCAGAGGGGCCCTGCTCATGCAGGGGCACCCTCTCACATAGGAACCACGCACTCTGCCTTCAGGATTGATAAGGCCTGCCTTAGGAGTGACTTATAGGTTTATATGTGTGTATGTATTTAGTGATATAGGTAACCTATATCACAGTAAGGGGTGCATGCACCACCTTACCCAGGCTGCAGTAGCAGACCTGTGGTGTCAGTTTGGATGGCCTTCCAGGGGTGGCATAATACATGCTGCAGCCCCTGGTAGGCCTCTGAGGTACCTATGCCCTTGGTACATAGTATACCATATACTAGGGACTTATAAGGGCACTCCAGATTCCAATCAGAGATGTGCCTAAGGCACATGGAAACCTTTTTACAGAGAAAGCAGATAGACTGGGGCCCTGAATAGCAGGATCCCAGTCCAACTAAGTCATAAACCAGCAAAACACCATAAAAAAGTGGGGGCAACCATATAGTCAGATTCCACCTTCCTACAGACCTCTGTCTCCTTCCTCTCGCTCTGCTCTTCACTCGTTTTCACTCGTTTTTCTGCCCCTTCTATTTTTCACCTTTCTGCACTTTTCTGCACCTCTGCTCCTCTGTGCCTTATTTCTGCTCTGCTCTGCTCTTCACTCGTTTTCACTCGTTTTTCTGCCCCTTCTATTTTTCACCTTTCTGCACTTTTCTGCACCTCTGCTCTTCTGTACCTTATTTCTGCCTATTTCTCCCCCTTTCCTTCACTTCTTTAGCCCTTTTTTCCCCACCGCTGCTGCCCCCGTGGCCCCTCCACCCCAGCGCGACCGACCCAATCCAGCTCCCCTCCCCGCTCCCGCCTCCCAGCTGTCCAGCCCTCCCCGACTCCTACTTTAATGGCGGCCGCTGCACGGCCATGCCGCTGGCGCGCCAAAGGCGTGCCTAAGGCAAGCCCGTCTGCGCCCGTCCGCGCCTGGACCGCGCCCAGTGCCAGATCCCCTGGCCCCCGCGTGCTCCACGACACCTGACGCCGATATGACTCCAAAACCCTCCACGCACTCAACGCCGGCCGACCCTCCACCTGCTTCCAGGCCACCCCAAAGCTCACCCACGGACCCTTCACCTGCCAAAACTGCAGCTACACCAGCCAGCGCACACCGGCATGTCCTGCCCATCCCACCAAAGCAGGCCACAACAGTCTCAGTTGCATACTGCTCAACACCTACTCAGTCCACAAGCACGTCGTCGAACTCTGGGACCTGCTCGATTCATCCTCCCCGGATGTCGCCTTCCTGACGCACACCTCCTCGGCGCCCGACATAGCCATAGCCATCCCGGACGGCTACAAGATCACCCGCAGGGACAGAAACAACAAACCAGGAGGAGGAATCGCCATCGTCCACAGGAACACCATCAGAATTTCTACCAACATTGATGACTCCCTCAGCATGGCTGAACACCTACACTTCCAGATCCACGTCGACCACAACACCACCCTCAGAGGAACCCTTGTCTACAGACCCCCGGGACCCCGACCACAGTTCAGCGACTCCATCGCCGACCTCATCAGCACGCACGCCCTCGCCTCCACAGACTACATCCTGCGCTTTATACAAACATCCCACAAACAGCAACTGTTAATACTGTTAGGGACGTGTTGAAAGATACAAATGGTGAGCTATCAGAACGTGCTTTGCTCATTATTGAATTCACAGAATTGATATTAAAAAATAATATTTTTTTGTTTAATGGAAGCTTCTTTTGCCAGACCAAAGGGACTCGTATGGGGGCCACGTGCGCCCCAAGTCTGGCCTGCCTATATGTAGGAGCATTTGAAGACAAGCATATCTTCAATGAGGCTGCACCTTTTTATGAGAACGTGACCCATTGGTCACGTTTTATAGATGACGTGTTTTTTATCTGGGAAGGAGACAAAGTGGATCTAGACAATTTCATCAGTTGGTTGAATTGTGGAGATCCTAATCTGAGGTTCACTTCATCCATGAGCCAAGAATATTGTGACTGTTTGGATATTAAGATTAAATAAAGGGACAATCATTTGATGGTGGATCTATTCACAAAACCCACCGATAGAAACACAACTTTACACTATGAAAGCGATCACCCGAAATGCCAGAAAGACAATATGCCTTTTGGGCAATTTCTTCGCTTGAGGAGAAATTGCACCAATTGGAGTGATTTTGAAATCCATGCTAGTAACTTGAAACTGAAGTTAAAAGACAGAGGTTACCCGAAGAAGATTATTAAGCAGGCCTATAAAAGGGCAAAATATTTTAACAGGGAACTCCTTTTTGATAATGATAAAATAAAAGAAAACAAGGGAGACAAAATGGATTTTGTAACCAATTTTTCCAATATTAGCAATAAAATAAAAAATATAATCAATAGAAACTGGTCTTCACTGCAGGAAAGAAATGGAGAAGCCTTAGAGAAACCTCTCTTCTCCTATCGTAGGAATAAAACTATTAGAAATAGGTTGGTAAAGACTTATAGAGAACCTGCTACGTTTCAATAGAGAAATATTGATAAAAATGAAAAAGTGACCGGTAACTATCCCTGCGGTACCTGCAGTAACTGTAATTCAGTAATCCAAGGTAAAGAAATGTGTTTGGATGGCGTGAAACATACCTTTAACGATATGTTTAACTGCAGGACCAGGAATGTCATCCACCTACTCCTTTGTCCCTGTGGGAAAGGTTATGTGGGCGAGACGACCAGAGAGGTCCGAATTCATCTTAATGAACATAGATCGGCACTAAGGACCAAAAAAGCAAATGCTCCACTTACTGAACATTGGAACATATGTAAACATACAATAGACGACCTCAAATGGTGTATATTGGAAAAAATCACAGGCACAACGAGAGGTGGTGATCTAGATGTAAAACGAAAAGTTTGAGAACAGTTTTTCTTGTGTAAATTTAAGACAAACATCTATGGATTGAACAATAGAGAGGAGTGGGAGCGAATACATAAATAGATATGGAGATTCATTAAAGAATTCTTTTTCGCCCACAATAATACTCATATGAACTTTAGATAATGATAGGGCATATTTGGCGGAAAATGAAACAATAACCTTGACTATGGATACATCTAGTTGGGTTTAGAGAGTAAAATCGATTTAGACATAGAATACAAAATATAACTTAGAAACTTAAGAAATAATGACTGATAATGATAATGAGGAGTTGTCTAGTATAAAAAAAATCCAAATTTTTTTCCAATCGGAAACATCATTAAAAGATGGCCGCCACAACATACTGAATCATTAGTATTATTCTTATTATCAAATACCTTCAAAAGATGGCCACCATATTAAATTGATGTATAAAGAGTATATGTTTTAGAGATATATAATTTGAATACCATGGAAAATAAGGACTACTGGTTATATTAGTGAGCATATTAATTGACATAATGAGTCGGTTTAGAATCCCACAAACGGAGTGCAGAATTAGTAATTTCGATTCTTGCGTTATGGCATCTATAGCCTTAACCTACACAAGATAACCGCCATACGAGCCAAAATAACATCACTAGAGGCCATGACCTCGGAAGTGATGTCATTTGAGATCGACAAGGATACGGGAATATTCGAGAGCTACCGCATTGTTATAAATAGCGGTTTCGTTTCATATACCATTTAGCTACTGGAAGACATCCCGACCGTTTGTTACGTGACCTTAAACGAATACGGTGAGTGCTCCAGACGAAAAATGTGAATAGCCACTATAAAAAAAATGGGCAGCGGGCGGGAAAAAGTGGGAACTTTATATGTAGGCTTTGTGCAGATGAATAACGCCTAATGCTCCTTAAAGTTGTTATATATCGTTTTTAATTAATACAATTGGTCCCCTTACGTTTTTCCTATCACTGCAATTCAAGCGGACTTTTAGAGACCGTTGTAGCACAATATATCATTAAATGTGCTAATATTATAAACTTTATGAAATATTGGGATATACTGAGACATGCTGACCTTGTGTCTATCCCATTACCGCAATATAAACGGACTTGTAGATACCGTTGTAGCACAAATTACCATTAAAATGTGCTGAAATTATAAACTTTAAGAAACACGCCGATATATGAGGCACTTTAATGAATTACAAAAAAACGCACAATTGCGATAGGAGGATCTTGTCTAACGATAAGTAGGGGTGTTTCCTTGCTGCTCGTGGTCTTCGTGGTGCCTCCCTGCTGCTGCCCTGCTGCCGCCGTTATTCAGCATCCGTGGATATCCCTGGTGGGACGAGGGTCCCAGGGGCAACGCCACTTGAGCCTTCACACTCTGGGGTGGACTGCAACCCCCAGAGTGCACCGCTGTTCTCCGCAGCTGCCGCGAGTGAGTGGGAGGCGGGGCCAACGCGCTCATAGCGCAGCCTCTCCCACCGCGGTGCGGGTGTTTCCTTGCTGCTCGTGGTCTTCGTGGTGCCTCCCTGTTGCTGCCCTGCTGCCGCCGTTATTCAGCATCCGTGGATATCCCTGGTGGGACGAGGGTCCCAGGGGCAACGCCACTTGAGCCTTCACACTCTGGGGTGGACTGCAACCCCCAGAGTGCACCGCTGTTCTCCGCAGCTGCCACGAGTGAGTGGGAGGCGGGGCCAACGCGCTCATAGCGCAGCCTCTCCCACTGCGGTGCGGGTGTTTCCTTGCTGCTCGTGGTCTTCGTGGTGCCTCCCTGCTGCTGCCCTGCTGCCGCCGTTATTCAGCATCCGTGGATATCCCTGGTGGGACGAGGGTCCCAGGGGCAACGCCACTTGAGCCTTCACACTCTGGGGTGGACTGCAACCCCCAGAGTGCACCGCTGTTCTCCGCAGCTGCCGCGAGTGAGTGGGAGGCGGGGCCAACGCGCTCATAGCGCAGCCTCTCCCACCTCGGTGCGGGTGTTTCCTTGCTGCTCGTGGTCTTCGTGGTGCCTCCCTGCTGCTGCCCTGCTGCCGCCGTTATTCAGCATCCGTGGATATCCCTGGTGGGACGAGGGTCCCAGGGGCAACGCCACTTGAGCCTTCACACTCTGGGGTGGACTGCAACCCCCAGAGTGCACCGCTGTTCTCCGCAGCTGCCGCGAGTGAGTGGGAGGCGGGGCCAACGTGCTCATAGCGCAGCCTCTCCCACCGCGGTGCGGGTGTTTCCTTGCTGCTCGTGGTCTTCGTGGTGCCTCCCTGCTGCTGCCCTGCTGCCGCCGTTATTCAGCATCCGTGGATATCCCTGGTGGGACGAGGGTCCCAGGGGCAACGCCACTTGAGCCTTCACACTCTGGGGTGGACTGCAACCCCCAGAGTGCACCGCTGTTCTCCACAGCTGCCGCGAGTGAGTGGGAGGCGGGGCCAACGCGCTCATAGCGCAGCCTCTCCCACCGCGGTGCGGGTGTTTCCTTGCTGCTCGTGGTCTTCGTGGTGCCTCCCTGCTGCTGCCCTGCTGCCGCCGTTATTCAGCATCCGTGGATATCCCTGGTGGGACGAGGGTCCCAGGGGCAACGCCACTTGAGCCTTCACACTCTGGGGTGGACTGCAACCCCCAGAGTGCACCGCTGTTCTCCGCAGCTGCCGCGAGTGAGTGGGAGGCGGGGCCAACGCGCTCATAGCGCAGCCTCTCCAACCGCTGCGCGGGACGCGCGCGGGAACGCAGCCCGGACGAAGCCCGGACCAAGGGCGGGCCCGTCTGTGCTCGTCCGGGGCCGTCAGAGGCCGGGCTGGGCTACCCCTCTGACATCTCTTATCAGCCGTGCTTTGCAATGGTGAGTGGGGCTACATATTAGCTTTATGTCTACATCCATCATGGGCAAACGTAATATCATTCCAGCACTGCGTAATACTACATCTATAGATAGTATGCTGGAGAGAGCAGTCGATATTGTCAGTACCGAAATTGAGCTAACTGAGAGGCGCTTGTCCCTGGGCTTAATGAACCCTCATTTATCGCTACAAATTGAGAATATTGATAACTGTGACTCTCAACTAATGTTGCCCATACAAGTGACTCTCAACTAATGTTGCTCATACTTACTAGCCCGAGAAAGTGAATTGGGGGCTGAGGGAACTGTGGCCTCTGGACATACTGGGGTAATGGAGGACCCTGCACCTATGACTTGTTCTAGGGACACTCTAGTATCGGCAATCGTGAATGTATCCCCGATCCCAGAAGTCGCCGGGGCAAAAAGGAAAAGAAAAACAGCTAAGCCGGTCTGTTCCAAACGGAAACAACCCCCACGTTTGAATACTCAGCGTACTGCGCTAACTACATGGATTCAGGGTCCGTCAGTTCCATCCGACTTAGTGACCACAAGCACCTTGGATGATTTAACACCTTCAGAGACATTAAATCATTCTGTACATACTCAAACTGAATCGGTACCGACACCTTTTTCTAATCTTAGACTTGGGGATACTGCTATTGATATTATTATTGATACAATGTACGAACGAGTTAAAGTGCTTGTAGATAAGAATTTTGCTGCTTTATGGAAGCGTTTAGATCGTTTAGAATCTTTAACTAATAAGCTAAATCCGCCCTGCACGGTATCTAAGCAGTCATCTTTACAGGGTAGCACTCATAAAAAACAGACCTTGAGTGATGGAATTCTTAAAGATCCTAAAGATCAACAGGGGATTACAATTTCTACGCAGCCTCTAGTCTCCTGTGACACCTGTCGTAAAGCTACAGACTGCATCCCTTTTAAACCTTGCACTGACCCTGTTAACACCAAAAATGTAGCCTCTAACTCTACATTCCATTCACCTACTCAAATTTTCAATCAAGCGTTCCCAATAGCTCCTGTCAATACTGTTAATATTAATGTCAGTGGGTATGCTGAGTCAAGCAAAGATGTTTTAAGTTTACCTCCAGCAGCCTGCCCATATGTCCTGATTCTCGCAGGGGTTCCCCCATTAGAGAAGAATAAACCTGAGTCTTGGGACCAATTACGGAATAAAAGTATTGACTGGTTGGCTAAACATAAAGGGTACAGGAGGTATAACATAAATGATATTATAATGGTACGTAGGGTTGGCTGGGTTGGACCAGCAGAAAAAACCATTGAAGGAGACTGTATTGTCATTAATTTTCGACGACCAATACTTGTTAAATCAATTTTGACGGCCAAGGAGACTAACTGCCCCTTACCAACAAATATTCGGGCATTGCCTCTTGGCTTTTTTTATAGACCAAACTCTGAGCAGCAACTTTTAATTACCCCTTCATTTCTCTCATCAAATAGGTTCTCCGCCCTCTCTGATCTTGATAGCTTAGATTGACCGTCAATTATACCAAAACTCATTGATGTTGCCCCTTTGACATCTATGTTGGCTATCCCAGAAAATGATGGCTTTGAGCCTGTGGCTATTTCAGAAAATGATGGTTCTGAGGCTTATGACCCAATGTTACATGTGTTAAGCTGGAATGTCGCCGGCCTGGCTTCTAAACTAAGTAGCGACGATTGGGCCAAGACGGTAAATAAATACGATATTTTAATGTTTCAAGAGACTTGGGCAACAATAGAGTTATATCTTGAAGGGTATGAATGTTTTAATATTACCACACCCCCGCCTAAACAAGGTAGACCCTCGGGTGGTTTATCTATTTGGGTGAGCATTGCGTCGGGTGGCAGTGTAAAAATAATCCCCACTAAAAATGCTAACATCCAAGCATTGATATACACACGGGGGCTTCGATTTGTTTTATTAATTTTTATAATAATGATTTTTTAACTTCACCGAATCCAAATTTTGTTAACCTTTTTAACTTTATTTCGGATATATCTAATCTTACAGGAAATCAAAAACTTGCTGGGATTTGTCTGGGTGGTGATTTTAATGCAAAGATTGCAGGGGGAAATATTTCAAATTCCCCCTGTCACTTTCTGGTCAATCCATGTAAAAGGGGGCTTGAGTTATTGGACCATTTAATAAATAGTAGCCTGTCAAGTGTTATGGATATCGCAGCCGCAAACAATGTGAATAGCCCCGTACCCACTTATAGAGGTCATGGCTGCGCCTCAACAATAGATTACGTTTTTATAACGGCTACACTAGAAGACTACTTAGTTAAAGCCGAGGTTAAACCATCTACTTTTGGGGATCATAATCCAATTTCAGTTTTATTTAGGGTTGCTCCCAGGCCTGATCCTAGAAAAGAGATAGGGGCCGGTAACATGGTATCCTCAACAGATAATTTAAGGGTTAAATGGAAAGGTATTAATAATGATAGTGTGTTTCATAAAATGTTAACAACTCATCGATCACTTTGTGAGACTTGCCTTTCACCTGTTGATCCTAACCCAGAGGTAGTTTCCTCATTTGTTCAATTATGTGCAGGTGTTAAAAAATTGATTTCTGGACCAGTACTTGCATCTAACTCTAACCCTAGGTGGTTTAATAGCATTTGCTCTCGGGCAAATAGAGAGCTTAGAGCTGCTCTCTCAGCTTCCCCTAGGGACCCAAGCCTCATTAGATCATTGAGGCTTGTATACAAGAGAGTGACTAAGCAGAGGAAAGACGAGATCCTAAAAGGACAATGGAACAACTTGGCTTGTGCTGCAAGATTTAATAACTCAAATGGTTTTTGGACAGCGGCCAAGTCACTGAGATCATTGGGCATTACACTCACTCCATTAAGCTGTAATATATTGAGTGAAGCTTGGGTAGCCCACTTTTCCAATATATATGCTGCTACGCCTCAGTGTAAAGATATTGATGATAATTTCATTGTCACCCGAATTCAAATATCAATATCGGAGGTTGAGGATGCTATCGATCAAAGTTTGGGTAACAAGGCCCCTGGCCCAGATGGGCTCCCTATTGATCTTATAAAATCTAGGCCAGAGTTCTGGGCCCCTCTTTTACTCAATGTTTTTAATAATTTAACAATAACTGAAATCCCTAATACATGGTCCACATCTGTTATCGTTCCAATTTTTAAAAAAGGAGACAGATCCAACCCGAGTTGTTACAGACCAATTTCTTTAATTGATAATACCCTTAAGATATTGGGGAGGATATTATTTAACAAAATCAGAATCTGGGCCGAGGAGGAAAACATTTTAAACAGATGCCAGCTAGGTTTTAGAAGCAATCTTGGAACGGTGGAACAGTGTCTTAACCTTAATTTGATCATAGGTAAATACACCATAGCTCGAAACGGCCCCATCTACCTGGCATTTATGGACCTTACCTCGGCCTTTGATTTTGTTAATAGATCACGGCTTTGGAAATGCCTTTTAAACTACGGGTTGGTTGAGGCTATAGTGCATTTTTTAGCATATTTACACAGGGATCTAAAGGCAAGGGTGAGAATAAATACGGATGGGGCAGTCTCAGAGGATATAGTGGTCGGAAGAGGTGTAAGACAAGGGTGTGTCTTAGCCCCACTCTTGTTCATTTTATATATTAATGAGTTACACAATGTGTTGTCTGAACTGACTATAGATGTTCCAATGATTAATGGTAATAAACTGCCCGCTCTTTTATATGCGGATGACGCGGTTTTAATGGGTCGTACACCCAATGCACTGCGAATACTAGTTAGGGGTTTTGTTGATTTTATGAATGGCCTGAACCTTTGTACGAATTTTAAGAAATCCTTTTTAATGTGTTGTGGTCCTAAAAAAGTCTCATTAATGCTATTAATTCTGGTTCTGAAATTTTACTACGCACACGCACTTTTCCATATTTGGGTTTACAATTTTCAGATAATGGATCTTGGGTATCCCATTTGGCTTATGGTCGGAGTAAATTCTTAAAGGCAGTTAATTCGATTTTAAATCTCCCCCAACCGAAAAGATTTGAGGTAGTGTTGTCCCTACTCAAAATCTATAGAACACAGTGTGTACCCACTGTAACATATGGGGCTGAAATCTGGGGCTTTATAAATTCTAAAAGCGTCCAGGTCGAAGAAAACAGATTTTGTAGGAGAGTTTTGGGGATACCTATCTCTTCTTCGTCTTTTGTTTGCCATAATGAGTTAAAATTATTTTATTTAGAAGATTACATTAGGTCCCGCCCTGCCCTGTTTTGGTTGAAGGTTTGGCAAATCCCGGCAGCCTCGCTAACCAGGGAAATTATAGTCGACTGTTTAAAATGCGATAAGGGTGGAGATATACCGTGGCTTGCAGAAGTGAGGGCAAGTTTAACTAGAGTAAATCTTGGATACATTTTTCACAAACCAGATCAATTACAAGGAATTAATAAAAAGATTATTCGTGAGGCTATATATAAATATTATGGGGACATAAGATATGCACAAGAGCTTTCTAAAGTATCCGTCGCACGTTATATATTAATGGTAGACGACGGAGGTCCTTCTTCTTATTTACCAGTTAGTTACCTTTTAAGAGATATTACTAGCTGGGAACGAAGTTTGCTCTTTCGCCTTAGATCTGGTACATTAAAATACCTGTTGTGTTTCCCCTTAGGCTTTCAGCCTAATATTGAGGAAATGTCTTGCCCTTGTGGCAATCAAGGTAAGCAAACCATGTTGCATTTTCTGTTCTTTTGTAATTTTTATCGAAAGTACAGTAAGCAACTCTTGATTCCGTTTTTTAGAGCTAGTGGAATAACTGATTTTAAGGTTGCATACGGGACTATCCTTCAGCTTAATGGGGAAAACTTAACACTTCGTATTTGTACTTTTTTAAAATGGCTATTCGTTCTCGTGCTTCTATGAACCCCTGATAAACGGACTTGATTGTATTATATGCAAAAATATGCTGATTGGATCCTGACTAATATTCAAATATGTGGAGTTTTTCTGCTTGGAATTCAATAGTATATTTCCCTCTGCTGCTATTTCCCCTATAACTATCCGCACTTTGCACTTTATTATATGATGCTGCTATAAATATAATTTTATATATTTGTGACAATCCTATGATGTTTTATCGATTTTTTTTTTTTATGATTAATTCTGTGAGATTTGTTTGTGCTTTTATGGACATTTTATATCCGAATAAAGATATTATTATGATTATGATTATGAATTACAAAAAAACACACAATTGCGATAGGAGGATCCCGTCTAACGATAAGTAGAATTGGGAGTTGTTAGAAATGGGGGTCTCTAGTTGGCAATGGCTGGCCACTGTCCAAGTAGGGACCCTTCTTCCTAAGTCAGAGTGAGAGGGCTACCCTCTTTAATACCCCTGCTCAACCCTGTGGTAACGTAGCACGAGCAGGTAGGCTTATCTCAGAGGCAGGGTGTGAAGCATTTATGACCATACACAGTAACACAGTGAGGAACACTACAGAGGGACACCACACAAGTAGTTATAAAAAATAAGTATCTTTATATAAAGGCAGATTTATCACAAGACCAATAACTGTAAAAGCCACAATACTGTCAAAAATAGGATAGCTGTTGAAGGGCTGTCAAAGATAGTTCAAAGGTTGCAAGAATAAGGTTCACATTCAAGGCAGAGGTCTCTGCGCCCCTTTCTCGTTCAGAGGTTGCAAAAATAAGGTTCAAATTCAAGGCAGTGGTCTCTGCGACCCTTTCTCTCATAAGACTGTCAAAAATAGGATGGCTGTTGAAGGACTGTCAAAAAATAGTTCAAAGGTTGCAAAAATAAGGTTCAAATTCAAAGCAGTGGTCTCTGCGACCCTTTCTCTCACAAAGTACCTGGGTTTAGTAGCAAAACCAACAAAATGTCGCAAAAAAGTGCTAGCGATGATTCTCGGCACGTGAGGCCGGCGATGCGTTGAAATCCTTGCCGCAAGGGAGGATGATGCGCCGATCTGCGTGATGCGTGCGGAGACACTGCGACCAACTTCTGCACGCTAGGCCGCCGATGCGATGACTTTCTTGCCGCGAGGGAGAAGTCGATGTGACGATCCTGTTGCGCTGTGCGATTGTGTTGCGATGCGAAGAGATGACGCTCCGCGAGGGAGCGACGAAATCCGGTGCGATGAAAATGGCGGACGCACGGCGTCCGCAAAGCGATGTCTTGAAGCGATGATTTCTTTAGGGATTGCGAGCACTCGGCGACAGCAGCGCGATGATTTTTCCAGCGCGTCTCAGCTGCAGCGGCTCGCAAAGGGGCGTTAGCGTCGATTTCCAACACTTTCTTCTCTGATGCAAACTAGAGGCCCTGGAACTCACAGGAGCCTCATCAGCAGATAGCAATCCTCGCAGGGAGGAAGCAGGAGGTTGGTGGTGGAGTCTGATGTGCCTGAGACTCCAGCAGGAGGCTAGCTCTTTTCCTAGCCCTTGGGTGATTGCTGTAACAAAAATAAAAGTTCTCTCAAAAGTTCCTTTTCCTCTTCTTCAAGGTCCAGTGGTCACTGCTGCAGGCCAGTGCAAGAAACAACACACAAGCACAGGGACAGTCACTTCCTGCAGATTCCTCCAGTGGCACGGACAGAGTTTCCTCTCCAGATCCAAAAGCAATACAAATTGTAGGGGTTTGAGCACAGATATTTATACCCCAAAAGTCTTTGTTCTTAGAAGCTACCAGTCACTGAACTTAGCCAGAACCAGTTCTGCTCAGGCCTGGAGCACTTTGTTTACCAGGCTGCATCCTTCCTTTCAGAAAGAGGGGGTCTGCTAGCAGACACACAGTAGGAGGTGGAGCCAGCATTCACCTTGTCAGGCACAGCCCTATTCAGGTCAAGGAGCCACCCCTCCCCACACTCTAAATGCAGATCTCTCTATTCAACCCAGGTCTGACTCAGCCTGCCCTGCCCCTCTAAAACCAGACAGCCAATACACATAACGGCAGAGCACACTGGAAGGCTTAGGCAAGAAAATACCTACTTTCTAAAAGTGGTATTTTCAAACACAGAATATAAAAATAAACTTCACTAAAAGATGTATTTTAATATTCTGAGCTCAGGCATACTAAATTCGTTTTTCTACCATGTTCCTGGGGTCAGTTAGGACTATAGAATGTAATAGTCAAACTGCCCATTCTAGCCTATGAGGAACAGGTAGCCTTACAGTAGTGAAAAACGAAATGGGGTGTACTTCACTACCAGGACATGCTACACATACCAAGGCATGTCCTACCTTACACATACAATGCACCCTACCATAGGGGTGACTTACAAGATGCCAAGGGAAGGTTCAGGGGCTGGGAAGTGGGTGCACTTCACAGCCAAGATGGCAGTTCTGGACTGCACACAGACACTGCAGTGGCAGGTCTGAGACACACTTTACAAGCTGCTTCTGTGGGTGGCGCAAACCAGCGCTGCATGCCCACCAGCAGCATTTGGTTTACCAGCCCTGGGCACACACAGGCCACACTACTAGGGACTAACAGGTAAACCAAATAAGCCAATCAGGGATACACCAATTCACATAGACATATTTACAAAGGGAGAGCATATGCACTTTAGCACTGAACAGCAGTGGTAAAGTGCCCAGAGTCATAAAACCAACAGAAACAGGTCAGCAAAAATACACGAAGCAGGCAAAAAGTTTAGGGGTGACCCTGCAAAAAGGGCCATTTCCAACAGGAGTGAAAATATATTTATATAAAAAAAGGTGAGCAAAAAGCTATTCGCTCAAGTATGTTTAAAAAAAAAGAGCATCAATAAATAAATGAATTAAAATAGTTTTTTCTTGTTTTGGCTAGGATTATTATACTGTTGGGACGCAAGTAAGTTAACAATTGAAATCAACATGAGAGGAATTAATAAACCTCCAAGTGAACATATATTCTGTATTTGAAAGGTGGGTCTATTTAACCAAAAATATTTTAAAACTTTTTTTCACAATGATTGCAGGGGTAAATTGAAGCAATCTTAACCCTAATATTAATATAATGTTTTCAGATCACTGAAAGTGTGATTAAACTTTTTCATCGCATCAAGATGAAGATTGAATTTGACTTCGCATGAACCTTTATCTTAGGTACGTGATAGTCGTATTTGAGGTTGCCTGTGAGGATGAATGATTCTAATGCAGATTAATTGGCGGGGGTATTCATTTTCCAGTGGGTTGCACAGCTAATTTTCCATCTCCCCACCAGTCAACATCCCCCATTTACAAGAAATATGAATTTAATTTCACTGTTCCCTCCTTAGAGATTTTGGTAATATGTTACAGACTTATCAGTATGTCAAAATACCTCGTGAGAGAAAAATATTCATATATGTACTATTCTTTTTATCTTGTGTATAACACTAGATTCGACAATACTGTTTTTAATCTGTCCTGAAGAAGGTCGTGTAAACCAGCATTTCCCACCAAAACGCCCTGTCAACACTATTTTATTTTGAGTATTGTTTTTAAAAATATTTTTGGTCTTTATTCTGGATTTGTATAAATACATGTTATTACTTATGTGTATGATTCACTATGTGACAACTCTAACCGAATAGGTATTTAAAGAAATGTAATATGCAAATTGGTGATTTAAGATTGTATCAACAAAAATAGGAGGGGACCAGGAGCAGGTTATGGTCCAGTGCCCATGCTCCTAAATCTAGTCGTTAAATCAAAATGGGGGGGACATTGTTCTGGAGGAGGGGGTGCAGCGTGTCACCCACTCACAAAAAATGAAAAGGAAGGAGAAGAAGAGACCAAGCAAAGAGGAGGTCCTAGGTCTAGAACCCACTGGTTAGAGGAGAGAAGAGGTTCTTGTCTCTTGTTGCCCTCACACACCCCGTAGGATGTCATGCTTCATCATCGGGCGTTTGCTCCTCGTCGGGCCGGCGCTGCAATGCCCTACGGGTCCCCCGAAGGGTCACTTTAGCAGAGATCTTTTAAGAACTGCCGTCAGATGAGTGCATGTTTGTGGGGTGAGTCCTAAGTGGAGGGGGAGAAAGTGTGTGTAAGATTAAAACTGGCTAAGGGTTACCAAAAGGGTGTGTTTAATGTGGCGGTACCCTTGTCAGAATAAAAAACCCGAAGGTTGTGTGTTACTCCAATAGGCGTAATGTGCCCAGGTAACTAAAAGGTCAACATGTTTCGCGCCCGGTTGGTCACAAGCATCCTTGGCGCTTCATCAGGACCGAAAAACAAGTCGTGGTGTGAAAGTGCTAGTGAGTGAAAGGGATAAAAACCATCTATGAAGTCAGGGCGGGCCAAAACTGTGAACCCTACAGTAAGGCTACAACTAAATAGCTGAAACGCTCCTGAAGTGACCTAGGAAGGAAATGAGACAGAAAAACAAAAAGACATACATCAGACAATTATCAGAGGCATCATTGTATGCCTCAATAATGTACATCAAGAACGCATACATAGCGCATACGACAAGAGAATAACTAAGTGCAAGTAACATGGGGCTGGTTCCCACTGTGGTGGCTGTCGAGGTGTGCGTGGCAGGCCGGCTACAGGTTACGCCAGAGAGCTGGCGATCACGTGTGCGGCCCTGCTGGCACCCTAGAAGCGACCCTTACTGAGAAAAGCACCATGAGGGGAGAAGGCCCGTCACGAAGGGCCAGTGGCGTGCAGAAAAAGCGTAGAGTTCGAGGTGCTGAGTGCGCACACATATCTGAAGATACTACTGACGCATTGCTGTGAAATGAAACGCGCGCCGTGGTCAGACTGCCCGTCTGATGTGTCAGCACAGGCCAGTGTAGCAAAAGAGCCTGCGGTGCCGCATATATACAGATTTAAACAATGCAGCTGGATTGTCTCCGCGTGAAATCATCATGGGCAGAGCAATGAGACAGTCAGTAGTTCCAGCGAATCGACTAATGAACATAACTGATGATTTGGTACTCAATTATTGCAAAGTATTGGCTGATGTGGTGCGTTCTGTGTCTCATCAGGATGGAGAAGTTGCAACCACAACACAGCAAGAACAGGCACATGACCTGAACCCTGGAGAGTGGGTTCTTGTCAAGAAGCACATGAGAAAGTCCTGTTTGGAACCTCGATGGCATGGGCCATATCAAGTGACACTGGTGACAAGGACAGCAGTAAAGTGTGGTGACTTGCCGAACTGGATTCATGCTTGTCATACACGAAGAGTCCCAAGTCCACTTGAAAGTGAAGAATCAGTTGAAGGTGATCAAGAAAAGAGAAAAGAAAGTGATCAAAAAGAACTTGAACAGACTGAAAATCAAGTAAAGTGGGCACAAGCAACTGGGTCTCGTGAGACTGCCAATGTTGATACAGTGAAAAACTTTATTCCAGAACGAGAGGAGAAAAAGGAATCAATTAAAAGAAATATTGAGATAAGTCCTGAACCAAACGGAACTGAAGAAATTCAAAAGAAGAAAGCAAGAAAAGGAGATGTATGGCCAAGAGGAGTGAAAAGACTGATATATACATTGAATGAGAGTGTTCCAAATACAATAGCCGAAATATCTGAACAAAGAGATACAGAAGAAGATACAGTTCGAAGAACAAAAAGAGCAAGAGTTCCAAACAAGAAATACACAGCACCTGAATGGACATAGTTGGTTGTTGAAACAGTTGATCAAGAAGACAACAGTGGAGAAGAAATTGAGCCGAATCACAGAAATTGCTATGAGCCCCCCTTATTGAACTGTGTTAAAAACTTGGGTGCAGAAGATTGAAAATGTGTCTGGAAAAACAGAAAAGAAACTGAAATTGAAACTGAAACTGGGAACTGTGCTAAGAAAACTCAAATAAAAAAATTTAAAAAAGGAGATTGGAGAAGGTCTGAGAGAAGTTTCAGTGAGAAAAGAAGCTGTGAAGACCTAAGGCCTGAAAGTGCTTGGATACACATATTTTTATCAATTCTAAAAATAAATGTTTCTTAGTTCTTTAGCTTAAAATGGCTACGATTCAGGAGACTGGTAATCAGAATCAGGGATTAAATAAGCGTAAGTGTATTAACCTTTGCTGTCTATGTGTTTTACTAATAATGATTGTATGGTTAATACTAATAGCTGTTGTGCCTTACTTTATGTTTCCTACTAAGAGTAATACTACTACTGATTTAGTGAATATAAAAACGAATGTGGGAGAAACTCTTAAAGAAGACCCACACACTAACATTAAGAGATTAACTGGGAATGATTTACATCAAGATAATTCTATTAATGATTTTTCGTTAAATGTTTTTACTAAACTTCTTTATGAGTATGCAAATACTATGGATGCTAGAGATTGTTATGTGTGCATGCAATTACTGTCTTCTGTGTCAGAAGGGGTGACTTATCACCACCTTCCCTTAACATATGGAATTTCATGTAGTTTATGAAGTGAAGACATTGAATTCATTAATGTTGTAGAAGATAGAAGAGAAAATGTTTAGAGGAAAGCTGCCGAGGAAAAGAGTAATCTTCCTCCTTGGGCTCATAGAGAGGGAGATTACAAGAAAGGCGAGACATATGCTGCAATGACCGAGGATTGGCATCATAGAGGGAAGCTTTGCTTACTAAAACAGAAGACTGAATATAATAACTATTTCATTAGATCTAGTGAATGTGATCATACCTTCCTAGTTACAGGAGGTTGGGGTTTGAAGGGTGGTACGGATCCTGTTTTTCCTGGAATTTATTATATTTGTGGTAAGAATGCCTATTATCGGTTACCAGCACGTTGGTATGGGTGTTGTTATGTGGGAATTGTCTTCCCCAAAGTCTATCATGGAGATAAGACTCATGGAACCAATGTAAGGAGTAAGAGTGGATTAATACGTAGCAAAAGGGGAATTAGTGCTGCTGAGATTGTGGGTGATATTTTTGGAGCATTGATACCTTCAGTTGCAGTAATTTTGAATTCACACAAAATTTGAAAACTGCCCATGGTGGTTGATCGTTTATCAACAGATACTGCTGGTGGATTTTTGATGAGTGACACTGAAATGGTGGCAATGAGATCTTTGGTTTTACAAAATAGACTTGCTCTTGAAGTATTATTGGCAAAAGAGGGTGGAGTCTGTAGCATGTTGAAAATTCAACAATGCTGTACATATATCCCTGAAAAAAGTAAGTATCTAGAGGGATATATTACTAATATTACACATTTAAGGGAAGATTTAACTGAACTGAAGGTTGACGGTGCTTGGGAGAAACTTGGTAAGGGTTTCTCTTCTATGGGAGACTGGTTTTTAACATTTGGTAACAGCTTGTTAGGAAGAATACTAATACCTATTACTGCTACTGGAATACTAATGCTGTTTCTAATATATAAATGCTGCAAATGTAAGGGGAAAACACTAGAAACAAAATGAAGAGCAAAGAAAAGAAACAGGAAAGAAATAGAAATGGAAGACAGGAAGAGAAATTATTATGAGGCAATGAAAGATATAGATGGGGTTAGGTTGAAACAAAAGAGAACAAGTGTGTTATGATACAATCAGATTGTAATCAGATTTTGGGATTTATTGATGGCTTAAGTAGCCATCAAAGGGGGGATTGATGGAGCAGGGTTTTCCGTAAATATACCTGCTCTGATTAAACCTCCCATTGTGTGAAAATCATCAACAAAGATTTTGAAATTAACCAAGACAGCATTATTAACATTAAGTTTTTGAAAAGAAAATAAGAAAGGTGCAGGAAAAGGACAATGTGATTAAGAAGGCCACAAACGATTCCCGCACGAAAAACAGCAAAGAAGGAGCAAATAATGTTATTTTCATTAGCAAATGTGAAATGAAAATAAGTTTATCGTTTAATTAAGCAATAATAATTACATAGAATAATAGTTTAAAATGGTTGTGTTTATATTAGACTAATAAAAGATTGAATGAAAAAGGAAATGGAGCTTTCATTTTGAGCAAATAACTGAATCTGTTTATTTCTCCTAGAGAAAACTGCACGCTTACCTCAAAGCTGCCATTAGGGTTAATTTTGCTTTAAAATGTAGTAATGCAGAAAAATGTGTTTTATTCTTCACAGATGACTATTGTGTTCTTTCTTGTCGATGGCTGCTACGTGTTCAGAGTATCAGTGGAACTTCCTATTGCCCGAGGAAATATTTAGTTTTGTGGATAACTGTGCTAGTAAAATGTTGCAACTTTTGTTCAAATGTGCGTGTGTCGAGGAAGGAGAAGATTTTGATTTCCTTTGCTGAAGGACGATGATGACAGCGTGAATCTAAACAAATAACTTTTGAGAGAAAAGAGCGACGGAAGTGGTGTGACTTAACCCCCTGTGCTTCTACACCAATAAGGAGAGAGAATTCCCGGGTTTCGATACAAGAGTAGGGATGGACTTTTAACTTTAAGGGTATAACTATTAGTGTTAGAATCCATGCTTTTAGGTCAGGTCAGTACGAGACTTCTGTATGAGACGAGGCGTTCGTGTGAGCTGTTTCCTTGAGATTCTTTGGCTGATGCTGTCTGAAACTGACTCCTTAACTTTGCTCCTCATACCTTTGTGAGGATTGCCCCAGCTTTCCCTTCCGGCCGGAGGGTTAGTTTTTCCATCTATTAGCACGCTGTGCTATAGTTTTCTTAGGTTCGTATGAAATTCTGTATCTGCATTGATCTTGTTATAATGCACTTTTGTCTCTTGCTCTATCCACTCAACTCATGCTCCTTAAATGAGATGTTATTGTGAATTACTGATTTGTGTTCTCTTGTGTGATGGTTCTAATAGCGATACTGTACCTTTGTTTGACCATTCCATATGCTTTCAAAGAAAATAGATAAAAGCAAAGTAATAGAGAAAACTGAGTCTGTCGTTATTGATTATTTGTAAATAATGAGATATATATATAGTTGTATATAGTGTGGTTTGTAGAATATTCCCTTTGTTCCAGGTCCTCAGAGGGGGATATTCATCTAAATATTTTGCCAAATCCCTGTCAACTTTCTGATCTGTCAGAGGACCTGATGATGATATGGGCCAAAATTCAGTCTTATAAAATGGAGATTTTTAGACTGATCGGCACGTGGTGTAAATATTACACACTCTTCCTTAGTTAACCAAAAATCCCTTTTCCCCTGTGCCACGCGCTATCACTACCAACTACCAAATTATCAAACTCTATTGGTGAATGGACCTTAACTGAAGAAACAGTCAACCTAGAAGACAATTTCATCATGTGGTCCATGCTAACTAACACAGGAGTCACCAGCTGATCTGAAGGAGACTAAATTGTGGGGTTTTTACACTTGGACTGCATTTAAACTTGAACTCCGATCATACACTGTTATATGTTTATACATGTTTTCCTTCTGTATGCCACACACAGCCTTCGTTACACCAACCTAAGTGCTTATAGCTGTTTGATCAAATTTCTTGCTTGCTTTTCTTAACGTGCACTACTTTGTGTTGCAAACTAGTTATGCATCTGTCTTATTGCCAAGAGAAGCCACTCACCTCACACTCCTGCAGTAGGATCTTTGTACCTCCTTCGAAGTGCAGGCCGTTTCTGCCTGCACTGTGAAAGATGAAGCAGATACTTCAAACTGTGACTTTACCTTTCACTAAATGTGCTTCATTGAGGGCAGTCACAAGTTGTAGCTGCCCTGAGCGTAGCATATTATATGTAATAGGGCTCACTGTCCCTGTTTGCACCTTTAACAAAGTGCGCCGCAGCACAAATAGGGACAGCATGCTTTAAGGGTAATACAGCACCTGCAGATAAACCTAAATGCCAAAAATCCAAATACAAGTGGTTTTAGCAGTAGACATCTTTTCCTTTCCTCAATTTAGTATTCCTTCTGAGAATTCCATCTGAAAAAGTCCCAAGATCATTGACATACATCCTTTTTCCTATTTCCTCAAAGTCATGTTGTAAAAGGTGTAATGTCAGTTGATCTGAGTTAGAATGATTAGAATAGCTCTCCATCTAGTTGTGATGTTATGTTATACAGTTATATTTATTTATGCTGCTATTCTATCACTGAATAACAGCATGATGCTGACATGTATAACTTTACATGTAATGTTATGTTATACATTTATATTGTGCTTTTTCATTGAAAAACATCATGATGCTGATGATGGTGATTTTAACTAACCATAGTAACTGATGACACCTACACAAAATCTCTACCCAGAGATTAGGTGAACAACCAGAATTTTAATGTATTCGTTAAGCGGAGATGAAATGCTTTGATAAATCAACCACTAAATTCAAGTCCTTAAATTACCTGAGCAGAATCACTGCTAGGAAGATCATTTTAAGCTTAATCACGTCCTGCATTAATTCTTTAGACAAACATTTAGTTGGTGATTGCCTAAATAATTTAGGTACAACCAATGTATTGAGAGAGGAGTTGATATATTACGTAATTGTAAGTTCTACGGGATTGGTACAGGAAGGCTATGAATAGAAATAACTATTTCCTTGCAATGGCTGATAAGATCACAAGAGACCACAACTGGATAAGTATGTCACTATTGAAAAAGAGAATCCATCTCCCTTGTGTAGCTCATTAGAGTGATTGTCATCTCATGTCAAAGAAAGGGGCATACTTACATAATTGAATGTGTTCTCATGTTAGGGTAAATGCTTCATTCCAAGCCCATGCACCATTTTTGGGCATAGATTTGATTACATGCATGTGTATCATTTTTGAGATCACCTTAGTGAATACTTCTACCACATATAACTCAATTCTAAATCGGTGTGATCCTATATAACATTCAGCCTAGTCACAATGCTTTATTTGTGTAAAATGTTACTTTTATTTTGGATACTTTACTAATTAATCTGCCAGATCATGTTCACTGTAGATAGGCGGAAAGCAGAACTAGATAAGGATTCACATGTAGGTCTTGATATCACCTACCTCTCAGCTGAAAAAGTGATTGTTGCCAAAAAAACACAGCCAGTTACCAAAGAGAAACACACAAGACTGTTATTATAGAGATCTCAGCCTGCAGTGATTGCTCACACGGCTATGAAATACCAGGAGATTCAATATTAGAGGAATAAAATGCAGAACACAGAAATGGTTCCAATCAGTATAGGTGGAACCAAATTAATAAAGAAAGGCTTTCAAGATAACTTAGACAGTGTGCCTAATGAGATGATCACATGAGGCCTCCAGAAAACTGCTGTTTTAGGCATGGTGCAGTACCAGAATATAGTAGTCAGAATGTTGTCTGAGATCTCTAACGTGTCCAAAGTATTGTTAATTAAAATATCACCCCATTGACTTAATAATAGAAAATCTGCACCCATTAGAATTACATTTTGTTAAACAATATTTCTACAAAACATTTATGCCAGATTATATTTATGCAAAGGATATTCTGACATAAAACACTTTGGCACAATGAAGATATTGTAAAGATCGCTTACAGAAAATGTACGGGAATTACGTAGAACTTATCCATAAAGGCTGTGACTCTGGAATGAAGTTTTTTTCTGCTGTGACATCGACCTGGTCACAGCACTCAAGCATCTATGTAGAATATAATAGAAGACTCCTTGTGGATCTTTGTGATGATGGCAATTATTACTTGTAGTACATTCAATGCCATCAGCCATAATATCCTCATATATTCCTTATGCAAAAGTATGGGTCTTTTGAGGCACAGCATAAAGCTGGCTCATAGCACACCGGTTTAACAACAAAGGGCCACATGTACTAAAAAGGCATTTTGCAATCACCAAATAGTGATTTTTACCGAATCACTATTTGGTATTCTCAAAATGCTATGTATGTAAGGAATCACCGAAGATTTAGCGATGCCTAAATACTACCAAATAGAGATTCGCTAAATAGGTAATCACTATTAGGTAATACTACTCCATTCGTTCCTATGGGCATGAAGACTCATAGGTGGGAATGGTTTTGCATTAGTTAATTTGCGATTACCTAACTGGTAATTGCAAATTTGGTAATGTAAAGCCAAGGTCCCCCCAAAGCACCTCAAAAAATAAAAATGTGCACACGTAAAGTGCACACATGCCCTAGGGCATTTTGGGCATTTTTCAAAATTTGAACATGGTTACCATCGACTTGAAGTTGATGGTAATAGCATTTTCCTAAATGCACAGTTTGCATTTCGAAAATGCTTGGTACATGTGCTAAGGGAAACGCAAATTGTGATTCCCTATTTCAAGTCACAATTTTAGGTAATCGCTGTTGGAAAGCCGATTATTAGTAGTGGTAAATATACATCTACCACTGGCAATGAGCCCACTAACACAGTCTAGTGTTCAGAAATGGTCTCAGAAAATTATTCCCATGCTCAACCCTTGGTAGCTTGGCTGCGAGCAGACAGGCTTAACTTCAGAGACAGGTATGTAAAGCATTTAAAAACACCAATTCAGTAAATAATTAAGACACAACACACAATACAAATCTAACACCAATTTATAAAAATAGGAAATATTTTTATCTCTAAAATGACACCAAAATGACAAAAATCCAATATAGGGAACCATAGACATAAATTATAAATATTTAGGACTATATAGCACATAGACACATGTAGTGCCTATTGGGACATCTGGTCACGGTAGACCAGGATAAATTCAGTTTCAGGCTCACCACAATGGAGCCCTGTGCGGCTCGCCCTCGCGGTAGACCCTGGTCAAAGTTTTTAACTTCTGACTTAGAAACTTTTCTGGAGCTTTTTCTGTCAGGGTCCCTCGTGGCTCTTCACCAGTCTGGGTTCAGTGGGGGTTCACTGGCTTAACTTTCAACTTGCTCAGGGTCAAACTCTAGAAGTCCGACCTCCGGAGCTTTTCAGAGGGATGAACCAGGGATCCAGGCCAGCTTGCAGTTGAAGGTGGGCGGCTTGACGCTCGCGGTGGAGCCAGTCAAGTCTTTTACTTACGGACTTAGAAACTTTTCTGGAGCTTTTTCTGCTGGGGTCCCTCGATGCTCTTCACCAAGCCGGGTTTGGTGAGGGTTTGCCAGCTTACTTTCCAGGGAGCTCCTGGTCAAACTCTGTAAGTCGGACCTCCGGAGCTTTTCAGCGGGACGAACCAACAGGGCAGGCCAGCTCGCGGTTGAGGGTCGCCGGCTTGGCTTTCCAGGTTGAGTCGGTCCACGTATGGAGCTTTTTTCCAAAGTTGCCTCTAACTTCGCCAAACTTCTGGAACTTCTTCCTGGAGTTCCTCTAGGGGTTCCAAAGTGTCTAAAACACAATCCAAGAGTCTGAAAGCTCCAAGATGGTCCTTGAAAGTTTGGGACTTCAGTTCCCACAATCCACTTGGACAAAACCCTTACAAATCCACTGGTCACACTCCAAGTTGGGAATTCCTGGTGGTGATGATCCAGGTAAGCTTTATTAACCTGTAGCTTGCGGACAGTCCACTCTTTAGTCCTCTTGAAGCCAATTAGGTCCACAGGGCTGTAGTTGCCGATTGAGCATCAGGCGCAGTCAGTCAGTCAGAGTGCAGGGCCTGGTTGGTGCAAATCAAACTTCCAGCATGGGCCCTTCTTATTTTAGTTTCAAGCAGCAGATCTGAGAGGCTCTGCCACTCTCAGATAATTATTTAGTGTTCTCACGGTCAAGCAGGAGGGCACTCCTGTCCAATGAGGTGCAGGGCAACACAACAGAGCATGACGACTTCCTTCAAAATGTGGCACAATGGTCTCCCAGAGAGCACTATTCTTCCAAAATTCAATATGGCCGAACTCTCAGCAGAGGAGCAAGAACTAGCTAAACCAACCTCGAGTATGACTAATTTCCATAGCACTCCTCCCCCTGGCATCAGCAAATTCCTTCCTTAAGCCTGCCATCTGGCTAGGTTCATAGGGGATGGGGCTAAATGGACCTTGCTATCTCTGCCTGTCCCCTTCTGCCTTTGAAGCTGATACTTTACAGCCCCTCCCCCCTACTCTGGTGTTCCTGTGTAGCAGAGTCCTCTTACAAGAGATAGCCTCCCTGGGTGCCACTTATCACTTCATCAAAGTAGCCTGGCTAATTCTCTTAACTCTGACCAATCAGGGGAGACCACAGGAAGGCTACATTTTGGCTTATAGACAAAAAAGTCTTATAACTTATTTTCTGTATATTTTGGGATAAATTCAACAATAGCATATTGTTGGATTTGTCAATACCATTCTCCTAAATCTTTGAATGATATTTTTCGGTAATCTCTAGCGGTAGTTATGAGTTCATAAACTATTGCAATGTTAACCTATGTGGCTGGGGATCTGCAATGGGGAAAATGAAATGTCCAATGCCTCCAACACCAGGACCTATAAAACTTTTTTTTTATAAGAACCCTGCTTATATCTACAGACCCCCCCCCCTAACCCCACGGGACACCTAGGGAAGACTTTGGGGGTTTTGAATATACAAAGATAATGTAGATCCTCACCCCACAGTGCTCCTACCATAAAAGTTGATTTTGGGAAGCACTTTACTACAATGAGGGAAGTGAAATGTGCAATATTTCTCTATCCCCAGGGCATATAAAACATCTTTCATAAGGACCCTTCTTATATGTATCTGACCCCCCACCTCCCCCACCCCTGGGACACCAAGGGGAGACCCTGGGGTATTTATTATGCCAAAATATTGTAGTTTATACATTTTTAAGTGCCACTACCACCAAAGTTGAGTTTTGGCACAATTTACATTTAAAAGTAGTCCTGCAAAACTGGGCTGCTTTTAAACTGACCTCATGCTCTCGAAAGTGCAGACATGCAAGTGGAAAAAGGGCTATTGGCCTCTAAACTGCCATGCTCTATTATATACTAGGGACTCACATGTAGTTTTAATCCCCCTGCCCTATTATGTACTAGGGACTTTTAGGGTAGGTCATTCCAATCATAGGGGTACCCTAACACATAGTGTGTGTGTGTGTGTGTTTCACTGTGTTTTCACCATAGCACTGTCCCTTTAACTTAACACACAAACACTGAATTCCTGCTACTATCACCTGAAAGCACAAAGGGTAGGGGCTTTTACTTCTTAGTTAATAGTAAGAAAACTAATTACAGCATGTATTTTTTAAAAGGTACATACATGTGGCCCTTAATCTTGACCTCCATATTTAGCAAATCTTCAAAAGCACCGGATTTCACCAAAAGGGTTCCGTAAATCCAGTGGGCCTGATTCACAAAGATACACTTACACCTTTGTGTGTTTTACCTTTTGCTATTCGCAAAGGTATTTTACGAGTAGTATCTTTATGAATCTTTTTATGTGTGGAGACTCCCCAGTCGTAAAGATGCTACTAGTAAAATTCCATTGTGAATAGTAAACAATTGTAAACTTAAACAAAAGTGTAAGTTTACCTTTGTGAATCAGGCCCAGTCTGTTCATCCCTAAATGCATTTCACAAGGTAGTGGTGATACTGATAATATAGAATCTAACAGAATTACTCCACTTCTAGCATCCCGTTAATGGTTAAAACTCCATCCTCCATCAACTTTCAAGACGATCTCTCTGCTTTCAAAAGCATTCATCTAAACCTCCCCTCCAGTACACAAACATTTTAAAAGTATAGTAAAAACTCCAACTTAAGAAGTAAATGCACTCTCCAAAATACCTTGCTTCAAAAATGTCCACCCTCAAACGCACTTTCTCAGGGAGTGCACCTTGGAGATCTACACTCACCTTCCCACAAGATCCCCTCTTTTAAAATCTCCAATTCTCATCCAATTGATCACTTACTGAACGTGGACCGACACCTCTAACTCCTATGATGTGATGATAACGATCATCTACTGATGCCCCATGGTTTATTCGTGCTGACTACAATTCTAGAAAATCTTTTCTGCATTATTCACAGTACATCATATATATACTGCCTCAAAGAAGTCAAAAGTACTACTATTCACAAATATCTGTATGCTTTGCCTTGCCCTGCTACTGTACAGATGTTGATAACAAATGTAAGTATCCTCTACTTGCCTATTTGTTGTACTATTGCAATAATCCCACCCATCATGCATTTTTGTTACATATGTATAAGGGAAGAAGTGGGCAGCTTGTGACCATGTGCTAAATGAAAGAGTTCAACTTTTGCAAAGAACCCTGCTGTCAAGCCAATGGTATAAGTAGTTAAAGCTACATTTAGCTTTGTCAGCAATATAATACTTGGTGCACAGGGATTCCAGCCCAATAACCTGCATGGCAATAGGTTGTGAAGCATACGATTTTTCTATCCAGTAACATGTAACCTTAAATACCCACAGACTCTCATTATGCAAAGACAGAGAATTCACTTATAAAAATATGAATATTTCTTTTAACTACTATTCTATAGCAAGGTAACAGTAGTTGAATATGCTGTGTTTTACAATATACTAAAGGTGTTTTACAAGACTTGCAATGCTGTTAAATATAGTGATACACGCAAAAGTGATTCCCTGACACATAGACACAAATATTATCACGTAGCATGAACTTAAATGTATGTCAGAGAGTTCCTGATTGTCAAGGTAGACAAACAGTTTACTTACTGTGCAGAGATATTTCCTCCAGGATAATTTTTATTATTCATTATGCATCGTTAAAACAAACCTTTATTCAAAATAGAGGACAGGTGAAAATTTAAAGAGTGCAAATATTTTTGAATTACTAATAATTCCTGAAATGTCGAAGCTTAAATTGAAAGGAAATTAAAAAAATTATGCACAAACCATAATTATTTTTCAAACATCACATTAACAGTGAAATACAATCTTCAACAGCTTTATTCCGCACTGCAGTATAGAATGTGCATTTCACTGAAGGTAAATATGTCACCTAAGTTTCCAAATTTCTTCAATTTAGGCGTGTTCCTTCTTATTGCTAGAGATATTGCCATTTCATAAGAACTAGAAATACAATTTATAAAATGTTTTAAACCTTGTGTGATAAGGTGGTTCTGACCATCTAATCCGCATGGATTTTTCACTTTTTGATCACCTGATTTTTGACGTTTTACTGTGGGGGACCCACATAACCTCTGACTCACCTACAGTAATATCATGGTAAAATGGACTGTGCATGTTTACCACCAGTGTCTGCCTTTTAAGATAAGGCCGCTGTGACGCAGCAAGGGTAAGAGGCACCTGGCTAGTTACACGTAAACACGTGTGCACACATGTGTGCAGAAATGAGAGGGTTGTGCATGAGAGACTTCTGTGATGTGCAGCCCAGGAATTGCACACAGGTAGCCTGGCACACACAGTACTCTGCAGGGTTGGGTTTTGACCTGGGATAGGCTTTATAATGTTGGTGTACACAGATAGGGAAAGTCAATGTGCTTTACTGTCCGATCTGCAGTGATGCTCCATTATACATTATGGGGAAGACTGCCTCAGAGTGCAGCTCCACTTCCCCGTGGTCTAAAGGCACCAGTCATATAAAATGTACAGTGTATCCTGTCTGAAAAAACAATGCTGTAAAGTCCAAAGTCATATCTGTTGAGCTTATGGTTCATCCAGGATGTCATGTGTATCTGGCTCAGCTCATGATCAGAGCCCAGGCATTTAGTCACCTGCTGGACAGGGTCAATTACTTTTCTCTCAGGCAGCAGGAACTAAGGACTCCCCTCACAAGGGGAACAATTTACCCTAGTTAGGTCAGCTCCTCTGAAGGAAGGGGAGGGCTGGACTGTTCTGCATCAATCAGCCAGCTGCCATCCTGTGCTAGGAAGAGGGCCGGCCTAAGCCCACTAAACAAAGGGAGGGAGCCCAGAACCTGGAGCCAAACCAGGAAGGGGGCCCCTTTGAAGTTTTGCTGTGGCAGGACCTGGCAGCGATGTCAGTGAGGGGTGGAGCTGAGACTCCCAGAGCACATGTGGCAAGTGACTCCTGGGTGACACCATCTTGAAGTATCCCAGAAGGCTGTGCCGGAAGTTTGAAACAGGGACAGAGAGGTGATGTGGCACCTCAGGATAGACCAGAGGTGCATCCCTGCTGGCACCCTCCCACCCCTAATTAAAAGGTCTTGCGCAAGGGGCAGAGCTCTCTCTTGGATGTGCTTTTCTGCTGAACACTGGGAATGGAGGCTGATGCCATTGACAATTGAAAGGGAGAACCACATGACTGTCACCTGGACTAAGGACTCTGCCTCTGATTGACACCAGGACCAGTGGGCCACTTCTCCAGGACCAGGGATCCTAGTCCCCTTACAACCCATGAGGACCAGTTGGGGAAAAGGGTGGACTTCTGCACAGGAAGGGGAGAAGTCCAGAGGAAGAGCAAAGTGAAAGGTTGGTTCAGGGAGCCAGTAAAACCAGCTCCCTGCAAAGTTGTTGCCTTTGTGGTCAGGAGGCCTGAAGAAAGTGCTTCAGTTGGCTAGGGCTCGCTACCAGGATCAAAACAAGATCAAGATGGTCATAATTGGCCCAACGGGGCCCGAGCTATTGCTAGTTGAAGTGCTGCGAACTTTGACCTTTTGCAGTATCGGTGATGATGCCTGTGGGGCTCTGCGACCATTTTCAGCCTTTCCCCTGAGGTGGGCCAGGGTCCCAGGGGTGCCCCTGTGAAGTTAAAGTAATGAAGGAGCGCCGTCGCACTCCCCCGCGAAGGCGGAAGGGGGCCCACGACCCCATTCTTGGGCCCCAGGAAGAGGATGTATCATGGGGTGCCGTTGCTTTCTCCTGCAAAGGCTGGGGGGGGGGCCCAGGACACCATAACTGGGCCCCAATGCCAACGGAGGTGAAGGGGGAATGCCACTGCACTCCACTGCGTGGTCCGCCTTCCCTGCTCCCTGTGCCTGTGACTGGGTAGAGCGAAAAGGCCAGCCATACAGCGCAGAGTGAAGTTGCTGGCTCCTGTGGAAGCACGCAGGTGTGCTGGCCATGTGGGGAGCAAGCGAGGGTAGCCGGGGTGGGCTCCCCGCGCTGATTTCCAATGTTTGTTGATGCATGTGGGGTGCCCAGGTGGGATTGGGCATCCCGAGAAGGGTACCATAGCACGAGGTCACTTTTGAAAAGGAAATTCAGAGCGGCTCTCCCTGGCGCAGCATGAGAGCCGCTGATCAAAAATGCAGCAAAAGCGCACGAGGAGCGCCCCATAATGCCCTGCCAGGCTTGGCTGAATCTCTTTAAAAAAGCACTCGTTTTGGGTTTGTGGCAGTCCCAGGAGAAATAGGGTCACCACCAAAGTGATGCTAAAGTGCATGGGGAGCTGCAGGGCAGCACAGCCTCCCGCAAAATAATTACCAGGGTCCCCACCCTACGTTTGGTGGGACTCAAGATGAATAACCTCCCCAGGATTTCTTAGCATTTTTAAGCATTCCCCAGGCTGGAGCTTTTGCTGTATAGCAGGAAGTGTTGCGCCCTCCACGGCACAGATTATAGTGGCAGTTAATGTGAGTTTTCATGTTGTGACACATCCTCTAGGAGTGAAAGGTGGTAATTGCACATTTGTGTACTTAACAAAATATGTCCTTTAGGGACTATGTTAAAAATGAAGTATTTTATGTTGAATGTGATTAAAAGTGTATTCTACAAACACTCTCTAGGGGTGAAAGTCTGTAATTGCATAGTGATGTAATTATGAAGGTGAAGCCCTTTAGGGGCTGTTGTTAAATAGCATTATTCATATGATGAATACACAGCCCAGTCATGCATAGACATTTCCTCTTGCAATGCTTTAGTTAAATAATGAGACTGACAGCCACTCTTGATCAAAGTTTGCATGCTCTATTGCCAGTATTAAGTGCCCTCCGTCATGGTTGTATGTATTTATTGCCTTTATTCCTATGTTGGAATGCTTGTTGAGATAATCAGGTTGACAGCAGCTCGCTTTGGTGCCAGTATTAAGTGCTCTTACTCCAAGTTATGTTCAATCCTTGAAGTTAGGCGCAAGATAATGTTTAGACATGTGAGTTGTGGTACTACACCCCCCTTTGGGAGGGCTAAGAATGATTATGCAATGTCATCGAGAAGTATTTCCATCAGATTGTGTATATTTGTAAATTGCTGCATAGTATTGAGTAGTGTGTGCAATAAATGTACTTTTCCTTTTGCAAAAGAAAAAGCACAGACTGGACAATCATTTATTGGGTGTTATTATTGTTTCTCTGTGAACGGTAATTACCAGCACATACCACCTCCCTTAAGTAGGCCTTGGACTGCTCTGCTTCGCTGCCCTATGAGAGTCAAGCACTACAATGGGCTGTGTGGTTCCCAGTGGAGGACTAATGTAGACCCATTACTTGAGCAGGCCACACAACTAATGACTCATTTTAGCAGGCTAGTAATTGAATAATAGATAATTTCCTTGTCTAGTTCTTTGTTAAGGTTTTATCTGGAACAGTATGCTCAATTCTGAAAGTCAGCCCAGTAGAAGGATGAATAAAGATGAGGCACCTTAGAGTATAGATACCAAGATACAAACCAGGAGCTCACCAGAAGTCTTATTAAGAGATATGTGGGAACTTCAACGTGTACAGAGCAGAATTACAAGACAGAAGAGATAAAACAGATGTTGTATGAGAGCCTTTCCTAGCATCGTATGTCAAGGAATTCCTATAAATACTGGCTATCAGAGATCTCATAAAACTTCACTCCATATGGGAAGAGCCCCAGGTCTAAATTATACAATTGCTAAAATGTCTGTAAAACTGATGGTCGACCCTTACAACCTAGCCAACTACTAATAAATCTCAAATCTCCTTCATGCAGAAATAAGCAAAGTCCTGTGTCAGTATCAGAAGCACATATAACAGCACAACCAAGTCCTTAAAGGCCATCATAATTGAATCCCGCAAGAAGGATGCGAAATTCATTAGTCAGTATTTGAAAGCACCACCACAACTTCTTGCAGTAGACTACAAGGCAGTACTAATTCTTCTTGACCTATTTGCAGAACTCCCTAAGATCAATCATGGTATCTTCACTAAATACTGACAGAATAGATGGGGATCTCAGTTACTCTCTGGTAGTGGAACCAATTGTTCTTCAGTGAAAGCACACCACTGACATTGCAAAAAAGGCAGAATTAAATGTAATGTTCTTTTCAATCTACACAAGGAACTCTGGAAAGAAGGGGTTTGTCAAGCAGAATTCTGCCCCTCCTGTTTAATTATATCCCATCAAACAGTTTTCAATCCACTAATATACATGCCATTTCCCTGAAGGAAATACTGAAGGCACAGTGATGGATTTTTAGTGGATCGAGCTCCCATTCTATGGAATAATCTCAATTCACAAACAAGAGTTTAATTACACTATCCATTTTTCAAGAACCTTCTGAAAAACTGAGACCAAGAGATGTAGTAAGAGAGTGATGCCAGGAGCTGGGCATCATACCCCATGTTCGGGGGGAGGAGGGGGACAGGACAGTTGGGCTACTTAGATGCAACTGTGGTTTTTGAGGTTATTTGCCAATGGTGTTATGGGGTCCATCCAACTATGGTTCTGCAACTGGGCTAAGTGCAGCCCTTTCCACATTTGACTCCCTGGGAACAGTGGGTAAGCAATTGAAATCTTCTTGAGGAAGCAGTGTGAGGGTGCAAGAGTTCAGAATTATAACAGCCACCCAGCATACGCAATAACGTGATGCCCATTCCAGCGCTTATCTTTTATAGGAAAATAAGGTACTTTAATCCCACAGCAAATAAATACTACACAAGACAATGAGAGTGTAAATTGAGGCTGAAATTAGTTTCATATAACAGAGAAGGGCCACAATTCCCTTCTCCCTACTGTCTCTCTCCTTCCCGCTATAATTGAGTTCATGTATCTACATTTCCCAATGCTATACAGAGTATGCAAGAATTTGGCACAGGGGAAGATAACTCAAAGAAGTCTCACTCATTAGCAAGGTATCTCATTTCAATGTATTTTTAAACCATTGGTTAACAAGTCTTAAGTGGCGCGACATGTTTGCCTACTAATGTCAGTCTCTGCCCCTGTATGCAGGTAAAGTTTATGTTAACCTTCTCTTGGGTAAATTGCAGTTCAGGCAGGAGGTGAAGCATGAGGCACAGCCCCACCATTAAGGCTCTAACCATTCCTTACTAAGGGCCAGAGTGGCAGCCTTGTTTGTGTTAGAGTTTGGGGAGTGAACACGCTCATCAGTCATGCACGATTACACCAGTCTGTACCAGTAGAGGCCCTCTTGGCTGACTGACAGTGATCATATGTATAATTTCCTGGCTTACTGGCTGCGTTACTTCACCATGATGCCTTGGTGGCAGTTGCGATGCTGGCCTCTTACTTCTATGGTGGCACAGCTTTAGCTTTTTCTGCTGACAGCAGCAGTACCAGTATCTCAAGCCAGCATCAGGCTGCAATATGAGGCAGGATCCTTTCTTCTGGTGCAATTGTGATATAGTTAATTCTAGAATGGTACAGAGAAAGACCTGGGGGACCCCTTTGAGTGATGGTCACTCCTGGCCCCCTCTCTTTGTTCTTCAACTTCCTCTGGGTACTTTGCAAACCAGGAACATGACAGACCTCTCCTTCCCATGAAAAGTCTCTTCTACTGCAGGGACCAGGCACACTCCTTTCCTTCTGTCAGCAGGCAAACAGGCATAAAGGTTGTTTAGGATGGTCTCCGGTTCTTCCAGCAGAAAATGCAGACTTCGGGTGATGTCCCCTCACCATTGGGAAATTGGCTGTCAGGCACACATCAGCCCGATCACAAAGCAGCTCTTTGAGTACTTTGTGTTGCACTCCCTTCCTTGGTGAAGAAGAACCTGCGACTGTAATAAAATGGGATGGTTTGGATCATCTACATTTCCACATACTCCCACCTACAACCACTTAGCAGTGGGATGACTGATATTCTGTATCAGATATAATTAACAAAAACTTGCAACACAATAACCTAATCCAGATAGACCCCCTTTCACCCTCCTCCTTCTGATATCAATAAAAAGATAGAGTAGTTTGCAACGTGAAGTGTGTTAAGGTATAGTGTAATGTGGAGACACGTTGGGGGCATCTGGTCTGTTTCACAGTAGATGGTAAGGAATCAACTTCGACAATCTGTTGTGTACAAGGGAGTGGTGTATGATGGAGCACCCTCAGTTACCTGGGACATGTGAGTTTTCTAAGGTGCTGAGATGAAAAGGTGACAGAGGGCTCTGATGTTTTCTCAAATTGGGTTTCCCTTCCCTCTAAGATAAAAGAGAGTTTCTCCACACCCATAAGTTCTCACAATCTCTTGAACCGCTCTCATATTCTGAGATCATCTCTTTCCCCCACAAAGCAGTAATTGGTTGTGTGGCAGCACACATGGCTAGAGTAATTGCTTTGCCGCTCACTGATCACAGTGGATAAGCTTGCTTATTGGAAAGGTCTTAGAAGACTTATGCAGAGAATTGAGGGATGTCAGTTGCAATAATGGTGTTAATACTGGCTAATATTTCGTCCCCTTAGCATTGTAGTTTCGGACAGTGCCAGAGCAAATGCGTTAGTGTTCCTATTTTCTCCAGCAGGTGGAAGCTTTTTTGGGGTTCAAACTGTTTATACAGGCTGAGGTGTAGCACTAGTATAGTATGTTTGTATTATCAGGGCCTCCCTACCAGAAAATCTTCTGGAAGAGGAACGGATTCTATTAAAGATAATGGCTCATTCTTCTTCGGTAAGGGGGCGGCCCAGTTCATACTCCCACCTCTCTGTACTGAGGATTTCCCATGTAGGAAGACCTTCTAAAGGAATTTGCAAGTATCTGACTGTAAGGTCCTTATTACGAAAGCCTCGGTCCGCAGGTCGGAGGCTTACCGGGCCTCAGCGCGTTATCAATTCTGACCACCTATTTACAATTTAGGCAGTCGGAATTGAAACCAGCCGGTCATTCTGACTGGATTCCAAAGGGGTCCAAAAGCCCGTCGGCCTGTCAGAGACTGGCCCGTTATCCCAATGAACGGCATTCCCACTGTTGGGATTACGATGCTCGGTTTCCGGCAGGCTTTCCATGCCGGGCTTTCCAACATGAAAAGCCTGTCGGAAAGCGAGTTTGGGGGGCCCTAGCAGGGCCACTTCTCCTTTCGGCCTCTGATTGGGGGCCAAGGGGGCCTGACACGCAGTGCAGGGATTAACACAATCTCCCATTTCTCTATAGTAGCTTGTGCTACGGTTGGTTTATGGCCTCAGCACAAGCTTCCATAGAGAAATGGGCGTATGCGATTGTAATGGCGGTGTCTGGAATGCCGACCGGAGGTTGGTCGGTCGGTCCCGAGACCCCGACAATGTTGGTCGGAGACAACTCCGACCGACATCGTAATCGAGCCCTAAGTGTCTATCATCTCATTTTGTAATAATCAATTTCTCAAAGAGTGTGAGTGCTCGAGTGGCATGAATCTTAATGGAAGTCTCTAGTATGGCTCTGCTGACTGGAGAGGAGTAAATTCCTCACAGCCTTTGCTTCTTTGTCAACCAAAGAAATTTAGATGCCCACAATATGTTGGTCCATGAAACACCAATGTTTTTGAAAGTCTGACTAATTCCAAACCACAAGTTACCTGAGTTGTGCAGTAACATGGTAGTGCATTAGGATCACTGACATTATATTTATACATACAATATCAAAACACAAAAATATCAGAAAATAAATTTTGTTAACAAACATATTGCCTTCCTATACTTAACTAATAATACCACAAATATCGAGAAGACAAATATTATTGGTAAAAATATTGATTTTTACAGATATCGAAATACAGATATCGGAACCAGAATTATCGTCACCTTTAATTAAACATATAATGCGTCAAAAATATAGATTCACACAATATTGACTACAATAATATCAGCAAAATAATTACAATATCTTTAATAGATTACACCTTTTACGTAAAACAATTATTTAAAAAAAACATAAAACATTTTATGCACTTGTTTAACCCCTTCGCTGCTAGGCTTTTTCCCCTCCTGTCCTAAGCCTTTTTTTGGTTATTTGGGGTAGTTTGTGCTTAGGCCCCCATAACTTTTTGTCCACATAGGGTATCCACGCCAAATTTGTGTCCTTTTTTTCAACATCCTGAGGATTCTAATGGTAACCAGGGTTTGTGGATTCCCCAGTAGAGGACAGAGAAATCAGCCAAAATGTAGCTAAATTTTGTTTTTTGGGGGAAAAATGGGAAAAAAGTGCTGCAGAAGAAAGCGTCTGTTTTTTTCCCTGCAAATGGTATCAACAGCGGGTTCCTGGTGCTAAAATCACCATCTTACCAGCTTTCAGGAACAGGCAGACGTTTGTCAGAAAACCTAAATTTTCTACACAGTTTTGGCAGTTTATTAGGACATTACCTATTTTTCCTATTTTTTGTGCTTTCAACCTCCTTCCAGTTAGTGGTAGAAATGGGCATGAAACCAATAATGGATCCTGAAAAGCTAGACATTTCTGAAAAGTAGATAACATTCTGAATTTAGCAAGGGGGTCATTTGTGTAGCTCCTTCAAAGTTTTTCTATAGAAAGAAACAGTTGAAATGAAAAAAAATTGAAATTGAGTTTACAAAAACAGCCATTTCTGCCTACGTTTTCACCTGTAACTTCTTCTAAGCATGGCAGATTTTTTAAAGCAATATACCGTTATGTTCGTTGGACCCTTATGGGATATATAGGGCTTGTAGGTTCACCAAGAACCCAAGGTACCCGCAGCCAATGTCACAGCTGCACTTTGAAATGGTCTTTCATTGTGTACCGGGTATACAGCAATTCCTTTGGCCAGATATAAAGATTGAAAAATAAGTATCAAGGAAACCTATGTATTTCCAAACGTAGAGCAAGTGATGCCGTTTAGAAGCAATGGTTATTGCACAGCTCTGAATTTGTGGGCACCCATACTAGCATGTGAATTAGAAGGCATTTTTCAAAATGATTTCTTTTTGACACACTGTCTTACATTTGGAAGGCACAAATGCAGAGAAAGGCAATTGGTAATAACACTTGTTCTCCTATTCTGTGTTTCCCTACGTCCCCCAATAAAAATGATACTCCACTTGTGTGGGTAGGCCTAGTGCCTGCGACAGGAATTGGCCCAAAACAGATTTTTCCACTGAAAATTGACCATTTTTTGCAATGTGCCTAGCTGGGGATTTTGGGCCCTAGCTCAGCTGGCACCTAGGGAAACACATTTTCCTTACATTTCTGTGATGGAAAGCTCTGTGAATCTGAGGGGAGCCACAAACTTCCTTCCATCCAACATTCCTCCAAGTATTCTGATACAAATGGTGCCTCAATCATGTATGTAGGCCTAGTGCCCGCAACAGGGAACGGCTCAAAATGTAACGTGGACACATCACATTTTTCCACTGACAACTGACCCTTATTTTTGCAATGTGTCTAGCTGTGGATTTTGGGCCCTAGCTCAGCTGGCACCTAGTGAAAACTAGCAGACCTGTACATTTTTGAAAGCTAGACACCCAGGGAAATCCAGGATAGGGTGACTTTTGTGGCTCTCACCAGGGTCTGTTACCCACAATATCTTACAAACCTAAAATTTTGTAAAGAAACACATTTTCCTCACATTTCTGTGATGGAATGGTCTGTTAGCCAGAATATCTTGCAAACCTCAAACTTTGTTAAAAAAAAGCACATACACATGCCATTTCCCTGAAGGAAATACTGAAGGCAGAGTGATGTATTTTTATTGGATCGAGTTCCCATTCTATGGAAGAATCTCAATTCACAAACAAGAGTTTAATTACACTATCCATTTTTCAAGAAACTGCTGAAAAACAGAGACCAAGAGATGTAGTAAGAGAGTGATGCCAGGAGCCGGGCATCATACCCCATGTTCGGGGGGGGGGGGCAGGACAGTTGGGCTACTAATGCAACTGTGGCTTTTGAGGTTGTTTGCCAATGGTGATGTGGGGTCCATCCAACCATGGTTCTGCAACTGGGCTAAATTCAGCCCTTTCCACACTTGACTCCCAGGGAAGAGTGGGTAAGGAATTGAAAGCTTCTTGAGGAGGCAGTGTGAGGGTGCAAGAGTTCAGAATTATAACAGCCACCCAGCATACGCAATAACGTGATGCCCATTCCAGCGCTTATCTTTTATAGGAAAATAAGGTACTTTAATCCCACAGCAAATAAATACTACACAAGACAATGAGAGTGTAAATTGAGGCTGTAATTAGTTTCATATAAAAGAGAAGGGCCTTCCCCTACTGTCTCTCTCCTTCCCGCTATAGTTGAGTTCATGTATCTACAGTTCCCAATGCTATACAGACTACAGAGTAGGCAAGAATTTGACAAAGGGGAAGATAACTCAAAGAAGTCTCACTCATTAGCAAGGCATCTCCGTTCAATGTATTTTTAAACCATTGGTTAAAAAGTCTTTAGTGGTGCGACATGGGGGGCGTGGCCAAGCCGTCGACCTGCATGGCCACTCGGCTCTGAATCTCCGGCCGCCGATGCTCACACGCGGTGCTTAATAGCGTGGTGAGCCCACCGAAAATCGCCCAGACTGCATCCACCCGTGATTTGAAGCTGGGGGCTTAGGATTGGTGCCGGAAATCGGTCCGCTGCTGCGGATTCCTGACTCGCAGGAGGGGTTCCTCATCGGCTGGGCGGAGCGGCCCGCTCTGGGCTGGAGACCTCATCGGGGAACACGCTGGGAGAGCCTGTGGTATATCTTCTTGCTGGGCCCTGCTGCTTTGCCTCGACGCTGGGCTCCCCCGGGCTCACTGCTTTATGACCTGTCGCTGCTGCACTGGGCCCTGCTGCCTCTTGGGACTGCCGCACCTACCGCACGGTCCGCCTGGTGAGTGGGGTTCGGGGGGGCTGTGGATCGGGTCTCTCCCCGGACAATTCCTGCCTGGCCCAGTCCCTCAGTGGTTGAGAGGCGCTCCTGTTTGGTGGCCCCCCGCATCTCCCCCCCTTTTTTCCTCCCCTCCGGTCTCACCTTCACCCCGCTTGCCGGATTACTTTGGGCCCCAGTGGGAGGACGGAGTGCCTGTACCCTCTTCACGGTCTCAGCAGGACATTGGGCGCGATGGGCCGTGGAAATCCCAGGCAAAGGCGGCTCACCTTCGACAAGCTGGCCGCGGCGGACCGCTCCTCCCACTGCCTGGACCACGACAGTGCCTCTAGCCAGGCGGATCGGTACCCGGCGGGGGAGGGGATGTCGGCCATTTTGGCGAAGCTCTGTGCTAGGTTCCGCGGCCTGGATGATCGGCTTGACACCCTCACCTCCCGGCTAGACAGAATGGGAGAGCGGCTTGATGGTCATCACACCCGGCTTGGGGAGGCGGAACAGCGCTTATCCAATCAGGAGGACCGACACCTGGACATGGCGCGCAGGCTGGAACGAACGGAGCCTCTGCTTAAATCCGTCGCTATTAAGAACGAGGATTTGGAGGCCCGGTCCCAGAGGAACAATGTGCGCATAGCAGGACTGGCGGAATCCACCAATATGGGCCAGCCGGAACCACTCATAGAGGGCCTGTTGAAGGAGCTGTTTGGGGCCGAGCACTTCTCCGCCACATTTGTTGTCGAGAGGGCACACCAGTCATTGGGTCCCTGCCCGACACCTGGTCATCCCCCGCGTCCCATGGTGGTGCGATTGCTCAATTACAGGGACAGGGACACAGTTTTGCGCCTGGTGAGGGAGGCCTCCCCCGTGAAGTATCAGGGGTCAGTCCTCTCATTCTACCCGGACCACACTCTACTGGTCCAGGAGGCCCGCCGGAAATTTGTGGAGGCGAAGCGTGAACTCCGCACCCTTGAGTTGAAGTATGCTATGCTCTATCCTGCAAGGCTCAGGGTAATGGTGCACGGTAAGCCTCGCTTCTTTGACAATGCCCCCGATGTCCTGGCTTTCTGCAAACAACGTGTGGGAGAGGCCCGGCGCAGCCCGGCCCACTCATCAAGGCAATCCTCCCCAGACCATCAGCTGGCCACCAGCGCTGAACTTTTCACTGCAGACTGAGCCTTGTCTGTCTTAGGACTTCATCCTCTTCTGTGCAGTGGCTCCTGATGGTTCTTATTGGTGCTGGGCGCTTATAAACCGGTTCGGCTAGTTGTCTTTAAAAGTATTGAGCCGGTGGCTTATCCCTGTTTTATTGCAACACTGGATGTGCGATCAAGGTCTTCTTTTTTCCTTGTTCCTTAGGTGGATTACTTCACACCTTACAGTTAACTGGTGGATTCAATGTTTTTTATTCAATGTTCAGGCCATTTGGGTTGGGGCCAGTCGTTACGGCCTCTCCCGCTTTCTGTGCTTCAAGTCTATGATTCATTGTTGTGGGCATCGGCTGTCCGAGGCGTTGCCTCCCCCCCTCGGATGACTCCGACTATGTTCTTGATGGGGTTTGTTGTTGTTTTTGATTTGTGGGAATTTCTAGGGAGGGATCCAAATCTCTGGGCCCGCGGGCTCAGGTGTGGGTGGCGGGTGGGAGTTCGGGGGATACGGGTTATTTGGGGTTGTCTATGTCTCTTTTTTGGTGGTATTGTTATTTTTTTGTTTTCTGCTATATCGTTAACTGAGTTCCCCGCTCTGGTGGCCTTCCTAAGGCTGATGATATGCTGGCTGTGTACGTGTCGATTTGGTTTGCTGAGGTTATGGCTGTGGTTCTGCGGTGAAAGTTAACATGCTCTCATGGAATGCCAGGGGACTTAATAACCCGAGGAAGTGCAAATTGGTTTTGGCATATCTGAAACGTCACGAGACAAAGACTCATCTCCCTCCCCAGGGTTCCCCTCCCTTTGCTTCCTCCTGGGGATCCAACAGGTTCTTCGCCAGCTACAGTACATATTCCCGGGGGGTCTGCACTTTAATTCACAGCTCCTTCCCTTTTACACTTCAGGATAAAGCGGAAGATACGCAAGGGCGCTATTTACTAATCAAAGGAACGCTCCTGGGCCAAACGGTCCTCCTTCTTAATATCTACGCCCCAAAAACTGATGACCCTGTATTTTTTGGTGGCCTGCATACCCTGCTGAATCGCTACGATTATGACATCCTCTTTTTAGGTGGGGACCTCAACCTCTGGCTTAATCCTGCTCTAGACTCCTCAAACCCTCAGGCGTCCCCTAAGGTTTGCTCCATCGCAGTAGTGAATGACCTGATCCACTCTTTGGACCTCCGTGACGTCTGGCGTCGGCACGCCCGTTGGCCCCCGGCTACACGTTCTACTCGGCGCCCCACTCAACTCACACTCGTATTGATTACGTCTTTGCTACTGCTGCAGGGTGCCGCTGGGTGGAGGGTATGGAGGTGCAGCCCAGTACTTTATCAGACCACTCCCCTGTTCTCTTACACTTGAACATTCCACATTCGGCTGGGTGGGAACGGAGATGGTCCTTTCCAGTCTCGGCCCTGCTAGACGAGGTGTTCCGCTCGGAGGTCCAGGAAGCCATTACGGAGTACTTCGCCCTAAACACTGGCTCGGTGGCCCATTACTCCACTTTATGGGATGCCTTCAAAGCGTTCATTCGGGGAGTTGTCATTTCCAAACAGGCCGGGGTTTTGCGGGCGGTGCGTGGCAGCTTAGATAAAGTAGAAGCCGAATTGGCATTGCTGGACGAATCCTCCCTTGATCCGCAGGTACAGGCTAAGCGCAACTCCCTCTTGCTTGACTTCAGTGATCACGCTGACAGGGAGGCATCCCTGCTCGGTAAATACCAACTGGCTCGGCGCTATGGCAAGGGCGAACACCCTGGCAGGATGCTGGCTCACCTGGTGAGCCCCCCGAAGGGGACAGGGCATATCACGTCCATTGAGCGTGCGGACGGTACGTCTGCCACTTCTGACAAGGACATTGTTGCGGAGCTGGTGGTCCCTTTACTCCACTACGCTTCCCAACAAATTCACTCAACACCTGTCCTATCTGGAGGAAGTGGCTATGGTTTGGCTTACCAAAGGCCAAGCCGATTTTTTAGTGCACCCCTTTACGGTTGAGGAAATCTCGCATGCCATAGACGCACTTTCCGGTTCCACAGTGCCAGGCCTTGATGGACTCTCGGGGGCGTTTTATAAAGCTTACAAGGACAGCCTGGCACCTCAACTTCTGGAGATGTTTGCTGAGGCACTAGAATCGGGAGCTCTCCCCCCCACTATGCGCGAGGCGGCCATCTCCCTACTACTCAAACCGGGGAAGGACCCCTCACATTGCTCGTCTTATCATCCCATTTCCCTCATCAATTTTGATAATAAAATCCTTGCTAAAACGCTTTCCACACGCCTTTCCTTGCTAATGGATCAAATTTTGTCCCCAGTACAGTCCGGTTTTATACCTCATCGCTCCACTGCACTCAATCTTCGCATGGTATTCTCGGTTATTAATCGCATCGAACCCACAACGCCTGCTGCAGTTGCATTATTAGATGCAGAAAAGGCCTTCGATTCCCTTGAGTGGCCCTTCCTTATGGCATCCTTGGGTAAACTTGGCCTGCCTTCTAATTTTATCGCCCTGATCGCCCTGCTTTATTCGTCTCCTGCTGCCCGCCTCCGGGTTAATGGCTCATTGTCCCCTCCCATCTCCATTACGCGTGGCACGCGTCAGGGGTGCCCCTTGTCCCCGCTTTTATTTATCATAGCGATGGACCCTCTAGTTCGACACCTTCAAGAAAAGCACCTGTTTCGCGGCTTGCAATTCCCTGCTGAACCGCTCTTAATGTCTCTGTATGCAGATGACGTTTTGCTTTTCGTCCGCCATCCCCAAACTAATTTTCAGCCCTTAATCGAAGAGATTGAACGATTTGGTTCCGTGTCCGGGCTCAAGATTAACTGGGGAAAATCAGTGTTATTTCCTATTATGGATGCAGCGGTGACAGACGGGACGGAGTATCCATTACAGGTAGTCCATGAGACTACGAAATATCTTGGGGTACATCTCCACAGAGACAAAGGCCAGGTTATACAGCTCAATTACGGGCCGGCTATAGAACATCTCACTATACAAGTGGAGCGTTGGATACAATTACCCCTATCCATGGCTGGCCGTATCGCACTTGTAAAGATGAAATTATTGCCCTGTTTTCTCTATTTATTTCGCACCATACCCATCCCTCTCACCAATGTCTTTTTCACCCAATTGCGTGGCCTATTCATCCGGTTGATATGGGCTGGTCGTAGACCCAGGGTCGCATGGGACACCCTTACACTTCCATATGCGCGAGGGGGGTTTGCAGTTCCGGACCCTCATCTGTATTTCTTGGTGGCGCAAGCTCAATTTGCACACCACTGGTTCCACCCTGACACCCGGATACCCTACACAAAAACAGACAAGGAACTTGCCGCCGCGACTCCACTTGCGTCTCTGCTCCCGAAGGGCATCCCCCTCGATTCCCAAGACATTCAACCTCTGGCTACTACGTGCTGGGCTTGGCGTAAACTAAATCGGTTATTTGGATCTGGCCCACTTTACTCACCCGCCCTCCCCCTGGCTCACAATCCGTTCCTCCCTCTCACCACTGACAGAGTGGATTTGGCCACTCTCTCTAAACTGGGGTTGGACACCTTTGGCTCCTTGTTTCCGGATGGCCGGGCACGTAAGCTATCTGACCTGACGCAGCTCCCTGGACTGACTGGCATAGACTCCCTAAACGTTGCCCGGCTTCAGGGGACGCTTTGGGCCACTTTCTCTACTTTCCCCGGCCCCTATGACGACTTCCCCCCGCTTACCCTACTCATTGCGGACAAAACTGGGTCGCACCTGGTCACTAAACTTTATAAGGCCTGCTTGAAACTTCGGGTGGGACGGGACGGGAGGACTAGACAGAGATGGGTGGACGATCTTGGGCATCCGCTGACTGACAAGGAATGGGCCTTCTGTCTCGAGCAAACCCACAGGGTGTCTCCCAATCACAGGCATAAATTGCTTCATTTTAAATTTGTTCATAGAATCTATATAACCCCTAGCCAACGGGCAAAGTTTGACCCCACTCAACCCACAAATTGCCCTAAGTATAATATCTTAGACGCCGATTTTGCACATATGTCCTGGGCTTGTCCTCCTATTTTGGTGTATTGGCAGGAAGTCTTTGCAACACTGGCGCAAATCAGAGACACCCCGCTTGTACCTTCCCCTAAAATGGATCGGCTGGGACTGGTTAATCACATTAAACTTTGCTATAGGCGCTTTGCGGCGATAGCGTTACTTCTGGCCAAACGTGAAATTGCTGTCTTGTGGGGGGCGAGGGCCCAACCAACCAAATCGGCCTGGCTTCGTAGTCTGGCATATTGTAGCGTCCAATCTGAAATATACGCTACGCTTCAGCCCCCAACCTCCAGACCCTGAGACATCTGGTGCGTTTATCGCACGCACCTGCAGCGAACACTCCTTGCTGCGCAGTCTGCAACCACTCCGACTGCCTCCCAAGCTAATGAGTGAACGATATGCAAGCTACCCTTGTTATTCACCCGGTCCTAAATCCCCTCCCTACACATGTTTCTGCATGCAGGCACGTTGTACCACAGCCATTTGGCGTGCTATCTTTGAACACAGACTAGTGTATCTCACGCTTCACACACTGGAACTCATTTAGTCTTCCTCTTATTCACCTAGATATATTGGGGTAATTGTTTTATATGATTTCCAATTTCTGTAATTCATGGTTGTATATTCGTTGCATTTACTATAATTTTAGTCTTTTTATGGTTTTGTGATGCATATTTGTTATTTTTATATTGTATATTTTGTATTTGGACATTGCTTTAATTTTTGGTATGTTTGTCTTCTGTGCCTATATTTTCAATAAAAAAATTTTAAAAAAAACATTTAGTGGTGCGACATGTTTGCCTACTTATGTCAGTCTCTGCCCCTGTATGCAGGTAAAGTCCTATGTTAACCTTCTTTTGGGTAAATTGCAGTTCAGGCAGGAGGTGAAGCATGAGGCACAAGCCCACACATTAAGGCTCTAACCATTTCTTACTAAGGGCCAGAGTGGCAGCCTTGTTTGTGTTAGAGTTTGGGGAGCGAACACGCTCATCTGACATGCACGATCACACCAGTCTGTACTAGTAGAGGCCCTCATGGCTGACTGCAGAACAGTGATCAGATGTATAATTTCCTGGCTTACTGGCTGAGTTACTTTACCATGATGCCTTGGTGGCGGTTGCGATTCTGGCCTCTTACGTCTATGGTGGCACAGCTTTCGCTTTTTCTGCTGACAGCAGCAGTACCAGTATCTCAAGCCAGCATCAGGCTGCTATATGAGGCAAGATCCTTTCTTCTGGTGCAATTGTGATATAGTTCACTCTAGAATGGTACAGAGAAAGACCTGGGGGACCCCTTTGAGCGCTGGTCACTCCTGGCCCCCTCTCTTTGTTCTTCAACTTCCTCTGGGTGCTTTGCAAACCAGGAACATGACAGGCCTTTCCTTCCCATGATACGTCTCTCCTACTGCAGGGACCAGGCACACGCCTGTCCTTCTGTCAACAGGCAATCAGGCATAAAGGCTGTTTAGGATGATCTTCAGTTCTTCCAGCAGAAAATGCAGACTTCGGGTGATGTCCCCTCACCATTGGGAGATTGACTGTCAGGCAGACATCAGCCCTGATCACAAAGCAGCTCTTTACGTACTTTGTGTTGCACTCCCTTCCTTGGCGAAGAAGAACCTGGTACTGTAATAAAATGGGATGGTTTGGATCCCATTTTTATTGCTTAAAATATTTTTATTATCTTCTACATTTCCACATACTCCCACCTACAACCACTGACCAGTGGGATGACTGATATTCTGTATCAGCTATAATTAACAAAAACTTGCAACACAATAAAGAAATCCAGATAGCCCTCCCTTTCGCCCTCCTCCTTCTGATATCAATAAAAAGATAGAGATAGAGTAGTTTGCAATGTGAAGTGTAGTAAGGTATAGTGTAATGTGGAGACACGTTGGGGGCATCTGGTCTGTTTCACAGTAGATGGTAAGGAATCAACTTCGACAATCTGTTGTGTACAAGGGTGTGGGGTAAGATGGAGCACCCTCAGTTACCTGGGACATGTGAGTTTTCCAAGGTCCTGAGATGAAAAGGTGACACAGGCCTCTCATGTTTTCTCAAAATTGGGTTTCCCTTCCCTCAAAGATTTAAGAGAGTTTCTCCACACCCATAAGTTCTCACAATCTCTTGAACCACTCTCATATTCTGAGATCATCTCTTTCCCCCACAAAGCAGTAATTGGTTGTGTGGCAGCACACATGGCTAGAGTAATTGCTTTGCCGCTCACTGATCACAGTGGATAAGCTTGCTTATTGGAAAGGTCTTAGAAGACTTATGCAGAGAATTGCGGGATGTCAGTTGAAATAACGGTGTTAATACTGGCTAATATTTCATGCCCTTAGCATTGTAGTTTCAGGCGGCGCCAGGGCAAATGGGTTAGTGTTCCTATTTTCTCCAGCAGGTGGAATCTTTTTTGGGGTTCAAACTGTTTATACAGGCTGAGGTGTAGCACTAGTATAGTATGTTTGTATTATCAGTGCCTCCCTACCAGAAAATCTTCTGGAAGAGGAACAAATTCTATTAAAGATAATGGCTCATTTTTCTTCGGTAAGGGGGCGGCCCAGTTCATACTCCCACCTCTCTGTACTGAGGATTTCCCATGTAGGAAGACCTTCCAAAGGAATTTGAAAGTATCTGACAGTAAGGGCCTTATTAAGAAAGCCTCGGCCGCAGGTCGGAGGCTTTCCGGGCCTCAGCGGGGTTTCAATTCAAACCCCGCTGATTACAATTTAGGCAGTCGGAATTGAAACCAGCTGGTCATTGTGGCTGGATTCCAACGGGGTCCAAAAGCCCGTCGGCCAGTCAGAGACTGGCCCGTAATCCCAATGGACGGCATTCCCACCGTTAGGACTACGATGCTTGGTTTCCGGCAGGCTTCCGATGCCAGGCTTTCCGACATGAAAAGCCTGTCGGAAAGTGAGTTTGGGGGGCCCTAGCAGGGCCACTTCTCCTTTCGGCCTCTGGTTGGGGGCCTGCCACGCAGTGCAGGGATTAACACAATCTCCCATATCTCTATGGTAGCTTGTGCTACGGCTGGGTTATGGCCGCAGCACAAGCTTCCATAGAGAAATGAGCGTATGCGATTGTAATTGCGGTGTCTGGAATGCCGACCGGAGGTTGGTCGGTCGGTCCCGAGACCTGGACGATGTCGGTCGGAGACAACTCCGACCGACATCATAATCGAGCCCTAAGTGTCTATCATCTCATTTTGTAATAATCAATTTCGCAAAGAGTGTGAGTGCTCGTTTGGCATGAATCTTAATGGAAGTGTCTAGTGTGGCTCTTCTGACTGGAGAGGATTAAATTCCTCACAGCCTTTGCTTCTTTGCCAACCAAAGAAATTTAGATGCCCACAATATGTTGGTCCATGAAACACCAATGTTTTTGCAAGCCTGACTAATTCCAAACCACAAGTTACCCGAGTTGTGCAGTAACATGGTAGTGCATTAGGATCACTGACATTATATTTATACATACAATATCGAAACACAAAAATATCAGAAAATACATTTTGTTAACAAACATATCGCCTTCCTATACTTAACTAATAAAACCACAAACATCGAGAAGACAAATATCATTGGCAAAAATATCGATTTTTACAGATATCGAAATACAGATCTCAGAAACAGAAATATCGTCACCTTTAATTAAACATATAATGCGTCAAAAATATAGATTCACACAATATTGAGTACAATAATATCAGCAAAATAATTACAATATCTTTAATAAATTACACTTTTTATGTACAACAATTATTTAAAATATACATAAAACATTTTATGCACGTATTTAAGCCCTTCGCTGCTAGGCTTTTTCCCCTTCTGTCCTAAGCCTTTTTCTGGCTGTTTTGGGTAGTTTGTGCTTAGGCCCCCATAACTTTTTGTCCACATAAGGTATCCACGCCAAATTTGTGTCCTTTTTTTTCAACATCCTGAGGATTCTAAAGGTAACCAGGGTTTGTGGATTCCCCAGTAGAGGACCGAGAAATCAGCCAAAATATAGCTAAGTTTTGTTTTTTGGGGGAAAAATGAGAAAAAAGTGCTGCAGAAGAAAGCGTCTGTTTTTTCCCTGCAAATGGTATCAACAACGGGTTCATGGTGCTAAAATCACCATCTTCCCAGCTTTCAGGAACAGGCAGACGTTTGTCAGAAAACCTAAATTTTCTACACAGTTTTGGCTGTTTATTAGGACATTACCTATTTTTCCTATTTTTTGTGCTTTCAACCTCCTTCCAGTTAGTGGTAGAAATGGGCATGAAACCAATAATGGACCCTGAAAAGCTAGACATTTCTGAAAAGTAGATAACATTCTGAATTTAGCAAGGGGGTCATTTGTGTAGCTCCTTCAAGGTTGTCCTATAGAAAGAAACAGTTGAAATGAATTTTTTTTTAAATTTAGTTGACAAAAACAGCCATTTCTGCCTACGTTTTCACCTGTAACTTCTTCTAAGTATGGCAGATTTTTTAAAACAATATACCGTTACGTCCGCTGGACCCTTCTGGGTTATATAGGGCTTGTAGGTTCATCAAGAACCCAAGGTACCCAGAGCCAATATCACAGCTGCACTTTGAAATGGTCTTTCATTGTGTACCGGGTATTCAGCAATTCATTTGGCAAGATATAAAGATTGAAAAATAAGTATCAAGGAAACCTATATATTTCCAAACTTGGAACAAGTGATGCAGTTTAGAATCAGTGGTTATTGCACAGCTCTGAATTTGTGGGTACCCATACTAGCATGTGAATTAGAAGGCATTTTTCAAAATGATTTCTTTTTTACACACTGTCTTACATTTGGAAGGCACAAATGCAGAGAAAGGCAATTGGTAATAACACTTGTTCTCCTATTCTGTGTTTCCCTAAGTCCCCCAATAAAAATGATACCCCACTTGTGCGGGTAGGCCTAGTGCCTGTGACAGGAATTGGCCCAAAACACAACATGGACACATCAGATTTTTCCACTGAAAACTGACCTTTGTTTGCAATGAGCCTAGCTCTGGATTTTGGGCCGTAGCTCAGCTGGCACCTAGGGAAACACATTTTCCTTACATTTCTGTGATGGAAAGCTCTGGAATCTGAGGGGAGCCACAAACTTCCTTCCACCCAACATTCCTCCAAGTATTCCGATACAAATGGTGCCTCAATCATGTGGGTAGGCCTAGTGCCCGCACAGGGAACGGCTCAAAATGCAACGTGGACACATCACATTTTTCCACTGACAACTGACCCCTATTTTTGCAATGTGTCTAGCTGTGGATTTTGGGCCCTAGCTCAGCTGGCACCTAGTGAAATCTAGCACACCTGTACATTTTTTAAAGCTAGACACCCAGGGAAATCCAGGATAGGGTGACTTGTGTGGCTCCCACCAGGGTCTGTTACCCAGAATATCTTGCAAACCTCAAACTTTGTAAACAAAAAAAACATTTTCCTCTCATTTCTGTGATGGAAAGGTCTGTTAGCCAGAATATCTTGCAAACCTCAAACTTTGTTAAAAAAAAAAAGCAGATTTTCCTCACATTTCTGTGACGGAAAGGTCTGGAATCTGTGGGGGGCCACGAACTTCCACCTACCCACCACTCCTCCAAGTCTCCTGATAAAAATGGTACCTTACTTGTGCGGGTAGGCCTAGTGCCTGCGCCAGGAAATGGCCTAAAACGCAACGTGGACACATCACATTTTTCCACTGACAACGAACCCTTTTTTGCAATGTGCCTAGCTGTGGAATTTGGACCCTAACTCAGCCACCACCTAGGTAAACCTAGAAAACCTGTACATGTTTGAAAATTAGGCACCAGGAGGAATCCAGGATGGGGTGACTTGTGTGGATCTCACCAAGTTCTGCTACCCAGAATCCCATGCAAACCTCAAACTTTGTAAAAAAAAAAACACATTTTCCTCACATTTCTGACATGGAAAGTTCTGTAATCTGCAGGGAGCCACAAAACCTCCACCATCCAGCATTCACATTTCTGTGTGGGAAAGCTGTGGGATCACCGGACCATCACAAATTTCTTACCGCTCAGCGTCCCCCCAGTGATAGAAGGAAAATGTGTGACTTTAGTCACATTTTGAGGTTTACAGGGCATTGTGGGTAAGAAAACTTGTTGGGATTTACAAGAGGTACACCACCCTGTACTCCCCTGGGTTTTTAGTTTATGAAAATATCTAGAGTTGGTAGATGTGCCGTAGAGACAATGTATACCTTGGCAGAGAAAGATAGAAAAGGCAAATATTACTGCACAACCATCTATTCCTCAAGTAAACACACATACTGGTTGAATTGGGCACGGTGGTGAGTGAAAGGTTCAAAATGCGTATTTTATTAATAAGATAATTATCAAAAATGAATGCACTGTTAATATTTGAACAGTCAAAAGAATGATCTAATGACTCACAGCTCGTGAGCTGTAAAGCTACGACAAGGCACCAACCACTTTACAGTCAATTTACACACCTTTCATAAGTGATACACACAAGACCATTCACACCACCAGCCGTGGGACCAGCACATTACAACATTCAAAAAAAGAGACAATGTACACCCTTGCAGAGAAAGACAGAAAAGACAATTATTACTGTACATCCAAATATATATTTATCAAGTACACACACATACCGCTTGGATTTGGCACAAGAGTGAGTGATGTTTCAATATGTAACATTTTATTAACAAGAGATTGCACAAAAATGAAAACCACTGTTAATAATTGAAAGGTAAAAAAACTGAACCAGTGACTCACAGCTCATGAGCTGTAAAGCCACGTCAAGGCCCCAACCGCTTTACACTCCATTCACACACCGTTCATATGTGCCACACACAAGACCATTCACGCCGCGAGCCACGGGCCCAGCACATTATAATACTCACATCAACAGACAGCACCATTTAAGGGACCATTACTTTCATACGCCCACCTGCCTGACTCAGCAACTACAGTGGCTGATAGAGTGTGTGGACTGGCGTTTGACTGGCAGTGTGTGTAGTGACCAGCAGCAAGTCACTACTCACACACCACCAGCACAAGTGCCAGTCCACCCACACCGCCAGCCAAGCACCAGTCCAAGCACACCAGCAGCCAGGGGCCAACCCACACACACCGCTAATCAAGCACAAGTCCATGAACACCACCAGTCATGCACCAGTGCACGCACACAGCCAGCCAAGCACATTAGCATCACATTTTTTTGCAAAAAAGAAAACACAAACCAACTGTAAGTAGATAGAAAACTACAAACACAAAAGCTCTAACTAAATACATCACACTAATGCCAGCCGTGAAACTGGACAAATATTATGCAAAATTACAGACCAGGCAGTTCACTTTTACACTCATTGTTGCTCCCAAAAACTCTGCTGCGTGTGGTACATTGTATAACATGCAGGCACATACAGGGCAGGTTTAGAAGGACACTCAGAGCAGTACATACGAGCCTCATTCTGCACACCTCTTTGCATACAGATTCCATATCTCCTACTGGGAAAATCTTTTTTGATCATGGGAGGAATGTGATCAGCAAAGTGGCAATCTTTCATTTTAGCCACATACTCCACCACTCCAACTCTGGGAACACTTGCCTGTTCCACTACAACAAGGCTGCCTATCACAGACTCCTGAAACTTAACAAATGTCATCTTTGACTCTGGAGAACAATCCTTAAATACAACAAAGCATTAAAGGGTGCTAAGTGGAAAAGATGGATATCCAACTTCTTATACCAAATGTAAGCCTTCTGAAGAGCAGTATAAGGTTCCAACCTCTGATCTACTCTATCAACACCACCCATGTGCCTATTTTAGTCTAAAATGCACACAGGTTTACGCACTTCAGCAACCTGACCCTAAACAGTCACAGGTGAAGAACTTTCATCATGGATAGTAGCCAGCATGTATACATCTCTCCTGTCTGCAAACTTCATAGATAGAAGTTCATCACTACACAAAGTACTGCACTGTCCCCTCTCAAGTTTTTACAAGTAAGTTATTTTGGGTAACCTTTACGGTTAGAGAAGATTGAGCCTAAAGCAACAGTGTCCACTTTGACCAATTCCCTGGTCAATTGCACACCAGTGTAGAAGTTTTCTGCATATAAATGGTGACCTTTGTTAAAAATTCTTCTACCAAGTTCCTGCACAATTTTCTCACTAACTCCAAAAGTGGACAGACAACCAGGGGGTCAATACCGGAATCCCTACCTGTGTACATCCTGAAATTATAGACATATCCAGTCCTACTCTCAGACAGCATATACACCTTACTTCCATAATGTGCCCTCTTGCTCGGAATGTACTGCCTAAAAACCAAATGGCCCTTGAGCAGGACCAAAGACTCATCCACAGCTTTTTCTTTCTCTGGAGCATAGATCTCTGAAAACCGATATACAAAGTGATCAAGGACAGATCAAATCTTAAAAAGATGGTCACAATCAGGGTGATCTTGTGCCAAAGCTAAACCATTATCAATAAAATGCAGCATCCGAAGCAGAAGCAAATACCGATAACGCCTGGGCAGAGTTTGGGGAGTTCCGCTACGCGGAACTCTGCAAAGTGACCAAACAACTCCTCTGCGCTACGCAAGCGGTGGAATGTGTTAGGTTGCTCTGTTCATGCTGATTTTTTGCACCAGGTGTTTGTCCCATGTGGGAAAATCAGTGTGAACGGCACCATGCGCAGCGCAAGAGGGTGCTGCTTCTTTCTGTCACTCAAGTAGATGTTCTACTTGAGCGGCAGCTTCCTCAATGTGAACGGATGGTTTCTCAACGTGAGCGGCTGTGACCATCCGTGATCGCCCGTGTTGAGAAATCTCACTGGGAGGTGGTCTAGAGTTGAATTTTCCTCACTCGCGGAGCGCAGAAAACTCTGCAAACTCCATGAACGGAGCGGAGTTCACTGCCCAAGCCTAATATCGATCATGACTCATGATTGAAGGAAATTAAGCTGTTGCCATCAAGGGACTAGTAGACTAATATGAAGACAGTGACGGCTTCAGACCCGTCAACAAAGTTATACAGAAGAATGTCTTCAACTCATCGAGATTCGTGGGAGTACACCAGGTAGCTCTGGAGTTGGGCATAGGTCTGCCACTGTTGTCCATCAAATACTGTTCAGCATACAAATTAGTCTGCTCAACAATCTCATCCAAAACTACATCATCCATAAACAACTGAAAGAAATGGATAGGCAAAAGTTTTCAGTATTCACTCTATACCCTGCAACAGCAGTACAGGCAGGCAACACCGGCTGCACCATGTTTGGGGCAGCCCAGAGTTCAGCTCTTCCAATGGGAAGCCTTGCAGCCCCAGGCTGCAATCCAGATGCCTCTTGTTGCACTATTGACACATCAATGTGCTCCTCTAAAACAGGTACTTCATCTGCACTGAGAGTGGCTTCATCATCAGATGAATACTCTGAGACAAAACATTAACTGCCAGAATGTTCAACTTTCTCCTCTGCCTCAGATGCGGAGTCAGTCTCTGTATCATCGTCAGAGGAAGACTCAAAAAACATACCAACAAGCTGCTGAGCTGTCATCATGTGGCTAGCCATAATCCTTACTTAGAAAAGTAACTTCTCAAACAAGTCAATAACGACCAACACTGTGTAAAATAAGTAATAAACAAAGGGGCATATTTACAAGCCCCTATCGCCACAGGAACATCACTTTTTTAGTAACATTCCTGTGGAGATAAACCCTTTGCCTTATTTACGAGGCGGCATAAGCCACTTATGTGAATAAGGCTCCCTTTAACGCTACACTTAGCGTGAAAGGGGCACACAATGGGGGTTGTGATGGGCGTTCAGCCGCAACACCCATTGATTTCGAGGTTGCCCCCTATTTACAAGAGTGGTGTAAATAGGAGGCAGTGCGAAAATTAAGACCAAGGAAACCCTTGTCTTAACATGGCGAAATGAGGAGAAATGCTTTATTTTTCCTTGTTTTTGCTGTTTCAATGTGTGCTGCTTTGTGCAGCACACATAGAAACAAAGAAGAGCTGCGTTACCAATTTTAAAGCTAACCCGCGCTCCTCCACCTTCTTATACATATGCTCCAAAGTCTGGCTTTATCACAAAGATCTATATACTCAAAAACAATGCCACTCATTTGCCAGAGACAGCTAGACTCACAATCACCTACTCTGCACAGACACAGCAAAAAAAGAATACAACCACCCCCCAAATATGACAGAAATAGAAGTAAGGGAGGAATTGCATGATATAAGAGAGGCAAGCACTAGCTCCCAGGAACTTACAACCAAAGTCCAGAAAGATATTCTACCCAAAGTCCCCAAGCACATCACAGGGCAACTACCACCTATACCCACTTTAAAACGTTTAATTGCACAAACTAAAAATCCACCAGTGATACGCCTCCTGCCCCTGCAAGACAACAAGACAGAAATACTGAACATTTAAAAATGACACATAATGAGGAACCCTTTCTTTTTATATGACAATCTGCACAAGGATAAACTATCTATATTCTTTACAGCAAATAACTTACTAAAACTAAGCTATTGTCAAACCTGGACGTTGGATGGGACATTCAAAATGTGTCCTAAATCGTTAACTCCGATATACACCATACATGGGGAATATCGAAACACAAATATCCCTTTTATATATGCCCTACTAACAAAGTAACAAAGCAGCACTTGCTACTAACTTTTAAACCATATTAAACATAAATCAAATAACTACTACCCTCAAAAAAATAATCATAGACTTTGAACAAGCCATGATTCAGAATATTTTACAAATGTACCCCCACACAGCCAATCAAGGCTGTTACTATCATTTCAATTAAAGCATAAGTAGACATCACCAGCAATCTGCACAATATGCTACAAACAGCCAATTCTGCTTTGAAATAATAAAAATGATAGCGCTAGCCAATGTCCCTGTCACAGAGGTATCTAACTACTACAATTTACTAATAGAAAGCCCTTTACACCAACAAAACAGAGACAAACTAAGGGGCTCATTACGATGACGGACGGAAGCCCATCCGTGCTGGTGGCGGAAAACCGTCATGTCGTCCGCCCCAGGTGCGGTCATTGCGACCACCAAATCACAATGGTCCAACAGAGGCCTTTTACCATCCGCCGCGGTCTGTCAGGCTCCGCACGTTTTGTGCGTACGCAAGGGTGGCGGACGGAGCATACAGAGCAGGACCGTCGTGCGGAAACACGTTTCGTCCGCCAACCAGATCACGATGTTGCAAACATCCCTTCCCACCGCCACGTAAAAACCACCACGTTGCGGATGGCGGAAATACAACAACGGAGAAGAAGAGCGGATACAGAAGCCATCCAACCCACCGGAGCCGCCATGGATCCTGCGCTACAGGCCTTCCCGCAGCTCTACCTGCTGCACCTCTGGCAGACAAGACGCCGCTGCGCTCAACAGCAGAGGTACGTACCAAACATCTCCACGCATGCAACCACTGAACAACTAGAACTCCCAGCAAGCATGGCGGCACCACGATGAATGTGGCAACCTGCCAAATGGAAAGTGCGAGGCCCACCCAATCCCCATGAGTGACCCTCGGTGCCCCAGAAGGCAATTGGGGCCAATGATGAGCCCCGCAGTTGCAGAGCGTGCACACCGCAATAGCAAAATATGTACGCCGCCGAAGGCTCCCATTGGCTGATGGCTCATTCGCATTGTGTGTGCCACACTGCGGCGGCCCGGAAGCTGCAACCGCAACCGTGCAACATTCAAGTGGAGCCAATGCGTGTCATCGCTGCGGATGCCAGCTCCCACGCATGCGAACACATACTGCATTTGCATTGGCGCCCTGCGAATTACATCACACATCACAGCTCATTCGCCTAAAGTGATTGGTGCACCCCATGTGTAATGTTGTGGGGCACGAGGCCCCCATGCATATAAAGAAACCACACAGACACTGTACTTGTATGGGAGAACTGGCCCAGGGCACATGGGTCCGGCCCCATTTGTTGGCAGGGTTACAGGTCCAGTGACGCCTGTGCTGGGTGGCTGTGGGGTGGGGTGGGGGGTAAGCCAGCCCTCTGGGAGTGGCTGGTACATCAGAACAACAAGAACAGTGATCACCTGGTCACTACACTGTGAAGGGATGAGAGAGTGTGACCTTTGAGTCAAGTCTTCACACACGTGGTATGTCCAAGAAAGGAGAGTGAAATTACATACATTGTCATGCCTCGTGGCCAGCATGGACTGAAATGAGGGAAGGAGTCAAAAAGGACAAGGTCTCCCGCACTGTACCAATGTTGTGTAATGAAACATCCAACCTGTGAACCCCGCCTGTATATCCCTTGACATCTGACTGGCGTGCCTTGGCCAGGGGTCGTCCTGTGAAGGGCCAGTGATGTAGGCAGACAATCTGAGTTGTCCATTGTCTGCAAATCAGACATACTTATAATCCCTAGCACTCCCAACACACGTACTGGTGTGGCGTGCAGTGTGCCTAGCTGCCATTGTCTGCAAATGTTCCCACACACGTCCTGAGTCAGTGCTTCTCCAGACCCAACGCCCCTAAAATTCCTGCCCACCAGTATGGATTACATGTGATTACCACACCTTGTACACCTCATTGGCTTTCGTGACATTCCCTGTAGACTGATGTACTTACATACTTGCATGACTGATTGTCTCTGTACAATGTGTGCGTGATGTAAAGTACTGTCACACCCTACACCGATATCAGTAGCGCCATACAACAAATGAAATGCACATGAGCGAGTGGCTATGGAGAGATGAGGGGCGCTGGACGAGGGTGGCAGAGAGGGAAGCCGAGGAGGAGGGCATGAGTGAGAGCATGAGAAGTGTCACTTGCCTGATACTAGCTTTCCAATCAGTTCTAGGACAATCGCACTCCGTGTAAATGAAGGTAAATGGAGGTAAACTGTGTAATAACGGTGGGTCGGTGCAGCCTGGTTAACCCTCCTGAGTATGAGGGTATACTGTAATGCAAGACTTGCGTTATCCCTTTTCAGTGGAAAACGTCCCCAGGATGCACTCGAGAGGAACTGTTTCAATAAAGTTCAAACAAATGTTTCTTGAATTCTCTTTGTTTCATTTATTCAAATTCTTTTCTTTTTTCAACAATAATTGTATTCATCACATATTTCAAATAATACGCCCAATGCATTTCGGGCCGTGCCCTTCTTCAGGGGACTTATTTTCTGTAATAGGTAAACATACAGCGTTAATTTGTCATTTAGTGTGCCGATACCATCTTTGTATAATGTGCAAAACGTTCATCTTTCAATTACTTGAGGACACCTTATAGCCCCAACGTTCCCAGTCCCTCTTAGTGATTCTTGTGTTTAAATAATCGTGTTGTGTGACTGAATGAAAAAGAGAGAAGCTACAGTGAGCATGAAATGAGGTCTCAGTAAATGAAGCATGCAAGAAAATGACCTGATGTAAAACAGTATAGCTAACTTAAAAAGACGAGATAGGTGAAGAACAAGGTTTAATGGCAAACGAGTGAGAAAATACGAGGATAACATGGTGCCGATTTGAGATCAATTTAAAAAGGTTTATATGCGATGTATCGTGATGTTATCAAGAAAGCGATCGAAAGTGCCTCCAAATATTATTTACCGAGTCGTCAACCAACAATTACTTACAATTCGTATCTTTAATCCATGAAATTCATGGGAAATTTAATTGTCAAAACTGGACAATGTGCAACCTGTTGAAGTGATAAGAAAACCGCTGTGTACTATTAATAAAGTTTCAGAAAAAAGGACTCTGAAAAAAGACTCACGGTACGTAGTTCTATAGCTCGCAGTATCCCGTGCTTTACATATTCAACAATGTGTCGGCTATCAAAATGAAAAACATGAATAATCCCTCTCACTTTTAAGTTTACGTGCCGTGTGATGCACGAGACATCAAATGCTTACCCCGAGTATTAGGAGGCTAGTCTCCTCGGATCCCGCGATGTAGGAGTGCTGCCATTAACTAGCACTGTTTAAAACCTGTGTGGTGTCTCCTCACGTGACCGTATAGAAACAGTAGATAGACTGTATCGCAAGAAAAGAAAGACTCCTCACGTGACTGTATAGAAACAGTAGATAAACGATATCGCGAGAAAAGGGTCACTAAGGGAAGAAAGACTCCCGATACGTATACGAAAATAAGGGACCAATGATACCATCAAAAATTAGAAATTAATGCGGAGTGAGTAAGAAGAACAATAAATAAAATAATGAAGTGAAGAATATAAGTAGAAAGTGTATGAAAGTGTGAAGAAGGATATACCACGCTGTAATGTGGGTTGAAAAAACTAAGTCTGTGTTTTTTACTTGAATGTGCACATAAGGTACCTCCATTCTTATTGAAAAACATGAACAGTAAAAAGAAGTTAATCAATCTTATAGCAACTGCTATACATGTCGTAAAAATGATAACATTCCACACATTTATCCTAAATATTATTGTTTGTTAATGATTCAATAACTGAAGTCTGGTATAAAATATGATGTCCGTGCCCTGTTGTTGGGGACCTAAATTTAAAGAAAACAATTAAAGTCAACACGTTCATTGAGTCCCTTCGGATGTACAGTATTTAGGAAAATGATCCAATGTATTTCTCTTCATAATAGGTGTTGTGTATTATCTCTTCCAGGAAGAGGTTGGGTTTGTTCAAGTACCAGAAATCGTAGTTGACTTCGATTGTGATTGTATGAATTGAAATGCATAGCTATGGTAGATTTTGAATTCTTTGTGCGGATGTTGCTCTTGTGTTCGATGATACGTCTTTTTATTTTTCGTTCCGTCTTGCCTACATAGGCTAGTCCGCATGGGCACTTTATCTTATAGATGAGATTACTACTGTCACAAGTGGCTGTAACTTTCAACCTGATTGGCGTCCCCTTATTGGGGTGAGGGAATTGATTACCTTTAATTATGGCATTGCAATTACCGCAGTTGTGGCATGGTAGTGTACTCTTGTGTACTCTGTTTTTTTGATCATTCATTTGATTCAATGATTCTTTGATATTCCGTGTGCGTAGATATGCAAATCTAGGTGGTCTTGAGAAAATTCCATTAAAATCTTCCTCCAAGGTTAACAATGGCCAATGTTTCAGTATCGCTCTCTTTATGCTGTAACTTTTGGTAGAAAATTTGGAAACAAATACCATTCTGTCTTCTTCTTGTGGCTTAGATCCATGTTGGAGCAGGTTTTTTCGGTCAATTTTTTGAAACTTTGTTGCTGCTTCCTCTAGAATGTTGGCAGGGTACCCTCTCTCTCGGAATTTGTTAACTGTGGTAATCATGCTGTCCATGATACTCCCACCTCAGGTAACCTCCTCCTCCCATCATGAGGACCCTTCATGGATAAACACACTTCATAAGAGTGATAACATCTGGAAAGAGAATATGGAAGAAAAGAATGCCCTTGTAAAACTGAGGAGAGATAAAGGAGATAAAGGAGGGCCCTCAAGCAGGCCTGGCGAGAGACATAAGTGACAAATCGGGCACGCAGTGGCCCACCCGAATGCCTCGTTGGACCATACAAATCAAGAGTCCTGGAGCCGGCCCTGCCTGGGAGGCATACCAAATGTTGATGGGAGCCATTGATGGAACACATATTGGCCTAGTACCACCACAGGCAAGTGAACCCATCTATAGGATCCCCAAACACTACCACTCCATCAACGTGCAAGTGGTACGACAGGCGGAGCAGATCATCTCACACGTGTGTGCAGAGTATCCGGGGTCGGCACATGACTGCTACATCTGGCGGACCAGCAACATCACCCCCGCTCCCAACCCACACATGCCCAGTGACGATGACAGTGGTGAGGAAGAAGGCCTTGACCAGCGTCAACAGCTCATCGTCAACTACTGCCGTTGAGTGTGATTCAACAATGATCGCCTATGACTGTGTGCCTTGCTGTTGTCTCACAGACTTTGACAAATGTTCACGAGATTCCGTACACATACTGGACTATGTGCAGGATTTGAGAACCTGTGCATGCAGGGACTGAGCACAACGAAGCACCCCTACGCACAGGACACCATTGCCATACTGCCTCACTTGCTCTCCTACTCACTCTGAGGCATTCAAGCGCCTGTACAAAAGCAGACAAGTTGAAGACAAGAAACGCCTCCAAATGTGAAGTTTTTACTACAGTGTCAAAGCATGCAACATACGTGCCACATCAGGTTGAAAATGCATGAGTACCCAACCAGTAACCACAGTGACATATCCATTTAACATGAAGCAAGATGTTGCATCAATAATCCCTCTGGACGTGCAACCACGAGCATATCCCCCCACCCCTTGCAGGTAGGAGTTGAATGGGATGTCCCTGGTCTATGGGCTTTGTCAGCAGAACCCATCCCTCTGCCCATGTATGGTGACATGTGCATCACATTTGCTGTGTCGCTCTCATCACTGGATGGATCACTCTCCAGGTGTGGGGCATCTAGCCTGCATTCCCATGTCATCCAAAGGGGATCTGTGTCCTCTTGCAGCAGTGAGACTTGGTTGGGTCGGGGTGCCAGGGCCACACCAGAACAGAATGACAAGGGACAATGTCCTCCGACCACGGACAGAATGTACAGACAGTACTCTTGGACCGCGCAGAGGACAAGCTCTGCGGACACCTCTCATGTGACAGACAAACACTAAGGTACTTGCAGGGCACAGGTCCCCAAAAAAGAGGTGGGGGGACTGACCAAGTAAGACAAAATGTGAATGACCTCACAACGTCACGAGGTAGCGCTAAGGAAGAAGTAAAATAATGCGACACAAATGATTTGTGCAAATACCGGGACAGAGTAACCCATCTGACAGTCTCGCAGTGTCTGCATTGATACACATGGACAGAACACAGGCAAAAGCATGCCTTCCTTAAGTCCCTGTGAACAGAAGGCAAGCTGTGTGCCTATGTTTCCCTCTGTGGCATCCACATTCAAATGTAAGGTTCAGGGCGGCCCCCAGTCAGCATGTACAAACAAAAGGAGGCCGGATGGCCCCTTTACTTCGGCACGGCTGGAGGTGAAAAAAGGCGCACTGGCTGCCTGCACGTTGCTGCAGGGAATGGAGAGTAGTCAACTTGCAGGTGCTGCTGAACGTGTCCCGGTAACTGGAGAGTACACCGGGACAAGTTATGCATATTCCTGTGGGGACCAGCGTCCTGGCAGGGGGGACGGCATCCACCCCGTGTAAAGAGGGGGGACACACTGTGTACCTGCGTGTACACCCAACCCGAGCCCTGGGTACTTGCAAAACAACGCCATGTAATCTTCATGCACCACATCTGCATAATGGAAGCCGGGCCCATGCCAGACGACAATGTCCACGATGGTCAGATGGCAGACTCCACTTGCTCCGCTCCGTGGTACCAAGCGAGACAGCCAGCAGAGCTCAGCATAGTCCAAGCCAATGTCGACAGGGCTAAAGTCAGAGAGCTGGATGACAATTCCCGTCAGGAGGCGTGAAGAAAGGGAAACGAAAATTGAATTAGTCACCAACAGTCCCTGTTGCTGTTAAGTAGTTACGAATCCAAGAAGGCACAGGCAGCTTCAAAGGCAATCAGTTCCAAAAGACGATCCAAATCATCTTCAGCGAAGAGGATCGCCATCCAATCCAGCAGTATGAAGGAACAGATGTGCTCCTCGCACCACAAGGTTGAAAGGAGCATCCCATCGCAACCTGGGAGTGGTTCGAGGTAGGCATTGCACAGGAGCCATTGCGCTAACGCACAGGCGCAGCTGTCCGCTTGCCTGACACATTGTAAGGCATCCCATAAACGTGTCTCACCGAAGCAGTCTTGCACATGGACCAACAAAAGAGTCACCCACAGCTCATGATCCAGGTCGGCAAGGCATGTGTTTGAAAGGCAGACATCCATGGCCCACTCAGACAGACATCTCCTACAGGAAAAGACAGGTCGCACGCAAGTGAAATAGGCATTGTGGAACGTTAGCCCATAACTGATGCCCAGCACAGCCAATGGGACACATCCAAAGAGATGCTGCATGCGGGCACGGTACAGTTGCAACTGACCCGGCTCGGCCTGGACCACAGGACGGTCAGACATGGCATGGAAGCAATCTCAGAACCAGCGCTCAGCTGTACAGCGAAAGTAATGAACTGAGACCGCTAAATGCAGTGTTGAAATTTGGAGCAATCACACCCGGTGGTACTCCCGGAAAGGCATGGAAGGAGGGGACAAGGCCAGAGCCCACAGGTCTGATAAAAAGTGTGCAACGGCCTTCAGCATCAGACGCTATCAATAATTTGTGTGTCAGTTCACCGCGAAAATTGTGGGAGAGCCGTGTTCAGCAGTGACTGGATAGCGCGGGACGGTCAAGACACCTGCAATTTGAAGGTCTCCGGACTGGTGTGGGAGCGACTACTTGTCTAAACAGAGGCCAATTGTGCATGCACACTTATTGAAGTATGCTTTTGCTGTGTGAATGTGAGGCCACAAATGACTATCCACAATCACTCATGGGGTAGTTAGCTGAACATTGCCACAAAAAGGACACGTCGTGCAACAGATCCTGTATACGTGATGCATGGCCTGTGCACGCAGGTGTTGTACTCATGCAGGAACAGCGAAGTGCGTTTTGAAACCAGATTTGACGTGTACATGTTGTCAGGGACTGGTATTCATGTGGTTGAACCTGCACAGATCGCACGTGTAATCAGAAAATCCCTGTGCAACAGTACTTGAGTGTGTTAATTCGACAACATCCACATCGTCCACATGACAGGATGTGGTGTGATACTGGCTCCTGTGGGCTCACTGCTAAGGATTTCATTGGTCTGCTGAAGGAAGTGGCCCTCTAGGGCCACTCGGGTTTTCTCACAACCACCTGCTATTCCTTCCCAAGAATGAAGAGTCAGTCAGACAGTAGAGAATACAAACTTACATGTTTATTAGAAATGCTCTGCAGAGGAGTCCATCATGACCGACATCACCCCCTCGCAAGACCTCTGCAACTCACTCGCCGCGTTCTTCCACCGCAAGATCACCGACATACATAACAGCTTCGACGCACAAACCACGCACCCTACCGCCGAACCAACGCCCGCCACCACCACCCTCTGCAACTGGACCCCGATCAGCACCGAAGACACCACCCGCACGATGAACTCCATCCACTCCGGATCACCAACCGACCCCTGCCCACACCACGTCTTCAACAAAGCCGACGCCACCATCGCACCCCATCTCCGGGACATCATCAACTCCTCCTTCCACACCGCCACCTTCCCGGAGAGCTGGAAGCACGCCGAGCTTACCGCCCTCCTGAAGAAACCAACGGCGGACCCCACCGACCTCAAGAACTACCGTCCCATCTCGCTCCTTCCGTTTCCGGCCAAAGTCATCGAGAAGACCGTCAACAGACAGCTTGCCGCCTTCCTCGAGACGAATGGATCCCTCGACCCCTCGCAGTCCGGGTTTCGGGCCAACCACAGCACCGAGACCGCCCTTATCGCAGCCACCGACGACATCAGAACCCTAACCGACAACGGGGAAACAGCAGCCCTCATCCTCTTGGACCTCTCCGCGGCGTTCGACACCGTCTGCCACCGCACCCTAGTGAAGCGCCTCAGCAACATCGGAATCCGAGAGAAAGCACTGGAATGGATCATCTCGTTCCTCGCCGGAAGAACCCAGAGAGTCCGCCTCCCCCGTTCAGATCCAAGGCCACCGAAGTCATCTGCGGCGTTCCACAAGGATCTTCACTCAGTCCAACCCTCTTCAACGTCTACATGAGCCCCCTCGCAGCCATCGCACGCCAACACAACCTCAACATCATCTCCTACGCCGACGACACCCAGCTGATCCTCTCCCTCACCAACGACCCCACCACCGCCAGAGCCAACCTACACGACGGGATGAGAGACGTCGCCGACTGGATGAGGAACAGCCGCCTTAAACTGAACTCAGACAAGACGGAAGTCCTCATCCTGGGCTCATCACCCTCCGCCTGGGACGACTCTTGGTGGCCCCCGGCCCTGGGCACCGCGCCCAAGCCAACGGACCACGCACGCAACCTGGGCTTCATCCTGGACTCCTCCCTGTCGATGACCAGACAAGTCAACGCCGTCTCTTCTTCGTGCTTCAACACCCTGCGCATGCTCCGCAAGATCTTCAGATGGATCCCCACTGAAACCAGGAAGACCGTCACCCAGGCACTCGTCACCAGACGACTGGACTATGGGAACACCCTCTACGCCGGAACCACAGCCAAACTTCAAAAAAGACTCCAGCGCATCCAGAACGCCTCCGCACAACTCATCCTGGACATCCCCCGACACAGCCACATCACCGGACACCTGAAAGACCTGCACTGGCTCCCCGTCAGCAAGAGAATCACGTTCAGACTCCTCACCCACGCACACAAGGCCCTCCACGACCTGGGCCCAAAGTACCTCAACGACCGCATGACCTTCTACACGCCCACCCGCCAGCTCCGATCAACCAGCCACGCCCTCGCCACCGTACCACGCATCTGCAGAGCCACCGCCGGAGGAAGATCCTTCTCCTACCTGGCAGCCAAGACCTGGAACTCCCTCCCCACTCACCTTCGGCGAACCCAGGACCATCTCTCCTTCAGGAAGCAGCTCAAGACCTGGCTGTTCGAGCAGTAACTTACCCCCTCCCCCAGCGCCTTGAGACCCTCCCGGGTGAGTAGCGCGCTCTATAAATGCCGTGATTGATTGATTGATTGACCCTAAGATGTCTGCCGAGAGACTGACTCCCCAACAGTCTACAGTGAGTAATCAGTCTTCCCCAAGAGCCTCCAACCCCGCCCACCATGGAAAACTACCAGCCTGGGCCGAACATGAACAAAGGAGGCACAGGGAGATGAGCTACCACCTGCCATATGGGTACATGTTATCAGAAACCCAAGGCCACTGTGCCGGGTCTCAGTGTCTCCTAACGTGGGAGCAGAACTACACACTTGGATAGGTATGTGTGAGCAGAATGGTCTCCTCATTAGCAAGTCGGGAAACAGCCTTGGACAGAAAGAAAAAATAATAACGAAATACAGTGTTCTGCTGAGGCAAGCATTACGAGCCATGAGGCCTAACGCGGGCACAGTCTAAGCAGCCTAATAAGGATTGTGAAAAACAAAATGGAGTCACACTCGCTAACTGAAGCCTGCACATTACGGGGATAACTCAGTGGGTTGCATAACGTAAATACAACTGGCATCTATTTAGCCACACATTGCTAACCTAATATAACGTGAAAAGAGTGCGTTGCAGGGATGGGAATTCGAAACCTAACAGACCCTCCTTTTAGCATGGCTGGCTAAATGCTTTATTTGCTATCCGGTAGAGTCTTTACAATTCTAAGGGAGAGGAAGGAATTACTTAGTCTCTCAGGTAACAAGGGACAAACAAGCAATACATGAGCATTGAAATCATCTAATACTCAAAGATGCCTTCATCTATGAGCATCAGGTCCTGAATTCCCTGCATCATCATAACAGAAATTTTGTTATCACTTCTTGGCAATGTAGGAGTGGGGTAATTTTACTCATACAATAGGTGCAACAGGCTGGAAGGCAGTTAATGCATAAGCAACACGTAAAGATAACTCCTGCGATGGCTATTAGGACAAGTAATATCTTCCAACCCCATGATGTCAGCAAGCCCCAGAGCCACCCTGTGAGAGACCATGAACCATTATCCTGATGGAGATCTGAGGCAAGTCTGTGTAATTTCTGGATTGCGGAATACACAGTAGGGGCACTATCAGGGATGTACACACAGCAGCTGCTGCCGATAACGCGACAGGCTCCACCCCTATCAGCCAGAATGACATCTAAAACCATCCGATTTTGAAGAGAAACGAGCCTCGTAGCCTGAAGCTCGACTGTAATATTAGTCAGTATACCGGCAGTAGTGTTAATAACTCCCTCAACTACTCTAGCAAGGTGACGAATATTACGGCTATTGAACATGGGACCCCAGAATGGCAGAATGCCCTTCATTATATCAGTAAATTGCTGCAAGGATGTATCTGTCTGATCAATATCGTCTGGATTGACAATTCTCCTAACTCGGTGTACCTAGAGATCCCTACGCTGTAGTCTATGATCCTTGTGGTAATTGGACGGTGCAATGTAAACGGGAGGCAAGAGAAAGGAAACATAACACCGGCCAGATCACCCTCTCGGAAGCCATGTATAAGCCTGCTCCCCACAGAGGAAGTATACATTCGGAGGTGTAAGCAAAGGTGGGCTGCAATTAGTGTTCAATCTATATGTGTAATTACAATGACTCTGTCCTACTGAAATGTTTCCTATTCCTTTAACACAGAAACTAGCTGTTGCATTGATCACAGGGACAGGCTTGGCTTTATCTTCAGTGATATTGCGCTCCTGGAAACATTTAAAGTATTCAGTGACATTAAATCCTTGGAAATCTAACATTTCATTTCATAACCAGGTGACATTTTCGTGAGCTTCGAAAACATTCATACAGGCATCTGGGTGCAGGGTACCCTCCTTGCCATCTGCCCCAGATGTATATCCCTGGTGTACCACTATATACTCCAATACTGCTTCGTAGTCTGCTTGTACCATTTTCATAACGTCAGCATGATAATGCATGTATACCATAGAGAGCAGTTGGAACCAGGCTTCACAGCTACCCAAAAATGACAGGGGCAATGACCCTAGCAAATAATTTTTATGCATAACTGAAGGAAGTAGCCCACACACCCAGCAATTCCTGGCATTAGTAGTACTGTGTACCTGATGAAGCATCTGAACAAAAGCATTTTGTGCATAAGTCTGTCTATGTCTCTCCTTATGTGGGGCCAATGTGACAAACGAGTGCTCTGCTGGAACCGGGGTAGTCCCTATCAAGGTGTGCACATGATTTTGTTCCTCTAAGTACCAGACCACCCCAAATACGACCATCAGAGAAAGCAAAATTATTACAACAAACCCTATTTTACTCTTAGTGGACGAAGAGGACCAAACAGGACCATCTGGAGTGGGACGCGGAGCCGCAAAGGGCTGCTCCTCATCAGGGATAGGACGACCAAAGGGATACATTTGGAAAACTTCAAGAGCAACTTATAGGTGTCAAAAAGGGAAAAGAAAAATTCACGGGCTAGAGCCACTTATTGCAACAACAGTACCAGAGGGCACAAGTCACCCAGCGTCCGTTTAGAGCCTCGCCGGTAGGCTCCTATTGTTCACCAACGACGGTGCTATTAAGCACTCCCACGGAGGAGCTGCGCGATCGCAGCCCTTGCAGAAAAACAAATCCTTCTTCTTTCAAGATAGGGCACCCTCCCTCCTGGGCAAATGCCCTCAACTATCCTGTCCAGTGTTCAAGGCAGTGCACCAGTGTTGCTCACCCTAGTCTAATACAGGCACCTTAGGCACAGCACCTGCGCCCTAAACTCAAGTCCTTCCCTAACTCCTAGACTTTTCGGCTGGTGCACCATCCTAAACTCAGGATCAGATGGGCATCGAGATTCAGATTCCGGTGTGTTAGAGACGGTGTTATCCGGGGCGGCCCTTATCTCTGGTGGGATCGCCTCGGACAGAACTGCATCACTTTCTTCGCCCGTCTGCGCCCACCTCACCTGGGCGTCAGAGAAGGGAACGAAGCGTGGCACCTTCTCACACTCCTGATCACCGATGCCTTCGTTGACCCAATGGTCGTACAGGAGCGGGAGAGGCACCCGTTTCACATGAGATGTATGGATCCAGTGCCTTCTGCCGTCCACCCTTACAGCCGTTCTAGTGGCGAGAAGTACAATGACAGGCCCCTTCCACCTCAGCTCCAGGATGCTTTTTCGTTGGAAGTTTTTAATCATCACATAATCGCCGGGCTGTATGCAATGCCCGGGCCCCTCTGTTACTGGCCGCAACGTGGCTTGTATCTGTTGATGAAGAGAACGAAAATCTTTAGACAATTCATACCGGTAGTCTACAAGCAGGGGGTACTCTATCTCGGAAAAGCGCTTGGGTATGGGGACGCCCCAAACATTAGCAGGGCGTCCGAAGACCACTTCATATGGGGACAACCCTGTTCTAGAATGCGCTGTCGCTCTGGTAGACAATAAAGCCAAGGGTAATGCATCTGGCCATCGCAGTCCTGTGCTTTTTTGAATCTTTGCCAACTTCAGTTTGAGAGTACCATTGTACTTCTCAACCAGGCCTGCTGACTGGGGGTGATTCGCTGCATGAAACTTCAGCTTAATATGCAAACCTGTGCACACCAATTCAATGACTTTTGCATTAAAGTGACTTCCATTGTCACTCCAGATCACGCGTGGCAACCCATAGCGCGGGAAGTACTCTTTTAGAAGTGCCTTCGCCGTCGCCATAGCTGTGTTCTCTTTAGTGGGGTAAGCCTCAATCCATTTACTGAATGTGCAGATCACTACTAGCACATACTTCAGGTTATTAACTCGTTCCATATCGATGAAATCCATCCGGAGAACCTCGAAAGGGAAGGAAGGCGGTGCAAAATTACCAGCGGGTGTAGGGGTACCTTTCCCAGGGTTATGCTTCGGACAAATGATGCAATGCTTCACTAGATGCGTGGCTGTCTTAGCGATATTATCATTCTGCCATACTGGGTCCAGCAACTTGCATATTCCTTTGGCACTAATGTGCGCCAGGCCATTGGCCATGGTAACAACAGGGAGCACATATGAATTAGGCAGCAACCATTGCTGCTTCCCTGACAAGTCAGTCCAACACCCATCCTCATCCAAGCGACCTGTTCTCTCCTCCCACATTGCTAATTCATCTAAAGTCGCCTCACCCTGGATTTCCCTGACATTCTCCAATGTGTCTTCGAACATCCCATTGTCTGGGACCCACCTAGCGGGACCTACCACCAACATCTTTGTCATCTTTAATCGAGCTGTCTCCTTAGCTGTCTGGTCTGCGAAAGCATTTCTCCTCCCCACATTGTCTGTAATAGCCTTATGAGCGCTACATTTCACTATTGCTAACTTACTGGGAAGGGTCAATGCGGTCAACAATCTATGTATCAATGGCCCGTTCTGAATCCGCAGTCCATGCACAGTCAAGAACCCTCTCTCCGCCCAGAGGCGCCCAAAATTATGGGCCACCCCAAAGGCGTACTGGCTGTCGGTGTAGATATCAACAGCCAGTCCCTCACTCAACTCACAAGCCCTGAGGAGGGCAACCAACTCTGCAGCTTGGGCCGATTGGTGTGGGATACGGGATGTCTCAACTACAGTGTGTAACGTTGTGATTGCATAGGCTGCAGTGGTGGTGCCATCTGGTAATTTGAAACAAGAGCCATCGACATATAGTTCCCCTTAGGGGTCAGATAAGGGAACGTCAGTCAGGTCTACCCGTCCCTTCGGTTCTTCCTCAGTCCGAAATAAACAATCATGGACATAATTGTCCTTTTCTTCCAAAGGGAGGGGTAGTAACGTGGCTGGGTTCAGAGTGGCACATCTTTTGATGGTAATGTACAGAGCAAACAGGGTCAGTTCATAGCCAGTTAGACGTGCACTAGTAAGGTGTTGCGTCTTTGTCTTATTCAATAGCGTATCCACAGCATGGGGTACCATTACTGTGAGAGCAGTATCAAGGACGAGCCCTGCCGATTGCCTGATAGAAACTGCCACCGCCGCGGCAGCTCTCAGATAGTTCGGGAGCGCTCTGGCAACATTATCAAGCATGGCAGAGAAATATGCGCAGGGTCTCTGCTTACCACCGAAACCCTGTGTTAGACCAGAAAGCGCGCAACCGTCCACCTCATGCACGTAGAGCACAAAAGGCTTCTGGTAATCAGGAGTACCAAGCACAGGAGCAGAGCAAAGCGCAGTCTTTAATTGCTCAAACGCTTGCTGGCATGCAGGTTTCCAAGGCAGGGGTTCATGCACATCTTTTGTGGTCAGGTAAAGAAGGGGTTTTGTTAGTAGGGAGTAGTTAGGGATCCAATGCCGACAATACGATGTTATCCCTATAAACGCACGTACCTCGCGTTGTGTTTTAGGGACGGACATGTTAGTAATGGCAGCTATGCGCTCAGGTGTTAGTCTGCGACCCTCCTTCGACAGTAGGTGACCTAAGTAGGTGACCTCCTGTCGACAATACTGGAATTTGGAAAGTGACACCTTGTGTCCATGATGTGCCAGATGCAACAATAATTTAACTGTGGTGTCTTTGCAACCATCCTCATTGTCCGAAGCAATAAGGAGGTCGTCCACAAACTGCAACAGCACATTACCAGGGGGAAGCACCAAAGAATCCAATTGAGCTTTCAAGGCTTGGCTATAAATACTAGAGCTTTCAGTATAGCCTTGTGGAGCATGACAGAATCTAAAGCTCCGACCAGCTATTGCAAATCCAAACAGATATCGGCTATCTGTATGGATTGGTATGCTGAAGAAAGCATTTTTCAAGTCAATTACAGAGAATATTTTTGCTGATGGGGGAATCATTGTTAAGATCGCTGTAATGTCCGGAACCACAGGGTATTGGGGAACTACAATCTTATTAACCTCTCTGAGGTCGATCACAAAATGGTAAACGTCAGGGTGGTCATCAGAAGAATCCAAGGGTGCCTTTTCAAGAATAGGGCTATTACACACATTCGCCGTAGTCTCCTCAACCACACCAGACTCAATAAAATCCCGTATTGTGTGCAATAGGGCCTTTTCACCTGCCTGGGATATCTTGTACTGGGGAACACGTGGCAATTTAGCATTGTCTCTGATCTGTATAGAAACTGGCAGGATCTGGAGTAACCCCACATCTGTGTCTCCTGTAGCCCATAACGTACATGGCACATCTCTAAACTCAGCTGGAAGAGGGGGGCATCCTTCGCAAAGCACTGTTTGGCATGGGCTACCTGCGGTCCAATAGTCATGTAAACACCGTCTGAACAAAAAATTGTCGCATGCAACCTTTTTAACAAATCGAGTCCTAATAAATTTTCCCCGCAATTTGACATCAGTAAAAATGGTGAATCGACCGTAAAGGGGCCAATAGTCAAAGCAAGGGGCTTAGAAATGGGCCTAATGACCGGCACGCCTGAGAAACCCACCAACACATTGTTTTGGCGAGACAGAGCTGCCCCCGGGACCAGTGAACGGGAAGCAGAGCTATTCATAGCCCCTGTATCAACTAAAAAAATTTCAGTAGTACCCTGTAAATCAGCAGTGACATAAGGTCCATTCTGATCTATAGGCACAGGAACTGGTCCCTCGCCCTGTCCTCGGCTGTCCTAGCTGTGAGATAATCCTGTCACTTCGTCCATGTCATAATCGTCATGATAGTACTGCCGTCCTCTGGGGTCATCAAAATAATTCCCGCTCTGCCTATTGTGTGATGTATCCTCTGACTGCATCCCACCTCTACCTCCTGTGCCTTGCCTGCGTCCTCGAAAACCTCGACCCCTCGGGGCCTCACCTTTCTGTAACAACTCCGGACACTCATTCCGCCAATGGCCCTCCTGTTTGCAGTATGCGCATTGATTGAGCCCGAGGGGCGCGTTTGAAGCACCACCCCTGCAAGACCGGGGCGGTCGTTGGGCCGAACCCGAACCTCTACCTCGTCCATTTCCCCTCGCTACTTGCTGCATCAATACCCTCGTCTTCAAATCCTTTGACTTTTTCTCCACCCTCTCCTTCTCCTCATTCTCTCTATGTTTGTAATATTGTGCCATACTCAATATCACGGACGGTGATGATGTCGTCCAAGTGCTTTCCGAAGCCTGCAACCGTGTTGCAATCTCGGGAAGCAAATTAGTGACAAATCTGTTGACAAATAAACGAACACCACCCTCCTGTGACAGGTCCTGTCCACTAAAATCTAGGAACACCCCTTCAAATCTGGTAAAGAAATCCGACACACTTTCATCCTTCTTCTGGTGACACGCTGTCAACTTATCCCAATTCACTCTCTTTGGCGGGATAAGTGAATGCATGTATGTGATAATACGCCCTGGCAAGGCGAGGAGCTGCGCTTTCGGCTTGTCGCCGGGCTTACGCTCCTTATCCCAAGCCCTGATCTCATCCCACATTCCCCCCAACTGTAGTGCATGATCCTGCATATGGACTTGCCTCCATATGTCCACTGGTACCAACAGGCCGAAAAACAACTCTATGTCAGCTAGCGTCATTACTGTGGAGGAGGCCGCCTCCATCAATTCTTTATAATAGGCAGTAGGGTTTTTCCGGGGGTCCGGCAGCTGGCTCTTTAAGGATAGGACCTCACTCCTCTTCCAAGGAGTATAGATCCATTGCTCCTGAAACCGAGCGTCGACCCGTTGTCTAATCACAGCATTGGTGGAATCGCACAGTTCTGGAATTTCAGGGTGGTAAATTGGATGAACTTCTCTCATGGGATGCTGTGTCCCCATTGTCGGAACCTTCTGGAGCAATCTACCTCGGTAATCCACTAGTGTCGTTACATTGCTAAAAACCTCATTGGGAGCCATACCTGCAGCATATACCCTATCCCGTATGTCATATAATATTTGCGGTGCAACACCTTGAAAACACTGTTCCCACAACTCTATCAGCATAGCTGACATGTGCTTAAGGGCATGCTGCTGTATAAACAGCTCATAATTAAGGGTGGGCGTAGTTGGCAGAGTACTACTACGCCACGAAGTCCGCAACTTCGCTGCGCTTCGCACTTAATAAAACAGAGACCTCGTACACTTTTGGTAAAATAACAAGTATATCTGTCTTTACATGCTAAAATGCATATAGTCATTTCACAAAAGTAAAAATGAAAATTTAGCAAGCAGTGAGAGAGGTGATGATTTTTAAAACCTCCCTAACCTAGGGAGAAAACCAAGCAGATGCCTTGAAAACAAAGAGCACATCTTGCTGAACGATTCGGTGGTGGTCCCATCCTCTTAGGACCACTCCAAGCACAGTTATGGGCAAAAATACAATCCCAACCAAAGGCCCTGCAAAGCATTATGGGACGAGATTAGCAGTGGGCAGTGAATATTATAGTATCCAATATCAAAATAATTCTACAAAGAGCTGCAGTTCAACTTGTCGTTACTAGGTGTCCCTCACGAGTCAAATGCAAAAGCATTGAAATTATTACATCAAGCTGCAGTTCCACTAGTCGTTACTAGATGTCCCTCACGAGTCAAATGCAAAAGCATTGAAACCCTTTCATGAAGCTGCAGTTCAGCTCTTTGTAGAATTTATAGTATTAGCTCTCAGCTCAGGGTTTCAATGCTGTTGCATTTGACTCGTGAGGGACACCTAGTAACGACTAGTGGAACTGCAGCTTCATGAAAGGGTTTCAATGCTTTTGCATTTGACTCGTGAGGGACATCTAGTAACGACTAGTGGAACTGCAGCTTGATGTAATAATTTCAATGCTTTTGCATTTGACTCGTGAGGGACACCTAGTAACGACGAGTTGACCTGCAGCTCTTTGTAGAATTATTTTGATATTGGATACTATAATATTCACTGCCCACTGCTAATCTCATCCCATAATGCTTTGCAGGGCCTTTGGTTGGGATTGTATTTTTGCCCATAACTGTGCTTGGGGTGGTCATAACAGGATGGGACCACCACTGAATCGTTCAGCATGATGTGCTCTTTGTGTTCAAGGCATCTGCTTTGTCCTCCCCCTAGGTTAGTGGGGATCCCAAAATCATCACCTCTCTCATTGGCTGATATTTTAGTTTCACAGTTCACTTTTGTGAATTGGTTATATGCTTTTTAGCATGTAAAGTTGCTTTGTCAAAGCATTTGTGGGTGCAGTTTAGTAGCTGATTTCACTGCGTGGAGGGACGCAGTTTTTGCTTGAATTCCGTGTTTTTAATGGAATGCGTAGTTAACAATTCTCCGCAAACTCCGCTAGCGGAGCGGAGTTCATTGCCCACTCCTACTCATAATCTTTCATCACACTCCACACATCCTCGATGCTATAGATCGGGTGCCGAGCCCACTGAGCTGCTTGATTCGCCACCATTTTCTTTTTCTCATCACCCACTGCAGAACGCACCAACACTTTATCCATTCGATCTCGCGCTGCTGCCCAGTTCACATCATGCACTCCACGCGCAGGAGTTTTGACATTCAACTGTGCCTGGTGTGTCACACTCATGGGGGAAGGAGCAGATGCAGAAACAGGTACCATCATGTAGGGAGACAGGGTGGTAGGGGTGAAAGGGGGAGTAGCAGTCGACACAGAACTGATAGACTGGGCAGGGGAGATAACAGCACCCGCCCCGGTGACTGGTGTGAGTAGAAGAGAAGCAAGAGGGGCCCGGGCTGAAGCGGTAGCGTTTGAAACAGGAATGCTAGAAGAGGCGGCACTAGGGGCTAAGTACTGAGAGGTCGGGACTGCCGGGTATATCCGTTCAGGGGCATAAGGGGGGGTAGGACGAGAATCCAATAGCTCTTCGACGAAATCATCACCTTCCTCTCTAGTAACATAGCACTTATCTGTCTGTAACCGAAACTTTCTATCTGCACATTCTATACCCTTCTCTATCTTTCCTCTTTCATAGCCTACTGCTTTCTGTGTTATAGTTTGCTTCTGCCTCTTCCGGGCCTTTTTCTCTGCTGTCAATCGTCGCTGCTTTGCTTCTTTCTGCCACACTCTGAGAGAATCAAACATAGACTGTCTGCTCCTCCTAGCGAACAACTTGTCCTGCAAGAAATTCAATTTCTGTTCATCAAACGAGCCAGTAAGTGGCCACTGTAACTCAGCATTGTCCCTCGTATACTTATGCCACAATGTGCTAAACATAACAGGGCCAATACCATGTTTAACGTATATGTCAAAATTTGGAGAACCCTCCGGAGGTGCAGGCTGGCTCTCTTCCAATCGAGCATCAGTAGAACCACATCGACATCCAAAACACCCCAATTTGCTGAAACAAGGCATCTTAATATAAGACACATGCACTGTCCCTAACAGACAAGTAAAACACCAACAATCAACAAACTAAGACAAGATAAAGTAGCAAATATTAGTCACGAAGCCAAACAAAACGGTCCAGGGACCACTCCCTACAGTCCGGGGACTGTATCAAGTTCAGGAAGACAGGCTCCAGCCCCAGACCTTTTCAAACATTAGCCAAATTACCAGTTGGTCTGGCAGATTGGTCGCGGGCAGTCCTGGGCCTTTTCAAGTGCCGGCCAAATTTTCAGGTGGTCCGGTGAACTGCTCGCGAACACTCTGGGGCCGATTCCGATTCGGGCCGGAAAACGTACCGACCGACTCGGAGCCGGAATTAATTCCGACCGACACGTACCGGTGCAGCCCGAACCGCAAAGTACGATGAAAAGCGCGCAAAATCCGACCGACTCGTACAGAACACAAGCCGAACGACCGAACCGCGCGGAAAACAGCTATCCGGCCGGAAAAGCACGCGAATCGAACCGACCGACACGCGCCAGGAAGAATCCCGAACGAAACGTACCCGCGAACTCCGACCCGCCAAGTACGATGCAACGCGTGGAAAACACGACTGAGTCGCACGGAGCT